>CM031240.1:280746516-282021516 GCA_018340775.1 Taxus wallichiana var. yunnanensis
CTTAATCTAATCTATGTTTTTGAATATTTTCTTGGTTTTCTGGAATTAAATAAAGAAAGCTACACAGGCAATAAAATTGCTTCTAATTAAATAGGAATTAATTCTATCCTAAAACAAAATAAAATAAATAGTGAAATAGCCGGATGTGGCTATTTCCCTGTTGTAGAATAAATTTAATCTAATCTAATTAAAATAGAGGATTTTTCTAATTTGTAATTTTGGATATGATTTCCTCTGGTTCTACCTCAGAATCATGGGAAGATTGAAAAGCTTCTCAAAAGAAATTCTTCCCTTGAAGATTCCCAAAGAAACAAAGGATCTACTAATACTTTTAAATATGAAGAAACAAAACTAATGCACAAACACATAAACTTCTTCAAACTCACTTCCCTTGCAAATCCATAGGGATAGGCATGGAGGAAGATTTCAAGAGAATATTTTCTCGTGTGCTAATGAAATCTAAATAATGAATGCAATAAAATCTACTGGCAATTTGATAATGAATAATGGAAAGAATATGTGCACAAGAACTTCCTTTGAATCCTTCCCAGAAAAATCCACAAGGATGAGATGAGAAGAAATATTCAATGGAAGCTATTTACAGAAATAAAAATAAATGTAAATTCTACCTTTCTTAAAACAAATGTTTAAATTTATTATAGATTAAAATAGACACTAAAATCAAGAAATCTTCAAAGAATTCAATTACATCCCCAACCTGGAAGTGTAGAATTGAGACAATTCCAGTGTTGGATATGCTTTTGTCGATCTCCTCGACCTCTTTTCCAATGGCAAATCTGATATTGTCTAGGGAACTGTGCTAGTTGGTATGCAAGAAGAATATGTGCAAAGTGATAGAGCTAGCTGGTTTGTAGGAAGTTTGGTAATAATGCATGCAAGAGAGTAACAAGGAAAGATATCTTTTCTTGCTTGTGTGCTTTTGGCAAGATTCCAGCAACATAACAATGAAATTCCAAATCAAAATATTCCAAAAAAATGCTTCGGGAAAAGTTTGGTTTTTATAGGAAGTTGGTAGAGAAGTGGTCCGACCCACTTGGAAACCAAGAAGTGCCACATCACTCATGGGAGGGGTATTCAACCTAAAAAATAGTAAGTATAAGAGGATAATTTCACACACATCTATCAAGCTAAAAAAAACTAATTCGGTCAAGAAACTATGAGAAAATTGACTTGGAAGAAGGAAACATGCATACATAACATTTTGTTTAAGTCCCGGATAAAAACATGTGGAACCGTCGGTCGGTGTAGAGCGGCGGTTGCACAACCATCATGGAAGTTACATAACTTAAGGCCAAAAGGTTAAGTAAAAGGCTACAAAACAACTTCAAAAGAGGGTAAAATGGAAAATAGATAAACAAGGTACAATAAGCTAAAAGAACATGATGCTAGTGAGAAATTGGTTTTGGATATTATCGGAATCAATATTTATCATCATGGGGATTTGAGCTGTTCCGAAAATCTAGCACCATATAAATTTGGTTGTGTACAATAACGTCTACATTTCTATGAATATTCACATTTCTATTCATCTAATGTTTTGGCCCTTTTAATCCCATCCTTGGGTTCCTTGAGTCTTATGACCTTTTATTATCATTTCTTACACTTTATGTGTCAAAATGCACATTAATATGAGGGTTAAAGTATATATGTGTGTCCCACTTGGTGATTAAAAATATTTTAAAATTTGTTTGGTAAATAAATATTTGAAAATACTTTAAATAATTAGAAAATTAGGTAAATTATGGATGCATTGTGGCTTGGTATATTTAAGCTCTTAAAATTACGTGTTTGGTAATTTTATACTTGTTTAGTCAAGTTTTAGTTGTGGGACATATTTTGCTAGTGGAATAAACAATGAGACACATTTATATTCTTTGATCCATGGTCCTTATTTGTATTCAAGAAATTTATAAATACATTGGTGCATTTGAAGAGGATTGAATGCAAGAGTGATAGTGAAGTTATAAGAGAAAACATTATCTTTTATTTCTTATCATCTATGTGTCAAAAGTTGAATGCAAGAATTTAGAGATTTATTCTAGCTTATACTAATTGTTGCACATATTGAAAACATAACTTGTATGGCATATACATAAAATAAGTTTTTCGTGCCATGAAATTTTGACCCATAAAAATAATAACCTCTACAAATTTTTGAACACAAATCCTCATTCATTCTAAAACATAGATGCTAAAATTACATAATTATCAAACTCGTTAAATTCCTATAACAAGTATAGTTTTTTTAAATACTAATGAACTTGATGAAGGTGGTTTGATGTCAATTTCTAATCATTGAATTGATGTTGTTTAAGATGGGATTCATATCACTCTATTGACTGAAGTAGAGGTTGATGAATACACATATATTCACACATCGCTAAGAACGAATGTAGACACAAAATCATGAACTTACTACTTACACACGTCTTTAAGTATGTTATTATATGCATGATTCCTAAGTAAGAAAACTAGACATTAACAACACTCATCTTTATTTTATGTTGATTTATCCTTTTGATACTCTTATCATTTACTTTTCTAGAATGAACACTTTACTTGTGAACATTAGACAACATGTGACCTACCTATGTATTCTCTAATATATCCTATGAGCATCCTGGGAAATAACTCCCATTAGGGACAAGAGCGCCCAAGTGTTACTATCTCCTTTGGGTGTTTCTATAATTTTCCTCATTTTTTCGATTGTGAAATGCCACATCATTTGTTATCTTTTCTAAATTACTACCCATCACTTTGGGTCGACCTTTTTTGGTTGTTAATGATGAAATTCAAACAAGGGAGTCATACACACACACACACACACACACACATACATACATACATACATATACATATATACATATACATATATATGCATACACACACACAAATATATACATGACTTACTCACTATTATTAGGGGCTGGAAAACTTTGGGTTATTACTTACTATCTACTACTTGGGAAAAGAGAAACATTCAAGGACTGCATTTGAGCTACATTATTCACTACATAGGAGGGGCTATTTCTGAATTCCATCTCACACATTCATCTTGGGGAAAATTAATTGTATAACACTATTTTGGTGTGACTGGAAAAAGAACACCTAGCTTCAAGGGACACAATTCAATCACATGAACATTAGATCTACATAGAGTCTGAAATTTGGTGTAGCACTCAGTGACAATCACATTGGGGCGGACTGCGTTGAATTTAGTCTGACTCAAGCATATACATTATTTATTTCATATAATGTTTTCTTGTGCATTCATCCCCTTAGTGTGAACATGGGGAAGGTTTCATCCTATACTGCATCTAACAATGACTGTGTGATTTTCCAAGGATTCACAAACCTAAGTATGGTTTTTCCATGGTTACCATAAAACCAGATGAAGGTTTATCCATGGTTTACCAACAACCAATTGGTTTTACTGGTTTACCAAAAACCATGTCATTTAATGCTAGTATCCCTTTAACCCCCATCACATCCTGACTAATGCAGGTGATACAATCATGTACTTGATTTAACAAGTTTATTTCCAGAAATGAAACACACAACAGAAAATAAATATCACCAATACAATGCAACATTCTCTTTGTTGGTGATTAACAAGAGATGCAGATTTGCCTCCTCCTCCTTTGCCTCCTGCCTCCAATTACTTTATTTAGAATAGAAAGTCATCGGAGTTGTAATCAGGTTCTTCTGGTGTTGGTTCTTCTTCATATTCTAATTCTTCAACAACTACATTGGCCTCATCCATTTTGAGTTTCCCACTGATGACATCTTTTGCTCTGATTTTGCAGAATGGAGACTTATGTCCCTTTTGTTTACAGTAGAAGCATTCTACTTCCTCTTTGTTCCTGTAGGTTTTTGCAAATTTTTTCTTGACATAGAGAGCAAACTCTTCCTGATTGTCTTCTTTAGTTCTCTTTTCTTCACTTAGAAGTGCAGATATTATGTCTTCTAGTGTTTGTGTGGGCATCTGTTTGAGAGTGAACACAACATTACTGTATTTTGGTGGGAGACTGTTTAGAAGTATGGCTTTAGCATCTTCATCTTCTATTACAGCTTTTACTTCTGCAAGTTGTCTCAAAAGGGACCTTAGTTCATTAATGTGACTTGACATTGTCACACTATCACTCATCCTTAGTTTAAAGAGTTGCAATTTTAGTGAAAATTTAGCATTTGTTGCTTTTGACCCAAATGTTTTGTTAAGAAGATCCCATATCTCTAGTGATGATTTATCTAAATCCACATAGTGTAATTCAGTATCTGATAAAGCAAGTCCAATAATGGATTTTGCCTTGTCATCCCTGCTATGCCATTCTAGTAATTTAGCAGCATCAGTTGGTTGTGTTTCTTTTCCGCTTACAATCCCCCATAGGTTTTTATGCATTAATTGCATTTGGATTTTAACTTTCCAAGTGTGAAAGTTTAATCCGTTGAATTTGTCTAGCGGAATGTCCATTATACCTTAGAGCATCGATTTCAACCGAAAATGCACTCTTATGGGAGTCGGTTTCAACCGATATTGCTCCCGATTTATACTATGTATTTAAAAAGTAATAAGAACAAATTACTTTTTAAATTTTACATGGATATTTTGACAATATTCTATTCTAATTTCTAATATAGCTGAAGGCTATACATTAGAAATAAATACTTTTTTATTAAAGTAAAATAAAGTAATTTAAAATAGACTATATAAAACAAAAACAAAACATTAACGCAGTTTAGAACTGATCCAAGGATCCACGTTTTTTTTTTATTTGTTGATGCTCTTGTAAAAAAAAATCCTTCACGCGCAGAGTCCCTGAATCACTCCTCCCACGCAGATGAATTCAGAATGCTCCTTTCACGTGGGTTTTCTCTCTTCTCTGCTCAGTGTAGCATGCAGAAGTTTCTACTAACTCCACGCAGATCTATCAAATCATTTACAAAACGGATCCTGAGATATACCAATCCCGTCACTCAAAATTTGTCTATTTTCCAATGAAAACTGCTCTCAACCTGTAAATCAATATCAAAAAATATTTTTGGGTTTTGTTCTACATGATGTTAGCTTTCCATAACATTTTGAATCGCCCAATTTCATTAAGAAACATGAAAGATATCGCAGTTTTAATAACCTGCGTCAAGCTTCAAGTAGCAAACTTGCTACATGTCTTTGTCTGAAAATTTCTCCATTTCTTCCTCAAATCTCTATCCACCTCTCTAAATAGCCACGCTCTGATACTAGATGATGGAGAATAACCAGAGAAATAAAACAAATATATGCTGAGAAAAAATACACAGGAGACAAAATAATTGATCAAAATAACTCCCGGATGATTTTATTCAATAGATAGTGATCTTTCATACAAAAGCTTGATCCTAATATTTAGGAGTCAAAGCTTATCACTGGACAACTCACACAATCCCACTAATATCTTTGAGTTGTTTGGTTGACAACAAATTACAACCTTTATTTGTTTTACACTAACATTATCTAAATTTTGTAACATTGTATAGGTAGTTAAGGTTTTTTTTTACAGGTTTAGTTACAACCACAAAAACCTAAAATGAAGTGGATGCTACAAAGAGAAAAAGGAAAAGATAAGTTCAAACCTTAAGAAGATCAAATTGAGTTTTGTTATCGGGACACGCTCAAAGAGGTTTTTAGATTCTAGTTTTTTAGACGAAGCTTATTTAGTGAAGATCTAGCCTATTCTAGTCAATTTTCAACCTAGAATCAACCCGAGTTTACGGATACAAGATAATTCACCTTTTTAGACATAAAATCTATGCACTTGGGTACATTTTTAGGTCCTAAAGCATACTAATGTATACATGATTCCTAAATAAGAAAACTAGTGGTTGAAAACTCCTTTTAGCCTTTTGGTTTCTTTATCTCTTGCACTTTATTGGATTTACACATCTTATAGTTCTGTCGGCACTTGACCGATTTACCTTTTTTATGGCCTCGAAGATTAGCACTAATTAGGACATGAAGCACCTAGATGCTCCTATCCCTCTTGGGTGCTCCTGCTCCTCTTCTTACTCTTTTGGGTCCTTTTCACTTCTTGGTCACCTTTTAACACTTTGGGTCGGCCTTTTAGTTGTCAATTATGAAATTCAAACAAGGGAATCATATATATACTTATTTATTTCGTCAGAGACACCTAAGTTCCACTTACACACGTTTTGTTGCCAAAAGCATAGTAATTACCCTCATTCCCACCATTTCCATTATAATTAGTGATTTACACCAATTAACTAATGTTTCCCTCTATTTTGGTTAATTAACAATGCTTTGTTGATTAACTAACCTCTATCACATTTAGGATGCCAATCAATGACAAATCATTAGTTATAATGCTCTTATGAGTAAGCAATTAGTGATTATTAGCTAATTAGGTGCATTTACCCTTGTTTTGGTCAATAAACCCTATTATTGGATAAAACCCCTCTTCCAACAATTCAAAATCACCCCTTTTCCCTCCAAGACATCTCAAAAGGCTTTAAAAGCTTATCATAGCCTCTTAATTGACCCTAAGTGGTTAATTAAGGCACCTCACATGCTAATCACTTGTTAATTTCACTAATCATGATTAACAAGCCTTAATATACTTTATCCTTTTTAGTCCCACATGCACCAAGATGCAAGTTTTCCCAAATAGAAAACTATAAAAAGGACTAAGCACCTACCTTCATACTTTACACCATGTTTTGAATAACATTAATCATATAAGACATATGATCTAGAGCCTTACTTCCATTGATAGGAATAGCTTGCTCAATCTTTGCATCCAATCTTCATGTTGGTTAGTAGAGGAATATCTAATATGGCCTTGTAGCCATTGTTAGAGAGGTCCTTTCACCATTGTGGAGTAGCAACAACCCAATTTGATTTGCTAGTGGTCTTCATAGGTCCATGTTAGTTAGCAATTCACACTAAGTAGGCATGATTTAACTAAGATTGATTGATATCATGTTAGTTCTCTTAAGTATTCCAATAAGCTAAGATCTTGATGTTACTATTGTTAATTCATAGCTTTGTTAATAGACTATGTGGTGTTAGTCTAGTTATTTAGCCTTGCTAGAGTTTTGGTAGTGCACATTTGGCACGCTCGGTGGGAGCATACCCCATTGCATTCATTTTTAAGCTTTCTAGATTAGTTTCAAGATTTTTAGATTAGTTTCAAATTTTTCATTTACTAACCCTCTTTTTGCATTAGTTTTGATAATTATGAAGTTTCTTAGCTAGATTAGTTATAGTTTCTTTGTTTTTGTGTTCTTTGTAGGATTAAAGGAGGTGAGGTGCTATCAAATTTGGATCAGATTACCAAAGTCCTGGATATTTTTGAAAACTTTTCTAGGAAATATCATATTTTGGTGAGCTACAAGAAAGTCTTGCGCATACGTTAAAAGGATCACACATACGCTAAAGGATCGCGCATACACTCTTGAAGTTGTTCATATGCCTCTTGGGTCACACATATACAACTTTATTTTTTATTTTTGTAACTTGCTCTATCACCGGCTCACACATACATGTTTTGGCTAGCACATACACTCTTCGAGTCATGCATATGCAACACCAATTTTTTTATTTTGTTACTCACTCTGTCACATGTGCTCATGCATATGCTCAATACGTCGCGCATATGCCTCTTGGGTCACATCTATGCGACACTTTATATGTTTTTAACATAGAGGTGTGCATATGCAAAAATCATCGTGTGTATACTCAAAGGCTTGCATGTATGCTTTAAAGGTCATGCATATGCTCTCCGTGGCACGTAGGTGCATTAGTGTTGTTTTTAACACTTATTTCAGAGTTGGAGTTTCTGATTTTTGATTTGTTGTTGATTCTAGGTTCCTCTAACAATTTTCTTTAAGTTTCAAAATTTAAATTAGGTTTTATACTGAATTTACTTAATTTTTTGGTGAATGCTTTGATTTCCATACTTTTATGAGTTTAGGATAAATTTTTGTATGCTCTTCTCTTTCACCTTGTGTGATCTTGAGAATCAAAAGTAGCTTTAAACCTTCTTTTTCTAACCTTAGAGTAAGTGGGAAATTTCATTATTCATTTTTATGCTTAAGGGAATGAACTTTTCATATGGCATGTGTATGATCCTTTGATTTAAGAGATTTTCATTTGATAAACAACTAAGGCTAAAGCTTGTGTATGCTCTTCTCTTGCACCATTGTGTGATCTTGAGAATCAAAAACAACTTTGTTCTTTCACTAAAAAGCACTTGGATTAATTGGGAATGAACCTTGATTTACAAAGCATTATGGTGGTTATTTGATTTACAAGTTTTTTTATTGTTATCTAGTTGGGTTGCTTGTTGTGTATGCTCTTCTCTTGCATCCTTGGATGATCTTGAGAATCAAAAACAACATTTAATCATATTTTTATAATATTGTAGATCTTTTTGGATAAAAATACTAACTATTTGTGTGTAGGACCTAACGATTGCTAAAGAAAGGAGAATCTAAACAAAAATATAACTACACGTGTGTTGTAGGTTTCAATGGTGGTCTAAACCAAATTTCTTAATCCAAAAGATAAAAAACACACCACCTCTATTCATCACACTATATATGCAGGTTTTGGTTAAGAGCTATGGCTTGTCCACTTTGAACTAGGAGAAGTGCCCTTGGCATAAGCCTTAAAATCACAAAAGGGATGCTCCTAGGAACCCCAAATTAGTTCACAAGAGGGAACCTTGTGAACGAAATGGGAAAGTGCTCCACTACCCAATTGATTAGTACTCATAGAGATTAGAGTCAAAATTATCTTCACGCGACCCCAGTGAGATACAACTGAACGTAATTTATTTCTCATTGTATTGAAGGGGTAAAGTAAAGTTGGGATACTCCAAGATTTAGTTAGTGTGAATTTCTTGGCAAACCATGCTCGCAGAGATAGTTTGTGACACCTAGAGAGTGAACCAAATAGGAAGCTTATGGCTTGGAGCCAATTTGACTTAGACATCATGTTTCAAAGAGCTCTCACAATGTGAAAAATTTGTTGGAGTCAAAAACTTTTATTCAAACAAGGGGAGAGTCCACTAAAGTTGAAACCGTGTGTTACTTCATCACGAGACTTACGACGTGTTACTTTTTCCTAGTTTTTCACTTTTCCTAAGACAAGGTGAAACTCCGTAAAAGTTATGCCAAGTATTTATCATCACCACTTGGTTTACACCTTTGTTTTCTTGTTTCCCATTTGGGATGAAATAAAACATATCTACATAGTGTTATTGATTGATTGTGTCCACCACTTTTGCACCCGTTTACATTCATCCTTTCTTGAGACCTGGATGTAAACATTGAAAGTGTGTTGGTACGTCATTATATATTAGTAGCCATCATCTTGATACCCATAATTGAGATTTCATATTGTAGCTAGGTCATTTCATCACTTGAATTCCTTTGAGTTGTTAGGTTTCCCACATTATAGCCATACAATTGTGATACTTACATTTTGTTTCCATTGTGAAACTTGATATAAGTCTCTAAATTGTATTGTTACTGATACTCGCACACATAAAAACTTCTTGATATACTTAGGATTAGTTTTTAATCCTAACATTTCCTTTATTTTTTGAGTGTGTTGATGTTACGTTGTTCGCATTACGATAACACCATTTTGATACTAAAATATTGCTTTCTTACAAATCTTGATTAACATGTCCAAATAGTGTTTTTACACTACTCGCATTTGTAACTTCCATTTTCAAAGACTTAGACTTTGTTTGTGTCTAAAACTAGTTTTAGTATACCTTATTGGGAGATCGCGTCAAAATTTCTTAGTATTTAGGTCTTTTTATTTTTAAACTTGACCTAAATGGTGATATTGTGTTGTCACTATTTTCTCTAAACCTATCTTGGAAAAACGTAAGGAGTAAACTATTTTTGTGACTGGATTTTAGTCTTGTACTTAATTGTCTTGTCCTAGATACTTCTTGTCATATATTATGTTGTTAGTATATCATTCTTTATTATTTGATATCCTTGGGTTCATATTGACCTTTGGATTCGTGACCATTTGTTATTCAACATTCTTTGTGATGAATTGACATCATTACACTGTGTAAATCTACCTAGGGTCCATTTTAGTCAACCTTAGTGGAATCTTTCACATTATGCCCCTATTACAAGAATGGGGTACCAAAAATTAGGAACAAGTCCCTTTGGAAGTGATAACCCACTTTTTTAGGACAATGTCATGGTTGATCATAGTGGTGGTGAGGAGAATTCTCCTCATGTGGACTTGGAGCTTCATCCCACCCACTTCGATGATTATTTGTTCCAAAACAAACATGAGGTTCTTATGTGTGTCATAGAGCTAGGAGATAAGTTACCCTCCACAGTTGACCCTTCTCTCATTTTCTAGTATGGTTCATGGAGAAGAAGAAGTAGAACATCCTTCTCGTAATATTAACGACATCTTAAACCCATGTCATGCCTCTACTTCTGGACAATGTAATGATGAGGAGATACCTTTAGAGAATTATGGACATATTGTATACCTACTATTAGATTTCATTTGTGAGGACCATGAAGAGCATGATCAGCATTAACAACGTCCTCCTCATGAAAATCATAAAGAAGTACCCACTCAAGTGGTAAATTTAGAGCAACAAGTGCAAGCTATCACATGCCAATTGGCAAGTTTGTCTTCAAATGTAAAACACGAAAAAATAAAACCTTTAAAACAACCTATACCAAAAACTAAACCAAAAGCTTTGTACCACAAATTCCATACCAACACTCCTCATCAGGAGGCATGTAAAGAATCTTATGAGGACTTTTATGTGGACAATAAAGGTTGGGATACAACTAGATTTAACCATTTTTATAGGCCCACACCACCCACACAGGACCACCTCTTTAATCAATAATGGTCAACCATGAAAAATGCCCTTATAGCTTTATAAGAAGGAAAAATAGGCAATAACAAAAATTACCAATTCGAGGAGTTATGCCGATATCCCTTTGATAGGGCCATGTTACAGGCACCTTTCCTGCATCATTTTGAATGTACAAAGTTTGAAAAATACAAGGGAAAAGGTGACCCCGAGACCATATTAAGGAATTTTATATGGCATGTCAAGAGGTCACGTATAGCGATAACTATCTCATTCGCCTCTTCCCACGAAGTTTAGGAGGTCAAGCATTGGAATGGTTTTTACACATCCCTAAGGGATCTATCTCTACATGGCCAGAACTATCCAAAAAATTTATATGTCACCATGTTAGATTTATGTAACGTAAAACAAAAGAATAACGTGAACTTTGCTAGTTTCCTACAACGATGGCAAGGGTTAGCTAGCCGCTTCCCTTGCTATATACCAGAAACAAATGATCAATATATTTGTACCCAATGTGCACCCTGAAATTACATTCCACTTGTCAATGCATTTTGGTAACACATTTGAAGAGGTGATAGAAAAGGATAGTCAAATAGAGAAAGTGTTGTTAGTCGAGGGACCTTAAAAACCTTTTTCGTGTGATCATAATGATTCCAAACCTAGTCAAAATACAAAGTTTGTTCCCAATAAAAACAAAAATGTCTTAGGTGATGGAATAAAAACTCTAAACAAGTGCAAGAAGTTCAAAACCATGATCCCTTGAAACTTGTAAAGGGAAATCTACCTAAAAATTACAAATGTTGTGCCTTCACCCTCTCGCCTGAATCTATGTTGTCAATATTAAAACAGCTTAGAGGTAGTTAACATGGTCGAGATATCTTGAAACTAAAACTTATGGGGATGATGCACCTACGCTATCATGGTTTAGGGAAAATGGATATTGTGGATTTCATGGTGTCAAAGGTCATAAAACCGATAAGTATTTGGAATTGAAATACTATATTAAGGACTTAATTGATAATGGCAATGTGGAAATGGATTCCTCTTCCCCTTAAAAATTTCCCAATGTAAACATGAGGATATTTAAAGAACCTTTCCCTAAACACAACAAAGGAAAGGAAAATTCAAATCGGGGATAGTCGTCTCAAACCAAGAATGTTAATTGTTATCCAATTTTGCACACATGGAAAAATTGGACAACGGGGTCCTATTCTCGTTCAAAATGAAACATTAGTTCCAGGACCCACTTCCGGTCATTATCAAGATAAAATGATTAAAATAATTGATTAATCATGTTGAAAAGCTTTAACATGTCTCTATGTCTCTATGAAATCAATTAACTCATTGATCAGCCCAGTGAGTGACTCGGTGAGTTGATATCATATTTAAGGTCAATGTGACCAGATCACATCACAGAAGTAGACATTAAGCCTAAGAGCTATAAGCTCATGATGGAATTGAGACATAGCTCGGTCTGTGAGCTTGGCCCCACCAAATCATGAGCTAATGAGCCATTTCAGACTTGGGTGAGTTATAGAAGAGCTCGAGCGAGTCGAATATTTTTAATTGGAAGCTCAAGCATTGGAGGTCGAGCGAGTTGCATGAAGTCACACTTGGGCGAGGAGATAATTTGAAGAGCTAGGTTGTAAAGTTTTGGTGAGTCCTCAGAAGGCTCGTGATGGGTGTGACATTGATAATGGCTCATGAATCAGGTGGGTTGGAATGCATTGGTGTCAAGTATGATGTTCAACTCGTGAGGAGCCTAGAAAGCTCAGTTACAACTCACTTGGATGAGATAATCTTTGAGGCTTGGTGTAAGATGGAGCTTGATGAGCCATTACAGAATGGAGGAATCAAGTAGGGCCGAGGAAAATAGAACAAGCTTGGTTATAACTCGCAAGTTGTATTGATGAACAAAGGAATTCAAGTTTAATATTGATGTCAGTGACCCTTTCAGCTCAGGTGAGAAAGAGAACCGCTCTGTAACGAGAGGTAATTTGGCAATTTACAACCAAATTTTCTCATTTGAGTTGCATCATTTGCATAAAAGATAGCTCACCACATCAAAGAGCTTGACAGTGGTGAAGAGCTCTGTCGTTTACGTTGATGGAATATGCTTATAAGCACGGATCGAGAGAGGAATACATGAGGAAGCTCATTTAGAGGAACTTGTAGAAAGTTCACGGGATACGCTTACATTACAGAAGAAGATTTAATGAATTGGCACTCACATGGTGGAGGGTGGAGATCAATGATTCAAGAAGTCTAACAAGCTGAGTTAAAACTATCAGAAATAGTAAGATCCATACAACTCGGTAGCGAGTTCATGAATTCAATGAAGAGCTGGTGGAAAAGTGGGGATTAGGATCCATTTAGCGAAGTTAGAAAGCAGAAAAATGACTTCACAAATCCATATTCACATTACGGACTCACATAAGGAGAATGCCATGTCGATATTGGCAAAGTGTTGTTCGGGATCTCGAGCCAAGAAATCCAACAATAGGAACTCCGTGCATGGGAGACTCGGGTGAGCATTTCCAAGATCAGGATTTTCATAATGAAAAACCAACACAAGCCTTTCACATGTGGGAAATAAGGTGAAGCATTTCCAAGGGGAAAAGATGAGATGGCGAGCCAACGTATTTTCTCCATCCGGGGAAGTGGGAAAAGTTGTGGTCAAGCTCCAAACCACGACGTTGTGGGAAAGCGGGCGATGAGGGCCAACTCACCAAAATAATGCATTCAATATTGAAGGTGGAACGTTTTATATACATGACCATGTCGTTAGTAAGTGGTTGTGTTAGAGTAAAAGGTGGGAGTGTGTTTGCAAAAGAAGAGCCCAAGTCTGTTGGCTAAGGAATTAGGAGACCAGGTCTAAGCATTGAGCTCTCTATGCAATGTAAGATGTGAATTTTGGTGGCTAGAATATAGGAGCTCGACACAAAGGCCCCGACGACATGAATATGGATCTGCTCATTTGGTTCAAGCCCATAATGCTCACACACAAGAGATCAAACGTAACTGAATAAGGATTCATGGGTGACGTAGAAGTCACAGTGTATCTGCCGAGCTATGAATGAGTTTGACAGTAGAAGAGGAGGATCTGAGATGGTGAGTTGTAGGGAAAATTTGATAGTTTGGCTTAGTAACTGAATCATTTGAATAGGTCAAATCGATGTTACAAAGGCTTATGTATCATGAATGTATCGATGCATGGTAAGATCGGTGTACAATTAAGTTAGCTCATGGAGGTTGACTCGATGCGGGTCGAGAAGATGATTGTGATGAGACACAAGTGAGGGGAATGAGCCAAGACTCATGATTACATAGGCGGCAAGATTGAATTTACCTATGTAGGAGCGAAGGTTTAGGTCAATAGGTGAGTAACTCGCCAGTCAAGGATCAGGCTCGGTTTATTGAATGTAGGGAGGCTGAGTTGGCAAGGAACAAGGTCGAGCAAGCCTAAGGGAAATTGGTAAGGTATTCAGAGGCTTGATCTATGACACATAGGAAATATGATTAAATCAAGTGGTGGCTCGAGGTAGAGCCTCACCAATTGGTTTGAGAGCTCTCACAAAATGGTGAGGTGGAACTTGAGTTGCTCGAGGGCTTGAAGAGTTAACATGCATTAGCCATCTCATTGAAGACAACTTCTAGGCCCACTCGGTATGGAAAGGTAGTAGCTAGCTTGACGGAATAGGAGAACATTGCCGAGGTGAAAGTAAAAGGAGCTCAACTCGGTGGGTGGTGTTGAGTATACGAGAGAGAGCTCGATGATGAGCTTGGGGCAGAGCTCAATGTAGAAGAATCCAAAGCTCGGTTGATACGATGCAAGGGAAGAAACTTAGAATGAGCCAAGCTGAGGCCAAGTCATTTGGCATGAGGTTACAAGCAAGTTCGATGGTCAAAGTTGGAAGGATGAATCAATGATGAGCTCAATGGTGAGCTCGTGGAGGTACGACGTAGCTTGAGGAAAGGACGAGTGAGCTTAATTCAAGGTGAGATCAATTCAAAATGAGTTCGGTGACTTCATGTGGAGCTCAATAGAAAGCTTGACGTTGACACATATAGCTCACCGAGTCGGTGATGGAGCTTGGTTGGTCTTGGGTGCTCAATATCAAAGGAGCTCATGCAAAGTTAGCAGTAAGCTCATTTCAATGAAAGCTTAGTCTCGGTCATGGTGGAGTAGCTCAATCGATGCGATGGTAATGGACTTGGCCAGTACGAATGAAAGGAGCTAGGATGCATGAAGGACCCCTCCCCATTTGATTCCAAAGAGCTATTTCCGAGCTTGAGTGATAGCGTAACACAAGATGTTGTGGAGTGTTCTATGTTGAGTCAATCCCAACCAGAGAAGATTTTGAGGAATTCAAACGAGTAGAGGATAACTCGCAAAGAAATGACTAAGGATCTCAAACAAAGACATGAGCCATTAAGAGGCATGCGAATGAAAAATTGGTCAAGCATTGTTTTCGAGGAAGGAAGGAACTCGGCCATTCAAGATTGAAGGGAGCTCGGTCACGTGGATGAAGGAGCTCAACGTGGAATAGAAGGAGTTCAAGCTCGTCGATTTTGATGTGGCGATGTAAAGGATCAGTTTGGATGCGGCGAGGAAAAGTGAGCTCGGTGCGGTGGAACAGTGATCTCCGTGACATGGAACGGTGGGGGAGCTTGATACCAACTTGGTGAGTTGGCTCGGCGAGCCAACCACCGAGTTGGACTCATTTTTGACCTTTTCTTCATGACCCCTCCCTCTTCGAGTCAAACCATTTTAAATTAATATTTTTATTTAAATATTTTTATAATAATATTTATTTAAATATTTTAATAATAATATTTATTATTATTATTTAAATATTTTATTTAAATATTATTTTAATTAATTAAGGAGACTAGGTCAACTGGATATTAATGATGCATGATGGAACCTTCTAAAGTGGTTCAACCAACTACAATAAATACATCATGTACCTTCAATTTAGGAATGTAATTATGACCTTTCCTCTTCTCTCTCACATATTCTTCTATAAATGTAAGTTGGAGGCTCATTCCAAGGGGTTCCAATAGGTCAGATAGGTTGGAAAGTTATACATCTTAGGCAAGTGCAATTTTTCAAGATTCCTCTCTTCTACAAGTTGTCCTTGTGTGTTGAGAAAACTTTCAAGCCTCCTCTTCAAGACTGTAATGGCAACCATTGCCTCTTCTGAATGTATGATGCATTGTGCATGTTATTGAAGTAATAAAAGTGTGTGTTTTGTGACTAATCTCGGTCCTTTCATCCTTCTATACTTCCTTGTTCCTTTTCTCATGCTTGTAGGTACATTGTGCAAGTTCACGTTTCTATTGCAGGTTCTTGGAGTTTTGTGCTTATCAAGTGGTGGAGTATTGCATGTAGTTGAGTTGTGGTGTCCGTTCACCCTTCTCAAGTTCATCCTTCTTCACTGGGAGACTGATATATTGCTATGTCTGATAAATTTTAACAAAGGGAACACATGTTTCTTAGTCTGTGGTATTATGTACCCTCTCTAAGTTGCAGTAGGTGAAGTTGATTTGTGGTGCACACACCCTCTTCAAATTAACCCTTCCCGAGTCTAGAAATACCATTTATTTGGTGCACGACCACCCCTAATATAGTTTCATTTCTATAAATCTCTTTCCCTAAAACCCCATGAAAATGTTAGCATAGGACTAGATAGCCTTTTTATCACACTAGGAGTAGTACAACACTTAGTTTAGGAAGAGGAAGCCGGCCTTCTTCGGAGGTTCACCTCAATCCCAAGTCCCACAACTTGAGAGGTGATCCCATGTGTCCTAATCACACCGAACATCCTATTCACATTCTATCCATTCGAAGGGTGTAGTGATTTGGTGATGACACTAATTACGTTTCAAAGATGGACCATTTCAATGCCCGAATAGGTTGTGTCAATCCACATGTTAAGCATATTAACAAAATAAATATTAAACCAAGGGAGTACGCCGTACAAACATGATGAGATCATTTTGTTATTTTAGAACCTCCCCTACTCCTCAAGACAATTATTATGATGTGTTAAAACAATTAGAGAAAACTACAGTTAAGATTTCAATATTAGACCTTCTTAAAATTTCTAACGTTCATAAAGAAATTCTTTGTAAGACATTACAGGGATTAGGAGTGTTCGTTGATATCAAACAAACATGCTTCTAGGAAATGGTAGAGTAGATTGATCCTATACAACATATAACCTTTAGTCCAACAAAAATCCCAAAAGAAAATCCCTCTCATAATTTACCCTTACATATTGAAGTCATAATCAAATGTAAGAAGGTAAAAAGAGTTCTTGTGGACAATGGATTGGGTTTAAACATTTAGGCTCTAAAGATAGTCAAGAAACTAGGTTATACTTTTGAAGTTGATTTAGAAATGAAGGTCATCACCATAAAGGTGTATGACAATGAAGAGCAGAAATCAATTGGTATGATAAATTTCTCACTTGAAGTAGGTCCTATCAATTATGATATGAAGTTTCATATCTTAGACTTGGAACTCCCCTACAACATATTGATCGACCACCCAAAGATTCATGCCATGCAAGCCCTACCTTCAACGTATCATCAACACTTAAAATTACATCATGAAGGCCAGACCCTCACTATTCAAGGAGATCCCCAACCTTTTTCTCATTGTAGAGCATTATTGGGATATTTCTCCACCATTTACAAATGTCCTTCTACGAGAGATAGATGTTTAAGTTCAATCAAAGGTGATAGCCTCACGAGTAGCTCCAAATACCTTTTCTCCCAATGAAAAGGGTGCTTCTACATCATAATCACTTTTTGATATGTGGGAGACGAAGGTTACTAAAAATGACCTGTGGATAATATGATCTCCAACAGGCCCTTCTAGTTTCTAACCTTCCCTATCACCTAACGCACTTGGTAGGTCATGTTACAAGTTTTAAAGATCTAGGGAAAACTACAGTTTCAACACTTTCACTCCTAGTGGATTATTAACAGATGAAAATCTACTCAACAATATTGTATCTCATCCTTTGGATGATGAAATGGATCTATGCTATAAATCACCTAAGCGGGGAAAATTTTAGTGGCGAATATTCCAATTTTGAAAAATTTGAAAAGGCAAATTTTTTGGCACAGACTGATGACTGTTTGCCTAAAAATTACACTTTAATTTTTTTTAGGGGTCAGCTTCACCTACCCTTGAAAAATATCCCCTATATAAACCTAGATTATTCGCCAGGTAGAACACTTCTACTTCACATTTTTCAACAATATGATATATCCCGTATTATAGACGCGCGACAAGGGGGTAAGTTATTGATGCGCGACAAGGAGGGTTTGCAGACAAGGAGATACTGTAGATATTGACGCATAGTAGACGCATGACAAAGATTTTGTTGACGAGTGACATGGAGTTTTTTTGATGAGCAAGAAGAGGGCAGAGGTTGCAGACGCGCGACAAGATATTTGCTATCGCGTGTCAACAGGACCTTAGTGACGTGCATCAATAGGCCTTAGTGACATGTGTCAATAGGCCTTAGTGACGCGCGTCACTAAGGTCCTGCTGACGCTTGCGCAGCAAGCAGTGCCTTAGTGACGTGCGTCAACAAGCCTTAGTGATGCGTGTCACTAAGGTCTGTTGACGCGCGTCACTAAGGCCTATTGATGCGCGTCACTAAGGCTCGTTGACACGCGTCACTAAGGCTCGTTGATGTGCATCACTAAGGTTTGTTGACACGCGTCAGCGGGCCTTAGTGATGCACGTCAACAGCCTTAGTGACGCGAACAGCTGAACCTTAGTGATGCGCGTCACTAAGGTCATGCTGGCGCGCTCACTAAGGCCTGCTGACGCGTCACTAAGTCCCGCTGACGCGTGCATCACTACATTTTTTGATGCGCGACAAGGAGGTACAATAGATATTGACGCATGACAAAGAGTTTGTTGATGTGCGACATGGAGATTTTTTGATGAGAAAGAAGAGGTCGGAGGTTGCAGGCGTGTGACGAGAAGATTTTCTTTGTCAAGCATCCTTAGTGACGCGCATCAATAGGTCTGTTGACGCGCATCACTAAGGTCGTTGACGTGCATCACTGCATTTTTTTGACGCACGACGCAGTAAAATCTCCCGCCGCGCATCTGCGCAGCCTTCGTCGCAGATGTTTGATAATCAGTGAAATTTTTCATACAACCCCCAAAAAATTCACCTTCCTGTGAAACCAGTTCGGGATATTCGCCAGGTATTCTCCACCTCCGATTTCTAGGAGGTCTCTTAAAATGAACCCTACACCTAAGTATGTTATCCCCAAAAAAATGATGTACGTTATGGGATACAAAGGATGTGGCTATGGAATCAACGAACAAGGTACACTATAAGCTCTTCCAATGCCTCATCACAAAGTGTGTAAGTATGGTATTGGAATTTGACTATATGGGTCTAATCCCCTAGAGGTTGAGGCTTCCTCTTTTGAGTGTGAAGATAGTTCCTCTAAATGTGAAAGAGAAACATATTCTCGGTGTAGTCTTTACGAAGACCTTACCTCCACGAACCTGTTTTCCAACATAACTATCTTAACTATAACCCCTACCATATCCCCTATCATTCCTACACTAGACCTTATTTACCCATCACTCATGAATTAGGACCAACAACAACATGTTCTAATTGACGTCTTTCAGAATGACAAAGCTATTAGCGATTTCCTAGGTATTCATGATAACATTCTAGTAGGTGATCACAAGAAAGGATTCTCCATCAAGCTAAACACATGCACATACTTTGGGGAGGAGGATGAGTTATGCAGTCATCTAAGTAAAAAAATAAGAAAGGGTAAAACTTACACAAAAAATCCTTGTAAAAAGAAAAATTCCAAATCCTATAGTGAAAACCTCTTTGAGGCACTTGCAGAGACAAACAAAAAGAAAATTCAATGGAAAAATGAGGTTGACCCACCTAATGGTGAAAATATCTTGAGCCACCTTTGGAAGAACAAGATATTAATATCTCCCTTGATCCTACGCGTATGGAGGACGAGTCCAAGCTACTGGTGGAGGAGACAATAGATGTCAATATTGGCACAAAGGAATTTCCTAGAATAGTCAAGTTGGGAGCTTTGCTCTCGGCTCAAGAACAGAAAACTTTTATGTTGCTTTTGAGAGAATTTGAAGATATCTTTGCTTGGTCCTACGTAGACATACTAGGATAGTGAGATCTTGTTTAGTTTATTAAAACTTGCGAGAAAAAATTATACATGATAAAAATATTAAGATACTTTCGATCTTCAATTGATTCATCCAGAACTCATTACAACAGTTATATAGGATAACATGTTCCTATATTCAAGGAGATGCAAAATAGAGTTTGTTTTAACAACACTCCTAAAATTTCCTATCTACGTGAGTTTTGTTTAGCAACCAAATTTAACACAAGTAATAATATTCTCAAGAACATGTAATATGAATTGTTATTATACCTTACTCATATAGATATATTACTAGCTCAAAAATATAATTCTTATGATAATCTGTAATGTGAGCACTAGAATATTATTTCCTAACATTTCCTTCCTTAGTGCAAACATGGGAGAAAAGCAATCACACTTCCTTTGCAGCTTGTCGCCCATGTGTGCTCATGATCTTGGCTCACCGATGGTTTTGAAAAGGCTAACCAACAACCTCGATATGAACCCTTGTTCATCCGAAATGAACTTCTTTTCACTTTGTATGAGCCCATTCTTGACAAAAATGGACCCGTTTCTACCAAAAAAGGAACACATGTTCCAAGTATGAGCCCCTACTCATCCTCTTCAAGAAACATGATGCTACTTTTTCCTCTGTACTTTCATCTTTCCACAATATATTCACATCAGGGAATTAACATAGGAAAAACTTCTCACCAAACTGAACAAGAAATCTGAATGGAAATGGAACATTGATGTCATGTTCCCCCACAATGTGAAATTTCCACTTATTGAAAATTGGAACACTAAAATAATGGACACAACTGGAAATCAAACACTGAGCTAAAAAAACTCATGCCACACTCATTTTACAGCCCCGTCACTTGTGGTCGGGCAAGAGGACGCTACTTGTCCTCCATCCTCCTCTATCTATGACATCCAATATCTCTTGCTACTTACTTAGAAAATAGATCTTTGAGGCTTATGAATTGTTCATTGCTTATTATTTTTATCTTCGTCATGCAATGTGAAACACAACTTTTATTAGGATGTTGGGTTACACTAATAATACGCCTAGCAAAACAAAATTTTTATTAGTATTTTAACGACTCACAAATGACACGTCTCTTTTGAGAATATAACTATTGAGAAATAAATAAGACAACCCTCCACTTATAATCATGTATTCCTAAATCTTGAACCCAATTGATTAGAGAACACTTTAGATACACACCTTATCAAATTTTGAAAAAAATCTCTTACGTACCGGTTTGACCAAGAGGCACATGTGGATGTTTATGTGTGCTTGAAATGTGGTAATTAGAGGTAGATGGATAGAAAAATGATTAGGAGACCATCACATATTAGAGAATCAAAATCTTATCAGATGTTGAAGCCCATTCCAATGCAAAACATGTTGAGAGAGGAGCTCGGGGAGATATCTCTCAGACTGTAAATTTGAGCATTCAAATATAGAAGAGTGGACAATAACAGTATCAACTCTGTTGATTGAACCATGAACATGAACAAAATGGTGAAAATTGAACGACAGATGTTCAATAGATTTTTGGCATCTAATGCACCATGGAGAACCCGATGTGATTGAGGGAGTTGCTTGATCGCATTGGAAATATGTGGATGAAAGTGATGAAATAGAACTGATGGCACACAGGCAGATCACAGGTCTGTATGTCGATGGAACACCGAATCAACTGAAACACAAGATGATTACACTTCAATGCACCCGATCCTGAGTGAAAGTGGTGCCCTTCCTCTATAGTTGCTTTGCCTCTCACTAGGCTTTACACGTTCCAAGATTTCTTATTTACTTGTCACTACGACTGATTTAGAAGAGGATGCTCACTAAGAATCATGAAATCTTAAATGCAAACTTATGTTTCCAGCACTAATCCTTCCATTTCTTAGTTGATGACTGCTCACAAGACCGAATCGATTAACAATGACATTGACAATACTATCACGGGATGTAACAAAAAGAAAGCTAAGACATTCCAAAACAAATACACAATTTTTTTGAGAACAAACTATCTTCCATAAAAAAGGAAACCATAACTTTTTTAGCGGCTCTACCCTTTCATCGATAAAAAACCCATTTTGCACATCGTTTTGATACGAGATGTGAGATCCGGTTAAATTTATTAAAACTTACAACAAAAAATATACAGGAGAAAAATATTAAGACACCAATCTTCAATTGATTCATCCGAACTCATTACAACATATATATAGGAGAACACCTTCATATATTTAAGGAGATGCAAAACAATTTTTTTTTACCAAGACTCCTTAAATTTCCTTTCTACGTGAGTTTGGTTTAACAAACAAATCTCAAACAAGCAATAATATAATAAACAACTCATAATATGAGTTGTTATTACACCTTACTCACATAGATATATTACTAGCTCAAAAATATAATTCTTATGCTAATCCATAATGTGAGCACTAGAATATTATTTCCTAACAAGGACTTGATCCTATATTAGTGGTGCACATTCTAGTTGTACACCCATATACCAAGCCCATAAAACAAAATATTTGAAAGATGCATCCTCATGTCACCTTGTTGATCAAAGAAGAGCTAGAATGATTGTTGTAAGTAAGCTTCATCAGGCCTATTGACTATTTAGGTGGATTTCCAATGTAGTCTCGGTGTAGAAGAAACATGATGGTATTATAGTTTGTACTAATTTTAGAGACATTAATAAAGCTTGTCCTAAATACGACTTGCCTCTTCACAACATTGACATGATTTCCAATTCTACATCTGGTTATGAGATGCTATCACTCATGGATGGATTTTCAATATATAAGAAGATAAAAATTGTTGAGGAGGACCAAAATAAGACATGTTTTACCACCCCATGGGGGAAATTCTGTTCTAAAGTCATACCCTTCAACCTCAAGAATGCATGTGTAACCTATCAATGGGAAATGACTGTTATCTTTCATGACATGATCAATGACATCATGGAAGATTATGTGGATGACATATTGGAAAAATCTAGGACTCGGGAAGATCACCTAGAGATATTGTGACACATATTTCAGCGTCTAAGGGACTACAAGGTCCAAATCAACCTAAAGAAATGTGTCTTCGAGTGTGCTATCAAGAAAAATTTGAGGATTTATTGTTTCACGGAGAGGAATAGAAGTAGATCCTGTAAATGTTACTGCTATAACGGAAATGTCTCCTCCAACAAATATCACACAACTACGAAGCTTACAAGGAAAGATCCAAATAATTAGAAGGTTCATCTCTCATCTTGCAGACAAGTGTCACACATTTACACATCTTCTCAAGAAAGATGTTAGTTTTCACTGGGGCCCAGAACAACAATAGCCATTTTCTTTGCTCAAGGAATATTTAGCTAAACCCCCTATTCTAATGCCTCCCACGACAGGTGAACCATTACTACTCTACATTTCTACCATGCACTTTACAACAAGGCACTATTGGCCCAATATGATAAGGAGTAGAAGGAAAAATATATATATTACCTAAGTCATACGTTGATTGCTTATGAGCTCAACTACCCACATATAGAAAAGGATTGCTTGGCCATAGTTTTTGCCTTTCAAAAGCTGCATCATTATTTGGTAAATAATAAGTTCAAGCTTATCTCAAAGGTTGATCCAGTAAAGTACTTATTGTCAATTCCCACACTCATAGGAAAGATGGCCAATTAGATCATGTTACTCAATGATTTTGATATCAAGTATGTTCACAAAAATAAGTGAAAGGGAAGGTTTTAGTGGATCAACTAGCTAAAGCCCCTTTACTAGGTACTATACATTTGAGTCTGGAACTTCCATACACATGTACATTGTACCTTGAGGAATTTATTATATGGCGGCTATACTTTGATAGATCTTTTATCTTTCATGGTTCGAGTGCTAGAGTTGTGATGATCACTCCTTCAGGAGACTTGATCCCTCAGGCATTCCAACTTGGGTTCCCATGTACAAACAATATAACAGAATATGAAGCCCTTATTGTAGGGATGAAGCTGGATATTAAGTGGGACATTAGACAAGTGAATGTGATTGGTGATTCTATGTTGATTATTAAACATGTAACAAAAAAATATAAAGTTAAAGACAAGAAACCGATTCTATACAAGAGAATGGTTGATTATTTGAAGGAGTTCTTTGAGAATACTACATTTGAAGAAATCCCAAGAGAATAGAATAGAACAATGGATGCTATGGCCATAGTGGGGTATATGTTACGCATCCCACTGGGAACAACAATATGTCGTTCTTCATTGAGCATCTACAAACACCAACATATGACAAGCTAGATTCTTATTTGGGGTAGTCACAAAATCATGCACTTTAGACATTATTTAACCTTGTCTCATACTATTATTTAGATAGTTCTTAAGTAAAGAAAGTACTAATTAATCCCACCTTTTCGGCCATCATGTTTTAATTTTTATTTTTCATTCCCGCACATTTTTACATACATGCTCAATTGTTTTGGAACTTTCCCATAATTTTAGCTCGAACCAGGGTGCCCCGATCCCACAGGGCACCTTGATCCTTGTTTTACTTTCCCGCCTCTTTTTGGGCTCTTTCTATCCATTTTTCATCCTTATCTTTTTCCTAGTTGGCCATGTTGGGGTTAATTACAAAATTAGAGAAAGAAAACCCTATAAATATAAAGTTATGAGACCATAATGAGGGTCCTAAAGCATCACTTACTACTATCACTCCATCTAGAGTTGCATTCATTGCATCACTTACATCCACATAATTCCATGCATCAGGGCTAGGAGATCTGCATCAACACATACTTCATAGGGGGAGGAATTCTATTTTATTCCATACACACATACTATTACATTTTCTACCTTTATTTATTACTCGCTACTTCACAAATTGTGGTCTCAGTACAAGATCACTTAGGGCATGAAATGCACACAAACATACCAAAACTACATTTGGGTCTGAAATGTAGTGCAATGTTCGTTTAGTAAGCCCATTGTTTTGGTAGCTGAGGTCAATCTGACCCATTCATTTGCATATTTTATTTTTAGGGTTTTGATACTTCTTTTATCTCTTAGGTCTTCAATATCATCTTGCTATATTCGGTACATTCATTGTAGTTCAACGAATCCAATACAAAAGGCATTCAAGGTTACAATGTATCTTCTAACCCAGAAAGAATCAACTTTTGATATTTTTCAGAGACCAAGGTGCCTATTTCTACATACCAAGGTGCCTCGGGGTGCCCCAGTACCCTCTTAGGTGCTCTAGTTTTCTCGAACTTCTAGATCCACTCTTTTTGGGATCTATGTGCGAGTTGAACTCGCTTCGGAATTTCCAAGTCAAACACGGGACACTCAACGACAATCATCCATAACCAACTGAGTTCTTTCCTAACCTTCCCTCTTGCACATTAGGGTTTTATTTCTATTAGTTTAATTATTTAATTAATCTATATTACTTTAGTGCATTTATTTACAATGTTTATGTCCTCCTAGATTAGATTAACTATCATTATAATTTCCCATAGTTTAGTTAATTTTAGTTAATCATTTTGGTGAACCCAACCTCTTATCATGGCTAAGCATAATCCTTCTGAATCTCCACTCGTTCTCCAATTTGATAGCTTTGGTCATGCCTTTGTTGATACTCCTGTTGATCCCTCTAGTTATAGACCTTGTCCTTCATTTATTTAGCTACCATCTTCTGATATGGATCCTAAAGCTATAGATGATAGTGTTGTCACTTATTTGTGTACTATTGACCTGATACTTTAGCACAACTCCTTGACGAGGCTTAAGCTCTTCTACTTGATCCCATCATTACTGACTTCTTCCATAACTCGAATAACATGATGATTCATCTTCACCTATTAACTCTCCCATACCGACGCTCTGATACATTTGTTTAGAAATATTTCTATTCTTCAACTTGAATTAACAAAGAAAGAAAGTAAAAATAAACTAACCTCAGAAGACATGTGTTTTAATGATACCCATAGATGTTAATTGACAATGTTTTATGTTTCTTGAAGTTGTGCTTCGTGACGAGAATGGTATAAACTCTCCTATAAAGAAATATGCAATCACAGACACTACACAAGATGAGATTAAACAAATATATGGCAGATTTCTGGCAAAGGCTAGTCCTCGAAAGTCAATGGACTTCCTTGCAAGGATGTCAATCCGCATTTAAGAAATTAATCGAATAATGATAAAGTAAATTGATAATAGATGATAAAATGATAACAGATGATATAACCAACAATGTAAAGGAAAAGGGATTAATGTGGTCCAAGGCTATATGTTAATATGATGGTGGTTCTTGATCTAAAGGGAGTTTGGGAATCACAATATGGCTCAAAGGAGAAATCATATAGGTGGTTATATGTGCTCATAAAGGCAAGTGGGATAATGTGTTTGATCTAGATAAATTATAAAATGTTGTAGATGGCTCGAGGAGGATCTTGATGAGATATTATAGACACCTACAAGGTAGAATAGTAATAGATAATAAAATAAGGATATCTAAAATATAGGTTTTAGGATTGGATGATTTTGATAGACAAGGATTTTCAGTAATTGGGGGAATCATTGGTGATTGCAGGAATTCTTTGGTGATTTCGTGGATTTTTATAGTTTAATAAAGGGCTGAGACATTATTAATAAAAGATATTAAATGATAAATTATTAAGACAATGATGTAAATAAAAGGTACTTACCTGATTCCAATTGACAAATAAGACTGAAAGGATGATGTTACCAGATAGAAGAAGGTTGTAGGCCCGAAGGTTGTGCTTGATTTGTTGGATATTTAGACATACTAAGAAGGGAATCTTGTTGATGCCAAATCAAATTCTGGATATGTGCTCAATCTCC
Source organism: Taxus wallichiana var. yunnanensis (assembly GCA_018340775.1). Taxonomy (NCBI): domain Eukaryota; kingdom Viridiplantae; phylum Streptophyta; class Pinopsida; order Cupressales; family Taxaceae; genus Taxus; species Taxus wallichiana. Next base: position 280,773,479 of record CM031240.1, read on the forward strand.
AAACACCAAGGAAAGTATTCTTGATGTCTAGGGTGCTAATAGATGAGGCTACAAAGGTGATGATAGCAAGAGGAGAAAACTACAAGTGATGCACCGAGTTGAGCTCCAGGATGTGTTAATGGCCTCTAAGAGAAATAGAAGCAATATGTTGCACTTATAGTGATGAAGAGGGACATAAAAAATGAAATTTCCTTAAGGATGTTTTGAAGAATGTTTAGTCAAAGGCTAAGTATGGGCTTGAGAAAAAATCCATCAGCTTTGATTATTCATTCCTTTCTAATGAAGGCTTGGAACTTGTATTTATATATTTTCTATCAATAGGGAGAATTTCCGAAGATCCAGGAGATATAGGAAATTTGTTGAAACAACCTCCCAAATCAAGAAATTTGTTTATTTTAATGAAGGGAGTGTGTTAGAAAAATGATTATACGTGTTGGAAATGTTGTTAAATGGATAAGAGATTATATGTTTTGTTTTGATTTTATTTAATTTAATTTTCATGTGCTTTTGGGTGGAGAATGGTTAAGAAGGTTGAAAAATAGGCTAGATATGATTTGACTCGATTTAGTTTGATTTAGATATGATTTATTTTGATTTAGATATGATTTATTTTTAGTTATATATGATTTATTTTTGGTTTTAGGAATATTTGAAGGTGGTTGAGTCTTATTTAGGATGGGGAAAAAATAAGATTTTATGGAGTGTAAGAATGATGTGGCTAGATAAATACATGAAGATAAATGTTAAATGTGGTGTGATTAAATGGTGTGATAAATGTATGATTTTCATAAGAATAATATTATGGATTTACACAAGATAAGTATGGTGATGATGTTGATGTTGATGTATTTAATTAATTGATTAAATAAAGATGGGAGGGTAGTTGAATAGGATTTGTGTTTGTAAGGGGGATTTACAAGGAGTAAATATGATGGGGAGGAATTAGACTTAGGATAAGGAATTTAATAAATAAAATGATAATAATGTGATAATGGATTTAATGTGTTACATGATAGTTATGTGATAATGAAATGGGTGCTAGTGGATGCAGACGCGGGAATTAGCAATGCTAATTTTAGGTGTCTACAACAATTTTGTACCTACCTCTCCATCTTCTACATTTTCCCCACAATCTCTCCACACTCCACATGACGTGGTACCTAATATTTTTATGGTTTATATGGTCCTCCTTGATTCATCATTAACTCCTGATGTTACAAACACTATGATACTTTATACCGGATCTACTCCACACTTTGTTCTCTTACTTTGCCTATCCCTCCACTTCCTCCACTTATCAATGAACAACCATTTGAGGATGATGTTTGCACTTTAGAGTTATTTCCCCACCACCTATTACTACCACTGCTATCATTCCATATCAAGGGCCTCTCCAGTCCACAAACATCGTTCTATCATCTCCACCTTCCCCAACATCATCCCCTTTAGTATACCCACCATTCACTTGTACTCTCTTCATGAATAATTCTTATTGGGAGAATATACCGCTTGATATTTCATGTAACGCTACTATATGTTCACATGATGGTATCCTTTGACTTTATTTCTCCTTCACTACTATATGTTCACATGATGGTATCCTTTGACTTTATTTCTCCTTCAAATACCTCCATTCACCTCTATACCATCCACATTTATATCATGGATCTGTTATTATCACCGTATGTATGGGCTTCGTGTTTTTCACCTTGTTGTCCACCTTGCATGTTACCCTACTCTCTCTCCACTTACTCTTGGCCACTCTTGGTTAGATTATATTAGAGGCACACTTGATCCTACTCACATTGAGATAGCATTTCCCATGCCCTTTGGCACCATGCACATTTGTAACAACTCCTTTCTTTGTTATTCACCCAACTTCACTATTTGGTATGCTCATGGATGTCCATTACCTCCCTTTATTGATGAACAATATGCCATGGCAATGTATATATTACGCATTCATGGTTATTTGGATGACCAACCTCACACCTTTACTTATCAAGTTTCCCGTGTTGTTCAATATGACTTTTGACAATGATAACTAACGATCCTTTTGATGATTTGACTTATCCATTATTTTCCTTTGTCGATGATCATCCGATACCACTCCAAATAAGTTCCATGTTCTCCCATTTAGCTGACAACTCTAGTCCTCATGATCACCCAACTAATACATCTCTATCGGACTCCATTCTCACTTTACATACCTTATTCCAAGAATAGTTTCACGTTATGGAATCCATAATTTCCTCTCTTACCGCTTAGAATTCAACAACTTAAGGATGTTTTCCAATCACATGTTTGTGCTAATTCTACATCTCATATGCACTCTATGTCCGATACCTACCACTTAACTGAAACTCAAAGCATACCATTACCTAAACCTCTCATATTTGAACATAATACCCCAACCTATGACATTCTTATTCAGCTTCTTAAGCATTAGTTGATCACTCTACCGCCTACTCCTCATCCTTGTTAGCTAACAAAGTACTGCGGTCATCCATATTTCCACTATCATCAAATTTATGGACATCATGATAATGTTTTTCAGATATTGTCACGAATAATTAAAGATTTGGAACATCGGGGTCTTCTTTCATTTGATACACAACATTATAATACTAACAGTAACACCCATCGGGCTCATATACCTCGTGCGTATTCAGATAGTGTTTCTCAACCTTGCCTCATAAAAATTCTCTTTTGCAAATAGCTCACCATCTCTTTCTCTACACCCTTTTCGACATCACCAAGTTGATCCTCTACCAAATTTGGTTCACCATTTCTTCTTAATAAGTCATCAATCATATCACCGTAACCACCCCCACCAGCTTCATCACCACCGCATGTTGATACACCACATTCTTCATCTTACATTCATCCTTAAAATGCATATAGATTTCATTCATCAGCTCTGCATTTATCTTCTCGTACCACTGCATTTAGATTCTGGCCCTCCACTTTCCTCCTCGCAGACGTCAGATGGAGGACATTCGAATTTCACTATCGTTGGTTAGTTTACCTATTTGGGGGAATATAAAATTTCACACTCCCCCACTCACTCACGCATATATCGTATTTTCATTCTCACATAGGCATACCATATCACACGTTAAGAACTATCATCATCTCGATGACACACTCTTGTGCTTTGTTTCACACTTGATTGAGGGATTACCATTACACTGAACCCCACACACTACACCTTAGGCATTACACATTACATTTCATCATACATTGTGCATCATACACCATTCATTCTACACTTATTCTACATTATACTAGTCCTCATCTACACATTTAGTCACATCATACACTGCATATTTATACATATATTCTACATATTATGCTAGGTTACATTACATATGAGTCTAGCTTTACATTTTATCATTACATATTCCATTTATATCTACGCCTATTATTACATTTTACACATTACACATTGTACATCCTACACCTTTTAGCATCACATTCTACATACCACACATTTACAAATCCTACTAATCACATGGTCATCTAGTTTCATCATACATGCTACATTATCTTCTATACGCTGCACTCACCACCCTATGACACACTTTATTTACTATGTCCATACTGACCGATGAGATTTTACCAATCAAATGGACCTTACATTTATCATGCAGAATTATTAGGATAGTGACATATTCTTTAGGCTAAATCATCACCCATCCCCGCCATTTCCTAGGATAGTGACATACGATTTAGGATAAATCGTAGCCCACCTCCATCATTTCCTCTATTAGTGACATACATTGTAGGATAATTGTCACCCACCTCCATCATTTCCTCTAGTAGTGACATGCTTTAGGCTAAATCATCACCCACTTCCGTCATTTCCTCTAGTAAAAGTATATGCTTTAGACTAAATCACCACCTCCATTATTGCATCTTGTAGTGGCATATACCTTCGATTACTTCATCACTCATCTATTCATCATATAGTGATACACGTTTAGGGTTAAATCATCACTCATAATTTCATCATATAGTGATATATGCTTAGGGATAAATAATCACTCATCCTAATTCGTTCATCATATAGTGATATATGCTTAGTGCTAAATCATCACTCATTCATTCAAACAAGTTATGATATACGCTTCAGCTATAGGGTTCATGCACATCCTTTCTACATGTCACATCTCATCACTCCTACATACACACTCATCACAATGTGCTAGACACAACAAACACTACTTGAACATTTCCTAATGATGTAATCTTGTTTATGGTTCGTTTCTTGACTACTAAGGGGAAAACAAAATGAACCTCATTACATGCAATTCCATCCACTCGGGGTACACAACTCCTATCATTCAATCTTACATTCCATTCCATTCATCCACAACATATTACGTTGTCTTGGGGCATGTCTTTTTGCTTGCTAGTGTTTTACATGATCACTTTACTACACACATTAGACTTATTTCTTCTATGTCATTATCTATACCATACACACATGTGCGTTCACACTTTTGTTTAGTGTGATTGCAGATACAAGACTCTTACACGTAGCATGGATGATCACCTTCTACCCTTCCTAAACTGGTTTTGGGGGCATCCACATTCATCTCATCCAAGTTCTATTGTTTCATTTTATACTTAGAATCTTACATTAATTGATCATACATGCTTTGACATATTGGTTATTTCTCTAACATGCTAATAGGTGTTCCATGTGCAACACTTGTTTTGCAAGGATTATATGTCTCCACGACTCCTTGTTTGTTTGTTTCTACTTGTCTACCTTTTCTGTCATTGCTTGTATTCAGGATTTTCCCTTTGTTGTGTGCACACTTGTTTGTTGTTTACGGCCATGATGGCCTTGCGTGTCTTGCAACATCGTGAGTGATGTCCCATGTTTGTAACCCGCTTTGTGTGGCTTCCTTATTTTTTGCATGTTTACACTACTGTGCTTGGTAGTTTCTACATTGTCTATATATTTTACACTTGTATTATTGCATGCATGTGTTTTTAGACTAACAATTGTTTCAGATAACCATCCTTGTCTGCGTGCGCACCTTGGTTTCTACCAAGTTCACCCACTTTCCCATGCGGGGATGAGTTACGAGAGATCGTAGAGTGTAGTAGGTCCTCTTTTGGGGCCGCATTCTCCTATCAGTGACGTTGCATGTGCCCCCAAAGATTGGGGCATCATTTCAGGGTTTACATACTAACACAATGCAACTACACCAATTTAGGACAATGAAATTTCCACCCTTGGCATTTTAGGTTTATATACAGTGAGTGGTTTCAAACCAGTCTACAAACCCCATACACATTGGATTTTACAGGATATGGTGTCCTTAAAATTTTTGGGAAGCAGTTATAGGATTGGAGGTTACAGATGGGTGTGCCTCTCTACACTACTTTGGCTAGTGGTGTCGGATCGCCAAAAAAACTAGGACAATACAAATATCTCTTCACACACATTTCAAAGTAGAAGCAGTATCCCTACACTTCTTGCCGGGGTGGTGTGAGATCACCTAAAAACTCACAATAGTATAGGATATCCTTCTACACCCTTTCTCTCGACATGGATCAGGTGCACATGTTCCATTTACAATTTTCATTTTGCATATTTTACATTTGTGTATTTTACACATTTCTATACACATGCATATTTTACATAGCATTTTTACATACATACATATTTGAATACTTGATCGTTTTCTCCTTACAGGTCTAACTATATGAGAAATAAGCAATCAAATTAGGGGAAACAAAAATGAGAACGACAATAACAAAGATGACAATAACATTTTGCGATAGGTACACACCTTACCAACCATCCAGGTACACTACACACCGTAGCAGCTACAAACATGTTCAGCCCTAGGTTCACTCTCATCACTTTTTGTATGCACATTTTTCATCTATAGTTGCCACGCTCCTCTATCTTTATTTTTTTCATTCCACACTTTTATCTAGTCCATCGACACACCTTCTTCATCACTCTATAGTAGCATTAGGTACACATCTCTATCTAATTTATGTTACCGAGATTTCCGCTCAACAACATAAAGTGGGGGAAAAATGTAGTCACAAAATAATGTACTTTAGACATTATTTATCCTGGTCTCATACTACTATTTGGAAGTTTCTTAAGTAAAGAAGGTACTAATTAATCCCACCTTTTCAGCCATCTTGTTTTATTTTTTATTTTGTCATTCCTCCACATTTTTACATACATGCCTAGTTGTTTGGTACTTTCCCATTAGTTTATCCTAAATTGGGGCACCAGCACATCTTGGGGTGCCCAAATCCTTGTTTTACTTTCCTGCCTATTTTTTGGTTATTTTTAGTTGTTTTTCATCCTTATATTTTCCTAGTCAGCCATTTCGGGGTTAATTAAGAAATTAGAGAAAGAAAACCCTATAAATATAGAGCTATGATACCGTAATGAGGGTCCTAACATCACTTACTACTATCCCTCCATCTAGAGTTGCATCACTTGCATCCACATAGTTTCATGCATCAAGGATAAGAGATCTGCATCAACACACACTTCAAATAGGGGGATGGATTCTATTTTATTCCATGTACACATAGTATTACATTTTCTACATTTAGTTATTGTTTGCTACTTCACAAAGTATGTCTGACACAAGATAACCTAGGGCATGACATGAACACACACACACACACACACTAAAACTACATTTGGGTCCGAAATGTAGTGTAACACTTAGTTTAGTAAGCCCACTTTTTGTGGTGAGGTCACTCGACCCATTCATTTACATATTTTTATTTTTTAAGGTTTCAATTCTTATTTTTTCTCTTGTAGGTCTTCAATATCATCTTGCTATATTCAGTACATTAGGCGTAGTTCCATGAATCCAGTGTGACAAGAAATGCAATTTACAATGTATCTTCCGACCTATAAATAATCAACTTGTAAGATTTTTTAGAGACCAGAGAACCTATTTCTTCATACTAGGGCACCCCGAGGTGCCCTAGTACCCTCCTAGGCACTCCAGTCTTCTTAGAACTTCCAGATCCAATATTTTTGGGATCTATATGTAGCCGTTCCTGCTTCTAGAATTTCTAGTCAGACCTATGACACTTAATGGACAGTCATCATCGTAAACCAGTTGATTTCTTTTGTAACCTTCCTCTTATACATTAGGGTTTTATTTCTATTAGTTTAATTATTTAATTACTCTATTACTTTAGTGCATTTATTTACAATGTTTATGTCCTCCTAGATTAGATTAACTATCATTATATTTTCCCATATTTTAGTTAATTTTAGTTAATCATTTGGTATGTGAAGTTGTTGGTCCATTTTCCCCTTGGTATAGTGACATCTTTAACTACCTTCATGATGGAACCTTTCCCGCCAACATTTCTCGTGCTAATAAAAGAAACCTTATCCAACATATAGCTCGTTATACCCTACTTGAGGCATTCTCTACCGTCGCGGATATGGCAGAATTTTTACGTTATCTCAATTCGGATGAATCCATCCTAGTGATTAAGGATGTGCTCGAAGGCATCTGTGGGGCCCATACAAATGAGATAAAATTAACAAAGATGATACTAAGAGTAGGCTACTATTGGCCTACCATGGAGAATGATTTCGCAAATATGTAAAGAAATGTTTGCAATGTCATAAATATGACAATTTGATACATGCATCGGTGCAATCATTACAACTTATCACGACACCTTGGCCTTTCTCAAAGTGGGGCTCAATCTTATAGGTAAGCTTCACCCTACATCTTCCGATGGAAACATGTCCATTATCATTGCACCGAATGCTTCACAAAGTGGGTAGAGGTTGTTCCTCTTAGCTATATTAAAGGTGTGCAAATATCTAAGTTTATAATGAATCACATAATCTGCCGATAGGACATCCCTTATGCCATTGTAGCCGACAATGACAAGTCCTTTAAAAAAAACTGTGAAAGTGTTATGTCAATTTTTTCAAATCACTCCCAAGTATTCAACCCCATATTACCCTCAATATTATGGGCAAGATGAAGCTTCTAATAAAACCCTTATCTATATTATGGAGAAGATGGTGAATTCAACAGGTTGTAGATGACATTTACAAATTCACCCCTCCCTTTGAGTATACAGAACGTCTATCCACACTCCTACAGATGTCACTCCATATTACTTATTATTCAACACGAAAGTTGTATTACCTTTAGGGATCAAGCTCCCCTCTTTGTGTATCGAGCTAAGGGATTACCTGATTAAAGAGGAGGACTATAGAGTGGCTTGACTAGCATAGTTAAAGCTATTAGATGAGAAATGACTTCATGCCCTTGATCACCTCAAAGTGTATCCGAACTGAGTGCAGAAAAGTTTTAAAAAAGAGTGATACCTCGTCAACTTGAGGTAGGAGAATTGGTGCTAAAATAAAATCAGTTCAACACCACCAAGGACCAGGAAAAGAAAGGAAAATTTGAGCCTAACTGGTTAGGGCCACATGTTTTGGTCATTAAGTTTGGTTTAGGTGCCTATAATATTTTTTACTCGGATGGTCAAGAACTTCGGGAACCCATGAATGCAATACATCTTAAGTGTTTCTATGATTAAGTGTGGGGTCCCTAAAATATCAGAAAAATAACAAAAATGTATTAAAAAAATAAAAATAGAAATAAATACATCCAATAGCAAAAACCACAAAATGATGGCACTTTGGACAAGTCTTTTGGTGAAAACAAGTTTCTGGTGCCATTGGAAGGTCCATTGTTCACAAACATGTCAGGTCGAGGATTGGGATAACTTTTCCTAAGCTCATCCTTACCTTCATCTGAGTTCCTTGTGAGCATGTCCCTCTTTTCCTTGATTTTTCTGATCCTAATTTTATGTGCAAAGAGTTTGAATTTGAATATTCCCATCTCACAGTGGGGGAAAATTTGCATTGTCACTTCTTGCACATAATGCATGGATTTTTACCCTTGTACATCCCATCTAATCTGGGGGCATCGACATTTTTCTTCAGTTCCTTGCAAATAAGTTTCAAAAAAATCTTAGAAAACATCAAAAACATTCATATAACTTTTTCAAAATCTCAAAACATTCAAATACGTTTCGTAGAAAAATAAAAACAATAGAACATTGTCTCGAAATAATACCAAAAACAACGAAAACGTTTCAAAACTGTCCCACAAAAACAAAGTAGTAGTTTGCTTACTTTAGTTGTTGGTTTGTTCATAGTTTTGATTGCATTAATTTTTCATCTTGTGTGATTTAAATTGGATTCATTTTCTTACTTATATTGAGTGTTACTTTTAACCTATTGTACATTATATTGAGTTCGTTTTATCTTGCAAACTTGTACGTAGTTGTGTTGTCTTGATTAGATTTGATTAACTTATAATTGTTGTTTTCTTGTATAGTTTATTGTTATCTCATCATCATATCATCTATCATCACATTTATACATCATATATCAATAAAGGCTAAGCTACATTATCATGAACATTAAAATTAAAAATGCATGCTAAGATAACATCATATAATATCACCAAGAGGGGCAAGAGGGACCATATTTTATCCCCTTGTCAAACATAGACCACAATAAAAATGTGGATTAAACATACTATCTCATACATGAAATGCAATAAGTAAAAACAACAATCCATCATCATCATATATCATCATAAATATAAATGTTCATATATAAAACAATGTGTTTGATATACATCCAATACAATACACCATCATGGGAATCTATACAAAAATGTGCATTCATCATGAGACATAATAAAAATAACACATAATACATCGAGTAAAAAAATGTTCCGTCATATCGAGGTGTACATAAAAAGAGATATATTTGTACATATGTCATCTAGTATAATAAAAAAGAGTCACCCATGGATCTTGCCCATGTTGGGACTTCTGGCCAGTGCCTTGAGGTGGAGGCATCTATTGGGATGGTCATGTAGGTGGATCTATACTCGATGCACCGAGTCCGATGTACCGATGATTGTTGCAGTCATCCGTGATCGGATATGGACATACTAATCACTAGTTGGCTAAACAAAATGGCCCTCTTTCCCTCTTAGATAGCCTCATGGTACAAATATCTATAATATGATGCCTCACCACTAGATGTCATCAAATCTTCTAGTATATCCTACATCCCAACTGTTGTGGAGGCCCTTGGAGAGCATCACGATCCCCTGTCACTCTAGCTATATCTTCTTGAGCCTATACCCACTCTATAATCCACTTTGAATCCTATCTACAACTAGTTGATCCCTCTTTAATATCACTGATATCTCTCTATAATGGTCAGTCTCTCTTAACAAAGGACTGAAGTTATTGTGTGACCACATGTCAGAATAACTTTTCAACAACAATCCGGCCTAACTCCACTGTCTCCTGGCCCCATCCCTCTCCCACTGGATTGTGTGGTAGGGAACCATATCCCTCTCCTGAATCTAAATCATCTCCATCTACCCCTCCCATCCACCTCTTGGTGGACTATATGGAAGGATCATATGTGGTGAAGATAAGGGAACCTATAACAGAACCTATAGTGGAAGCTTGGGAACCTGTAGAACTTGTACCTATGGCTGTACCACTAGATGCTACTGTGAAAGAACATGTTGTTATACTAGTACCTGTGGTTCCTGTACCCATGGTTGAGAGCCTGTCCCTATCCCGTAGTGTGACATTAGTCACCTGGCTAGCCTAATGTTGTTATATCTCACGAGAGCTTGACCATGAATACCCCACATGTGCCTTTGTGACTATCCTTGTATCTATCGCAGCCTATGGAATGGTGATGCGTAGGGGCAACACTATAGCATATCATGCCGCATAATCATCTGTCTACCCAAGATCTACTACTTGGGAAATGGAACCCATGGATGCGGCACAATATGAAGAAAGCTATCCAAGGGTCCCGTGGCCTAATATGTGGTCCCATATCAAAATTCTTACATGTCCTTTACACGTACCACATCTCAAAGACTTGTGGATTCCCTAAACATGGCCAAACTATCTCTAAACCCGGTCTACTATGTACCACTCTCGATATAACCTCGGCTCTAAATAATAAAGTGGTCTATCTCAAAATGCACAACTAATAGCCATCATCTCGCCACTTGTATAATATGTAAGGTTGTCATGTGACCATACGTAACTACAAATCATCCAAGGCACTCCTGTAATAGAGGGTATTTCCTAGACGTGATCATAATCATCACCCACCTTTGGATCCCATCAATAAAAAAGGGCTCACTTGTATCCCTATCCCAAAGTAATCCATGTAGATGACCTATAGCTATATGGTCCCATGGCCATAAATGAAATAAGGTCCCGGATGTAAGGTTCTTCTGACCTCGATATACTCTCAAGTGAAGATCTCAATACAAGTCGACTGATATGCACTAGCCTTATAAAAGCTGCTCACCATCCATAAGTCTCGTATATAAGTCCAGTTAGGCCTATCGGAAAATATGCACCCATCTTGTCAGGAAGAAGGATGCCGTCGACAAGAGCCATCAAGTATATTGGTATCCACGTGAATTTTCAATCATCAAACATAGAATAAAGATCCAATGACATGCCTGCTCACGGAATATCTCAGCGTAAGAACATGTCATAGAGGCAGGAGTGACTCGGCCTCGATGTCCATTATAATCTATCAAATCACCACAAATAGGTACTCAAAGAATCCTCCAAACATACTCTAATGTAACAGTCATCTCGCCTATAGGTAATCTGAAATAGTGAGACTCACTCGCCACCTCTCTGCTAAGGCAGTAAGTAGGGTGTGATCTAGTCGGATCTAGGGCATGTGTGCAACATAGTCCTGTTGAGTTGTGGAGCTCAATTACTTTAGTTTAGCATGTAATGGAAACTTGTTGGAAAATACGATGCTTGTCATCGATTAGGGGGAACCGACATCGGTCACCTAGGATGGCATCGGTCGAGCAAGGAGGAACCGCAAAGTGGTTAGGGCTGACCGACATTGGTTACTGTGTGTGAGGATGTTTTAATTAACTCTTAGGAATTAGATCTATTTTTAGCATCAAAGTATATCTATTGATTGTAATTGTATGGCTAAGTGTTTTAAGTATATAAAAACTATATAAGCATAAAAGCTAGGGTTTAGAAGTAAGAGAATTAACAAGAATTAAAAGAACTTGCAAAATTTGGTGAGAGTGACAATTCTTGGTGATGAAGAAAAAGCTTGAGAGAAAGAAAGTATTATACATTTAAGAGGTGTGGAAAATTGTAAATCTTCATTGTGTATCTTATCAAAGCTTTGGATAATAGATTATCTTGTTTCTTGGTGGCGTAGCACACACTAGGTGAAGCATGTTAAATATGGTGTTGATTTATGTCTCTTGTTTTATATATTTCTTCTGATAAAATATCCACTTTTATTTACATGTATGCTTAGATTTGATATATTGTTTGTACAACCGGTGTGCTAAGCCCAACAAGTGGTATCAGAACTTTGTTTGAGGGTTTTGTGTGTTGATAGATTTACTCACAGAGGGTTTTTGATTGAGTGGGAGCTACAAAAATGACAAAAGAAAACAAATACAAGGTAGAGAAGTTTGACGACCGAAATTATCAATTATGGAAGATGCAGATTGAGGATTATTTGTATCAAAGAGATTTTTATTTACCGTTGGATGAGAAGTCTAGACCTACAAAGATGAATGATGAAGAATGGAAGATTCTTGATAGAAAGGCTTTGGGATCTATAAGATTGAGCTGGCAAAGCATCCGTGGCTTCCAATATTACGAAGTGACTTCTACAATAGAGTTAATGAAATCTCTTGCTAATTTATATGAAAAACCTAGTGCTTCAAATAAAGTTTATTTGATGAAGAAACTATTTAGTTCTAAGATGCATGAAAGTGGATCTGCATCTAGTCATTTGAATGATTTCCGATCTATTGTAAATCAGTTAAAATCGGTTGCTATACCATTTAATGATGAAGTAAGAGCACTTTTATTCTTATGTTATTTGCTGATAGTTGGGATAACTTGGTAATGGCTGTTAGTAATACAACATCTACTAATAATATTTTTAAGTTTGATGATGTGGTTAGTATAATCTTGAATGAAGAAATTCACAGGAAGAGTACAGAGGAATCATCATTTGGAAATTCTTTGAATGTAGAAAGAAAGGGCAAGCAGAAGGAGAGATCCAAGAGTAAGAGTAATGGGAAATCAAAGTCAAGGGATAATAGATCTAAATCTAGAAGTAAGGGAATTACTTGTTGGAAATGTGGAAAGAAAGGACATGCAAAGAAAGATTGTTAGTCAAAGGAAAAAGAGAACCAACAACCAGAAAAGGTAAAGAAGCAAATCTTGCTACATTAGAGGTAATGCAAGATGCTCTTATTCTTTCTTTAGATAATATAATTGAATCATGGGTTTTAGATTCAGAAGCTTCTTTCCATGCAACCCCTAATAAGGATTATTTCAAAAATTATGTCCAAGGAAATTTTGGGCATGTTTATTTGGGTGATGATGAACCTTGCAGTATTACTGGTAAAGGGAAAGTTCATCTAAAATTACAGAATGGAAATACATGGGTATTGAAATATGTGAGGCATGTGCCAAGCCTCAAGAGGAATCTTATTTCTGCAAGGCAACTAGGTGAATTTAGTTACATGGTTACTTTTATAGGAGACTCTTGGAAAGTCACCAAGGGTGCTTTTGTTGTGGCAAGAGGTAATAAAGTAGGAACGTTATATTTATCTACATGTATTACTGATTCCTTTTCTACATTATCTACTTCAGATTCATATGCATGCATGTGGCATAACCGGTTGGGCCATATGAGTCAAAAAGGAATGCGAGATATTAAAGGATAATGGTAAGTTATCATATTTGAAAGATTTAGATCTTGATTTATGTGAGCATTGTATCTTTGGAAAGAAAAAGAGAGTGATATTTCTCAAATTTGGGGCAACCGAGAAGGAGAAGAAATTGGAGCTTGTACACTCGGACATGTGGGGACCAGCTGTATCTTCTCATGGAGGATCCCAATATTATGTTACTTTCATTGATGATGCTATAAGAAAGGTATGGGTTTATTTTATTAGAATAAATCTAATGTTTTTGAGACTTTTAAAAAATGGAAAACCCATGTTGAGAATGAATCAAATTCAAAGTTAAAGTGCCTTAGATATGACAATGGTGGTGAATACTTCAAGAGGGGATTTCAATGATTATTGTTTAGGTGAATGGGATACATAGAGAAAAAATAGTTCCAAGAACACCATAGGAGAATCTTTGTTGTAGAGAGAATGAACAAGATAATCATGGAACACGCTAGAAGTATGAGGATACATTCGGATTTCCCTTGCATTTTGGGCGAAGCGAGTTGATACAACAATTTATTTGATTAACCGTGGACCTTCAATTTCACTAGATGGAGGAATACCAGAGGAAGTTTGGACCGGAAAAGAGGTAGATCTTTCTTTTCTTAAATTTTTCAATTTAGAAGCTTTTGTGCATGTTGATAAGGAAAATAGGAGGAAGTTGGATCCAAAATCCAAGAGATGCACTTTCATTGGTTATGGATCTGGTGATTTCAGTTTCCTTTTTTGGGATTTAGATAACTCTAAAATTATTAGGAGTCGTGATGTTGAATGGAATGAAAAGAGAATGTACAAGGATTAAATTTTAGTATTTAAGGATGAACGGTTGAGAAGTTTGTGAATGAAAATGAACTCGTCGGATTTAAAAGTATTATCGAGTGGTTACACAATAATCGGTGTCGATTGACCCCTTCGAAATTGGTCAAAAGAACCAATATCGTTCTATGAAGATCAAAACTAGCATCGATTAGCGAGAATCAACGTTGGTTAGAGGTGGTGACATTGGTCATCGCCGATATTGATAGGAATGTCCGGAGGTCAGTTGAGCCTCCGATACCCCAAACTTCATGTGAGAAGGTCACAAAGGGTAAGTAAACCTCTAGAAATATTTACACCTCTATTTTATTTATTATTAACTGATAATGGTGAACCAGAGAGATTTGAAGAAGCAATGCATGATAAGACTCATGTCCAGTGGGAGCATGACATGGATGAGGAGATGGACTCCTTGGAACAAAACCAGACTTGGGATTTGGTTAAGTTACCAACAGGTAAGAGAACATTGTAGAACAAGTGGGTTTACATGATTAAGAAAGAAGAGGGTGGACAGAAAAGGTACAAGGCAAGGCTTGTTGTAAAAGGATTTGCATAAAAGTAGAGTACTGACTTCGGTGAAATATTTTCTCATGTTGTTAAGATGAATTCTATTTGTACTATATTGAGCTTATTTGAGAGAGGATTTACATTTAGAGAAACTAGATATGAAGACATATTTCTTTCATGGTGATTTGGATGAAGAGATTGATATATAGTAGCCACTTGGGTATAAAGTCAAGGGTAAGGAGAAATTAGTGTGCGGAGTTGAAAAATAGTCTATATGGGCTCAAACAAGCTCCAAGGTGATGAGACATAAGTTTTGATAGTTTTATGTATGAGCATGGTTACTTAAGATGTGAATCGACCATTGTGTTTATTTCAAGAAGATTAAAAATGGGAGCTATATTATTTTGTTACTATATGTGGATGATATGCTTATTTCAAGATCTAATATGCGAGAACATTGGTGAGATTAAGAGAAAGCTAGCTCACACATTTGCTATGAAGGATTTAGGAGATGAAAAAGAATCCTTGGCATATAGATACGGAGATAGGAAAATAAGAAATTTTATTTGTCTCGGGAGGATTATATCTACAAGGTGTTAGAAAGGTTCAACATGAGAATGAAAAACATGTTAATACACCTATGGCTAGACACTTCAAATTGAAAAAGATCAATGTCCTTCATCATATGAGCAGGTCAAATACATGACATGAGTGCCACATGATTCGAGACTCCTGTATGTTATGGTTTGTACTAGACCGGACATTGCAAAGTGGGAGTTTTGAGTAGATATATGGCCAATCCAAGTAAAGAGCATTCCAATGGATACTCAAGTATTTGAAAGGGAAATCTAACATGCGGTTATGCTACGAGAGGTTTAGATATTTCATTATGTGGCTATGTTGATTCGGATATGGTAGGGATCGGGGGTTCATTTTAAGACACCCCTATAAAATTGAAGGTGGAAAATATACGCGAATATCCCCGTAACTTGATTTCAGCAAATGAAAGGTGAATTTGACATATTCAAAAACAAAATTTTCACCTGGTTTTTCATGGCTCCATCAGTGACGTGCGACAACACTAGTTCGTAATGACGCGCGTCACTGGCGCGACACTAGTTCGTAATGACGCGCGACACTGGCGCGACACTAGTTCGTAATGACGCACGACACTGGCTCGTAATGACGCACGACACTGGCTGGTAATGACGCGTGACATTGTCTCCTACTGTCGCGCGTCAGTGTCTGTTAATGACGCGTGACACTACCTCCTATCGCGCGTCACTGGCACCTGATGACGCGCGTCATTTGCTCCTACTGACGCATGTCACTTGCTCCTATTGACGCGCGTCAGCTAGGACTGTTGTCATGCGTCATCTATGACCTTTGACGTGTGGCGGCTTATTGGCGCCGCGACACGCGTACCTAATGTCACGCGTCACTGGAAAACTGTTGGCGACGCAGCGTCAAAGGTATTAGCTGACACGCGACAATAGGAGGAAGTGGCGGCGTCGATAGGGGGCGATGTCACGTGTCACTAGGAGCGATGTCGTGCATCAAAGGTCTTCTTGACGACGTGCGACAAAAGTCCTAGGCGATGTGCATCAATAGTAGCCATGACGCGCATCAGTAGGGGTAAATGACGCGTGTCAATAGGGGCCAGTGATGCCCTATTTAGCTTATAAATACCCTTGTGCCGCTCATTTTCTCGTTTTCGTTTTCCCGTTCTTGAATTTTTACAGGTCTAAATCATTATCAAAGACGCAATTACAGCTATAATGTCAACTTCACATGCTTCCCAATTACAAGTTCAGAAGAAAATCAAGAGAATCCAACTCAATCAATTTCCAAGATCAACTAGGGAATCCCTTATGCTCTCACATCCATACGGCTTTAAAGATGTCTTGAAGAATATCAAGCTTTGATGGAAGAGTGTGAATTTCTGTGGCTCGTTAATATGCCCGATTCGAAAGCAGATCCAAATATTTTGAATTACCTTCTGTCATGCTACAATTCAGAGGATGGTATTTTTTATGTGACTCTGAACGATGGCCAAATGTTCCAATTCACTATTGAAGCAAATGACATCCATCGGTTTACGGGCCTTCCTTTCAGAAATTTACCAATTGTTACAACCAAGGCAACACTCCTGGAAGAAGACAAGAAATTTCTCGAATCAACGTACGGTTTCCATGTTGATTGTAAGTATAATTCGTTTTAATTCATATTTTTTATTGTTTTTTATTCTGATACAATTTGTTGTTATAAATTTATAGTAATTATCACTGTTTCACATTTGCAGCCCATGTCAATAAATCCAGGCGTGGTGTAGATACACAATCAATTGCACACCACTTTCTTGCTGCACTTATTTCATTTTTCAAGCGAATTGTTTTGCAGGGTCGCCAAACAGATATACCAAATTGGGCCATCGCATACATTTGTGCCACTATCTCAAAACGACAATTCGATTGGTGCACATATCTATCCAAAAAAATAAGAACTGACATAATAAATTCAAAACTCTCAGATAAACCTTTCATTTATTCAACAAACTATCTCCTCGGCTTCTACTATGAGGCAATTTTAAATTTAAAAGATAAAAAAATTCCTACTTGCTCTGATGAGGCTTTGAAGAAATTCTCAATTCCATTTGAAGAACAACAGGTATAAACTATTTAGTTTGTAATTGTATTTCAATTTTCGACATTACAGTGCATAGTTATTAAAACTTAAATTTTAATGTTTTGCAGAGAAGATATCTTGAAGCCCTTCCCCGAAAAAAGAAGTTATCGAGAGGAAGAGGCCAACAACACGCGGAGGCTTCGGGGGACTCCCAATCTGAAATGGAAGCTCACTCCTCTCCAAACCCTCAACAGTTTGAACTCGTTAAACGCTAGAGAAGTAATACATTCTCATATATTATTTACAATTTCCAAAGTTGCATATTTATTTTTCAATTTAAATTTTAACCAAATGAATTGACATTATTTAATATTGATGAATTGTAGGGACTTTGGAACCTTCTTCCCCAACTCACTCCATATAGTCGCATGCATTCATATCTTCTGAACAGCCACTGAGTACAACTCCTACAAGGCCACACGTAGCACCGAAAAACAACCCCTCGACAACAAGGTACAACTTTTCTATAGTACGTTTAATTTTGTAGTTTTGACTTTATGAATTGTTTTAATACTTTTCATTTTTTTCTTGTACTTTTCAGCATATGTCAGTCATGATCAAACCACAGCACCGACACCCACTCAACCATTAATTTTTAAAATTCCAACCAGAGGAACAGTGAAAAAGAACATTGGTAAATGCATGCCTTTTGCTCGACCCCTAGTGGGACACTAAACCTTGCCTCCTCGTTTCGAATTCCAACTCTATCACTTGGTGGCTTGCCCAGTGCAATGGGCATATCTGTTTTGAACAATATAAATTTAGATGAAGATTATTTGGGCATTGATAGCAATGACCCAACTGGTTTTTTTGATACCCGCGAGATGATTCAAGGCCAGCAGGTATACTTCAAATTTCAATTTTAATATGCTTTACAATTTTTAATTACATTCTGATTTAAATTTATTTATCTAAATCTTGATTAATTTTTTCAAAAACAGGATCAGCCCACCCAAAGGCGAAACAAGAGCGATTGATCTTGGTGAAAGCCCCCATTCTTCTCCGTAAGATAAGATGCGTCGCATCGATTGAGATAGTGAGCAGTTGCCACGTTTTCCTTTGGAGAACTTAATTGGTAATGATTGTCAATCCCATGTCAGTGAGTTTATTATTCCTCATATCCAACAGCTTATAGAATGGGAGAAAAGGGCTAAATTTCTTATCAATGAGATTATTAGTCGTTATGAAAATTATTGGCAACGGATAGTTTATACTGCTGTGATCGAGAATCAACTGCGAAGATGGATTCCTTACTTACCCAAGTAAGATGTGGGACATCACGTTTAACAACTATAAAGACGACATTTTAGATAAGGCACTAAACAAATTGGAAAATATTAGTGCCGAGGCCGGGCATATTTTAACAAATGGTCCAAGGAAGGATTTGGTATCAATCGCAAATGCCGAAAGAGATAGAGCGGTTGTAAGTACTATTACATTTAAACAATCATTCTTGTTAATTTGAAATTTTGAATTTACATTAATATTTTGAATTGACATTACTCTTTTTGTGCAGTTGAAATATGAAAATTTGAAGAGTCAGGTGAAGTTTTTGCAAGTTCACTTGGAAACAAAGACAAAAACGACTTATCCACAACAAAAATTTTAAGCAAAATATTGTTTTGGTTAACAAACAAAACAATACACTAAAGCGGATAATTAAAGAGCATGGTCTCGACCTTGACATATTATTCAAAGCCAAAGCAGCTGCTGATCCAAATTTGTTGTCGCATGGAGATGTAACAAATCAAGAAGAAAAAATTATAAAAAATCTGGACAGTGCTGCAGAAGATCTTATAAGTTCAGGGGTTATTTCTAGTGTTGGGGAAAGAGGTACATCCACAGTGGAAGAAGCCGTTGGGGAAGAGAGCAGAGTAGAATTGTATAAAGAAAAAGATTGTTTTGAAAATTAGAAACTTTTATTATTGAGGAAACTTTATATATTGAATTTGAAAACTTCTACTATTGAGTATGTACTATGGTATTTGAATTTAATTATATGGATTTATATAGTCTTTAATTTTAATTAAATTAGATGGTGATTATCATGAATTATATGTATGTTTCTTGTTTACTTGCATTGTCATGAATTATATGTGGATGTAGATGATGAATGATGATAACTGATAATTAATGATAGATGATGATGAAAGACGATGATCAAATTAATGTGTATAATGTAAAATGTAGTGCCTAAATATCTTGTGGGACTTTAATTATCTTGAAAATTATGTTTTTGGGAAAAAATAGCAACTAAGATTTGAAGCAGATCTTTAGGATTTCTCCTTAATAGACTTATGGTGTAGGAAAATTCTATTTTAAAGAGATTCACCTCTATATAAGTGCATAATCTCTCATTAGAGAGGTTGTTTGACATCTAAAATAGTCAAGACCATTTGTCAGAAAATAACGTTTTCTGGAAACAATCAAGACCATTGTTTAAAAGATATGGTTTTGTTATCATGGATATTGTTTTGTGTAGAGTAGATTGACAAGTTCTTTGTAAATAGTCAAGGTTATGGAGGCTAGATTAACCAAAGTTGGAATAACCATGTGATTAAAAGATAGGTCAAGCTCGATATAGAACTTTGAAGTTTAATGTAAAACATATAAGGTTCTTATCATGAAGATTAGTATGTATAGATCAAGTTCATAGGTTGAAGAATCCTATCATTTTTAATATTTGATAAGGGTGAAGAATAATTGTGGATTAGAAGCTGGGAGGCTATAAGCTGGAATAATTTTGAGTGTGTAAGAAAATATTGAAGGTTGTAAACTAGATCATAGCGACATCTTTAATGATAACGGAGGCTGAAAAAATGAATAAGAACAAACAATAAGATTAAGGGGAAAAAGATACCTCCTTAAAGTGGAAATCATCAACCGCCACTTTGGTAATGAGTTATATTTGTGTTTCAAAAAAACCCAACACGAGAAATGGATTAGTAGATAGATAGGTGAATTGGCTGACATTTTTAGTATATAGAAATGTAACATCTTTAATGAAAACCAGAGCTGAAAAAATGAATAGTAATAAATAATAAGATTAAGGGGAAAAAGATACCTGCTTAAAGTTGAAATCATCACTTCCACTGGTAATGAGCTAGATCTGTGTTTTAAAAAAACCCAACATTAGAAATGGATTAGTAGATAGATGGGTGAATTGCCTGAAATGCAGACTAAACAACCTGTATTCTTAGCATCCAAGAAAAAATACAGTGCCTTCTTCAGATAAATCATAGAAGTTAATTTTGTATAGGATTCACATCTTGAGATATTGTAAAATGTTTTGGGGAAAATGGATCAGTATCAAAATATGTTGTATAGGATTCACATCTTGAGATTCTCTCTTCAGGACTGCTTCTTGGAGTGGTTGAATTAAAATATGTCTCTTTTTTTTTCAAATTTTTAAGGTGGTGCATATGATCATAGCTCAATAAGGTTGTTTACATATCATATTAGTTACAAGAATGAGGTTTGAAAGATACAATAAGGGTAAAGTGATCAAAATTGTTGTGTAACGGAAAGTTGTTTTTACTTTCTAATTATCATTGTTGAGCTGATGAAATACTTGGTTGACCATTGCAATGAGTATCAAAGTATAAAATTCCTGCTACCACCTTGTTTTGTTTTCCTTTGCTGAAGATACAATGTTCAAGTGTATGTTTGAAGAAAATTTTCTTGAAGCTCCCCCATTTCTATGCCTTGAATTGATTAATCATGATCTTCTTGAAGTACAATTGATAAAATCAAGTGTCTCAAATATTGAAATTTTTTTTACAGCTCAACATAAAGTTCTCTGTGCAAGGTTGGATCATCTTAAAAAGGTAACATTGTGTAAATTTTGTCAAGAGTGCCTTACTGGTACCTCATCTCAAACTCAGTCTTAGCATATATCATGAAGTTTCTTTTTGAACTTATCAAACAAGACCCTATATCATCATCAAGTACACACCAAACACTGTTTCTTTGGTCTGGGGATAAATTTGAAGGCTTCATCTCAATTGGCTGCATTGCAAACATGAAGGGAATTTCCTCTAGAGCAAAAGAGGTGAAAACTTCGAATTCCATTAAATTTTGGATAAGAAATCAATTATTTGGTAGTCTCAGGCTTTCTCTGTGTATAAAGACGCGCGTCACTGGCACCTAATGACGCGTGTCACTGGAACCTAATGACGCGTGTCACTGGAACCTAATGACACGCGCCATCGCTCTTTTTGACGCGCATCGCGGCTCCTAGTGATGCGCATCGCGGCTCCTAGTGATGCGCATCATGGCTCCTTTCGACGCGCAGCGTCGTCTCTCTTTGACGCGCGTCATGGCTCTTTTTGGCGTTGCGTTGCGACTCCTATTGACGCGCGTCACTGGATTCTATTGACACGCATCACTTTCTCCTATTGACGCGCATCACTCACTCCTATTGTCGCACGTCACTAGGACTATCGTCGCGTCGCTCACGCCCAATTTAGCCTATAAATACCTTTCAACCGGTAATTTTCTCATTTTCAGCTTCCAGCTCTTGATTTTTTACAGGTCTCGATGCTTCCCAACTGCAAGTTTAGTAATAAAAATCAAGAGAATCCAATTCAATCGTTGTATCTTATGCCCTCACATCCATACTATTTTAAAGATGTCTTCAAAACATAAAGATTTAATGGATGCGTGTGAATTTACAGGGCTCGTTAATATGCCCCATTTCGAAACAGATCCGGATATTTTGAATTACTTTACATCGTCATACAATCTGAGAGGCGTCATTTTTATGTGACTCGAGCGATGCTGAATTTTTCAATTCGATATCGAAGCAAATGACATCCATCGGTTTACGACCCTTTCGTTCAAAAAATTTACCAATTATTCTACAACCAAGGTGTTTCGCATGGAATGTTTGACTTTTGGGAATAGAGTTGCTTCTATCCTTTCATTCCTTTGAGAAACAGAGATAAGGGTTAGGGCTAGGAGGAATACTGTTGAATGTTGAGAGGGTGTGCGCGTACTGAAGTAGAGAGAGAGATCGAGTCATTGCGAAGAACTCCTTTTTGTCTTGGAAGGACTACCTACAAGTAAGAATACAAGACCACCGATTTTAATTAGACAATAAATGAGGGAGGCGCCTTGGGCCCTGGGAAATATAAAACTTCCTTTCGAAGGTGGTCGAGTTCCCTCGCTAATATGAATTAACACAAATTCTAACAAATAAGCTATTGTCAATTACAATTTGTTTACCTTGTTAGAACAATAGAGAAAGGGCTGGTCTTGGTTTAGAAATGGTGACCGACCGATGCGGTCAACGTGCCGTCCGGTTGTTGGTAACCGATATCGGTAGGGGCAATGTTTTAGGGGCTTTTGGTGAAGGTTGGTTGTAAGGTGGTTGTGTTGTTTTATAAGGCTGATAAATGGGTGAGGTTAGGTAATGGGGTGATGAGAAGGACTCGGAGAGTACGAGGGGGTGTTCTTGGGGTAACGTAAGGGTAGAGGAATGTGAGTTAGATGTAGTGTGTTCTTGGGTAGTAGATCTAGGAATAGACTTATGATGGTGTGATTGAAGTTCAAGAAATGTTATTAAAAGGACATACAAATATACTTGCGATTATTGATAAGGATGCAGTCCAAGAACTATGATGATGACGACATAACTCAGGTAGGATGACTCGACAATCAGGAGATGAGCTATCTTCCCTCCCAGCCCGACGCAGAGATGAGTGTCACAAGAGCTCTGGTTACTCGGTTGTAATTTTTGGCTTGATGTCCTTCTCTACAAAACTATTCTTGTTTCTTTCACTTGTCTCTGTCAGCCCAAGTAAATTCCAGATCCTTCCAATGACTTGATTGAGATCACGAAAATCCAACCTTTTTTTTTGGTTGGGAGTGGTCATTTACAGGGAACCGATGGTGGTTACGTAACCGATGGCGGTCGAGTAGGAACCGGTATCGGTCAGGTCAAAGCGGGCTATTTTTAGTAAAATAGCCAGCTTTCCCTCTTTTCTCCCGAGGGATTAGTTGCGGGCTTGGTCAAGTCATTATGAGGTTGGTTTTAGGTGCGGGTGAGGAGTCATTAGTCATGGGTGTGGATGTAGACCAAGTTATAGGTCTTAATTAGGTTAGTTTAGGGTTAGGACTAAGTTATGATGAGGTGGCAGGTATGGTGATGTGGATTTATTAATTATAAGGTAATTAATAAATAATTGTGTAAGGTTTTGGTGATGAGGTTAGGTTGCGAAATGAGATACGGGTCACAGGGGGTCGTAAGACACAAATTTGGTGTCTACATTTGCCCCTTATTGTCGTGTAGCTTGTTTTGTAAAGCTACACAGGACAATAATATGAAGTGGTTTCCCCTGTTAAGGGCATAGGTAATCCCCCTCAAAGCTATCACAGATTGAGATAGCGTGAAATCAGGGATAGGGTTGATAAAGGGTAAATGGTGTTGAGATGATGGTGAGATGGTGGGGTAGGTCCAAAGAAGCCGACGCACATTGAAATGCAGTAGTGCGACTAGGGTACATGATTTGAAGAGCAAACCAGCAATTCATAGGCAAAGGTCGATAATTTATCCAAACAAGGGTGATATAATCCTGGTATCCAAGGCATAGGAAGTAGCTCCAGGGGATCAACGGGTAAGGTACGAGAGCGTTTAGGCATGTTGGCAATACCAAATTGTTGGTTTGGTTGAGATAAATGTCACGGTCTAGGTCTAGGCAAAGTTGGTCGACTGATCAAGTCAAGTACCCTAATCATGCTAAAACACGAACAGGTGAGCTCGATTGAACAAAAAGCCACAGGATGGGTGGGTAAAATTGTAATTTGTTGGTGTTGGGTGAGGTATTTGAGTGGTGCGGCCTTGGGTTGGGCCTGATTTGTTGGTGGCGGCCTTGGGTCGGGCCAAATGGTTGGGTGCGGCCTTGGGTCGGGCCGAATGATTGGTTGCGGCCTTGGGGCGAGCCTGATTTGTTGGTGGTGGCCTTGGGTCGGGCCAAATGATTGGTTGCGGCCTTGGGTCGGGCCGGATAGTTGAATTCTGACCTTAGGTCAGGGCTAGATAGTTGGTTGCGACCATGGGTCGGGCCAAGTAGGGAGGAGGCGGCCTTGGGTCGGGCCAAATGGTTGGTTGCGGCCTTGGGTTGGGCCAAATGGTTGGGGTGAGGCCTTGGGTCGGGCCAAATTAGTTGGTTGCGGCCTTGGGTCGGGCCAATTGGGGAGGGGCGGCCTTGGGTCAGGCCAAATGGTTGGTTGCGGCCTTGGGTTGGGCCAAATGGTTGGTTGTGGCCTTAGGTCGGGCGAGGTTTTGGGATAGTTGGTTCGGCCTTAGGTCGGGCCGGATAGTTGGTTGCGGCTTTGGGTCGGGCCGAGATAGTTGGTTGTGGCCTTGGGTCGGGCCAAATGGGTTGGTTGGGGCCGTGGGTCGGGCCAAATGGTTGATTCTGACCTTGGGTTGGGCCAAATTGGTTGGTTGCGGCCTTGGGTCGGGCCAATGAAGTGAACAAAGGGTTTTGGCGAAGGTGGATATAGGTGATGTTGTGAGAAAGGGTGATTAGTAAATAACGGCAGAAATTTGGTGAAGGTAGGTATTAAACCAATATCGGCTAGATATGACCGGTATCGGTTAGGTGACCATGATGTGTTCCATCTCCCACCCACGGCCCTAAAAAGGGGTGGTTGTGTGGTCGGGCGGGTAAAAGGGGGTATAGAAGGTTAAAGTAGTAGTTGTTGTAAAGAGTAGGGCTAATGCAGTGGGTTGGTTTTGCAGGCACGTCAGCAGCTGACGATGTGGGATAGGATGCCCCGTTGTTTGAGACAGATGTGGCCACACGTGTCGCAGCTTGTGTGATGGGCCATCATGCGCGAGGTGGGACTGGCATGAGTCCAGCATTATGCTATAGATAGGGATCATAGTCTTATGGTTGCCCTCGTTGAGAGATGGGATCCGGTGACCAATGTGTTCCATCTCTCATTGGAGAGATGATGATTACACTTTGGAGGATGTGTATCGCATCCTTAGGCGTCGATCGATGGAGAGGTAGTATTCTAGGTAGATGCAGAGACAGCCATGGACAACATTCTACAGGTGTTCGGGGATGTAGCCATGCTATTGACTTATCATAGCGCGAGTATTGCCTATGGGGACATGTATCGTGCCCATAGACATGAGACACAAGTTCCGTGTTGATGATGATAGGCATCACATGCTTCGCCCTCCCGGACTCAGAGGGAGGCCGCTTTCCACGGTGCTGATGGGGGTACTACATGAGATGGTGGAGGAGCATACATGTTATACTTGGGCACCAGTATACAGTGCGATTATCGAGAAGGCTGTGGGGCTACCGCCGGATGAGGTGATTCGGGATTTGTTCTACATTCTTGTTACGTTCTTTGGGCATATGAGCATATCATATGCATTCGGCCGATAGGGTTTCCCCAAGCAGGGGCCAGGTGATTTATAGATATGGCTTTCGAGAGGTGGTTGGGGGTTGTGGGCCAGCCCACGAGTAGTTCTCGCTAGGCGGGATGTAGCGTATTACCATCATGTATTAGAGGCGTGACTACCTTGGATATTATATGGAGGCCTTACGAGAGGTCATCATCCCATGCGGAGAGCCCGATCACGATTGTGTTGGATCCAGTATACATTACGGATAGCGGGACGGAGAGGCGGGAGAGCATGAGCAGATACCCTGGAGAGAATACGGCAGCGATTGGGGTTACTGACAGGATGAGCCACCGCCCTTCCCTCGGTGCAGGAGGATGATGTAGAGGCCCCACTACCTTCACCACACCCGTGGACCCAGTTGGGTAGTAGAGAGAGGCGTGAGAGATGATATCGTAGACGGCGCCATGCACTGAGATCATTTTGGTATGGTGGGGGAGAGAGAGTCGCGAGAGAGCACAGCCCCACACATGGCCAGACTTAGTGGCTGTTAGAGAGAGAAAGGACCAGCTCGGGGGCAGTATAGTTATTCTGAGAGGTAGGCAGGCTGCTGCCTGCACGAGCACGAATAGGTGTCCCTAGAGCGGGCTTAGCTTAGCGTAAGTACGAGCACGAGCACAAGCACCACCACAGGCACCACCAGCGGCACCGGCACAGCCACAGGTATAGGTACCGCCACCGGCGTAGCCACAGGCACAGGTACCGCCACCGGCACAGGGGCCATTATTATTAGGATTCAGGGGACCAACCCTAGTAGCGATGGTGGCACGGACCTGTTATATGGAGGCGAGAGCAGAGGCCTAGTACTATCAGGACGTCCTTGATGGTACCGGGGTTGACTATCAGCCGTATGCGGCGCACAGAGCGGAGACCTCACGGAGTCAGAGATCCCAGGGTGGTGCAGCTACAGCCGGTGGGTCGGTGATAGGGAGGAGGTAGGAGCCAGGGCCAGGACCCGCAGGGAGAGGTGCTGAGGGCGGTGGGGAGAGTTGAGACATCCCTAGGTCAGAGATAGATGTTTTTGTTTGTACATTGGATATAGGCACTAGTCTGCGAACCGGTTATGTTTATAGAGGCCTGTGTGCCCACAAATGATGTATTCATTCATTTATTCATTTATTGTATATACCGGCCTGCGAGCCAAGTACGGGTTGTACAGTTGATACCGGCCTGCGAGCCGAGTATATTTTTGATATGAGAGACCGGCCTGCGAGCCGAGTCGAGATGTTTGACAGTTATTGCGGCCTGTGTGCCGGCTTTGTATTATTATGAGATCACAGAGGCCCCTATGCAGGGTAAGTTGTATATTTGAAACCTTTGATATATAGATATATATGATGATTTTGATCCATATGCTGTGTTTAAAATGTTTTAAGTATTTTGTTGATGGTTTGTGAAATTTAATGTATGATGAGTTTGATCCACATGGTTTATATATTGATGGTGTTGATGTCTTTTGTTGATGGTTTTTGAAATGGAATGTATGTATATATAGATGATGAGTTTAATTCACATGTTGTGTATGCTGATTTTGATGTATATATATATGATGTCATATGTATGTTGTCGATGGTTTGTCTTATTGTAGATAGATGATGTTGATGAAATAGCGATAATATATTGATGTGATTTTGATGACAAATATTGGTAAATGGTGTTGTTATGCAGGAAAAAGAGGCGGGCGCCACAAAAATTTGCTAAAACGAAGAAACGGCTTAGGTTTAAGCAAAAAAGGGGCACATGACCGATATCGGTTATGTAACCGATGTCGGTAGCTATATGACCGATAACGGTTATGTAACCGATATCGGTTATTTCAAAATTATATTTCCTAAAAATAGAACTGCTTGGTTGGCAACTTAAGTTCTTATTTTTAGCATTCTTATTTTTAGAGTCATGCAACAAGTTAAATACGCAAATGCGACGACGCTTTGTTTGACCGATACAAGTAATTGCATGAAAGAATTTGAGTGATAAGGAGAACAGAGACAGGTGAAGTGAGTGTGGGCGGAGATTCAGAAGGTAGAAAGACAAGTTATATTTGAAGAGGGTGGTGAACATGGCCGAACGAGGAGAAGCATCCAGCAGGCAGGGACGAGGGGGAAGACAAGTTCCACCCCAAGCTGCTGCATCCCGAGAGGTAAACTGTTTGGTTGTAATTTGATTCTTGCATGTTTTGTGTGAATAGGATGAGAGAGAGTAAGTGGGTATAGATGAGAAAGAAAAGGTGATAGGCAAGGGTTTGGGATGGGGTGAGTGCTATGGGGTAGGTAAGCAGGGTGTTCTCGTGTGTTTTTAGGTATAGATAGGAGTAAACGGGCAAAATAATTATCGTAGGTGTATGTTTTTAAGCAGGGTGTATATTTTTGACAGTGACCGGTATCGTTTAGAGATAACCGGTATCGGTTAGCAAACCGGTATCGGTTATCTATAACCGATATCGGTTACTGTAGGAGTTTCCAGAATTTGAGAAAAAACCCGTGGAGATTTGTTTTATTGAATAATTATGTGTCGTTTTGATGTATGCGAGCGAAGCGAGGTTTAAGGATGAATGATGATGTGTGCAGCGTTGTTGTCATGAATCCGAGCAGATGTAACACCAGCTGAATGGGCATTGATAAATCGTTTGGGGTTAAGTGGAATCCGCTATTATTCACGAATCGCGCGTAACCATGCTATGTTGCAGGCGTTGATTGAGAGATGGAATCTAGAAAAGAATACCTTCTATCCGCCAGGAGGGAGATGAGCAGTGGCGTTGGAAGATGTGTTCCATATTTTGAGACTCCTAATGATAGGAAAAAGCAGTGTATCAGCGTTGCCTAGCGCAGGCGGCAGTGATAATAGCGCAGTATTTGGTTCATTTGCACGAGATTTGACACATGCGAGGTTTGACATTCACTTATGGTACAATGTATGCAACACACCTTGAGGAAACAAGGTTGGCGGTGGTATTAATGATAGTGGTAGGGTATTATGCATTACCGAGGTGGAGGGTGGAAGATTTCTAAAAGCATTGATGAGTGTTATTTGGGAAATGATAGAAATGAGTGTGACTTTCGCATGGACACCCGCATATCCTGGCAGAGTTATATAGAGGTTTATGGGCCTACAAGCGAAAACACAGGATGACACTGGATTGTTCGTACTTATTACATTGTTGGGCCTATGAGCACATTATTTGTGTGCGTCCAATAGGCTGACCCATTGAGTCGGGAGAGGAAGGAGTGCAGAGGTTGGGATTCAGACGATGGGTCCAGACAGAACAAGAAGCGAGATCCCAGGCCGTGATAGATGACATCGAGTATTATAGACAGGTATGGGAGATGGTGACGATTGTGGATATTTGTTGGAGGCCTTACGGGAACTATATGGTGACAGAGAACATAGCTGAGGAGTTAAGGGGTGTGGAGTGATTGAGGTGGATCGCAGGGCACAGGCCGGGCGAGTACGAGAGGATTCCTCTAGATCGCGTGCGGCAACAATTTGGGTTCGTTCAGGATATACCTATGACATATAGACCATACATGAGGATCGACACCGAGGCAGCATTCTCACCTCCCCGGTCGACACCTCCAAAAGGGCCAGAAGAGATAGCAGCCGATCTAGGGTAATGGATGCGGGAGCACGAGAGGCCTATATAGTATGGTGGGTAGAGAGTGCGAGGCGCACGTGAGCGCCCGACATAGCTGTGATTATAGCGAGAGAGATCTTCTGCAGGATTTGGTTCACCAGCTTCAATCACAGGTGAATGAGACAATGGGATTGTTAGAGGTTTCACAGTTACGAGTGGAGAGACTAGAGGCAAGATTCCTCCACGTGAGAAGATGTATTCGTATGTTATAGGAGATGTTGGCGGATCAGTGGGAGGAACCAATAGCAGTGGCACCTTTGAGGATGGAGAAGCCAAGTGAAGGCGTCGACAAAATCACGATCACCACCCGATTCGGGAGGAGGCGCGAGGGTCTATGTGAATTTCGTAGGAATATAAGAATAAATAAGGATCTTGACTGCGAGTTCGATAGAGAAGATGCATTTGTTGAACATCTAAATAAAAGCTGAATATGTATGTTGATTTGAGTTATAATAATGAGAAGGGTCATGTTTTGAATGTTTGTTTTGAAAAATGATAAAGATGAATGTTGGCGAAATGAAATACATAAAAATATGTATATTTACAACACATGCTAAGTTATGGGAGGGGATGGTCGAGCTAACCTTGGGAGACATCATATCTCCTAAGTGCTGCCTACATAGCCCATTGCACAAAGCAAGGAGGGGCCTCAGACCGATGTAGTTCTCCCTTAGGGCCAGGGAGAGGTGAATTCAGGCAATTTTAGGTATGTTTAGGCAATTTGTGGGTTGGTAAAAATATTGATATTGGTAGGGTAATGTTGTTGGTGTTGGTAAGGAATTGGCGATGTTGGTATAGGTATAGGTGAAGCGAAAGTTAGCCTACCCAAGTGGTAGGGAACCATGTCCTGATTACGATCAACACATAATCCTAGATTCAAGTCAAAGAGGAAAAAGTGCTCCGTAGGTGAAAAGAGCTAAACAAACCACATAATAACGTAGAATGAGCTTGAACCCCTAGGTACCGTGCATAGACGAGAAGTCGATAGGTGAAAAGAGTTGTATAATCACAATATATCGGGTATACGTCACGTCCCTTGAGTTTTGTTGTGTAAACAAATGGTGAGGTGAGGTGGATGGTGTAGCTGAGGCATGGAGAACTTGTTATAAAGTGAGTATTCTGACGAAAGAGAACCTAACTAAAATAGACAAGTCCATGACTCAAAAGTTCTTTTGAATGCGGCTTTTATTTTGTTGAATATAGACTGATCGATGCGGGAAGTCTACAAGGGATATGTATGTATTTTATTACTCTTGAGGTCTTCACGAAGCTGATCAAGGTGAGAAGCTTCTGATAAAGGCTGACTGTGTATAGCTGTCCTTCAAGGGAGCAGTCTATTTATAGTAGCAGATGCGGCGTTTGTGTATAGCTGTCCTTCGGGGGAGCAGTCTATATATATAATAGCAGCAATAGTTTGGCATATAGCTGTCCTTCGAGGGAGTAGTCTATGTATAATTTAGAGATCTAGATGTCCGTTTGGCATAAAGCATCTAGTTTTGGAGGAAGTTTGACTCAAGAAAATCCCATAAGTGTTTAATTAAGAATGTGTCATTTGAATACTTTTAAGTCATGGACCAGACTAAAAGGGAAGGCATCTGTAAGAAGAGGTGATGACCAAACCACGTGAGCTTGATTCTATTTTGAGATGCATGAAACAAAGTGTATGAGGTGGTAAATGAACTCAAGGGATGAGCGCAAGGTAGATAATAAGTGATATAACACTAAATTCAACAGTAGAATGATCGAAGATGCAAGATATTAAGGGGCTCAGGCTCAGGTTTACCATTAAGTGAAGCTAAACGATAAGTGCTGTTCCATAAGTGTGAGTGATAATGTAAGGCCCAATCCAATTGGGAACAAATTTGCCACGTTTGCTCTTTTCTAGTTTGGTTACATGTTGATTCTCTTTGAGGACAAGATCACCAATCTTAAAGGTACGCTCATGAAGTCGCTTATCATAAGCACACTTGATGTGTTTTTGATAGATTTGAAGGTGGTCAAGAGCTGTAAGACAACGCTAGTCAAGAAGCTCTAATTGGGCTAACCGCTCTTAGCGGAAATCGTCATTGGTGAGAATATCCTGAAGAGATATTCTTAGGGAGGGTATTTGTAGTTCGAGAGGCAAGAGCGGTCTCGGTACCATATACCAAAGAAAAAGGTGTGGCATTAGTGGAGAGTACGAATGCTAGTACGATAAGCCCAAAGGGCAAAGGGGATGTGATCATGCCAATTTCTTTCGGACTCATTAACAACTTTCATGAGAATTTTGGTTAGGGTTTTATTAGAAGATTCAGCGACCATTGGCCATGGATAGTACGGTGACGAGAAGCTAAGTTTGATCGAAGTTGTTACAAAGGTCTTGTAACAACTTATTTTGAAAGATTTTCCATTTTTTTGTTATCGGGCGATGAGGAACACCAAAAGCGAAAGATAATGTGGTGGTTAATGAACTCTACAATTTTTTCTTTTTGGTTGAAATGAGTGGAATAGCCTCCACCCATTTTGTGTAATATTCAGTTGCTGTGATTATCCATCGGTGACATTGTGAAGAGGGTGGATGAATCTCACCAATAAGGTCTAAACCCCATTGTGAGAAAGGCCAAAGATCTCGTGCGACCTGTAGCGGATGGCTAGGAGTATGTTGAAGGTTGGCATGTTGTTGACACATAACACAACCCTTAACATATTCGTAGTAGTTGGTATTAAGAGTAGACCAATAATAGCCTAGGAGAAGGATTTGTTTGGCCCACGTGAAGGCCACTAAAATGTCCACCACAAATACCGTCATGAACTGTTGGATGGTATAGGTGACCTCCGCGCCGGTTAGACATCGAAGAAGGATGCCATCAAAGCCACGTTTATAAAGGAGTCCCCCCATGACGACATAACGAGAAACACGTTTAAGAAAAACACGTTTTCGGTACTAGTAAGGTCAGGTGGGAGAACGGAGGTTGTAAGGTAGTCGTGAAATTGGTGATACCAGGTATCCTGCGAATTAGCAGACACATTATTTATCATACAAACAACCGGGGCTAAGTAAGATGGGGCAAAGAGTTGTTGGACCAAGATGAAAATGTCAGAGTCAGTTGATGAAGCAGGAATTTGCGAGGCTAAGCAAGCCATAGTATCTACAAATTTGTTAGTGGAGCGGGGAATGGTTTGGATAGAGTAATGAGTAAATAAGGTTAGAAGTGAATCCACGTAGTGTTTGTACTTTTGAAGTTCCTCATTTTTACATTGGTAGATGCCCATGACTTGATTGACTACCAATTGAGAGTCACCGAAAATATTGATAGATTTGACACCTAAGTGTAATGCAACCTGGAGACCCAAAACTAGGGCCTCGTATTCCGCTGTATTATTAGTGCAGGGGAAATCGAGCCGGAATGAAAGAGGCATAGGCTCAGCGTCAAGAGGAATGAGAACAACGCCGGCTCCTCCCGCACTGGAATTTGGATCCATCGAAGAAGAGGGTCATTGGATACGACTCCTCCCTGAGTGAAAGAGTGGCGATGAGTTCGTCGGGGAAATTAAAATTGGTAAATTACTCCCCAGGTAAAGGGGCTTCCACGAGTTGGTCGGCAATGGTTTGTCCTTTGATTGACTTTTGGTGTATAAATTCAAGGTCGAGGTCAGCAAGGAGCATAAGCCATCGGGCGATGCATTGGTTTAGATGAGGTTTGGCATACATATAATGGATGGGGTCTGTGTTGGTGATGATAAAAGTTTTGTGATTCAGGAGGTAGTGTCGGAGTTTGGTGGCCACAAATGATAGGGTTAGGCACAACTTTTCTACATGTGTATATCTAGTCTCATAATCTACTAGAGTACGACTGATATAATAAACGGCTTGTTCTCGATACTAGGAGTCACGATGTGCGAGCATGGCCCCTACAAGCGTGGTCAGTGGCGGAAAGGTAAAGGTAGAAAGGGTGATCGTCCTGAGGTGGGATAAGCACGGGTGGCTACAAGAGATATGCTTTGAGAGCTTCAAAGGCTTGGTGACACTCTTTTCTCCATTGAAAGGCAATGTCCTTTTTAAGAAGGTGATGGAAAGGTTGACATCGATCCGAAAGTTGGGAAATGAAACGCCGGATAGATTGAAGTTTACCTTGCAAACTACGCAATTGTTTGAGGTTTTTGGGTGGGGGCATTTCTAGGATAGCTTTGACTTTAGATGGATCGACCTCAATGCCACGCAAAGAGACGA
The DNA here is from genome assembly GCA_018340775.1 of Taxus wallichiana var. yunnanensis. Lineage (NCBI taxonomy): Eukaryota > Viridiplantae > Streptophyta > Pinopsida > Cupressales > Taxaceae > Taxus > Taxus wallichiana. The sequence goes on from CM031240.1 coordinate 280,807,603, forward strand.
TAAAGCCAAGAAGTTTTCCTGAAAGGACACCAAAGACACATTTCTTTGGTTGAAGACGGATAGAATATTGTAACAGGTGATCGAAAATAATGGTTAAAACATCGAGATGTTCACTGCGATGTTTAGATTTGCCAAGAAGATCATCGACATAATCTTCAAGAATAGTGTGCATAATGTCATGAAAAATGTAAGTCATAGCCCGCTGATAGGTCGCACCAGCATTTTTAAGGCCAAACGGCATGACACGATAACAAAAGGTTCCCCAAGGAGTGATGAAGGTAGTTTTATGTTGATCGGCCGGGGCTACCAAAATTTGATTGTATCCCGAAAAGCCATCCATGAGAGAAAGCATCTCATGGCCCGCAGTGAGATCAACAAGTTGATCAATACTTGGGAGGGGGAAGTCATCCTTGGGGCAAGCGAGGTTAAGGTCTCGGAAATCCATGCATATCCGAAGTCCCCCTGTCGCTTTAGTGATAGGTACGATGTTAGAAATCCATTGAGGATAGTCAATAGGCAAGATGAAGGAAAGCAGAAAGGAGTCATTGAAGCTCTTCTTTGACCAAAGAGGGCAATGCGTGGATGCATTTTCTCGGTTTGTTTTGATTTGGTTTGGAATCGGGTTTTAGGGTAATGTTATGGACAGCAATGTCGGGATCAATTCTGGCATGTCGGCGTAGGACCAAGCGTGAAGGCTTGGTTATGGGTATGAAGAAAGGTAGTAAAGGCGGCTTGTTACGATGTGTTAAGCGATTGTCCGATCTTCACAATGTGAGGATCCTCCCTGTGTGGATGTTGATTTCTATAGTCGACTCATTCAAGCATGGTTTGAGTTTTGAGGCGGTAAGGCGCGTTGAATATAGGAGTCATCCGCACCAAGGTAAGTGAGGATGGAGTCGTCATCGACACTCAACAATATTAATTGAAGGTGAATCCTCTTGATCATGTCGGATATAGTAGGGGAAGAGAAGATGGGTCCTCATTATCGCGTTGATAAGTGAGAGCACCTAGGAAGATAGCATTTATGAAAAAAAAAAAAGTTAGGAGGGATAGAATCGGGGTCTATCGACTGCTGCGTAGGTGACGATGGCAAAATGGGTGATGATGGTTTGGTAGGGGTGACTTCATCATCTTCCGGGTACTGGCCCGACATGAGGGTTCTCGGTGTAAGTGTTTGGGAAATGCGAGACCACTACGATCATTGTGTTTGCGTGTAGTCACGGGAATGATTGTATGTCGGCCTTGTTCATGAAGACCAAAACCAAAGCCTTTCCAAGCACAAAAAGTCAAGAAGGTGAGGGCGAAACGACGATTTGTTAGGTATTGAAAATCAGATTGGAAGGGAACCACCCCAAGAGGAGGTTCGGGGGTAACGGAGGATGCGTGAACACCCCCATACGTTAGGTTGGTGCGGCAATTAGGTGGTCCGTAAGAGATTACCTCCCCCACGTGATGGTCGTAGGTAGGATGTGCATGTAACTGTCCGTACTCCTGTGGGGTATGGAAATAACTAACGTTATATAGGCGGTAATCCCCCAGCGTAAGGTGTTGAAAAACATCTACTAAGGGGTCGGAGGTTGGGATGTTATCTGCGGGAAAGGAAGTGGTATTTGCGACGATGGTTTCATTAGTTGAAGGTGTAGGTGCGGTTGAAGTGAATGGTAGAGGTGTGGTTGAAGTGGATGGTTGGGTTGGATGAATGGGTGTCTTGAGTGGTATAAGCACATCATTAGGGCGATATAACATATTGTAGGTTTTGAAGGGGGAGGATCAGCTTTTATAGTGTAGGACTTCCCTCGTACTCAAATTTTATGCATCATGTAAGGTGGAGGAACGCATCCCATAGCCCGGATCAATGGCGGCCTAACAACATATTGTATTAGAACTCTCCCTCAAGGACATAGAAGAGTTTGGGTAAAGTACGTGGTCCTACACGAATGTTAAGGATCACGGTGCCTAAGGTAGAAGTAATAACATCATTGAATGACCGCAACATGATGGGGTTGGCACACATGCAGCTAGAAGGGATATTCATTTGTTGGAAGGCTTTTGAAGAGATGATGTTTAGACTAGCGCCCCCATCAATCATAACATGGCGCACCCGAATGTCTCGGACGTAAAGCGAGATGAAAAGAGAGGTCGGGATCTTGCACCAAAGTCAATAATTTCGTCTTCGGAGCCTGCGCGAGCGGCATTGACGAGAGACAGAAGTGGTTGGGGAGATGGGTTGTTTGGTGAGCGAAGCAACGTGATTGGGTGTGAGAATGGAGGTAACAGGCAAGGTTTCATTAGGTAAGACCTCTATCCCTTGAAGGATTTCAACGAGAGCTTGTCGATGAGATTCAGAAGTCTGAATGAGATCATACAGTGTCATTTTTACAGGTGATTGGTGAAGCTGTTTGATCATGGTTCGGTGGGAAACTCCATTAGAGACGGGGTAGGCGGGTCCACGAATAACCACTTTAGGTGGTGGTGCGATCGGGATGGTGGATGGAGAAAGGGAGGCCGCAGGTGTGCTTTCTTTCGCTTTCCCATTATTTTTCTGCCCTCGAGTAGCAACACTAATCATATTGATCTCATGAATACGAGAGGAGGAAGATGGTATGGATAAGTCATGGTCTTCGAGAGGTGGAGTTGTAATAATGATAGATCTTGGTGAGGCGGGGACAGGTGGTATAGGAGAGGGAATTGAAGCTAAAGGTCTCTCCCTTCGTAAGTTGTCTTTCTTAACTTTTCTATCTGAGAGAGGTGACTGACGAAGTATGGCTTTCAACGCTTTGCATTCCTCTACATCATGTCCTGGTGTGCGGTGGTAAGCACAGATTTTAGAATCATCATAACCTATTGGTCGAGGTTTAGATGGGTCATAAGGTCTAAGTGGGGGTAGGGAAATGGTCGCATTCTCCACCAACATAGCAAGGATTTTGGCGTAAGACCCTTTGAGTGGGTCAAAGTCAGAGGAAGATGAGGCTATTGACTGGGTAGTTTCTGGTAATGACGGGGTATGGTTGATTTGTATGGGTGGTGGTTTAGCCAAGGGGTTTTGATAATGGGTTTTAACTAAATGTGGCTTCTTTGGTACAGAAGCTATGTTTAGTTGGTTAGATGATGAGGCCACAGATGATGTGGTATCAGAAAACAACCACGGAGAAATAGGAGTGACAACAAACAAATCTTTTGATGATGGGATTTGTTTAGGGTTGATAGGTGGACAGGATACGTGGGGTGACGGTGTTGATATACCCTTGGATCTCTGTATGGGTGCAGAAGGTGTAGGTCGTTTTAAAGAAAACGCAGGAAGTATGATATGTTGATGCAAGGTGGAGGGATGAGGTCCTAGTATGGAAGGTAGGATTGACGAAGATGGTTTTAGTTGTGATAGAGACATAGGTTGAGGAGATTGAGTTGGTCTCCTAAATGGATGGACGGCTTTATTTTTGGATAAGTCAAGCCGCTTAGGTGGGTGTGTTAGACTGGGTATTGGTGAGGTCCCAAGCGTAGGGGAAGATTTGGTTAGGCTAATAGAGGTGGATGAGGTATTTGGTAGAGATGAGGGGGGTGAAGATGAGAACATAGGCATTTTAAGCTTTTGTAAACACTTCGGGTATATGGTAGATGCGTACGGATCGGTCATCCGCATTTGAGTAGAATATGACGTATCAAGCGTTCCCATAGGACTCGTCATCTTCGAGGGATGACAATCCTCACATGTGAATAGGAACTTTTGTATGGAAGAAAGGTGGGTTGTGATTCCGGTCCCTTTGTGGGTGTGATACAGGGGGAAGATGAGGCCTTTGTATCAATGGGCGTTAAGAGGTCAATCGGTTCTTTGAAAAGATTTAGGCGATGAAGAACTAATAGGTAGGAGGGCGTGTTTGAGAGGATCCGTCATGTTTAAAGAATGTGGTGATGTCGGTGCAAGAGGTTTCTTGTCTAAGGATGACAAAAGAAGTGGTGAGCCTTCCTCTTGTACAACAAGTATGGTAGAAGGAGACATTTGGGAAATAGATAAGTTAGATAACATCCGCTCACAGTCTTGCAAGGATGTGGTGTAAGAAGGCTCATTTGTGAGAAGGGAACTCTGGGTGGTTAATTCTTTGATGGGTAAAGGAACGGCAAGGATTTCATCTTGTCTTGATGGTGATGAAGGGGGTTCGGGTTCCTGCGTTAGTGAAGAGGCTTGATTCAGAATTGTTTCGATAGAGGCTTTTGGCTGGGAGTTGAAGACTGCATGGATCTCATGAACACTCTTTTCGGTTAAGATATCTTGGTTTATGTTACTGTTAGGAGAGTGATTCGGGAATGGTTTGTTGAAAATTTTCAAATTTCGGTTAGCATGAGCGTTAGGATTATCGAGGCTATATCTCTTGCATCAACCATTTCTGCACTATGTTTTTCAACATCTTGCGATTTTCATGTTGTGTCCCTTCACACATGTGGAAGTTACAAAAGTCATTTTCTTTGTACCAAGAAGGTATGGCGAGTGGAATCAAACCCGGAGTGAGGTTTAACAGGAGGTAAGGTAATGGCTCCTGCTTTAAGCAATTTTTCCAATATCACACCATAAGTTTCTCCCAAGGGGTGTAATTGATGGGCTCAGCTTTATACTTATAGGTGGTTTTTGGTGGGGTATTAGACGGTGGTTGGGATTTGACCATCACCGCGTGCATAGCTCCTTTTGATTTTGAAGCAGTCGATGGGTGAGGATTGGTGGTGTTAGGTTTGTTGGTGGAATCTTGGGTTCAGAAATTGGGGTTTTTGTTGCGCAACCGCAATTTCTCTTCCTCTAAGGCTCGAATCTCTAGTTTTCGAGCCATAGTAAAGGCTTCATCAAATGTGCAGAAAGTTTGAATTTGGAGGGTAGGGGAGATATGTTTAGCGCATGCCCGCAGTAAAAGTTTGATAAATTCAGCTTGAGGCAAGGCATACGTAAGTTGGTTGATAAGGCCTCGCCATCGTCAATAAAATCTGTGATAGATTTGTCTTCAAATTGTTGGATGGCATAGAGGTCGGTGATAGATACTTTCTTGGCAATGTTAATGGAGAAATGATCCAAGAAAGATTGGGCTAGTTGGTTAAAAGAGAAAATTGAGTCTTTGGGTTAAAGCAACTTTGTACCACTCAAGGCAGGTCTGATAAGGACATGGGAAAGGTGTGGAGTAGTAAGGCATCATCGTGAGCAATTAGATAGCAGGCATGTCTAAATGAGCGCAAGTGTTGTTGAGATCCTCCTTACTATTAAAGCGAGTAAATTTTGGTAATTCCCATTAAGAGGATATGAATGAAGGGGGAGGAAGGGTGGATAGGCTCGACAAACTTTCTCGTATGTCAAGGCACTACGACTTCCTAAAACGAAGCCTCAGATTTTGCATTTTGTCCATCATTTGTTTGATGAAATCCGTGGTTGGATGAGCTGATGGTGCGGTTGCGGCAAATGGAGGCAAATTGGGCCAAGGGCCTCCACTAGACAATGGTGGCATTAAATGTTGATAAGGTATGGAGGACGAATGTGTTGAGGCTGACCGAATAGGGATGTCCTATATAAGACGTTGAGGTCACCGGATACGTGTGTGGGAATGAAAATGTGGGCGGAGCTTGAGAAGGAAAGCTCGTGTGGATAGGTGGCAGAGAGCAAGTCATGAACGGAACAGTCTGCAAGAGAGACGAGGTAGGAGCAGTCGGCGGTAATGACATGTGGGGCCCAAGATTAACCAAAGGAAAGCCAATCTGTGTCGTATGAACCCCTGGCCATTTGGATTGGGAGACGGGGCTAAGGATGTAGAAGGTAAAGCGGAGTTATCAGGCGGAGAAGGAGCTAAATGAGCAGCTATACTGATAGGCATGCCAACAAGGAGTTGACCATCGGGCGTACGGTCAGGGGCATGAGACAAATAGTATTGTACAGTGCTAGGATTGGCGCCCAAAATTTTGCAAATTCCTTATCTCCTACAGGGATTTTAGGAACCTCACTGGTGTCCGTAGGGTTCCCCATAGAATGTGAAGGGGGTGATTCAGGCAAAGGCACAGAGCAAGCATGTGAAACCATGGCGGTGGCTTGCTTTCGAGTGATAACAACCATGGACAAGAGTACACAGTAGGGTTTCAATCTATCAGGAATAGAAACAGACTCAGAATGGTGAAATTGGTAGGTTCTTTGGTTTTGAAGCTGTGAAAGACGATAGAGATATCGGTCGAGGTGTCGATGTCGGTCGGGCTCTGGCGGCGGCTAAAGCCGGCGGTAAGCTAACCGATGTCGGTAGAATAGAATTGGTGTAAGAAGCAGTAGGAAGTTGTTGATTTGGTGTTAACAGTGCTTAGTATGCCTACCAAACTGTTCTGTAGTGATCACAGAAAACAGTGTATGACAGAGAAACAGAACTGAAAACAAGCAAGAATGCACAAACAAATTAGCAGACTAACCCTAGGGTTAATTTTAATCAATTTGGGCTTATGCCTTTAGACGCGAGAATGATGTCAATCCTAAACAAAAGACTTAGGGGAAATGTCAAGTTTGTTTTGGCTTATAAGGTTACCTCAATCGGGCGGAGGAATACGCGGAAAAGGGGGATGTTTGAGTGTTGTGTTAATTGTGAAGTGATTCGGTATGTGTTGTGCAGTGAAAGTAAGATTAATTTCCTGTCAATACCATGGAAATCACCCCCACGTGTATGACCTGTTACTTAATCTACGTTCACTAGAATTGAAAACAGCAAGCAAGAATGTAATGCACGTGTTTTAAACCCAAATTGAAAATTTTATTCGATGAAGCAAGGAAGATGACTTTTACTAATGCAAAACTGGGAAAAGCAAGACAAATTCTTTTACCAAATATAACAAAATATCGTGTGAAATTTTTAGAAGAAGAAAACAGCAAGTATGCTCCCTATATGAAAGCAAGCAAGAGAAACAGAAACCTGAAATGGGTCCCACCGAGGCGTGCCAAAATGTTTCGCATGGAATGTTTCAGCTTTTGGGAATAGAGTTGCTTCTATCCTTTCATTCCTTTGAGAAGCAGAGATAAGGGTTAGGGATAGGAGGAATACATTGAATGTCGAGAGAGGGTGTGCGCGTACCATAGAGAGAGAGATCGGAGTCATTGCTGCGAAGAAATCCTTTTGTCTTGGAAGGACTACTGCAAGTAAGAATACAAGACCACCAGTTTTAATTAGACAATAAATGAGGAGGCGCCTTGGGCCTAGGAAATATAAAACTTCCTTTCGAAGGTGGTTAGTTCCCCTGCTAATATGAATTAACACAAATTCTAACAAATAAGCTATTGTCAATTACAATTTATTTACCTTGTTAGAACAATAGAGAAAGGGCTGGTCTTGGTTTAGAATCATGGTGACCGATTTGATCATCATGTAACCGGTAGCGGTTGTTGTTGGTAACCGATATCGATAGGGGCAATGTTTTAGGGTCTTTTGGTGAAGGTTGGTTGTAAGGTGGTTATGTTGTTTTATAAGGTTGATAAATGGGTGAGGTTAGGTAATGGGGTGATGAGAAGGACTCAGAGAGTACGGGGGTGTTCTTGGGGTAACGTAAGGGTAGAGGAATGACAGTTAGATGTAGTGTGTTGCTGGGTAGTAGATCTAGGAATAGACTTATGATGGCTGTGATTCAGAAGTTCAAGAAATGTTATTAAAAGGACATACAAGATACTACTTACTGATTATTGATAAGGATGCAGGTCCAAGAACTGTGATGACGACGGCAGAACTCAGGTAGGATGACCCGACAATCAGGAGATGAGCTATCTTCCCTCCCGACGAATAGATGAGTGTCACAAGGCTCTGGTTACTCAGTTGCAGTTTTTGGCTTGATGTCCTTCTCTGCAAACTCTTCTTGTTTCTTTCACTTGTCTCTGTTCAGCCAAGTAAATTCCGGATCCTTCCAATGACTTCTGATTCGGATCCACGAAAATCCAACCCTTTGTTTTTGGTTGGGAGTGGTCATTTACAGGGAACCGATGGCGGTTACGTAACCGACGGCGGTCGAGTAGGAACCGGTATCGGTCAGGTCAAAGCAGGCTATTTTTAGTAAAATAGCCAACTTTCCCTCCTTTTCTCGAGGGATTAGTTGCGGGCTTGGTCAAGTCATTATGAGGTTGGTTTTAGGTGCGGGTGAGGAGTCATTAGTCATGGGTGTGGATGTAGACCAAGTTATAGGTCTTAATTAGGTTAGTTTAGGGTTAGGACTAAGTCATGATGAGGTGGCAAAATAAGGTGGCAAGTATGGCAATGTGGATTTATTAATTATAAGGTAATTAATAAATAATTGTGTAAGGTTTTGGTGATGAGGTTAGGTTGCGAAATGAGATGCGGGTCACAGGGGGGTCGTAAGACACAAATTTGGTGTCTACACAAGGCAAAAATCATGGAAGAAAAGAATTTTCTCGAATCAACGTTCGGTTTCCATGTTGATTGTAAGTATAATTCGTTTTAATTCATATTTTTTATTCTGAAACAATTTCTGTTATAAATTTATAGTAATTTTCATTGTTTCGCATTTGCAGCCCATGTCAATAAATAAAGGTGTGGTGTATAATATGTAGCATTTTTGAGTACATGTAATTTTTGCAATGCTAGTGTCTAAGATGAGCTTTGTAACTTTGATTGACCTGATGAGTGTAGTGGAAAAGTTTAAACAAAAAAAATATCTTAAGAAAACTGATGGAACCAAGAAGGGGAAATTAATTGATGTTCCCAAACTTGATGATGCAAATCAATCAAGGGGGAAGAATTCTGATCAATGTACTTTAATATTAACAGAGGGTGACTCAGCCAAGGCTCTTGCTGTAAGTGTTTGTGCCTTGAATCAGGGAAATGTGAATACTGAATTTGGTAGTATTGTGACATGTTTCGACATCACTTTCCAATTTAATTTTTTGTTATTTTAGTTATCTTTATTCTATCAGGTGGCAGGAATATCTATTGTTGGTCAATATTATTATGGCGTGTTTCCTCTCAGAGGTAAGCTGCTCAATGTCAGGGAAGCTACCACTCACCAACAAATGGAGAATAAAGATAAAATCCTTGGTCTACAGGAAGATAAAATATATGACAGCATTAAATCTTTAAGATATGGCCATCTGATGATAATGACAGACCAGGTACATGATCTTTGTATAGCACTGTTTAGTTTCTGCTTAATTCTGACACATCCTTTCTAGTGAGATCCTTTTTGACTTGTCCTTTGTCTCTTAAAGGACCATGATGGTTCCCACATCAAAGGATTGCTGATCAATTTCATACACCATACCTGGCCATCACTGCTTAAAATTCCTTCATTTGTTGTGGAATTTATCACTCCTATTATCGTAGTAACTGCCCCCTGTATATTTGGTTGAGTGTATTGAGACTCTTTATATTTGTTTTTAAGCCTCCGGATGTTATTTATCTCCATGTCTAATTTTGGCGCATGTTGATGTAGGCAACTCACAAAAATGGAAATGTGTTATCTTTTTACACAAATCCTGAGTATGAAGCTTGGAGAGAATCATTGAGTGGATCGATAAGCTGGTTGGACCATATAGTACTACAAAGTAATGCTAGTTTTTTTCTCTTTATATGTTTTCAAGTTCTGGTTTTGTTCACTTGCTGATTAGGTATCACTTGTTGCTTGGACCATACAGGGTTTTGGCACAAGTACTTCTAAAGAGGGCAAGGAGTATTTCATACAACTGGACAAGCACAAAAAAGATTTTGTGTGGGTTGATGAGAAAGATGGAGATGCTTCCTCATATGAATCAGCTTATAGAATGGGAGAGAAGGGCTAAGGTTCTTATCAATGAGATTATTAGTCGTTATGAAAATTATTGGCAACGGGATAGTTTATACGCTGCAGCTGATCCAAATTTGCTGTCGCATGGAGATTTCTGGTTTTGGGGAAAGAGGTACAGCCACAGTGGAAGAAGCCGTTGGGGAAGAGTGCAGAGTAGAATTGGATAAAGAAAGAGAGGGTTTTGAAAACTAGAAACTTTTATTATTGAGGAAACTTTAAATATTGAATTTGAAAACTTCTACTATTGAGTATGTCTTATGGTTTTGAATTTAATTATATGGATTTATATACAATCTTTAATTTTAATTGCATTAGATGGTGATTATCATGAATTATATGTATGTTTCTTGTTTACTTGAGTTGTCATGAATTGTATGTGGACGTAGATGATGAATGATGATAATTGATAATTAATGATAGATGATGATGAAAGACGATGATCAATTTAATGTGGACGTAGATTTATCATCAAGCACAGTAATTCTTCTTCTCTAGACTTTTGAACTTGTTTTAAGATAATGTGGACTTATATTTAAAAATAAATTAAATATAATTCGAGAAATCAAGAAAGAATCATCACTGGTAAGAAATTAAACATAATTGCAAATATGCTAGGGTTTAGCTTACCTCTTGCGTATTAGATTGCTGTGAAATCATCAAGGGTAATGTGCTAGATCTTTGTTTTACATGACATTGTAGATATAGGGGTGAGTTGCCTGACATTGTCAGTCCTGACTCCTGAGAAGTGCCAGCAACATCTTTAAATATATAGACCAACAATATCTTTAAATAAATGTAAATATATAGAATTAGACTTGTAACGTCTTTAATGATAACAAGAGCTGAAAAAATGTAAAGTAACAATCAATAAGATTATGTTGAAGAAGATACCTATTTAAAATTGAAATCATCACCGGTAATGTGCTAGATCTTTGTCTTAAAAAAAATTCAACACAAAAAATGGATTAGTAGATAGATGGGTGAGTTTCTGACATTGTCAGTCCCGAGAAGTAACAGCTTCCTCGGACGGATGTCAACCCACGTTTCCAAAAAGTAAAAATGTTGTATTTAACTAAATGTAAATACATACACCTGTAACATCTTTAATGATAACTTGAGCTAAAAAAATGAATAGTAACATTCAATAAGAGTATGTTGAAGAAGATACCTATTTAAAATTGAAATCATCACCGGTAATGTGCTAGATCTTTGTCTTAAAAAAAATTCAACAAAAAAATGGATTAGTAGATAGATGGGTGAGTTGCCTGACATTGTCAGTCCCGAGAAGTAACAGCTTCCTCGGATGGATGTCAACCCACATTTTCAAAAAGTAAAAATATTGTATTTAACTAAATGTAAATACATACACCTGTAACATCTTTAATGATAACCAGAGCTGAAAAAATGAATAGTAACAAACAATAAGATTAAGGGGAAAAAGATACCTCCTTAAAGTTGAAATCATCATTGCCACTGGTAATGAGCTAGATCTGTGTTTTAAAAAAACCCAACACGAGAAATGTATTAGTAGATAGATGGGTGAATTGCCTGACATTTTTAGTATATAGACCTGTAACATCTTTAATGATAAAGATAAAAGATAGATAAAGAAGATACCTATTTAAAGTTGAAACAATCCATTATCAATAGCTTCATCAAAGTCGATGTTGTCTTCTGTAGAATGTGACGAAGAGCCAATTACACTCTCAAGGTTGGGAATATTTGTACTTGTAGCTGTATTATTCACACCTCTTCTTTCGCAAAGGGAATTCCAGTCTTGTGATTTCTCTGTCGAACGGAAAGGTTTTGATGGAGTATCGAGAAACATAACACCTCATGCAACTTTCCAGATTTTTATCCAACCTATTTCTCAGTTTTGATTTTATAAATGACAATGCACTGAAAACCCTTTCATCCTCCACAGACCCCAAAATCATTGTTTGGCATAACTCATATAATCTGAAATATTCACTGATATCTTCTTGTAAAATAGAACTTTGATAGATTCCTCACCACAGCCTTGTAATAGCACCACTTTCAGAAGGTTGATCTAAATTCTTATATTGGTTCCTCATTGTTGTTGCAAAATTTGTTGACTGAAACTTTAATAAATCGGCATTCAGTATACCTTTGATTTCCACACCCTTGAGCTCTGACGTCTTTGTAAATTGTTCCATTATTGTACCCATTGATTTATGGAAATGCTTACTGACAAAGTCTGCACGGCCACCTTCAGTATTCCAAAAATTAGGATTCATCACACCCATGGCTTCAATTTTATCTTTACGAAACGTTCCTAATTTCTAATGACAAGGTTTTGAATTTTTTTAAGCTTTATTCTTGTTTCAACTATAATCAGACTCAAAAAAATTATGTGTCACGGGAACATCTTCTCATTCCGATCCTGTAATAGCTTGACGTTTTTGCAAAATGTGCACAGGTATTTCCCTCCCATTAACAGTGATGCAGAGGTGATCATGGATATTAAATCTCAAAAAGGTGTTAGGATTTTTAAGATCTAATAAATCTCTCCAATTTTCAAAAATAGGTGCATCAAAACTATCATTGGAACAGTACAATATATCAAGACTTTGACATACCATTTTCCTCATCCGTATAAAATCCACAATATAGATTAATCTGCCCTGTGCATGCTTCATCAGTGTATTGATCTCCTTTAACATTGGAAGAATACCAACCAATGTAAGCAATGTCTCCAAATCAGTTAAACGGAACAACAAGTCCCTTGCCCTATCAACTTCATGACGGTATTTGTGCATGAAACCAACCAATGAAGGATACTCCTCACGAACTCTGCATGCAGGTTCATACAAAGAGATCCATCTAGTCTCCACATCCTTCAGAAGTTTTTTGCCATCTGTAATTCCAATTGCAAATTTTTGGAACTCGAGAAAACACTTTGGGCTGCTTGACATATAGGCATGAAGTTCTCTTATAAGGTCTTCTAATTTAGCAACATTTTCGTGGTTGCTTACCATTTTATACGCTAAATTCATTATGTGAGCCATACAGTGAATTGGTAGCATATATGGGGCCACTGTTGTTTGTAATCTAACACAGAGCCGGTTCGGTGACCTGCATGATGTAGATGCACCATCTGCTCCAACGCATACCAACTTCGTAGCAATTTCATAATCAGTCATACCAACAACATCTTTCAAATGAGAAACAACTATTTTATATAGGTTTTCGGCATTGCAGTTTTCAACCATTTTCATAACACCCAACAGATGAGGTGTCCTTATATGATTTTCTAAAGTATAGATGTGGATACATACCCATGCGGTGTTGTTGACTGCTGTCGCTTCATCAATTGAAAGAGAGATAAAGTTTGCTTTTTTTACATTCTCTTTCAAATCTTCCTTCTCTATCATCGAGAGGCATTTTGCCATTTCCCATCCACTACTCTCAGACCAATGAGACTGAGGTACATTTAGCATTCCGTTAAATTGATACAAAACTTTGAAATCGAGGAAATCCGAAATCGCTCTTCCTTTTTTTAGTATTTGAAAAAGAGTAGAGAATTGTATGAATTTTGCATGTAGATTTGTTTCTTTCATCTTACTAATATGCGATGTGATCGTTCCTCCCTTTTCCAATAGATGTCTGTGTTTTTTCTGCTCTGCCTCATATTCCGCTACGTATCTAACATGCATGCATTCTTTTTCAGTTTTCCACCTATGTGTTTTGATTTTCTGGCCATCCGCCCCTGTTACAGTTAAATATTGTTTTCCACAATGTTTTTCTATAGTGTCCAGCTTTAGTTGCATTTTTTGTTTCTTTCCCAATTTCCACGTACATATTTTACATGTACATTCAGATGGGATTTCTTCAGAATTAGATGATTGTACAGGTTCAATAAACGGAAATTTAGTTGCCCAATCAAACTTGTATGTCCTGCCAATGGTCCACATATTCTTGTTCATTTTTAATGCTTTACTTTTTTGAGTAGAATTTTGAGCAATATCACAATCACCTGGTTTCCTCTTTCTTGGACCGGAGTTTGATTTTGATTTCTGTCTTCCATTTTGCTGAGTGTTTGTATCTGTGATATCTGCATGCACTTCGTCGCACCCAACAGAACAATATCTTCAAGATCGGCATATTATCGTAGGTTTCATTTGTTTGAATTTGATACTGTGTAGAATGCATGTCCACCTCAATAATTCCTTCCTTCCACACGAGTCGATTATTCGATTCTCTGTGGTGGCATCTATATGATTGGTGTTTACAATATCGTATCGCATGAGTTTCCAAAATACTTGAAGAGTGATTTGAGATTTCTTACTTACTTTTAGGTTATTCGTATTCTTTGAGCTGGCACCTTCCATTATTCTAAAAAGAGTCCTGCGTCAGCAAAAGAACCAAGTAGCGACTTTGTCCAGTCTGAGGTCTTGTCGCGCATCCACTGTCTTAATAAACTGTCGCGTGTCAACACTACCCAAGTCACACGTTAACACTTCCTCTGTCGCACATCACTTCTTTGCCCAAGTCGCGCGTTAACACTTCCTTGGTCGGTCACGTGTCAGAACACCTTTTCATGCGTCAATCTGGCTCTTGCAGCGTCGACGTACAAGCTCTTGTCACGCGTCAGTAAAGCTCTTGTCACGCGTCAATACAGCTCTTGTCATGCGTCAACAATGCCCTTGTCGCGCGTCAACACTGCATTTCTCATGCGTCAATAATCACAGGCTAACAGTAATATGAATCTCTGGTGCTCAAGGGTATGTGAGTTCAAATTTCATAGTATTGGTAATTTGGTAAGCTACTTGAGGTATACTACGCGGCGAATCACCTAGGTTTTTATAGGAGATGTTTTCAAATGAAGGCGAAGCCGACCCCCAAAAAAAAAAAAAATATACTATATATTTTAAAGTAACAGGACACCGACCCACTCCGAATAATTCACCTTTTCAAATTTTCCTAAAATGAAATTTTCACCATATTACGAATATTCGCGCTAAAATTATCCCTTTGGGATTTGGATGGTAGGAGGAGCACTCACCTGGATATATTTTCATAGTAGGTGGGATGATGGTTAGCTGGATTTCAAGATTGTAGAAGGTTGTGGCTTTGTCTACTACAGAGGTAGAGTATGTTACACTACTGACAGAGACTAGCAAGGAAATTATATGGATGAGTAGGATCATGGAAGAGTTGGGAAATGAGCAAGGTGATTGTCAACTATTTGACATTGATGCGAGTTCATTTTGGCAAAGAACTCAACATTTCATTCAATAACAAAACACATTCAATTGAGGTATCACTTCATCGACGGTATTGGAGGATGGAAATTTGAATCTAGAAAAGATTTATATGAGTAAGAACCTTGTAGAGATGCTAACAAAGCTATATTAGCAAAGGAGAAGTTGGACCTACACTCCACTTCTATTGGTCTTTGAGTTTGAGACTTGAAGAGGAACAAACAAAGCTAAGGAAGGATCCAAGAATGACGTTGTACATGTATGGTGTAGTAATTAATATCCAAGTGGGAGATTGTTGAGTTATAGAGCTCAATTACTTCAGTTTAGCATGCAATGGAAACTTTCTGGAAAATACAAGTAACTACCATCAGCTAGGGGCAACCGGATCGGTCACCCTGGTGAAATCAGTTTGACAAGGAGGAACCTGGAAAAGAAGATTAGGGATAGCAGCATCGATTACTGTGCGAGGATGTTTTAATTAACTCTCGGGAATTAGATCTATTTTTAGCATTAAATTATATCTATTGATTGTAATTTCATGGCTAAGTGCCCTAAGTCTATAAATAACTATATAAGCATAAAAGCTAGGGTTTAGAAGTAAGAGAGAATTAACAAGAATTAGAAATAACTTGCAAAAGTTGGTGAGAGTGAGAATTCTTCGTGATGAAGTAAAATATTGAGAGAGAAAGTATTGTACATCCGAGAGGTGTGGAAGGTTTTAAATCTTCATTGTGTATCTTTTCAAAGCTTTGGATAATAGATTGGATTATTTCTTGGTGGACGTAGCCCACATTGGGTGAACCACGTTAAACTGGTGTTAATTTATGTTTCTTGTTTTGTATGTTTCTTCTTTTAAAATATCCAATTTTATTTACATATATTATTAGATCTGATATATTGCTGTACAACCAAAGTGTACTAACCCCAACATAGTCTAGGCTGTCACTTGCGAGACGGAAATCAACTCACCTTGCTCTCAACATCCGAATGTCACCTCAAAGTCTCTTGGACACCCAAATTTGCTCCCATGTATCTAGCTTGTGCAATATTTCCTACAATATTTAAAAATAATTCATTAGAGTACTTTCTTCAAAAAAATCTTCCTAAGGTGTTATGTTTTCTTCTATATTCTTCTATTTTCTTCTTAAGTTTTTCACTAAGGTTAAAAACTTCAAAAATTTTCTTCTAAGCTATCACGGGGTTAAAAATTGGAACTGCATGCTCCATTTTGTGCCCATGTGCCCTTTTCATGCTTGCGCATCCTATTTTACACATGCACATGCCCCATGGAATCCCATTTCCATTTTTTGCGCATGCGCACCCCTGACTACGTATGCACGTTTATCTTCATGCATGTGCACCCTAACCCTAGTTTTTCACGTGCACATCCCATTTTGCATACAGAAACCTATTTTTGTGCATGTGCACCCCTCCAAGATCAATTTGTCTTTGTTGTGACCACATGCCCCATTTTACTTATATTCGAGACCCTCATGTATGCACAATTTCAACGGTTTAAGTACTATAAAGTGCATTAAATGCACTTAAAAGACAAAATTTTAAACCTATATACCGAAGTAGGGTCGTGGGTAGGCCTCCTGAACTCTTAGAATCTATTTGCATGATGTACACATATCTAAATCCACACCATAACTCTCAACGTCAAAGCTATCTCTCTCTAAAAATTTCAACAAAGGAGTGCAAATGAATTGGCTGTGATGATTTCCCCTCCCCAAGCTAGGTATTTATAGCTTTTCTCCCCCCATGATGTTTTCACTCACCATGATGGTCGTAGATGGTGATGTGATCACCGCGGTTCTTCTAGAGTCTTTTAGCACTCACCGTGATGGTTATTTTTAATAAATAATCATTTTTAGCACGTTTTTGCTACGTTGGGGCATATTTTTGTTTCTAGTGACCCTTTCTACTACATGGGGCATATTTTTTCCTTACGATGATTTCGACGATGTCGTATGACTTCACTAATTTTCCTACGTCATTTTATTCTATAAAATTCAAAAAACCAAAAAATCAACAATTCAAAATTTATCAAAAATTTGGTAAAATCATCTAAAAATCCAAAAAAATTGTAAAAATTCACAAAAATCCAAAAAAATGTAAAATTCAAAATTTTTCAAAAATTGGTAAACATAATACACGCGATTTGAAGCCTATATCAAATACATTTTCCTTGAACATATAAATTTGTCTTACAAAATATCTTTCTTTCCTTTTTGCTTGTTCTTATCACAACGACTCGCTGATCATTTTGATCTAACTCCATTAACAAAGATGGATTGCTTACTATCTTGGAACTCTCATGTAACAATGAGTTTTAGAGAATCATCATAGTGCACAAATGATTTTCATGGAACTACTTGTGTCCTCTGTTATTCCCCTTGCATGTATCCTTGCTTGGGGCACCATTTGTAACCCTTGTCGTTAAAACACAAACATTTGGGAACTAAAGCTTGATAACAAAAATATTGGTGTAATTGTCTTGAATATTGTTTGTTCTTATATGTGTAATTGTACTTGTTTCTCTGTTAGGTTAGCTGGTTTACTTTTTTGTATTACATTGCATTATGTATGTTGCATGGAGTTATGCATTTTTAGCAATGAACAAATGTTAGTAATATAGTTTTTCATGTTATCTTACACTTTTGTTGTATGCATTTATTTTAATAAGGGCCAATGATGTAGATTGAGAGCAACATGATGAAATAATATTTTTATTGAACTATTGGATGCAAAATCTATTCCTATATTCTTCACTATCATGTCTTATCACTATTCATTTTTCTTCCAAAAACACCTAGGGCAGTAAAAATCCTTTTTATCCCTATCTTATTTCTTCTATCTGTTTTGATCATATTTTCAATCGTTGATTGACTTCTTCTATCACCCCATCGAAACTTGAGGGGGAATCCTTCATTCTAATAATTTTTCTTCAAAAATTTACTTGTTTATGTTTGTCTACTATGTTTGAAGTGACATCACTTACTTCACCTCAAACAGGGGAAAATGTAGACACCTAAATTCTGCTTACACAATTTTATTGCTAAAAGCACACTAATTACCCTCATTCTTACCATTTCCATTATAATTAGTGATTTCCACTAATTAACTAATGTTTCCCTCTATTTTGGTTAATTAACAACGCTTTGTTGATTAACTAACCTCTATCACATTTTGGATGCCAATTGACGACAAATCACAAGTTCTGGCCTATCTCTAACCAAACAACTAAGAAAATATCCAAGGCTTCCATTCACAAATTTTGTTTGTTCATCAATTTATGGATGATATGATGAATTTAATTATAAATTTGTATCCAAATTCCTTTGTAATGTTTGGCAGAAATGACCATCAAATTTTGTATCTCTTTCAAAAACTACACTATGTGGTAATTCATGCAATCTCACAATCTCCTTGAAGAATAGATTTTTCATATACATTGCAATGGTCTTTATGCAAGCAATGAAACGTGTTATCTTGAAAAACCTACCCACTAATAAAAATTAAATGAATGACCCTTTGTGTTATGGGTAAACCCAAAAAAATTGATACATATGTCTCCCCAAGGCATCTCTAGTAAGGGAAATATTGATACAACATTGTACTAAAATATTTTCCTTTAGCCAACCGACAAATATAAGATTCATGTACAAATTTACACACATCCACACTCATTCATGTCCAAATGCAACTCTCTCATAGTTTCACTAAGCTTTTGTCCAAGACAAAGTGCCCGCCAATCCTTCAAAATTTCTCTCTTTCACTATGTTCTTTTGCATTAATCCCTCAAAGTATGCATAATTTTCCTCCTTTGAACAAAAATACTTATTGCAAAATATATTCCAACTAAATAATTTTGTAAACACTTACAAGTACTACACATGTTTTCCATGTTTTTTTGAAATCTTCATTTTCCACACATAGTTCTTGCATCAATTAATAATCCACAACTTCCATTCTCATCTCAATCAACAAACAACTACACCTATTGAGTAGCGTCAACCACCTTGTTAGATTTCCCACTTCTATGGTTCTACACAAATGTGTATCATTTTAGGTACTCCGCCCAATTCATGTGTCTCTAATTTAAATTTCACTGGTTAATATACTACAATATCGATGGTCTACATATAAACAAAAATATTTAGGCAATAGGAAGTGTCTCCACTTCTTCATTGTTTGCTCAATTTCGAAGAATTTTGTGTCATAAACACTATAATTCCTCTTTACATTATTCATTTTTCACTAAAAATATACAACATATCTATCCTTTTAACTTAATATTGTGTCAATGGCTATGCCACTAGCATTGCAATAGACCTTAAAAGTTTTACAAAATTTGGTAATGTCAACATTGGCTTACTGTTATTCTTTTCTTTAACTCCAAAAATATATTTTCTACACTTGTACTCAGAAAAAAAAACTCTTCATATCTCCCTAATGGCCTCTATAATTGATGTACATACACCACTAAAGTTCTTGATGAATTTCTAGTAAAACCTAGATGAACCATAAAAAATATGTGCCTCATAAGCACTCCTCAGTGATGGCTAATCCATAATCACATTTGTTAGAGTAGGTATTTACCTTAGCTCATATTCACCTAGGTACTTTATTTACCTTTATTGTATTTATCCTCACCCACTTGTGTGTGTGGATATTTCTTTTATCTTACTTAATATTAGAGATATATTATCTAGTTGTTAGGTACAATTATTTCCTTGATCTATGGTATTGAATAGATCTTTGATGACTAGTTCTTTCCTAAGTCTATGGTCTTGAATAGTTCTTTGATGACTAGTTCTTTCCTTGATGTATGGCTTGATTTATGGCCTTTACTAGTTCTTAGATTGATCTTATTTACCTATATAAGCAAGGCCCATTCTCATTGTAATATATGAGAGTTCCATAATAATATATGATATTACTACTCTTTGTTTACAAATTCTTTTGTAAAGTTATTCTGGTGAATTTCTTTCATCTTATCAAATGTGGTGTGTTATGATCATCTGAGATCTTCATGGCTTGGAACAATCTTCTTATCATTCCTTTCATGGTATCAGAGCGATAGATGATGTAGACATCCATCTGTAAGTTTTTCTTTTGCAAGCAAGGGTTTATTGTTTTCATGTATTTAGAATTTGTTAGCACTTTTCTGCAGCATACATTTTTATGCAAAATGGAGTGCACCATTGTATTTGGAAGGTGCCAACACCCTAGAATCGAACGTAAACTCAACCATGTTTTAGAGATAGTAAAATATAGACATTTTAAAGGAGTTTTGGAATATTTCTTGAAAAAATCCATCAAATTATGTATAGATAATGTTTTTGACACAAAAATTATATCAGCTTTCTGGGTTTTTCAAGAAACTTTTTGGGTTTCTCTCTGTTTTATATCTGGTGCGAGAAAAGAGAATTTTTCGTCTAAGTTTGTATTGAAAATTTTACTTTTTCGGTGCATTTTTATTTACTTGATATAATATGTACCCTTTGGGTGCATCCTTTTATCCATTGGATATAGACATGTACCTTCTAGATACTTTCTTTTACCCTCTAGATATTTTTGTTTTGGATGCGATATTTTATCTACCAAACACAAATTTGTACCCTCTAAGTGCATCCTTTTATCTATTAAATATAACCATATACCTTCTAGATGCATTCTTTTACTCTTTGAATATTTTAGTTTTAGATGCGAGTCTTTTATCCACTGGATGCGGATCTGTACCCTTTGGGTGCATTCTTTTATCAAATGGATATAAACATGTACCCTCGAATGTAATGATTTACCCTATGAATAATTAGGTTTTGGGTGCAAGATTTAATCGTTTGGTTACAAGCCTATATCATGTGGATGCAATCTTTTACCTTTTGGAAATTTGGGTGTTACGTGTACCTTTTTTAAAAAAAAAAAAAAATCAGCGTTAAAATATTATTTTTAATAGAAAAACCTTCTAGAGCTCATAACTTTTGATCCATAGATTAGATTAAGGTGATATTTTTTTAAATTGGCTATTTTTTGAGATCGAACATTAGTGACATTTTTATACACATATATAAAATGTAAAAGGTAGTTTTACTCATTGTAATATTTACATGCACTCAATTATAAAGTTCCAAATAAGGGAGGGTGTTGTAATCACTTGTGGACACAATTTCAGTTGAGCTCGACGTCCTAAAATTTTAGGGGTTGAATTTTTGTATCTATAATGGATTATGTGAACGATATAATTTTCTCGAAGTGTGTAAACTTCATAAGGATATTGTAAAATTTGTGGAAGAAAATAGATCACTCAAGAAACAAAATTCTCTTCTACAAGTACTCATTCACGATAAGGATACACTAATACACTCCCTATAATGACACTTTCTCACTTACAACATCGCCCTCATATTGTGGACAGTCATATCCATGCTCCTAGTCCACTTGCAACTATTTCTCCTGCACCCATTGGCCTTGATCTACCGATTCGAGCCCGCACTGCCGCTCCTGATGCTCCTAAGCCTATTAGGCTTGTTACTGCATGTTCTTTTGCATCTGTGCCTATTATAGTTACACACTCGAGTATCCCACATCAGCTCCTTCTACTCACATACATGGCTCTTTTGAGAAGCATACCACTACATTCGGTTCTCACATGCTCCGTTCTATGGGTTTTATTGGTAGAGGTATGAGAAGACATTCACAGGGTATTGTTTCCCTATTCTACATGTTAAGTGGAATTCTCGCCATGGCATTGGTTTTGAGTAGATAATTTATTGGGATTACACATTGAAAAAGCTCCTATTTTTGTTCGCTCGACTCTTTTCAAGGATCATGAGCTACACATGAGTTTTGCACCTTCACTTAGACTTGAGAAACCTAAGATTTCAACCATCGGACATGATCAACTTGACACACTTTCTCGATGTTCCTATTCATGAATCCATTACATATTTTACACCAAGTCATATGAAGGCATCTTCTTCATCCATCTCGTGTTAATTTGGAGTGGATATCTGATCACTTGTGGAGGTGACATAGGAATTCATCACGAGGACTCTACAGGTGTGGCTCCTCCATAATTCAGCCTCTTACTTCTCTTTATATACCGTATGCATTTTAATGCTCTTTGTTTTGAGAATTTTTCTTTAGTAGAGGTGTTTGTATCTCTCTTGTTTGTTGAGAGATTTTATATCTGTATTTTCAATATTTTTGGCATGTTGATAGTCTCTCTTATGGGGGAGCTATTATGGTAAAGCCAGTGTTAGTTTTTAGTGTTCAAGTAGTTGTTTTGACAACTCATAAAAATTTGTAGCGTCACTCCACCCATTCAGTAGTATGGGAGGGTGTGGTGTTGATCCTTCTTCTTCGGGTTTTGTGTCCTTACCTTGTTACCTTGGCTTTTCTTAGATCGTGGCACTCCTATTTCTTTGGATTTTGTTTCCTTGCATTATTGTTTTAGTTGTTGTTCTTGAATCGTGTCTCACCTATTTGTAGCAATTGATCAAATAATGTTTGGTGTTTTTTTGAACTTTCGACATCACTCCGTTGATAATCTCCTTGTATGGAGCTATTCTGGTGAAGCTAGAGTCATCTGTTTTTGAGTTTTGTGATTGAGCGAGGATTCAAACCACATTTCACATAAAAATTATTCAACATTGTATGAGTTTTTGAGCTGAGTTTCTTGGGATGCCTTGCAGCGGGTTATTGATCTCTCTACTTTGTTGTTACTAGTTTTAGGTACCTTGCGGTTTCCCTTTTTCCTAGTTATTGTACATAAGTACCTCATTAGGCCTAGTTTCCAAGACTCATCTTTGTGGATATGCCACTTTTATTTTGGACCCCTAGCTTCACTCAAGGGGGGTGTTAGAGTAGGTATTTACCTTAGCTCATGTTCACCTAGGTACTTTATTTACCTTTATTGTATTTATCCTCACCTAATTATATGTGTGGATATTTCTTTTATCTTATTTAGATATTAGGAAGATATTATCTAGTTGTTAGGTATAGTTATTTCCTTGATCTATGGTTATTTTAGATCTTTGATGACTAGTTCTTTCCTTGATCTATGGCTTGATCTATGACCTTTAATGGTTCTTAGATTGATCTTATTTGCCTATATAAGCAAGGTCCATTCTCATTGTAATATATGAGACTTCTATAATAATATATGACATTACTATTTGTTTGCAAATTCTTTTGTAAATTTATTCTAGTGAATTTCTTTCAGCTTATCAAATGTGGCATGCTATGATCATCTGAGATCTTCAAGGCTTGGGAGATCTTCTTATCATTTCTTTCAACATTAACCTTTTTAGGTTCCTGTATGGATGAAAATCGACATGCGACCTTCAACCACACTCGAACTCCTAAGGTTGTGCCAAGATAGCCGATGTGGAATATTGTAGGGATGTTGATGGGCAACTATAGGAGAATCAGGGACTAATATCTAGTAGTGTGAATTCCTAGTAGTTGAATCAGTCAAAGAGAAATTAGAGGCTAAGCACGGGTAGCGTAAATTCCCTATCACTCACTTGATTTATCTACTTACTCGAAAATAAAATAATTACATAAAATGGAAAATAAAACAATAAAGAAACTACTCTAATAAAATAAATGTTTTTGTTCTTTTTTGGAATTTAAAGAGGAAACAAGGAAATACAAGATTCTACTCTAATTAATAAATCCTAAAACAAATGAACAACTAGATGTAGTTATTTATCTATGCAGAAGAAATCTATTTAATTTTAAATAATGAAATCTTCACTAAACTATGGATGCAAATCTAACCCTTTATTCTTTCCTTAGACGCATGAGAAGAAATCATAGTTTCTCATAAGCTTTTCTTCCATGCAACTTCCCGACAAGAGTAAAGGATATTTCTATGGAGGATTTCTTATATGAATTGATCTACTGTAACTATTGAATGATTGAAATGATGGAAATGATTATTTTCTACTCTATTTGATATATATATGTGTGTAATTTAAGAATAGAATGTGAATAAATAAAGAAAACTAACATCAACCCCAACCTAGAAATATAGAGTAATGGCAAATCTAGTTGTGTTATGCTTTATCCCCTCAGCTTGTCTTTTCAATATCCAGTGTTCACGTGAGTCCAAGGGATTATGAATACAGTAGAAGAAGTAGTGAGAAGGCATTGGAGCAATGTTAAAATGAATAATAGTTTGGTAGTAATGCAGGTGGAAGAGAGATAACACAAGTGAACAAATCTTGGCTATATTAATTTATAGAAATAATGTGGTAGCTCAATAATGCAAGAATACACAAAATGATCTCTAGAAATTTTCTTGAAAACAAGAGATGAATTTATAGAAGGTTTGATGGGTTGTGCACCATCAAACATGGAAGCCATGGGAATCCACATCGACAATGAAGGGGTAGTTTGAAAAGTTAATTATAAATAGAAGTGAAAGAGGAGATTGCCACAAGGAAATCAAGCTTGAAATAAGATAAAACGATTCATAAACATGTACTCAACATGAACTAGAGTGGAGTAACATGTGTCTTAAATTACATTGGAAGTTTCTGGAAATTTCACATAGGACCACCACCATGTGTAGGGAAGAAGCGATTTACAAAATTACTACCTTGTTGCTGGGAAGCGGTTACAAGACCGCCACCCAGGAAGGGCAACGGTTTTGTAACTAAAGGCAAAAACTAAGGCAAAACATAGCGGAAAGTTGTAGAAAAAAAAGAAATGGCTAAGTAAGGTAAACTAGGCTACAAATATAAGCTATAAGGATGTTTTAGGAGCTCGAAAACCTTTGGAAAAGACATGAATCATCATTGGGGACCTTTTATACCATTTTCTGACAATATAGAATGTGTAATTTTGGGAGCGTACATATTTCCCCCTCGGAGAAGCACTTTAGCCATGAAAATACGTAAAATGTAGAGTCCAATTATGATGTTCCTAAAATGGGGAGTTCAAAGATATACGACATGCGCGTGTCTTTGAATCGTCATTGTCCAACCTCATGTTACCCGTAAAATGAAAACAAGACTCAAGTGCAAATAGATATGATACCGACAAATAAACATTAAAAAAAGTGAAAAGAGGACTTTCCATCTACACGGGGATAAAAGTATATACCTACACTAACTCTCAATTCATGTAAAGTACATGCACTCAAAATGAAGTTAAAATAAAAGATATATATAACTAAAACCATTCATTTTCAATTCATTTGCACACATCCCCTTAGTAATTTTGGAGCTCTGGAACCATGCTTTGACCGTTTTGAGTGAGAGTATAGTCAAAATGATGTGGGCGATGATGTGATCATGGATTTGTGAGTTAGAGACCCCGCTAAAAAGACAAAGGTTATAATTTCTCAGTTGTTTATTTTGAAACCTAAAAAGTAAAATGTTGAAAATCTAAGCCTAGGGGGGAGGTTTTGAAATTTCTTGTTTTGAAATGATCTCTAGGGTACGTCCTATGTGGGTTTAGTTTTTGTTTCATCAAAAATGGTATATATTTTTATATTTTTCCAAGTTTTTAGGGTCAAAGGGGTATCACATCCATTCTAGACATGACTGCCACCCTAATCAGGGAAACGGTTACAAGACCGCCACCATGCTAGGGTGGTGGTTACAAAACCACTACCCTAATAAGGTGGTGGTTAAAAAACCACTACTCTACATAGGGCGGTGATTTTTTTATTTTTGGGGCAGAGAGTAAATTTGACCCATGTAGACTAATTTTTTTGGTTTCAAAGTTATTTTATATTGTTTTTGTTGAGTTTTTATATTGATACATGTTACTAACTTACTCTTTTTGGTTGTTTTTATGGATGCAGAAGGAGTTATACATCTGCTGGAGCCGAGAGAGAGAGTGTGTGGTTAGCTTCAAGGAATCCTTGATCAGTTAACTCAGGATGAGATAGATCTATTGCACCAGGATGGGATATGGAGGATTGCACGGGTGCTGCACATAACCCCACTAGCCAGATACTACGTGATCTATTGTCTTATTGGGATGCAGACTAGAACACTTTCCAGTTTCCAAGAGTGAGGGATAGTAGAATATCACTCTAGACAATGTTTATAGGAATCTTGGTGTACCTATGAGTGGGAGATGGTTCACCCTAATATCTGCAGGGGACAACATCGAGATCTAGAAAGTGGGCTTCCTATATGGGAGATGATGAGGCATGAGAGGGCACCAAGCAGGGTATGAGGATTTTATTTTTTTCCACCACACCTATCCTCACCTTACGCAAGGCCATCATTAGCATTATAGCTTCGCATTTGGTGGGGAGACAAGGTAGGAAAAAATCTTATATTGTTGGGCTCTATCATTATGTAGATTGAGCAACATGGGAGGATATTTTCCTGGGGTGTGGATATCTTGGGGTCTACATACCATGACTTGTACCGAGTGGTGAGGCTCTAGGAAAATCCTTGAGCCATCCTACATTAGTGATGATCTAGTTATATGAGCGAATCATCCTTTATAAGAGGGGAGTTAGCATACAGGATCCATAGGTGTCAGGGCCACTAGATGGAAAAGTTTTTTTAGTTCTAAGGGGGTCACATCAGCCCATATATACACTGACTACATATGAATTTTTACGAGACCCTACCAACATATGGTTGGATTATGGGGTTAGGAGATGACTATCTTTATTTCTTATGCCACCACTTCAAAATTAGTGGACTGATCTACGAGGGTGGAGGCCAACCTACCATCAGAGTACCCCAACAATTTGGGTTGGCCTATGATGATGCTCTTCTTGCCATGCCCATTTTTTACAGGAGGGTTAGGGAGGTACGAGATGGCCCTAATGGTGAGCATGGATGTACATTATTTACACTGGGGGTACCTATATCTATGGAGAAGGTACGAGTTCCTAGGGCACACAGGGCACATGAGGCCCTTCTCTAGATTGAGACCACACCCACTCACAATGGGGAGGAGGAGCAGGAGATACCCATTGATGTGGATACCGAGACTGAGGTGAAGATGAGGGAGAATACTTGTGAGGAAACTCACACATACTGAGGAGAGTGACCCAAAGTAGAGGGTCACTAAGGATATCTCCATGGCGAAGAGAGAGGAGATGGAGGCGAGAGAAGGTGACTCTGGTTTTCGAAGAGCCAAGAGAGGCGGGGACGAGGAGTCTGTCATGGGGGAATTATGTTTCTTTTGGAGTGGGGGAGGCACACCAGTGCCCCGCAATAGTAATACCATCTAACCGCACTAGCCAATCCTACATGGATGCCTAGAGATCCGAGTATGTGGACACTCTTTTCTCGACCTTATTAGCTAGAAATGTTAATAACTACGCATTGTGCTTTTGTTTTTGGGTTTTTAATGGGTTTCTAAATCTTCGTTGTTTTCTCTATTTTGCAACCCCGCTTTGATGGCTAGTGAGATCTTATTCATCGGGTCTATGTTGACACCCTAATAATCCCTATGGGGAGGACTCGTGCAGAGTTACTTTGGAGGATCTAGGACAACCATTGCAGGATGGATGGCATACTAACGTGTTTGCGCCTCTAAAAGGCCACAAAGATCTTGAATACTCGAAAAAAATATCGTTGCATACGAGACGACGAGAGAGATTGGCGAGGCAGACTCACTCACGTAGTGAGGCTACTACTTACGGTTGTACTCACAGTCACTCTCATCACTCGGTGCATTCATGCCACCATAGCCACAACAGAGTCCCAACCGCTTCCATGAGACCATCTTCAAGTTCACAGAGAGAGGGATAAGTCATTGATCCTTTATTGCTTCGATGCCATTTTGTGAGGCATATATGATGTTTTTGTATTTTCATGCTCATTGCGAGTGTTTTGACCACACTTAGGGTGTGATGGCTTTATACACAAACCATGATTTACCACAATATATACAAATATCTCTTTTTGGTTCGACTATTATTTGCATCTAAGTTGACTTATTTTATGGTTTGCTTTGTATGTGTACTCATAGATGTTTAGAATTTATGATTTTATATGCTTTTTAGAATTTATGTAGTGGATAATGATATGCTAAACAAAATGATTTAATTTTGTGTTTTGTAATGCCGATATATGATCTTTGATGCAATGTCAAACTTTAGTTTTTCAAGAAATGTTTGATACTTCTTTTTATTTTTGTAATACGTGAAGAATAATGATATGGTAATAAAATGAACTCACTCCACTCCTAACCCCACATAACCAGTAGGATGTGAGAGCTCAACATCGAGAGCCAAAGGGGATGCAAATTATATGGTTTTGATAGAGATGGAAATGGTGAGAGAAATAAAATATTTTGACATAAATCTAGTTAGGAGACTACAACCTAACTCTGCACATAGTTTACTACATAGCCTAGAATGTGATTTTCTTACAAGTTTATCTAGACTTAGACCTGTAGATGGCTTCCCGATAGAAAAATATGGCTTTAATATTTTCACCGTATTGGAACATGCACATATACTTCACTTCCTTGGGATTTATGATTTTCAAAGAACTTTTTATTAAATGATTTTATTGTACTTATTAATTTATTTGAAGAGACCCCAATACCTTTCCCTATGCTACTAGTAAAAACCATGGGATCATCATGAAGGTAAGACATAGGAGAGTAAGGGCACTTCCCCCTTTCCCAATCTCATGCTACCAAGAAGAAACATGGGCTCATCAATGAAGACTGGTGGGGCAAGTAAATGTGTGAATAAAATATTGTATTGATTTTGACTTGGCATTTATATACTTTATTAAAAAGTTTTTTTAAACTTTGAGTTGTGATTTTGGGAGGGAGAGATTTCCCCTATCCTCAACCACATGCAACTAGTAAGATGCAAGGGCTCAACACCGAAGGATGAGGTAGGTGAAAAAGTGATCCAGGTAAAAATAATTTTTAGAATGCTTTTCCTACCAAAGGAGTTTTTCAGGAGATATATGACATCAGGAAGCTTCTAGAATAGACTATGGGAAAAAACACCTACGCTGGAAGAAAAATATGAGTAGAACCAAGTATTCAGGCCTTGGTTGGATTAATGTCAAAACTTTGTCTTATCTTGTTGAACTAATGAAATTATTAGAAATGTCGATGATAATATTGTGGATATTTGAAGAAGTATGATTAAATGTTTTTCCAATATTTTTAGAAGCTTTTGAAAGTTTCTTGAAAGATAAGTTCATTGATTACAAATTTACAAATGAAATGTAATGTGGATGCAATAGTGTACATGTGGAAATGTAAATGACTACATGCTGAAATGTCTAAGGTGAAGAGAGTTGAAGGATGTCAAACTCCTCACCCCCAAGAGTACATAGTGAAGAAACATGATCTTTGAAATTTTCATTCTCTTGACAAGGACTTGTTATCGGGGCTTAAACTTATAACCCCTACCCATGATTATGTATGTATGTTTATCCAATTTTCTTGTTTGAAGGAGGTATTCGAGAACCTCTCTGTCACATTCTTGATATATCGCGTTTATGTGAGCATGACTGCGTTTCTCAAATTTTTCTTTTCACCGAAGCATAAAAATTTTTGTTTCCTTTGTTGTGCTATGGGATAACATCCCATGGAGATGACATACTTGATTTCTGACACATTCGTATTTAAACCAAGGTTTAGAATAGAAAAAACCCTAGGGATGGATTTTATGGGAACCATATTGATTTCATCACTCTCTCCTTCCTTTGTTAATTCTATCATGTTTATACCTAAGCCAAGACCATCGGTGGGAAGAGAGGTTATACCAATAAGGCTACCCATTCCTTGCAGTTCAAATGAGAGAAAGATCAGCTCATCACTCTCTAAGAGTTTCATGATCCCCGTCGTTGTTTTGGTGGACATGGTTTCCACATATATTTATTTTCCCTTATCGTTTTGGAAACCTCAAACATCTTTGAGTCATCAACCTCGACTTTTGGAATGTTTGGGATGGTCGTGATCAATTGGTTTACAGGTAGATCATATTCGAATGAGAGGTTATACCAATAAAGCTACCCATTCCTTGCAGTTCAAATGAGAGAAAGATCGGCTCATCACTCTCTAAGAGTTTCATGATCCCCATTGTTTTTTTGGTGGACATGGTTTCCATAGATATTTATTTTCCCTTATCATTTTTGGCCACCTCAAATGTCTTTGAGTCATCAACCTTGACTTTTGGAATGTTCGGGATGGTCGTGATCAATTGGTTTGATGTAGGTGGTTTTTTTAATTGGTTTGTAGGTAGCTCATATTCCGAATGAAATCCTGGTTGCTTTTTAAGATTTTCCAGGTGAACATCAAAAATTTTAGGATCCCCTTGAGCAACGAAGACCTTCCCCAAGTGGAGGAATCTAACTTCTTGAAACAAAGTTGAGGGAATTACTTTCATTCGGTGAATCCAAGGCCTACCGAGGATAATGTTATAATTTATTTACCTGTCAATGATTTAGAACTTTGTTAAGATCATTTTCAGTACAAGGGTGACATGAACAACTATGGTTTTGATTGAAGTTTCTTTTAAACTATCATACCATTGCAAAGTGTTTCTTGTAGAGGATCAATTAGTGTCCCCATACCCCAAATTCTGTAAGAAAGAGAAAGGAACCACATTCACTGTAGCCCCGTCATCAATCATACCTCTCATGATGTAGTTGTTATAAACCTAAAATTGTAGATATAAGGCACGATCCCCCTTTAAGCTACTTCGGTGTCGGTAGGTATCTTTTTGTATATGAAGACAAACCCAACATCTCTACAACCTTATCCTAGAGAATGAACATCAAAATCAATATGATTTATTTGAGATCCCAGAGGAGGCTTGACATGGACCAAATGGCCAAGACCTAAAGCATATAATAACGTAGTGCGATGTGAAGGAGAATTCTTTAGTAAATCTAGAAATGATATGAGTGAAAAGTTCTTGTTCAAATATGAAATTAGATCATAAGATCATATAGGATTTGAAACTATATGAGTGTCATCATGTGAAATAGAATGAGAGAGAAGAGATTATGGAATATACTCCCTTGTTTGAGTTGTTTCTTTAACCTCCGGATCAACCTCTCCACTCAACCAATCCCATGATATTTTCATCATCATTCAAGCCAAAGTTGGGAGAAACTCAAGAGTTGTCAAAAGTTGAAGCTTCATGGTTATTGTTCACAATAGGAATTCCCTTGTTTATGTTTTGAGGATTCACCTTGACATTTTTTAGGATGTGTAGGGAATGTATCCCAAAAGATACTCATGTTAACATTCTTAGAAGCTATGGGTCCTCTATAGTTTGGCTGTAAATTTTTCGTGGTCTGCTAAAAACATATCCACAAAGAGATTCCTTTGATTCTTAGGGAGCCTTTGTAAGAATTTTTTTGTAGTATCTATAAGTCCTTGTGTCATGAACTCAAACCTTATGAAAACCACAGAGAGGTTAGGGTCGTAATTGTGTGGTCTTTGATATGGGTTTTCATGTTGATTATAACCCCGATTGTAGTCTTGAAATTGATTGTTATAACCATGATTCATTACCCCTTGGCCAGAGTTTTGATGTTGGTTCGGGCCTTGGGTTTGAGATTGTTGATGAGGGGGTGGCTTACATCAATAGTGTTGATAGAGTCGGGGATTTTTATTTCTTGAGTTATCGTTGGCATTACCGTTATTTTCATTTTTAGTGTTAACAATGTTTGGTTTCCTATCTTGATCAGTAACACCATCAGTTGTAACACCATGGTTCTTATTAAATACCTTAGGCCCTTTATTCTTGTTAGAACCACGGGGTAATTATAATTATCCTATGAAGGAGTACTAGTCTCCCATTCGAGCCATAAGTCTTTTGACCATTTTCATTTGCTACTGGTTGATTCGGAGTGCACTTTCCAATACTTCTTCGTAACTATGGAAAGGAAAATTTTGGAATTCTTCCCTAGTCTCTCGATTGAGCCGATGAAGGAAGAGATCACAAACTTCCATTTGATCCATATTTGGTTCACTTGTAGAAGAGTAAATAAATTGATGCCACCTCTAAATGAAATGGGTTGAAGACTCATTTTGCTCCCGCCTAATATGAAGAAATTCTTTAACTCCTATCTAAAGTACCTTGTTCATGTCAAATTCTCTAATGAATTTTGAAACAAGTTGTTTAAAGGAATGTATTTAAGCCTCGGGAATACGATAGTAGAAATTTAGTGCAATTCCCTCAAGAATCTTTAGAAATATTTTAACTAATACAACATCCCAAGGAAGCAATTCCTAATAATAGTAGTGTAGGCCTTTATGTGAGTATTTGGATCTCACTCCCCTTTAAATTTGGGAAGATAAGGCAATGGGTGCAAAAGCATGACACCACATATGGTAAATTCAAGGGGTTCTTTTAAATAATCGACGTAAGTGACCATTACATAAGATTCCACCATTGAAGCTCCTTGATGAGGAGGTGGAGGAGGAGTCAAATAAGCTTCATTGTAAGCATTGACCGAGATGTATGGAGTTCCTTGATATGGTGCATAAGGAGAAGGAATGACATATGGGTCCATCTAGGGGTAATTATAATACATATGCATGTAAGATTGGATGATATCGGGATATGGACTAACGGGTGTAAAAACAGGAACGTTACATTTCCGAAGGAGCAACATTTGAGAATGCACTACGGCTAGCCCTTGTGTAGGATAATATTGAGAAGGATGAGGACCCATCCTTAGTGTGTTAGATCTTGTAAAAATATCACCTGGATTCAAATGAACCAACTAGCCTTGTTGTACATGATGTTGTATTGGTTGTTCATTGGTAGGAATGTATCCCTTTTTGTTAAGCTGGATATCCATGTTCTACCCTCGCATGAGCCGGTTGCGATGGTTAGGCACTCTCTATTTCTCTAATCCTCCCTACTAAATTAGAAATGACATCGCTGGGAAAGGATTGAGTCCCTTGTTGGGGTGCTTGTGGTGTAGGGTTTGGTTGAGAAGGAACATGATACCATGTTATGAATTGTTCGGTGTTGTAATTCTTGTCTTCTTTAGAAATAGGAATCTTAAGATAGCTATATGAAAGATTGTTGTTAAACATATCAGAGGTTGTAACTTTCATTCTAACCAAATACTTGTCTATTTTATGAAGAGGATTAGATATTTCTATAAAAATATCTTGTGTTGATTGATGGTAATGTGGAGGTCTTTACAAGACTCTAGGGTAAGGACTTGTTCTATTTGTGATAGTGATGAGGTGGTTTGTATTGGGTTGGATGTACCACATGTTTAAGGGTTAATCTATCTCCTCCATTCTTACATAGCTAATGGGGTTTGAGCATAACTAGGAGAGGTTTGTAGGTTACTTGTGTAATTATCGGGCCATCCAAGAAGGAAAGGGGATTTTTTGGTTGAATGTTGGTGTAATATCTTCCAAAGCCAAATGACCCACCAAGCTCTCTACCAGACATATTTTAGAAGGTATAAAATACCTACCAAAATAGGGAAAGAAATGGAAAGGTGAGGTAATAACAATGAAAGAAAGGAAATAAGAAGGAACTAATCCTTCATGTTGGGTTCACCAATTTTACGTATGAAAATGGACACATAACCTTTAATCGCACTCGACTCCCGAGGTCGTCTTTGGGACAACCAATGTGGAATATTATAGGGATGTTGATGGGAAACTATAGGAGAATCAAGGACTAAGATCTGGGTAGTGTGAATTCCTAGTAGTTGAATCGATCAAATGGAAATTAGAGGCTAAGTATGGGTAGTGTAAATTCCTATCATTTGCTTGATTTATCTACTTACTCAAAAACAAAAGCTTCTACTCTAATTAATAAATCCTAAAAAAATAAACAACCAGATGTAGTTGTTTATCATGCGAGAAGAAATCTATTCTATTTTAAATAATGAAAGCTTCACTAAACTATGGATGCAAATCTAACCCTCTATTTTGCCTCAGAAGCACGGGAAGAAATCAAAGCTTCTCATAAGATTTTCTTCCCTGCAACTTCCCAACAAGAGTAAAGAATATTTCTATGGAGGATTTCCTATATGAATTGATCTACTATAACTATTGAATGATTGTAATAATGGAAATGCTTCTTTTCTACTCTATTTGATATATAAGTTTATGCAATTTAAGAATAAAATGTGAAGAAATGAAGATAAGTAACATTAACCCCAACTTGGAAATATAGAGTAATGGAAAATCTAGTTGTATTATGCTTTGTCCCCTTAGCTTGTATTTTCAATCTCCTATGTTCATGTGAGTCCAAGGGATTGGGAATGCAATATAAGAAGTAGTGAGAATGCATTGGAGTAATGATAGCTTGAATAGCGATGCAGTAACAATGCAGGTGGAAGAGGGATAACACAAGTGAATAGAGCTTGGCTATGTAATTTCCAGTAAGAATGTTGTAGCTCAACAATGTAAGAATACACAAAATGATCTCTGGCCATATTCTTGAGAACAAGTGATGAATTTATATAAATTTGGTTGGGCATTGCACCATCAAACTTGACAAGCATGGGGTGCCACATCAACAATGAAGGGGTAGTTTGAACAGTCAATTACAAATAGAAGTGAAAGAGGAGATTGCCACAAGGTAGTCAATCTTGAAATCAGCTAAAATAGTTAACAAACATGCGCTCAAATTGAACTGGAGTGGAGCAAAACGCATCTTAAATTACGTTGGAAGGTTATGGAAATTTTGCATAGGACATCCGCCCTGCATAGGGCAGCGGTTTTGTAACTAAAGGCCAAAACTAAGGCAAAAATTAGCGGGGAGCTACAGAAAAGCAAGAAATGGCTAAGTAAGGAAAACTAGGCTATAAATATAAGATGCAAGGAGGTTTAGGAGCTCGAACACCTTTGGAAAATACATGAATCATCATTGGAGGCATTTTAAACCATTTTCTGACAATGTAGCATGCACAATTTTGGGTGCGTACAGTTCTATATTCAACCCCTCTCCAAAAATTACAAATATGAGATACACCAGCTCCCACATGAAATTATTCTTATTTAGATTAATCAACAACTTATCTTCCCGCAATATCTACAACAATTTCTTGATATTTAGTAGATGTTCCTCATGTAATTTTCTAAAAATAGGAAAATCATCTAGGTACACGATAAAAAAACTTTCCTAAAATGGTTAAAATAATTGATTCATCAGCCTCATGAAATTACTTATCATGTTGCTCAATCTAAATGAAACCATAAGCTACTCATATAATATTTCTTGAGTCTTAAATGTATTATTCCATTCATACCTTTCCTTTAAGTAAAATTTTAATGGTATCCACTCTTTAGTTCAACCTTGTTGAAATATTTTGCTCCACTTAAGCAATCCATGATGTCATTTATTCAAAAACATGAAAAATTGTACTTGATGGTGATCTTGTTTATGGCTCTCGATTTGGTACACATATGCCACTCATCATCATTATTCAATGTTAATTTTGTCAAGCACTATTCATATGCTCAAAATTTATCGATGAATCATCTATCATATAATATTTACACTTACCATTGTATCTTTACATCATCTTGTGGTGTCATTTTGTGAGCCTCCTTGTTCGATAAACTCGATCCTAGAATTAAATCCATGTGGAGACTAATGTCTCTCATAAGTGGTAACCCTTCAAGTAACTCACTAGACACAACTTCCAAAAACTTTTTCTACATTAGTTTCACCTCAAGTGGCATTATTTAGTCTCCTCACCTCAAGTGGCATTATTTAGTCTCCTTTAGTTACTTCTACAATGCCTTCTTTTGTACGGTTTGTACTATGATAGAAAAAACTGCACTACCTTGCTTCACTTCACTTAAGAACTACTTCACTCTTATCCCACATTGAATTTAGATTATACGTCACTCCATATTTTTAACAGTGTACTTGTAGATTTGAAAAATATTTTACATAGATAAAAACTTACAATATGGTCAATAAAAGTTAGTGTGAAATAAAATAAATGTTAATATTCATGAAGAGAGAAGATTATATATGGTGATTTGATTTCATATAAGATAAGATCCATACTTATATTACTCAACCATGCATATCTTATACTATCATGGATTACAAATCACTCATAATCACATTCTAACTTCGAATGCAACGTATCCTAGAATCTCTCTAACACCTCATATATTAGTAACTGACTAACAAATATCTATGAATTTTTATTACAACTCATCAAACCACATATAATATGCTAACACATAAACAAGATATTACTAACACTCCCCTAGTGTGAACATGTGATGAGTAATCACACCACGAGATCTAGAAACAAAATTGCATGTATGTTAAGGACTTAGGCCTATACTTTGCTACTCAAGATATTTAGTACACACGATCACTGCATATGCAAGTAAAACTTATCATGCTTTCACTTCCATTGAATGTTGGGTTTTCACCAAAAATCATGTAATTTCATGTATCACCTACACATGAGAACAAAACGGTTACCACTTTCACTTCTAGTAAGTGCTAAGCTTCGACTATCCAATCACCTTGTAGAAGTACACAACAAAAAAATTGTAGTCATTATCTCTCTTATTCATATATTTTTAGTAGGGGTTTATTCTTCACACTACCAAAACATGGAAAAACTAAAAAACATTCCACT
Source organism: Taxus wallichiana var. yunnanensis (assembly GCA_018340775.1). Taxonomy (NCBI): domain Eukaryota; kingdom Viridiplantae; phylum Streptophyta; class Pinopsida; order Cupressales; family Taxaceae; genus Taxus; species Taxus wallichiana. The sequence continues at coordinate 280,844,186 of CM031240.1, forward strand.
ATATGTCCAATCTCTAGAAAATGTTGGGAGGACATTAATTTTCCTCAAAATTTGTTACCTCCATCCCCTAATGTTTTTGGCTACTTACTCAAAGTGGAAATGATCTTATAGCTCATGTGTATGATGTCTCCCCCTTCCTAATTGAACGTAGCTTTTACAACATTGGGTACCACCAAAAAGCACATGTGAGGTAAAAATATTAGTTTTTATTTTTAGATACTATTGGAATGAGACTAACATGAAAGGAATACAACTAATTATAGACCACTTTATGTACAAAATGACTTTCAATGCCTTGAACTTTATTTTTACAACATACATAGACACACTTATGACTCTAATTATAGAAACCAAAATTGGGTCATACTCCCTTGGTCCCTCATCAAATAACCAACTCAAACATACTCACCTAACCATGGCCCCTTCCACCCCACATCATTATTAATTTAATTAAATTAGTATATATATCCTCAAAATATTTATTATCTAATTATCTTAATTTCTACCCCACCACCTCATCCACCCACCTCACCCTAGACCTATTATTGGTATGTTTCCATAACTAACAATAAGCGAGTCTTACTTGCCTTAATGAGCCAAGATTTGGTCTAACACTACAATTAATGCCTAAGATTTCTCTAACCACATTCCCTGATCATTAGAAGGAAAGCTTCCGTTCTGATCCATGAGAATAAAAAACAACTTGGCCCAAGAAATTAAAAAGATCTGCCCATTTAAGTAAACCTAGGGAATCCCACCTTAAGCGATCTGGTCAAACCTAAACCGATGCCGGTCGAGACGAAACCGTCGTTAGATACCATTTATTCACCTTAGAAATCTTGTTTGGAAGGTTGAAATATTTTGAGAGCAAGAGGGATGAGGAGAGATCTACATGAAAGTAGAACCAGAGCTTTTTTTTTACACACCTAGACATCCATAGCTAAAACCAAGACATATCTAGAAGTGTTGGCACTCACGGTAACATTCGAGAAGCGTCACTATTACACCAAGCTCCATTCCATCAACCAATCATCACCACCACCCAACCATTAGACCTACAACATTGGTAAGTGTTTTATCATTAATCATTTCCATTCCTATTTTGTTCATAGAGTTGTTATCATTTATGTTACCATTCTTCTATTAACATTCCCATTCCTCCATAGCCTTCTTTCTGACAAAACCCAAAAACCTCACCCACCCATTTATCAGATCACCTATCCTGGCCCTTCCACCTCTTTGAGTGCTTCTAGTATTCCCATAGACCTCACCATCTCCTTCTTTAGCCCCATCTAACCTCACCTAAACTCTATAATAAGGTTTTCATTGAATTATTGTCACCCTACCGCACCATCGTAGGTCTCCTTAACCATTGTTAATTACACAAGACCGACATAGGTCTCTGTACTTCCACATTTTCCAATAATAGAGCCCAAAAAACCTCCTATCCATTGACCTAAACAACCCAGAATTAGACCCTGACCAGCCCTAGTACCTTGACAACCACCTACCTTTTCGGATCCGAACATATCATAGCACTTTGTTATGTTAGATTTTCTTATTGTGATTAAATGAGATACCCAAATCATATCAAATACGGTAGGACATTGCTTATTTCTCGCATTAATTTATTTTAAACGGTGGATTGTGACCTTTCTAGGAAGTATCACACTTCCAGGAACTAGCATACGCTAGGTTGTCCATTGTTATATATCATTTAACTTATCTTTTGTGGTCTTGTTTTCTATTACAGGTAGTTCCTTCTAGAAAAAGGAAGCTCTCACCATCTGCATTGGATCGAGAGGTCGAACGCACACAAAACTATCCACCAACCCATTTAAGAAGTGTTCCTCCCATCCCATAACTCTATCTGTTTCATCATTTAATAAATGTAAAAAACAGTGAAACATTTTGGCACGCCCGGTGGGACCCATCTGGGGTTCCTTGCATTTTTCTTCATTCCTAGGTAAAGATGGTGTGTTTTTTTACTTTCTAAACATACTCACACTAAATATCTTTCCCTGGTAACACTCTCTTCTTCTAATTGTCTAAAAACAACATCTATTTTATGGTGCTTAAAACGAACCATTTCTTCTTTCTTGCATTCGCATAAGTAGTGAAAGAGCATACCCTCTCCTATTCATCATTTGCTTCATCGAACATAATATTTTTGATTTGGGCTTAAAATTGGTTGCATTACATTCTGATTTGTTGCATTTAGATCACATTAAAATGAGGGAAACCTATATGTTGGAATTCATGCCCAGTTGATGGTTGACATAAAGAATCGTAGAAAGCACATTCTCTCTCTCTCTTGTCTTACCAAACTTGCACAAAATTGAAATATACACATCTTTCTTAAACAACATCTTACCTGGGAACACTTGTCCGCGATCACACAATCAGATTGGCAGGTACTCCCTAGCTCATTACCTTTGTCGAGTCATTATCTTAGAGGATGGCCTACCCCTGCCATAACATACCTGAAACCTCTCCTTTTAGATATCATTCTTCATAGGAAACCTTCCTCACCAAAAGCTCTATTCTAAAATTCATGAGTCATTCCTCTAAATAGCATAAGCTCAACACATTAAAAATCACTTTTTAGGTATGTGTTTTTAGTGTTTGATTGACGTGTATTTTGAGGTGTGAGGATACACTTCTCCATTTTTCCATTTTGTTGCCTTACACACTCCATAATCACAGTTGGAGTATTTTGACTTCTTTTGAGTGTGTTAGGACTTCATTGCATCATCTCCAGACCTTTGGGTTGGTTGTTTATCTCATTAAAATTATTAACAATCCATTTTTCTAAATCTTTCCAATTTTCATAGTAACTGACATCGGTTACCCCTGACTGGCATCAGTTTTGTCTTAACCGACATCGGTTTGCTGTTCTTTTGGGTTAAATTGCCTAAAAGAACCCTTATTTCATTTTCTTTGCTATCAAAGTTCTTGTGAGTCTCTCTGCCTTTGTCTCTCCTCGATAGACAGTCATCATCTAACTTGTTCATCTAAAGCTGTCACAGTCTTTACTTCATTTGGTGAAAGCTGTTCTATTTTTCTGAATGCAGGCGTCGGTTACCCCACTGAACAGTATCGGTCACCATTAAGCTTGTTGTTGGTTACCCTGTGTTGAATCTCAACTGATACATTTCCCAAATTTCACCTATAAACACATGTCTTCTTCATTACTATTTCCTTCTATGTCATCTGCAAGATATAATATAACTTGATATACATTCATTCACATGGTGTTGACTCGCAATCAAGCTAATGCTCTTATATTTCATGCTAGTCGTCAACCACTCTCACCTAGTCCTTCACCACTCTCTATCCTATCACCCATGGATCCAACCCTACCTATCACCATTGCCGCAGAAGATGAAGAATTCACATGAATCCTTGATTAGAATCTCGCAGCCTTACAGTTCTACCTTTCCCACTCTTCCACCCGAGACTCCTCAAAATAATTGATATATGGCATGCATGTATCCATGTCTCCTTCCCTTATTCCCACTTCTGCATCATCCCCTAATAACGTGGTGTTACCTTCACCTACTCCACCCCAGGTGTTTTCAATTAGGACCCATACCCACTATGACCGTTGCATCTGCAGTATCAGTTGCACCCGTAGTATATGTTGTCCCCTCCATGATAACCTAGACCATAACCTCATCTGTGCCCATTGTCTCACAAATACCCATTGCAACACAACCACCCGTGGTGTCGGTGACCCCTACTCCATTCCATAACCTCATCCTCTCCATCCCACAAACACTACCCCCAATAGCTACTAGAGTCACTACGACTCGTCTCACCTACATACACATACTATCAACAACCCCTAATCTTGTCTGTCACCCATTCTAGATACATACCTGCTATATCGGTCCCCTATTCTCAACCTCCCTATTCGAAATCACCTTATAGTGGAATTCCACTCACATCACATATTCAAGTACTAACCCTCCTATGTCACAGGGGGAGCCCTTCCATCACAACGTACCAATGACCTCGTCAAATTAATGATGGAAATATGCGCAGGACGGTAGAAGCATTGGTTTCCGGCTCACACAATTCTTTCACCTATGATGAAATTTGTAATGAGCCCATTCATCCATCCATCCCTATTCACCCATACCTTGTACATTTGTAAATGCCAAAATTCAACCATTTCAATAGTAAAGAAAACCCACAACAACATTTGTGGTCCTTCAAACATGGGTGTTACCTGATCGTCCATGATGACGCTTTACTCCTATGAACTGTCCCGATGTCCCTGACTGGACCTGCATTAGACTGGTATAGTGGGCTACCAAGACACTCCATCTACTCGTTTAATCAGGTAGCCCAAGCCTTCTTAGACAACTTCTCAATCAACATTGTTAAGAAGGTTACCATGACTGATCTTTATTCCACACGACAATATGATGATGAGTCTATCACTGATTTTGTCACTCACTGGCGCAGCCCAATTAACCAACTCACATTCCAATTACCTCAAACTAAACTCATAGAGTTGTTTACTCATGCTTACACAAGACACATCTAACCAACCCTACAGTGCATGGACCTTTCGCACTTTTGACGAGGCATCACCATGACACGTAAATTGGAAAATCATGCTATCGAAGAGAAGAAAATTCAACTTCGTAACAAGAACATTGCATTCAAATCAAAAGATGCTTCTTCATCTTTGAAACCCAAAAACAACTATTCAAAGCCTAAGGGATCAGCCAATGTTGTAGTTCTCAAGGTTGGCTTCCCTCATCAATCAAACCCAGCCAAACCTCCTAATCTTTCTCACATCCAAGCTTTCTAGTTTAGACGAGAACAATGAAAGTACACTTCAATAGGATAATCTTACTCTTTTGTTTTGGAAAATATTATTAAGGATGGTGCCATTACCCTTCCACCTATAAAACCACATATTGATTTTGACCCTGAGCGACCCATGCCCACATGGTATAAGGAACATGAATTTTGTAACTATCATCATGTCAAAGGTCATAGCGATAATAACTGCATCACCTTCAAGAAAATCGTCCAAGAAATGATAGACAACGGAGATCTAGTCTTGGATAGCCCAAATGCACCGCTAACCAAAACCTACAAATCTTCAAGAATCCATTCCCTAATCATGACCCATCTTCCAACTAGGCTGGTGATACTTCAAACAATGATATCAATGTCTGCAAGGTCCATGCTATTTTCGATGACATACCCGGTAGCTTCCCAATTTCGTCATGTTCCTTCCATAGATGAAATCTTAACCGAGCTCCCCTACCTACACGGAACCTATTTCATGCACTCCTCCACCCATAGAAAAACCCCTTCATTTTCTCCATCACCCATAGAAGAACCTATACTTAACACACCGCCTTTGGCCCCTCTAATTGCCAAGCCCTCGTTAGTGGCACCTCTCCTACTCATAGGAGATACATGTTCAAAACCTACACCATCACAAGGAGAGTCCACCTTGTCTGGCCCATCCTCTCCTCTACCCATGGAGAATCCTATAGAAATACCATTTCCTTTATATGACCACTTGCCATCGGACCTTCAACACCCCGCAAATTTTCTTATGACTCTCTTACCCCTGAGTCCAAGGCTATCCATCTCCCTATCTCTTAAACACATTTTACGGGGATTTCCATTTGATCCATGTCACCTCACCTATGATGAGTGCCATTTTCACACTTGGTCGATCACCTAGACTACATTGATAGAGCATTGATTTGGAGATGCTTTTTATTGCTGGTTTCAACCCAAATGCAATTGTAACTCACTGAAACCTCCATTATCTATCCAAATGTGTTTTAAGTGACCCAACCATACACAACCATGACTATCACAACACCTTCCACATCAACACCCATGGCCTAACTCACACCCCTGCTCATAACCCAACCTACATCTACACCCAAACACCTACCCATGCCTATAACGCTTCCTTTACCTAAACCCATCACTACCTTAGGGGTCATACCAACATCAAGTCTTACTCACCCACCCATCAAATTAGATTTAGCCACATCCTCCAAGACTAAAATTACCCCGGCCCCTACAAAGAAAAAACGCAACCTCCTAGACCTCATAAACCAACTTCGCCTAAAGCACACCATTGTCACCTTCACCCCTTCCGTCCATCCTAGGACCTCACCCCTCGACCCTAGCCAAGCCACCTCTGTCCACTAGTAAAACAAGAATGCAGCAAAACATTTCCTCATCACATACCTCTAATATACCCAAGAAACCTGCACAACTTTCATCGTCACCCGTAATCTTCTTACCTCCCATACTAACACTCGTCCATAACCTCCTCACTACCCATGACACTTTCTTCTCTTTAACTCACGCCTTCTACCCAACCTATTCCACCCAAATTGCCCAAGACCCTCGAGTTACCCCCTGTGGGTAACCCATCCTCTTCCACCATCTACTTTTCCCTCTTCATCTCGTACACTCATATCATCATTGCCCAAGAGGATGCAACCTAAAGCTAAAAATCTGCTACCCTTCAATAAGGTAGTTAAACTAACCAAACCTTCCATCGCAAACTCTTTTACCATGCTCATACCCAAGTAGATGCAACCAAGACCAAAATTCACTCCACACACCAAAATGGTGGACCAACCCATTCTCACACTTGTAAAACCGCTTCCTTCACAATTAGCGGGGTCCTATGCCAAAATCTTAACCAATCTCCTCGAAACTTTTGTCATCACTTACCACCTCTTCCACCTTACGACCCTCTCAAACCCAAACCAAAGGGGTTTGACAAAACCAAAATTTTCACCTACCATCGTGTACCAAGACATGATGTAGAGAACTGTAAGGCTTTAAAAACCACTCTTGTCCAATTATGTCTTCTTGAGGAAAATTTTGATGATGATGACCTTCTCAATGAGAACCCCATTTCACCTTCACCAATTTCCCCCGATCTTCTCCCATTACCTACTCAACAACCAAAATTTCCTCCCCCACGAATCTTTGATCCACCCTCGAGATTCGAGATTAACATGGTTCATATCAGAGAGTTGGCAAATCCACCACCAAAATTCCAATGCGCCCTACTCATTTCATAAGGATCATATCCCCCACTAGGGTTTTGTCCCTCATGCTTGATATATCTTCCATGACAAACCTCGTCATCCACCTCCCCTCAAATTAACATGGTTCACATTGCCACCCGTGCCTAGAAAGACAAGGGAAAGGAAAAAGTAACTGGCCCCTCAACCAACCCTGTAGCCGACATACCATCCGCACCCATACCCAAGGTTACCATTCGAGGTCCTGCATATCCTATTTCTGATGGGGTCACACATTGCAAAATGCTAAACCAACTACATCAATCCCCCATCAAAATGTCTTTATATGACCTCATCCAAACCTCTGAGTCACATCATCAAGCCCTCATGGAGGTCCTTCAATCTATTGAGGTTTTACCAAATGACCCCATGCCCATAGCCTCCATCATTACCCCTCACCACAAAGCTTCTTTCACTAGGTCATCATCTTCCTCTACACGTGCACCTACTCACCAAGTGACCGTAATCAGCATTTCGAGATGAAGAGATCACTCCCTTCCAATTCGACAACCCCAACCCCACTCTTTTCATCTCCATATTTATCGATAATATATGCATACGATGTGTTATGATCGATGGTGGTGCTATTATTAACATCATGTTCTCCCATGCATACTGACCAAATGCACATACCTACCAATTGCATGCATGGTAACTTGATTATGTTGTGGTTCTTTAATGACGCTATGACATCTACCTGGTAGCGTCATTCTCCATGTCGCGTGGGTCCCCGCATTGTTCATGAACTTTTCTATGTCCTAGAAGGGGAATTCCAATATAATCTATTGCTTGGTTGGCCTTGGATCCACGCCATGGGTTGTGTCCCTTCGACTCTACACCACCGCCTTAAATTTGAACATGAGGGCCATAATTACACTATCCCTATCGGTCAGTCACCTTTCAAGACTTGTAACATGCTATACCAGCCCAATGATGTGTTGGTACTAGTCAAGGGCATCATCACTTTGTCCCTACTTCATCATTACCTACCAGCCCATCCACGAAGACTCGCTACTACCTCTTCCACATCTAACCCTACTATTCTTATTGCCACCTGTAGCCTCTACCATTGACTCACCGCTTCCCCATTTTCTAGCATGTCTTCTATCCCGCTACCAACATATTGACCAATGATCCCTTAGAAGGTGTTTTTCAACGCCTCACGCTGGGGAATACCGTCTGTATAATATCGATACATTCCTCACTCCACAAGAGTATGGGAACCAAAGGCGTCAACACCCTAGTTATGACTCCGCATAGGTGAAGTTATTCCTTATTTCCCTCCCTAAATTCACACTAATCTAACATATGGGGGACTTGATATTATTACCTTTAACCCTAAACCTCCATCCCAAACCCATCCATTTTCATCGACCTACACTCCCTCACTAACCGTTACTTTGCTCACACTTTCCTCCACTAGTGCGCATGGAAAGGATTTGGCTTCGGATTTTATGAATAGGGCTGCCATACTATCATTTCATGTACCTCTCGTAATGATCATGGGATCATTTTTGATATCAAAATTTCCCTAAACATCCCTAAATTGTGTCACCGCAGAATATATTTCAAGAGATTTTCGACGATTGTTTGAACATCAAAATGGAGTCTGCGTGTGCGAATGGTGTTTGGCTAAAGTTTTGTCAATTGGTGGTCAACAAGAAGAGGAAGCACCAAGTGGAAGAATAATAAGGTGACACATGGCACACCAGTAGAGTTATATGTGGATTTGGGCACATGGAATGTGGGTTTATGATTCACCGACATAAAAAGGTTTTAAATGTTTTTATAAAAAAATTAATTAAAAAAATCCATGTGGGGGTTGGAAAGCCTTAAAAAATGCTAAAGAACATTTATCCTTCCCACCTAATGTGGGATATTACCCATTTTTAATACATCCACATTCACGTGGAAGTTGGAGGATTATGTGGGATATAACCCACTTAAAAATACATGCCACCCTAATATGGGATTTTAGCCCATTTTTCATGCTACGGTGAGGCTAATATTAGCCTTAGATAAAATTTAAAGCATTATTTTAGGGCCCCATTTTTAATATAAATAGGGGACCCATTACATTGTAAAACACACAACTTGGAAGCTCAAAGCAAGAGCTTGAGGAATATTGCCCAAGTGAGTGGAGAAGAGCGTTTTTTATAAGACCTATTTTATTAGGATTATTATAAAGTTGTGAAGACCTATTTATTTAAATAGGCATTAATGTGGTTAAGAGTTATTAATACTACCTAGTTGGCCCATAGCACCACACCAAATTATTGTGAAGCCTGGAATATCGACATGAGTGTTATAAGGTGTTACAAAGCATCGGAAGGCCGATCAAGAACCAGAAGGATTCCAATCGAGTGGAGTTGGTGCCATAGATCTTGCCGAATACGCCAGGAAAGGGGAAGTCAAGTGCTATTTTTCACCTTTGTCATCTAAAGGTCTAGTTATTCTTCTATGTAGGTTTTGAATAGTTTCCATTAGGTTTTCTTGTGAAAGTACTATTGTAACTTACAAGTTTGGACTAGTAGAATAGTTCGAAAGAACCTAGAGATGTAGGAAATTACTGAACTCTGTAATCAATCATTGTGAAATTATATTTATTTTCTTGCATTAATTTTAAATTGATTACTTAAGAGGAGAAAAATTTCGGCAAATATTTAAACCCTACAAGGGTCCGAGATTAGGTAGATAAAAAATTGATTATTTTCGGATCATGTAAACACAATGACCATAGTGGAATTTGTTTTGATGTAATATCTTCCAAGAAGGCTCACGTTGACCTCATTCAAGATGAAACACCTTCCTCACCTCATTCACCCACTTTACCATCTTCACCCACTGAGTCTATACATCCCAGAGTCTATTCCTCCTAACTTTTTTTTATTTTTTTGTAAACACCATTTCCTGGGACCTCTAACTTATCAATGCCATGATGAGGCTCCTTTTCTCTCCCATTCATATATCTTGACATGATTGATGGTGATACATCTTCTATTAATGTCATTCGGTGTTAGGACGATGAGTCCATCCTCACCTACCCGGGTGCGAGAAGACTCTTATATTCATCACTTGTTACTCTCTCGAGATGCAAACCATGCTTTGAGCGAATCAACCATCGAAATCAACATTAACACTCAAGACCACCCACATATTCTAAAGATAGGCTAATCCTTAGACACTCTCTTGAACAAGAAGTATTCACCTCTTTCCTTCGGTACCATAGCAATGATTTTGCTTGGTCCTATGCCGATATGCCAGTATTGACCTGAAAATCATGGTCAATAATATCATAAACATTCCTAATGCCAAACCCATCAAACAAAAGCTACGGAAAATGTATCTTCGCATTGCTATTACGGCCAAAGAAGAGATGCAACACCTTCTCTTAGTTTCCTTCATCCTACCCATTGATTATCCCCAATGGATCTCTAACATCGTTCCTGTCAAAAGGGCGATAGGGGGACTCCACATCTGCATGGAATTTCATGACCTCAACCTCTCTTGTCCCAAAGATGATTTCCCCTTACCTGACATCGACCAACTAGTTTATCTAACAGCTGGCCATGAAATGCTATCACTCATGGATGGTTTCTCGGGCTATAATCAAATATTATTAGCTCCAGAAGATCAACACAAAACTACCTTCATCACCCCTTGGGGGACTTTCTACTATCAAGTCATACCTTTTGGCCTCAAAAATGCTGGTGCTACATATCAGCGAGCCATGACTTACATCTTCCATGACATCATGCATTGCATATTGGAAGATTACGTTGATGATCTACTTTCCAAATATAAACATTTAGCCAAACACCTTCCCATCCTTAAGGTCATCTTTGACCGCCTCATCAAGTATTGTGTGCATCTTCAACCAAAGAAGTGCGTCTTTGTGGTACTTTCCGAAAAAATCCGGGTTTCATCATTTCTTTGCATGGCATAGAAGTTGATCCTGCTAAAGTCAAGGCTATTCTGGAAATGCCTCCACCCACTAATCTCTGTCAACTTTGTAGCCTACAAGGAAAGTTGCAATCCATTCATCATTTTATCTTGCAGCTTTTCGATTGCTATCAACCATTCCATCATCTTCTCAAGAAAGACGTGTCCTTCAAATGGGATGAAGAATGTCATAAATCCTTTGAATCCTTAAAACAATATCTCCTTTAACCACCAATTTTCATTCCTCCTAAGGATGACCAGCCCTTTTACTGTATATTTTTGCCACTAACCATTCTTTGGGTGCACGCTTGCTCATCATGATGAGCACCACAGAGCAAGCGGTTTATTATATAAGCCACACCTTTCTCGACTATGAAACAAGATATACCCACGCCAAAAAAATATGTCTAGCCTTAGTTTTCATTGCCACCAAACTCCTCCATTACCTACTCAACCAAAAACCTTTGTCATTATGAATACTGACCCATTACACTATATGTATGTCAAACCATATCAACATCAACATGCCACACGTTGGCTTATGCTCCCGCCCAACCTTGACCTTGAATTCATTCATCAAAATTCCATTAAGGGTTAAGCTATTGCTGACCAACTAGTCGCCGCACTGTTTCGGGGATTAACCATCTAACTTTGACTTCCTGAGACGAGTCTATAGCTACCCTTTCCCTGGATGAACCCGCTTACCAAATGACACTCTTCTTCAACAGCTCACGAGTATCGGTGTGGGGGTGGAGCTGGTGTTATCCTCATTCCTCTCGACAGTGAACCTATGCCTTTGTCTTTAAAACTTGATTTTGATTGTACAAACAATATTGCCAAATAAAAGTACTCGTATTGGTTCTCCAGGCCGCTTATGCCTTAGATGTTAAGTAAATCAACTTATTTGGTGATTCTCAATTGGTCATAAACCAAGTCAATGGTATATACCAATGTCGTAACAAGATACTTCAAAAGTATAAGCATCATGTAGACATAATTTTGACCACCTTTGACCGTTACGCACTTCAAACCACCCCACATTCTACCAATAAATTTGTGGATACCATGGCCTACTTGGCTTCTCAGATACCTACTTCACCCGCTGACTCTAAAATCTTTGTCACAATACAAAGGCTATAATCACCCTCTTATTTACCTCGTGAGGTCTACTCTATCGAAACCATTTCCCTTGACCCACGTGACCTTTGGTATAAGCAATATGCAAACTATCTTTCCCTTTCCATTCTACCCATTGATCTCACTCGTAATGGAAAAAACACATTTCTTAAAAGTGTCTCCCATTATGTCATCATGGGCGGTCTTCTTTACAAGCATGGCTTCGATGGCATTCTATTATGATGCCTTACGAGTTTTGAAATTTCCTACACCATCAAGGAAGTCCATGACAGAATTTGTGGAGGCCACTTTAGTGGTTTAGCTATCGCTAAACACATTCTTCACCTTGGCTATTATTGGCCAACCCTAAACCGCGATTATTGTGACTATGTCAAACATTGTGTGAAATTCCAACAACATGTTAATCTCCATCACACACCTAGTCATGCCTTATAGGTCACACGAGACCTTTGGCCTTTCTCTCAATGGGGTTTGGATCTTGTTGGTGAGATAAATCCCCATTCTTCACAACACCACCAATGGATCATAACCGCTACCGAATATTACACTAAATGGGTAGAGGCCATTCCCCTGATTTCTACAAAAGCCAAGAAAATATGTGAATTCATCAATCATCACATCATTTTTTGCTTTGGTGTTTTGTACCGCCTCATCACTGATAATGGAAAGCAATTAAAAAACAAATCCCTACGCAAGCTATGCGATGCTTTTGGCATCCAACTCATTTTATCGTCACCTTATTACCTGTAAACCAATGGTCAAGCTGAATCAACCAATAAAACCTTGAACAAAATTCTTATGAAGGTAGTCAACGATACTGGAAAAGATTGGCATATACACATTCCTTTTTCCTTGTGGGCTTATTGCACTAGTATTCGTACTTCGACTACTACCACACCCTTTTCTCTGGTCTACGGTACCAAGGTTGTCTTACCTCTCAAAGTCCAAATTCCATCTCTCCACATCTCATTGCAAGACATGGTCAACGCGCGATGACTTTTGCCAAGATCATTTAGTGAAACTTGAGTTATTAGATGAACGTCATCTCAATGCTCTTGACCATCTCCAAATCTACCAAAAACGTATCAAATGTGCTTATGAAAAATGTGTTCACAAATGAACCTTTCAGGTTGGTGACCTCGTCCTTAAATAAAATCAACATGTAACCAAAGAGGATAAGAGTAAGCGAGGAAAATTTGCTCCTAATTATCTTGGACCCTATATTGTCACCCATACCTATGGATCAGGTGCTTATCATTTGTATTCTCTCAAAGGTAAACCTGAATTTGAACCCCTCAATGCCTTGCATCTTCGACCATTTTATTGTTGACTTTAAGTCCTATATCACCTTTTGTATCTTTCTCTCTCGTCCCTTGAGAATTGTTCATCTTCCATCTCGACCCATTTTAAGGATCCACAACTAAACAAGAATCATGTGATTAACCTTCACCTTTTAGCCCTATCTTCAATATGAGTACCATGGCTCTACTCGTAGCATGATTCTCATGGATACTTTTTGTCTTCTTGAAGATGGAATCCCATGGTCGTTCATCACTCAAAACCACCTCTTTCACAGTTAACTCTTGTGTACTATAGTTTTGTTGTCTGAATAAGGGCTTACTCTTCCTCTATAGTCTTGTCCATGACTTAGACATCCAAAAACAAAAAGGGATACAACTCCTTGAGTCAAACTTCTAGAAAACAGATGACTCCCTCAAAAAAAAGAAAATAAAGAAAGGGGAATATCTAATCTCTTCTATCTTTCTGCTATAAATAAACTACTCCCTCGAAGGACAACTATACAAAGATTGTCATACTATACATAGTCTATCACAAAAGAATACTATGCCTGTAAAAATAAAATATTATTCTGAAGCTTCCCGCATTGATCAGCTTCACAAAGACCTCAAGGAGATATTCTATTCATCCCACATAGACTTCCCACATCGACCAGTCTATAAAAAAACAAAAAATATTTTCATCATGGAGTTGCCTATTCTTGATCCTGGGTCTCTGTTCCAAAAGACACATTGTCATACACTAAGTTACACTCAATTTCCCATTCTCCTCTCCTTACCTTTTTCCTAATTTCCTCTTTACTCAAGGGACTTGCCATAAATGTGATATTTCGTGATAATGTGACTTTCTTCACCTTTAGAATAGTCCATTATGCAACACCTTTAGGGTCTTTTGTTCATGAGCCCCTCTTAGGTATGATCGACTCATTAGGGTTCTTATCAATTAAGTGGCTCTTTTACCACCTCTTACCATTCACCTTCCTCATTTCTTATTGCTTATCCTATACAGGACTAGCTCATCGACACCTATATTTAACAACCACTCAATCATGCCTATGACCTACATTCACCCATGCCTAAATTCCTATCAATCCATTCTTCTACTTCATCATAATCTTCCCTAGCTTATGGGAGAACTACATCGGCCTGAGGTCCCTTTTCACCGGGACTATGTAGGAAGCACTCCGAGGGCATGTGGCCCTTGGAGGTTATCTTGGCCACTATCTACCCTTAACCAATTATCCCTTTTTACTTTCCTATTCACATTCTACCTTAGTTTCCATTTTATATCAATAACTAGAAATTAAACGAAACAAGCATCAATTTATACAAAAAAATTATCGCATCATCAATTCATTCATTTATCATTTTCACATCTACATTATAACACATATTTGGAAATTTAAACCATACCCTACATATACATCACCATTTGTCCCCCATGTTACTAATAACTTGGGCATTCAATCATGCCCCGACTCAACCATGCCTAAACCAACCTAACTCAACCATGCCTAAACCAACCTGACCCAACCATGCCTAAACCAACCTAACTCCATCATGCCTAAATGAACCTAACTCAATCATGCCTAAACCAACCTGAATCCATCATACCTAATCCACCTAGTTTCCATCACGTACACAAATAATAATGGAAATTAACACAAGTACACCATCCATGCTATAAATAACATCATCTATAAATCATAACATCTATGTATACATACATATGTATATAGATACAAATAAATACAAACATCTCAAATCACTCATATACATCCTCACTTTCTTCGACACACAAAGGTTGGTCTATGGATCAAAAAAATTTATATACTGACCCATCTCTTGTGACTAATCATTACCTCACGTAATATTTGTCTCCCTTGTCTCCTCCTCCTCCACTCCCATGTGGCATCTTGCTAGCATCTTACCACCCACCATGGGCCTTGGTCTTCCCTCAACTAGTACCACACATGGAGATGGCCTCCGTACACTGCTAGCCTCACCTTGACCCTGTCCTAGGGATTTTCGGCCCCTGTATTCTCCACACTATGCGTGCGAGACCTAGTCCTCTCACTTGAGGCCTGTTGTGCTTTGTACTCTGCGTAGGATGGGATGTTTATCCATGAAGCCATAAAATGATCCCCGATAATATTGTGCCTCTCCTAAGGAATCCGAAGGCAGGGCATAGGTACCATCTTTGGTGGCACCATCGGGCCTCGCCCCGATACCTGTATCTTGGGACCCTGTCCCACTGGTACATGTAATCGGGGACCTTGTCCCTATGCCTTTACTATCTTGAAGGACCCTGTCCCACCCCTACCTATATTTGGTCCTGAAGGGCCACAACTCGCACTGTGCAATGGCCAACTAGCCCGCAAACTTGCTATTTGAGCTGTAGAGTAGCTACATGTGCTTGTAAAGTAGTAACCTATGCCTCTGACCCTGTCAACTATCCCTACACTATGCACAACTATGTAACTAGGGTCACCACCTGCCCCTGGAGGGCATCTCTCTACACTGTGATGGTGGCCAAGTCTCAAGCTACCACGGCCTTGGTTGTACTGACTCATAGCTCTGTTACCCACCACCAGTCTGTGCTGCCCTCTATAACTCGACATCATCAATCAATAGTTGACCACCTTCTCCTCCTTCCCCGAGGCTCTGTCGGATGTGGTAGAGGCATAGGCCTCTCCACATCATCTCTCATGTACAGTGGGAATGGTGGAGGTACATCCTGCGGCAACCCAAACTACCATTTAACCTGTCAATGGGTATCATCTAGTGCTCTCCTCGATGCCCCTTTATTCATCAAAGCAATGTGAGCACTGCCTAACTCTCTACAGGACATCTACTTGTATGATGGGAAGTCCACATATGGCCTCCAAATGATGTCTACCCCAAACAACCCCTCTAGTATCTTCCTATAGTGAGCTACATCATGTGTAGCCCTAGTCCCCCGCCATACCCCACCAACTGGAACCCATCGCCTATACCCAACCTGGACCATACCTGGCTCAAATGCATCTAGCAGGGTAACCCAATCAAACAAACACACACAATGTGCTCATATGCCCAATAGTGAAGTAGAAACGTACAACATAAGTTGAACCTCCGTAGTCTCCGTAGGCCCATAGCTCCGGTATAGCTGTACCAAATATGCAGGTGCCTAGGAAAAGCAAGTCCTCTCCTCCATCATATCATGTAGGACTCCCATCAGTGCTCATGGGAATCTCCCACCCTTTGCATTTGGTAGTGCAAAACAACACACTACCTCCATAATCAAAACTACTAGCCTCATCTCCTCAGGATGGACGTGTACATCTCTCCATAGCTCAAGCTAGCACTATGAAACCTCATCTCTGCCATCCCCTCCCTAAATACTTTCAACATCAACTCCTTTTCTACCTCCAATGAAATAGAATACACCTACGCCCCTACTATCGGCAGCTGAGAATCTTGTAAACGTCCTCCAAGGTGACGGTCATCTCCTTGTCGTTAAATGGAAAGTGTTGGTTGCAGAATACCATCTATTGATGAGAGTGACCATCTAAATCAGATCACGAACTATATGCCTATAATGTCGAATCCCAATCAGACCCACCTCGAGTCACGTGCCTCCACTCCTCATCGGTCACATCTCCCTAAACATCTAGCAATAAAGGCGGTACCCTATCCCACATCTGTAACTGATCCCTCACCTACATCCAACAAAACATACTATTGTCATAACCCCCACATACCAAACACACTCCTTACCTAATAAACCTCGTTTCCAACCCTTATTACGTATTTCACCCACCCTCCATATTATCCCTTGTTACACCAATCTATTCATGCCATTTATACTTATTACCCTACTTTAATTTGATGAAACATACCTTTACATCACCAAATATATCCTCACTTCTTACCTTTTCTCTCTATTGCCCTATTTTCCCAAAAAAAAAAACCATATGACACGGTCATCCGTGACCATTATCGATACCACGTGTAATCGACATTGATCACCTATTACTTTACCGATCTTGACTAAATACCACCGACGTCGGCCAACCTTGACCAAAGATCGGTCCACTGTCACAAAGATGAACACGCTCAACCCATCCCCGCTTTTCTAAAAAAATCAAATCCAAACATATACACCTACTCTACCCTATACAAAGCTCACCTAAACCCCTCCTCATCCCTATCTACCCCACATAGAAAATCCCCCTCCCTCATTGCATCAATTTTCACCACCAATTTCATTATCTTTTACTACCCGAAAACCCATACCCACATCACATTTTTCTACTTTAAAAAGGAAGGATTGGGATAGAATCCTACCTCGTCTCAGTGTTGTCACCATGGTGGTATGGCTGACCGCTGAACCAGTGGCCCACCCAAACCTTCTTCTGCCTCAACCATGTCCAAATCAACAACACCAATACTCCCGACCTCCAATCAAATCGACGACACACCTGATCTGCTGGACCCATCTACTGTCTCATCTAACCAACCTGATCTCTCCACCTCAGCTGGGTACTATAGCTCGTACTTTCCTCTCAAAAAGGCACAAATGGTTCCGTGCTCTATTGTTTTCCCAAAATTCAAAATACACAAATGAATCCTTTTTTTTACGGATTTCTCTTTTAAATATCCAACCTAACTTTGAATGATGTCGGTCGGATCGTGCCCTAGTAAAATGATGATGGTTAAACCTAAACCAATGTCGGTTACCTGTCATTTCACTTATAGCTCATTTTACCTATTTTTCCCACAAATTAACCAACCCCACCATTGTTTGACCTTACCCAACCTTATGGAAAATTACATCTACATCTACAATACTTATACTTATCCCTACTGCGTTTGGGGACTTTTTATTTTACCCACACTTGACCTCATGTGCCATGACCTATATGCCTGGACCCGTAACATTGTTAGTGACCTTTGAACCCTTGTGCTCGTTATACCTTGCAACATAGTTACCCGTGTTGTTCACCCTACCGACCTTACACTTCCTATTGCCACATTTTTATCCTGACCTAACCTTTGGTGTATCGGAACATACCTAAACGTTCCTGCACCTGACCTCTATTGTGTTTCTAAACCATATCCTATACCTTGGATACTAGAATCACTTCAACCCTATTTGGATAGACCTATTAACCTTGGACGATGTAGAGTTTGTAAGCTCTTCAATCTAGTACTGTGCCATAGTTTATATGTGTGCATGCATTCGACTATCACTACCTTTGACCTGGCCCATTTCTTGGTTTTCCTGATTTGACCTTAACCCCATTACCCATTTTTACCTCCACCTACCGTACTTGTACCTACCTACCTCACCGTTGCTTAAGTGGATATTCCCATGTCCTCACCTATTGCATCTTGTGATGATGGTACATGTTTTACTCAGCCTAATAGCCTTACCTTGCCTACGGTCATGACCCTTACCCAAACAAACCTTGACCTTTTGATCTTTTGGATGTGCTGAAACCACACCTACACGTTCCGCATCTTACCTTGTTGAGTGCCCGGCCATATCCTTTACCCTTGATCTGGACCTCAACCACCCTTTTTTAGGACCTTCCTCACACCTAACCCCATTTTCTCAAATCACCCACCTCCTCATTTTATCAAACCACTTGTCACTTCCTTCTCTCACCTCATCGGTTCCTAGTTTAAGGGGGTTACCTTCACCCATGGTTGGGGCAACATCACCTTCACCCTCAAATGGGGCAACCACAACTTATTTTTTCTAATGTCGCTTACCAATACAAGTGACACAACAAAAAGGGAAAAATGTAGACACCAAAATTGGGTCATACTCCCCTTGGTCCCTCGTCAAATAACCAGCTCAAACATACTCACCTAACCATGGCCCCTTCCATCCCATTTCATTATTAATTTAAATAAATTAATATATATCCTCACAATATTTATTATCTAATTATCTTAATTTCTACCCCACCACCTCATCTGGCCACCTCACCCTAGACCTATTCTTGGCATGTTTCCATAACTAACAACAACTAAGTATTACTTGCTTTAATGAGCCAAGATTTGGTCTAACCCTAAAATTAATTCCTAAGATTTCTCTAACCACATTCCCACTCATTAGAAGGAAAGCTTCCATTTAGATTTGCAAGAATAAAAACCAACTTGGCCCAAGAAATTAAAAATATCTTCCCATTTTAGTAAACCTAGGGAATCCGCCTTAACCAACTACGAGTGGTCGACCTAAATAGATGCCGGTCAAGACAAAACCATCGTCGGTTACCATTTATTCACCTTAGCAATCTTGTTTGGAAGGTTGAAAGATTATGAGAGTAAGAGGGATGAGGAGAGAGCTCCATGCAAGCAAAACCAAAGTTTTTTTCACGCACCCAAACATCAACAAACTAAGGCGAAGATAGATCTAGAAGTGTTGGCACTCACAGTAACATTCTGGGAAGCATCACTATTACACCAAGCTCAATTCCATCAACCAATCACCACCACCACCCAACCATTGGACCTACAACAATTGTAAGTGTTTTATCATTAATTGTTTCCATTCCTATTCTGTTCATAGAGTTGTTATCATTTATGTTACCATTCTTCTATTAACATACCCATTCCTCCATAGCCTTCTTTCCGATGAAACCCAAAAACCTCACCCAACCTTTCGTTTATCATATTACCTATCCTGGCCCTTCCACCTCTCTAACTATTTCTTGTATTCCCATGGACCTCACCATCTCCTTCTTTAGCCCCATCTAACCTCACCTAAACTCTACAATAAGGTTTTCATTGAATTACTGTCACCCTACTGTACTGACGCCGGTTACCCATAACCATCGTTGGTTACACAAGACCGACATCGGTCTTTGTAATTCCACCTTCGCCAATAATAGAGCCCAAAAAACCGTCTACCCATTGACCTAAACAGCCCAGAATCAGACCCTGACCAGCCCCAGTACCTTGACAACCACCTACCTTTTCAGATCTGACCATAGCCTAGCCTGTTATGTTAGATTTTCTTATTGTGATTGAATGAGATACCCAAATCATATCAACTATAGTAGGAAGTTTCTTATTTATCACATTAATTTTTTTTAAACAGTGGATTGACAACCTTCTAGGAAGTATCACACTTCTGGAACTAGCATATGCTAGGCAGTCCACTATCATATATCATTTAACTTCTCTTTTGTGGTCTTGTTTTCTATTACAGGTAGTTCCTCCTAGCCAAAAGGAAGCTCTCACAATCGGCATTAGATCGAGAAGTCAGAATGCATGCAACAACCATCAACCAACCCATTTAACATGTATTCCTCCTAGCCCATAACCTTATTTGTTTCGTCATTCAAAAACATAAAGAAAATGGTGAAACACTAATATAAAAGATATTTAAAACTATATAGACTATACTAAAAAAATAATGTTAAAACAAAGATGACTTTAATGCTAAATAATATAATACATGACACTATTTCTCATCTTTAACAACCACTTGACTTGAATAATTCTTAATATTTTTTCCTTGATCATCTATTTAATGATAAAATAAACTATAAAAACACTAAATTGGACACCTTAACATATATATACCAATGACACAAAATTAATTTAATACCAAATGATGACATAGACGTGTTTCTATTTAAACTTCTAAATGGAATTCCTGCATTTTCCCCTCTTTTGCCTTCTCACCACTTCCAAAGTGTATGGAAATATGTTTTGAATGTAAATTTTAGAAGAAAGTACACACAGTCCATCCAAACACAAGGAATACTATCACAAGATTTTGTTTTAATTATGATATGGTACCATAATTTCTACCAACCCCAAGTGAAAATGACACTAGCTTAATGGCCTTCACTATACCACCTTACATTCTTCTTCAAATATGTTTTCTCAATAAAAATTATGCTCCTACAAATGGTATCATTATACAATGCTTAAACAACGAGAGAAAGCAAATGGAAATTACAGAGTTGAATAGAAACAACATAATGAAATTTCAAATGTATGAGCTTGTATACCAATATGTAGAGAGGAAAAATGGAGTAATGTCAATGAAGGCTAACATGTATTGATAAAACATATATATGATGCTTATGAGTTTGTGACATGACATAAGAATTGAATTTCTCATTGCCTCGAATATATCCTCCAGTAATTCACTTCCTTAATTATTTTTCAATAGCATATCTTAATAAAATTTACACACAACTGGAGCATATAGTCATAGTGAAGAACGATGTACAGGTCACAAAATCATTTAAATATATGATAATGCCAACAATGGTAGAACGAGAGAAGAATCCAAATTTCAATCAAATCATCTATGCTTCTAATATTTTAATATCTTATGTGGAAAATCATGATTTCAAAACACCTTTTGTCGAGTTGAAGCACAACCAACACTTGCATTTCTTCCTTGTCAATATTGATAAATTAGTGGCTAGGAGAGACAAATTGTACATGGAAATGACCTAATTTCTCTACAAACTATATGAAATCATTTCA
This sequence comes from Taxus wallichiana var. yunnanensis, assembly GCA_018340775.1. Lineage (NCBI taxonomy): Eukaryota > Viridiplantae > Streptophyta > Pinopsida > Cupressales > Taxaceae > Taxus > Taxus wallichiana. The sequence goes on from CM031240.1 coordinate 280,866,159, forward strand.
AAAAACATGCTTTCCTTTATATTCCTACCTCACTAATATAATATTTAGAAAAAAAAATTATAAGAAAATATTCCATAACCAAGACAATAAAAAATTATTAAAGTTTTCCCAATACTATTTTATTCCTTCATCTCTCATTTTTCACCTACTTTAATACCAAAGGTAGATTTTGCAAATCGTTTACAACTATATAAATATACAATATAATCAATAAAAATTAATGTAATACAAAATAAAATTGAGATGTTAATATTCATGAAGAGAGAAGATTACATATATAATGATTTGACATCCTATAAGTTAGGAGTTTCGACTCCTAGTTGTTTCCATCAACCAACCATATCTTATAATATCATGAGTTACAACTCACCCATAATCACATTCTAACTATAGAATGTAACATATCCTAAAATCTCTCTCACACCTCATACATTATTAACCCACTAAAAATCTATATGATTTTTTATTTCAACCATCACAACACATACAATATACTAACATAGTAACACATGAACACTAACAAGATATTCTTAAAATTATGTGTTTAAAAACCATCATGTTATACCTTTTTGTCAAATTTCCAAGTCATTTCGCGTAGCATGTGACATGTTTCCATGGGCATGATGTCACACATTACAACATTTTCATATCTCCCAATATAGAACTTAACCAAACATTGTTCTTTCACCAACAACCAACCTCCCTTTTGAAAAGATGAAATCTTCTATGGTTTTAGATGCTCATTTACTTCACTTAAATTTATTCACCCTTTCATCCTATTGTTGTGCAAAATCAAATTCTCTAAAACATTTTTATTTTAATCACAATATATCAAAATCAGTTGATAAATGAGTTTTGAGTATACATGTCTCATGTTTAAACATTGTATTCAATAGTATCATTTTGGTTACGACACCATTTCTTTATTCATCTAATCATTAAAAACTAAATGATCCTTATCAAATATAGAACACAAGATTGTGATTCATTCCCACACATTGGTCCATCAGAAAATTTGCAATAGGGAAATTGGACAAGTTGGTTCCACCTCACAACTTGATTAGGAACATTGAAATTTGTTATATTTTGTTTAATTCTCTACAAAAATGATATGTCAATTAATTCCATGACAAAGCAAAGGAGGAAATCCCTAACACAATTCAAGAAAATTATTGGTTACAAAATAATATATGTAAAGGCACGTGAAGTGTTTAATACAATACTTTTGAGAAACACATTCAAACATAATTACAGATACATGAAGCTTTGAAATAAGCTTATGTGGTTTAATAAACATCAAATCGAAAGACATATTGGTGTATAAAACTCATCTTGATACCAATCATCTAGATAGTTTTAGCTAAATAAAAGCCATATATTGAGAAATAATAGAAACAAGGCCATGATATGGAAAATATTCTAAAGATGATGTTTTGTGGGATGTGGAGAAGAAGTATATGCAAAATTTTGAAACAAATGCAAAAACAATGTTGTTAGAATTTTGATTTTTTTGTGAAGTGAATATCTTACATACACTAAAGTGTCATGGAGACAGGTTAGAAGTTTTCACAAATGTATTCATGTGTGATCAAGTAGATATTTATGCAAAGTGCAGAAGCACACTATTGTAATGTAAACTATTTGAGTATGTGTTACAACAATGGGCATTGGTATCGAAATCCTTTTTAGTAATTGAAACATGCAGATATCCAAACTCATGCCACTTCTAGAAATTAAATGTACAATATTGTTTGATTCTCACATACAAAAATTCAACGATGTGACCAATTTGCATTTTTTCTTGTTAATTAAGAATTGAGTAAAAAATCATACACCATCATTTCTACTTAGCCCAAAAATTGATGCCATGTACACCAATTTTACAATTTTAGTTGCATAAGATGGGTGACATGTTCAGGAAATAGTAAATGATTATAGGCTAGAAAAAGAAAAAAACCCTAATAATTGATCACCAATAGTTCAAATTACTATTTGTTGGTCGTCAAATAGGAATTTTAAGAAGAGCAACAGTCAGGGGACAAGAAGTCCCTCCTCTTTAATGGGAGAGGTTCCCTTATTCAGAAACGAACTTATTTACAAATATACAAAACATGATTTTATGGTTGAACTTGGATATTACGAAAGTGTTTTCCACAAGGATCATCAGTTACAAAAGGATTGAGGAAAGGGAATACGAGGGTGAGCAGAAGAGCAACATGCAGAATTATAGATAGCAGAATAATCCTTTATGTATGCGAAGTTGCAGTGAATTTAAAACAAGATCGTTTGCATTGGATGAACAAGATGAGATTACCAGACACAAAGTTCTGTAAATAACCTTCTTCAGATTCATTAATCAAGGACACAAAGTTCCTTCTTGGTTGTACAAGATCACTATACTCGCAATATTTGAAAATATGCAATCAGTGAGACTAACGAACTAGAAACAAATGATCTTCACGAAATTAAATGAAAACACAGAGATAACAAAGATTAGATAGACAATGAATGGAAAGCCCTTTTGTATTGATTTCTCTCTGATCTATTTACACTTCCGAAAATATGCCAAGTTCTTCCTCCTCTCGAATGGCGTAGAAAATACCATTATATAGCTTACAATTCAGTTACTCTTCGTAACCGTTTCTTTTAACTAAAGAATAGTTAAGGACCGCCAAATCGCAGTACCTCAACCTATTACAAAGAAAACTGAAAAAGAAAGGGAAGAAGAGAAACGTATGGGGAAGAAGACAGGTGGCCGGTCACTGAGAGGGACCCATCAACTTCAGAAACCGCTGCTTGAATTTCTTCCACGTCTCAGCTATGTCTTTGCCACGAGGGACACACAAGAATTTTCATCTTGAAGATGACAATGGATATCTTTGAAAACTGATATAACCAGCGTCTTGAAAGCTTCGTCTTTCTGCCAGCTATCCTTGGAATTTGATCTTCGGATTGATAGTATCAGAGCCGCAACTTAAATTCATATTTAGCATATTCGGGTAGAGCGGGAAAAACTAAGTATGAATTGCATTAGGTTCACTTGGGACATGTGAGACGCGAATGCGCGAAACACGCGGCTCGGCCGATTCGGGTGAAACAGGGAGAAAATGCATTTTGGGACATTTGGGACGAAAATGCGCGAAGTACGCGGTTCGGGCGAATCGGCCGAAAATGGAACGACTTGCACTTTTTGATTTGGGACAAAGAGCTCTGAAGTACGCGACTCGGCCGGTTCGGGTGAAAATGGAACAGCTCGCACGGAAAGTTTGGGACACTTGGGACAAAAAGTTCCGAAGTACGCGGTTCGGGTGTTTCGGCCGATCGGGGAACAGAGAGCAATTTGGAACTCGGGACAGTTGGGACAAAATTGCGCGAAGGACGCGATTCGGGTGAATCGGCCGAAAATGGAACAACTTGCACAATTCTATTTGGGACACTTGGGACAAAATTGCGCGAAGGATGCGGTTCGGGTGAATCGGCCGATCGGGGAACAGAGTGCACTTTGAGTTTTGGGACACTTGGGACAAAAACTTCCGACGGGCCCGAAAATGGGACAACTTCGGGGATTTCGGCCGATCGGAGAACAGAAGACCCGTTTGAACTTGGGACAGTTGGGACAAAAAGTTCCGACAGGCCCGAAATACTTACAAAATGACCCAAAACACAGATTTTCTCAATTTCACGGCCTTTTTCACACCACCAGCTCGACAGAAAAGACACTTAAACTCAAAATTTTGAAATTTTTACTTTTATCAGAGCGGGGAATTTTGAGTGGACAACAGCTGGCTCCTTCTGGGGATGACTTGGCATAAATTCAAGGAATGAGACAAGGCAAGAACTTAGACAAACTCGGTGAAGCAGACCAGTGCCTTATCCATTGGGCAACGGAGTCAAAAACAGACCAATACAGAGGGCAACACACCAAAACAACTGAAGGGAAACACACCAAAAGCAGAGAAGCAAAAACACTGTACAAAATATACAAAGGACTTCCTAGTCACCTAGGACTTGAACAACTTGAGATACTGCCCACTATAAGGAAGTGGGAGGGGAGAACCATCCATGTAATCAAGATAGAAAGAATTCTTACCAGCAAAGTGCCTGATCTTGAAAGGCCCGAGCCAAAGGGAATCAAACTTTCCATGGCTGCCACGAGGTTCATGTCTTTTATCCCATAGCAACACAGTGTCTCCAACTTGGAAATCTCTGAACCTAGCTTTCTTGTCAAACAGGGCCTTTACCTTTTGCTGGTGAACAGATATCCTATCAGCAACCACCAATCTGTCTTCATTCAGTTTGTGCAGGTACATAATTCTCTTATCCAGAGCATCGCTGAAACTAGTATCCTCAATGGCCTTCATTAGGTGCAAGGCTGGCAGTTCCACTGTCACTGGCAATTGAGCTTCTACTCCATACACCACTTGAAAAGGAGACATTCCAATGGCTCTTTTAGGTGTGATCCTGTCTGCCCAAAGAGCATCATAGAGCTTCTTGTGCCAGTTTCGTTGAGACTCATTGACCAACTTCCTTATAATTGTCACCAGATTTTTGTTGGTGGATTCTGCTTGCCCATTACCCTGGGGGTAATAATCTGAAGAATGAGCCAGTGAGATGCCATACCATAGCAGAAATCCATTATCTCAGTTGAGGATAATTTTGAAGCATTATCTGTTACAATCTTGTTAGGTACACCATACCTTACCAAGATGTTCTCTTTGATGAAGCTGCATACCACTTCAGAAGTGGTGCTCTTGACTGGAATAGCTTCCACCCATTTGGTGAAGTAGTCAGTGGCAGTTAGCACATGAGTGTGACCAGCACTAGAAGCAGGATTAAGCGTACCAATGAAGTCCAAACCCCACTGTTGAAATGGTTCCTCAATCACAACTGGCTTGAGAGGCAACGACGCCAGTTTAGGTCTTCCCACAAAAGTCTGACAAGCCTCACATTTATCCACCCACTTGGATGCATCTATGAACAAGGAAGGCCAGTAGTATCCTCCACGGAGTATCTTGTGAGCAGTGACTGTTGATGAATAGTGCCCTCCACATTCCTAATCATGAAAAGCTGAGAGAAATTTTCTCATTGTTCCTTGTCCACACACTTCAAAAATCTCCCATCTAAGCCACGCTTGAACAAAGCATTTTCCCATAATACATATTGCGCTGACCTCAATTTAACAGTCCTCTTTTCCTTGGCAGTTAAATGAGAGGGGCATTCCCCATAGGTGAGAAAATGGGCGATGTCAGCATACCATTCATCGACTGAGCTAAGGAACAGAACAGTAGGAATGTCAGCTTTCTCCTCCAGCAACTCATGTTTAGCTCCTTCAGCAATGAGCTCACAAAGACCTTTTCCACGAACCAGCTTGGTCGGTTTGATATCAATGTCGTACTCTTGGACCTTAGCAACCCAGTTCCCTCTCTTGGATCCAAATTCTTGTTGTGTGAGAATCGACTTAACAGTTGTATCTGGAACCAGCACCATGGAGTGAGAGTTGAGGATATAAAAACGAAACTGCTTCACAGCTTTGACCACTACAAAAGCATGCTTCTCCATCATGGTGTATTTCAACTCGTGATCCTTTAGAATATAGCTCATGAACGCAATTGGGAGTTCATGCTCATTAGAGTCTTCTTGAGTTAAGACAGCAGCCAGGGTATTATCTGTAGCATAGCAATAGATGATGAAATCTTTGCTGAAATCAGGACAGGCCAAAACTGGAGTTTTAGCGATAGCTCTCTTGATACCCTCAAAGGATTCCTTTCCTCCAGAAGACCAACCAAATGTTTGCTTCCCTTTCATCATTTGAGAAATATTCAAAGTTAACTCTGCAAAATCAGGGATGAACCTTCTCAAAAATTGATCTTACCGAAGAAGGAGTGCACGCCCTTTTTACTGGTTGGGAGAGGAATTTGCTGGATGGCTTGAACTCGTTCAGGATCAATCTTAATACCATCCTTGGAGACAATGTTCCCTAATAGTTTTCCCTCAGTGACACAAAAGACAGATTTTTTAGGGTTCAGAGAGATTCCATGCTCTCTGCATCTTAGTAGAACTGTCTCTGGCGATCAAAATGATCCGCTCTTGTCTTGGAAAACACTGTCAGGTCATCAAGATATATGACAATACACTTCCCTTTCAAGCTTCCAAAAGCCAGATCCATGGCTCTCTGAAAAGTGGCACCAGCGTTAATGAGCCCAAAAGGCATCCTCTTGTAAGCAAAGGTGCCCCAAGGAGTAGTGAAGGCTGTCTTGTGTTGATCTGCAGTATCAACCTCTACCTGATTATATCCAGAAAATCCATCAAGCATAGATAACATTTCCGATCCTGTTACTGCTTGCAATACTTGATCCATCATAGGCAAAGGATAATTATCTTTCAGAGAAGCCTGATTCAGGTTCCTGAAATCAACACAGATGCGGATCTCACCATTCTTCTTCCTAACAGGCACAATATTTGCAATCCATGTTGAATGGTGAATGGGAAAGATGATTTTAGCCTTCAACAACTTCTGAATCTCCTGAAAGATGGTGTCAGCTATTTTGGGATTATACTGCCTCTGTTTCTGCTTGAAAGGCTTAATTCCAGGCTTAAGAGGGATAGAGTGCTGCATATCTTTTGGCTTGAAGGCTTTTAGATCCTCATAAGAGTAAGCAAGAACATCCTTATACCTCCTTAGAAGATCAATTGCTTTTCTCCTCTCATCTGCTGTGCAACATTTTCCGATATTCACGAGCTTGGGGTCAGTAGAACTTCCAATATTGATTTTGTCATGTTCAGCTGATTGTTGAGGCCCAGAGGAAGCTCTAGATTTCACATACCTGTCATGTTTATCAAATAATTCCTCCAAACTCACCAAGCCTTTAGGAATCTTGTTTCCTTTGAGTTTAATGCACCCTTCCTGATCTGTTTCTTCTCCTTGGGTGACAGCTTGGCCAAAGGACACACTTTCACGAGGCAGGTTGTCACTTCCCTCAAAATACAGTTGTTCAAAATTACCTTTGAGTTCCAGGAAGGAAAGCAAATGCTGATCATTATTGAAAACCTGCCAGTTATTGGTGTTGTCAGGTACACTAGGCCGATGGACCATTTCAATGGTGAATTTGTCCTGAGAGAAATCAGGATGAGGAATCAGCAGTGACCCTGAGACAGCTAGTGAATCAGCCCTGCTGTTCTTTTCCCTAGGTATTGCTTCAATAGAGAAAGCATCAAGGAATTCAATGGAATCCCAAACCTGATTCCGGTAATGCTTCAGCCTCCCATTTTTTACCTGAAAGAGGTTTCTGACTTGCTTTACAATCAGCTCTGCATCACCACGAGCCAGAGGTTCTTTACACCTTGTTCTTTGGCCACCTGCAATCCAAGAATGAGAGCTTCAGACTCTCTTTGTGTTATTAGTATTCTCGAATTGTAACTTGAATGAAAAGGGGTGTAGGCTTCCTTCAGGTGACACTAGTAGGACACCAGCTCCAGAACCAGCTGAGGAACAACTTCCATCAAATTCTAAAATCCAAACCCCGTTAGGATCTCTAGGAGACACTTTGGGGGGTGGGATTTCATCAGGGGACATAATCATGTAATTACCATGACCCATATCCTCATAGAGTATTTGTGCTTTAGGATCATCCGTCTTCTGCACAATATACTCAGATTGTTTCTCAAGCAAAGTAGCTTCTTCATTTGTCCATTAACAGTACAAGGGCATGTGACCAATCCATTTGAATTTCCCCACCCACATCTTTACAAAAGTTCCTACTTAGCAACATCCCGTATGAAGGAGGGATATCTGCTACTAAGATGGTAGCCAACACTTTCTTTTCAGGCAAGGCAGCAAAAGCCACTTGTGCATCTTTAATCCTTCCAACCAGAGGCACTTCCTTACTCTCCATAGAGTAGCAAGATCCATAAGTACGAGTGAGGGTCAAGCCCAAGGCATGAGCTACTTTAGCTGGCATGACATTGTCTGAGGCTCCTGAATCTATGACACAATTACTGAGCCTATGGCCAGCTATGAGAAGTGTTACATAAAATGGTTTAATTTTGTCACCAGGCGAGGTGACAGCAGCTACCAGACTGGGCTGTGGTGCAGAAGGAGGAGTAGGTAAAAGGCCTTTAGAGGTGGTCTTGGAATGGGAATTAACAAATTGAATCATCTTGGAAAAAGCTTTGGGATGGGTCTGATAGTACTCAGCTTCTGAGATTTGGACCTTGGTCTTTTCTGGGTGATCAACAATATCAAAAGACCCTGAAGTGGACGGGCCATCATCATTTGAAATTCTAGGCTTATCAACTTTAGGAGAAAAAGAAGAAGCAAATTTGGTAGCAGGATTGATAGGACTCACCTTTGGTGTAGATGAAGTAGGGATAGGAGATCCTCTCTTTGCAATCACGGGAATGGTTGTCGACTGCTCCTTGGATTTCTTGATAGGCTGTGTCACTTTCTCCTCTCGACGCTTTTTCTGCGTTTCTCGAGTCATGACAAAGCAAATGATTTGCTATTCATGTTTGCTACCACTTCATCATAATCATCTCTATCATCAATACCCTCGGTGGTAAAGAAATTAACTCGAGATCCCTCAAGTTCTTCAGCCTCATCATCAAATTCCTCCACAAATTCCTCGCAAGCTTCATTAGCTTCATCATCATCTGGTTCTTCAACCTCACAAGTTGCATTCACAGGAACTTTAACGGGAGGTCCTTCAAGTGCTAGTCTTGTTTGAGAAGGAGGTAAATGATTTCTGGGCTGAAAATTCCTTCTTGGAACATCTGCATAAGGGGCATGCTGAGCCAATTGTTTCTTTATAGCAATAAGATCATTTGCAAGTTTCTGAACTAATGGATCAGTATTAAGTCCAGGGGTGGAAGAGGAAGAGGCAGCAGACTTAGATTTGGGAGGGTCTCTTCTCAACTTCCCTGACATGATCAAGTCATCCTCGATACTAACAGCAAGAGTTTGATCCTCGACCAATGTTGCGAGATTAGCCCTTCTTAGTGCATAACTAACTTTGGGCGTTTGAGCATTTAGGAAGAAACACTTTTGAATTTGATCAACAGGGTGAGTATTTACAGGAATCTTGTTGATCAGTCTGTTGAATCGGGCCACAAACTCTCTCATGGGTTCTTGTGAATCTTTCTTTATCTGAGAAATTTGGGCAAGCAAAGCATGCACATCTTCTGCCGGCTTGAAATGGTTTTCGAACTGAGTTCTCATCGTGTTCCAGTCGGTGATAGCGTTAGCCGGAAGGTGGTAGAACCAATCAGCAGCATTGTCTTGTAACGTCTCAACGAACAGCCTCACGGAGATGTCTTCATGTTCAACTCCCAAAACTCCACATGCAACTATGAAGGCTGCAATATGTTCATCAGGATGTACTTTGCCATCACCTTTGAATTTTGGGAAGTTCTTCCGGTTACCTCTGGGTAACTCATGTAAAGGCTGAGTAAGGGCCAGGGGCCCAACACGTTGCCCCCATGGTAATGGTGCCGCCATTCTTGGAAATATGGCTTGGAGAGGAACTGTAACACCAGCAAGGATCAAAGCTCGTAGATTGGGACTAGCAGGCTCTGAAGGAATACCACCCGTAGGACTTCTATCTTGAACAGGTGGAGTGCTTGTCGAACGAGTCCTTCTATCTCTTGTGGAAGGAAGAGGAAAAGGAAAACCTTGTCGCTCTAAAAGCTGGGCGAGAGTCTTCAATACCAAGGGTCCTTCTCCCTCGAGTGAAACGCGGAGTCGCCAGATCAAAGGATGATCAAAAATTTGCAGAACTGGAATGCGATTTTCCCCAGCGGAGTCGCCAAAAACTGTTGGTCGTCAAATAGGACTTTTAAGAAGAGCAACAGTCAGGGGACAAGAAGTCCCTCCTCTTTAATGGGAGAGGTTCCCTTATTCAGAAACGAACTTATTTACAAATATACAAAACATGATTTTATGGTTGAACTTGGATATTACGAAAGTGTTTTCCACAAGGATCATCAGTTACAAAAGGACTGAGGAAAGGGAATACGAGGGTGAGCAGAAGAGCAACATGCAGAATTATAGATAGCAGAATAATCCTTTATGTATGCGAAGTTGCAGTGAATTTAAAACAAGATCGTTTGCATTGGATGAACAAGATGAGATTACCAGACACAAAGTTCTGTAAATAACCTTCTTCAGATTCATTAATCAAGGACACAAAGTTCCTTCTTGGTTGTACAAGATCACTATACTCGCAATATTTGAAAATATGCAATCAGTGAGACTAACGAACTAGAAACAAATGATCTTCATGAAATTAAATGAAAACACAGAGATAACAAAGATTAGATAGACAATGAATGGAAAGCCCTTTTGTATTGATTTCTCTCGATCTATTTACACTTCCAGAAAATATGCCAAGTTCTTCCTCCTCTCGAATGGCGTAGAAAATACCATTATATAGCTTACAATTCAGTTACTCTTCATAACCGTTTCTTTTAACTAAAGAATAGTTAAGGACCGCCAAATCGCAGTACCTCAACCTATTACAAAGAAAACTGAAAAAGAAAGGGAAGAAGAGAAACGTATGGGGAAGAAGACAGGTGGCCGGTCACTGAGAGGGACCCATCAACTTCAGAAACCCCTGCTTGAATTTCTTCCACGTCTCAGCTATGTCTTTGCCACGAGGGACACACCAGAATTTTCATCTTGAAGATGACAATGGATATCTTTGAAAACTGATATAACCAACGTCTTGAAAGCTTCGTCTTTCTGCCAGCTGTCCTTGGAATTTGATCTTCGGATTGATAGTATCAGAGCCGCAACTTAAATTCATATTTAGCATATTCGGGTAGAGCGGGAAAAACTAAGTATGAATTGCATTAGGTTCACTTGGGACATGTGAGACGCGAATGCGCGAAACACGCGGCTCGGCCGATTCGGGTGAAACAGGGAGAAAATGCATTTTGGGACATTTGGGACGAAAACGCGCGAAGTACGCGGTTCGGGCGAATCGGCCGAAAATGGAACGACTTGCACTTTTTGATTTGGGACAAAGAGCTCTGAAGTACGCGACTCGGCCGGTTTGGGCGAAAATGGAACAGCTCGCACGGAAAGTTTGGGACACTTGGGACAAAAAGTTCCGAAGTACGCGGTTCGGGTGTTTCGGCCGATCGGGGAACAGAGAGCAATTTGGAACTCGGGACAGTTGGGACAAAATTGCGCGAAGGACGCGATTCGGGCGAATCGGCCGAAAATGGAACAACTTGCACAATTCTATTTGGGACACTTGGGACAAAAATGCGCGAAGGATGTGGTTCGGGTGAATCGGCCGATCGGGGAACAGAGTGCACTTTGAGTTTTGGGACACTTGGGACAAAAACTTCCGACGGGCCCGAAAATGGGACAACTTCGGGGATTTCGGCCGATCGGAGAACAGAAGACCCGTTTGAACTTGGGACAGTTGGGACAAAAAGTTCCGACAGGCCCGAAATACTTACAAAATGACCCAAAACACAGATTTTCTCAATTTCAAGGCCTTTTTCACACCACCAGCTCGATAGAAAAGACACTTAAACTCAAAATTTTGAAATTTTTTTACTTTTATCGAGCGGGAATTTTGAGTGGACAACACTATCTATGGAATGAAATAATTTTTTTACATAAACCTAACACATTTCAAATTATTTCTAAAATATCTCCAAGCCAACTTAAAAGTGAAAATTAAAAATGATAAAGTACATTCTTAGGACGATTTTACGAAATTCCAATAAAAAAATAATCTTAGAATTTAATCAAATACAACTCAAAACACACTTAACAGAATGCAACATGAAGGTGAACAAAACATTATTCGATTTAAAAAAAAAAAAAAATTATGTGAAGTAGCTTAAATTTGACCGAGAAAAATTAATAATGTAACTAAATATAAATGTTCTAAACCTTTTAAGGATGTAGTCATATTTCATGCCTTTAGACTAATAGTCTAATCCCATGCACGTCGTCCTATCACCGGTGGGCGGCCGGGCACTCACCCAAGGCATGCGCGGGTGATGAGTTTCTCCTTTATATGAGTCTTATGAGAATGCATCATCTTATAATATATATTCAAATGAGAATGAGCATAAAAGAACCATTCCACATTCAAAGAGATTAGAACGAGTTATCTTATTGCATCTAGAAAAGAGGAATAACAAGCAACATAAGGTTCGTACAGAAAGGAAATACATAAGCATTATAACTCGAGCAAATATATGATTTATAAAATAGCCTTATATTCATCTTTGACAGGTTCAAAAATCCATAGTACATCCCCTAAGGTCATAAACGATCCTCATATAACTATGCAAAGCCAAGTCATGCATTAGAGCTTATATTATGCTCATCATATTACAAAAATAAAAAGAATGCAAACCCATCCCCCTAAATGTGTCATTGCTTACAGAGTTATTCTAATCCCTAACCCATAACATCCCCATTCGGTTTCGTAGGGCTTTTCCTCTCTTTCCTCTCCTTCTTACTCTCCACACACTATAAACATACACTATATCTTTCTTCTATCGGGTGCTTGTATTTATAACCTTAGCACCCACCGTCATGCCTTTCTCTAATCCGATCTCTCCATTCCTTCGCAATGATGTCTTCTAGAACCTTCCATCACATGCTTGGAATATTTCCTTTTCGATCCCACAGTCATGAGGCTGGCACCTTATCCAAAAGGGTCATGCTTTTCTTGTGTGCTTCCTAGGATGGTGAATGTGGCTAAGTATAAAACCTTTTTTTCCTTTCATGCACATGCGGTGTGTTTTTGCGAAATCCTACCAAAATCCTTCCCCGCATAACTTCAATCCATACACCCTTCCTCAACTAGGTTTTGCGCTCCCACATGCTTTTTTGTACTTAGCTGATATTTTTGGGCCCAACATCACCCCACACTACACATGTTCTCCGTCCTCAGAAACACTCTTCGATAGACAAATAAAGAATGGTGGATCCTTACAAATGGTTGGAATGGAAGAATAAAGGAATGAAGAAATGTGGAAAATAATGAAAGAATGGGGGACTTGTTTACTTCTGGAGGTGGAGAGGGAAATCCTTCCCTAAATATACTTCTATCTTTCCCCAAGTGTCAACCTCACTCTGAGCTTGCTGGTAGAGGTTCCCTACCAGGGCGCTCACTTCTTCAAATCTCAGTTACTCCCCCTTAACACTCATTATTTCCACAATATCCTCTAGTTTCTTGCCCAAATCCTCAAGCACGTCCATCCTCTAAGTGATTTGTGGGTATAATTCCTTCATCCATTTCTTGATTGAGCTCCACAAGGTCTCAATGGCCTCTAATTGTTTTTCTACTTCAGCTAGGATTTTTTCCTGCTCAGCCCTGTTCCCCTTGTTATTTTCTTGGAACTCCTTAAGTTCCACTTCATGGGTGGGAACTAAGATACTTTCTACTCTATATTTTTCTACATAATTGTCATAGTAGTCTCAAAGAACTTGTGCAGAATCTTTTACATTAGCAAGGATCTTATTATACTGAGAAACAATTTCCACAACATTCATCTTATTTTCTTCTTCTTAGCGCACCAACACCTCTTATGCAGATTCCAAGGCTAATGGTTTCCTTTCCATAGTGAGTATGCGGGGTCAAGTCCTTTAGGAATTGCAAGGATGATCCATAATTTTTCTCGGGAAGTGTTATTTGGATGCTTTAAGAAAATGACATCCGTGATCATCTCTATCTTCTTGTATGCCTCACGCACTCTTGCCTTTTTGTCCTTTAGCTCACGCCTTAACTGAGTGTTGATTAGTTCCTCCTACTTTAGGTCCTTGCTTTTCTCAAGGATCTCTTCTTCCCTTTTCTCTAGTTCTACCTCTAGGAACTTCACCTTGTCATTTCTTCCGAAGAGCTTGGCTTCAACCTCAACTGAAACTTTGTTGAGCGCATTGTAGATTTTCTCATCTGATAATTGTTGAGCATTCACCAAGGGGTTTATCCCTTTTATTTTTGGCACTTTCATCAATGCTCCTTAGCTTACCTTAAACTCAAGCTCATCAATGTGGGACTCAAATTCCCATGATAGCATTTTCCTTGTTCGAGGGTATGCACCTTCCTCATCAAATGAAGCCATGGCTAAGAGTTGTTCTATTGGCACAATGCTCTAGAAGCACACATGTAACACCTTGTTTGGATCATCGATGTAGCCCATTCCTTGAAATTTTGATGCTTCTGTGCTCTCCCTATGTGTGTATCTTTTACAAAGCTTACTACAAAACTAGGATCTCCTCCCATGCTGCCATATTATTTTCCTACACTTTCCTCCTCAACTTCCTTCATCACCACATCCGCGTTGCGTTCTACTTCTTGTTCCACCAGGTCCTTGATGATTTTCACCACTTCTTTCTCTATGGCCTCATCTATTTGTTCCTTTATGAGGCTTGGGGTCCTTTGATCCTTTGTATCTTCTTCCCCACTTACCCCCTTGCCTTGAGTCTCAACTTCTTCTTCATCCTCCTCCTCATCTCCTTCATTATATTCCTCATCTCTTTCTTCTTCAGAATCATGTATCTCATAGACAGGATGGTATTCACCTCCTTCTAGCTCATCATCATCATCCTTGTCACCGATGTAGGCATCTAGGTTCTCCATCTCTTCTAAATCGGCCTCATCCGTCACCTTCGATTCTTCCTTATTGGGGATTCCAGTACAGGGATTCTTCTCTTTCTTTTTATTTGACAGGTGATGTCTTCATTGGTGATTCCTCCTGGGTGAGGGGATCTTTATGCTCTCGCACCTCTTCTTTTGGGGTCTTCGCCTTGACAAGAGATTTTTTTCTCCACGTGTAAGTACTAGACTTAGCATATGCTCCCGACCTGCTCACTGCTTGTGTGGTTTGAACACTTGGTGCCTTCATCACCTCTTCTCTTTCTCTCTTTCTAGGTGCGACCGTATTCCTTCTGGCAAGGTCTTGAGGGGACGGATACATCATTCTCTAAATAAGTTTCTCTTTCAAATTTTGGTCTTATGCGCAGATACACCCTTGCTATGGTCCTTCCTGCAATAGGCAGTGTTAAAGGCTTCATCATCTATATCTTGTGGGAGACATATCTCTCCATGTACGTGCACTTCTTTGGGTAGACTAACTTCCGACATAGCTCACGGTGGTCTATATCTACCTCACTAAGGTTGAACCTTAGTATCTTGGCCTCCTTAAATTGATTAACTCGGCTTGGAAGTATTGTGCGGTGAAGGAGAAGGGTAGCTTGCACCATGGGCTCATGTTCTCATATGTCAATATAAATCTGCCAATGTAGAAGTGTTGGTATACTACAAATTTTTCCTCTCCATTCACGAGCATAGGAAACTTCTCTGGGATCCTCCACTCAGCCCCGAATGCATCACACATTCACTTATACCACTTCTCCAGGTGCGCCTTGTGAGTAGCCGTCATGGTTTCACAAGTGTATTTTACAAACCTCTTTATGGGTGAGGGATCCTCTTCTGGATACTCCCAAACAAATTTTTTTGGCCCATCGGGAACTCCAATATTTGAAAATACAATGGTGAGGAGGACATTACTAAAGAGTATCTTCTCTCCTCTTCTTGTATTTGCTTATAATTTCATCCATGATGAAAGTGGACAAGTTGTAGATGGTTCCTTTTAATATCTTTCGGCATACATTCAGCCATGCCTTGTTTACTTGTGTCCATCATTCCTAGTCATTGAGCTTGGTGAAAAAAATGTGTGGCCATCCTCATCACTGGGTCTGGTATCTCGACGATGTCAAAGTATTACGACCCCTTCTTGTATTCATATGCGGCTATAGTCTCCTTGATAGCCTCCTTATCGCTCAGATCATCATCAATGTTATCTCCTTCACAATTGAGGCCTGTGAACTTGGATATCAATTATGGTGTGATGCACATATTATGCACTATGAAATCAAAATGATCCGCATGCATGCGCAACATCGCCACGATATAGGTGCTTAGGCTTACCGAAGTATGGTAACTCATATAGTTGTGATAACCCAACCTTATTTAATTCAACCTTCACCTCATCGTTGTAAATGGGCATTCTATCTGGCATCCTATTGTTAGTTAGTTAGACCAACTCTAGCACCATTTCCTTCTCCGTTGTGCTCGTGTGATGATTATAATCACTTACACCATCTTTCACAGTGTGACTCCCACTCTTTCCCTAGTAATACCCCATCTGGGTACTACATTTCCATGTACCATTCTTCGTTGGTGCTCGTGACGATAACAATTTTCTTTCCCTTTCCCTTGCCCTTTGTTTTCTTTAGTGAAATGGTTGGTTTCCTTGGTGCCATTCTTCTAGGTTGAACTTAAACAATCCTTCCTCTTGCTCTGCCTTGCTACTCTGTTCAATCCCAAAGCTCACTCCGAAGCTTCAACTCCTGAAATGAATCCTTCTTTCTCCGTACCCTAAGCCAAACCCTAACCAGAAATATTTCTACAAGACGATGCTCTTCACACAACCTTCCCCATGCCCATGTACTCCTTCCCTCTGGTTCACAGATCTACTCTATATGCTTACTCAAATTTCTCAGATTCTCCTTTCTTTGCACAAATTTCTCTCTAGATTCTCTAGTTTGCAAGAGCTTCTTTTACTTCGTAAACGCAAGGTAACAAATGACTTTCCCAACCTTGTATTTATAGCTTTTCCTTCTTTCCAGTATTAAATGTTATATCACCTACCAACGTACCTTAACATTAAATGTGGCTTTTTCCACTAAGCCAGACTTTAAACGCCCTTACCCATGTGCTTAATCCTATGCAAAAATTGATGACCTTATGGCACGCGAAATTTCAACCTAATTAAAGACTCCTACGCGTGCATCTACAAAGTGCAAAGGCACTTCTTTTGTCCTTTATCTGATTTTTTCCCTCTCCTACCTTATATTGTTCTGCGCTCTTCATCCTTTCGTACGGTTTCGCAAAGCCTTTTTGACACCATAATCCAATATCCACTGTTTCCTCACACACATTATCTGCCTTCTATGCTTTTAATCCTTTAATGGTCCATTCACCACAACTTCGACTACCAATAAAAACTTGTATTACAAGCCTACACCTCGTATCACTTCCACCCCACACTAAAATAGATGTGCAGTCTTCTACACATACACAACCTTGGGAAAAAAATGTGGTTACCGGCGCATAATGTGCAAAAATGAAACAAAAAGAAAGGAAAAAGAAATGAGAAAGGGAAACACAAGAAATAAAAATAATCAAGGGAAATTCTAAGCTAATTGGTAATATTGCCTTATTACAAACACCAAGAAGACTTATTTATAGCAGGCTTTAGCCTACTCCCATCAAGTGACTCGGTAACCTCATCCCATCCAACACTTATAACTAGCAAGTTCTGAATCAAGAATGTATGAGATGGTGTAAGGTCCCAACCAATGGAATATCAAATTTCCATTATGGCGCGAGATACTTGGAATCATACAACAATACCAATGGCCCAACCTCAAACTTCTTGTTCTTGATATGAAGATCATGTCATGAATTTTTTCTTACTTTTTCTATCTTCTGACTCCATCTAGCAAGTGATCACCTTTTTCTAAATGCATCAAATTATCAATTCTTTCTTCCAACACTTTCTCATCAGCTAACCCTCCTACGCACGTTATACACAACGATGGTAACATGAATTCCACTGGTAAAATAGCCTCCACACCAAACACCAATTGAAACGATGTGGCCTTGTTCAACCTTTTGTAGGTTGTCTTGTATGCCCATAGAATAGATGATACTTTTTCATCCCAATATTGTCTTCCAAATCTTAGTTAACGTGTGACTTAGTATCTTGTTAAATGCCTCAGCAGTTCCATTTGCTTGAGGGTGATATGGGGTAGTCTTATGATGGGCCACCATAAATTCTTCTAACATAATCTTGACTATTTCATTGAGAAAGTGTGTACCCCTATCACTTGTTAAACTTAAAGGAAACCATACCTGCTGACTATGTTATCCCATAAAAATATAGCAAGTGTTGTTGCAGTGTAATCCTTCATAGGTGCTTCCTCTGCCCACCATGTCAAGTAATAAGTGCAAGTCATGATATACATCGAACTAATACTTCACATGGATGGTGTAATTGGCCCTAAAAGTCAATTTCCCATTTTTCAAGTGGTTCAAGATCGGCTATTGTTCACAATGGCATTTCATCTCTCTTTCCAGGGTTTTCCAAGGTGCTTTGCAATGGTCACGAGGCCTTGAAACTCAATACAATCCTTGTAGATGGTTTCCCACCAAATCTCTGCTAATAACATCTTCCACATGGTAGCATTTACTACATAGCGCCCTCTGTAATACCACCATGTGCTTCCTCCATAATTGCCACACACTTTTTCTCTAATATGCATCGATTGCATAACCTTGTCACGACCTAACTTATACGGGTCTACACTAATCAACATGTAGGGTGTGACGCGTATCACTAATCTTGCTTTCTCTCTAGATCCTTCATCCCTTCTAGCACCACACCTATTTTTAAGGACACTGCGACATCTTCCAAGTCGAGGCGAGGCACCATAACCTAAAATATTGCACCTCCTACCCCGAATTAATCCTTGATAAGTGGTCAGGTCCTAAATTACTTTTTCCTGGTTTCACGACCATGGTGAACTCAAATTCTTGAAATAACAGGACCCAACGACATATGCACCCTTGCAGAATGGGCTTGTTGACTAAGTATTTCAATGTCATGTGGTCTGTGTAGGATATAAATAGTGTTGCTTAACATGAATCGCCTAAACTTATGCAACGCGTAGATCATAGAAATTACTTTATGGTCGGTAGTTATGTAATTCTACTCTGCTAGTGTTAACTTTCTACTTGCAAATCATAAGGGATGATCAACAATTCTCTCGCCAAGTTGTGCTAGCACTGCTCCCATAGTTGTTCCTGAGGCATCAACATGCACATGGAAAGGATTATCCCAAGAAGGAAAATGTAGTATGGGCGTCGTGACAATCCTACCCTTTAAAGTGTCAAATGCCTTCTGTTGTGCCTCTCCCCAATGAAAGGCACTTTTGTGTTTTAATAATTCTTCCAAGGGCATGAAAATCTTAGCATATCCCTTAATGAACTTCCTGTAATACCCCTTATGCCCAAGGAATCTGCGCACTATGCTTTGAATAGTAGGCTTCCCTAATCCTACAATAACTAAAACTTTGGTCGGGTCCACTAGTAAGCCGTCTTTGCATATAATGTGTGTCCTAACGGGGGTTCCAAATGGAGTAGAAAAGACACATCTCTTAATGTTGAGGGATATCCTCAATTGCTTTGACATATCTCAAACATCAGCCTTAAATTTTCTTAGTTATCTTTCACTAATCCATACACGGTCTATTTATCCGAGGTAAAGTTGGAGAAACTTATGGATGAAGACCTGAAATGCTTGTACCACAATGATGCGAGAACACAAAGCAAGTGCATTATTTAGTCCAAAATGCATAACCATGTAGGAAAAATTCCCCATTCAGTGGTGAAAGGTTTCTTTTCTACGGTCTTCTTTACAATCCCGATTTGGTGGTACCTAAGAATCCATTCATGAAAGAGTGGACTTTGCGCTCGGCTACTCCCTTTAGAATTTCTTGATAAAGGGGGTTGGGAAGGGATCAATGACACACACCGCATTCGGATCCCCTGTAGTAAACACATATTCTTATCCTACCATCCTTTTTATACTGATAACCATTGGGCTTATCCATTATGATTCTTCCACTACCTCAATGATATCAGATCCTATCATCTTGTCTATTTCTTCCTTGACCCGTACGTGTAAATTTGGATTCATCGATAAGGCATCTTTTGAATCAGGTGTGTACCTTCTTTCAACTTGATCTTCATCTCTCCCAAGGAATAGTGAACACCTTTGATTTCATGGTACCCGCGAGGAAACAAATCTTGGAACTCTTGCAACTGATCAATGACCTTTGAAACTTCTTTTTATGACCAATAGTCTCTAATGATAGCTTTGTTAAGTTATGCCTTTGTTCTAATGTTAACCTTCTTTGTTTTCAAGGGATCATGGTAGGTGCATGCTCGCTCATCAGTGCTATCTATGAATTCATGCATACCTTTTGAATGGTTAACATCCAAAGTCTCCATCTCTTCTTCATTTATTATATAGACCATCTTTCCTTTTTCTTTTTCCATGCACGCGCGCTCAAGCTATATTTCCTCTGATTCCTCTTCATTGAGGCACATCTCTAAGTAAGGCTCACCTAGTAGCTCCAATAGCCTATCTTCTGCCATAACACTATCTCCCATTGTAAAACACTTGATTACTTGCAATGCCTTATCCACTAATGGCTTGGTACTCCTATACTCAAAAGCTTGAATGAGATCATCCGCCAACTCCTGCCAATTACCTATTTGACGACGCATCTCCAAATGAATATACCATGCATGCACACAACCTTTCAACGTGGAATATAAGTTATGCACCCATAATGAAGTTGGTAACGCTTCGCACTTTCATATGAAATCAAATGAAGCGGTCTCTTTACCATGGTAGTCATGTATGTTTGTGGGTATGTTGCTCTGGAGAACCTTATAGATAATGTGATCCTCACCTCACGCCACTCTAGGAGGTTATCCCGATGTATATCTCATTAGTGTGATGCAGTTTTGAGCAAGTTGAACAGAGCATTCTTCTTCTCTCTTCCTCGTTTCTTCTTTGAGCTTCCATTTCTTGCAAGAAAATTTCAGGATATGCTTCTCCATAGTAACTTGGCAAATTTCTTTCCCCTAGGTGCCTGACTGAGCACAAACATGTAACCCTTATTACATATCCTCTCAATTGTCACCCAATTGACTCATAATTCCCATGCGCTCAATTGTTGCATGCCACACTAGTGGTGTCACTCAAGAACTGAGTATCTTCAAAATGGATAAATCCCTCTAAGGGGTGAATTATCTTAGGCTCTCTGATGGAGCGCACAAAGATTCTATCAAGGACTTCTTCTCCTAAGGGCTCATTATAGGGCGCTGACTTCCCGTCTATCAAAGGGATGATCTCCCTTTCTTCTTTGTTCTCAAAATGGATATACCATTTGTTAAACCACAGGTTGGCATTATTCTTGTAACACCATGGGTGCCTAAGCAATGTTGGAAAGTTTTTGCCTCGGTGAGCACCAAGAATTCAAAATCTCCAATGAACTTGGCCCTTGAATGGTGATAAATACATCCTTTAGGACTCCAATGGGAATTACCTTAGTCTTATTTTCCATATACAACACATTGAGAGATGGCTGCAAGGCGGGCCTCCCAATCTGATGTCAGGAATCTAAGGTAACAACATTGACCTCTGCTCCCATGTTGATGAGAATATTACTCAAAATCCATCCATCAACAACCGCATTCAAAGTAATTTCCTTATCATAGTCGAGGTTGTGAGGGGGAAGGTTTGCATGCAAAACCTTTTGTGCTCTACTCCAGTGCATGGTACCTTCTCTCTTAGCCATTATCCTAGCAAGGGAATAATATTCTCTTTCCTTAACATCCTGCATACTTCCTTGACCTCATCCAAATCATCCTTTAGAACCTTGGCATCCTTCCTTTGCTCAACTACCTCGATTGCTCCTTCAGACATTGGATCTCCCCTTGTAAACTCCAAATCACGTCCATAGTCTCTTGATATACCTCTTTCTAATGGGTAGGGTCTGGATACTTTCCATGTAATACTTCTTCTCTTGAAACTTGTATCCTTAGTCTTGGTATCTCCCCGACATGTACGATCTCTGCTCGCATCTTCACCGGCACAAGTTCTAGCCTTGACTCATGCGCCCTTTGTTGGAATCCATTATGAATTGGCCTTCTTAATGCTCACCATCCTAGAACCTTTTTCTTTCGGTCTGCTATTGATTCATATGCTCATAAAGTTATGGGAACTTCTCTTACTTATGTTTCTTTCCACACCATGAGCATTGTAACATGTCAGGACACTCGCGTTTGTAATACTTTGTAGATCCACAATTATAACAAGTTTCTCGTGAGAACTCACTTTTTCCTCCACTATGGTTATTATGACCACAAAATTCTTCACAAAACCCCTTCCATGCACTCCTCCATCTACGTGCCCTTCATAACGATGGTCATCATCCTTTGAACTACTTGCAAGGCTAGTCTAGAACACACCCAGATCAATAGCATCATGGATTTTATCAATCAGTTTGTAGTCCTTGGTATCTTGGGTCATAGAGGTAAAAATATTGAAATATCAAGAAACATTCTCTTACGGATTACGTGTTGGATTAGAGGGCATCTACTTGCATCATGATCTCCATGGAAAATATCACTATCTACCGACATGGCATGCACTAAGTTACGAGGAAAATATCCTTTGCATGTCCCTCCACTTCTGGTCTATACACCAAATCCCACTACAAACCTCATGCGTTGATTTTGCAAATAGCTTCTCCAATTG
The DNA here is from genome assembly GCA_018340775.1 of Taxus wallichiana var. yunnanensis. Classification (NCBI taxonomy): domain Eukaryota; kingdom Viridiplantae; phylum Streptophyta; class Pinopsida; order Cupressales; family Taxaceae; genus Taxus; species Taxus wallichiana. Next base: position 280,888,587 of record CM031240.1, read on the forward strand.
CTTGGCCATTGCAGCAATTTGAGCCTCCAGAAAAAGGCTAACACAAGTTTCAACGCTCCCAATGATTTAATGCGTAAGGAATCTTCCAATGCCCGTGTAGGCCTATAAAAGTCTTATGCGACAACACCCTTCTAAATGGTGTTATCAATCCTCTAAAAAACCATTGAGCATGTTGAGAAGGATGAATGTCATAAGATAGTTTTGACAAGAGAGTCTTGAAACATGTGTCATACTCCCACACACTCTCTGTCATTCCCTGCTGGATCTCCTTCAAAGCACTAATTTTCTGCTCAAACTCAGGGATATGAAACTCTACTAGGAAGGCGTTCTTCAATGCGGTGTAGTCTACCACCATCTGATGGGGGTCATACTTCCTATACCAACTATGCGCGCACCCTTGCAATGTTGTTGTAAACTGAATTGCCTTCCACTCTAGGGTAGTGATTCCTTTCACGCGCCATAGTAATTCACACTTGTGCACATGCTCTGCAACATCTTCAATACCCCTATAGTTTGGTAAGTGTAAAGACATCTCTAAAAACACTTGGGGAGGTGGTTAGGGTCCTTGTCCTCTTGATCTAGAGCCTTGGTTCCCTTCGATGTTTCCTCCTCGACTAGATCCACTGGATCCACTAGGTCTTATTCCTCGACCCATTGTATCCACATCATGTAGTTTGTAAAGGACTGGAATTGGTTGCACCTAGTGTTCCTAGCATCCCACTTAGCGCATGCCGATGTTTTGTGATATTGTCCCACTACCATTTGTATGTCTGCACCACTCCCAGATGCAATACCCAATCCTTGCATACTTGCACCTTGTCTAAAGATTCCTCCAAATACAAGAATGGCTTGCATAACCATGGATGTTCCAAATGATAAACTATATCTCTTGGGAACAGATTGGTCACTCACACCGATACCAACTGGGTTAATAATACTTCTCCCTCGATCTAGAAAACCAAGCGCTAGGGGTTGGTCACGGGGGTTCGGATGCGGGTCGATGGCTCTTCTCTCTCCATGTGACGAACTCTCATCAGAAGCTAAAGGGGCCTCTCTCTCACGCTTTCCAAGATGGGGTAGTATAGACTGCTTAGGTTCCATGTCCTTTGCATGAACCTCAACTCCTTCCCACAATGTCTGCCTCTATAGATCCATCACACTTACAACCTCGTATTGTCTAGTCATCTCCTTTCATGAGCTTCGCTATACTTGAGTCGTCTCTCCTCCCTTTCCTTTTCATCCACAATGTATGCCATCTTCCTCCACCCTAGCTTCCTCTCCCAAAGACTCGAGAGAAGCTTAGCTAGCCATGATAAATGCTTCTAAACTCAAAGTAATGACCAAGAGCTTCATAGCCAAACGAATAACACGTAAAAATGATCCTCTGGCTCCCTCGAAACTCAAACTCAGTAACTCACGGGGGAATACATAGAAATGGTGTATTCAAGAGTATAATTGGTCAAGACTCCCTTACAAAAGTGATCAACAACATGTGTCCAAGTCGAGATCGCATCCTGTAGCCTCTCCGATGGTCATCTTGGGTCCATACGTGTGATCTATAGTACTAGCTAGATGTGGATGCATATGATGAAAGCCATTCGTTTAGTTTTACTAGGAAGTAATAAAATAATGTATTATATAGCTCATGGTATAGGTTCTCTTCTACCCATCTACGTGCATCAAAGGCGAGGTCCGAGTGTTGAATCTCGAAAAAAATCATCCTTCGTGCTCTTGAATCATGTTTCCACACTTTCCAAGGTCAGGCGCTCTACCATCACACATCACATGGATAAAGATGTATGCCATTTCTCAAAAAAACTTCAAAAATAGGTCCTGACAACAGAACCAAGATGTAGTCATATTTCATTCCTTTAGACTAATAGTCTAATCCCATGTGTGTCGACCTATCACCGAAAGCGGCGCTGGGCACTCACCCGAGGCACTGCGAGTGCCAAGTCTCTCCTTTATGTGAGTCTTATGAGAATGCATCATCTTATAATAGATATTCAAATGAAAATGAGCAGAAAAGAACCATGCCACATTCAAAGAGCTTAGAATGAGTTATCTTATTGCATCTAGAAAAGAGGAATAACAAGCAACATAAGGTTCATACATAAAGGAAATACATAAGCATTATACCTCTAAGCACATATATGATTTATAACAGAGCCTTATATTCATCTTTAACAGGTTCAACAATCCACATTACATCCCCTGAGGTCATAACAGATCCTCATATAACTATGTAGAGCCAAGTCATGCATTAGAGCTATATTATGCTCATCATATTACAAAAACAAAAAGAATGCAAACCCATCCCCTAAATGTGCCATTGCTTACAAAGTTCTTCTAATCCCTAACCCATAACATCCCCATCCGGTTTCTACGGGCTTCGCCTCTCCTTCCTCTCCTTGCACTCTCCACACACTATTCACATACACTATATCTTTCTTCTATCTAAGCGCTTGTATTTATAACCTTAACACCCACCATGCCATGCCTTTCAAAAGTTATAGATTGGTTGCCAAGTGTCGAGGTGGTCCTCCATGGAAGTATGCCTTCTCAGATCTGAGCTCTCCATTCCTTGCAATGGTGTCTTCTGGAACCTTCCATCGCATGAATGGAAAATTCCCTTTTTGATCCCATAGTTGTCAGTGGCACCTTATCCACAAGAGGTCATTCTTTTATCGTGTGTTTCCCGGGATGTCGAATACGAGTAAGTACAAAACCTATTTTACCTTTTGTATGCTCGTCGTGTGTTCTACAAAATCCTACGAGAATCCTTCCTGCACAACTTCAACACGCGCACCCTTCCTCAACTAGATCTCGTGCTCCCACGTGCCTTTTTGTACTTAGTTGATATTTTGGGGCCCAACAAAGGCTAAATGACATAAAATCGAATAGTTTGATCCCAAGATAGATAGTTATTTATAAACCAAAAGTAGTAAGCAGAGGTGGTCAGATTATTGAATTTCCTTTAAGTACATTGCTTATAATTGTAAATGAAATTGAAATAGACACCAATTTACATAGATAATGTACGCATTTTGGAGAAAAATCTTAAATACTCTCTAAAAAATGTAAAGCAAGAGTGTATTAACATAGGTTGCTTCAATTTGTTGGAGGAGTGACTTCTAAAATCAATTTCTTCCATTTTCTTGTAATACTTCATCAACAACTTTAAAATAAGGTTCAAGTTGTGAGAATCTTAAAAGGAGGATAATATGGAATAAATGTAGGCTAAGGTTATTTGAATTCAACTTAAGCATATGTAATTTGGCCTAATTATTTGCACATAAAATCAAGAAAATAATGATTTACTATATAAAATATATATAAAAAATAGAAAATGCAAACTTGGCAGTGTAGTTACTTTTGGTCTAAACTTGTGATTTAAACAACACATGGATATAGGTCTTCTCTATTTTTTTGAGATTTCTAAAAATTAAATTTCAAAAGTGGAGAAGGAGAAAAATTTCGAATAAGGTCTTCAAACTAACATTTAGCACTTTTATTTACATATATGATAGTGTTGTGAGATTCAAGAATTGATGACTTGTTATTTTTGTGAATGTAAATCTTCATCCTAAAAATTCATACTACATATCCCACCTTGACATAATGTCATTCAATGGGAGACTTTACGGGAGGAATTGACCTTGAACCATGAACTTTATAGTTGAAGAAATAATATATATTGATTTAGACGCATGAAGGGACTTAGAACCCTTAGTATTTGAAGACAACATGAATTTTAATATTGCATTTTAATGAACTTAACTCGTGATAAGACTAATATAACTTTATTTGTAAGCAGAATTGAAGTGAAATCCTTTAGTGCTGCCACCTACACATCTCATGAATCATGACTATCCAAGTGAAAGCCAACAATTTACATCAAAGTACTTACAGTTCAGTGCTACCACATACTCATCTCATGCATCACTACTATCGAAGAAGAAGCCATCAATTTATGTCATGGAACTTCCAGTTGAAAGCTATGGATCTTGTGATAATATATAAATATTCTTGAGCATGGGAAAGATTGGGACAATTTGCTATCAGTCCTTGCCTCATTACAACATTATCATGTCCTCTCACTCTGATGGGAACTTGCAGGTGAATTTCGTATTGGTTTATGGTGGCAGTTCCTATTTTTTATCTAATCCATATGCTAATTCAAGATTTTTGTAGTTGATATATATGATTTGGCATTGGAAAAGAATAAATCTCAGTAAAAGTGACTAGTAGGACTAGCTATGAAACACTCCACTGAATCCCTCATCAACTTCGTCTTCTCAGCCGTTATATAGAGTAACTTTTTTAATTTTTATTAATTGTGCATGAGTGGGACATGCTATAAGTATTAAAAGGGTCCATTGTTACACTTGAAGGGCACACTTTTGATTCTGAAAACCTAGATTAGCCCATTGTTAAAGGGCATGGTCTATATAGTTGATGTCAAAGTCTGGCCTTTTCTAAAAGCAACAGTCTCTACAGTCTATATCTATTAAGCATATTTATTTTCACTGGGTTTTGTCGATCAATTTTAAATGAATCCCAAGATCTTGTCAGGCTGAAACATTTAGTGATATAGTTACATCCTACATGTATAGTGCTGAATTTTAATATCATTTATTCTGAAGAGGGGGCTCTTATAAAATCTGTGTTAAAATATCAGGAAAAATATTGTTAAGGACGTAATGTTATTATTTCCTTATTTAAGTTTCCTCTAATTTTTCGTGGTCTACTATATGTCCATCCTTGGTGATATACCTTAAGTGGCATGCCTCTTTAGTGCTTCCATTTCTAAGAAAATCGTACATATGTAACAGATGGGTGATTTAAAACTGATAAGTTAGGAAGTTATGTGATACCTTTGGGGATGTGTTAATAGAATATTGGAACTATATTCTGGATTGAAAAATTCAAGGAGTATTCTATTTCATTAAACTAGAAATCTGTGAAGATGAATAACATGCTTCCCATTTCCAGCTTCTAGTCAATGCTCAATCGGGTAGAACAAACCTCTTGCCTGGTACACAAAGGTGAGACTATTGGGCGTTTACTATTTTCCTCTTTGTACAATGTTTAATGATTTGGTCTACAAACAAAGTTCCAAATTGTCCATGTACTTTGCCTAATAGTGTGAAACTACAATCCAAAACTTCAAAAAGGCAAGAAAATGTAAGTAGATTATAACAGTCAAATTCTGGAATCCATTATTCAAATTGGCATTTTGGAAATTAGCCAAGAGAAATCAAGCAACACATAATTTTAAATTTACTCACAACACCTGGTAAGATAAATTAGGTGTAAATGTACACTTAAGACCACATTTCAATATTGATTATTTCACCATTAGAAAGAAGAAAGAAATGATGAGTGTAGAATCTCACAATATAATAAGGTTCTAACTATTGTGATGAGGAATGTAAATATAGTTGTAAGAGAATAACTTGTCTTTTATTCTCTTTCAAATTTCCAGTACAAGTCTAAAAAATGTCTTGAAAATGAATATACAACTTATATTCCACACCATTTTTAGTAATAAAAAAAGATAGTTGTTTTTCTTGTTATTGCAAACTCAGCAAAAAAAAATTAATGAGCATGACGGGTAGCAAGGTTGTCAGTGAAATTAAATTTGTCAAATATAGTCACCTTCAAGTATGGCTGTCCCCTGTTAGAATTGCTAATCAATTAGTCTTCTTGAAATTATCATTCGAAGGGAAAATTTTACTTTGTGAAACAATTAATACTTGTGCACAATGCATAATAAAGGTTATAACTAATAGAATTGAAGCAAAGCATAAAAATGTATTATGAAATTTTAGTTACATGTATTTTAAATACACATGGAATTATTTCATTGGATTTTATCAAAATAAGTATTTGTTAGTGTAGAGACTATATAACTACCGTTAACACTATAATAAATCAATAAATTCAAGATATTTTTATTTTAAGTATCTTACTTTGTAAAAATTACGCACTTTGAGGAGTATATTTATGTCAAAAAGAGTTTTATAAGAGTTATCCATCACTATTGTGCCCAATTGGCTACTCTAATTTGTACCACGTGTTACACCACAATGTTGCATATAAAAAATATAAGGTAAAGGTGAGGAGGAATACTTGTGAAGTGAAGAGGTTGTGTGTGTAGTAGAAGATCAAGCCGATAGTGAAGAGATCCTTTTTGGCTAGGAAGGGTTGCTGTAAAAGAAAACAAGACCACAAGATAACATTAATAATATAGGTCATTGGACCTGCTTTTGGGAGCTAGATCCAGAAATAGGGTGCTTCTGAAGGCTATCAATCCACATTCAAAACACAACTTAATGCAAAGAAATAACATGAAAGAAGGAAATCCTACTATAGTTGTATGATTTAGGTACCTCATATAAGTACAATAAGCTAGATTTAATCTAATAATGCATATACAACTTAATCTAGAAAAGGATGGTTGGTTATAAGGGGTTACGGGTATAACAGAGAGGTCATTAAAGGGGTCTAGGTGAGATTGGGTAAGGTTTTGGATGATTTTGAGTGAGTTACGGAGCTTACTAGTTTGGTGAAATTAAAAGACACAGTGATCGGTATCGGTTGGGCAACCGATGTCGGTACTTGGTAATAGCCAACAGGTTGAGTGACCGAATATGGTAGGGGAAATTAGATAAAATATTAAAATGGGTTGGTTGGGAGCTTATTGTGATTGCACAGAGATTTGGGAAAGATTACGCTAGGTGTTATGATTTATTTGAAGACTTAGAGATGGTAAAATAGGTTGTTAGGGGGACAGAGAGGTTCAAACGGGTAGGTTTTCAAGTAGGTGGGTGCAACGGTATCCATGAGGGAAGAAATCTAGAAAATAAATGATTTAATACAAGAAGCTAATGAAACTTAACAATAGGATTAAAATAATTATCTTGATATTACGGGTTGAGAAACAAGGGTTGGTGGTTGGTAAATTGATGCAACATAGAATTTATTATGAATAACCGGACGTATTGACACATCACAAGCTAAGTGCTCACCCAAAGCACGCAAAGGCACCAAGTCCCTCTTTAGAGTTGCTTCATACGGGATGTTAGCATGATGATATTAAACATATTTAGATTCACACTAGTAAAAAAACCCACAAGGTGCATAGACTAGATCTATATCTTAGAGAATCATAATAAATGAACTAAACAATAACTATGATAAGATTAACCATACAAGAACTAGATTTAGTTATGTCTAATACCATTATCCAGCCAATATACTTCATTGCATTAAATACTATAAAACATAGAAGCTTCTTACACTATATCAAGTATCTCTATGAGTCATGACGTCAAAACCAACAACACAACTCTACAATAATTCACCACACTAAACTACGCAAATTAATACATATTTATAGGGGTGGGGATTTTCCCTTCACCACCCATGCACTTCTCAAAATAGGTCACATGCTAATAATATCCATGCACCTTTACAATAGTATGCACAACATGAAATTTCTCTAACAATAGTATGCACAACATGCAAGTTCTCTAACAATAGATGTCCTATAGTTAACTCCAAGTAGAAATCCTATTATTAGCTTAAACCATGCATGACGCTTATCTTTTGCTTGTTACCAAAATACCATTGCATGGAGTGCAAGTATTCATATCTATGTGTGCTCCACATGTTATCTCTAAAAATATTCCTTATCCACAAAATTGACTAAGTCCTAATCCAAAGTGTTCAGGAGTGTGTTTTATTTTCTATCTTCCCCAGACTTCAAATATGCCTTATTCTTATGCACACGTCCTTCGTGTGTCTTATCCTTAGAGAAACATTTTGTCTACTCAACATTACCTCACACTCAAGTACATTTCTATCCCAACAATGGGAATTATTTATGATGTCTCCAACAATAAATAATAAGTAATGAAAGAATAAATGAAACACTTTACAAAAGAATGAAGTTTAATCTACAACACCCTCTTCTTTGACTAGAAGGATTAAATCTGGATATTCAGTTTTGAGTTCAGCCTCCAAGGTCTTCCAGTCACTTAGTGTGTTCCTTGTTTTCCTAGAATGTTGGTGGTTGTGGCATCCAATTCTTCCTGATTGATATTCTCTTTCTCATTTTGTAGCACCAGAAAATATTGGCCATACCTAATAACATTCCTTCCATGAGATCCATCTTTTGCACTATGATTTTCCCAATCTCATCAATTCTATCCTTATGTGGATCCTGGGTTGTTGCAAGGGCCTCCCGCTTTTGTTTTACCAGTGTTAATATTTCTACGTGCCCAAGTGTTTCATCTTTCATTTCCTTCAGAACTTCATTGTCCTCTACTATAGTTCTGATCCTTATTATGGTGTCTGCGCTGCACATAAATTGAGATCTTGGTTGGCTTTCTTTAGCTCATCTTTCAAGGTTTGGAGAAAAGCCTCGTAAGTTTAAAATTTTCTAACAATATTGGCCCTTTCTTTTTCTACTTCTTGTGCAGAATATTTTGGTGTGGGCATTCAAATTGGCCCGTCATCTAATACTAAATTGACCAAAGTGTGCAAATAATGCATAGCAGAAGGAAATTTTTCAGGAACCTGAGATTCTAGATGAGGCCTTGCTTTAAGAATGTGATCACCAAGCTCCTCAGCCATGTTAACAAAGGCCTCATTCTTTTCCTCTTCTTGTTCCTTCTCTTCTTGTAAGTGCGTTATCTCTGCAGTCTTATCCTTGTTATCTTTAAGTAGTGCTCAAATGGTGGCAGCCTTATCAATGTTCCTCTGTGCCACCTCAGCAGATACCTTGACCAAAGCATTGATGACGTACTCATTGGAAATTATAGTAGGTTTTATATTCATGTGCCTGCTATGTGGTGCCTTTTTCACTCTATGTGAGACATAGGACTCTTTGCACACATCAAAATTTTCTTCGCCCATATGAGTCTACATGGACCAGGATAATTTCTTCCTTATACATGTAGTAGCCATATCTGGATCCATCAGCTCCCACCCATATAAATCTTTCAAGCCCACAAGTGCTTTGAAAATGTGCATGAATGATTTTGATCATGTTTTCAGCATAGCCCATATTAGGGACAACATATTCTTCACTTGTCCTCTCTCTTTTTGTCCTCGGCCCCTTAGAAACCTTGACGCCAGGTTCTGGAGTTGGCCCTTCTCCTTCCTGAGTAGTAATGGGCATGTTGGGTGGCTCACCCATAGCTTCCTCTGCTTCTTTCACCCCTTCCTCATCATCTCTCATCTCCTCATCCCGGGGCTCTTTTACATCTTCAGGTTGAACCGGGGTTCCTGACGCGCTCTCTGTTGAATCCTACTCCTTGTTGTCTTTAAGATTCAACTTTCTTCTTTTATTTTTCTCAGGCGTTTCGTTTCTAGGGGAGAGTGGAGGTGACCTTTGTAAAGGTTGGGATGTCCCCGCGCCTTGGATTTTGGTTCTTCTGAACAACCTCTTTGAATGGCATTCTGATGGATGTATTTACGTCCAAGTCTTCCTCTTATCCTTACTATTTTGGAGGAGTATCGTGTGTTCACTTTAAGCTTTGTTAGTGAGATTTTTCGGCCTCTATGGTTCAAGCATCCACTATCCTCGTTGATTTCTCCTTCCTTATCTCCCTCTAAGGTTGAGGTGGGCTTGAGCTTCAACATTTTCAACTATATGCTTGCCTTTAGGCAGTCCTGGGAGTATGAACTCGTTCTCCACGTATTGGCCCTTTTCCAACCTAGGATTAAGATGGATAGAGATAAGCGCGGTTCCACTATCCCTAATGGACAACATTACTAGCTTCATACTTATAACATTAGAAATAATCCTATCAATGTAGGCAAATTTACCTGGATAAACATAATTTTTTTCTTAAGGTATAGTAGTCACAATCTACCTTGTCCGCATTATAGATTAACCGGCGTGTGTCAATAAACCTATGTATTGCTTCCTGGAAGAATCACACTATGAAGGCGTATGGTAGTTTGCAATAGGGACTCTATGTCCAATCCTTCATTGTGAACCGCATGATGCAAAAATGTTGATATACCGTGAATTGTATGTCCATGCCCACAATCGAGGGTAGTTCCTTTAAAATATGCCATTCCTCCTTGAATGCTACACGAAGTAGGTCATACCATAACTCCACCCTTTTCTTAAATGGACCACTCATTGATCCTTCACAAAAATACTTTTCAAACCTCTCTGCGAGGGACTTCTTTTCCACAGGTATTCCCATATTTTTTTGTTTGGCCCATCGGGCACTCCAATTTCTATAAACACAAGTGATAACAAGACAACGCCAAAACTTATCTTCTCACATATGCATGGTTCCTCAATGATTGTATTTTCTATGTATCCTTCTAAGTTGTCAACTTCTCCTTATGAAATATTCTTAGTAATGTGTAGCCACATAGTGTTCTCTTATGACCACCTTTCGATCATTCAACTTGGTGAGTAAGTGTGCGGCCTCCTGTACCACAGTGTACTTCCTCAACTTATAAATATCCATGCCGCGTGGATCCCAACTCCTTTTTGGTGGCCATGATATTTTCCTTATCAGTTAGATCACTACTAACCTCTATCCATGTGCCCTTTAATCCTATCAATGTAGACATTAAGAGCAATGTGATCCTTACCCGCCACCCAAAAAAGTAGAAAAAGTGCTCATGGACTCTTATCATAAGCCACCAGTATAGATTCTCTGGTTTTCCAAAGTATGAGAGTTTGTGTAGCTGGTACACACCTACCTTCTTCAGAAACTTCTCTCCAACATTGTCATAAAATGGCATGTCATCAACCATTCGCTTGTTGGTATTTCTATTCAACAATGTATCCAATTCCTCCTTGTTATCGATGGTGTGATGTTTGTAGTCTCTCACCTTACACATATGCATATGGGAATCCCAATCTCGTATGATAATTACTTCTTCTGGATACTACATTTTTGAAAAATTACTTCATCGGAAGTATCCTCGAACTCATTTTCTACCTTCTTCTTCCCCTTTGTTCCTGCTCCAGGTGCTTTCCTTGGTGCCATGATAAGAAAAAGTTGCACCTTTTTACCTCTTTTGAGAAAGCACTGTGCCCTAGCATATAAATGCGTGCCCTATCTCTTTCTCAACCCTAGTGCTTTATTTCTTCTCTTTACATGCTTATGCTTTGTTCAAACCCTTCTCGAATGGGGACACAAGCTAATTTTATGCACAAATATACTCTCCTTTCCTAGTTTCATAGCTCTCTACACCTCAATGTGTTTTTCTTGGTTTGGTTGCAACTAGAATACTCAAATACTCATGATCACAAAGTTAGGAATGAACCTGCATCACGTCTTTATATAGAGTTGGGAAAATTTATCGTATTTATTACTCTACCTACCACCAATCCTCTCATTAATTGTCCATTTTCCCAATTTCTGCGTGATACACCTACACACCATAGTTATAACCTTCAAGCACACCTTACTAAATTTTGGCTACAAACATCCTACTATGAGCTTCCATGCACCGAAGTACCTCGCCATTGTGCCTTCCTCTAGTATTTGTTACGTCTCGCATCTTACATCACATTATATCTGTGCTTTCATTTGTTTCAACTATGGTCTTCTTTAAGAGAAATTTTCTTTCTAGCAGTACCTTTCCATACTGTCTACACTTTTTAACAAGAGAAATCACCTATAACAATATTTTCTTATGTGTACCCATGTTTGAATGAAAACCACCCCACACCAAGGGTATGTGCAGTCCTCTATGCATAAAAACACTTGATTGTGATCGAAACAGGCGTGCAAACACGTTTATTATACAAAATAATGAACTAAATTAAACAAGCATAATGACGAAGAAGGAAACACATTAAATGAAATACAGTAAAGTAAATATATACTAAATGAAAATGCTACCTTATTAAAAAACACCAAGAAGGATTATTTATAGTAGGGCTTCAGCCTACTCGCATTGAAGTAACTGAGAAACTGTGTTCCATCAAGCGCCTCTAACTGGAAAGCACATGAGTCAAGTATGTGAGTGATAACATATGGTCCCAACCAATGCACCTTAATATTTCCTAGGTGGCGCAAAAAATTTGAATCATAAAGAAGCACCATTTGCCCAACCTCAAGTTCTTTTTCTTAATGTGTCTGTCATGCCATGCCTTATGTTTGGCCTTTTCCTACTTCTGACTCTAATTTTCTATGGCGCGCCTCTCATCTAGTTGTATTAATTTTTCAATTATTTCTTCCAATGCTTTCTCATTAGCTAGACCTCCCACACATACAATACGTAAATAAGGTAACATAAATTCCATGGGAAGAACTACTTCTATGCCAAACACCAATTGAAAGGGTGTGGCCTTATTCAACTTTTGTAGGTTGTTCTATATGCCCAAAGTACAATAGAAACTTTATCATCCCAATCTTTCCTTCCAACATCACAAATTTTTGTCAAGGTATAGCTCAATATCTTGTTAAAGGCCTTAACAGTCCCATTTACTTGAGGGTGATAGGGTGTGGTCTTGTGGTGCATGACTATATATTCATCCAATAACATCCTGATTGTCTCTTTCAAGAAATGTGTACCCCTATCACTTGTCAAACTCAATGAACATCCATACCTAGTAAGAATATTTTCCTATAAGAACCTTGCTATTGTATTCATTGTACAATCCTTTGTATGTGTTGCTTTGACCACCTTGTAAGATAATATGTACAAGTGGTGATGTAGCGTGATTTAGTTCTATGTGTGGTGGGGAGATAGGACCCACAAATTCTATTGCCCATTTTTTAAATGGCTCTACACTAGTAATAGGCCTTAATGGCATTTCATCTCTTTACCTAAGTTTTCTAAGGCGCGCGGTGATCATATGCCTTACACTACTCCTTGTAATCTTTGTACAAGGTTTCCCACCATAAACCAGAGATTATAATCTTTTGTGCGGTGGCATCACCTGTATAGTGTCCACCTAAAATACTTGTCATGAGCCTCTTTTATGATTTCCATGCGCTCATGCTCCAAAGACACACCGACTTAATACTTCATCTCATCCTAGTTTGTATAGGTCACCACTGATCAACATGAAATATGTGGTGTAAATTACAATTTGTTTCTTTTCAAGGCTTTCATTCCTTATGGCACCATACCTATGCGTAAAAAGACAACAATATCCTCTAATCCCGAGGGTGTGCAGTTTAACCTATCTGATTGTGCATATCGGAATTGTATCTTCAATTGTCTATGTGTCCTCTCCTGATTGAATTCTTGATAAGTGGTATGGGCCAAAATTTATTTTTCCTGGATTTACCACGAATGTAAAATAAAAATATTGGAATAAAAGAACCCATAGGCATATGCGCCCTTGTAAAATAGACTTATTTACCAAGTATTTCAATGCCATGTGATCTGTATAGAACACAAAAGGTGTTGCTAGCAAGTATTTTCTAAATTTATGCAAGTGTTTAGATCATTGACAAGGCCTCACGCTCTGTAGTTGTATAATTCTATTATATAGGAGTCAACTTTATACTAACAAAATAGATAGGATGATCTATAATACCTTCTCTAGACTTAGCTAATACTACGTCAATGGCCATGCCAGAGGCATCCACATGTATGTGAAAAGGTTGGTTCCATGAGGGAAAGCGTAGAATAGGCATCGTACTAAGAATCTCCTTCTACGCTTCAAATTTGTGTTGCTACAGTTCTCCTCAATAGAATGTCCCTTTACCTTTTAATAACTCCTCCAAGGGTGCGACAATCTTTACATATCTTTTGATAAATTTTATGTAATACTATGTGTGGCCCAAGAATCTGCGCACCTCACTCGGACGTGGTGGCTCCTCAGGCATAAGATAACTACAACCTTGGTTGGATATACTAACAAACCCTCCTTGCAGATTATATGCCCTAGCAGAGTTCCAAAAGGTGTAACAAATACACACTTCTTGATGTTTAATGAGATGCTTAATTGTCTACACCTCTCAAACATTAATTTCAAGTTGTCAAAATGATCCTTGACAAGCCCATATACTGTCCAATCATCTAAGTAAACCTATAATAATATGTGAATAAAATCCTGGAATGCTTGAATTACAAGGCAAAAAAATATTGCAGTGCATTCTTCAATCCATAGGGCATCACCATGTATACAAAACTTCCCATTCCGTGGTGAAATTTGTTTTCTCTTGATCCTAATTTGTAATTCTTACTTGATAATACCTAGATAATCCATCTCAGTAAAAGAGTAAATTTCACGCCTTGTAACACCTTTTAATATTTCCTCGGTGAAAGGAGTAGAAAAAGGATCAATCACACATGCAACATTCAGCTCCATGTAGTCCAAAAAAATCCTAATCCTACCATCTTTCTTTATACTGATTACCATGGGGCTAACCCACTTTGATTCTTCTAGGGGCTTAATGATTCCAAATTTCAACATCTTGTCAATTTCTTATTTACCTTTTACACACAAGTTAGGGTTCATCCTGTAAGGTCTCTTCCTAACTAGGCATGCACCTTCCTTTAACTTAATATTCATCTCACCCAAAGATTCATGCACTCTCTTTAACTCATGGTATCCCCTAGGAAATAAGTCCTGGAAATCATGTAGTAACTCAATTATCTTAGCCACTTCATAATTAGACCAATAGTATCTAATTATGGCCTCCTTAAGCTCAACATCTATGCCAATGTTTACTTTCTTGTTCTTCATAGGTTCATGATAGGCACACACCTCCTTATCCACACTATCTAATACCTCACGCGTACCCTCTAAATGATCTATGTCCAAATTTTCTACTTCTTCCTCATCCACCATGTAGACCATCTTTCCTTTCTCCTTCTCAAGGAAAGTGCGCTCAATTAATTTGGCATCTGTCGCATCTTCTTCATCAAAATGCACTCCTGGGTCTACCTCACCAAATAACTCCTGAATGAGTTCTTTAGCCTTTTCACTATCTCCTATAGTCAAACACTCCATAACTCATAATGCCTCTTTCATTGGAGGTTTAGTGGAGAAGTAGTCAAAAGTATGGATTATTCATGTAGTCAAGTATTACTAATTTCTAGTCTCTCTATGCAGTTCAACATAAACATACGAAGCACGCACACGATTACATAAAGTGAAATAAAGCTTGTGCACCCACAAAGAAGGTGGAAAAGGTTCATGCCCCTCTATCTACAATCTCTCACACTTTGTTGAACGTGGTGGTGAATAGGATTATTACCATGATATGTGTATATTTTATTAGGTGCATTGCTCCTGAGAAACCGGGTTGTTAGATAAACTCTCACGTCATTCCATTCTATGAGATTATCCTTGTGAATCATCCACCAACGTGTGTTGTTATCTTGCAGGGTATATACTAACATATTTCTTCTGTCCACTTGATCCTTCCACTATTCTTCCATGGCATGTAGGAATACCTCAAGGTCTTCTTCGCTAGTGTACCAAGGTACAAGGTTGTTACTTATCCTCCTAATACAATGAGGTCTACCTCCTCACATAGATTTACTTCTTACTTCATGCCTAACCATCTCATAGGTTCCATGCACCCAATTATCACAAACAATACTTGTATTATCACTAAGAGACTGTGCATCCTTCCACTTGAGGATTCCTTCTTTAGATGGCTCAAGGACTTTGGGATTTCGAATGACGCACACATAAATTTTTTCATGTCTTCCTCACTTAAAGGTTCAACATAAGGTGTAGATTTCCCATCTATCAAAGGGATAATAACTCATTCTTCCTTGTTCTCAAAACTTATATACCCCTTGTTGAACCATAGATCAACATTATTTGCATAACACCAAGGGAACCCAAGTAGAGATGAGAAGTTTTCCTCTGCTGCAAGTGCTAAAACCTCAAAGTTCCCAATGAACTTGGCCCCTTGTATAGTAATGGATGCATCCTTTAAAACTCCTATCGAGTGGCCTTAGTTTGATTTTCCATAAACAGTACATTAGAGGATGACTGTAATTGAGGTCTTCCCATATGCACCCATGCATCTAAAGTAAGCACATTAACTTCCACACATGTGTCAATCAATATATTTCTCAAAAGACACCCATCCAAAACAGCATTTAGGGTGACCTCCTTGTCATAATCTAAGCTATGAAGGTCGAGATTAGTGTGTAGGATCTACAGTCTATTCTCAATACCTACACATAGAGTGTTTCCCTTTAACCAATTCCCTAGTAATGGAATAATATTCTCTTGGTGTAACATCTTACATACCTCTTTCAGATCATCAACATCCATTGGATCTTCTCTCGATGCCTTCTTTTTCTCCAACTTCCGCGTTGTTCCTTTAAACACTATATTTCACCCTGAAGATTTCGAGTACCTACATGGTTTCTGATAAACCTCCTTACGGTGTGAGGATTTGGGTATTTTGCATGTAATACCTCCTCCCTATTAATGGTAAGCTTTTGTTCCAATGCTTCTCTAGCACACACCGCTTCAACGCATATAGTAATTTTCACAAGTACTTACCTCACTATACGGTGCCAAATTTGGCATCCATTACTTTTCCATGGTGCGGTGTATTCTAACCATACCTACACCATTGTTCTCCTCTTTATGTTGTTTGTTAATATGCTCATATAATTCAGGCACTCTTCATAGCTATGATTATGTCCACAAAAATAACAAGTAATATTTTGAGGACAATCGTTCCTATAGTGGTCGGGAGATCCGAATGTATAACATGTTCTATGAGGGAAATCCCTTTTTCACCACTATGGAATTGGACCCTAAATCCACCACGGTATCCTCGACCTATACCAAGACCTCCTTCAAATTTCCCTTCGTTATGATCATAACACCTTTGAGTGTGATCATGATCATGGTGCCCACTTTTACCTTTAGATTTTTCGAAACTCCTGTCTATCATATGCCAATATCAATGGCACCATGGATCAGATCAATCAACCTACAATCTTCGGTATTGTGATTCATGGACCGGAAAATATTACAAAGAAAGCAAGATACGTTCTTCTTAATCACACGTTGTAACAATGGGTAGCGGCTTACATCATGCTCTAAATGACATATCTCATAATATAACAATAATGAACACACCTTTGATTTACGGGGACAACTATCCTTAGTGTGCCCCTCCACTTCAAAATTTGTATACCAAATCCCAATGCGTGTCTCATGTAAAAATTTACCAATAGTTTCTCAAACTACTTTTCCATAGCTATAATTTGAGCTTCCAGGAATGGGTTCACCCTAGTGTCTATAATCTTAACTTCCTCAAAGCATGCAAAATTTATTTAAGTGCTTCACATGGATATGTATATGTCTTATGTGACAACACCCTCTTAAAAGGTGTGATCAAGCCTCTGATGAACCACTTTGCATGCTGAATTTCATGGATATCATAGTAAAGTTTAGACAAAAGCATTTTGAAATGGGCATCATATTCCTAAACACTCTCGGTAGTGCCTTGCTTAATATCCTTGAGCGTGCTTAGAATTTTCTACTCGAACTTAGGGATATAAAATTCCTAAAGGAAAGCATCCTATAACATTGTATAATCTACGTAAGTATAATCAAGGTAAAACTTCCTATACCAATGGTGTGTGTATCCTGTGATGTGGTTACAACCGACTAGCCTTGTACTTAGAAGCGGTGATCCTTTTTACATGCCACACTATCTCAAACATGTGCACATGCTCAATAACATCTTCTATTCCCCTATACTTTGGATGATGAAGTGACATCTCCATGTAAATATTTTGGGGTTAGTGAGGATCATGCCCACTTTGGATCTAGAACCCCCTGTGTTACCTTTTCTTCTATACACACTAGATCCACCAAAAAAAAAGAGCCACCTATACCCCCTCATCCTCCACTTGTAGCAAGAAGTGAACAAGAGGATGTACTACCATGTGTCCCAATAGTGGTACTAAAGTGAACTCCTACGATGCTGAGGTGGTACTATTCCTAGAGTTGAGTCTAAAATTATACATGCTTGAGTTCTATCGACAACACACCCCTGCAAAGGTACCTTGAAATAACGAGGAATACATCTACCGACGATAGATGCACTTGCTATTTGATTCACTCCTGATATTTTATTTAACAAACTAGCTTGCGACTCACGGCTATATAAGAAACTTGAAAACCAATCGCAAGGGCTTGGTCAACATGTAGATTCGGATGTGCACCCATGACCCATGTCATCTCTACTATTGTGCTCTCATAAGAGACGAATGATGGTTCCTTGTCATGCATGCTTGAATGGGGGAGTTCAAAATGCTCTAGCTCCACATCCTCTCGCTTGAGTTCCAAATCCTTAACAAGCCAAATCACTCCACAACGCCATTCATTTTGAAACCTCATGTTACTTCCCTAAATCCCTCTCATGCACCTCATTGAACTTGAGCCACCTTTCTTCTCTTTGTCTCTTTGCCTCCGGTATGCCATATTTCACCAAAGCTTCTCCTTCCCCTACACATGGTGGGGTTTAGCTAGCCATCAGCTTCTCTTCCAAATTCATGGTTACCATCAATATTTTGATCGCTAGTGGCATGCATTATAGATAGGTTCTCTTTGGGATAATGTAAAAACTAGAACTCAACTACCTCCATGCAAGAATAATTTGAAATTGAGTACTCCAAAATATAGCTATTCAAAACACCATGGAACCAAGTGTCCATAATGCACGTCTAAGTAAGATCAGCATCATAGAGGGCCTAAAAATCTTCTTGCATCCAGGACAAGTGTGAGAACCTCTAATTCCTTTTATACGATTAAGCAACCAGCCACTCATACAGCTTTATCGAGAAAGATAACAAAGAAACTCTCATATAAATAGTCATAGAAGTTATACTCCACCCACATGCACGCATCAAACTTAGATCCAGTGTTGAATCTCTGAGTGTATTCTTCTTCTAGATCTACCATCCACTCCTCAAAAATTGATAAGGTCAACTTCATCACAAAAATCCCGAAAACAACTAAAATGAGGTCCTGGCACTATGATAATTCTCCACCGGGAACTCCTCGTGCTATGATTATTTACTAATGCACATGACTTTTAGCTTAGTGGAAGTAATCTAGAAACACAACAACGAGACATAACACAAGAATACCACAGGACTATAACATAAAAGAACGATGACAAATCTGAAATACAAGCTGTAACATGCATTATTAACATGAAATTCTTACAATCTCACCCATGAATTACTTCAAGTTTTACTAAGCGCACTTTCCTTCCAACAATAACTATGGGAGAAAATTCACAATTATACCTCTTAATAGCTTCTTTAACACACCTTCTAAATGATGGCTTCCTTTACACACTTTCTTATACAATATTTCTCACTACTTCCTTCTATGCTAAATGAGGGGGTGGCCTCTCTATTTATAGAACTTTCAGGCTTATCCACCTTATCTCTAAGATAGGATAAGAAATCTACTCTGACGAATCATATTCCATACCTTAACTCTTATCTTTACATGTAAGCTTATCTTTTAAGATAAGATAAACCTTATCATTTCACATGGGTTCCACCTTTTTAGAATTTTTACAAATAAAATACACAAAATATTTATGACATCCCTCCTTGTCCTTATTACCAATATAATATTTCTAATTCCTAATAATGTAGACCCTACTTCTCTACTTACCCTAACTTTGACATTCTAACATTACCGAACCACTTATGACAAATATTTACTTTTTACCACAACTTTTTTATTGTACTTTTGGTATTACCGTACTATACATTATTGGTGGCGTCCATCTTGAAAGTGTCGTTATCTTCTATTAGACGTCACTACTAATTATACTTAACAACATCCTATTCCTAATACATACATTAATGAAATAGAAATTACGGAGGAAAATTTTAGTATCGACAAGTCATTATTTCCCAAGATTAGCAGGAAATAATCTATGGAATTTGTTTGCAATGGCCTAGCTTGAACCCACTTGGTTAGATAGTCTGTGGCAGCTACAATATACTTATTTTGGCATGGGGTAGTTGGAAGTGGACATAAAATATCTATTCCCCACTTTTCAAAGGGACCAAGTGGAAGAATAGGGCATAATGGAGCTGATGAAGTCTTATGGTTCCCATGTGTTTGAAAAATATTACATGTCTTATAATAATTATAACAATCTCTAAAAAGAGTGGGCCAATGATAACCTGTATCCAAGATCCTTCTTGTTGTAAGTTGTCTAGAGAAGTGTCCTCCACATGTACCATTGTGGAATTCTTCTATTAGCTCCTTCCCTTGATCATGTCCAACTGCCCTCTTGTATTTTCCATCAGGTCCTATTCGAAATAATACTCCATGTAGAATAGAATATGGATGACTGGCTTGAGTAATCTTCCTCTTAGTCTTTGCATTGGCACCATCAGGAAACTTGAATTCATTGAGATAACTCCAAATATCTATATATTCACTAAGGATTGTGTCGAGGATAACAATGTTGCATATGGGAAATCATCATCATCATCACAAGAGGAACCTAAACCGTCATAGGCTCAAGAGAGTGCATCTGCATTGACATGCTTCTTTCTGGCCTATCTATAATATCAAATTTAAATTCTTGTAGAAAAATTATCCATCTTGTTATCCTCCCTGATGGGTTAGACTTATTTACAATATATTTTAGAGCACGATGATCTCATTACAACCTGTGAACTTCTTCCCTAGTAAGTAATTTCTAAACTTTTTATAGCAAAAATGATAGCTAGAGCCTCTTTTTTAGTTACTGAGTATAATTTACCTCATCACTTTGCTCATTTTTCTCGCTCCCAAAGTAAAGCTGGATGATCATTCCCATTTTCATCATTTTGGTTCGAGTACTTCCTAGTGTTGCATCGAAGCATCGGTATACATAATGAATGGCTTGCTCATCTGGATTCTTTAAAATAGGTGAAGACACCAAAGCCTCCTTCAGTTATTCAAAAGCTTCATGTGCCTTATTTCCTGATTCATAAGTAACATCCTTCTTCAAGAACTGGGTTAGTGGCTATGCAATCTTTGAGAAATTCTTGATGAACCTTCTATAGTAACCCACATGGCCTAAAAATGATCTCAACTTACTTCTATTCATAGGAAATGGTAACTCTTTGATTTTTAAAACCTTATTAGGATCAGTACCAATACCATCTCTGGATACAACATGCCCTAACAAAACACCTTTAGAACATCCAAAGACACACTTTGTAGGGTTTAGTGAGGCTTGTGCTTCATCTAACCTTTGAAATGTTATCTCCATTTGGTGCAGGTGGTCCATCTTGCTCCCATAGATGCAAAAATCATCCTAAAATAATCTAATAAAGTTTCCATTGTAGGGTTCAAACACCCTATTCATCAAGCACTATAACATTACCGAAGCATTATAGAACCCAAAAGGCATAACTATATAAGAAAACGTTCCCCAAGGAGTGGTGAGCGTGGTGTTGACTAATCTTTCTTTGCTATACAAACTTGGTTGTATGCGCTATATCCATCAACAAAAATATAGCACTCTGGCCGCTATTTCGTCCAAGATCTGATATGAGAATGGAAGAGGGTAATGATCCTTCTTTGTTTCCTTGTTGAGCTTCCTATAATCAACACAAATTCATAGCTTCCCATTCTTTTTTATTGAGATCACAATGGGAGAAACCCATTCTGAATTCTCCATAGCAAATATGAATCCTACATCAAACAACTTATCAATTTCTTCTTTTACAGTCTTGGAAAAATTAGGATTCATTCTATATGGAATTTGATTTATGGGCTTAGCACCATCTACTAGCTCAATAGAATGTTCTACCCAACTTATTTGATGAAGTTCCTTGTAATCAAAATTGAATAGGTGTATGTGCCTTGAAAGAGCTGGAGGTAGGATTTCTTCTCATTCTCCATCACAACATCACAAATCTTTATTTGTTGGAGATGATCATCAAGTTATTCTTGAGATAATTTTATGGGTTCATGATTACGTGTGACCTGGAAGGATATCCATGACTAAAACATCAACCTCACTTTCTTCATCTTTTGTGTCCACTTCTTTGGTACTAGAGTAATCGAGAGGATGTCCAATCATCGGTTTCATCACTTGAATTCACAATTTATGCCTTATGATTCTAAGGGATCACGTTTATCTTCACCCTCTCTCTACCACATACAAGTGTCATGAATCCTTCATTCCAGTAGTTTCTTGCATGAACTATCCTTAGCCATGGCCATCCCAACAAAATTGGGTAGGCAACAGTACCATTTTTCATCACTTGAAAGTCTACCACACATACAACACCCATAATGAGATATTTCCACATCTGAAACAACACCTTCTAGTTTAGTTTTCCCTTATTTAATGACCTTAACATAATTTTTTAGGGGCCATCAACTTTTAAACCCAACATATTCATTACTGAGACTTGGTCATTACATTAAGCTGTAGCACCTCCATCTACTAATACATCATGAATTAAAATAGCATTACATAACACCTCATCTTATGGAGCATGGGGATCCACCTCTACTTCCAAAATAGGGACCTCAACCTCCTTCCTTCATCGAGCATTGATTCCACTTTGCAGCTCCCTGCCTCTTCTCAAAATACATAGCCAAAAGTTGACCATTTGTAATATTTGTAGGCATTTTGGATAGATCTTCTAAGATGGAGTATGGTCCTTGCCCCTGTGAAATCAGAAAATCCTAGACACCCAACTTTATTCTCCTATGTTTCTTACTAGTTTCTCCTTTCATCTTCTTAGGATCATTTCCATCTTGGTTATCTTTTTCTTTCTTTATTTTTGTTATAAACGCATCCGCTTCATTATTTATGCTCCTATCTACTACATCAAAATAATTCACAGGTACTTTTCCGTTATAATTATCTTTTGTACCAAATGTAGAAGCTCTATCTAGGATAATTATACTTATACTCGACCCTTTTATGAAAACCATAACATACAACTTCAAATATATTTCTTTTTGGACCTCTATCTCCTCCCCGAGAACTAAATTCTTTTCCTTGAAGAAGATTAATAGTTGGTGGCCCATCTTCCCGAGAAGGTCTTCATACTCGGTAGATGTACTAGGAGAAATATTTTTGCTCACCGAGAGTGGTTGTGGATTCTAGACCAATGGTGTTGGTGTAGGCTCTATCTTAGCAACAATTTATTTGGGCTCTTCTTCCATGCTTTCTTATTACCTTCTTGCAATCTCCTTTATTTGTTTGAGGGTCACTGGGCAGTCATACTTAACTCATTGTCTGATCTTTGGCTTCATCCCAAGAATGAAGTGCTTACAGAGGATATTATCCACAACATTCAT
Source organism: Taxus wallichiana var. yunnanensis (assembly GCA_018340775.1). NCBI lineage: Eukaryota > Viridiplantae > Streptophyta > Pinopsida > Cupressales > Taxaceae > Taxus > Taxus wallichiana. The sequence goes on from CM031240.1 coordinate 280,911,871, forward strand.
CAACCCATCTGCTAATCCTTCCTTCCGGATCTAGGCATCGGGCTTCCTCCTTAGCTCTAGAACACGAGCATGATAATCCCTTATCTTCTCCTTCTCTCCTTGGGATAACTTTGTGACCTCGATCATGAGATCTACATATTTCTTTTGTTCACCAAATTCTTCAAGAAAAATTTCAATTAATAAATCCCATGAGTTTTTCACATTATCACCTAGTGTTTCAAACCACCTAAGGGTTAAACCATCCAAAAAGGTAGGAGAAAATCCAGTCAAATGTTCCCTTCTTATGAGGTCATTACAAATGCAAGATCATTTAAATTCTTGAATGAAAAAGGAAGCATCTTCATTAGATTGGGCTGAAAAAACAAGAATCTTCCCCATTTTCAAAAGTAACAAGTGAAAGACCAATCCACAAGTACAATCAACAGGACTTATGTGCACAAATAATTGGAATCACTATAATAGAAAGTGACTTTACACCTTTCTACAGTAAAATAGAAATGACCACGGTAAACTATGGTAAAACTTGACTTACTGCGATAAAAATTGACTTTACTGTGGTAAACATTATTCATGATAAAAAGTGAAGTACACTTAGGGAGAGGGTGAGGTGATAAGGCTATTAGGTGATTCTCAGTAGGATTGTGGTAAGGTTTTGGCAACAAGAAAAAGACATCTTGTGGAAAAAAATTAGGTAAATTTGGCAAAATGGTTTAGGCAAGTGTGAGATACCGGTTGAGAGGTAACCAATGTTGGTAATCGTGACTAACATCAGTCACCCAAAATTTGGGTTAAAACATAAAATCTGCGTGGAAAAGGTTCATTTGAACCTTTTAACTTGGTGAAAACAAGCTGTGAGTGAAAGAAAACACATGAAGGAAATGAAAAAGTTGTCCTTGTGAGTGTGTTGGTGAGAAGTTAGTGGTTATTGGAGTGTAGTTTTGGTCCCATGAGATCTACTGATAGAGGTTATTTATGAAAGGAATGATAAGAAGATTGTTCCAAGCCGTGATCTCATATGATAATAGCACACCACACTAGATTTGCAAAATAGAAGAGCTAAAATACCATATATGGAAATCCATCATAATCCATAATGTTCAATACATTACAATAAAATGACTTAAATTATTCAATGAGAAAGATGTATATATAGGAGGAGGGAAGTGCAACTACTACCTACATCATTGGTGAAAATCTCCCACTAGCGATACTAGTAGTTAAGTTAAGCTGCAAAGGACTAGTAAGCTAACTTAACATAACTTAGAAGCTAACTCAACACAACTAGTACATCTAAGCAAGCTAGCCCAACAAGTGTAGGGCTAACACAAGTGTAAGAATTATCCTAATAAATAAATAAAAGGATAAATAATAACCTACACTAACACCCTCCCGTAAGCATAGCTTAGGTGGGTGAAAAAGAAGGTGGGTCCGGAAATAAGGCCATGATGAGGTACCCACATACAATAATTGGGAAAATTAGACACCGCAAGGTACCCAAAACTAGTAATAACAAAGTAGAGAGAAAAATCCTGCTGCAAGATATCCTCAGAAGCTCGGCTCCAAAACTCGTACAATGCTAAAAAAACGGTGTGTTGCTCACTATGGTGAATCTCCGCTTGATCATATAACTCAAAAACAACTAACACTGGGCTTCACCAAAATAGCTCCATGCAAGGAGATTGTCAATGGAGTGATGTCGAAAATGTAAAAAAACACCAAACATAATTTGATCAACTACTACAAATAGGTGTGCCACGATCCAAGAACAACCAAGGCAACAAGGCAAGGACATGAGATCTAAATAAATAGGAGTGCCACGATCCAAGAAAAGCCAAGGTAACAAGGCAAGGACACAAAACCCAAAGAAGAAGTATCAACACCATACCCTCCCATACTGCTGAATGAGTAGAGTGATACCACAAATCTGTATGAGTTTCCAAAATCAACTACTCGAACACTGAAAAACTAACATTGGGCTTCACCAGAATAGCTCCCCCACAAGAGAGACTGTCAACATGCCAAAAAGTGTCGAAAATAAAGATCTAGAATATCTCAACAAATAAGAGAGATATAAATGTATACACTTATAGATACAAGAATGCAACACTTAAAATTTTAGGACGTTGGGCTCAACCGAAATTGTGTCCACAAGTGATCACAACACCCTCCCAAATTTGGCACTTTATAATTGAGTGCATGTAAATATTACAATGAGTAAAAGTACCTTTTAAATTTTAAATATGTGTATAAATTTCACCAATGAATAGATCTCGAAAAAATACACAATTTCAAAAAAATGATCACCTTAATCCGAGCTTAGAGCTACAGATCAAAAGTTATGAGCTCTAGAAGGTTTTTCTTAGTAAAATAATATTTTAATGTTGATTTTTTTAAAGGTATACGTGACATCCAAATGTCCAAAGGGTAAAAGAGTGCATCCACATGATACAAGCTTGTGACTAAAGGATAAAATCCTGCACCCAAAACCTAAAATGTCAAAGGGTAAATCATTGCATCCAGAGGGTACACGCTAATATCCAATGGATAAAAGAATGCACCAGAGGGTACAGATCTGCGTCCTAGTGGATAAAAGATTGCATCCAAAATAGAAATATCCAGAGGGTAAAAGAATGCATCCATAAGGTACACATTTATATCCAATGGATAAAATAATGCACCCATAGGGTACAAATCTGTGTCCAGTGGATAAAAGACTACATCCAAAACTGAAATATCCATAGGGTAAAAGAATGCATCTAGAAGGTACACACTTATATCCAATGGATAAAATAATGCACCCAGAGGGTATAGATATGTGTCCAGTGGATAAAAGACTGCATCCAAAACTAAAATATCTAGAGGGTAAAAGAATGCATTCGAAGGGTACACGCTTATGTCCAATAGATAAAAGAATTCACCCGGAGGGTACAAATCGCATCCATATTTGATTGTCTCAAAACATGGTTGAGTTTACAGTTTATTTTAGGGTTTTGGCACCTTCCAAATCTAATTCTACACTCCGTTTTGCATAAAAAAATCATGTTGTAGAAAACTACTAACAAATTCCAAATACATGAAAATAATAAACCCTTGCTTGCAAATAAAAACTTACAGATGGATGTCTACATCATTTATAGCTCTGATACCATGAAAGGAATGATAATAAGATTGTTCCAAGCTGCAATCTCATATGATAATAGCACACCACATTATATTTTCAAAAGCAGAATAACTACAATACCATATATAGAAATCCATCATAATCCATAATGTTCAATACATTACAATAAAATGACTTAAATTATTCAATAAGAAAGATGTACATATAGGAGGAGGGAAGTGCAACTACTTCCTACATCGGTGATGAAGAACTCCTAATAACTCATCGGTAGTTAAGTTAACTCCAAAATACTAGTAAGCTAACTCCACACAACTAGTACACCTAAGAAAGCTAACTCAACAAGTGTAGGGCTAACACAAATGTAAGAATTATCCTAATAAATAAATAAAAGGATAAGTAATAACCTACACTAATAATTTGTTAAGAGTGAGAAACTGTTATAGACATGGAAGAGGCGGAGAGGGCACCGGTGGAGGTCGATTCCCATTCGGAGATACCACCATAGAGGAAACATCGAGTAGAGGTAGGATTCGAGTTCCAATGGTGTTTTTGTTGAAAAATAGGTAGAATAACTTAAAATTTTAGTTTTGGAAATGTGATGACATTTGGTTAAAATTGATTTAAATTGGGTATGGGGAGGGTGAAATTAGTTTAATTAGGGTCAAAAATGAATTTGAGGAAAATTTGGGTTGGTTTGGGTGTTTAGTTTAGGTGTTTTTGCATTTTTGTTAAATGGGGGATGTGGGGGTTCATCCCTAGTCTTTGAACCAGAGACCGATGTTGGTCGGCTATCGAACGGCATCGGTAGGCTTACCGAGTGTCAATGGGATATAAGGGGGCACTTTGGTACCGGTTGGGGTAACCGATACCAATCAACTGTGGAAAGTGACCAAAGTGTTGGAAAAGGAAAATTAGGGAGTTTGAAAGGTAAGGGAAGGGTGGGTAGGGGAGGCCAAGGTAGGAATAGGTGGGTAGGGGAGTCCAAGGTAGTAATAGGTGGTTAGGGGATTCTAAGGTAGGAATAGGTGGTTAAGGGAGTCTAAGGTAGGAATAGGTGGTTAGTGGAGTCCAAGGTAGGAATAGGTGGGTTTAATTTTCTCAAACAAGTCTTGAAACTACATATCAAGACTACCACTTAAATATTAAACCTATAGCAGTCCCGACAATTTTCTATAGGGTTATCTTCGATTCACTAATACTCCTCATCCCACAGTAAAAAAAGGACCCTTTATGTGAAGTAGTGTAGTCATGCATCTTGAAATATTTTCTCAAAAGGTTCAACTAGATATTATTCCTTACACATTACTTAAGATCCCAAATGAATGGACTATCTCCACATCTTGCATACAAGACACTCCATTTACAATCTAGTTTACAACCATTGTTATTGAAACCTATAACTCTACCCAAATTAGCTTTTTTGGTAAAGTTTTAACATCTTGGATATCTCTCAACAAATCCTCCTCATCACACAGACATTTATGGCATATCTAAATAAGAAAAAGTTAGACTCCTCATAAGTAAATATATTTATCTATGACCACTCGACCTTAGTGCATGATCCTAATTTTGATTATCTATGGTATAATGAATGTCATAAAATGATCTTAAAAATCTCCATCCCAAATAATGGTCCATTTGTAAACATGAAAAAAATTCAGTCCTATCGAAATACCATTGTTACTATCGAATCCCAGTTTAAAATAGAAAAAATATTTAAAATATCTCTAGTAGAGGAGAATCCTTTTCCAAACCTATATAATATCATGATAGTTTTCCAATTCTTGAAGATCATAAGTTTTATACCTCTAACCAAGTCTTTAGAAAGTATTAATAGTACCAATGATAATTAGTGTCTAAGATAGAATAATATGAAGTAGTTAGACTCTTAAAAATGGAACAACAAAACTATTAAATCCGTTGGAACCATTGCCCAACAACACGAGAGAAAAAGTTAAAAGAGATGGGAGATAACCTTGTGTATGCATATATATGGATCACCTGCAAGATGTGTTAGTTGATATAGTAATACTCACATAAATGTTAATTAAATAAATGGGCTTACACTACCATCATTGAAAATGAGAGACAATCATGGGTTCTTTCATTGCATAAAGTGGGCTAAACTTCTAGATTTAAACATGTATACAAAATCTCATAACACGCTATTTACTATGTTTGGTTAGGGGACCTACCTCAGTAAAATCCCTAACTCTTTTAAGTAAATAAAATACATTTTGTTTGTAGACTAGTGAAAAATAATTAATAAAAATAAATGATCTACCGAATCACTCACAAACCAATTGTGGTTGTGATTCACTAAGCACAACTAGCACTTGTATCTTGAAATTTCACCAAAAAAACAATGTCACATGCTGCAACATTTGTTTCTAATCCACCTTCACCTCTCCAAAACTTGTAATACCAAAATATGCTAGAAAATAAGAAAATACTAATATATAGGCTCAAGTGCACAAAGAGTAAAGGGGTTTGAATAAATGGGGTGGATGTTGTTTTATAGTTTTTGAGTGCATAGAAGGTTGTGACTCATATCGGTCCAATGTACATAAAAGGGTGAGATAATAAGGTTCTATAGTGTATTGGGTATGCATATGGGTAGGTGGGGTGGATAAAATTAAATATGGGTGGGTGAGGATTAGATAATGAGTGGTGAGGTGTATTTTTCACCTTTTTATGGGGTTTTATATTTTGTATGTGCTTTTGTAAGATTATTTGATTTTTTGGGGATTATTATGTTTTATAATGTTTGTGTTATTTTTGATATAGGAGGCCTTATGTGCAAGGTAAATTTTATATTGTATATATTTTGCCCCTTTTGGTGATATGTGTTGTAGCAAGAAGGGTGCAATTCAAAACTTGAAGATGATATGGGATCCGTATAGCTCTATATCAATGGTTTTCACATGCATAGGCTTAGATGGTTTACTATATAGATATGAATTTGGAAATGTTATCAATGGGCCACTTCAGGCAAATTCCATGATGAGATCGATAGATTGACTTTGTAAGGTAGAGAATATTTGGTTAATTGAATAAGATAGATGATGGTTTTATATTATAAGATTGATGATTATGGTTTGATGTGATTTTCCCACTCATGTGAATTTTTTGGATCCACAAGTTTCCACAACATGACACGAGACAAAAAGTGGGAGTTGATAAATGATAGAAAATGAACCTTGGGAAAGGCATGTGATTGCAAGTGAGGACAGTCTTTCCCCATCCATGTGTAGATGAAAAAGTGATGTGTTATATATATATGAGTTGATAAAAGTTAAAGAGCATAAGAGAAATGTTACCCCAACCAGAATTGTGATTGAAGATGATTGCAAAATAAATGACATGATATGTGGTAGTTAGGCAAAATTATGCAAAAGGAAGTGGATTCCCATGGATATTCAGTCCAAATGAGTTGGAATGCAAGTGTGTCATCACATGGTTGCAATGATGGAACGTAAAATGGTGTGTACATGTATGGACAAGGTTTTAAACAATATTATTATTGAGCACATGATAAGCTAAATAGTGTGAATAATAATATAATTAGTGAGCTAAAATGGTATCTTGAAAAAGTTCTAAAACTCACCAAACAACATACTAGCCATATGTCTCATTGAGATCTAGTGTGTGCATGTGAAATTTAATTTATACTTGAATTGAAGACATGTAATACATTAAGTGACAACACAAGCCAATGTGTAGGTGTGAATGAAACAAGTGATTGGTAAGTTACTGAGATGGAAGGAAATTGAAATATGTGCATTGTTCCACTTCTATCCACACATATATAGCCTTGATGGAGATGAATTTGATTCTAGTTACAACATTTCTCTTGTCAACTAGGTATCTATAGCCCTGGTAGAGATATTGGAAATACCCTTAAGAGAGAATTTAGATAATTTTTTGTTTTTTGTTTTTGACTTTGCTCTTGATTTTTGGATTTGTTTTTAATGTGTAATTCATCTCTCTCAATTCATTTTGTATGGGGTTTAGAACCACGAGTGACATAATGGAGGAAGTGGAAGCAATTTTGTATATGGAATTAGCGAGCGTCAATAGATAATGCCCTAGGGTCTTGATATCAAGGTGTTAAATATGAAATAGTGTGTGGAACTCTAGGAGTAAAATCATTCTTAATTCACTAAGTGGTGAGAGACCAAGTTCAAGAAAATGTAGTAGATATTATTGACTCTCCAAATGTGATGACATTATAATCAAGGTTCACCAAAAGTTATGAAACAAACTATGACATGGAATTTGAATGAACCGTAAGGCAAGTATATAGTAGTGAACTGATGATTTGAATGAAATATGAATGAATGAAGCTATAGTGGAAGAATGTCTAGGAGTAAGTGGTGTTTATTGAAATTTTGGATATATAGATTTTTTTACATTTTTAAAGATGTTTAGCTATGTGTGTGTTGGCGAGAATTTTTTTTTCGGGTGGACAATCTTTTGGAATTATTTCCAATGCTCGGGAATCGAAGTCCCTCTACTTAACTGATGTAGTTGCCATATATGCATGTGTGAAAAAATGTGGATTTTTGTGGTGGCCTTTCGCCAAGGGAATCCAACAGGGCACTCCAGCGACCTGCGGAGAAAATCTAGAAATTTTTACTAGGGAATACTTTTACGAAGTGTGGGAAAGGGAGTGAGAAAATAGGTAGGAGAACTAATGCTACAAGTAGGAAATCAGATTCCTACACACACACTAGTTAGAAGTATCATCACATGCATTTATGAGAAGAAAAAACTTTGTAATCATCATTAATACCAAATGAAATTTGATGAATACAAAGTATCAAGAAATACCTTAGTCAAAGAAAGCTATAAAATCCTTCTTGAATTAAGTTATCACACAATAGTTGTACATAGTGGAGAAAAGGAGGAAATTGAGAAAGAGGGGGAGGGGAAGGAAGAATTTCACTATCTCCTTTGTTCTCTCAAGGTAGAATGCACTCTTGAGCTTACAAAATTAATGACCAACCCTTTGAAATGGGAATGGATTTACAATTTATAGAATAGAAACGACTCCTCATCTTCCTCATGACCCTCCATATGCCTTATTTCTAACTTTAGACTATTTATATTCCTACAAAATATTTAATTTCCTTTTATAAAATCAAGGCAACTTAATTTACATTATGTTTCTAAAGTCACTTTAAGTGACTTAAAGGCATATCAAAAATTGCAAACCCCAACGAAGAATTAGAACATTTGAAAGTGAGAGAAAGTTGGGGGAAGAGGAGAGAGAAAGAGAGAGAGAAGAAGAAGAGGAGATGTCATTCCCGATGAATTCCATTGATCCTCGTCGATGGAAAGATCCAAATGCAGTGAAACTCTAAATCTTCAAACTCCTTGCACACTGTGAAACTCCTTCAAATCAGCTCATGAATGCTTGCCAAGTTGAGTGAATTGTTCCGCTGATGACCACAACTCCTAACCTACGTATGATATACCTGTGACCCAAACTATGTAGTGAGTGTCAAAAACATTGTCCAATTCCCTGAGATGATCATCCCTCTATGCCTCATTGTGCCAAACTTGCCCTTTGAGAACAACCTACTATTAATAGTAAGTTTCTAGATGGAAGGCTTACTATTTTTAGTGAGAGGTGATTTTTACCTCTTCTCGACCATCATGATGTGATGAAATCCCTCATTTGATCCTGCGCACACTACCTTTTCTTTGATCACTTCTTGGGGTGACTTACTATTTTTAGTAAGCACCCATATAAGGGACTTACTATTTTTAGTAAGTGGTCATTTTCATTGTTTTCTACTCGGATAATCATTCTGGCTTCTTGGAGATCTTCAGTGCACATTGCCTTTTCCATAACCACTTTTAATGAAGACTTACCAAAAATAGCAAGCATGTGTAGGAAATCTTACTATTTTTGGAAAGTGGGTTTCTGGTGCTTGGTTTGTGATGAAGTATATTTTTCTGGATCCTCCAAATTTCACTTGATTTTACCCGTTAAAATGATTGGAAATAAATTTTAAAATTTTAACCTAGTAGTGGCTTCGACACAGAGCTACCATGGCAGCCATTAATGGAGCTTGAAATTTTTAGGTCTGGGTTTTGTCTTTGTATTCAATGAAAACAAATCTATTGTAAAAGGTTTTTCATTTGGAGCTCATGTGCAATTTTTTATCTCGTTTCCATTGCCGGAATGATGGGAAACCCGACGAATGTGAGCTGGTGCACGAAGTGAGGATTTTGTTAGAACAATTAATTATGGGCACCATTTGACCTCTAGTTTATTACATTGTGATTATCTTGAAAATATGGAAGTCTATAAAAGACAGAATCTCGATCCGACTTGTATTTTGCAAGATATGAGGATTTTTCGATCGGGTGGCTTCATAGTTATCTAGTGAAAAATCTCCATTTTCTCTTTGTTCTTCGTCATTCCACTCCATTTTCTCTAAGGCCTACATATTTCTATGTATTCATGGTGTGGAGATTTTTTTATCATGATGAAGCTGGTTCAGATCAGAAATGGTGGATCAGTGTCGGACAAGTAAGAACATGGCCATGGCATAGAGAGAAGTTGTGAAGGAGAAATGAGGGGGAAGAAACGGCTAAGTGCCGGATTTAAAATTTTCAAAAAATGCACATGGAGGGGCTGGGCGCATTTTTATGTCCCTAACTTCCCTCACCTCAAAGGGATGTGAGGGACATCAATTTACACAAAGCAATCTTGGAGGCGACACATGTCACTTAATCCGACGGTAAGGGATTTGAGCAAAAGGCCTGACAAGCACCTAGGGGCTGGAAACTAGTCATATGGGTGACCAAAACACTCTCCTAGAGGGATGGGTGAATTTTCCATGTTTTTTTCCCTCACCTCAAAGGGATGTGAGGGACATCAAATTCCACGGTGGTCCTGGAGTTGACATGTGTCCTTGATCCAATGGCAGGGAGTTTGAGCTCCAAAAATGCACTTGGGGGCTGAAAGTTGGTCACGTGGGTGACCAAAAGACTCCCATAGGGGCTGGGTAAATTTTTAAAGGGCTGATGTACCTGACCTCAGGGACATTAGGGACATAAAATCCTTCCAAGCTCCTGGTGCTGACACGTGTCCTCCCGAAAAATTGACTAACTCCTAGACTGTCTCTAAGAGGGTGACTTGGAATGATGATAACTTGAGCTCCGGTGGAATTTATTGGAAAAATTTTATATGATTCTGACTGGAAATATAATTTTTAATCCAATGGTGGGGGTATCATGTCTTGATTCATCTATTTGATCCCTAAAAAATCGAATTGTGATTTGGTACTCCACTCATGCTTGAGAAACTCTACCTACTGGACTGGTGCACAAAAGTGTTGTGAGAAATATGATTTCACCATATTATAGGGTTTGGAATTATCTTTATGAAGATTTTTAATTTTACTCCTAACTCCATCTGAATCTCTCGGGATCATCTTCTGAAGCCCAAAAACTTTTTTAGGCCTATGCACTGCCTAGACTTGTGAACCCTAATTCTGGTGAAACTACCCCAACTTCTCCGAGACCTTCCGAAATATTCTTAAATCATCTCCATGATGTCCTAATACCTTTGGATCACCTCCAAATCCACTTAGGATATTCTTCTCTACTTCGTGAGGTTGCTTCAGCTCTAGGAAGGCCAGTAATAGCCCTTCCCACAACTACTTGTGGCTTTGTAAATGAACTCCCAAAATAACCTAGGGGGAATGAATGAACTTTCCTAAATCACCTAGAGGCGATGATGTAACATTAGTTGGGAGGTCACTTGGACTTACTAAATAGACCCAGGGGTGTCTTGGGTTGATAGACTTAAAATATTTGGCACAAGGGTATAGTTGTCGTGCTCGGAGATTTTCAATTCCCATGTTGCACATTTGTACAAGAACAATTTGCTATAGCTTGGGGACATGAAATGGAATGAGTGTAGTGAAGATGTGGCATGAGAACTCCCAGAATATCAACTTACCACATATGATCCATAGTGCCTTATCCATTGGGCCCTGTGGATTCACGTACAACTTATAAGAGACAAAGAGAGAGAAGAAGGAAACACACACAACACATGACAGAAAGGAAAACACACAACACATGACAAAAAGGAAAACACACACAAAAGAGAGGAAAAACACCTATCAATCACCTATGGTAAAAGGTGAGGGACAACCCACTTTCACTAAATAAATTTTCATTTATCAAAATTTACCCCTGAAGAGGCAACACCGAATGATGATGTTCTGTGAAGCCATTGATGGGTTCCTAGAAAGTATCCTCCCCTCCTTAATTGTTTATGGAATCCAGGTGCTTCCATGATTGTCCTTTTACTTTGTAGGAGTGATTCCATGTGAGCTTATTGATGCTTAGGCATTCTCTTGGAAATTTCACTTCCTTCATGTTATTTAAAATTAATTTCATAGCGCTATTTTCCTTCCATGTTTATCCATATAGTTGATTCTCCATCGAGCATCTCATCGCTGCCCTAAATCTGATTTTCGTTCCAATTCCTTGGATATTATGAGTTACTTTCTTTCCGAGTCTATGCTCATTTACATCTTCTCCATAAGAAACATTTGATTCATCCTTTATCTCTACTTCATTGTCGGTGTTTGAGTCCGACGCGAGTATCACAGAAAACTCATACTTGTCTTGTATGTTAATGGAATAAGTGAAGAGATCAATAATCAGCTTGGGGTCTTCCGTAACTTCTACTACATCCAATATTTATTGCATAGAGTTATGCTTCGTTGTTTCCTACAACTCATCTTTGTATGCCTTTGAAGAATGCAACTCGAGGAAACTATCTAGAGGGGTTACCTCATCATCTTGGGAATCATTGTGCTCTACCGATCCTTCATCAAAAAGAGCTTCATCTTCAAAGGCCTTGAAACTTCTTGCTTTAGTTTTTTCATCATGGAAATATTCTTCCTCTTCAAATGGGAAAGAAAATACCTCAATTTTATCATTGTATCCACCAACCATTGGCTCGAGAGGGACATCATATTTCTCATCTATATTTATTTTGACATGGCCAACCTTCACATCGGTCAAGACTTCCCAATTAGATTCACGATTGTCTTGTATACTATTTCTCATCTAGGATCTTCTGCTCCACTTTGTGAGGTTGCTCCAGCTCTAGGAAGGCCAGTGATAGCCCTTCCCACAACTACCTATAGCTTTACAAATGAACTCCTAAAATCACCTAGGGGATGATGTAACATTAGTTTGGAGGTCACTTGGACTTACTTGGACAGACACTGGGGTGTCTTGGAGTGATAGACTTGAAAATTTTGGCACATGGGTATAGTTTTCGTGCTCATAAATTGTCAATTTTCCTATTGCACATTTATACGATAACAATTTGGATGTGTGTAATTGTGTTTGTTTCAATAATTATAGTGCATGATGTGTAGAGAATAAAGAAAAGTTTTAAATCTAGATTGGATGAAGAAAAATGAGATGTATGGGATATGTAGAATGTGGCAATGAATACAAATGAGAATTCCCCATCTTGTGGAGGGGGAAGATGAAAGAGATAGATGATGTATAGAAGAAGAAAATATAACATGTATATAAATGGATCAGATTGTATGATGTGGAAGACAAGTGATGCGGTGATGCCAAATAGAATCATAAGGTGGTAGAGAGTAGAGGGTATGTGTGTTGAGATGGAGAAATTAATAACAAGAGATCCAAGGTATATGATAAATTAGATGAAGTGGCATGTTATAAATGGCACCAGGTGGACAAGGATTAGATAACATATTGACTTCTTGAGGGAGCATGTCAACTAAGATTGTGTTATTATGATGAATGGGTGTGATAACATGATTATTTTGTGGAGTATGAAGGGGTATATAATAGGGGATGTCAAGAAAATAATAAACTGAAAAAAATTAAAATGATGTGAAAGTGTAAGTGGATGTGGAGGATACATGTAAGGAAAATGTGTAAACATAAATGGTTTCGTGGTCATGATAAATGAGGTGAACAAAGAAATAATTGATAACAAGAAGGGTATATGAATGAGTGGTGATGATGGAAAGAAGGTGTGCATGGAAGAAGGTTCCAAGAGAGGTTAAATCATTAGAGCAAGTGTATGTGACTTGCGAAAAAGAGATGGAAGAAGTGGATATAAATGACATGGAATAGATGTAATAGGAGTATAAATGAGCATTAGATATGGTATAATATGTAATGGGGGAGAAGGAAACATGAAGGGTTCCTAAATAAGTGAGGATAGAGACAAGAAGATGCATGTTAAATAGAACTCTAAGATAGGTAATGTGACGAGTGGCACAATATATTGTATAGGGTGTGTGGTAGGCTTGGTGAGTGAATATATGATCAAAGGTTTGTATATGACCAAAAAAAGTAATGCAATAGAGGATGTGGAATCCAAAAAAAAATTTCACCTTGTAATTGACCTTGTGGAGAGTGGCGTGGAAACTCTCCTTTTAATTGATAAAATGGAAACACTCATAGGTTGTGGGTTACCCGTATATTGGAGTGAATCTACAAAGAGCGATAGTTACCCTAGTGTAACACCTAAACTAGTTCTTCTTCCTAAGAATAATCTACCTGTTGAAATAATGAGAAAAGGGATGGAAGAATAAGGGAAAATTTGAAAATATGGTGATACACCAGAAAGTTTGAGGATCTAAGACTTGTTTGAACCACACATATGAACCACAAGAGCTATACACACCATACACAACCTACAAATGAGTATGTTAATGCAAAAGTGTTTCATAGAAGGGTTTGAAGTTGTGACAAAATAAATAAGGGGGCAGTAGATGGCTCCACAACAAGATCCTGCACACAAACTTTGTTAAACACAATCTATGACCTATAAGTCAACACAAAACTACATAAAGGCATAAAGAATTAAATTGAAAAACCAAGGATAAACAAGTATCACAAGATAAAATTAGTTTTAAAACATAAAAATGTGCAATACATAGGTTGTAGGAAGGTAAAATAGATCCTTTATTGATCCAAGAGGTGAAAGAAGTACAAAGAATCACTCATGACCCCTACTTTTCCACTCAAAATGCCAAATTTCTCCAAAATAATGAATGAAGAGGTAAAAGATATATTTTACAATGAATTTTGGTGTTTTTATAGAAAATTATGAGAGAGAGAAGAAGGAAAAAACACAGACATGCAAGTATAGCTCTAAAAATAGACAAAACATGAATGACATGCATGCAAAGTGATAATAAAATAAAAAAGCATGCTCAAAATACCAAAATGTGTCCAAAAATAGCCAAAACACATTCCCAGAAAAGTAAAACATGTTTTAAAAATAAATGCTTATTTACATGTTGTGTTTCCAAAATTATCAACTTGTGCATGCTCCAATTAAGTCCTCTTGCATGCTTTGATCTTATTTTAGCTTTTAGATGCTCCAAAATTAGATTTTTGATTGAAAATAAAGCTAAAAATAAATTCATGGTTGTCTTTATGCACCGTAAATTTTGTATGTTTTTCACCTTGTATCGTGTCTTTTTGTGCAGCTTTGTTTTCCTTTGTATCACATTTTTTCTATGGATTTGTTTTCCTTTATATCGCGACTTTCCCCATAACATTGTTTTCCTTTCGACTACGACTTTCCCCATAACATTGTTTTACCTTGTACTACGGCTTTCCACATAACATTTTTTTACAAAGGATGAAAATGGGGTTTTGAAAGGACCCACATCCTTTTACAAAAAATTCCTTAAGGTAGAATATGAAAATGAAGCAAAACAGAGAAAAATCCCACATGAAGCAAAAACAAAAAATCCACCAAGGCAATAACCAAGTAGAACATATTACATATTATGAATATTTTCAATAATAGTTGATCCTTCCACGACATAAAGAGTGGAGATTTCACTAACCAAAACTTCAACGATGTTAATGACATTTGATTAGTTTTCATTTATGGCCTTCCAGATAGAGTTCATGTGGATTTTCAAGTCCATGATGGTAGTGGAGTCTTTGTTCAATTTTATGAGAATGATGAGAATGATGTCCTCATCCTTAGTCTCCAACCTGGACGGATGTGCCAATATCAAAATTGTCTAATAGATCTTGATGCTTAGAAGTATCGGCTTTATTGATGTACGTATCTAAAATAAGGACACTTTGGGTGAGCCCAAATTTATAGATAGAGGGAATCATGGTATAAAGTGTAAAGGCCAAGCAAAACATTGGGTATATCAAAATCCATGCAAACAACCATGGAAATGGAAGGAAGATCAAAAGGGACATCCATAGCTAGAGGAGCATGTACGACATCAATGATGAAAATTTCCAAAGAAGGGGAAAGTGGAAAATGCAAAGAAGTGATGACATGGGGTTTAGAATCGGGAGAGTCCATGTTGATCAAAGAATACTTGTCAAATACCACACAAGGAGTCCACAAGGGATAGAAGGCAGGCCGGAACCAAGGGCGCGGAAGGGTAGGAAGCACTGCGTGTGGAAGGCAAGTTCAGATTTTAGGACTTAACCAATTTTGAGTATGAAGACCTATTTTTAGAAGATGGCATGTGAAACACATCAACGATGCAGAGATGTGCGCACCATGCATTGTCTATCTTTAGAGAAGTGGTTTGAAGCGTCTATGCATGGAGACAAGTGAGAATAGAATTGACACTTTAGTTAACTGCAAGAGGACTATAGATAGTGCACTTGCATGTGTGGCTATGATTGTAAATGGCGTATGGCTATCAATAGCATGCGGCCTATTTCTGGAATAGATAAGTGGTGAAGGGCAAGTTGCCACCCTATATATATGATGTGAGGTACATAGTAGCGATATAGAGATATACATATATATACAGAGAGAGAGCTAGATGTACGTGTGTGTAACAGAGAATATGCACATATGATTGAATCAACGTGTCAGTCCATACGCACATTGGTATAGCTTGACAATATTGTAAAGAGATTCTTTATTTAGTAATAGATGGAAGATATTATCTGAATTTAAGTGTCATTTTGTGTGTAGTTTTATAGTGCATGTTATTAATTTAATCATGATTACTTGTTCAAGCTTATTCTTTCATAGATCTCGAGAGTAGCATGCATTATAGAATGATGGAATAATTATGAATCTATATGTTTCTCCCTTCATCATGTTAACATCTTGTTACAAAAACCCTAAAGAGGGACGTGGTACCTTTGCGCACTTGAGATGAGCCTCGGCCTAGGGTGAGTGATGTGATAACACGACTAGGTGTTATCTGTTAAATTCTAGGCTGCATCATTGGTTTTGTTGTCGAGACCTCTTTTTCAGTTGGTTTCAGGATGGTTCACGATGAAGACATACTGGTTAACTCTAGCAAGTATTGAGGAATGGATACATGATCTGGAGGAAGAATTTGCATGACGGTTCAACAACGGATCTGAGTTTAATGCATGCACTCGGGTAGAACATAACCTATATGACAACTTATATGAGATTTTTTTCTCTATCTTTCCAATAGATCTATACGAGTGGCTTACTTCTTATGCATCTCAGTGGAATTGGAGGTATCGTGCACTTGTCTATACATTGGAAGATATTCAGGCCCTCTATGACGCTGATCTAATCTAGACTCACGCAGTGGACACATGGTTTCACATTGTTCTAAATAGTTATATTCTAGAATATTCAATTTCGACGTACTCTTTCCCAGAGGTAGCTGAATTCCAATTTTTTTGGTATCCAAGAGGAACATATTTGCAAGGTATTCCATTGGTGATCAAGATCTTAATGGTAACTTTGAACCTAGAGAGTAAACCAATGGCTAACTAAACTTTGTCATGTGTAAGGGTAGGAACAGTTTGGTTTAAGATGGAAGACCTAGCAGAGAGAAATAGAGAGAGGAAAGGTAGCTTAAGTATAATGAGGCGCGCGAGAGGGAGATAGAGAAGCAACGTTCCATTGTAGAGAGTATGACATGGAGGAGAGAGATGGCTTGTGAAGGATTTATAGCTCACGTAGAAGACGTGGAGCCAGAGCATCAGGAACTCCCCCATATTTGAAATTATGATAGAGACCCCCTCAGCCTCACAAAGAAGAGTGCCAGTAGAGACTACTTGGGCTGCAGGCAAGCATTTTAATCCACCTGGTGATCTAGCCTTTACGCTTGGTTTTTAGTATCTAGTATGACAAGTAACCAACAAACTAACTTGGGAAGTAGGAGAGCAGGAGTAAGTCAGGGATCAAGTACATCAATGGTAGGATAGACGGCTTCAATGTCATTTGGAGGAGCATTCTTAGGCACATCATCCACACATAATGTAAGTGCGCAAAATGTTGGCTTCACTTCTGGAAGTGGAACTACCTCACGACTTGTAGGGGCAGTATAGTACTACCTTGTTAGAGCACAGGGAGTACATCTACAAACCCTATTCCAACTATAGGTGGCGGAGCAAGAGGTATGCATGGTTTTAGTCTCGGTGGGTCTGGTGGTTCTGGAGGTAGAGGGAACATAGGAGGTTCCAGATCAGGTGGTCAAGGTCTGTAACAACCACAAAATATCTATATGGAGATGTCTCTTCATCTCCTAGAGTATAGAGGTAGAGAGGATGCTTCGAACATGTGCATATGTGTGAAATCTTGTGGCACACTAAAGGGATCACAACTATTGAGTGAAAGGAAAGTCAATTCACCACTACATTATAGGGGCACGCACATAGCTGGTATAAGAAGTTTGACCCTGATCAAACTTGCGTGGATTATGCAAAGCATTGAGAGATGCTTTCTTAAAAGAGTTCCATATCCCTGAGTTTGAGTAGAAGAGTATAAGTGTGCTCAAGGATATCAAGAAAGGCACTACTAAGAGTGTACGTGAGTATGATGCTCATTTTAAGAAACTTATATCTAAGTTGTCTTATGATATTCACACTATCCAACATGCATAATGGTTCGTTGGAGGATTGATTACACATTTTAGAAGGGCATTATCACAGAATACATACACTCGATCTACACGAAGCACTAGAAGTAGCGTTACGTTCGAGGCGGTTGGGAGCATTGACACTAGAGTTAGTCCATTTCTACAGGCATAGATAGTAGCTATGGCAAGTCAGTTAGAGAAGCTATCAACAAACTTAGCCCATGAAATGCACTCAGGAATTTGGTGTATAGATTTCAAAGTGGAAGGTCACACCAAGGATAGTTTCCCTCGCATATCTATACACTCATTACTATTGGAATGTGAAATTTTCCATTTGAATCATGATGTTAGTCACCGTCCTTAGTTACTGAAGATGCAATAAGGAAGAATGTATCTTTCTTTTACAAGATTTACAGGTCCACGACCCATGATACTGAGGATTGTTGGTTGATTGGTCAGATCCAGGATGTTATAGACATTAGAGTATGACAAACAAGTATAACAGATAGTTCTAAGGGTAAGAATGAGCACCAGGATCGGGATCATAATCAAATGTGCTATGACATGAATGAGGGGAATTTTGAAGGAGGTCGTGGAAGGGAATGTGTATATCATGGTGGATACGGAGGACGAGGCCATGGTGGAAGAAGAGGAGAGTTCCCTCGTGGAACATTTTATACATGTGGATCTCCTGACCACTATAGGCATGAATTTCCTCAGAGTATTGCATGTTCATTCTTTGGGAAGAACCATAGCTATGAAGAGTTCCCGAACTTATATGAGAATCTGAGTAAGCAACATAAGCAAGAAAACAAAGGCATTGGGATGGTTAGAATCCAGCATGTGGTAGAAGATTAGTGGATTCCCAAGATAGTAGAAAAACCTCGAGGCCTTGACAGTCATAAGATTACTACACGTGCTAAAGTAGCATGCACGAGAGAGGTATTGAACAAGAAGCTTATGATCACCAAGGAGGAGGTTTTGCATGCGAGGTACCCAGATCCTGCTCATCAGAAAGAAGTTTACCGGGATACCATGGAAGTGCTAAGGAATCTTCAGGGTGAGATACAATACCTAAAGGATCAAAAGAAAGCATTAGAGATAGTCCAAATTGATATCAATGATCTGTGAGAGCTGTGCAAGATGGTGCACCAAGATAACATTATTCCACTATTAGGAAGTTGGTTAAAAGGGAACACTCCACGCACAATTCCTAAGACCAAATGATATATTCGCATATAAATATTCCCCCGATAGCATTGAATATGACAAAGAAATTACTCTGAATGTTGTTGTGGATGGGTGGTTGTTGAGAAACATATTGATCGATACAGGTGCGGAAGTAAATGTGCTTACATTAGATGCATGGGTACAAATGGGGAGGCCTCCATTGCAGCCATCATCTAATGTGTTATTCATGGCAAACTGGACTAAGGCCACTCCCATAGGAGTATTGAAAGATGCATCTATAACTATACAAGGGGCCAAGTTCATTGGGGATTTTGAGGTATTAGCACTTGCAGAAGCAGACAATTTTCCAGCCCTTCTTGGACGCCCTTGGTGTTATGCAAATAATGCTGACTTGAGATTCAATAAGGGGTATATCAGCTTTGAAAACAAGGAGGAAAGGGTTTTAATACCTTTGATATATGGGAAGTCTACACCATATGTTGAACCTCTGAGTGAGGAGGACTTAAACATAGTCTATGTATGCGTTATTTAGGACTCAAAGGTCAATGAGCCATCAAAAGAAGGCATCCTAAAGTGGGAGGATTCTCATTTTATTAGTGATAATACAAGTATTTCTTGCAAAAATTAGGCCCATGGTACATATGAATTAGTAGGGTGTGAGGTGAAAAGCGTAGCTACACACAAGAATGGATTTCATTCAATTCGATGGATAGGTAGCATAGTACCTTGGTATACAGGGATAAAAGATCTTCTGCATTTCTTAAGGCCATGCAAACACATTGGACAGATCAAGTTAAAAGGAGAGTTATGTTAGTATATACACGTGTGTGATAGTAGAGCACGGTGGGTAGCCCATAGAGATAATATTATAAATTGGGAAGAGATTGGAATAGATTTGTCTACCAGGTTTATAAGGAACAATGCACCTACGCAAATCTGCACTTATCATGGTGATCAACCTGTTCAACATCACATTCAGTAGTGTGAGAGACTCTAGACAACAGGACAGGAAGCATTACCACCTTCACTCTGGGTACATAGATTGTATTCCACGCTACAAGGATGTGCACGTGTTTGGTATGTATATGCAAAACTACATCGAGAAACTAGAAACTGGTAAGATTTGACTACAAGAATGATCTATACTTTTGACTACTTCTCGACTAAACCTCTTCAGAAAGAGAGGCATTAAAATTTTTCAAGCGCTTAACTATGGGAGATAGTGTAAAATCAAAAGAGCATATTCAGGAATTGTTCGGTGAAGCAGAGTTCAGAGCATGTTTTGAAAAGGAAGAAGAAATGGACTCCTTACTACTTGAACACGCTTGCCTTGAGAAAGAGAAAGGAAAGATGGTTTATGTCATGGATGACGAGGAAGTTGAGAACCTAGATATTGAACATTTACGATGTGGTGCGCGAGGTCTTGGATAGTGAAAATAAGGATACGTGCACCTACCTTGAACCCATGAAGAGAACGAAGGTGAATATATGTTCGAGAGGTGAGCCTAAGGAGGCCATAATTGGAGATTACTGGTTAGATTTGGAGGTAGCAAAGATCATCAAGTTACTCAGGGATTATCAGGACTTATTCCCTTGAGGATATCATGAACTTAAAGGCGTGCATGAATCCCTGGAGAAATTAAGATCAAACTTAAGGATGGGGCATGACCAGTTAGAAAGAGACCTTACAGAATGAATCCTAATTTATGTGAAAAGGTAAAAGAAGAAATTGATAAAATGTTGAAATCTAGAATTATCAAGCCCCTTAATGAGTCAGAATGGGTTATCCCAATGGTGATCAATATCAAGAAGGATGGACAGATTAGGATATGTGTGGACTATAGGGAGCTAAATGTTGCATGTGTCACAGATCCATTCCCTACGCCATTCACTGAGGAAATACTAGAAGGAGTTGCAGGGCACGAAATATATTCCTTCACAAATGGATTTTTTGGGTATCATCAAGTTAGGATTCTTTGAAGAGGATCAAGAAAAGACAAAATTTACTACTAAATGGGGAAGTTTTGCCTATACTATGATGCCCTTTGGATTGAAAAACATGCATGTTGTATTCTCGTGCATAGTTGTTTAGGCATTCAAGGATTTTATTCACAACTTCTTACAGGTCTACCTAGATGATTGGACAATATATGGGCTTTTGAAAGATCATTGTGACAATTTGCACTTAATGTTTGAATGATGTAGACAATTGAGTATCTCTTTGAACATCAAGAATTACATATTTGTTATGCCATTTGGGATACTGTTAGGACATATAATCTGCAAGGAAGGTTTGCTAGTTGATCTAGCCAAGGTTGTCATCATTTTAGGCCTAGAAGCACCTACTAGTCAAAGTGAGGTACGCAAATTTTTAGGTCATAGGATATTATAGAAAATTCATAAAAGGGTATGCCAAAATTGCTACACCCTTGGAAGAGTTACTAAAGGGGAAAGGTACATTTTATTGGGGAGAACAGCAATAACATGCATTTGAGATATTAAAAGAGAAACTTACCACCACGCCCATTCGATGCTTTCCCTCATGGGATAAACCATTTCATGTGCATGTGGATGCTTCTGGCATGGCCATTGGTGTTGTGTTAGCTCAACCTGGTGAAGTTATTATAGATCATCCAATCTATTTTGCTAGTAGGAAGCTGACTCCTGCTGAATGGAATTATACAACTACAGAGCGTGAAGCATTGTCAATGATATATGAATTGTACAAGTTTTGATAATACTTGTTAGCAACACCATTTGTGTTTTATACAAATCACATGGCATTGAAGTACTTGGTAAACAAGCCCATCTTATAGGGGCACATATGTAGATGGGTGCTCCTATTTCAAGAGTTTGACTTCACAGTTGTGGTGAAGCCAAGGAAAAGTAATTCTGGACTAGATCATTTATCTAGAATCAATTCAAGAGAGGATGCATAGATAATTGAAGAGACAATTCTAGATGCACAGTTATATAGGTTACAACGCGTGCTCATGGAATTAGAAGACATTGTAGTCTTTATATGAACATGTATGTCACCGAAGGAACAAAATCGTTAGAAAAGAAGCAGCTTGCTATATGTGTGGAACCATTTATGTTAATCAGTGGTGACCTCTACAAGCTAGGAAGAGATGAAGTATTACACCGTTGTGTATTAGAGAATGAGCATAAGGATATTATGGAAGAAGCTCATGGTGGTATTACATGAGGCCATTACGTAGGTGATGCGACTTCCCGTAAGATTCTACTTCTTTGGATTATGGTGAGAGACATTGTATAAGGACTGTAAAGAATATTGTAAGACGTGTGATCATTGTCAGTGACTAGGAAAACTAGGGAAAAGAGATGAGATGCCTTTGAGACCAATTACTAGTGTCAAACCATTTGAGAAATGGGACATTAATTTTGTAGGACCTATTTCACTAGCCATGCATAGGAATGGGTCGTGCTATATTATTACTTACATAAATTATCTCACACGGTGGGTAGAAGCATCACCTACCAAGGACTGTATGGCATCTATAGTAGCTAGGTTTCTATGGGAGAATGTTCTTACAAGATATGGATGTCCCTTAAGCTTGACAAGTGATAGAGGTACACACTTTTTAAATGAGACAATCATGATCCTATTAGATGAGTTTATAGTTGCACACCATAAAAATACACCTTATCATCCTCAGGAAAACGGAATCTGTCAAGGCCCTCAACAAGATTTTGAGCCAGGACTTTGAAAAAAATCGTGATATTGGAAGAAAGGATTGGGATGACAAAGTATCAGTTATGCTTTGGGCATATCAAACAATTTACAAGAGATTGAACAAAGCCACACTATTTCAGTTGGTGTTTGATGTGGAAGCTGTTCCCCTATAGAATTTATGTTACCTTCTTTATGCATTGCACGCGCTAGAGGTCTAGCTAATGAACAGGATTTAGAAGAGCGTATCAAAAGATGATTCAACTGGATGAGCACCGAGCCATAGCATGATGGATTCAGAAGTAGGAAAAGGCCAGGAAGAAGGCATGGCATGACAGAAACATAAGGGATAAGAAGTTTGAGATTGGACAAATGGTACTTCTTTATGACTCAAAGTTCTTGTGCCATCCAAGCAAGCTCAAAGTACATTGGTTGGGGCCGTATGTTATCACTTCTATACTTGAATCAGGTGCTTTCCAGTTAGAAGCACTTGATGGAACACGGCTACCCAGTTACTTTAACAGAGTAGGCTGAAGCCCTACTATAAATAAGTCTTCTTGGTGTTTGTAATAAGGCAATATTGCCATTTAGTTTAGGTTTTCAATTATGTATTTCCTTAATGTATTTCTTTCGTCATTGTTACGCTTTGTCAATTTAGTTGTTGTTTTTTTGTAATAAGTGTGCTTGCGTGCATGAATCTAATTACTGTATGAATAATGTTTATGCATAGAGGACTACACATACTTTTCGTGTGGGGTGGTTGTAGTTATCCAAGAAAAAATTTTGTGGGAATTGAAAGGTGAAAGGAATAAGCTGCTATGGGTGTGCTTTAAGTCGAAGAAGATTGCTTCTCAAAAGTGACCATGTTAGTTACTAGGGAAGGTACGGTGATAGGTACTTGGGCACAGGAGCACGTCTTTGAAGAGAATTTTGTGACCAGAGGGTAGGAAGGTGCGCTAGAAGGTTATAGCTAGGCGCGAAGATGTACCGTGTGGAACGAATAGATTTGGTCAATGAATGAGGGGATATTTGGTAGGTGAAGGAGTAATAAATGCATCAAAATTTGAAAATTTTATATAAGGATGGGATGCGGATTCATTTTTACCATTGCGACTAAGAGTATTTGAGAGAAGAGCCAAGTGTGAAGAGTCGAGTGATCGAGTTAAGGTGCGAAGGGTGTGAAACCAAGAGTGACAACCAAATTTGTGTGATAAGAAGCTTACGTCCCGGTGGTGAAGGGTTTGAGTGAAGCAGGGAGACAAAAAAGAGTTAGGTTACAAAGTTTCCACCTAGGGCATAATTGAATCGAGCTAGGGTTTCCGTGAGTTGTAGATTTGAAGAGGAGACATTTGCAAGGTAAAAATGGCACCAAAGAAGGCATCTGCAATAGCAGTAAAAGGAAAGAAGAAGGTATTTGTTGAGGAAGAGATGGCACCCAAAAGCCATTTTTCATAGATGCAATATCTAGAAGGATTCATTGTTGGGAAAGAATGGGATTCACCCATCAGAAAGAGCAAAGTGAGTGAATACAATCACAAGACTTCAGAGAACAAGAAGGAGCTCGATTCCTTGCTCACTACTAGAATGAACAAGTGCATGGTAGATGATATGCCGATGTATGATGATGCGGGTGAGAAGCTCTTGAAGAGAATTGGGGTCTACCAATTATATGAGATTCCATATTTCGGGAAGTATGAGCCCTTTTATCAATGGCTCGTGAGCAGGGTACACGAAGACTTCTTCTACTTTTTGCGAGATATAGAGTTAGAATCTCATATGCACTCATTTCATCGATTATAGGTCTGAAGGCCACATGAGAAGACATAAAAGGAGACCTTGTAGATAAATTCATGATTGTAAAGACCAAACAGGAGTTAGGGTACATAAAGGGTCCACACGGAATGGACATAGATAAATTAAAGAATTGTCCAGTTGTACAAGCTACAACACACCTTGTTACCAAGTTGAATGATTAGGAGCGGTGGTCACAGGTAAATACTATGTGGTTACATGTGGCACATAAGATGTTAGAAGGGACAATCTACAACATTGTAGGCTATATTGTAAAGAAAATAGTCGAAGAAGCACACACAAGAGGGAAGATCAGCTTTGGGGCTGTTCTACTATCACTAGTATTTATGGAGATTGGAGTACTAGATGGACCGAAGGAGAAAGTATGGGAATACCCCATGGAGAACAAGTCCCCAACTAAAAGATTCAACAAGTACCTATGTAAGGGGGCCATGACAGATGATGTAAATCAAAGGGTAGAGAAGTGGTATGACAGGCTCCGCGTGATATTTGGGGAAGAGTGGCGCATCCCAAAGGACCTACCAGTAGTGGTAGGGAAACAAGTTCAGTTTGTTGTATATCAGCATTTCTACATTACACACTTCCCAATGAAAGATGGAGTTTGGAGCCCTTGGTGTAAGTTACCTTATGCATTCACTACAAGGTATTTTCAAGCATCTATTCATAGATTTACAGATACACACCGACTAGTATTCAATGTAGATAAGGTAGATTGCGATTACCATACGCTAAGGAAGAAGTATGTGTATCTTGGTAGAAGCACTTATACAGAGAGGATCATTTCATAGGTACTAAATATCAAACCAATAAGCTTGGTTGTAGAAAATGTGGGGGCAGCATTGGTGTATCTCCAACTGAAGCCAAATATGGAGAATAAAAATATGTGGAAGGTGAGTTCACACTTCTAAGCACCACCAAAGGGAAAGCATACAGTGGAGAAAATCCCAAGACCCTAAGCCCATAGAGCCAATTGAAGTGTAAGATGAGGAGGAGGAGTGTGAAGATAGTGGTGGTTTGGAGCATAGGTGTAGGAGACATCGTACAAGTAAGAGTGAAGCTAAGCACACCGTTACCCCACCTCATCCGAAAAGGGGGATGATGAGGACATGAATGCGTCTAAGGGGATCACAAGTTTAAAAGGGTATTCAGGAGAACAAGGACCCAAGGTGCTACTCCAACCAATATGCGCAAATCACCAGAATCTCTCCATAGAAGGAGGCTACCACACAGAGAAGGAGGAAGCTAAAGCTGAATGAGGAGGTGGAAGAGTCAAAGGAAAGCACGCCTAATTCTCCTACACTTCCAGAGGACACGAACAACAGCAGGTGAGGCATCAAAGGAAAAATAAGAGGAAGAGAAAATACCAAAGGAGACAACTTCAGAGGATGTTCAAAGCACATGGAAACATAAGTTCCAAATTTGGAGGCTGAAGTTCCTAAGCAACAAAGGTCTAGAAGGAAAATTGGAGAGCATATTCCATCGACCATGGGGTATACAGAGGATGCGGGAAAAATTGTCCGCGCCGCTTCCGAGAGATGATAGTGCAAAAGGATTTATTTAGTTGGGTGTTAATGGATGAAGATATGGTGACTATGTGCACTCGAAAGTAACTATCATGGTCGATGCACACCCACATGGATGAGCCTGAATTTGATGTGTGCGAAGAGTCATGCATTTTGAGGTGACTGAAGAAGGCACCTCAAGCTAGACACATGACAGTAAAGCCTACTATCATGTCAGATGAGCAGGTCAACAATGCACTGGTGAAAGTTTCTACTGAGGTGGCTAGAAGAAACATGGATAAAGCTACCACGATCAGAGTGATGCGTGAGTTGAAGACAAAGGATGCAGAGATAACATGCATAATATAGGAGAGGTACTTCATGTAAAAGAAAAATGAGGTGTTCATAAGCATCGTAGAGGAGATTGGGGACAATGTAATCAAAGAAAGGCCACACTTGGAGGCCAAGGTACCACAAACATTTCCTTCAGTGATACACTATGTGGGAAAGTTGGTGGACTTGGTACTCGAAGATGAAACTCTACGTATGCAAGCACCAAAACACTCTGAACAAGATGTTGATCAAGAGAAAGCATCTGTGATGAGAAAAATTACATCTTATGAAGGGTTTTTACAAGCATTACAGGAAGTATTAAAGAGAGAAAACTAGGCTTTAAATATATGCATAGCTCCAGAGGTGCTTATCAACATCAAGACCCTCGAAGAGAACAATGAGGTCTAGAAAGCAATGAAATATGAGACATTGGGCCATGCATAAAGGTTGTCAATGGTTAAACATAAGCACAAGGCTGGGCTGTAGTACAAGAGCCACACAAGACTCGGCTAGAAGAGCTTGGGAAGATAATTGCGCAAAATATGGACCTTTTAGAAGGAATAATGACATCAATGTCCAGTGTTGTGTTGGTTCTACAAAATGAGAAGGGAGAGATTATGAGGGATGAGTTGGAATCCATTGTTGTGGACATCCCAGAAAAATTAAAGCAAGCACTCATTGACTGGTAGGTATTAGAGGCTGAAATAAAGGAGGAGTATCCAGAGTTGATACTACAAATTGATACAAAGGAGGTTGCCTAATAACCTCATAAAAATCTTTATTTATCTACATTCTTCCATTCTTATTCTTTCCATTCTTCTATTCTTTCCTTCATTTTTTTGAGATACCCATTGTCGGGACGACAATGAGATTAGTGTGGGGTAATGTTGATCAAATAATACTTTTCAAAGATCACACAAGGAGTCCACATGGGATAGAAGGCCGGAACCAAGGGCACGAGAAGGACAAGGAAGGACCCGCACGCAGAAGGCAAGTTCAGATTTCAGGACTTATCCGATTTTGAGCATGAAGACCTATTTTTAGAAGATGGCATGTGGAACACATCAACGATGTAGAGATGTGTGTGTCATGCATTGTCTATCTTTGGAGAAGTGGTTCAAAGCATCTATACATGGAGACAAGCTGAGAATAGAATTGACACTTCAGTTAACTGCAAGAGGACTATAGATAGCACACTTGCATGTGTGGCTATGATTGTAAATGGCATGTGGCTATCAATAACATGCGGCCTATTTCTAGAATAGATAAGCAGTGAAGGGAAAGTCCCCACCCTATATATATGATGTTAGGTACATAGTAGGGATATAGAGATATACATACATATATATATATATATATATAGAGAGAGAGAGAGAGAGAGCTGGATGTACGTGTGTGTAACAAAGAATATACACATATGATTGAATCACTATGTCAGCTCCATACGCGCATTGGTATAGCTTGAGAATAC
The DNA here is from genome assembly GCA_018340775.1 of Taxus wallichiana var. yunnanensis. NCBI lineage: Eukaryota > Viridiplantae > Streptophyta > Pinopsida > Cupressales > Taxaceae > Taxus > Taxus wallichiana. Next base: position 280,939,877 of record CM031240.1, read on the forward strand.
TATAAAGAGCTTCTGTATTTACTAATAGATGGAAGATATTGGCTGAATTTAAGTTTCATTATGTGTGTAGTTTTATAGTGCATGTTATTAATTGAATCATGATTACTGTTCAAGCTTATTCTTTCATAGATCTGAGAGTAGCATGCATTGTAGAATGATGGAATAGTTATGAATCTATATGTTTCTCCCTTCATCATGTTAACATCCTATTACAACAACCCTAAAGAGGGACCTAGTACCTTTGCGTGCTTCGAGTGAGCACTTAGTCTAGGCTTAGTGATGTGCCAACACGACTAGGGTGTTATCTGGTAAATACTAGGCTACATTATTCTAGAACATTGAATGGATCAAAGTTTAAATCAACCCATGGAGAACAAGGAGAATCATGTGAAGAAACAAGTGAGTGTGCCAAGGAAGGACATAGACTAAACACCATGACATAAGAGTCAGAGTCACAAGAGAGATGGAGATGGTGAAGGTGTATACGAGGGGTGGTAGAAAAAGTGGAGGGAGAAGAGGGCGTATGATAAGTAGAAGTGGGGGTGGAGAGTCTATCATCACCAATCTATCCTTATGATAATTCTCCACGGGAACTCCTTGTGCTATTATTATTTACTAATGCACAACTTTTATCTTGGTGGAAGTAATTTGGAAACACAAAAACATACATAACACAAGAATACCATAGACTATAACATAAAAGAACGATGGAAAATCTGAAATACAACTATAACATGTATTATTAACATGAAATTCTTACAATCTCACCCATGAATTACTCCAAGTGTTACTAACTCCACTTGCCTTCCAACAATAACTATGGGAGAAACTTCACAATTACACCTTTTAATGGCTTCTTTAACACACATTCTAAATGATGGCTTCCTTCACACACTTTCTTATACAATATTTCTCACTACTTCCTTCTATTTCTAAATGAGGGGGTGGCCTCTCTATTTATAGAACTTTCAGGCTTATCCACCTTATCTCTAAGATAGGATAAGAAATCTACTCTGACGAATCATATTCCATACCTTAACTCTTATCTTTACATATAAGCTTATCTTTTAAGATAAGATAAACCTTATCATTTCACATGGGTTCCACATTTTTAGACTTTTTACAAATAAAATACACAAAATATTTATGACATCACTCCTTGTCCTTATTACCAATATAATATTTCTAATTCCTAATCATGTAGACCCTACTTCTCTACTTACCCTAACTTTGACATTTTAACATTACCAAACCACTTACGACAAATATTTACTTTTTACCACAACATTCCTATTGTACTTTGACTGTTACCATACTATACATTATTGGCAACATTGTATTGGCAACATCGTTATCTTCTATCAGACGCTACTACTAATTATACTTAACAACATCCTATTCCTAATACATACATTAATGAAATAGAAATTACGGAGGAAAATTTTAGTGTTGACAAGTCATTATTTCCCAAGATTAGTAGGAAATATAGAGATACTCTTTTGAGAGGCCACCATTTTGAACAAAAATATAGAAGGCCTTAATGCGAGAAAAATATCTTCTTCCTCCCTATCCAACCTAAGTGTTTGCTCAAAGCACTAAAATAAAAAGTAGAGAAGTTCACCTTCTTGTCATACCCGAGGTGCTCCAAAGAGGAACAACTCGGGGCACATAAATCACCTGTACTATCCCTCAACAAAACTACCACATCACTTATTCACTACTATATCCCAAGGCAGGCGGTGGATGCAACTCCCTCTCAAAACTGAATTTATATTTTCACAATTTTTTTCCATGGCATAAAAAGTCATATGGTTCAGCCCAGTGAGAATTTGAAGTATATATATCCTTCTATCAAGAGACCAATCGCAATAGCAATAGAATCAAGTGAAATGACAAATTTCATCCTTCCCACCTTAACCTTTCTTTTTTTCCATGAGGCAAGCACACTACTAGTCACTCGGATAAAGTGACCAAATATTCCTCCATGAAGGTCGCAACACCACCTTCCTTTAGAATATTCTAGAATTCCAAGTCGGGATTGACCTCTTTACAAGAAGTGGGTTCAATCCTTTTGATAGTGCCTCCCATTTTGAAATGTTAAATCCTCGGCAAATATGGAAGTTAAAAAACCGAAGTGAGACTTGATTAAATAGAAGTTCTAGGAGGAAAAACATCCATCAATCGGACCCCATACATGTGTTTCAGGAATTCACTATGTATGTTACCTTTACCAAATTTATAATCACACACATGAAAAATCATCAATCTTACCAAGTCATTGTAATAACATAATCTATATCCAAAATAAATGCAAAAAAATAACTACATACTCGTATCCTTGTGATTGCTACCACCGAAAAAAGGTATTATGCATATTAGTGATACTATAACTAATTAAAGCTGTAGTGAAAAGGATGAATAATAAAATCAACCCCAAAATAGAATAAATATGATTCCAAATGGTGATCATTAGAAACAAGAGTTAGTAGATCCTCTGGGAAATCTCCCATACACTTGTTTTGCATATCCAGAGTAGACACCAATGTTAGCCAAGAAATCAACGACCTTGTTTCCCTCCCAATAGATGTGTTGGAACTTAACCAATTGAAAGAAAATATGGAGAGATCTTATATCTTCAATGATGTTTTTGATGGTCCATCGAGGGTGCTCATCGAGGAGAGAATCCTTACAATGTTTAGAGAATCACTTGAAACAATTAATTGACCAAAACCAATATGGAGCACCATTTCCATGCCTTTAAGGATGGTGTGGGATTTGGCCTTATGATTAGAACCAAAACCAAAGCAATTGGATGACATAGTCGGGGGTTACCAGAGTCATTCCTAAGAATTACACCCCACTTGAGGCACTTGGGTTGCCCTTGGCTGCACTATCATCGTGTTAAGCTTCAACCAATCCAAGGAGGTGGGAAAAGAAATTATTTGCATGAGCCATCACTATGGGAGGAGGGACAAGGGGGAAAAGGAGATGCCTAGGAAAAAATTCTGAAGGACTTAAGACTACTTTCTTCTTATGCTTCTCCCAGATGTAGCAATTTAGATTTTCCTACAAGACAAAAACCACAAGATTGAAGACTTCCCACATACCTTGAGATTTATCCTTGAATATGCACCTATTTCTTTATTTTAATATGCCTCATAGGACATGGGGAGAAGAAAGATCCAGGATAAAGAAGAAACCGATGAGAAAATTGGGGATTACATTAGGAAAATTCCTCTAAGAGGGAGGAAGGAAAGACCCATGGAAACCAAAATATTTCTAAGAAGAGGCACTAGATAAAATGGGTGAATAGGAAGTGGAGGAAGAGGTAAGTAGTGGATTCTAGGGCATTAAGACAAAGAGGGAACTAAGTAGGGAGGGAGAATCCCCTTTCCTTGATATTTCCCCCAAGATAATAACATCCCTAGAGGAAAGCTAGGAGAAGAAAACAATTTTGGGGAGGACTTGATGGATCCATATTCGACAAAGAGGTGGGCCACAAGGGATGTGGGGGCGAGAGAGAAAGGAAGCTTTGAAAGAGAAAAAATTGGAGGAGCTTCTAGGCTAGACGCGCACATCCATATCTAGAGAGAATTGAATATACTTGATAGGAAAACATAGCTTTAAGAAATTCAATGTGTTGTAACTATATCAAGCTACATCCTTCCTAGGAGGGAATAAGCCAATAAGGTTGGCCATCACTTATGTCAACTTAGCCACCGACCAATCTTCCAAAAATAGCTAAGAATTGAAGGTGAATTGGGTTCCGAGAAGGTGTTTCTAGATAGAGGCTTATCACCAATCCAACAATCATTCTAGAAATAAATGGTCAAACCATTTCCCAACTACCATTAAGTTCCAGTTATAGGAATTGATGGCTACTAGAAATGGAATTCTAGATGGCAAAACCTTGAGGGATATCATATGATAAAAATTCTCCTGAAGGGGGGAGATATTTGGAAATGAGAAAATGCACCCAAGGGTTTCTCTACTTTGAGGAAAGCACCCAACCTAGCTTAGCTAAAATTGCCTCATTCATCTCCAACACTTTCCTTAGATCAATCCCGCCCACTGCAAGAGGTTTGCAGGAAGCATTCCAAGACACAAGATTGATTCTTTTTCACTCTTTAGAACTAGTCCAGAGGAAATGTTTTTGAATTTGTTTAATACTAATAAGCAACCACCAAAGGAATCCTAAATAGTGACATAAATAATATTAGGAGCCTTTAAAGGGTTATTTTGACAAGTTACAACTTACCTTCTTACCTCAAAAGGGATCCCTTCTACCTAGCCGAGTTTATTCTAGAATATTTCAATGACCAGAGTCCAGAGATTCTTTAGTTGTATACCCTTGAAAAGAGGGAGACCCAAATAGTAGGGAGAAGGTCCGAGATGTTGTAACCAAAGATAAAATCAATCTTCCTTTTTCAAATTGGCGATGTGTTTATGAAGACAATACTTATTTTAGAAAAATTAATGAGCTGCTACAAATCAAGTTAACAACATTTGATAATTCTATTAGTTTTTCTAACTTCAACAACAAAGGATACCCCCAAGAGGAGGATATCATCTAGAAATTGACTATGTGTCGCCGTTGGCATCCTAGAGGTTATTTTAAAAGCCGAGATGACTACTGTATTTTTGGTACCCCTGAGGGATCTACTTAGAGAATTAACCATAAAATTGAAGAGAAAAGTGAGATATGATCACATTTCCTAATACCTTTGTTGTTTGTCAAGTAACCATTCGAATACCATTTAACAAAATGAAGAAAAGAGGAGAGGAGATACATCCAAAATACCCGGTTGCACCATTTCTCACAAAATCCAAATTTTTCAAGGACCTTGCAGAGGAAGGACCAACTAACTCTATCAAAATATTTTTGCAATTCCAACTTAATGATCATCACCGTTGTGTTCAAGTGATGTGCCAAATTTATGGCTTCATGAATAGTGATCACTCCACCTTGAATGAGGTGCCCCCTAGAAAACCCATTATGTTGATAAGAGATCAGAAGGTCTATATAAGGCTATAATATGGTAGCCAACATCTTAGTTCTGATTTTGTAGGAGGTATTACAAAGGTTAATAGGACAAAAGTTATAATAGACTTAAAACCAAGATATTTAGAGGCCAAGGCTAAAAAATTATTGTTCTATTATTTTAGAAGAGATTCATTTCCTCAGAGCTCATTGATCGCCTCTAACGAGTTAGTTTTGATAACATTCTAGAAAGACTGGTAGAAATCCACCAGGAAGCCATCTGGGCCTGGTGATTTGTCCCCTTTCATGGTGTTGGTGAGAAAAATTTTCACGTGGAAAATTTGATGGGTATCTTCCAATGCTCTAAAACTCTAGGTCCCTCGTTTGAATGGTGTAACTCCATATATTATAGGTGAATGAAAGTAAAATCTGTGGTGGCCTTAGAGGTTGAGGATCTAACAAGAACACTCCACAGAACCTATTCTTGCAATTGCATGTAAGGGAGGAATTTTCTAAGAAGGTAGGAAAGGGAGTGGGAAACGGAAAGGGGGATTAATATTGCAAATAGAAAATCAGATTCCTATAACCAGTAATCAAATTACTTCAACACACATATATAAGGAAAACTTTGTTACTAGCAAGTAAGATAAGATAGAATTTAGAACACAAAGTTTCATAAATTCTCTCATCAAAAAAGGCAATAAACTCCTTTCTTCTTCATTTATGTTTTGGAAAATTTGTACATAGTGAGAAATGGAAGAACATACTGAGAGAGGGAATAGAATAAAATTTCTATCTCTTTTGCTTTACTCCAAGTAATAATATCTCATGAGCATAAACAATTGACAACCATTAAGAATGGGGAATTAATTAAAATATATAGAATTAGAAAAGACTCTTCATTTATCCTCCACATGTCCCTTCACTTTTATTTTTCACTTGCAACTCTTGACATTCCCTGGGAAAAAATGTTATGTCCCCTTTTATTAATTAAGGGTAAGTTATTACATTTTAGACTATAGTCACATTAGTGAATAAGAAGAAAGGTGAATAATATAAAAATTTGCACCCTCCTAATGAAGAATTAGAACGTGAGGGAAGAGAAGGAAAGGGGAGTAAAGATAAGGAGAGAAGAAGAAATAAAACCGTGGAAGAAGTTGCCCTTGCTAATGACGATCACAATCTCAACTTTTTGCATAATGCACATATACCTTGAGTGGAGTGTTTAAAAAAACCATTTCAAGATCCCAAGATGACTGTAGGAATTTCTCATAATGATCCATTATGATCTCACAATGAGATTTTGGATCCCTCTCTTGTTCCTTAGGAATTCATAGTGCTCAAATCTCTTGACACTAGCATCCCCGCTTTTGCACACTCGTGTTACAACATTACAACATTTTCCTTTAATGATATAAGAGATGTGATTTTTAGCTCACTCCTAGATCACTTTCCTAGGTTAATTAAATCAACTTCAACCATTTCAATTCAACTCATTGATCTTCAAATCACCCAGCTCACTGAGAGATGATGATGGGTCCACTTGTTGCACCCGCGATGCTCGCCTTGCTTCTACGGACACAAATGAGCTCAAGATGATGTTTCTAAGACCCTTATGGAGTTCTCATTTCTATTTTTTATCTATGCATTCATCTTATAATCCCATAGAGATTCCAAAAAGTGGAAAGGTGAGTGAAATTGGAGCCATCCGCAACTTTTTGCATCCAAAATGAAGACTTTCTATTTTTAATAGTTAGGACGGGGATCTGCTCTTTTGAGACATATCACCCATTTTGCTCTAATATTACCTTCTGAACCTTTTGGAACACTCCATCCTCTTCTACTGCTTTTGCATTGCTATTTTTTTACTTTCTATTTTTAGCAAGTTACTTTTCTGGACCTTCTATTTTGGGAAAATTGTCGTGTTTACCCTATTTTTCATTTTGTATCTTTTCGATTGTTATGGGTGATCCAATTTTGCAATTAAGTAAAATTACTATTTTTAGCATGTGGAGGAGCATAAAATATTCTATTTTTAATAAGTGACAAAAATTTCCTCATTTTATGACGGGAAAAATGTTTTTAGATTTGGCTCTTCGTCGCAATCCCATGCTCCAAATTTCATTGTGTTGTGCTCACCAAAATGCTTAAAAATAAAGAACGAAATTTTTCCTGGTGAGTGCTTTAGGCACAAAGCTACAATGACAGCCATTAATGGAGTCACTAATATTTTTGAAAGTTTTCTTTCGCAAATCATATTTTTATGGAACTAATTTCACTGGGATAGGCTTTTCTCCTAGAATTTGTGCTCATAGTTTTAGCTTGATTTATCCACTCGAGTGATGGGAAATCAAAGGAAAAAAGCTAGGGAACAAAATAAGGATTTTGTTTCCCTTAAAAATCTATGGTATCACTTAAAATTCTATAAATTTCTTCTTGAAGGCCTCTAAAAATGGAGAAGTCTACAAAAAATCTCACTTGAACTGCGGCACCGGATTGTGAGATATGAGTGTTTTATGTTTTTGGCCATGAAGTCATTCTAGCGAAGAAAAATATGGTGTCTGAAGAAATTGAAGGTTTAATGGATGTTTTTCATCCATAAACATGGAGGAATGGAATAAAAATAAAAAAATGGGGGATGGAAAAGTTTTTTATAATTTTCTTCCTAAGCAGTGATTTTCTTGTATGCACGTGGATGGAAGAAGACATGATAGTTAGTTTTTTTACAAATTATGGCTTTTAAAACCCCATTGGGCTTGGGAGAATTTTTGTGTCCCAAATATCCCAAGGAGATGATAGATATGGTGCATTAAAATTCACCTCAACCTCGTCTTTACAAGTGATAGATGGAGATTGGTTGGTGAGAGAGAGAGAGAGAGAGAGAGAGAGAATAAATAATAAGCACACGAGGTCCGAAACTCGGGTCACATTAGGGACCTAAACAAAAACTAGGATTGAGTGAATTTTTGTTTCCCATTTTTTCCATGGGGATGGGACATAAGGTGTAATGAAATGTGCCTCATATTGGTGTTGACAAGTGTCCCTTGTTGGTTTACAAAGGTGGATTGGAGAGGGGCTTGAAAATGGCCTACATAAGCACCTTCTTGGGTCACATGAGGATTCAAGGGCCAAGTTGGCCATGCGGTGAATTTTTATATCCAAACCATCCCAAAGGGATGGGACATAAATTTTAATAAAATGTTCCCTCACCTGGTGATGACAAGTGGCATTGTGGGATTTGATGACGGAGAGAGCTTAGAAAGGTTGCAGAAAGGGGTTTTACTAGCTTGTTTGAACTCCATGAGGGTCACATGATGGTATAGGGGGCTATCTTTGGGTTGGATGTAGATTTTTGTCCCTTTTATCTCAAGGGGATGGAACACTTGGTGTAATAAATTGCACCTTGACATGGTGTGACATGTGTCCACCAGAAAAATGACTAAGTCCCAAAGCATACCTTGGAGGGAAGGTTGACGACAACATATCTTGGGCATCCAAAGGTCTTTTTTGGAACTTTTTAAAATGATATTGACTAAAAATATAATTTTGAGAAGTATGGGATGGGTCTCATGCTATAATTCAGCCTTAAACCCCCTCAAAAATATCCTTTTTTCTCATGATCATAGGTTGTGCATGCTGAAAACAGTCTATGGGCAGAATTTATTATGTCTTGTGAAGAATATGAAACCACCATCATTTAGAGATCTGAAATACCTTTCCAACGATGTTTTTTTGACCTCCAACTCCTTACGGAGCTCTTAAAATCACTTCCCAAAGTTCAGGTGTTGTTTTTTACTACAAGGTCTTTCACCTTCGGAACATTCTTTTCTTGAACTTGTCCCAAAGCCTCTGAAAATTTCCAAAATATTCAAAACTTAGTTACATAATATTCCTAGATCCTTAATACTGATTTTCGATTAATTTGGGCTTTCAAATCCACTCGGAGGTGTGCACCATGCCTTAGAAAGGATAAAAATAGCCATTCCTAATCCTCTTGAAAAGTCTACCTTACAAGGTACCATCTCAGAAGCACTTAAATGAACTTGTTTTCCTAAATCACCTATGGAAATTTTTAACACAACATAAAGGAAAACTTGACATGGAAGGATAGGCTCAAGTATAGGGGATGGACTGACATGGAGGGGTGTCGGGGAAGGCTTACAATGAAAAATTTTGACACTAAGGTATAGTTTTCCTTTTTCAATTTGAATTTTTCCCTTGAAAAAACACAAGACAACAACTGGCTCTCATTTGGGGACTCATTTTGGATCAAACAAAGTGAGGACAGGATGAGAATGAACTCCATAATCTTATTTTATAACTTGGACCAGTGCCTTATCCATTGGGTTGTAAAGTCACTTTGCACAATAAGACATAGGCCAAAAGGAGTACACAAAAAAAAAGGGAAACACACAACACACTAAAAAGGAAAACACACACAACAGGAAAGGGAAACACACACCTAAATCACCTATGGTACAATTTGGGGGACAACCTACTTTCATTAAAGCACTTTTTATTTAGAAATAACATCCGAAGAGGTAACACTGAATGATGATGTTTCATGAATCCATTTATTGGTTTGAGAAAGTAGCCTCCTTTCCTCAACCACTTATGAAATCCAGTGCTTTCATGATTTTTGTATACTTGGGAGGAGTGAGCCTACATGATCTTTTTGATGCTCAATTTTTTTCTCAAAAATTCCATTTTATCACTATCTTAGGAATCAATTTCAAATTAGTTATTGCATTCCATGTTCTCCCACGCTATTTATTTCCCATCTTGTATTTCGTCACTACCCGGGTATGATTTTTGATTGGGTTGCTTGAATTTTCGAGTTATTTTCTTTTCCATATTCATGCTTACTGAGAACTTTCCCACAGGAGGTCTTGAATTCACTATTTTGTTCCATTACGTTATGAGGTGTTTGGTCATCCAATGAAGAATAAAAAAACCTCATAATTATCTTGTATGGCCATAACATGAGCTAAGAGGTCAAGACTTGGCTTAGGATATTTTGTGCCTTCTTCCACTTTCAATATTTCTTGCATGGATTCCTCTGGAAATACCAAAATATCATCTTTAAATTCATTGTAAGAACATTTTTTTGGAATTCAAGGCTACCATTCGAATAATTTTTCACCATCTCGAAGCTCATTTCATTCTACTACTTCTTTGTCTAAGGGAGTATAAAATTCGAGGACATCAAATTTCTTTGTTTCAAATTTTTCATTATAGAAAGAATCCTCCTCTTCGAATGGAAAAGAGTAAAATTTAACTTCTTCATCACCTCCATCACTCATTAACTTAGGAGGGAAATCACATTTCTCATCTTGAAAAATTTCTTCATGACTAATTTTCAATTTGATGGAGGATCACGAATTAGATTCATATCGGTCTTGCAAATCCATGGCTTACATCAAGAGTTCAAGGCTAAGATGAGGGTATTCTATCTCTTCTGCAACTCTTACAAATTTGTGTCTGAGTAATCTTCTTTCGGAAGCTTGTCACAAGTTGAAAGGTATCCTTCATAGATGACGTGATAAAGAGAATAATCATCTTCAAATGGGAATGAGAAAACATCCTCATATTTGGGAAACATGTCAACTGATTTCTTTGCTTGAAATTCGTCACGAACCATCTTCTCTTCTTCATAGATCACATCATCCATAAATTTGGGGTTACCCTCTCACAATTAAAATTTTCTCAATATTTCTTCAATACCAAAGCCCCTAGGAAAGGGATGTTTGGTCCTATCAAGATGAGAATCTCATCTTCTTCCTTGGGAGTTAAAAATGGTTCATTCTCCACTATTTTGGTATAAGATATTAGCTTCTGGATTTCCTGACTTCTGCACTATGTACCTCATATTTTTCATAGGAAGTAACTTCTCCATGTCTCCTTTAACGAGAATGGTTGTGGAAAACCAATTCATTTGGATTTTTTCTCCCAAGTATCAGAAGAAGCTTCTACCTAACAACATTCCAAATAAAGCCCAAATTTATGCTACCAAGATAGCCATCAACACCTTTTTGATTGGGAATTCGGCAAGAGCCACCTCTCGCATCATTGATCTTTCCTATAAGTGGGACATCCTTTTATTCTATGGAGTAACTTGAACAACTATCCTATGTCAAGGTGATCCCGAGAGCATTGACCACCTTTATAGGAATTACATTGTCGAAGCACATAAATATATTATAAAATTATTCAACTGGTATCTTCCGGCAAGAAGCGAGACATAGGAAGTATCAGTCTTTGATGTAATTAGAGAAAGCATGTTTTGTGTATGAGGCATATGTGGTGTCGTAGTAGACCCTTGGATTTGAGTTTTTAGTGTTGTATTTTGGGCTACCACCCTTGATAAAATTTATAAACCTCTTGAATTTCTCTAGGTTTTTTTGTAAATATTCAACTTTAGAAATCTAAACTTTGGTATTGTGCGCATGATTAATGAAATTGAATGGAGCAAAGACAGTGAACTTGATGTCCCAAGGACCTGGAATGTTTACATTGTGGAGGAAGTGCTATCTTGGAATCTTGATATTTTTATTGGATGAGGGGGTGGATTTGTTAAGAGTGATTAACTTTAGAGGTGCATTAGAGGCTCTTAAAAGACTAGATTTTATAGGAGTAGAATTGGGTTTAGAAGGAGCATGGGAAGACTTACTTGGAACAGCCGGTGCTCTCTTGTTTACCACAAGATCATGTTTCTCCAATGAAAAATCCATGGAGGGAGGAAGTGGAGATCCTCAACTGATTATTTTAGTTTATTGAGTCACCATAGGAGGATCTTCGATCTTCTTCTTTTTCATGGCATTGGAGGAAGGATCTCCCTTTTATACTAATAATGGGTGAACACGCACATGAGAGGCGTGGTGCCTCTTTGTCATCATCTTCATCACCTCTAGAATACTCACAGAATCTGATTTGTGCACAGTTCTCTACTTCTTCAACATCTAAAAAATCATTTTCTTCACTTTCTTGTTCCAATAATTCATCTTCTTGAGCTCTGCAGCTTTCATTGATAGGTGGAGCCTCCAAGGAAATCCTTTGGGGTGCTTCGTAATCTTATTTCTATTATAAACTTGATGGAATTCTCATTGGGAAACTTCTCTCTTCAACCTTATCACTTTTTTACCAATTTCTGCAAAAATGGATCAGTTCTCTCATCTTTGGGACGATGGACCTTATTCGTCCTTGAAGGATTCTTGATTTTCTAGATGAGATGAGGTAATCTTCTACCTTGAAATTTTTCTGCAAACAACTTCAAAGGATGAATCCTAGCTCGATAATTGACCACTAATGAAGAACCTTTTCACGTTGTCATCGAAGGGAACAACTTCAAGAGGTATCCTTTTGAGCAACCTGTTATAATGAGATATGAAGTCCCTCATAGTCTCATTAGATTCTTTCTTCATTTGAGCCAACTAGACTAGGAGGTCTTGATAATCTTTGGTAGATTTGAATATTTCTTTGAAAAAAATTTAAACCATCCCAATAGGTGATGGACCAAGATGACAGGAGATATAACCATTATGTTTCCTTTTCTTGTAGATTATACAAATAGTCTCACGAAACATATTTATTTTCAATTCTAAGAATTCTACATGATGTGATGAATACAGAGATGTGTTCTTCATGAGTTTGGGTGTCGTCACCTTTTAATTATTAAAAAAACTTTTGGGAACTCATCGGTAGATCATGAAGAGCAGTGTAAGATCAATTGGATCAGTATTCCTTCCCATAGAATGATGGGTTGGGTTATTTTTCTTTCTTCATCCTCCATTACTTCTTCTCGCTTCATCTTTTGCTTCCACTTTTGAAAATTCTTCTCCCAACTTTTCTTCTAATTCTTGTTATCCTTCATTAGGGAATTCAATGTTCAACTGTGGGTGGAAGGAAAGGGAAACAAAAGGATTTACATGGGGGAGTATCAACATGTGTTTGGATAGGATTACCAGGTGACACACTTAAATAATTAGATGGGGATGAAGCTCGAGAGAATTAATAAGGGTTATCTTTGATCTTTTTTTGTGGGTTTTGCAAATCCTCGAAAGTGGGATAAAAAAATCCTCTCAGTCTATTCATCATGGTATATCTCCTTTCAACCATCTTTGGGAAAATATTTCAATTGGAATATGAAAGGAAACTGTGGAATATGAAGGGTCATTTACAAGAATCAACAATGGGTTTCTAACAATGGATTTTTAATTTTATATTTTTTGGTTTTTTTGAATATATATTTTTGTAAATTTTATCGTCGTATTTTGGGTGTAGAATATACCAAATCTGCCCCATGGTGGGCGCCAAAAACTGTAGGTGATAAAAAAATTCAAGTGGAAAAATTAGTGAGTATCTCACAATGATCTAAGACTCTAGGTCACTCTGCTTGAATAGTGCAGCTCCATTTATTATACATGAATGAAATTAAAAAATTTGGTTGCCTTAGAGTTTGGGGATCTAATAGGAATACTCCATTGAACCTAAGGAAAAATCTTGCAATTTCTTGCAAGGGAAGAATTTTTTGAGAAGGTGGGAAAGGGAGTGGGAAAGGGAAATGGGGGATTAATATTGCAAGTAGAAAATCAGACTCCTACAACCATTAATCAGAGTACTTCAACACACATATATATAAAGAAACCAACATTGTTACTATCAACTAGACAAGATATAATTTACAACACATCTTTTAGTAAATTATCGATCAAAAAGGAAAGAAACTCTATTTTTCGTTGATGTTTTGGAAAAGTGTACATAGTGAGAAATGGAAGAACATAGAGAGATGGAATAAATAAAATTTCTTTGTCTTTTGTTTTACTCAAAGTAGTAATCTCTCATGAGCATTCAAAATTGATAACCCTTAAGAATAGAGAAGTCATTAAAATATATAGACTTAGAAAATACTCTTCATCTATCCCCCATGTGTCTCTTCATTTTTCTTTGTCACTTGTGACTCTTAACATTCCTAGGAAAGAACATTAAGTCTCCTTTTATTAATTAAGGGTAACTTATTACGTTGTAGACTATAGTCACATTAGTGAATAAGATGAAAGGTGAATAAGACACAAAAGTGCACCCTCCTGATGAAGAATTTGAAAGTGAGGGAAGAGATGGAAGGGGGAGTGAATATAAAGAGATAAGAAGAGAAATAACCATGGAAAATGTTTCCCTTGCTAATGACAGTCACAATCTCCACTTTTTTACATAATGCGCAGACACACGAGAGCGGAATGTTTAAAAACATTATTTTAAGATCCCTAGATAACCGTAGGCATTGCTCGTGATGATTCATTCGATCTCACAATCAGATTGGGGATCACTCTCTTTTTCTCTAGGCTTTCACAATTTTTTGCTCACGGTGCTTGAATCCCTTGACACTTGCATCCCCGTTTTGCACATTTTGTTGCAATATTTTAACCTTTTCCTTTACTACTCGAGAGATGTTATTTTATTTATCTCACTCCGATATCACTTACCTAGGATAACCCAATCCACTTTAACCATTTCAATTCAACTCATTGATCTTCAAATCACCCAACTCATCGAGAGACGATGATGAGTCCACTTATTACACCCTACGATGCGCTAACTTGCTTACGGACAAAAATGACCTCAAGATGATATTTCCAAAACCCTTACGTAGTTCTCATTTCTCTGTTTGAGCTATGATGTCATACCAAAATCTCGTGGAGAGTGTTAAAAGTGGAAAGGTGAGTGAAACTAGAGCCATTCGCAACTTTACGCATCCAAAATGAAGACTTTCTATTTTTATCATGTAGGATTGAGACCTTCCATTTTGGTACATATTACCCATTTTGCTCCAATATCACCTTTTGAACCTTCGGAACACTCCATCCTCTTCTTCTATTAGTTCATTACTATTTTTAGTAACTTTCTATTTTTATCAAGTTACTTTTTTGGACCTACTATTTTGGGAAAAAGGTTGTTTTTACCCTATCTTTCATTTTATATATTTCCTTATTGTTCTAGGTGATTTGTACTTGTAATTCAGGGAACTTACTATTTTTAGAATGTGGAGGAGCATAAAATATGCTATTTTTCGTAAGTGAAAAAAATCCTCTCGGTTTGGGAGGAGAAAAATATTTTATATTCGGCTCTTCGTCGTGATCTCGTGCTCTAAATTTTATTGTGTTTCACCCACTAGAATGCTTGAAAATAAAAAATCATTTTTTTCCTAGTGAGAGCTTTAAGAACAAAGCTACCATGGAAGACATTTATATAATCACTGATATTTTTGAAACTGTTCTTTCCCACCTCAGATTGTGATGGAACCAACTTCAATGGGATAGATTTTTCTTCTAGAATTTGTGCTCGTAGTTTTAGCTTCATATGTCCTAGGAGTGATGGTAAATCGAAGGAACAAAAGTTGGGGGAAATGGGGGGTTTTGTTTCCTTTAAAAATATGAAGAATCACTTGAAATTATTTAAATTTCTTCTTAAAGGCCTTTGAAAATGGAGAATTCTACAAAAAATATCACTTCGATCGTGCACCGGATTGTGAGATATGTGTATTTTACATTTTTAGCCATGAAGTCATTCTAGTGGAGAATGGATATGGTGTCTCAATAAATCTCAGGTTTAATGGATGCTTTGCAGAAATAAATTTTTAGGAATGGATAAAAAAGGAGAAATGGGGAGGGAAATGTTTTTGTACTTTTCTTTTGGTAGTGGTTTCGTTGTACACACATGAATGGAAGCAACACGACAGTTAGTTTTTACAAATTACGGATTTTAAAACCCCTTGGGCTTGGGCACATTTTTATGTCCCAACTATCCCAAGGGAAAAGGAACATATAGTGCACAATACTTTTCCTCAACCTCATCTTGACAAGTGGCAGATGGAGATTGGTCGATGGAGGGAGAGAGAGAATGAGCAATAAGCACCTACGGGATGACTTTGAGTCACATGAGGGACCGAGAACAAGGGATAGGATTTGGCACATTTTTGTGTGCCATCTATCCCATTACAATGGTACACAAGGTGAAAGAAAATGTTCCTCATCCTGGTGTTGACAAGTGTCACTTGCTAGTTTGTGGAGGCAAAGAGGAGAGGGGGTTGAAAAATGGCCTCGGAGCACCTTCTAGGGTCACATGAGGAATCAAGGGCCAAGTTGGGAATGGGGAACATTTTTTTGTCCCAAATTTCCCAAGGGGATGAGAAATAAGGTGCAAGAAAATTCTCCCTCACTGGTGATGACAAGTGGCAACTATGGGATTTGATGACGGAGAGAGCATAGAAAAATGGGATAAACTGGCTTGTTTGAGCTCCGTCGAGGTCACATGATGGTCTAAGGGTATATTTTGGGGTTGGGCACAATTGTTTCCCTTGTATCCCAAGGGGATGGGATAGTTTTGTAATAAATTATGCTCAAACTTGTTGGCTACATTTGTCCACCGAGAAAAATTACTAAGTCCCAAAGTATACCTTGGAGAGAAGCTTATTGATAACATATATTGAGCATCCAGAGGTTCTTTTTGGAAATTATTATATGATCTTAACTGAAAATTGAATTTGGAGAAGGATGGGATGGGTATCATGCTCTAATTCTTCCTCCAACCCCCTAAAAATACCCTTTTTCTCAAGATCGCAGGTTGTGCATGATGAAAATAGGATGTGGGTAGAATTTCTTATGTCTTGTGAATAAAATTAAACCACAATCATTTAGAGATATGAAATATATTTCCAACGGTGTCTTGTTTTACCTCCAACTCCTTACAAAACTCCTGGAATCACTTCCCAAATTTTAGGTGTTATTATGTACGCAAGCTCTTTCACCTTCAAAGACCTACTTTTACTGAACTTGTCCCTAAACCTATGAAACTCTCTAAAATATTCCAAAATCAATTTCACAATGTTCTTATATCCTTAAAATTCAAGTTGATTAATTTTTCTTTCAACTCTACTTGGGGGTGTGCACCATGCCTTAGAAAGGAAAAAAATAGCCATTCGAATCCTCTTGAAAAGTCTTCCTTACAAGGTACCATCTTAGCAACACTTTAATGAACTTGTTTACCTAAATCACCTATGAACAATGTTGACACGTCATAAAGGACCACTTGACAAGGAAAGATAGGCTGTACAAGGGATGGGCTAACCTTGAGGGGTGTCGGGGAAGGTTTATAATGAAATTTTTGACACTAGGGTATAGTTGTCCTATTTTCAAGTTGAATTTTTCCTTTCCAAAACACATGGAAAACACGCTTTGTGAAATTTTTTGAGGAGAAAGGATTAGTAACATTTTTGTTAATTTCATCGAGTAATCATCTTCGGGATGTGTTGTAGCATTTCCATAGCATCCATATCATTTATGGGACCTTCCTCCTTGAGGAGATTAGTGTAGAAATTTACCAACTATGTCGATATATCAATCTCAAAATTCAAGAGGTTCCCCTATGTAGATAAGAGTTCCTTAATCGTATCTTTGCTCTTAAGCTTAATGGTTGTAGCATCAAAAAAATTAGTGTTTCAGTCCCCATTTTGTAGCCAAAGATCCCTAAATATTTACCTCCAATAGATTTCTTCTTCAACAAGATTATTATGGAACTCACTCGGTAGATTTAGATATTGTTGATGAAGGGAATGGATTCTACCAATTAGTTCAATATGTGAAGAGACCTCAACTATTTTCAAGGAGAGTTGTTTCTTCCTTTCTCTAATGTTCCCAAAAGTTTTAGACTTCCAAAGTTCAAGTTGTTTCTTAATGTAGGTAAGATTCTTCGTGAATCAAAACATAGTGACCCATGAACTTCCACATCCACAAATCCTTAATGAGGTTATCTAGGTTGTGGTTCTACATCCAAGCCACTCAAATATGAAGGGGGATTCTTAGTGCTTAGAAAATTTGTTACATCCAAGAACGGGGGTTGTGATCGAAAGTAACTTTGGGGAGGGCCACGGATGAAAATTGTTGTAATGCGACAACCAATCATGGGATCTCGAGTAACTGTCCAACCAAATTTGGATATAGTTGATCCCTAATATTCTATTTGATTAGGTAAAAGAGGCACCATGAAGGTCAAAATCAATAACATGACCCTATCTAATGAAAATGGAGAGAGCTTCCATACTACGTAACTAGCTAGAGAGTTACCTTTCTTTTCGAAGGAAAGAGAGAGGTATTAAAATCCCTAGCAATGAACCAAGGTAGACAACTATTACTAAATTCCAAAAGAGCTTCACAAATATTATCCCTTTGTGCTTCCGGACCATAAATATTGACTCTAATCCAATCTAATTTTGATCATATTTCTTGAAAAAAAAAAAAACCCAAGAAAGGGGGTTTATTAATGATGCATTCACTATAAAGGATAGAAGAATCCCAAAAAGTAAAAATCCCTCTAGAGTTACCAGTCGAGATGTGGAAGGAAAAGAGGCTTTGGGATAAATCCTAAGAAGGTCATTATCCTCTTTGAGCTTTGTCTCTTGTAACATGATGATATCAAGAGATTTTTTCAGTTTGATTTCCTTTAGGATTCTTCATTCGAGGGAATTTACCCCCCTAATGTTCCAAGAAAGGACCTTTTTTCTTAGGTTTGGAATTTCCCCCACCCTCAATGGTGAGAGTACATTGAGTTCCCTGAGAAATATTTTAAGTTGTTTCTAGCTGCATTTTAACTATTTTGGAGGGTCTTTTATTCTTTTGTTGATTCCCAGATCCTAATTCTTTTTATAGTTGCTTTTAGTTATTCTGGGTGAAATGTAATCTTCAATAAAAAAATGCAAGGAGAGTTCAACGAAGTATTCACTTCCAGACATGAAGTGAAATTTGGGGAAGAGGATCATCATAGACATCATCCTAATGGGGAAACAATGACTAGAGAAAATCATTCGAGGGAGGGGGTCAACAACCTGGAAGAGGTACATGGAGATCACACAGCGAAGGGGAGGAGGGAGAAGGGGAAGGGAGGTCCACTAACACCACAATTTTAGGTGTGTTAGGGGAGTCCACCGATGAAAAATATCACCCTCTTGGCTAGAACTCCGAAAGGATTAAAAGCTCCCTCCTTAGGTGTAACTTTGGGGATAAACTTCCCCTCCAACTTAGGATAAGGTATATGGGTTTTCTATTTGGGAGTTGGTTTAGAGGGACAAAAAGGGCTTTGTCACCAATGCTTTTACAAATAGAGCAAGCTTTCAGAAAATATTCATATTCAATGGGTTGGGTCTAAATACCAAAATTCGAGAGGAGATCAATAGACTTAGAAAGATGATTACTAACATCAACATTAACATAGAAACAAACATAAATGAATCTTGATCTCACTTTAGTGGCTTGATCAACTGCAATAAGAGAGCCTAAGTAAAGAAAAATTCCTTCAATCATAGTTGTGTCCCAAAATAGAGTGGTAGACTGTTAGACGAACCCATATCGAAGCATGTTTCATTGCTTCAAGATGGGATTGAACCTAAGTTCATTTCAAAGATAAAAATAATGTCATCAACAAACCGGGGTCCCCAAGGAGGAATTTGGAAAAGTCCTCTTTATGGCCAAAGGTAAAGAGAGTAAAAACATTCGGCATAGAAACAACCTCAAGAGGTCCACAAGGGTCCCACTTAATACGAGCCCATTTTTCAATATCCTCCAAAGGGGGTCTCGTGCCCATTATTTTACTAATCAAAGAAATATTCCTCGATGCCTGAGTTGCATCCATGATCTGAGAAGGGATCAACAAGGACAACATCCCATCCTGCAGAGTATCCCGAAGCTTTACTGATTTGTGTCACTGGGGATCCGGTGACATCATTTTTCCATGAACCAGGTGGAACATGTGACAAACATCACCAATTCCATCAAGGGGGAGCAGGTATAGACCAAGAGGATCTAACATAGCCGTTGAAATTTCCATCCAAAAAAATTAAACAATTTCATGAAACCCTTGTTATTGGGAGAAAGCTCAAAACTTAAAAATGTTGAATGTTATCTAATATAAGAG
The DNA here is from genome assembly GCA_018340775.1 of Taxus wallichiana var. yunnanensis. Taxonomy (NCBI): domain Eukaryota; kingdom Viridiplantae; phylum Streptophyta; class Pinopsida; order Cupressales; family Taxaceae; genus Taxus; species Taxus wallichiana. The sequence goes on from CM031240.1 coordinate 280,959,816, forward strand.
GGATACTTCATTTGTCCTATTGGATTTCCTCATAACATTGTTTTCCTTAGTACTACAACTTTCCTCATAATATTTTTTTCCTTTGTATTATGGCTTTCCCTATAACATTTTTTTCCTTTGTTCTATGACCTTTTCATGGATTTTTGCATGGATTTGTTTTCCTTTATACTTTCCTAACTTTTCCTCCCTAGCTTTGTGGCCTGGCAGAACAACTTTTCCATGCATGACGGCCCTCTATTATTTTCTCTCATACCCTTTTTACCTGATTCGACAAATTTTTAAAACTTTATTCATACTCAAGTCTTCGGGAAACTAGAATTTATGGTTTTTTGAGTCATTAGTTCTACCATCAAAATATATCTAAGTTTGAAACTTGAATAAGTTGTACAAATAAGCATGGGATCTTATTTGGATAATAATTTGGAGGCTTTCAATGACATCTCCCTCTAGATGGAAAAACTCCATTAGCCTTGAAGCACCTCTTGGGCATGGAGTTATGTGTTAACTATTGTAACTTCTTGGAAACAATATGAGCATTGAAAATAGATTTTGGAAATAACAACTATGTGCATGAAGCACTTATTAGAAAATAAACACACCATCAAAGTGCATAAGGCACATAAGAAAGGAAACTAACAACAACAATGTGCATGAAACACTTGGAGGAAAGTAAACACAAAAAATTGTTATATACAAGGGTGAAACATGACCTCAATAGAAAATTTTGAGGTACATCCCATTAACTGGGATGGGAAAATCATCACCATTCATCTTAGAGAGATAAAAGGAATTGTTTTTTTGTAACTTGTAATAAAATATGGCCCACTCCAAAAATAATCAAATTTGGTGTCTTCCAAGATTAGTTCTTTCTTCATCCCACTTGAGCACAATGTCTCCTTCTCTTAATGTTCTTGCAACTGATTTTTGATCAAAATAACTCTTCACTTGAGCTTGATGAAGCTCCATGGTGGCCATTGCATTATTTCTAATTTCTTCTAACTCCATCAATTCTACAAATCTGATTGACATTGAATCTTCCTCCATCATCTCCATTTGTTTTATAAGATCTAGAGTTGGTAACTCATAGAAAATTTATAACTTTTCTTCTCTACCATAGAAAATCATGAAATGATAGTATCCAATTAACCTCTTAAGTGTAATCGTATCATCACATAAGGTTAATTTCAGTTTTGTATGTCGTGATTGCTTATTTGTTTCCATAGTACTTTTGATGATTCAAATAAGATTCTTGTTGGTTGATTCAACCAAGCCATTCCCTTAAGGATAATAATTGGAATATGTTGAGAGATGAATTCCAAGCTTGACTTCCCATGTGTTGATCTTTGTTCCAAGGAAATATAATGTGTTATCTGAGATGATTGTTGTTGGGACACCAAACCTTGTGACAAGACTTTCATAAAATTCCAAAACTGATGTCTCATTTGCTTCTTTCAAAGCTACTACTTCTGTCCACCTTGTGAAATAATATGTAGCTATGAGAATCCATTTATGACACTGTACTGAAAGGTAGGTTAATCATGTCGATAAATTCCAAACCCCATTACATGAATGGCTAATTTACCTGAATGGATTGAAGAGGAAGAGCTGCTAACTTTTATTTTCTTGAAAAACAACACTCGTTGAGCACTTCCTTACCCATGCATGAGTGTCTTGGAATAATTTTGGCCAATAATAGTGAAATCTCATAATATTCAATGTTTTAGTTCTTGGTGCAAAGTGACCACTGGATATTCCTCCATTAAATTCTTCCAAAACATGCTCAATTTGATCTAAATCAACACATCTTAAAATAACTCCATTCACATCTTTTATAAACAAAATATTATCAACAAGGACATAAGGAATGGATTGCAATCTAAAATACCTCATTTTTATTTTGTTTAAACATTGTGGTAATTTTCCAATATTAAGAAAATAAATCATGTCTTGGGTCCAACTTTGACGCAATAAAGGATTAGTTGTGTCTCGATCATTTCATAGCACTAAAACTTGATTTTTTTTTCTTTATGCAAATCTAAAGCTAGTGTTTTACACAATATTTTTCCTCATAATAGTCTCATAACCTTGATATCAAAATCATATTCAATGACTTTTGTGATCCAACCTTCCTTTTCTCATTCAAATCTTTTCTTAAAAGAAATTCTTTAACACTTAGATGAGAAACCATTAAATGAATCTTGTTATTTAAAACTAGATGTTTGAATTTTTAAGGCTTCTAATAACTGAAAGAACCTATTTTTTTTTAAATAAAACCTAACCTCATACTCTTCCAATCCTTGAAGGTGGTTCATTTTAAGAGACCTCTTGGAAATCAGAGGTGGAAAATACCTGGCGAATATCCCGGAACCGGTTTCGCGGGAAGGTGAATTTTTTGGGGGTTGTATGAAAAAATTTCACCTGATTGTCAAGTGGTGAGACAGAAGGCTACTGAGATGCGTGATGAGAAGATTTTCATTGTCGTGCATGAAAAAAAAATCATTGACAGGCGTCTACAGCCTCCGCCTCTGCTTTCTCATCGAAAAAATCTCCATGTCGCACGTCAATAAACTCTTTGTCATGCACTGCTATGCGTCAATATCTGTTGTACCTCCTTGTCACGCGTCAACTATCTGTCAGTGTCACGTGTCAACAAATAACCCTCATTGACATGCATCAACAGACCTCATTGACGCGTGTCAACAAGGTTATTGACGTGCGTCGGTGAGTCAATTGAGGTCTATCGACACGCCGTCAACAACCTTGTTGCGCGCGTCGGCGAACCTCATTGATGCGTGTCAACAAGGTTGTTGATGTGCATCAACAGACCTCATTGACATGCATCAACAACCTTGTTGGACGACGTTAACAAATAACCCTCATTGACGCATGTCAATAGACCTCATTGACGCGCATCAACAAGGTTGTTGACGCGCGTCAATGAGGTCTATTGACACGCGTCAATGAGGGTTATTTGTTGACGCGCGACAGCAAATCTCCTGTCGCGCACCTGCAGCCTCCGCCCTCTGCTTGCGCATCAAAAAAATCTTCGTGTCGCTCATCAACAAACTCTTTGTCATGCGTCTACTATGCGTCAATATCTGCAGTACCTCCTTATCGCGTGTCAACTATCTGTCAGTGTCGCGCGTCAACAAATAACCCCATTGTCGCGCATCTACAATACGGGATATATCATATTGTTGACAAATGTGAAGTAGAAGTGTTCTACCTGGCGAATAATCTAGGATTATATAGGGGATATTTTTCAAGGGTAGGCGAAGCCGACCCCTAAAAAAAATTAAAGTGTAATTTTTAGGCAAATTTGTGTCACTCGACCCGCGTGGAAAATTCACCTTTTCAAATTTTTCAAAAATGGAATATTCGCCATATTACGAATATTCGCCACTAAAACTATCCCCTGTCCTTGATTGAAGAAGACAATTAATTGCTCCAATTTTTCATCATTTTGTTGTACCAACATGGTTGAGATTGTATCAATTTCTCCAAAAGCATATAAAATAAAATATTTACTAAAATATGGATTGAAAATTGTTGGATTTTGTGAGATTGTGTTTTTAATTACTTCAAAGTAATTCTTTCCTTCTATATTCCAACTAAAAACCATGTTATTTTTTAACATTGAAGTTAACGGCCTTACTAAATTTGTAAAATCTGGAATGAATCTTCTAATAAAATTAATTCTACCAATAAAAGTTTGTAACACCTTCCCTGTGATTTAGCAAAGGAAATGATAATATTGTGCTTGCCATCTCTAAATCAATAGGAAGGCCTTTTTAGACACAATGTGACCCAACAATTTACCTTCATGCACTACAAAAATGCACTTCTTTGGATTAAGTGAAACACCAAATTGTCTACGAGATCTCAAACACATGTCCGAGATGTATGATATGGTCTACGTAGAATGTTTTAAGAAACCGATTATGTCATCTAAATAAACAAGAATACAAGTATTGATTAACCCTTGAAACACCAAGTCCATATCACATTGAAACGTAGCTCTCACATTTGATAGTCCAAAAGGAATTTTTCTATATGTGTATGTGCCCCACTTTGTTGGAAATGTTATTTTAAATTGATCTTATTCTTGGACCAAAATATGATTGTTATCAGAATTACCATCAAGGAGTGAAAATCATTCCAAACCACTCACCCTTTATAAAATTTTCTCCATTAATGACAGCGAGTAATGATCTTAAAGGCACCTTGTTTAAATCTCTAAAATCCATACATAAGTTTATTTCTCCATTCTTCTTTCTCACGGGAACCAAATTGGCAACCCATAATGAGTGCTTCACAAGGAAAATAATGTTAGCTTTGATCAACTTATCCAATTCTTGTTTCATCAGCGGTTCAATTTTAGGATTGATGGGTCTTTGCCTTTTTATGACTAATTTTGAGTTAAAATATATTTCTATCATATGTTGAGCTAAATCTAGGTTGAAAACTTTTAAATCGCCATAGCTCTATGCAAAAACATCATCAAATTCCTGATAAAGTTGAAAAAAATAATGATTTTCATCTTGATTACATACCTTTCCCAATTTGAGTGCTTTATCATTGCCAATGTTGATTTGTTCATAATCTTCTTGTTTGATCACCATGTTATATTTATCACTTATGACTTGATCATTTGTGTTAAAAATAAATTCAAGAGTAACCAATCCTTGAGGTATTTTTAGCATTTTAATTGGATAATATGTCCTTCACACTATTGTTGTAATCTATCCTCATTTTACTAAAAATCAAGTTCCTCTTGAAATAAATTTACTATTTATTGATTTGAATCAAACACTTTATAATTAATGTTGTTATTCGGGATATACGGCCTTACAAATATCTTGCGGTGTTGATGATTTGTGCCCTTTCCGATTTGATACGCAATGTCAACTTGAGCACCAATTACAGCCAAGCTATCTACATGTTTATTCTTCCCTCTAGGAATGGATGAAACATTGAAAGCATCAAAGTCTTCTATTAAATCCCATACTCTGTTTTTGTAAGATCTCAATAAGTTATTTTTAGTTTCATCTTGTCTTGATTTAATTAACAACTAACTCAATATCATTAAATAATTGTAATGATTTTATTCCTTTCTTTCTTTCCCACTAAATGCCATGAATAAGAGCCTCATACTCAGTTGTGTTGTTAGTGCAAGTAAATTGAAATCTTAAAGATGAGAAATACCTTTATTTTGTTGGAGAAATCAGCATGATTCCCCAACCTTTTCTATTCTTACTTCTTGATCCATCAAATTACAATTTCTACAAACTTTCATCTTGCTAGTTTGGTTTCACAAGGTTAAGAATAATAGAATTTTATTCATGAATACAATATGTTCTAAGACCTTCCTCTTCAATTTTACCGAAAGGATCAAAAATATGATTTTGATTAGCCCATTCATCAAGCAATAAATATGGAACTCCCTCAAGAAGTGTGGATGGTTATTGATCAATTGGGTTGTCTTCTTCATCCTTGATCATACAATTAGAATTAATGGCACTAGAAATATAAGGTTCTATGTGATTTTCTAAGATGGGTTCATACCTTATGGTAACTTTAGTGTCATACCTTGTTCTAAATAACATATGAGACTAGTCTGATGATAAATAACCTCCAATTTTGGCTATGAAATCTCTAGAAAGACACAAGGAAAATAGAGGAGGAAGATCAATGATAAAAACATCTTAAGGAATGGAAAAGTTGGGGTATGCATGCAAGGTTAATCTCAGTCCTCTAATGACTCCAAGGGTCTTTATGGGTATTCCATCTAATTGAAATAAACTTTTGAAATAGGTTCATATTACAAACCATGTTTATCAATAATTTTCTTGGGCATAATTGAACTAGTAACTCCTTAATCAATCATACAATTATGAACTAGGTTTTGACCTGTGATAAATAAAACATATAAAGGAGGTGGTTTAATACTCCTTATTTCTTGGGCTTCCTTTGGATAAGGTGTATTAGTAAGATAATTTTAGATGGTCCTTTGGATGGTTGGCTAGAGAGATTGAGATTAGACAAATATTCTTGCAAATGATCCTTTTGACCTAGAAGACACAAAGAATCCAACATTGTCACATTAACCTTTATTTGCTTCATATGATCAAGAATATTGAAAGATGGAGTACAACAGTAATACCTTATTATCTTGGTGGTATCAATATTGAAATCTATTGTTGACCTTGAGTTTTTGTAGACCAATTTTTATGATTGCCTTGCTAATTAGAAACTAGAACAAAACTTTACAATATTGGAGAAGGCTGATAAATAACCTTACCATATATATGATCCACTTATATTTCTCTCTTCTTAGACCTTGTTTTTTTCACTTGAAGTAGAACTTTGATTTTCTCGATTGTATAACTAATTTACTCTAAAAAATCATTAGATTTCTAATTTAGAAGTGCAACATCCTAGTGCACCAATTCTTGAGGAACCTCTTATTGGGATGGGGTTTCAACTGATGAATTTTGAGTCATAGAAGTAGCTTGCACCATGAGATCTTGATTCGAGAGAACCATTAGAATAAGAATTTTTTTATGAGCCCTGTTGTAAGGATAACACCACTCATAATCTTATATCAAATTGTTTTGGACATGTATAATTTCCTTTGAGGTGCTATCAACATTGGTATTTAATTTTTGGATATGATTAGAATTAATAAGTTCATTCTGGATTTGCAAACTTGATTGGAAAGAAATCCTTGTTTTGTTGATTGGGAGGATAGTAGGCTCTAAAACCTTGTGATTTGTTTTTTTTTAGTGAAACTGTCTCATTCCCAATATCTTTTAACATTCTCTTCAACTCTTGATAGTAATTTGATTGGCTTGGGGATACATTAATTTGACTTAAAGGATGAGAAATAGGTGTTGGAATCATAATTGTTGTAGGTATTTGAAAAGAAGTGGGAGGAGTAATTCTTTGAAAAATGGGCATGGGAGGCCTTAGAGATATTTTCCCTACTTATATAGGATTTTTTTATCTCTAATTTGTATGGAATAATCATTAATGAGTTTCCTTCCTTCAATTGATTGTATCATCACTAAAATATCAGAATTCAAATCCCTTAGATAATACAAAAACATACTGAGGAGTAGGCCTTACCAATTATGGAATTCTATCCCAAGTATTTTGGAATATGTAGTTGAAATCAGTCATGAAATCTTGTGGTGCTCTCTTGATGGTGGTCAATTTTTCCACTAATGAAAGATGATATGATTTTTCCTCAAAATGCATACAAAAAAATTCTCCTATCTGATCCCATGTAGTGATGGAATTTACTCTCAATCCTTTGTACCATTATAATGCTTTGGATTTGAAAGAGGTTGTCAATAATCTAGCTACAATATTGTCTTAATTAATACGATAGATAAAGAATATATTGGACACATATTTGACATGTTTTATGGGTGTAATTTGATTTTCTCTAGTAAAAAATGGGATGCTCTTAAGAGTAGAAACTGGGATATCATCATGTTGAGCAAGCAATAGTGGAGTGTCATCTATGAAGGAAATGGAAACCTAATTTCTTGGGATAACCATATTCAGATTGAGATTGGGTATGGGAAAATTGAGAAATGAACTTGGTTTTTGTGGAGTGGGAGGAGATTTAGGATATGGTTTGGACTTCAAAAAAATCTTCTCTTAGCTGAATTCAAAGGTAACTCAATGAAATAAAATGGAATACCTTTTGTAGATGATCTAGTTGTAACCTTTGGCATGAAATACATGTTTATCTTCTATCAAGATGTGTTTTAAACTTATTAAGTTTCCAAATGTTGGATAAATATGCCTGCAACATTTATATTTTCTAATAACAACATAATATCTTTGAAAAATTATTCATTCTATGTTCCACCAGGCATGCCAAAAATTGTTTTCACTTTGAAATGCACCCTTTTGAGAGTGGTGTGGAAACTTGTGGCACCCACCCATGTGGGAACCAAACATAAGATCAAAATATACTAGGATAAAAAAATTGACTTCGATTACTTGTTACAAGACAATACATGGATAAATCACCAAACTCCACACAACATGTGATGCCAGAAAAAATATGAACCCACCTAGATACAACATGCAAGTTATGCAAATAACAAAACAATACACAATGCGGTTCAAAGACACACATTTATAATGAATGGGTGCAAAACCATGGCCCAACCAAGATTACACATCACCCATGTCCACCTTCAAAATTACCATATTTTGTAGGTTATATATTTATTATATCCATATTTTTTATTTAACCTCAATGCAATAGGAGTACTTAACGTGAAAGCACACATTTTCCTTTTTGGAGACCACATTCCTTTTGGTTTTCTTATCACTTAGCTTATACTTGGTTTCATCCAATTTAGTTTGTTTGTATAATTGTGAATACATCATATAACTTGATTGATTACTAGAAGTTTCTTAACATTTATATATTAAGTTTCGATTCCCAAAAATTAGAAACTATGCTTTCTCAAATATTTGTTTTTGAGAGGGTCAAAACACATCTACCTTCATATCACAAGAAATATTTAATAGGCTGCCAAAATAATCTCCATGGTACTTATAATTCATAGCCCGACATCACAAGGGTACATTCTCAAAACAAAAATTAAGTTACAAACTCCCTTTATGAAAAGCGCCTTTTCGTGAATATCTTATAAAAGTGTACACTAATTGTTTCATATTTCAATTGCCATTAATTAAATAAAATCAAAGTTAGTTCTAAAATTTTGAACACATATACGTCACCCAACACTCCTTAGACTATGGTTTTTTTCTTAAAGAGCATGGTTACTTGTCATTTTACAAGAATTCATTGCGAGGGAAAAGATCACAAGATGATAAGAGGAGAAACTGAAGATAATCTTATGCCTGCAATACATCTTGGAGATAAAGATGTTTGGAAGAATTTATAAGATATAAAAGAGTCATTTGTGGTTAGTGTTCTAGCCAAAAGTTGATTTTCTAGAATATCATGTCCTCAAAGGAGATGTCTTAGATTATCTTTAATGTCAGAAAATGAAGAATTAATATGGAGTAAGGGAATCAAGTCACAATTCCCATATTTATAAAGGGTCAACATTCTACCATTTATAATCCCATTTTTTAGGGCTTAGATACAAAATTATGTCCACATATTAACCTCAAAAAGGTCCTAGGATTAGTTTTAAAATTTATTTCCAAATACCCCAAGGGATCTATGCCCTACTACGGGATAAAGTTGGCATTCAACACTAATCCCCCAAGACCACTTTGAAAACTCAAGGGTGTCCCTAAATGAAAGGATAAGGAAAAACTTCCTTTCCTAAAGCGTAGTGATGTCCTGAGGTGTTTAGTTACACTAAAGAAACAAGGAACAAGGTTAAGCTCAAGATGACCATTCCATCCCACAACAGTTGATATTTTAAATTGAAGCTTTCCGCCCAAAATGAAAACATGTACATGCAAGTTGTTATATTTTTCATTGAAGGCTAGAGATTACCTAGGCCAAAACATCACTAGCATGTAAGTGAATTATGCCATTACCAGATTACTACCATTAATTTACGGATACAATCGCATTTAAATGTATGATGGTACAAACAATTTTAAATAACACGATTTAAATTTTATTCTCTTGATGTTGATTCAGATAATAACAAAATGGATCCTCTTACATCATTTTCCAATGTAACATGATACAATCAACTTCATTTACCAAACCAAATATACATGAAATACGACTAAGTGTGGAATTAGTCAAACATGAAAAAGTACAACTACGTAAGAGATAATACATTTCACCAATATGAAACAATATTGTATACATCATGGAAACAATGAAATAATACATTCTATTGATAACAATATCGCTAGTATATTCTCTACAATATTACATGTATTTCAAAATTAATCTCGTGATTGCAAAATATAAAAAATTAATGTTGTTATTTTCTTCACATCTCGTGTACCTACAACCACCATAGGGTTAGTCCTAGAATTGGTATGGAAATCCCCTACACTCAAGCATAAATCCACACATTCCTCATTTTGAAAATTTCAAACAAGGAGTCAAGACAAGGAGAGAGACGAATAGAGAGTTCATTTCTCACACATTTGCACTTTCACATTTATTTGCATTTTACATTTTTAATTATGAAGAGAGAAAATTAAGGATGAGAGAGAATGTTAAGAGACATTTTATTTTCCATTAACTATTTCCTAACCATTTACATTTCATGTCCATTTTCATTTCATTCAAACCCATTTAAATTTTCCAATTCATTTGCATTTTCAAAATCTACCAAAGTATCATAGTCATTTCTAGAGAGAGAATAGGGGGAGAGAGAAAAGAACCATATATTTCAAAATACATACATGTTGTCATTTGCTTCACATCTCATGTACCTACAACCACCATAGGGTTAGTCATAGAATTGGTATGGAAATCCCCTACACTCAAGCATAAATGAACACATTCCTTATTTCAAACAATTTCAAACAAGGAGTCGAGAGAGGGAGAGAGAAGAATAGAGAGTTCATTTCTCATGCATTTACACTTTCACGTTTATTTACATTTTACATTTTTAATTATGAAGAGAGAAAAGTAAGGATGAGAAATAAGGTTAAGATACATTTTATTTTCCATTAACTATTTCCTAACCATTTTCATTTCATTCAGACCCATTTAAATTTTCCAATTCATTTGTGTTTTCAAAATCTACCAAAGTATCATAGTCATTTCTGGAAAGAGAAGAGGGGAGAGAGAAAAGAACCATATATTTCAAAATCCATACATAAAAGATAAAATATCGAATATTAAAAGCATCACACACATGGTTAGAAGTCAAATGGGACCCTTAGAAGGAGTTTCTAGCTAAAGTAGCAAGTTGAAAAAACTAACCAAAACAACAAGTGCTTACAAAATGGGTCCCAAAAACACTCATCTTGAGTTTAAGCACAATTTTGGATGATTCCTACTTGAACCTATATAAAAAGACTTCATCACATTCAACAAAATTTAAATACAATGAATAATTGTCAAGTTACAAGGGTATCTCTGGGGCTGATAATCGTAAACACAACTAAAAATTTATCGTCACACAAAGGTCGAGGGCCTTAAAACCCTATTACAAAACTAACCCCAATAGTAATTTTACAAAACTGAAATTTGGTTCCAATTATCGTATTGGACTTCTAGAGGTAGGTGGTGGTAGTTTTCAGTTTCTCTCGAACGAAGAGGCATCTGCAATCTAGAACTGATCGCCTTTTATTAAATTGAACACATCACTACAAGTGTCTAATATACAAAAATGGGATTCAAGACTCGACTCGAGAAAGGAATTAAAAGAGTTTAGAAAACTAAGTTAAGTTTCCCCATAGTTTCCTACATTATCGGGATCAAATTAGAAGTTCTAGATTCATGGTACATTTGGGTGTGGCACTCCATATGCACAATTTCTTAGGCTAATTGTTTTTATGTTTGAAGGTTTCGGGCAAGGTAAAAAGTTGTCAAATTTTTCTAGATGTATCTTCTATGATCCAAAGTATTAAAACCCCACCACATAGAACATGATAGAGTGTGTAATTTAAATTCAAGAAAAAGAGAAAATCCATACCTATTTTGCATCATTCACCATCCTTGCATTCGATGAAACTAAATTATCTTGGAGAATTTCGTCAAACAATTTTTTTGCCCCTTCTATCCAACCCACATTCAACAAAACACATCGACATGAATCTTCTTTAAACCAACATTTGGCGGGTTTCCATAATCTACTCCAACACCTCGCAACAAGCCAATTTTTTTGTATCTAGTAAACATCGTTGGTCTATGAGTCCACAAATTCAAAAATGCATTTAGATAAATAGTTTTCCTACTCTGTGTAGGCTTCCCGACTTCTAAGTAGGAACGCAATGGGATATGCTAGAAAAGGTTAAAGGTGTATGGCTTTCCCCTATGCCAATTTTGTCTGCTAAAAATTTTCTAGAGCCTTTACAACAAAGATGATGCACACATTCTACACTCCTAGCATTCCACGAGCCCCAAACAATCGACAGAGAGTCAATTTATTCATGTGGCCAAAATTAAATGGTATTTTATCAACCAACACAAAAAAATCCTCCTTTTAAAGAGCTTTGAACATGTACCTAGCTATTTAGAATCTATTGTTTGGCACAAAATGGAAGGATGATGGTACAGTTGAGGAATCGACCTCTATACCTACCAAATGCATTACAAGTAGACACAATTATTTGGGTACCTACAACACAAACCACTCACACCTAGAAATATTTTTTTTTGGAAGTTTCTAGATCCATTTTAAATAACATCCATTTTGTGCAACATCCCAAATTTTCTAAGAATAATTGTTTTCAAAAATAAAACAACAAGCCACCTCCCGGATGTTTGTGTCCTAGTGTAAGTTTCCAGTTTAACAATGGTAGGGAGAATGCTCGCAGTGGGCGTGGAGTTTGGATTTATCCTTTCAAATGCGTGTTCTTTGAAGTTTCCAAAGCCTAATCAATAATTCACATTTGTGCAAATGAAGCAACCATGGAAGGCCTATGAGGCCACCTCTCTCCAAGACACGGGGGAAAATTTTAGTGGCAAATATTCGTAATTTGGTGAATATTCCATTTTAGGAAAATTTGAAAAGGTGATTTTTTCGGAGCAGGTCAGTGACCTATTTTCCTAAATTTACAATATATTTTTTTAGGGGTCAGCTTCGCCTACATTTGAAAACATCTCCTATAAAAACCTAGGTGATTCGTCAAGTAGTATACTACTAACTTACTACTATTTTACTGAGGTACCGACATATAAAGTACTATGAACTTACAGGGTAGGTTGTTGACGCACGACAAGAGGTTTTTATGCATGGAAGGAAGTTGTTGACACATGATAGGAGGTTGTTGATGCGTGAAAGTCCTATGTTGTTGTCACATGACCAGAGGGCGAAGGCCTGCAAACACATGATAGGAGATTTACGTTATATGACAACAATGTTGTTGTCACGTGACAACAAACTTCATGTCGCATGAAAAAAACCTTGTTGTCGTGTGTGAATGAGGTTTTTATGATGCATGAAATGAGGGCAGAGGATGCAAACACACAAAAAAAATTTGCATTCGTGTGTGACTGAAAATCTCTCAGTAGTGCATTTCCACCTTTATGTCACATGAATTGAAAATGAAATCTTCTTTCGAGAGAAAAAATTTCACGAAACCCCAGAAAATTTTCCATGTTCACGAAAGTGGTTTCAAGGATATTCACTAGGAATATTCCACCTTCAATTTCCCATAGGTCTCTTAAAATGAACCTTTCCAAGACATCCTTTCAACATCCCATGCGACCACATTTGAGGCATTCCTCAACCAATTTGCATGCCCATAATTTCATTAATACATTCTTTTGACAAATTTTTTCCAAAAATCCTCTCATAGAAGGCCACTTACAAAACCAAGAAGAATTTCATTAATTTTCTCATGGAAAAAACAAATCCCAAGGATTTACATTAAATTATTCTTGAGATGAGGTTTAGTTCAAGCTCCAAAACCAATTTGGAGCAATTTAAGAATATTTAATAATTTAAATATTTTCATTTTTTTCTTTTCTATCAACACCTTAAATTCAAATGATCTAATCATTCAATTTTATTAAACATTTAAAACTAACTTATTGACATTTGTTTTTATCATTTTAAAAATTCATTTTAGCCAAAACTTCACCCGCTCTCATTAAATCACTTACCTAATGCAAAAGTTTCCTATCTCAAAAAGATGCAGAATACATTTATTGATACCCATATTATAATTGTTTATCTCAACTTTAACTTTTAAACCAAATATACATATATATGTTTCAACTTCATGATTTTCCATGTTCTCGAGTTGAACAGTCATAAGGATAACAACGTCCCCACACAAGTCGAAGGCACGGAGGACCTTTTAGGGTTCCAAACATTCACCCGTGAAAGGACAACCCCCAAATTTCCCTTAATATTTTATTATCATAATTACAAAGTTTATTTCATTACTAATTTACTTATGATCACTCCGTCGATGGTCAAAAAGACAACTCGACATGATCCCAACATTCTATGACCATCCCATGGTGCTTTAGACAAGCATTCGAGATCCATTAATTCAACAACTAGTATATGGTATTTCGGTCCCCACGACACTCGAGGAACTGGTGACAACACGAGCTTGATGGGGGGGACAATACAAAACTCTCCTTTCAATTAATGAAATGGAAACATTCTTAGGTTATGGGTGACCTGCATATTGGAGTGAGTCTCTAGAGGGGGTTGGTTCCCCTAGTGTAACACCTAAACTAGTTCATATTCCTAAGACTACTCTACTTACTAAAATAATGAAAAAAGAAATTGAGAAATAAGGGAAAAACTAAAAAGATAGTGATACACCATAAATTTTGATGATTTACGACTTTTTTGAACCACACAGATGAACCATGATAGCTTCACACATTATACAAAACATATAAATGAGTATGCTAATGAAAAATTGATTCATAAGATGGTTTGAAATTGTGACAAAATAAAGAATGAAGCAAAGTAAATGGCTCCAAAACAAGATCTTGCAAGTCAACATAAAACTACATAAAGGTATAAAGAATTAAACCGAAAACCAAGGGTAGACAAGTATCATGACATAAAATTGGTTTTAAAAAATGCGCAATACATAGATTGTAGGAAGGTAAAACAACCCCTTTATTTCTTAAAGAGGTGAAAGAAGAAAAAAATAATCACTCATGACCCTACTTTTCCACTCAGAATGCCAAATTTCTCCATAACAATGAGTGAAGAGGTAAAAGATATCTTTTACAATGAATTTTCGGGCATTTTTATAAATTATGAGAGAGAAAAGAAGGAGAAAACACATAAATGAAAGTATAGCTCTAAAAATAGAAAAAATGTGAATGGCATGCATGCAAAGTGATAATAAAATAAAAACAACACTAATAATACCAAAATGCATGCCAAAAATAGCCAAAACGCATTCCCATAAAAGTAAAACATGTTTTAAAAATAGACACTCATTTGCATGTTGTGTTTCTAAAATCAATAACTTGTGAATGCTCTTATTAAGTCATATTCTATGAATTGATCTTCTGTTAGATTTTAGATGCTCCCAAATTAGATTTTTTTATTGGAAATAAAGCTAAAAATAAATTTGTGGTCGTCCCTGTGCGTCACAAATTTTACCATTTTTTTTTGCTTTTTACTGCAGCTTTGTTTTCCTTTGTATTACATATTTTTCCACATCTTTGTTTTATTTTGTATTGTGTCTTTCCCCATACCATTTTTTCCCTTTGTATTATGGATTTACCCATATCATTGTTTTCCTTTATATTATGGATTTCCCCATAACATTGTTTTCCTTTGTACTACGGATTTTTCCACAGATCTATTTTCATGTGTACTTTCCTAATTTTTCCTTATTAGATATGTGGTCTGATGTAGATAATTTTCCATGCACGGTGGCCTTTGTTCTTTCCTCTCATATCCTTTTTATTGACTTAAAAACTTTACAAAAATTCCTTCATACTCAAAGTCCCAGGAGAATGAAAATTTCAATTTTTCAGTTCTTGGGTCTACCATCCAAACCTGTCTAAGTATGAAACTTGAATAAGTTATAAAAATAAGCATGGAGGCTCATTTGGATAACAAGAATTATGAAATGAAATTTATGGCACCGACGATGAGCATGTGAAGGAGGAATACAAGGCGGAGATGATGAACAATGTGAAAATTATGAAGCAACATTCAAACTGGAAGTGCGTGATGATGTGGAGTGTGAAGTGGATGATGTAGATGATGAGACATTATGTGAATAGGAAAATTTTTAGGTCATAGGAGATGAATAGTTAAATGATGAAGTTGTGATGCATGGATAATAAGTACGATTTGTAACATGTGAAGAGATTGTTGTGTGTTAGAAGATAGAGTAGGAGGAGATAAAGAGTCAATAACAATGCCACCCATGTCAAGGAGATCCTATATGTTGTTTTAGATTTAGGGACATTAGTTAGTATAATGGCCATCGACGTGATGATAGAAACATCTGTCATGGAAGAAAACTCCAAAAAGGTGGGGACGGTATGGGTGGTAGAGTGATCAAATTAGCATCTAGTAACTTGTTAAGAATAAAAGAAATGGATTTAGTTAATGTATTGAATAGAAATCGAATTGGATGAAGTGATAAGCTCTAGTAGAGCACATAAAATATGAAGAGGGAGGTGTAGGAAGACAATAAATAGTAGAATAATTTTATTGGAAAAATTTTTGGACATGAGAATGTGGTGGGGAATATGTGGGGGAGGAATTGAAACATGCAGAAAGGTAGTAATATGCCCAATATAGCCATTATCTAGGTGTTGTGTCATGTGTAAAACCTCATTGAAAGTACGTAGTGGATGAATTTGTAAGTGACATGAGATGTAAGAGAATAAAATTTTGGAAAATAGGTATATGAGCCCCAATTGCAAGAGCTTACATGCAAGTTGGTTTACTAGCACGTGCTAACATGTGACAAATTCAAGAATGGACTAATCATGATTGTGTCAAAACATGTTAAGGTCAGCCAATGTTACTTTGAATGCAATATAGATGAAGAAGTGAGATAAGAACATGTCAACAAGTTGTGTGAATGTGTAAACATCATGGTGTGGGAGGCATGAATAATAGTGAAGATCTTGTCTAGTGAGAAAAATTAAAAAGGTGTGTAGTAGGGTGCCATCATGTTTTATGAAGTGGCACACGTAGCAAAATATATGCAAGTGTGGTTGGGGTCAATGTTGATATTGAATTTTTCAAGTGTCAAAATTTGGAAATGTGTTGAATATGGGTGACATGACACCATAGGGTAAATAGGCTCATAACAAATTTGATGATAAATCAAAGAAATTGGAAGTCCCCATAAGTGTTGGGACTCAATCTTGGAAAGGATTTTAATGAGGTGTTGGTGGAGAAAAATAGAGTTGAAATGAGCCATGGGAAGCAATGAGAATAATGTTATGAGTTAAAAGTGCAGGAAGTGGGGTGAGTATGATGGATTACAGAAGCTAAATGGAGGATGAGCACAACATGGTAATCGCATGAGTATCTAGCACAACAAAGAAAAATAATAATTTATTTTGTGTATGAGTGATGAGGCAGGTTGCGAGCATGAATGGACTGTGGGGGGGGTTTGACACTATCACATCATGCCCATGCGTGGGGATTTGACCTAGTCATCAACCACAACAAGGAATTCTATAGATTGTGTGTTTCTTTATTTGTGTTGAGTTTCAAAGAGGGATCCGCGGGCACAACTTGATGAGTGAAAGGGGTGTCGTTATGGTCATGGGTGTGGTCAATTGAGGTATGATGTGGTTTTTTTTTTATATATGCATTATGAATTAGGTCATGGGTGCGACGATTTATGGGTTGGGGGTTTGATCCATTGCATACATGGCCGACGTGGTTTTATTTTGTATTTTTAATATTTTGGGTATTGAGAGTAAGGATCCAAAGAACATGTGCAACTATTGTCAAAGTGTGAAGGTTTGTGACTCAGTCATGGTCATGACTAAGAAATCACTCGTGTGGGTGTGTATTTTTTTATTATTATTATTGGGACAAGCCATAAGTGTGTGGTCATGGCAATGACATGTGTAATAAGTATAGGCACCGGATCACCATGGTAGCATGATTGGCCATGAGGTATTTTTATGTTGTGTCACGTCGAGTCACGGGTAGGGGGTAGAAGGGTGGAATTGGAGGAGGATGGGGAAAGACGGGTCAAAACATGAAGTTGTTATGGTGGAGGAAACATGTGTGACCAAAAACGTCACTAGTGGAAGTGAGGAAGAGGTGGAAAAATGAAGTAAATGGGTCGTGGTGTAAGCGGTTATGGCATTGGTCCCACCACAAAAATAAAAACAATAAACTATTAGATTCAGAAAATGAAATTATTTATCCACAAAAATGGTCCCAATGTGGTATCCAAAATGCATGTCTAGATATGGATCACCTGCAAGATGTGCTATTTGATATAATAAAATCACAAATCAATGTTACTTAAATAAATCGGTTTATGTTTTCACCATTGAAAATGAGACGGAAATCATAGGTTATGTTGTGACCAACTCACCCCATTCCCTTTTAACAAGAGAATGGATCCCCCCTTTATTCATCAAATGCTAACACCTGGTTTTAAATCTCTTTGATATGTTTAAAAGCCTCGGGTTTTGCATTTTGATCAAACTAATTTAAATGGAAGAGTTAAACTTGGTTTATAACTTGTCTATTATGTATAGTTTAAACTCTTTGATTTAATTTTTATTTGATCACTATATGTGTTTCATTAGTTTTATTTAATGTTATTATGTTTGTTTTCTAAAAAGGAATCAAACCCTAACATTTGGTCACTTTTTAGAGTCAAAAAGGCTTAGTAAATTCAATTGCAAGTTTGCATTAAATTTTCCATTGGTTCTAAACCGTCAAATTCAATTTCATCATTTTAAACTATTTCACGGGTTCAAAGGACACATATCATATCATATCATATCAGCATCCAAGGAAATTTAGAGCTAAAAACTTTGAAATCTCAAACCCCGATAATCTCTAAGATCCTAAGAACACGAGAATGATTAGAATCATGAAGGTAGGTAGAAGTGTAACATCCTCATTAATGACTTAGAAGTAGAGGATTTTTTTACATAATGTTCTCTGTTCTAAATTCATACAATTCAAAACACACATTCCTTTTCCAATCCATCACATAAAAGAAAACCATATGCAGCTGTAATGACTCAGTGTAACACTCGATCTCTCATTTCATGACTTGGTATTAAACCGATCTCTCATGTTTAACTTGTTCTTTTGTATATAATGTATACTTTAGTTCCTTTACCCATTACGAGTCATTCAAGTTTTCTATCTAAGAATCCTATCTGAGTATCTGTTACTAACACTCATCTAAAATCTCGCAATCTTAGACTAGGTGACATAAGACAACGTAAAAAATGTTTGTGATACTTTGGCCAAAGTTTTAAACATGTTTACCATGTTTACATTCCAAGACGACATACTCGTCGAAAGGAATATGTCTTTCACCCCACTCGAACTATTATCTAGATTGGTCTTCCTTGAATTTTGTCAACCAAACCCGAGTCAAATTTTCACACTAAATAGGGACAGCTCACATACACTAGTGTTGTAGTCTACTCATGGTGACTAAGGATAAGTAGACATACTCAATTTGAATCTCATCGATTCAAGTGTGTTTATTTACCCTAGGTCAACATGAGTTGATGACTACACTTGTCCATATGTGATGAGTGCATTGTTTGGCTCATTAATATCATTTCTTCAAGCCGAAAATACTCTTTTTGATATGACTTATTAGTATATGGGGATGTTTTGTGTAGTTATATCTTAGTAGGTTTGATGCATTTTCCTTGCTATAGTTTATGAAGACCGATTATCACATGAACCTCCTACTAACTATCTTTGTGAGATCAAACATGATGATGTGTGCAGGGAATGATGGAAGTTGCTGGTGGTTAAGGAGCCCGAGTTCAAAGCATGCGGCTGAAGACTGTTTCCATCAAGTTGACCTATTAGCCTGGGCTTGATCCTAATGGCCCGTAGGAATTTGTGTGTTTTAATTAGAATTTGATGGATAGTGTTTAATGCCACCTGATATGGTGGATCTTGTAACCAACATTATCTATATGAAGACTTCGTCTTCAGAACTTGGTAGTACCACTTTTTGATTATTGAAGGAGATTATCTGCATACAATTATTGATTATTTTTATTGTCTATGTTATGAACTTATTTTGAGTTAATGAAAGCCATGGCATTTTGAGAATCAGAAGTTGTTAATCCCTCTATCCCGAGGAAGAGCAAGGGCCCACTCGACCGAGGAGATATGAGGTTACTTTGAGTTCATGCATACAGTTCTTTGATTAGATTTACTGCAATTGTCATTTGATAAATCTTACATGCATGCTTTGATTAACTATATCTGCTTTCTCCATTACTGCTTTCACTTAGAATAGATGCTTTTGTTATGCAAATCTAGTTAACGAATAGTCTTGCTTTCTACTAAAGTTCCATTTATTCAGTTGTGATTTCATTTGTTAAGAATAGTGCGTGCATATTTCATTTTACAATAGAAGATTAGTTGTTAAAATTCCTTTCATTACAAATAGTTGAATTCTGTAGAACTGTATTTAATTTCTGTAGATTTGAACTACATTTCCATAGAATAGTCATTAAACTAAACAACCCCCAACAGACCCAACGTATAACTGGTTCTCCTAGACTCCATTGCATATTGCCTAGGACACACCCTGGTTTAGAATGACACTGACAAAGATTATGTCAGTTAAATGATTGGAAGAATATGATGACCCATCATTTTTGGTGTCATTTCTAGGGACATAACCATAAGCTCCATTATTTTTATTCCATATGCTATGGGTGTTAATGGAGTTCATATAGGAAACCAGTAGTTCTCTTGGACCTCAATTTAAACCAACCAACCTGGATGCATAGGTCGCGAGATAACCAAGGGAGATTTATAGCACACAATATTCAACAAATCTCTCTAGACACTTCACAAGGAAGAAACACTAAGAGTGATATAGATTCCAACTCAACACCTAGAACCTCTTTTGAGCATTTTGTATCCTCTTCACACCACTCGGCAATGGGGGACCTTGGGAATGCTGAAGACCAACCTTTAGGGTGAACCTTTACATATCCCATTGTCCTCGATGTAGATGAGGATGCACCCATGAAAAACATCTCACCATCCATCCTCCCCCTCTTTTGAGGAATGACCAAAGAAGACCTGATCAGTTTCTGTTTGAATTTAAAATCCTGTGCCAGACATATGATTACTAAACTGACAATCAAAAGCTCAAACTATTTCCCTCCACTCTCAAAGATTCTGCTATGAGATGGTTTATGGGGTTACCATCTAACTCCATTAATTCCTGGGAAGCCATGGAAACAACCTTCCTGGATAAGTACCAAGACTATTGTAGGGGAAGGGATAGGAAGGAAGAGTTCTTCCAAATACGAAAAAGGAAGATGAGAATCTAGAGAATTATCTAGATAGATTCCTCTTTCTCCATAAACGCAGTGGGTATGAGTTACATGCAAACATCACTAAAACAGTATTTCTGAAAGGACTAGACGAGGAAACCAAGGATTCCCTCCATATCATGGGAGGAGGAGACGTGTATAAACTCACCATGGAATAGATCACTGAGCTATGTAGAAGATATTCTAGAACACGTGGAGGAATACGAAGAAAACAAACATCCAAGTCTTTGGGTACCTTTGAACTTCTAGAAGAAATGGCCAACATGAAAACAGACATTCTGCTGCAATTAACATCCACCATAGATGGACTCAAGGAAAAATCCACCCCTGCCAAAGAACCATTGGACATGTATTTCCCTAAATGTCGGAAGAGACACCCCTTGAGGGAATGTCCTTTGGATGTCATAGACATGTGCTTAATCTAAGTTACTAACCATGACACTAAGCATTGCACACTTTTACCACAGTTGAAGGGAGGTTTGAATGCCATCTCTCAAACAAGTTCTGAGTTAATTTTTTTCCAAAGACCAAACAATCAGGGTGGGTTCCCATCTAGACCAACTCAAAATCCCTGGAGAATGCCATGGCTGAATCAAGCCTCTCAGTCTTCTTGGGGACAACCTGAGTGGGAAAACTCAAACTGGATGACTTATCCATATCCACCACCTTGGAAAAATCCCTACACTCTCAGTCGGGTTGGGCTCCACCACCCGCAGCCAATCCTTGGCACAATCAGCAGTGGGGTCCTCAACAAAATTTTAGCCAAAATCAGTCCTAGGCACCACCACAAAACGGTAATCAACAACGCAGGTTCCAGCAGCCACAACAAGATTTAATGCCTCCACCTCAAGCCTACCAAAATCAAGGACAAGCAACACAAACATAACTTCGGCCCAGCCAATATCCAATCCTAAAAATCAATAGATAGCTTCGATTGATGACACAGACTTAGGTAACACCATGTAGGTTAACACTATTGGTAATTTACAACTATGATCTGGCAAAATATTGAACCCTCCTATTGTTATCATAGAACTACCTGATGATGCCAATAAGGAAGAGAACCTTGAGGGTAATATTGGTTCTTCACCAATGCCAGATAAACAAGATGATCAAATACCCAAATAGACTACAGCCCCTTTTCTTGAGTGATTACAGGACACTGAAATGCAGATGAAACAAAACTAGTTCAGGAATTGAAAAAGTACATATTGAGGTTCCACTGCTACGTGCAATAAGGGACATCCCTGAACTAAACCAAACCATTAGAAATGAGTGTATAAAGACACCAGGAAGGAAAAATAAATACCCAAAGACTATCAAAGTCGAAGGGAATTTGGCTGATTTAGTTGTTGGCACCCTTATCTCACCAAAATATGGGGATCCTAGGAGTCCTGTCATTACTATTTGTATAAACAACCAGTCAATATCTAATGTTTTGGTGGATCTTGGTGCTTGCTTATTAATGTCATCACAACATAAATTTTTAACCTACTATCCTTAACAGGACTTCAACCGACCAACACTATTCTGCAGTTAGCAGATCAATCCATTGTTGTACCTGATGGTGTGGTTGAAGATATAATGGTCACTGTTGAATCATGGGAGTACCTAGTTGATTTCATGGTTTTGCAGCCTAAAGCTCAGAAGTTGGGATATCCAATCATCTTAGGAAGACCTTGGTTGGCTACGGTTCTTTGCTTACATTGATCGGAGGTCGGCAACATGACAATTCTAAATGGGTAGAAATCCAAACACATTTCATTATATCCTCCCCCTTGACCTTATATGAACAATTATGATCAGGTATGAGTGGATTCTTTAGATGCTAACTCTTTGATTTCTTCTTTTAAGCCAATATTGCAAGTACACAATCATATGGCGGAAGCTATGGAGTCATATACACTTCCTGATTCTAAGGACTACGGAAATCAGCACTATTGCTATGGAATCAGAATACCAGCATTAGAAATCTCTTCTAATATTTCTCTGGTAGGCATTACCTCTACTAAGTCTAGTAGGAAACTATGCTTATAATTCCGAACATTTAGTTCCTGATTTCTATTGTCCTTTAACCAAGGTTCTGTCTTTTGACAACATATCCATCCTGCACATGCTTTAGCCCCATGTTTTCCCATTGAATTATTTTATCACTAGTACAGAGCTTGCTCTTGCGAATGATACCAAGCAGGTGCTTGTCAGTATGGGTAGAGAGCTGACTATAGGTAGCGACTTGGAGGTCAATCAAGAAGCTAGGGTGCTTGAGGTTCTAAAGAAACATTCCCATGCTTTTTCTTGGGATTACATTGATATGAAAGGAATTCATCCTAGCATCTGTACACATCATATTTACACCAATGACGTCAAACCTATAAGGCAGCCGCAATGAAGAATCAATCCAGCATTGAGAGACATAGTCAAAACTGAGATCGAAAAACTCCTAAAGGTAGGTTTCATCTATCCTATATCTGATAGTCAGTGGGTTTCCCCATTAGTTATTGTTCCCAAGAAGAATGGTAAGTGGCAAATATGTGTTGATTACAGGGAACTTAACAAAGCCACCAAGAAGGATTATTTTCCCCTGCCTTTTATTGACCAAGTCCTAGACAATTTGGCTGGTAAGAAATATTTTTATTTCTTGGATGGGTTTAGTGGGTATAATAAAATTATTATTGCCCCTGCTGATCAGGATAAGACTACTTTTACGTGCCCTTGGGGTACATTCACTTATAGAGTCTTACCTTTTGGGCTTTGTAATGCCCCTGCTATGTTTCAGTGGGCAGTCTTGGCCATTTTTGCAGATCTTGCTAATGACTGTGTTGAGGTTTACATGGATGATTTCACTATCCATGGATCCACTTTTGAAGAATCTTTGAATAATCTTGAGAAAGTACTCAGTTGATGTGAACAACACCAACTATCTCTGAGTCATGAAAAATGTCTAATCATGGTTAATCAAGGAATTGTCTTAGGTCACCATGTTTTAGCCCAAGGTGTACAGGTGGATCCCAAAAAGATATCAGTCATCACCCAATTACCTACACCAGCTAATCAGACTGACATCAAAATTTTCCTTGGCCATGCAGGTTATTACCGCCGATTCATAAAATATTTTAGCAAAATTGTCACCCTAATGTTTTCATTGCTAACCAAAGATTGTGTTTTTGAATGGTCTCCTCAGTGTCAATAGGCATTTGATTCTATAAAAGAAAAGCTGACAACAGCCCCTATCTTACATGGCCCTGACTAGGGACAACCTTTCATATCCACACTGATGCTTCTAATACAACCATGGGCTTTGCTCTTGGACAAAAAGACTCAAAATATCATATATATGCAATTAATTTTATCAGCAAAAATCTGACTCCTACGGAAAAGAATTACACTACTACATAAAAGGAGTTTTTGGCTATTGTCTATGCTTTGAATAAATTTCATCATTACATCATTGGATATAAAATATTTTTTTACACTGACCACTCTGCCATTTGATATTTGATGAAAAACCAGTGGTTGGTGGAAGGCTTATTCGTTGGTTACTCATGTTGCAAGAATTCAATCTCACTATTATAGATAAGCCTAGGAAATCTAACATTGTTGTTGACTTTCTTTCCAGAATAAATGTTTCAAGTGATGATGAAGCAGTCCAAGACCAATTTCCCGATGAACGCTTATTTGCTATCTTGACTAAGACTCCTTGGTTCGCTGATCTCGTGAATTATTTAACAACAAGGAAGTTTCCTGCCTATTTTACTAATAAGGAAAGAAGGAGATTGGTTAGAAATAGTGCAACATATAAATGGTGTAACGGATTCTTATTTAAATGTTTTCCTGACATGGTTCTTCACAGGTGTGTTCGAGAGGATGAGGTACATGACATACTGCGAGTGTGTCATGATGAGCCAGGAGGTGGACATTATTCAGTGAAATGAACAATTCACAAGATCTTTGAGCAGGTACTATTGGCCATCCTTCCATATGACTGTCAAAAGTATGTGTGGCAGTGTGATGCATGCCAACGAATGGGAAAACCTACACTTTCTATGGAAATGCCTCTAAATCCTCAGTTGGTTCTAGGACCATTTGAGAAATGGGGTATTGACTTTGTTGGACCATTTGATCCTCCATATTTTGGGAAGGAGTATCTCTTGGTATGCACGGACTACGTCACCAAATGGGCTGAAGTTCAAGCATTGGCATCTGCCAACGAGGATGTTGTTGCTAATTTTCTCTACAATCAGATATTATTGTGATTTGGAGCACCAAGGGCCATTGTATCTTATCAAGGTCCTCAATTTGTTTCAAATATGATTGAAGCTTTCTTGGAAATCTATAGAATTAGGCACTGGAAATCATCACCATATCACCCCCAATCCAATGGGCAAGTGGAGGTAACCAATCGAGAACTTGAGAATATTCTAACTAAGGTGGTCAATGCCGATAGAAAGAATTGGGTACCAAAGCTTCCTGAGGCCGTCTGGGCCTACAACATGACCTGGAAAACAACTACTAGTTTTTCTCCCTATGAGCTGGTCTTTGGGAAGAAGCCACTGTTACCTGTTGAGTTCAAATTGTGCACCTGGAAAACAGCGTTGGAAGTTGGGATTGATTTGGATGAAGCACAGTGTGAACAAGTACTGCAGCTGAATGAATTAGATGAAATACGGATGGAGGCACAGCAGCAGACCAAAATTCTACAACATCAGCGGAAAACTTGGCATGATGCTCACATCAAAAAAAGGACATTTCATGAGGGACAATGGGTTTTACTCTTTGATTCCCACTATCAGTAGTTTAAAGGCAAGTTGCGTACACATTGGTTAGGTCCCTATCAGGTAAATCAAGTGTTTGATAATGGCTCTGTTTGATTGATACCAATTGATGGAGACAAACAAACTCTTCTGGTGAATGGGCATAGGCTCCAGTTTATCACCAACCGCTGGATAAGAATACTTTCACCGATGACATTCTGTTATGAATAGACATGCATGCGTTGAGGAGGCTCTTTACCTCTCAAGCATGGAGTAATCAATCTCTTGCAAATTCAATAAAGGAAGATGATCCTTCATTCAATCTTCTTCCCTTAGTTAGCGTTTTTCTTATTGTTATTTCCAATAAATGTAGGAATTTTCATTATTTCTCTACTGCTGCTAATCATGTTTCATCTCGAACTGTAGGGCGTAGGAATCTACGGATATTGGCTGACTAAATGTGGCATGGGTAAGTGCATTTTAACTTGCTAATGATATTTCCATGCAAAACATTTCCCCATGTATGCATTTGTCATCATTACGCCATCATGAAATGATTGTTATGGTCATTCGGATCTCTTTCCAAATCCAACTCTATGAATGATGGCATAAAAGGAGTAATGGCTCATAATCACCACATGCCTTGATATGTTGCACTCCCCAACGTCAGGACGGGTGGCATTCACTCCTCAACCATGGGATATGTGCCCCGTAAAAATCTTAAACTCACATGGGTGGCCGGTCTCATTCACTATTTTTCATGCCGTCACCTTCGCTTGATGTTGTGCCACCCAAGGAATATGGTGTCATTTGAAATTTAATGCTTCTGCAACTACTTCTTACCGTTGTTGTATGCACATCAAGCATGACTAGTTTTATCAGTCACTAGACGGGAAGTGGAAGAGACGCTCTGTTCTAGTTTTTTTGCTACCTAGTATTACTCACCTTCGGCTTCAGCATGGGACTATGAAAGACATCAAAACCTGCTTCACCAGACACCTTACTCGGAATGCCACCCTTTCATAGGTATTTCATGATTTTGGATGGTTGGATTTCATTCGGAAATTTGAAGGTTTTGATGAGGGCATTGTGGAAGAATTCTTGAACAATTTTGAGTCCACCTGTTCGCAAGTTGGTGGAAGACGAGTTAAAATTACCAATCAGGTCATTTTTAACCTATCTGGCCTACCAAACTTTGGTTTAAAGGTTATGATGAATGCTCCTTTACAAATCCTGATTGCTCTGTTTCACGATGAAGGAGAGGCACTCCTGGAGGTCATCTTGACTCCATTGGGTGTCTAGAAGGGTGTTAAGTAGACAAGTTTACCTGGAATCTGGAGTGAGATTGCAAAATGGGTCAACCGGTATTTCATATGTGATGGTTAGGCCTCTGTTCTGGGTGGTGATGCACTTAAAATGCTCATCCACCTTAAAAAGGGACATGTCAACCAGCCCTTTGGGTAAATCTGCCAGAATACCTCATAGACTCCATCATTAAAGTTTTCTGAAGCACCGGTCCGGTGGAGGCAAGTCTATGATTAAACACTCGGGGTTGATTCATTTGTTGTGTTCACACCAAGTCTTCTTTAGACCAAAGCGAGAGGCTCGAGGGATGTGTTGGTGGCGAAGGGTCTAGGCCAAAGAAATTAAAATCTGGTCTCTCTTCTACACCTTGGTCTACCCTTACATCGGGCCCTTTCCCTTCACATAGCCAAGCAGAGGCAGCTGATGTTCCTGAGCATGCGGACATAGTTGGTACTCCTGAGGGTCCATCCCCTTCCATTTTGATTCAAAAGGCAAGTGCGCCATGGCCCATCTTCCTCCATGCAACTACGGTCCCGATGGCTTAGCTCATTTTTACAGACAGGTAGTTCCCAATCAGAGTCCTTGCCTGATGATACCGCCCACATTCGGGAGGAACTGCATAAGGAGGATGACCTGGCCGCTCCATCATCTATTGTTCCGTCATCTACAGAAATTCACATTGTGGCTCCTGAAATGCTTGACACCCAAGTGGCACCTTCTCACAACTATCTGGAGGAAATCGTGCTGCTGAAATCTCAGTTACAAGGTATGGAAGAAACAAACCTTTTATTACAAGCTGAATTTACACAAAAGACAGTAGAAAAAGTTTGGGAGATTTTTACCCTACAACTTGAAGTGAGTTGTTTAAAGTGATGAAAGATGATAAGAGTCTTACCCTCTTGAATAGTTTCCAATAATTTTCCCTTCAGGAAAGGGAATTGCGGAAGGAAAATCAAAAATTAAAAAGGAAAAAGAATCTATAGAGGAGGAAAAACAAAAAGTAACATCTATTTTAGACTTTTTCTATCCTTTGGCCCTCAAACTGTTGTCCTATAGGAAACCCTCTTCAGTCTACAACATGTTTGTCCAAGAACAATTTTATTCTTGGCAGTTATTTCAATTGTGTTCTCAAGCCCCTCACAAAATTCCCAATGGCCCTAGTTTTTTATCAGTTTACAAGTGCAGTACTCGGAAATTCAAAATTTTCTTTGTGAATTTTATCTACATAACATGATAGTTACCAATGTCCCTGATTTCTTGATCAACCTATTTGTGGGTGATTTTCAAATTAAAGCCTTTCAGTCTGTATTGTGGAATCAGATAATTTGGGGGTAGCAAATGGACATTTTCAATCACACTACTCAGTCCATCAGATTTCACATCTACCCAACTCATCATACAGATGTCACCCTACGGAAAAACTTTTGATCACTTTACTATCAGGCGGGGTTGGGGTGAATACTTCTCAGATTTTACTTCAGTGTGTCATTGATTTTGAAAATTACAGTCAGGAGAATTTTGGGGCTGCTTGGCAAGCTTGTGATAGGAGGTGGGATACTTTAAGTCTGCCTTTGAAACATAGGGAGGTTCTCTCTCCCCAGAACTTGAGTTGGAGCATGCGCAGGGGTGATGCCCTCATCACCATTATCAAGAAAACTATAGAGAAAACCAGCCAGTAGTACAATGATGAATGGGTAGGCCTCCAAGTACGGCCACCACTCCTCTTGAGCCCTCTCACTACCTAGCAGAACAATGTAGCACAGTCCCATGACAGTTTCACTACTGGGTGGAAATTAACTCCAATACTCAAGGATGCAAGAACACCACAAAGCAATACGTTGATCAATTCGAGGAGTATGACATGGCTGAACAGCTTGGTAGGTGAGCAGGGCGCAGATGAGTTGCATTGGGACATGCAATAGGTAAAGTCAGGGGGGAAATGATGAGTGCATTGTTTGGCTCATTAATATCATTTCTTCAAGCCGAAAATACTCTTTTTGATATGACTTATTAGTATATGGGGATGTTTTGTGTAGTTATATCTTAGTAGGTTTGATGCATTTTCCTTGCTATAGTTTATGAAAACCGATTATCACATGAACCTCCTACTAACTGTCTTTGTGAGATCAAACGTGATGATGTGTGTAGGGAATGATGGAAGTTGCTAGTGGTTAAGGAGCCCGAGTTTGAAGCATGCGGCTGAAGATTGTTTCCATCAAGTTGACCTATTAGCCTGGGCTTGATCCTAACGGCCCGTAGAATTTATGTGTTTTAATTAGAATTTGATGGACAGTGTTTAATGCTACCTGATATGGCGGATCTTGTAACCAACATTATCTATATGAAGACTTCATCTTCAGAACTTGGTAGTACCACTTTTTGATATACTGAAGGAGATTATCTGCATACAGTTCTTGCTTATTTTTATTGTCTATGTTATGAACTTATTTCTGAGTTAATGAAAGCCATGGCATTTTGAGAATCAAAATTTGTTAATCCCTCTATCCCGAGGAAGAGCAAGGGCCCACTCGACCAAGGAGATACGAGGTTACTTTGAGTTCATGCATACAGTTCTTTGATTAGATTTACTACAATTGTCATTTGATAAATCTTACATGCATGCTTTGATTAACTATATTTGCTTTCTCCTTTACTACTTTCACTTAGAATAGATGCTTTTGTTATGCAAATCTGGTTAACGAATAGTCTTGCTTTTTGCTAAATTCCATTTATACAGTTGTGATTTCATTTGTTAAGAATAGTGTGTGTGTATTTCATTTTACAATAGAAGATTAGTTGTTAAATTTCCTTTCATCACAAATAGTTGAATTCTGTAGAACTGTATTTCATTTCCGTAGATTTGAACTAATTTCTGTATAATAGTCATTAAACTAAACAACCCCCCAATAGACCCAACGTATAACCGGTTCTCCTAGACTCCATTTTATACTTCCTAGACACACTGGTTTAGAATGACACTAACAAAAATTACGTCGTTAAATGATTGGAAGAATAAAACGACCCATCAATATGCCTATCTTAGTTTAGAGTAAAAGCGTGAACTGAAGTTCTACTTATGACAGTTTAGTGAGATGAGTTGAGTGGGATGTTGAAGTATAGTGGTTGCTTCACAAGTATCCTCCTAATGACTCTCGTCATTAAGAGGGTACTCTACAGCAACAACTACATTGCAACAACCTACTAAGTTCCTTTAATGGAACTGGCATACTTAAAGAGTCATTATATTTACCAAGCTTCAGCTTATAATTAGTTTAATAATAATTACACATTGTACCTAGGGGTCCACTAAGTTCATACAATTGATCCATAAAGAAAGGATCTAAATGCACTTTTACACCAGTTGAAGGTATGTAGATAAATTTTACGTTCATGCTTATGAACTCATTATTCCTTAACCATTAATTTCATTGAGCATTAAATCTCATTCGAGAATCAAGAAATTAAGAACATTAATTCTCTTTGCTTAAGTTTATCAATGTAAAAATTCTGATTGAAAACTTGTTAATTAGATTTAGTGTTTTCATATATTTTAATCCATCTTACTAAGTTCTATAAGCTTTCCAATTACCATTTATCATTCCCATAAAGTAGAGCATATATCTAATCTGGTTGGTGTGAGGGATCCTATATGTCCTCCACACACATATGGAGGGTCATCTCACATGGGTTAGGTTTAGGGTTAGGTTTAGGGTTTCTTGTGTGTCATGTACTAGGGTTACTCAACACCCTATATGTATCCCTTCATTTGACATTTATGAGTATGCCAAGACACTCCATTGTCTTTTCTCTATGTGCAAGCTTTGTTCTGTTATGCAAGCTCTTCCATTGATTGATCAATTCCTCCTTGTGATTACATTGGAGCTATTACGTTTCCTTCAGAGTGTAACTTTATCATGGTGCACAGTTTTTGATACGATTCTCACCAACTCTTTCATGGTATCAGAGCTGAGATCGGGTAAATGTGCATTCATCATCTGAGTTGTGATCACTCTTGGTTTCGTTATTCTTTTACTCCTTGTGCAAGTTTTTTTCGATCATTATCTTTTGGAAATTTATTGCTAACGTTCTTGCTCTTGGAAAGTTTTCGGTTTTTCTGTGTTCTTCGTGCATGTGCAGATATCCTCAAGTTTTCAAGGGTTTTGCAGCTACATTTAGCTAGTTGCAGCTAAATCTAGCAGATCAGCCAAAATAGAGTATTTTCTAGTTTTTTAATTTTTTTTATTAAACTGAAAAATTTTAGATCTCTGGTTTTCTTTGGCTCTCTGTGTTTTCATGGTGTTTTACAGATTCAGGTTCAAAATTGCAGGTTTAGGTGTTTGGTGTTTTTTTCTCAGTCCCGAGCTCTCTCCATTCACCACTAAGTTCCTAATCGAGCTCTCTCAACTCGCTTCAAGATCCCCAAGCTCCTTCAAAGGTTAAGGTTTTTGATGTTTATTAGCCTGGCTGAGTCGTTTTTCACCCTGGCTGAGCCATTTTCTTTTCCATCGAGCTTCATTCACATGTTTTGTCTTGATCTAGCCAAGCCTTGTCATGTTATGGTCTACCCCGCCATTCATAGTGCTCTTATCGTCGACCTCTTCCACTGCCTCAGTCCGGTCTAGTTTGGCCTGCTCCTGGGCTACTCCCTCCTTGTTAGCCTCGCTTCTACGTACCTCCCTGCCGGCTGCTCCGCCGCACCACCCTACTCGGCCTGCTTTTTGGATCTCCTCGCTCCTAGCCTACACGTCCCATGCAACCTCGTGGAGTCTCCCTCGGCTTCACCTTCCCTGCAGTTGTGTGCTCTACGTCCGACTCCGGTTCCCGCTTCCCGCTCCATCTCGGATCTCCTCTGTCAAGCCCATCCAACTCTGGGATTCCCTCAACTACCATGCCACCCAACTTGGGATCCACCCGATCGGTTCCCACCTCCATCGAGATTTCCAATGGTGAGTTTGGTAAGTTTCCTTAAATTTCCAAATGGTGGGCCTTTTATTATATAACCATTAATTCATGTTTTTGTAAGCTTTTAAAAAAACACTAAAACTTTATCTCCGTGAGTTTTTTTATATAAAGTAAGTTTCCAAAATGATTTAAGGCAGTTTCCTCTTTTTTATAAACGGTAAGTTTTTAAAAATATTCAAATTTGGTGTTTTTTTAAAAGTGGAAATATTTTTTTTTTAAAAGGGAGTATATTTAAAATTTTAATTAGGATTTATTTTTTTATTAGATCTTAATTAGTTTTTTTGTAATTAATTAGGATTTAATTTTTTATTAGATCTTAATTAGTTTTTGTAATTAATTAGATTTAATTAAATCTATTTGTATTAATTACAATTTCTCCTTTACGATTAGGTAAAATATTTTAAAAATCATCTTTATATTAACATTTTTAACTCCAAAAGCTCTAAAATTAGCTAAATCAGACGTTTCAAAATGGTAATTTTTAAAAAAGTGTTATTGTTGATTTTTTTACTAATCATGCGCTCAAGTGTGTAGTGACACTTTGAGCACCTCTTTATCTTCCACGTGCCTTTTTAGTGTTAGGAGATCATCCGAAATCCTATTGAGTTTGAAACATTGTATTTTACCCTTATTATTGCTTTTGACTAGTGAACGCATCCGCCACAGTTTGCAAAAAGGGGTATCCTTCGCGACGTGAGACACTTTTTCTCACAACCAAGATTTGATTTCACCTCCTTCCTAGTTTTTAAAATTGTGCTTGTGTACGGTGTCACTTTGTTGTGCTCCCAAAACACGATTGTGGTCTCCTCTCTTACGCATTATTACGTTGATTGCAAGGTGAGTTACCAAGTGTTTCTAGACACACACTGCACGATTATATTCAACGCACTAAAATATAAAGTGTCGAAATCGGGGGTTATTATATTGTCTTGGGTGGTTGTGTTTCTTTTTTGCACTCTTTCTCTCTCTTCACTATGGATGCACTTTCAATTCCTTTGCTTACGTTGTTCAACTTCTTTGAATGGAGATTGAAAATAATTATGAAACTAAGGGGTAAAGGGTTATTCCACATCACCATGGGAACTGAGACTGAACCAAACGACAACCCTGAAAAATTTAAGTGGTTAAACCGTAGTGATGAAGCTTTAGGTCTTCTTTGCATGTCTGTTTCTCTTGACTTTCTCTTCCACATTGAGTCATCTGAAACACCTAATTCTGCGTGGAAAACGTTGGATGGGATGTTTGGACAACAAGATGACATGAGAGTGCATGAGTTGGAAAAAAACTGCTAGCGTTAAATCCTAGTGATTTTGAAAACCTACAAGCATTTTTCTCTAAGTTTATCCACACTAGATTGTTGTTAAAGGAATGTCAAGTAGAGAAGAAAGATTCTCAACTGATCTTGTTGATTCTCTCTAAGTTGGGTCTTGAATATTCTATATTTGTATCAACTTTTACGCTACAAAAGTTTCCTTGGGTAAGGATTGGAATATTCCCTCCTTTGACTATTTTTCATCCCAACTCATTCGAGAATAGGAAAAACTCACTCAAATGGGGTCTCTCAAGTCCAAATATCATGCCCTTGTAGCAAGTACTAGTAAGGAAAAGAAAACTGAAAAGAAGAAAGAAAAAAAGGATCAACCTAAGAAAGAAACCAAGACCAAAACTAAAATTAACACAAACACTTCAACTTCTGAGCCTAGAGCACAGAAAGACAAGTATTTGTGTTCCTATTGCAAGAAGCCTGGTCATAAAGAGCATATGTGTATGAGAAAACAAATTGATCACCTTACTCATTTACTTGAGAAAAATCAAATAGGTGTTCCTAAGTCTATCAAACAAAATGCTCCGAAGGTCGAGTCTTCTACTACAAAAGGTTCAAAATATGATAAGAAGAAAGGAAAGGCCCTTGTAGCCAAATTTTCTCCTTCATCAATGTGGATTATAGATTCGGTGCCTCACACCACATGGCTTCTTCGCATGTTGAGTTCTCCAACATCAAACCTTGTGGTATGTCCCAAATCACGATGGGTAATGACACAACAATGTCGGTTTCCGATAGTGGATTGGTAGAGATGGATGGGGGAACATTCAACCAAGTGTTGAGTGTTCCTAATCTCTCTACCAATCTCCTATCATTTTACCAAATTACTCACCTTGGTGAAGGAATGTGAGTGGAATTTGGTCCTAACTCGGTGATTATTCGTGAGCTTAATGATGACACTACAGTGGCTAAGGGAAAGGTGGATCACCGTTCACATTTGTACACCTTTTCCCACTTTAATTTTTATTATACACCCACTGCCTTGCTCACTCATGCAAATGAGGTTAGTAAGTTATGGCATGAGCGTTTTGGACATCTAAATTATCGCTACCTTGAACAATTGATCCAAAACAAAATGGTCAATGGGTTACCCCACGTCAAGTTTTCTAAGGGTATTTGTGAGGGTTGTACCCTTGGAAAGCATCCTGAAAAGAAATTTGACAAAGGAAAATCCTGGAGAGCTACTCGTCCCTTGGATCTTGTTCTGGTGATATTTCGGTCCATTTCCACCTCTTTCATTTACTAAATATCTTTATGTGCTAACCTTCATTGATGACTATTCACAATATACTTGGGTATATTTTCTTAAGCTTAAGTCTGAATTATTTGAACATTTTCAGGACTTGAAGGATCTTCCTGAGAAACAGAGGAACGGTCTATTAAGGTTCTTCAAACCGAGAATGGAGATGAATATGTAAATAATAGGTTCATGGATTTCTGTACTTCTGAAGGGATTTCCTTGTAGTATACAGTTGCATACATCCCTTCGCATAATGGAGTATTAGAAAGAAAGAACCGTACTCTTAAAGAGATGGCCACTTGTATGATTCACTCAAAGTCTCTTCCTCCACAGTATTGGGCTGAAGCAGTGAATTGTGTTAATTACATTCAGAACCATGTTCCACACAAGGCAGTTAGAGGGATGGCACCCTTTGAAGCTTGGTTTGGATGCAATCTTGATGTTGAGCACTTTCAAATATTTGGATCAAAGGCTATGGCTCAGATTCCCAAGAAGAAACGCAAGGCATTAGAACCACAATCCAAACCTTCTATCTTTGTAGGGTATCCTGATGGCATGAAGGGATATCGATTGTTGAATCCTACTTCTAATGAGTTTTGTATTAAGAGAAGTGTTAAGTTCAATGAGTCTTCTTTGACTTCTACTTCTCTACCTATTAAGGTTCTTCAATTTCTTTATTCGATTATGACTCATTAGATGATGATGTTATTGAGCATGCTCCTCTTCCCGATCCTCCCAACCATCGACCCTTGAGTCTTTCGATTCGACAGTAGTGATGATGAGGACTATGTCCCTTCCCACTTGAGTGACAAATCTTCCAACTCAAAGGTTGATCCTCCTAGTCCTCTTTTCATAACTGATATCAAAGGAGCTATATCACTTTTCACATGAATTGAAACAAGATAACTGGAATAAAGGAAAATTAACCAATCACGTTAAGGAATTAAACATTCCCAAGCTATAAATTGATCAATGATTAACACAATAAACTAGACTTTTCATAGAAAAATATTGTTCGAATATAATCGAAAGGATCAAAGTATATGAAGCACTCTTCCAAGCTTGAAGAGTAGCTTCTCCAAATTATCTATCTATATAAAAACTCAATGCATTTTTAAATATTTATAAGTTCTAAAGGTTGAGCCATTACAACTGAACCTTAACTACCAAATTACTAAAAATAGATTATAATAAGTTCAAGGGAACATGCACCTATAAAAATAGTAAATTTGTTGCAAAGATTTAACTAAGTCAAACTGTAAATTTGAGTGATTCAAATCTTGGAACCATCCCAATCATGGCCGTCTGGCTTAGCTTAGACCTGTATCATCTTTCTCTTGTTCGATTTTCCCCTAATCTTCTTCTTCCCACATAGTCATCGGTGTTGGTAGTCAACGAAATGTTTGATGATTCCCTGTACCTCTCCTTCCTCTAGTCTGCAAGCATAATGATTCACCACATATCATGTATCAATCTCCCTTGCAAATTTAGCTAGAAACCTTTTTAACTTATTCACCACTTTCTTCAGCTGACTTATAAAATTTTGCACGAGACCAACCTGTCAATTGAATTGCTATTGAAAGTTTTAGTTATTTCATCATCTTTCGTTACCAAATATTTGAAATTTGATTTAATTTGGTCCACTGGAAGAGAATCAATATTCTCATTGAAAAACTTATAGTTGATATTATAAAACTCTTCTGAAATATCATTTAGACCATCCATTATTTCCACGCATTTATCATCCAATTTCTTAATCAAATCCTACAACACTTGGGATCTAAATTCCATGGCCTTTTGAAACTCAAACAATTTAGAAACATCATCAATTAATCCTTCTTGAAGGAGTAAATTTGGGTCCACATCTCTAATCTCACTCCATGTAGTTAAATTCATATTCAAATTATTGTTATCCTCATAGATAATTTCATCTATCCTATGAATAGAAGTCCTCTCAGTTTGTAAATCATTATACAATTAAACAATTGTTTTAACCAAAGGATTATCTTCTTGAAGCATACGTTATATCCATCCATCCACTAATCTTCCCTTTTGACCTATCATCTCAATTTCATGATATGAAATGTCATCCAAACCGGAAGAAATTTTCAGAGCAGTTGTAGTTGAAGGATCAATGGTTGGAGTGGGTTGTGTTACTTTCCTTAATAGAGTAGTGAGATGTTCAACCTTTGACTTCAATTCATCTTTGATAGCTTTATCTTTATCACACTTCTCCAACGAATTTCCAAGGGCCACTTGAACATCCTATTCGGCACCTTTATGTCTTCCCTTCCTTACTAAAAACCTAGAGATTAGATAATCACTCTTTGTAAAAATTTCTTGAGTTTCCCCTCAATGGACCGGCTATTTCCATGATCCTTTCTCCTGATTGGTTTATCGATAAACTAGAGACTATATTTGGTTTGACTGTCTCTTGATTAGGTTCCAAAGCACACTCAAATATATCACATCTACAAGAGGAGCTTTATTCTTCTACTTTGGCATTTGGAAATATATCCATTCATGTATAGTGGACGCAGATGAAAGTGGCATGGTTGATTCAAAACCTGGAGCACTAGATAAAACAATATCACTGGTAATATCAGTTGGCAATGAAATGGAGGTGGTAATGATAGAAGGGGTGGAAGTGAGAATAGCCTCAGGAGCAGATGCAATGAGACTGGAAGTTGAAATGGAAGGAAATGAAAGTTGTTGAGACAATGGAGTGGAAACTGGAGACCCAATCATTTCCCCTACTGAGAGGATAGGAAGGGATGAAAATACTTGGGCCATGGATGGAGATGGAGAAGAAGAGATGAGTGAAGGAGTAGTGGATAATGATTGGGAAAGTGGAGCTGAAGATAATGACAATGGTAATGAAGAAGGGGGTGGCAAATCTTATGACACAATTAGAGAATCACTAACTCGACAACCTCTCTTACTTTTATTGTAGAGGACACAACCTTAGCAATGGGAAATTTTTAAAGAGAGTAACTCCCAACAAAAAATGAGATCTTCCTTGGAATTATATTGGCCTTTTGAGTAGACCTTTTACCTTTCTTGGGTGTAAGGAGACTCAGTGGTTGTTGGGATTCTACTCTTCTAGGTTGATCTATCCCTTTGGATGAAATTTCCAAGGCAGCCAACCAATCATATGTCCTTTGAATAATGGGCCCCACCCTTTCTTTAGTATTGCAAAGTTCTTGCTTGGACCAATCTATCCATGGAAAATTTTGATCGGCAACATTATTATTCTTGTACACTGGATCTAATACTTCATCATCACCATCCATCCCTTTCAGAATATCCACAATACTGAATTGTCTAGCCTCATTCAAAGTCAACCTTTCATATTCTCATTTTTTGGTAATAACATTATCCTAACAATAAATCCAAATATCCTTTAGCTAAGGCACATGAGAATTGGCCAAACCTATTTCATTGAACTTACCCCAGTAATCAAAGTTGGTTCTAGGATGGAAAGTTCACAAAGTAACTTCTGACATTTCTCCATCCACATTTTTTTATTTATAAATACTGAAACAGGTATACCTTCCTATTGAAATAGGAAACTGAACTCCCCTCTTATGTCATTTGTTTTAAATTTTGTAATAATCCAAAAATTGTCGAAACTAATTCTAATAAAACCCATTTTTTAGTGGGATATCTTGGTAACTTGCTTAGGGAACCCAAGAAACTGGGAATCCTTGTGTATGTAAATGTTGGGAACTGGAGATAGATGGCTCCCCATTCCCGTACCTCTTTAAAATATTCATTTGAAATCCTTCGATTATACAAATATTTATCAAAACGATAAAGGAGGACAATAAAAAAGGCATCATTTACTCTACGAAAATGTTTGTTTCCTTCTTCCATTGTAATTTGAGTTTAAAGTGATAAATTTATGACACACTTCTGAAACCTTTTGTGTTCAAACCATTAAACTCCCCCATGGTAGCAACAACATAAATGAGGAAGGAAGTCATGAAGAATTTTTTAGATGTTAAAACATTTCTCAACTGAAAACAAATTGAGTTGTTGATATGTTTCCCCCATCGTATGAATTCCTTATTTTTCTTGATAGTAGAAATATAGAGGAACATCCATTCCTAAAACTCCTTCGTGGAAGCGAGACCTGAAATTTGACTCAACAATATAATAAGATCACTTACTTCTTGGATGAATTCTAAGTGGAACAATGTTTTAGGAAGCTTAATGACACTCTTGGCCAAGTAACTCTTCATTATGACTTTTGTACACAGTTCAGTTTTTTTATCCCAATGTTCCACGATGGCTTCTAGTGAAATTGTTGCATATCCTTCAACATCTGGAAGTTTAAATAAATCTTCAAAGAAATCAGCGTCCATCCTAATTACGACCTTACCATCATCATCTTTTACCGATTCAGAATCCTTATCAAAATGGGTTACTGCGGCTAATAAAAACTTATTAAAGTGCATGGATGAAGGAAAACCTGCAGTGAGAGTGAGCCCACTGTCGAATATGGCTTACATCCAAGGATTCTTATTAGGGGATTTTAATCTTTCCTAGAAGTCTGGAAAATCTATTTTTCCAAGGTCAAGTATCTCTAATATTCCCCAAATCTAAAGATAGGCATGAGTGAGGAGAAACTCCTAAGAATGTGTACTTCATCTTTCCCTTGCCCCTTGACGAGGAAGTTGACATTAATTCAGAATTTGGAATCCGAATAGTCTTTGGAAATTTTGTAAGAAACTCGTAAAGGTTCTAAAATCCTAAAGTTTGAAAGTCTAAAAATGGTAACTCTGAAAAGGCTTCAACTCCGAAGTACAAACCTCTCGAAAGCCTAAATCTACGACCTACGAAATCCCAAAGCTGCGACCTCCAAAACTTGAAAGACGTAGAATGAAAATAGAAGGAAATGGTTACACAATTCTTGAACTTGATAAAATCAGATGCCCTGCATGAATTGAAGTTTGTATTATTGAGGAAAGAAACAAATGGTATGGTTCAAGGAAGCACAAAAGATGATAAGGGTTTCTTTATCAAGAAAGAAAAGAAAAACAGAAAAAGGGAAAAAAACAAACAAAACCCCGATAAATCATAACCAAAAATAAATAAATAAATAAAATTACATTGAAAACGATGCATTCAAAGTACAAAATGGTGAGGTAAATATAGAGTGTCAAAGCAAAATCCAAGTGAAAATGATAGGTAAAAATTCAAGTTTATATAGAAAACCCTAGAATTAATACTCGAAATCTGACACATGTTGGAAATTAAATGTTTGTGGAAGGTCCAAAATTTCAGAACTTGAGTTTTGGACTTTGAAACTCCAGAGAGAAACTATCCAAAATACAATGTGAGACTCGAAACCTAAAAGTGCAAAGTTAAAATTTTAGAACTTCGAACTTTGAGAGTTCGGAACTCGAAATGAAAAAATATCAAAAAATTCTAAAGAGGTATCCAAAACACCGAAAGTCAAAAAGTCGAATTATTGGACTTTTGGGCTTTTAGATTTTAGAAC
This sequence comes from Taxus wallichiana var. yunnanensis, assembly GCA_018340775.1. NCBI lineage: Eukaryota > Viridiplantae > Streptophyta > Pinopsida > Cupressales > Taxaceae > Taxus > Taxus wallichiana. The sequence continues at coordinate 281,000,031 of CM031240.1, forward strand.
TCCAAATCAAAATTTAATTCCGCAATCAACAAAACTCAAAAAAGTGAAAAATCCCCAAAACCGAAATCTAAAATTTGAAGTTCGGAGTTTGAGAAAACTTTGAAATTTTAAAAGCACATTCAGGAAAGAAGAATTAATGAGGGTTTAAGAAATTTTGACAATTTTTAACAACATCTTCCCGTTAAGGTAAATTTAAAGATTAACACCTATCTTAGTTTAGAGTAAAACTATGAACTCGAAGTTCCACTTATGACAAATGAGTTAAACAAGTTGAGTGGGATGTTGAAGTATAATGGTTGCATCACATTTTTCTCCTAATAACTCTCATCATTAAGAGGCTACTTTGCAACAACAAATACACCGCAACAACCTCCTAAGTTCCTTTAACGAGTAACTAGCATACTTAAAGAGTCATTAGATTTATTAACCTTTAGCATATTAATTAGTTTAATTAATCATTACACATTGTACCTAGGGGTCACTAAGTTTTTATAATTGATCCATAAAGAAAGATATAAATGCACTTTTACACCAATTGAAGGTACACAAATAATTTTTGTGTTCATGCTTATGAACTCATTATTCCTTAACCATTAATTTCATTGAGCATTAAATCTCATTCAGAATCAAGAAAGTAAGAACATTAAGTCTCTTTGCTTAATTTTATCAATGTAAACAATTCTGATTGAAATCTTGTTAATTAGATTTAGTGTTTTTATATATTTTAATCCATCTTACTATGTTCTATAAGCTTTCGATTACCATTTATCATTCCCATAAACTAGAGCATGTAGTCAATCAACAATATTAATTTATACCTTATCACATAAGTAAGGATATCATATTTTTCCCTAAATGATGTTAGAGATTCTTCTCTTCATCCTAATAAAGGACTAATATCCTGATCATGAATTTGGAAAACTTAAGGAGTATAAACTTTATAAGAATGCCACATCCATATTTATAGTATACTTTTCTAATTCCTATTTCCGAATAAGGGTTGATATATTATGATCATCATAGTCTTACCATTACCCAAATAATTATTTGATTTAGAAATATAGTTCCTTATCCAAGCAGCACTCTATATCTTAGATAACGAGTCGAGTCATACTTATTAATATTTAGGAATATTAATCAAATATAAATCATTTATGATGCATAGTTAAGCTAGTTATCCCAAACCATTATAAAACAATTCATTATCAGGAAAAAAAAATCACTTTATTCCATGCTTAATAAGTATTTCATAAAATTTAAGAAAACATTTCTCAACAGTACAAATCACTAATGTACTATGCCCTCAGATTTTACAACAAGTTCCTTTCAAGAGCATTTCAATACATTAAGCATCGGAATAAAGAAATGAATTTGTTAATAAAATAAATGCAACTTTATATAATTCTTTCTCCTTTCAATTTTCACGAAGTTCATCTGTAAAATTGTTAGCATGAGTTAGTTCACCATAACTAAGCATGATAAACACTATAACATTAAAAAAATATGTTTTTATCTAACAACTATGTAAAAGGAACATTTTAAATTATGAAAAAGTTCAAAGTATCCAAAATAAGAACAACATAAAAGTCCACCCAAAAATCCAAAGTGTCGATTTGACGGAAAATCAATTAAGTCTCTTTTAGGAACCAATTACCTATAAAAGAAGTTAAGTAATCTAACAAAGTTAATTCCATCAATATTGCAGTCATAAAATTCATCTCAATCATGATAACATTTAAAATTACAACCAACTATAACAGAAAAGACTTAATAATAATCCATGAACTCAATCAATCCATAAAGTATCGAATTATCCAACAAGCCATAATTTCCTCTTTATTACCAACCCTTTTCCTTATCACCAATCCTTAATGGAATACTATTAAAGACTAGAATGACTTGGTATGAACTGAATACAATCACAATAAAATTTCTATACAAGGGTTAATCCATTCCAACATCAAGACAATTCAAATTATCAAAAGATAAAGAACTCGAGAAATGATTATTGAAACATAACAAAACAAAGAACTAATTTCAAATGGATCAACACAATTCAATTCAACCAAGTAGATGAAAGAGTCTTATTATACCATGAATTATAGAGATTCAAGTTTACTGATTGAAATTACTAATCACCTTATACACCAAAAACTTACATGATAATAATATTTGAACAACATAAAAGATCAAATAGGTGGAGTACGACCTTCACCCGTTAAAGATAGGGTCCTGAAACTCAAAGGGTCTATAGCTCCTTAAAAGTTCACAACTTTCAACTCAATAAAACCAACCTAAAAATACGTGCACAATCTCCAAAGAGACAATAGCAAAGAGGATATGATTTGATTAAAGACAAGTTTCAATCAAAAATAATACATCCTCAAGGATCAACTATTGACCCAATGTCCTCAAAATCTCAAAAAGCTAAACAATAATCACATACAGGAAAATGATATCCAACCCAAGAAACTCATCAACAAACTAATCTCAAGGAGCCTCTTAAATGAAAGAAGTGTGAAACTTAGGAGTTAATAACAAAAGACCTGGTATAGATGATATCCAAAAAGAAGTCTAGATTAAAGCCAACTTTGAGAAGGGTGAATAACCAAACCAAACACAACTAAAAAGGGAGACATGAAACTTTACCAATCACCCTCACCATTATTCTTGTAGAGAATAACTCAAAATATCCACATTGAGAGTACCCAAAATGGGTCAAAGATTAATTCTCCGATTTCAAACAAAAATAAAATTCAAGAATTGAAAACCATAAATGGTGATTGATAAATGAAACAAGAGCCTATATCAGGCATTAAAAATTTGAAAAAATATCTATATTTCTCAACACCCATATCCTCAAGAAAACAAAATCACCAACAATATTCCATGAAGGCTTTGACCTTGAACCCAATGCTATAACTTAACACCAAAAGATTCAAAGTATGATGAGATGTATCAATCAGTAGTAAAGATAACACAATATCCATTTAAATAATAATTCACAAATTTAGGTTTTGTAAACACAATCATTTCCCAACCGTTTTAAACTCATTTTCAATATATAACAGACTTCATATGATATTGAGTCATTTCTATTAACCAAAAACCCCTAACTTTCAAGAAAACACAAAGGAGCAGGGAAAAGCATAGCAATACACAAACACAAAACCAAATCTCAGAAGTAATTTCATGAAGAGAAGAGTTCTTTTTATGAAATCATTAAATAAATAAAGAAATATTAAAGAGATAGATCCTATCATGTGTGGTAGTGCTCTAGATTTATTTTCCACACTTCCAACTTTTCTGCGAAGCTTCCACTACAAGTTCTTCACCGAAAACTCCAACCAAATCTTGAAATTTCCCCATTTTTCCTTTATAGTTTCCACAATAAATTTTTGCCATTATTTCTGCCATGCAATGGAAAACTTGACTTTGTAACAAAATCAAACTGATAGTTCAAAAATGGAAAAACTACATGTAGAGCCATAACGCTCAAAAAATTAAAATGCAAAATGAAACAAAACCTTTCCTTTTTCCACAAACCCATCTTGCAAATTCCTAGGCGGTTTTTACTCAAGGGTCGAAAATAATCAATCAAGCCGATCGCAAGTGGCCTATGATATTCCCACCAATTGCCAACCTGAAATTAGTTAAAACTAATAGTTAACAATTTATTTACCAAAGCTAAGCAGAGTTACATTTTTACACATTCCATCTTAAACCATTCCCGACCAAAATAAGTGGTAAACAAACATTAAATGATCCATTAAAATTTCCCAGTACGCCTTTGGAATGGTGCCACCAACCCATTCACTTAACTTTTCATCTAAGCTAACCACATTCATCCTTAGGTTAGATTGATGCCACCTAGGTTAGGCATCTTTAGTCTTAGATACAACCATAGCTTAGGAATTTAGTAAATTCCCTTAATATCTTAGGGTGATTTAATATCAAATGACTTAGGATAATATTTTTAAGAATTAATACCCCTTTAAAAATGCATTCACCTTAACTTAGGTTAAGGATAATGTAAATGAATCAAATGCATTTAGATTATTTAGGTTCCATACAATAATCAAAAGACATTACCTTAAGTAATTTTATCAAAACAAGGTAATTAGATCACATAGAAGGATGCATCCTTAAGATGCTACAGGATGCCCAATGATCTTCTAAAATGAAAGGCTAAGTATGAAGACATCTCGGTGATAACATGTGGTGACTGGCTTAAAAAATATGATCAAAACATCATAGTAATCATAGGCATGCCTTGGATCACTGCAATTGATCCAAGGTATGGTTTTTCTGTATTAGTAATGAAATAGACTAAGAAATAAGTTCAATAATGAAAATTAGGCAATGTACTGGCATAGTCTTATCGATGAATTTATTTCCTTCACCAAGATACGTAACATATTTCAAAGTTTAGCATAAAGAGTATATGAAATACTTCAATATCAATTTAGAATTTCCATAGTATGATTGTATCCAATTTTAGAAGATAAAACATATCATCTACAACAAACATGATCACTCAGTTCTAAAGAGTACACCATCTTCAAAACAAGAATCATTTATCAACATTTGCAACTTCAGTTATAGAAGAAAGCAAGGATATCAACCATGACAAAGGCATTACATACCTCCCCTCTAAAAAGCATCATCGTCTCGATGATTAACTTAATCCACATTCATATTCAAGAAAAATAATCATAATTATAATTCTTCTACCCACAAAATTTTCAAACAGAAAATAGATTTGTAGAAATTCAAGTCTTTCACAACTTATTACAACATCAAATTTGTTGTACTATTACTAAAAAATTGTAGTACTTTCCCTAAACTGACACAATTAAAGATAGTTATCAATCAAAGTCTTTAATTATCACAAAAATTAGAATTAATTATGTTCAAATAGATAATGAAAAGTAGTTTTTATATCCTCATAGTTTTCCCATGTTGCACTTTGTTGATTAAATTGGTCCCACTGGACCTTGCATTGACTGATTTCATGATTTCACAAGTGCAACTGGCGTGTTTCAAAACTCTTATGGGTAAAACCACGATTATTCTTAGATTTTGGACTTACAAGGAATCCCAATTTAATACATGTGATAAATATGAAATGCATTTATTAAGTAAAGAAACATAGAAAACATCATGCATTTGTTCCAAGGTGGGAGGTAATGCTAAGCGGTAAGCTATAGGGCTAATCACTTCTACAATCTCAAAAGGTCCCACAAAACAAGGTGATAATTTAGTTTCCTTGCCAAAGGTAATAGAGCTCTTTTTGGGCTTGACATGTTAAAATACATTTTCACCAAGTTCAAATTTTATATCGATCCTTTTCGATCTACATAACTTTTCTGCCTATCAGCAACTTCCTATAATTGTTCATGAATTACTTTTACTTGTTCCATTTCAGTAAGAATTTTAGGTCTAATTACCTCTCTATCTTCAATGTTATCCCAACTAACTAGAGTTTTGCACTTCCTTCCATATAATGCTTCGAAAGGTGCCATTTTAGAGAGGAATGATAAGTATTATTGTAAGCAAATTCAACTAAAGGAAGGTATTCTTCCCATTTGTACTATTGGTCCATACAATACATTCTTAACATATCTTCCATTACCTGATTTACTCTCTCAGTTTGACCATCTGTTTCCAGATGGTATGCAGAACTAAAATTTAGTTTTGTTCCTAAGGCTGCATTTAGTGTTTTCCAGAAATGGGATGTCATTATTGGGTCTCTATCAGATATAATCAATTCAAGTACACCATGTAATCTAAAAATTTCATGCACAAATATTTTTGCTAAAACAGGTGAATCATCTTTAAGATTACCAACGATAAAATGTGTTGCCTTTGTTAATTTTTCAAGCACAACTAAAATAACATCATGCTTATTCTTAGACATAGGTAGCCCCTGAACAAAATCCATACTTATTACTTTTCATTTATATTGTGGTATGCTATGAGGGTATAATAAACCAGCTGGATGCATATGTTCAACCTTAACTCACTGACATTCGAGGCAATGTGAGATGTATGTCTTTCTTCATCCCTTTCCAAAAATATTTTTGTTTAACATCAGCAAACATTTTTGTAACTCGAGGATGTCCTGAGTAAGGTGAATTATGAAATTCCATCATTAACTTTTTCTTTAACTCATTTTCCAGGGGTACGTACACCCGATTATCATATCGTAAAATTCCTTCATTATCAAAGTTAAAACCTTTGTAACTTTCATCATTAGGATTTGCAGCAATTGTTGTTTTTAGTTGCTGAAAATACAAATTACAATTCATGGCATTCTTTACTTCATCCCTAAACTGAGTTCTCAAAGTTACAAGTGTATAAATATGTTTCCTATGACTTAGTGCATCGACACTCTATTTTCTTTACTTTAATTTAACTTATGTCAAAATCATATTGTGATAAGAATTCTAACCATCTTCGTTGTCTTGCATATAGATTTGGTGAGTAAAAATATACTTCAACGCAAGGTGGTCAGTTTTTAACTCAAAAGGTTTACCTAAGAGATAATGTTTCCATACTTGAAGTGCATGAACTATGGCAACAAGCTCTAAATCATGGGGAGCATAATTCAACTCATGTAACTTGATTTTTCTACTTTCATAAGCTATGACATGATCATTTTGAAGTAATATACCTCCCAAACCTTTTCTTGAAGCATCTGTAACTACTAAGAAAGCTTCCATTTGGATCCGAAATAGTCATAATAAGTGTTAAAGTTAGTTGTTCCTTTAGATTTTTAAATGTTGTTTCGCATTTATCACTCCACACAAACTTTGTGTCTTTCTTTTGTAATGAAGTAATTGGGGCAGCAACTTTTGAAAATTCCTTAACAAATTATTTTGTAATATCCGGCAAGCTGAACATGAAGCTTCTAACTTCTTGTACATTTTTAGATGTTGGTTATTCAGTTATGACAACAATATTTGATGGATCAACTATTATTCCATCTTTTTTATGACATGTCCTAAATAATGCACTTTTGTTTCATAAAAGGAACATTTGGACAACTTACCATACAATTTTCTCTTTCTCAAAATCTCAAGTACAATTTTCAAATGCTCCTTGTGCTCTTCAATGTTCTTACAATAGGTAATAATATCATCCAAGAACATAAGTACAAACTTTTCCAAGTATTCTTGAAAGATATTATTCATCAGATTCATGAAAGTTGCAGGTGCATTTGTCAAACCAAAAGGTAAAACAGTGAATTCATAATGTCCATACCTTGTTCTAAAAGTTGTTTTATGAATATCCTCATCCTTAATTCTTAATTAATGATACCGAATGAAGATCTATCTTTGAATAAAATGATGCACCATGCATCTGATTAAACAGATCATCAATCCTAGGAAGAGGATATCTATTTTTTATTGTTACTTTGTTTAACATTCGATAATCAATACAAATTCTAAGTGTTCCATCCTTATTTTTACAAATATTATTGGTGTTCCCTATAGAAAGACACTTGGTCTTATCAATCCTTTAGAAAATATTTCTTGTAACTGTGCCTTAAGTTCCACTAATTTTGTTGTAGTCATACGGTAAGGTGCCTTGGAAATAGGTTCAGTTCAAGTTTGATTTCTATTTTGAAGTCAAATTCTCATTTAGGCAAAAGACCAAGTAGTTCTTCCAGAAACACATCATTGAAATCCCTTAACAACGGATACTTTTCCAAGAAATTACTACCTCCTTCTATTGTTTCAGAAATTTTTACTGCATATAACGTGCAACCTTTATTTTTGGCCTTCTTAAGTTGCATAGCTAACAATTTCCTAACTAAAATTTCTCATTTTACCCCTTGAATGTCTATTGTTTTCTATAGATCATCAATGCATTTAATAAGTTTTTCAAAACAATCAACTTTTACTTTATGTTTAGTAATTCGATTAACACCAATAATGGCATTGTATGACCCTAAAGGAACAATGTAAAGGTCTACTTCAGTAGAAAAACTTGGTAATTCTAAAATTGCTCCAAATAAACATTTACTAAAAATATGAACAACATTATTACCATAATGAAATAGTCCATGATTTTTCCATTATTCCATCTTTTCTTTTTAATTTTGCTGCTAATTTGTCATAAATGAAATATTTTGTAGTACCAGTATCAAAAGTATATTAACAAGTGTACCAAATAATTTACCTAGAACTTCTATGGGTGTAACTTACTTTTCAGCTTGCTTATTAGCTACTACATCATGTATCTTATATTGTTGGTTGTTTTCATATTTATTTAGAGGGAACCGATTTGTGTAGTGATCCTTACCATAGTTATAACAGCCCCCTATAGGTTCCCTTTTTGACTCAAACTTATTTCCGGTCTTGAAATTACTTTTTTGACCTCCATAAGTTTTCTATCCATTATTGTTATTCTTTACAAAATTGGTTTTATTATTCACAACATGTTTATTTGTTGTTATTTTCTTATTATTATCAGCAACAAACTTTTTTTTAGCTCCAAAAAATTTCCATGCCACCTTATTAGGTGCAAGTGATGTAGAAGAGTTGGTAATTCTCTTTCGAGTCTCCTCTTTATTTCATAAATTGCCTTCAATTTCTATTCTTTCCTTATCGGTTTTTCCACAACCCCTTCCATGGTGGTTGGGATGTGCACATCTACCTCTCCTCCAATAATAGGATTCAACCCCATAATGAACTTGTGTATCCTAAAAAATTTGTCAGTTTGATACTGTGGAACGTACTTAAGAAGTTTGGTAAACCTCTCCCAGTATTTAGTTACAGCTAATTTTCCTTGTACTAAATTCTAAAATTCAGTAATTCTTTATCATTATAGAGCTATGGAAATTAGTGTTGCCTAAAGTAGCCCTTAAATTGATCCCATGTAATGCTTGTTTCATCAATTTTCAGTTCATCCTTATGGTTGTCCCACTAGGAGGATTCCTCCTGGGAAAGTTGGTAAGCTCCCCATATTGCCTTAGTTTCTTCCAAGAAGTTCCTTATTGGAAATAACTTCTCCATGTCACTGAGCCAATTCTTAGCCCCATCCCCAGAAGTGTAGTTGCATAAAAATTTTGTGGACTTAAACATCTTTATGTCATTATTAAGTTTAGATTCCAATCTTTCCTTTTTATTTTCATGCGGATTAGGTGCATTTAAAGTGTTATTGTTGGCATTCATAGTATTTTTATTTGAAGCATTTTATTACCAATGCCCATATTTTCAGCATTGATGTTATTTCTGGAGGTGGATGATTGTTATTATCAACATCATCTTCTTCCTCTTTGTTTCCCATTACTTGTTGTTCAAGTACAATAAGATGATCTCTTGTGTCCAATAGGGCAGCAAGAATCTCGTCAAGTTTTTGTGTGGTAGCTTCCTCTCCACTTGGAGGTGGATTATTTGTAGCACCTCCCCTTGTTCTAACCATTTTTTGTTAACAAGAAATTAAATTTTTATTAGATATGTAATCAATAAGTCCAAGAGCTAAAACCTTCAGCTCGATACCAAATTTGTAACATCCTCATTTGTGACTTAGAAACAGGGATTTTTTTACATAATCTCTCTCTGTTCTAAATTCATACAATTTAGAACACACATTCATTTTTGCCAATCCATCACATAACAGAAAACCATATGTAGTTGTAATGACTCGGTGTAACACCGATATCTAATTTTATGATTCATTATTAAACCGATCTCTCATGTTTAACTTGGTCTTGTGTATACAATGTATACTTTGGTTCTTTTACCCATTATGGTTCATTCAAGTGTTTTTTCTAATAAGCCAATCTGAGTATATGTTATGCGACACTCATCACGAAATCTCACAACCTTAAACCGGGTGACATAAGACAACATAACAAGAGGTTTGTGATACTTTGGCCAACGTTTTAAACATGTTTACCATGTTTACATTCCAAAACAACATACACTTTGAAAGGAATATGTCTTCCATCCCACTTGAACTATTATCTAGACTAGTCTTCCTTGACTTTTGTCAACCAAACCCAGATCAAATTTTCACACTAAATAGAGATAGCTCACATACACTAGTGTTGCATTCTACTCATGGTGACTAAAGATAAGTAGACATATTCAATTTGAATCTCATTGATTTGGATGTGTTTATTTACCCTAGGTCAACATGAGTTGTCGATTACACGTATCCATATGCTTAGTGTTGTCATGCGGATCATGCACCCATTGAATCTATGAGTGATCATGCACCCATTGAATCTCTGATTGATCCCATGCAACATTGGAACATCCCCAAGGTGTGGGACCTTGTCGCCTTGGGATGAACCTCTGGATAAGGCCGAATTCCTTTAAAACTTGGAGCACTTGATTTAAGATCAATATGCAAGGCTAAAACATTTGAAAATAATTCTAATCTACTCAACTAATGAGCTTAAAGTCAGAGATAAAAAAATAATAAGGTGATGCACCAAGTATATTGAACAAATAGACCCACTTAAATGCACAATCAACTCCCCACAACAATATATGATATGTACATGACTTTTAATCTTCCTCTATTCATGACTATAAATAATAATGTAACCTTGTAACAAAAAGGAAAAAACTTTTCCACAACCGATATCAAAGTAGCTACTTTTCACATGAATTGAAACAAGATAACTAGGATAAAGGAAAATTAACCAATCACATCAAGGAATTAAACATTCACAAGCTATAAATTGAGTAATGATTAACATAATAAACTAGACTTTTCACGGCAAAATATTGTTCTGAATAGTATCTCAAAGTATATGAATCACTCTTCCAAGCTTGAAGAGTAACTTCTCCAAATGATCTATCTATATCTAAACTTAATGCATTTTTAACTATTTATAAGTTCTAAAGGTTGAGCCATTACATCGAACCTTAACTAACAAATTACTAAAAATAGAGTATAATAAGTTCAAGGGAATAAGCTCCCATAAAAATAGTAAAGTTGTTGAAAAGATTTGACTAAGTCAACCCTACAACTTTGACTGATTTAGAGCTTGGAACCATCCCAATCATGGCTTCCTAGATTAGCTTAGACCTGCATCATCTTTCTCTTGTTTGGTTTTCCCTTGATCTTCTTCTTCCCACATAGCCATCGGTGTTGGTAGTCAATGAAACATTTGATGATTCCATGTACCTCCCCTTCCTCTGGTCCACAAGCATAATGATTCACCACGTCTGTTGTATCAATCTCCCTTGTAAATTTAGCTAGAAACCTTTTCAACTTATTCACCACTTTCTTCAGCTAACTTATAAAATTCTGGCACGAGACCAACCTGTCAATTGAATTGCTATTGAAATTTTTAGTTATTTCATCATCTTTTGTTACCAAATATTTGAAATTTGATTTAATTTGGTCCATTGGAAGAACATCAATATTCTCATTAAAAAATTACAATTGATATTATCAAACTCTTCCAAAATATCATTTAAACCATCCATTAATTCCACGCATTTATCATCCAATTTCTTAATCAAATCCTGTAACACTTGGGATCTAAATTTCATGGCCTTTCGAAACTCAAAAAATTAGAAACATCATAAATTACTCCTTGAAGGAGTAAATATAGGTCCACATCTCTAATATCACTCCATGTAGTTAAATTCATATTCAAATTATTGTTATCCTCAGAGATAATTTCATCTATCCTACGAATAGAAGTCCTCTCAGTTTGTAAATCATTATAAAATTCAACAACTATTTTGACCAAAGGATTAGATTCTTGAAGCATACGTTATATCCATCCATCCACTGATCTTCCCTTCTTACCTATCTTATCAATTTCATGATATAAAATATCATACAAACCGGAAGAAGCGTCGCGAGCGGTTTGTAATCGAAGGATCAATATTTGGAGTGGGTTGTGTTACTTTCCTTAATAGAGCAGTGATTTGTTCAACCTTTGACTTCAATTCATCTTTGGAAGCTTTATCTTTATTATACTTCTCCAACAAATTTCTAAGGGCCACTTGAACATCCTAATTGGTGCCTTTCCTAGTGAAAACCTAGAGATCTCATAATCTACTTGTAATAGTTTCTTTAGTTTTCCCCTCAACGGGAGTAGTTATTTCCATGACCCTTTCTCTTGATAGGTTTATCAATAAACTAGAGACGATCTTTGGCCATTTGGCCTATCTCTTCATAGTAGGTTCTAGCACACTCATATCTATCACGTCTACAAGAGGCACCTTCTTCTTCTGCTTTGGGGTTTGGCGATATAGCCATTTAGGTATAGTGGATGCAGATGAAAGTGGCATGGTTGATTCAGCACCTGGAGCACTAGATAAAACAATAGCACTGGTAATATCAGTTGGCAATGAAATGGAGGTGGTAATGATAGAAGGGGTGGAAGTGAGAATAACCTCGAGGAGTAGATGCAATGAGACTAGAATTTGAAATGGAAGGGAATGAAATCTACTGAGATAATGGAGTGGAAACTAGAGACCCAATCATTTCCCCTATTGAGAGGATAGGAAGGGATGAAAATACTTGGGCCATGGATGGAGATGGAAAAGTAGAGATGAGTGAAGGAGTATTGGATAATGTTTTGGAAAGTTGAGATGAATATAGTGACAATAGTGATGAAGAATGGGGTGGAAATTCTTGTGTAAAAACTAGAGAATCACTAGCTTTGACAATCTTTGTTACTTGTATTGTAGAGGACACAACCTTGGCAATGAGAACTTTTGGAAGAGAGGAACTCCCAAAAACAAATGAGATCTTCCTTGGAATTATATTGGCCTTTTGAGTAGACCTTTTACCTTTCATGGGTGTAGGGAGACTCAATGTTGGTTGGGCTTCTACTCTTATAGATTGATCTATCCCTTTGGGTGAAATTCCCAAGGTAGCCAACCAATCATATGTCCTTTGAAGAATGGGCCCCGCCCTTTCCTTAGTATTGAAAATTTCTTCCTTGGACCAATCTATCCATGGCAAAGGTTGATCGGCAACATTATTGTTCTTGTACATTGGATCCAATACTTCATCATCGTCCTCCATCCCTTCTAGAATATCCGTAATACTGAATTTTCTAACCTCATTCAAATTCAACCTTTCATATTCTCATTGTCTAATGATAACCTCATCCTGAAAATGAATCCAAATATCCTCTAGCTGAGGCACGTGAGAACTGGCCAACCTTGTTTCACTAAACTTACCCCAGTAATCAAAGTTGGTTATGGGATGGAAAGTTCTCAAAGTAACTTCTGACATTTCTCCATCCACATTCTTTTCTTTATAAATACTAGCACAGTATACCTTCCTATTGAAATAGGAAATTGAACTCCCACCTTATGTCATTTGTTTTGAATTTTGTGATAATCCAACAATTTCCAAACCAATTCTAATAAAACCCATTTGTCAGTAGGACATCTTGGTAACTTTCTTGGGAACCCAAGAAACTAGGAATCCTGATGTATGTAAATGTTGGGAACTGAAGATAGATGGCTCCCCATTCCCGTACCTATTTAAAATATTCATCAGAAATCCTTTGATTATACAAATATTTATCAAAACGATAAAGGAGGACAACAAAAAAAAGGAATCATTGACTCTACGAAAATGTTTGTTTCCTTCTTCCATTGTAATTTGAGGATAAAAGTGATAAATCATGACACACTTCTGACACCTTTTGTGTTCAAACCATTGAATTCCCCCATGGTAGTGGCAGCATAAATGAGGAAGGAAGTCATGAAGAAGTTTTTAGACGTTAAAACATTGCTCAACTGAAACAAATTAAGCCGATAATATGTTCCCCCTATCATATGAATTCCTTAGTACTCTTGATACTAGCAATATAGAGGAATGTCTATTCATGAAACTCCTTCATGGAAGTGAGACCTGAAATTTGACTCAATAATACAATAAGATCATTTACTTCCTAGATGAAGTCTGAGCGGAACAATGTTTTAGGAAGCTTGATGACACTCTTGGCCAAGTAACTCTTCATTATGACCTTTATACACAGTTTAGTTTCTTTATCCCAATGTTCCACAATGGCTTCTAGTGAAATTGTTGCATATCCTTCAACATCTAGAAGTTTAAATAAATCTTCAAATAAATCAGTGTCCATCTTGATTACAACCTTACCATCATCATCTTTTACCGATTCAGAATCCTTATCAAAATGGGCTTCCATAGCTAAGACAAAATCAGGACAGTGCATGGATGAAGGAAAACATGTAGCGAGAGTGAGCCCACTATTGAATATTATCTGCATCCAAGGATTCTTTTTAGGGGATTTTAATCTTTCCCAGAAGTATAGAAAATCTATTTTTCCAATGTCAGTATCTCCAATATTCCCCAAATTTGAAGATAGCCATGAGCGAGGAGTAACTCTCGAGAACGTGTACTTCATCTTTCCCTTGCCACTTGACGAGGAAGTCGACATTAATTTGAATTCGGTATCCGAATATTCTTTGGAAATTTTGCAAGAAAGCGTAAAGGTTGCAAAATCCTAAAGTCAAAATTCTGAAAATGATAACTCTGAAAAGGCTTCGACTCGAAGTACAAACCTCCAAAATCCTCGAAACTACAACCTCTAAAATACCAAAACTACGACCTCCAAAATCTTGAAAGCTGTGATTTTGAAATCCCCAAATTCGATCTCTAAAAACTGAAAGGCTCAAAAACAAATTTGAAGGAAATGGTTGCACAATTCTTGGACTTGATAAAACTAGATGCCTGCATGAATTGAAGTTTACAGTATTGAGAAAAGAAACAGATGGCATGGTTAAAGGAAGAATGATAGATGATAAGGTTTTCCATGTCAAGAAAGAAAAGAAGAACAGATAAAAGGAAAAAAAAAAAACAAAACCCCGATAAATCATAACCAAAAATAAATAACTTAAAAATTTTACCTTGAAAATGATGCCTTGAAAGTACAAAATGGTGTGGTAAAAATAGAGTGTCAGAGCAAAATCCAGTGAAAATGATAGGTAAAAATTTGAGTTTATATAGGAAACCCTAGAATTAATGCTCGAGAATCCGACACGTGTGAGGGTAGTTGGAAATTAAATGTTTATGGAAGGTCTGAAATTACGCAACCCCGAAACTCGAAATGAAGTGTGATCATTGCAATGTGAAACCCGAAGTCTGAAACCCCGAAAGTTAGAAGTTCTAAAATTTTAGAACTTCAAAGTTTCAAACTTCAAAACTCTAGACATATGAGAGGAGGACACATAGGATAACTCACACTAACAGGGAATTTATCTAGAAAAACAACGTGAGACTCTGAAACCCGAAAGTGTGAAGTTCCAAAATTTCAAAACTTTGGACTTTCTGATTTTGAAACTTGGAACTCTGAAACGAAAATATCAAAAAATGATAAAGAGGATTAAACCCAAAAATATGAAAACTCGAGAATTTTTTGACTTTCAGGATTTTGGATTTGAACTCCAAATCAAAATTTTATTCTACAATCAAAAAAACTCGAAAAGTGAAAAATCCTCAAAACCCAAAATCTGAAAATTTCGACTTTGAAGTTTTGGAAAAATTCAAAATTTTAAAATCACATTCAGGAAATAAGAATTCAAGAGGGTTTAAGAAATTTTGACAATTTTTTAACACATTCCCGTTAAGGTAAATTTAAAGGTTAACATTTTTGGTGATCTCCAAGGAATGGTTTCCTGCTAAGCTTTAGGCCAAGTAGCCTTAAACAAACCATTGGGAAAAATATTCCTAAAAAAAAATATTCAGAACACACACCAAACGAAAAGAAAAAAACATCACAATGTGTGAAGCACTTGGAGGAAAAGACAAAACAAACACTGTACAAAAGAAAAAAATGTTGTCAAAAGAAAGCTTTGAGATGAATCCCATTCACATGGATGAGAAATTATTCTCCATTGAGTCTTGATAAGAAAAATGATTTTTCTTCCTTGCAACTTATGATAATATATGGTCCACTCCAAAGGGATTCAAATTTAGCATGCATACTCGACTTGGCTCTATCAACATCCCATTTGAGAACCAAATCTCCTTCATGGAACTCTTTGTTGGACACCCTTTTATCGAAAGATCTTTTAACCTGAGACTGATGTTGTTCTAGAGTCTTCATTGCTTTATTCCTTGTTTCTTCTAGCTCCATTAATTCGAGAATACCTAACTGTCATTGAATCACTTTCCATAAGTTCCAGTTGATATGCTAATTCCAAGGAAGGTAGTTCTAGAGATAGTGGGAGCTTTGCTTCCCTTCCATATACTAGCATAAACAGTGAATTTCCAATAGCTCTTTTGGGTGTGATCTGGTCCACCCACAGGGTGGTTTTAAGCTAAGTGTACCAAGTTATTTGATTGGTTTCCGTTGTACACTTGATGATCATTATGAGATTTTTGTTACTGGACTCGGTTAATCTATTTCCTTATGGGTAGTAATTTGATGAATTTTTTAGATAAACCCCATTCTTGATATCCCATTCATTAATTTCAAACCAAGAAATGCCATTGCATTGTCTGAAATTACTATGAATGGAACACCAAAACGTGTCATTATTCCTTCCAGAAAATCAAGAACAACCTTTTCATTTCCTTCTTTCAGTGTCATGACTTCCATCCAATGAGTGAAATAGTTCCATTGCAGTGAGAACCCATTTATGTCCATCACTAGATGGAGGATTAAGCATTCGATGAAATCTAGTCCCCACTGAAAAAGGTTGATCAACCTAAATTGGGTGAAGAGGAAGGGCTTCCAATCTCTGTTTCCCTATGAAAAAGGCACATTCCTTGCATTTCCTTACCCAAAAATGAGTATCCTTGAATAAATATGGCCAATAGTAACCAACCCTCATGATCTTTACCATAGTAGTCTTTATAGAGTAATGCCCTCCAGACAAACCATTGTGAAATTCTTGCAAAATCCTATCAATCTATTCTGGTCCTATACATTGAAGTAGAACACCATTTAAATCTCTACGAAAAATAACATTATCCACCAAAACATAAGGAACGGATTGAAGATGGAAGCTTCGCCTTTGATTTTTATCCATGTCAGCAGGATATACCCCTAACAAAAGAAAAAAATCATCTTTGACAACCAATCAACCTGGTCATTTTCCGAGGTTCATTCAGGAGCACTGTGTCTTTTCAACCTTTGTCTCCAAATCTATAGCCAATTGTTGACATAGACCCTTACCCCTAATGTGTACATCGTATTCCATAACTTTGGTAACCCATCCAAAGCACATTTTTCATTCATGTCTTTATTTATTAAAAATTCTTGAAATCGAGATGAGACACCATCAAATGTATTTTTTTATTAGATAACATATGTCTGAACTTATTCAAATCCCAAATGACAGCAAAGACTTGTTTCTCAACAAACAAATACTTTAGCTCATAATCTTTTAGGGATTTTCTAAAAAATTAATTGGTTGTTCCATTGATTCATTATTTTGTTGGGTGAGGATACCTGAAATGCTCTCTTGACCTATAAAAGCATAAAAATAAAATCTTTATCAAACCTGGGGTTCATTAGTGTGGGAGCTTGAGAAATTGTTGTCTTAATGGCTTTAAAAATCTCTTTCCCTTCTTTTTTCCATGAGAAAGGCATGTTCTTATTCAACATGGCTGTCAGTGGTTTAGCCAATGTTGTGAATTGAGGGATGAATATCCACATAAAATTTATGGTTCCAAGAAAACTCGGAGACCCTTCTTGTGACTTGGAAGAGATAAAGACACAATCAAATGAATCCTGGCTAGATCGATTGATAGTCCTTCCACTAAAACAACATGCCCCAACAACTTTCCCTCGTGCACTGCAAAAATATATTTCTTAGGATTGAGTGAAACCCCAAACTCCCTACACCTTTGGAAAACCTTCCTTAGATGCATGATGTGGTCTTCTACATGCTTAGAGTATATAGTTATATCATCAAGGTAAACCAAGATGATATCATTGATTAGCCCCTGAAATTCCATGTCCATGGCTCTTTGGAAAGTAGCACCAACATTGGATAATTCAAATGGAATTTTATCATAGGCATACGTACCCCACTTAGTAGTGATTTTTTTCTTGAACTGATTAGATTCTTTAACTAAGACCTGACTATATCAAGAATATCTATTGAGAAATGAAAACCTTTGCGCTCCTAATACTTTTTGGATAACCATTTGAGCCATCAATGGAAGAGGATAATGATCTTGCAATGAGGCATGATTCTGATCTCTAAAATCCACGCATAGCTGAATTTATCTGTTCGTCTTCCTTATAGGGACCAAATTGGCCACCCAACATGAATGCTTGATAAGAAAAATTATATATACCTCTATGAGTTTAGTTATCTCCTTCCTCATTAGTGTCTCAATTTTGGGATTAATTGGAATTTGTTTCTAATGAAGCGGCTTGGCGTGAGGATCCAGTTCGATAATATGTTGTGCTAAACCTGGATCAAAACCACGTAGGTCTTTGTAGATGCACGCAAAAATTTGTGATACTCTTGAAAAATTTTGATGAAAGCTTATTTTTCTTCGTGAGTGCATACTTTTCCAATCTTTAGAAAATTTTCATTTTCTACCTTGACTTCCTCAAAATATTCTTCTTTGACCACCATGTTAGAGCTTTGTCTTTTGGCTTAATTGTCTAAATTGAAGATGGATTCCGAGTAACTAAGCCTTTTGGTAGCTTGTTGCTTTTCAATTGTATGATTTGATCACTATATGCTTCTTGCAACTTAGCTTGACCTTTTGTGGAAAACTCTACCTCCTCTTATAGAAATAGAACAATTTTTTTTCACTATCAAACACTTGTCAGCTACTTACATTATCAGGGACTGTAGGTCAAACCACTATTTTGATAGATTACCACCCTTCTTTTTGATATCAATAGGTGTGTCGTATTGTGAGCCAAACGTAGCAAGCCTATCAAAGCATCTTGATTTTGATTTCTAGGAACCACATGGATCCCAAAAAAATTTAAATATCCAATCAAATCCCAGACTCGGTTCTTGTATGATCTTAAAATATCATTTTTGGATGCACTACATGCCATCACTTGATGAACTATTAACTCACTGTCTCCAAAAATAGTCAGGGCTTTAATACCCTTCTTTTGAGCAAGATGGATTCCTTGCACAAGGGCCTCATATTCTGTAACATTTTTAGTCCAACCAAAAGATGAGAAGTATTTATCTCCTTCTAGAGAAATTAGCATAACACCAGTACTAGATCCATTCTTACTCCTCAAGCCATTGAAGAACAATTGCCACAATCCTTCAGGATTGCTTTGTGTTTTGACAAGTTGTGGTATGGTTGTTCCTTCTTCGTGGATGCAATATGTGCCCAATCCCATCTCTTCCAATAGCAGCAAACCAACTTCTTCCTCTACCAACACATCAGTGTAGGGATCATACTGATGGTCTCCACTCACTTCATCCAACATAGTATCAGGGACTTCTTCCACAAGAGTGGTTGGTTCATGATCAACAACTTCTTCCTCTCGATCATGGATGGTATAATTCCCATTTATAGGACTAGTAGTGTAGGGTTCTACATGATTATGGTAGATTGGTTCCACCCTTATAGTTACTTTGGTTCCGTATCGAGTCCTAAGAATCATATGTGACCAATCAATTGATAGATAACCACCCATTTTGGTAGTGAAATCTCATGATAGGAAAATGGAAAAGAGAGGAAGGAGATCAATGACTGATATGTCTTGGGTGAATGAAAACTTCGGTATACATGGATAGTAAGTTGAATTCCTTTAATGACTCAATAGATTTAATGGTTGTGTTATCCAACTAAATAACTCCTTTTACAATCGGCGTATATTGTATTCCTAACATGTCTCGTTGTAAGCTAGAAAAATACACTACTAACAAGAAAGTAAAATACCAATAATCGTACCTCCTCCTTCACGTTTCGTAGCAAACCTCAGAATGGGCTAGGCAACTTGGATTGAGCCCAGATTTTTTGATATGTAGGTGCTTTTCTTCAAGACGGAGCAAGACCTTCCGCAACAAAGATCTTCTTACTTTGCACTAGATGGGAAATAGGATTATGAGGCTATTTTGGCATTAGGACGAGGCAAAATGATGTTCTTTGCTCAAAGGATACAAGAACTTAGATATGGCATGAAAGCTTATTCTCCGTGTGTTTAGAGGGGAGGGTAAGGTTGTATTTATAGCCTTGGGGAGTGATTAACTTAGATTAATTTAAGTAATCATGGTTTGAAAATGTGGGCAAGATTAGGTGAGTGGTTTGAAAATGTGGGCAAGATTAGGTGAGTGGTTTGAAAATGTGGGCAAGATTAGATGAGTGGTTTGAAAATGTGTGCAAGATTAGGTGAGTGGGGGCCACGAAGAATGGGTGAGGATTTGAATTATATTTTTAATTCAATAATGGAAAAACATGGAGAATAATGACATGTGATGAGGATTAGATTATTTTTTGGATTTTGAAATGGATAATTAATCAAATTATATTTGATTAATTCGAAATGTATTTTTGTGGGAAATGAGGAAGGGGAATTAATTGATTTAGGATAGATGTGAAATTGGGGTGTCTACATTTGCCCCTCTTTGGAAGGGTACTATGAAAGTAGTGTCCTTTCAAAGAAAGTAGACGGTATGGGGGAAGAATTCAATCTACTTTTTAAAAGGTAGAGCGAATGTTTGTTGGGGAGAATAGAAAGTGGTGAGTGACGGATGTCATAGTATCCTCCAAGACAAAAATGTCATGAGAAGATGTGATTATGGATAGATGTGGTGATGCCCCCTCGAGAGGATTGACGAGAATGAAATATACGATGAGAACTCTCGAAAAGAAGGGAAATGGAGTTGGTGGGGAAGAGGAAGATAATGGTGTGGAAGAGATGGAATGAGCGCACGACGCAAATGGAGGAAGGATTCAATCGACCTTGAATGCTAGGTGTGAGGGTGTGTGGGAAAGACAAAAGGGAATGGATAGGATTGGGGGTTGATTATGAGAAGAGTAAGGGAAATAGGGGAGGGGAACAAAATGAATGAAAGAAGTAGAAATAAGAGAGAGGGATGATAGGGGAAGAAGGGAATGATGAAGGACAAACAAGGCAAAAACAAAAAAATGATAGAGTAGAGGGTGAAGGGGATAAAATGGAGAGAGGTGAAAAATAAAGGAAGTAATGAGAGATAGTAAAGAGGGATGCGTGGAAGTGAAAAAGTAGGAAACGGGAAAGGATAAATAAGAAGGAGAAAATGAGGTGGGAGTAGGGGGTGAAATGGAGGAAAATAGAAAGAGGACGAAAGAAGAAGTAGAACGGAGAAAAAAAAGAAACTATGAGGGGCGAGGAAAGTGTGAAAAAGAGGAGAGAAAGGAAGAGAAACATATACAGAATGAATGAAAAGGTAGGGGTGGTAGAGAAAAGGGGAAGTGGTCAGAAGAAACGTGAAAATTAGGGGAGAGGAAAGGAAGATAGAATGAATACAAGGAGAATATGGAAGGAATCATGTCATTGCGAGGAAGACCAGAGGCAAAGAATATGGAACAAACCGTATGGAGATGCATGTGGAGGGTGGTATGATAAAAAAGACAGGACAACACTGAACAACCAGGTTATCGGTGGGGATGTAAGGAGGAAACGTGATGGAAAAAGGGGAAGAAGATGATATAGGGGAAGGGAAATAAGACGAGGGGTGGGAGAGAGAAGAGGATAACAAAGAAAATGATGTAGAAGGAAGGGAATACAGAAAGGGGGTAATAAGTGGAAAGGGAACGATAGAAGGAATGTTCAAAGAAGAAAGAGGGGAGGAATGACATCGATTGGAAAAGATATGGAGATGCATGAAATGAGGATACTACGATGATGGGAAAATAGAAAAAGGATGTATGATGAAGACAGTAAAGATAGTGAAGAGGTCAAAGAGGAGATGGAGAGATGGGTAAGAAGCGAAAAGAAAGGGTGGGAGTGAGGGAAAAGAATAGGAGAGAAAAGAGAATAGGGGATAGAAGAGGCAATGCCAATGAAAGGATGTTAGGTAAATCCTCTTAACAATGAGTGGTGGGGAAGGGTGAAAGAAAAAATGAAAAAAAAAGAAAGCGAATGAGGACTGGAAAGGGTAACACCAACAAAGGGACGTTAGGGAAAACCCGTTGCCAATGAGTGGTGGGCTTAGAGGAGGGAAGGAATGAAGGGAAACACTCGAAGGCCCAAGGGAGTGAATGAGGTCGTGTGGAATGAGGATTGATAATTTTTAAGGAAAATCCGTTGACAATTATGAGTGCGGGAAGAGAAGATGATGATGAAAGAATGATATAGGAGTGTTACATGAATGGCGAATATGTGTGTGGGTAGAAATGTAGGGGGAATGTGAGAAGATGAAGGGGAAAGAGTGAAAAAGATGGGAGGGAGGAGTTAGGACAAAGTGAAAGTGAAGAGAGGATGGGGGTGATGAGGATGAACGAGGTGAGGATGAAGAACTAATACATAAAAAAAAATGGGAAGAAACGGTATGAAGGATGATGGATCAAGGAGGGGAAATTGGGGGAAAAGAATGTGATTGTAGGTAGAAGAGATGAGTTGTATGTTGTAAGAGGATATGTGGAGAAAGGACAATAGTAGGAGGAAAAAGTGGGTAATAGGAGATACCAGGTGGAAGAAGCGATCAACAAAGTGAACTAAGAATGAGGCGGGGGAGAAGTTCACGATGACAAGTTAAGTGTAGGGAGGACCCGACATAAGATTGTCATGTGACGGAAGTGAGTAAGTAAGATTGCCATGTGAGAAAAATGGAGATGACAAATGGTCAAGCGAGAAGTGGTGTTTGCGAGAATTGAAAAGGAGGTGAAAGGATGTGATAATGGGGAATCTTTGAGAAAAAATGAAGGGTGAAGGGTGGGTAGTGATGGGGAAAGGCAAGGAGACAGATCATCCTTAAGAGGGACTCTTAAGTGAGATCGCCATGCCGGGTGAGTGGTTAAGTAAGATTGCCAAGCAGAGGAGGGTGATAATGGTGGTAAAAAGATGTGATGATAGGGAATGAAGAGGAAATATGGTGGTGAGATTGGAGAGTGATGGGCGAGTGTAAGATGACATGTCATGCTTAAGATAATCTCTTAAGTAAGATCGTCATCTTCTTTGGAGAAGTTTCGTAGGGTCACCCAACCGACAAGGATGATATGCAAAGAGAAAGACAAAATGATATTGGAGATAGGGGTGGAATGGTAGGGTGAAGAAGATGATCACGATGAGAAGTGGGAGAAGGAAGATGGGGGAAATATGATGGGATGGGGGAAGGCCACAGGGCAGATCAACCTTAAGTGGAAGTCTTAAGTAAGATTGCCATGCGGCTGGAATGGTTAAGTAAGATCGCCAAGCTGAGGAAGAAGGATGATGTTAGAGTTGGTGGGAATAGGGTATGACAAAATGGACTGAAGGGGAACCCTCAAGTGAATTTTCCATACTACGAGAGCGTGTAAGTAGGATGACCAGGCATAAGGTGGATTTGGGGAAGGATGAGAAAAGAGTGAGTGAGGTATGCCTAAGTGGTATATGATATGAGATGAGGTGATAATAAGAAAGAAAGGACACAAAGGAGTGTAACATGAATGGATGAAGGAATATATGCAGTGGAGGGCGGAGAGTGTGAGGGGAATCCTTAATTGGGATGCCCACGTGGTGAGAGTAATGATGTGGGAATGGGAAGTAGAAGAGGTGGAGTTGGAAGATGTGTTTGGTGGTGATGGTTATTTGATGAGAGGGCAGGTGGTGAAGAAGCTTCTACTGGCGGGAAGATCTTAGGGAGAGGGTAAACCTCCACTGAGGATTCCATATAGAAGGGGTTATTAAGTAAGATTGTCAAGCGGGAAGAAAAGGGTGAAAGGAAAGAATACCAATGGGTGAGAGGGGACAGGAATGGTGAGAAGGGTAATATGGGTATAAGCGGCGGAGGAGTAAAAATGAGAAGTGAGAATGAATGGATCAAATACATGGTGATCATGGTGGGGAGAAGGAGCTTTGGATAGTGAATGCTACTTGAGAAAGATCGTCAAGTAGGTTTCGCAAACCGCAACAGCAGTGATCAAGTAGGATTCGCAAACTGGAGAATGCATTAGTATGGGTGAATGGATGGGGTGCAAAGTAAGATGTTGATCATGCAGGAAGATACTCACATGACGAAAAGCATCTTAATTTTAATATAGCACATAACAGGATGCATCGTGATATAAAAGATCAGGATGACTAGACTGTAATATGCGTGATAGCAAGATAGGCGGGGGCCATCAAAAAGGTTTGATGCCCCAGTACGATATGCAAATGGAAGAGAGCATAGACAGAGGCCATCAAGAAAGTATGATGCCCCAGTACGACATGCAATCAGATAACATAAGAATATTATAGAGAACACCAGGATACATAAAATCAAGATGCCCCTGTAATATATCAAGATACAAGAAAGTAATTAATAATTTTCCACTAATAATGCAACACAAGAACTAGTAAACATGTCCCTAACGTGTTCCACAGTGATGATTGATTAGATGTGCCCCCAAGCAGGGGTACAAGGGATTGGGTTAGTCTCCTCAAACAAGGAAACAATGAGAGCCAGATTTTCCCCAAGCGAGGATTCACGCGAGGAGAAGTGGTTTGAAATTGGTAGTCATAAGGTGGTTGGACCATTTGTTTGGGATAATAGTTCAAAGGATGAATTGTGTTGCTTATTGAGTTTTTACGATTTTGTGGATGTTTTTGGTCTTTTGAAAATTTTGCAAATGTTTTTGTATTTTGGATATTTTCTAATGTTTTTGTTTTTGGATTTTTGGATTTTCTAATGTTTTTTTAATTTTATAAAAAAATTAGATTTTTTGGAGATTTTTGAATGTTTTTTTTTTTGAGGATTTTTATACTTGGGAATTTGACGATTTTCAAATGTTTTTGGATTTTGAGATTTTTACACTGTTTTTAGATTTTTGACGATTTTCAAATGTTGGTAGATTTTTGACGATTTTCAAATGTTTTTGGATTTTTGAATTTTTACACTGTTTTTTAGATTTTTGACGATTTTCAAATGTTTTTGGATTTTTGACGATTTTCAAATGTTTTTAGATTTTTGACGATTTTCAAATGTTTTTGGATTTTTGAAGTTTTACACTGTTTTTTGGATTTTTGACGATTTTCAAATGTTTTTGGATTTTTGAAGTTTTTCAAATGTTTTTGGATTTTTGACGATTTTCAAATGTTGGTAGATTTTTTTACACTGTGAGTGGCAATTTATGGCCCAGAGTGCAGACTTATTTTTGAGAGGCGATAAACATGGATATTATCCATATGTACCATGTTCCGTGTTGTAACTTATGCTCAGAATAACACAAATTCTCTTTCCATTGGTAGGAGATGGTGGTGATGATATGATGAAAAGAATTCCAGCTCCATTCTTGACTCCACACAACTAGTAAGTTGTGTGGGCTCATCACCGAGAATCAAGAAGGACGCTTGAAGGTAGATAATGAATATAGAGACAAATGCTAACAACAATCCCTTTGGGAAATTGTGACTCCATTCTTCATAATGGTACCGAATCGGTTTCAAAAATAGCTTTCACTTTATGAGTCACATGCTAGACTTAGACAGGTTATGTGGCTCATTGATTGATAAGATATGAGGTTAAGGGATAGTTCTCTCTTCACTTAGGCATCTAAATTACGTGTTTGGGGATTCTATAATTTGTAAGCACTTTGTAAGATTTTGTATTTTTGAAATGACTCCCTATGCCTTGCCCCATGCTACTAGTGAGAAGCCGGGCTCATCACCAAAGGCAAAATATAGGCGAGTGAATTTCCTTTTGGTCTTTTTTTTTTTGTTTTGTTTTATTTTATTTTTTGGAATATTTTGCAATGTTTTTATGCTTGTATGAGAATGACCCTTTATGCTTTGCCCCATGCCACTTGTAAGAGGCAAGGGTTTATCACCGAAGACAAGACGTAGACGAGTAAGGGAACCTTCCTCTTTTCCTAGTCTCACACTACCGAAGAAGTGTGGGCTCAACACCAAAGACTATGAAGGACGAAATATGTATCAATGAATTATTCATAAGTTATTGAATTGATGGATTTTTTTAAAATAGTGCTTTGTATTTGGGAAGAAACATCTCGCCCCTCAATCTCAGCCCCCACACGACTAGACTAGTAGGACGCGAGGTTCAACACCGAAAACCGAGATGGACAACCAAACGAACCGGGTAACGAAGTTTAGAGCTTTGTTATGAAAGAGAGAATGTATTAGAAGGGGATATATTACCATCGTAAGTAAGCTTCTAGGTATGACCATAGAGGAAAGCGATCGAAAGTGGAAGAAGTATGATGCTCACAAATTTAATAGGATTTATATTAGCACTTGTCTCATGATGATAAATATGAAGATGTGATTTTGATAATGAAAATGTCCACAATGGAAATGAATAAATTTGAATTATTTGGAGATAAGCAAGACAAAAGGAACAATGTACATGTTGTATCCTGGAATAGTGAACATCTCAAGGATAAATTTTCTTTAAATGAACCGCATTCATTGGTTCATCAAGATCTTGACCATCTGCGCAAAGTGGCCAATTTATAGGCTCCAGAGCCAAATTTATCTATGATTTCGTTGGGCTCAAATTTGTCTTGTTTGTCTCGTTCTTTGGGTGTGTTCTTTCGATTTTCTTTGAGAATGAAATGATTGACCTTAAATTTTCTAGGTTTGAATTTTTATGGTAGCTATGTCGTAGCTGATTTTGATATACTTGAAGATGATCTAGGGCATTAAGTCATTTTTCATCAAGAAGCTCGAGTTCATTAAGGCGTGAATGTTGATAATAATCTTTATTGATTATGTCTTTGAGGGATATTCTAAAGGATGGGAATTCAACCTTGACATGTAAAATATCTTCCCCACCATAAACAAGGGAGAAGGGAGTGGCCTCAGTTTGCATTGTTTGATTTTTTGCTTCTGTTTGTCCATGAATTAATTGATTTGACGATAGATTCAAAATTAAAGATGGAAAAGGTGGCATAAAGATATTCCTAGGTATACATACCTCGTAGAATATATGCACATAGAAGTCTTGATAGGTGAGAATCATTAGTGATGAGATGCCTGCAAGATCAATCGTTGAAAGTATGATGGTCATGACAGGTTGCATTGTTGCAAGTGTCCAAACTTGATGTGGTTGTGTTTCGACAAAAAGGCTAGAGATGTTAGGCATAAGAGTCAATATTGGAAGAATAGAATCAAACTTAATGGTACCTGTTGATGGAACCTCATCTGTAGTGTCTACAGTAATATCAAGGTTTGAAAGGGAGTCTTGAAACGAGATCAAGGTCTCATTAGATGTTGGAAGAATGTTGTCACCCAAAACAGTTCAATATATGTTTGGGCTGAAAGAGAGTCTTGAAATAAGTTCAAGTGCTCAGTAGATGTTGGAAGAATGTTGTTGTCCAAAACAGGTTCAATGTATGTTTGAACTAATGGAAGGAAATTTGAAGAAGATATGGATTGGTTTGGAATTAGAGAGTCTTGACCGTTGTCATCATGATCTTGTGGAATTTCAGTATATATAGGAGTTTCGACAGTAGTCAGCTCTTCATGGAAAGTTGTGGTATTGGATGTGTCGTTGGTTGCAAGAGCATTGTCATCAAGTTCTACAGAGATGACATCGTCGTCAATTAAGTCTTGGATGTAATTCTTAAATCACACACATTTATCTATGTGATGACCATCAATGTGATGAAAGTCACAGTATGTGTTAGGTTTGTACCAACATGGCTTAGCTTCCCCTTTGACAAAGGGTTTTGTAATTGGATATCTTATCAGTTTAGCCTCTTTTAGTTGATGAAAAACACTAGAGAGACTTTCTCCAAGGGGGGTAAACTGACGTTGGACTTTACGTGAACTGATTTCTTTGTGAGGTTGTATGATCAGATTTTTGGGTGATCGCTCACTGATTTGGGTAGCCATATGAGAGAGTTGTGTTGTCATCTTATTAATTTGTTCTAATAGCTCATTGTGTGATGTTTTTAAGTGAATTCTTCATGTTTGAAAAAGAGGGAGAACGAAGAAATGTGTGATGAATAAATCAACCTATTAATTATGATCTTTGTTTTCGCTCAATCAATTTTTAACAAGGCTATAAGGAGTAAGCTCAAACAAGCTACTCGGGATACAAGTGGGATATAACTTAAACAAGCTATGACGAATATGTCGATTGGTTTGAATTAAACAAGCTTAATAGAAGAAAATGTAAGGAGTACACTCAAACAAGGTACTCAATACAAGTGGGATGTAGCTCAAACAAGCTATGATGAATATGTTGATTGGTTTGGCTTTAACAAGCTCTGGATTTTTGATAGGAAGAGTAACTCAAACAAGTGACTCAACACAGTTGTGAACTCAAAATGAGTTTTGAAGGGATTTGTGTTGGATGGGATTTTGTTAAACTTGACAGCTGATGAAATAATGAGTGAACTCAAACAAGTCACTCAATGTCATTTTGATATAGCTTGAAACAAGCTAGAAAGAATGTTCTGACAATTGATGAGATAAGGAGTGAACGCAAGTCACTCAATATCTATTGGATATAGCTGAAGACAAGCTATGACAGATGTATTATTGGCTAAAGTGAGCTAATGAAATTGGTGTGATGTTTTGGTCTGTGTTGTTGGATTGTTTGGATGTTTTCGCTTGGTATTGAATTGGTCGAGAACTGATTTTTTTGTGGAACACAACTAGGGTCTGAACTTTTACAATGAACACATTGATATCAGCCAAGTTTTATGATAAAATAATGCTAAAATATTGTGTTTTCAAACAGCAAGCAGTCATGTGGATTCAATTGTTTTGGTTTATGAGGTAACTTCTTCAGGAATGATAATTGTTTCATGCAATCATACAAGTATGCTGTGAAATGGTGGATGCAGGCTCTTATTACTCCAAGAAGATGCGTCCTCCGATATACCCTAGTCCTGATATACCTAATTTTGTACGGGGACATAATTGGTACGGGGAACCCTTAGAGCACTAGAGGAGACTCACCAATTCTTACTTGCCTGTTTCGGAGTGAATCACCACGTCCAGAACAGGTTTTGTGAAAAGGTGGAAGGTGATGGAGGGATGAATGTGTATGGTGTCCTTATAACTCCCCGAAGATTTATAGGGACGATGCCCAAGCTTCGTTGTTACAGCTATTTAGGCGTGACTCGCATGCGCCTGCAGCAAGCATTACCGTAAGTGAAGAGCAGCGTGCAAGGTAAATACCGAGCACGTGTGATGAGACTAGGTCTCAAAGTGTAATGCGAGATGTAAATGCTTTGTTGGTGCGTGGTAGTCAAGTCCACGTCACCGGTGTAGCTTTGGTGGTGATGAAATCCACCTTGTCTACGTGCTAAAACAATATGATGAAGTGATTAAACGCAGGGTTCTTTCCAATTTGAAATAAATCACTAGCAGAAAATAATTGCGTACCTGAACGTACTTTTTTTTTTTTGGTTTCAACAATTGTCTTTGAATGGTGGTATTTTTGCGGGATTTTTGTTGTTTTTGTTTTTGTTTTTGTTTTTGTTTTTGTTTTTGACAATATTCCAGCAACGTGGTTCTACAGAAAATAAATTAGTAGTTATCCTGCAAATGAAATGTTAGAAAAGTGATCGTGGTTGTTTTTGATTTGCCAGATCGCTCAAAGGCGCAGGAAAAGAGCATACACAACCAATGACCAAACAAATATTAAGAATATGACAAAGGAAAATAATTATTAAAATGACATTTGGAAAACAAAGCTAGAGGATCTTGCAATGTTAGAACAAGAAACTAAAAAAATGTGACCGTTTCTGATTTTCCAGATCGCTCGAAGGCGCAAGAAAAGAGCATACGCGGATACAATTGGAATAGTTTCTGATTTTCTGATTTTCGAATTTTTTTTTAAATGTTAATAATTATTGCAATTTAATCATGATTGCGAAATAGCGATAATGATTATTTTCACAAAAAAGAAAAACGATGAAAGAAGAGGGTGAAAACGTTATCTAGAAGTGTTGTCGTGGAAAATTTAAATGTAAGGCAAAAAATTAAAAATAAAAATTATTTTCTAGAGCTCGAGTGGCCTCACGTTTCTGATTTCCAAGATCACTTTTGAAGTGTGAGGAAAGAGCATACGTGTGAGGATGTTTCGTGAAATAAAAATTAAAAAATAAATAAATAAATAAAACTATAATTTTGTTGTTTTTTTGTTAAAAAGACAGGTGTTAGAAGAAATGAAACCAAATTTTTTCTGTAAGTCTAAATCTAAAAATTATTTTTTCATTGCATAGATCTTTTCAATACCTTTCCGTTAAAAAAATGAAGTCATTCCGAGTTCGGGAGCAAAAGTTATGGCTTCCGGAAGATGGGCTACGAGAACGCTCTGAATGAAAATTTTGAACGTGAGAAAAACATCCCAGGAGCTGGTTTTTTTTATTTTTTGACTTCTGTACTTCACCTGAGAAGCTAAAATTTTGACAGCAAGGTTAAAAAATAACAATAATCAGAAAGAAAGAGTTAGATCATAAAATGATTGACTAAAATAAAAGAAAGAAAAAAATAAATAAATGATTAACTTCCTACAAAGCAGTTATTTTAGCAAAAGGAAATAAATAAATATATTTTCCGGATTGGTTGTCCCATGACACTAAGATGATAAACTAATTATTAGTGCTTTTGTTTCTATAGATTACGAGTGAATAGCAAAATCAGAACTACTAAACACCAAGCACCGAGGAGATCAAAGACAGGATGAGATGCATAGTTTCATTGTTGCTATAACCTGCAGATACACCACAAGACACCACACAACAAAAACACTACCCAAAGCGTGAAGGTTAACCAAAGAAGACCAAAAGGAACAGAAAAGGAAATAATAATAAACAATAATAAACAAAGAACAGATAAAACCACTAATTGAGAAAGTAATGGTAACAGATCGAAAGTAACCGGGCGTGCCAGAATGTAAGCTAGGAAAAATACACTACTAACAAGAAAGTAAAATACCAATAATCATACCTCCTCCTTCACATTCCGTAGCAAACCTCAGAATGGGCTAGGAAACTTGGATTGAGCCCAGATTTTTTGATATGTAGGTGCTTTTCTTCAAGACGGAGCAAGACCTTCCTGCAACAACGATCTTCTTACTTTGCACTAGATGGGAAAAAGGATTATGAGGCTATTTTGGCATTAGGACGAGGCAAAATGATGTTCTTTGCTCAAAGGATGCAAGAACTTAGATATGGCATGAAAGCTTATTCTCCGTGTGTTTAGAGGGGAGGGGTAAGGTTGTATTTATAGCCTGGGGGAGTGATTAACTTAGATTAATTTAAGTAATCATGGTTTGAAAATGTGGGCAAGATTAGGTGAGTGGTTTGAAAATGTGGGCAAGATTAGGTGAGTGGTTTGAAAATGTGGGCAAGATTAGATGAGTGGTTTGAAAATGTGTGCAAGATTAGGTGAGTGGGGGCCACGAAGAATGGGTGAGGATTTGAATTATATTTTTAATTCAATAATGGAAAAACATGGAGAATAATGACATGTGATGAGGATTAGATTATTTTTTGGATTTTGAAATGGATAATTAATCAAATTATATTTGATTAATTCGAAATGTATTTTGTGGGAAATGAGGAAGGGGAATTAATTGATTTAGGATAGATGTGAAATTGGGGTGTCTACATCCGTAATTTGCTTGGGCATAAGCGAGCTCATGGCACGAGAATCAATCATGCATTTATGTACCAAATGATTGCAAATAATCAAAGAAGTATAGAATGGTGGTGTTTTTTCACCTTAGGAATACTTTTCCCTTTTGATTGACACAAACTTGTTACAATTGTTGCTCCATGACCTGATGATCCATCATTTGTACCAAAACTGTTCAAAGCCTCTCGCAACAAGTTTCTCTGAGAAGGAATTGAGAGTGTGTCCCACATAGTAACACTCATGTTGGTATTCTTCATTTGTTCCATAATATTGAAGGGAATTTCTCCTACTTTGTTGATATTTCTTTGAGCATCATCTTTTGGAAATTGCTTGTTGGGTACCGTGATGCCTGAAGATCCATCTCTCCTTGTAACTTGGCTAGCATGTGTCTCTAAATATTTATTTCCCACATCTTTATCAACAAATTCTTGTAGTTGAGGTGTTGAATTGGATGCTTGATTAGCTTAGGATGGTTTAGATTCCATTTCTCTCTTTTTTGAATGAGTATTTGGTGCTACTAACAAGGAATCTGTATTTAACACGTAAAAATCTTTTGCTTGCCGATTTAGCAAAGTGGTTTCTTTAGGTGCCTGTGGTTGATCTATTATTTCCTATGTAGATGATTTTTTTGTTGGATCCGAAGGGGTAGATATGATTTAAACCATAAGGTCTTGGCTAAGAACTCCATTAGCACAAATATTTTGATTGTGAGGTTGAGAACAGGGATAACGCCATTCATAATCTTAAACTAGATTACTTTGGATAGGTATAATAGTTTTAGAAGAACTAGCAGCAAGAGGATTCCTAAAATTTAGAGGTCTAACATTCCCAACTTGACTTGTAGCTTGGTTTTGAGGCTGATTATTCCCTTGAAAAGGAGGACGGTTAGCCTGATACTACTGATTTTGTGGCTGGTATGGATGATTATATTGAATTTGTTTCCTTTTGAGTGCAACAAGCTCATTCCCAAAATTTTGCAGTAGTGACTTGAATTCAAATAGATCATTTGAAGGGGTAGGGATAGACTAAACTAGTTGCTTGGAAGTTGCTGGAATGGGAGAAATGGTAGGTTGAGAATTTGTAAGATCCAGAGACAATCACATTAGCGGTGTGGATATATATTTCTATCATGAATCAAGGAATTCTCCACTCTTATGGAAACTTCGTAGGCATCAGGTAATATAGTCCCTCCCATGGACTGGATCATAACTGCTACATCATTGTTCAAGGCTCATAAATAGTATAAGAATGTGTTGTTTGGAGAAGGCTTTATGAGTGCCAGAATCCTATTCCAAGTCCTTTGGAATTGGAAATTGAAATCACTCATGTATTCTTAGGGAGATCTCTTTATGGTAGTGAGTTGTTCCAAGAGTGATAGGTGATCGCTCTTGTCTTCAAACTATTTGCAAAGCTTCTCCCCAACTCATCCCAAGTGGTAATAGTTCCAGCCCCTAAACCACGAAACCACTAAAGTGCTTTTCCTTTAAAGGAAGTAGCCAAGAGTTTGACCGCAACATTGTCTTCTATAACATTATGAACTATGAAAATGCTAGCCACATCAAGAATATGTTCCACATGAGTGATATGAGTTTCCCCTATGTAAAAGGGTAAAATTTTGAGTGTAACAGCAAGTATAGGATCTCGTTGGGCTAATAGAAGAGGGTTCCCCATTGAATGCAAGAAATACTTGGTTCCTAGCCATTCTACTAAGAGGTTGATTGTTCCTAGGTGGAGGGAATATTTTGTAAGGAGGAGTAGAATGACCCCTACGTGGTGACGCTATAACTGGTGAGTTTGAAATGCCTCTTCTTCTTCTTAGAGGAGATAAGGATAACTCAATATGTTGATAATTTCCTTCTCGTCTTGAAGATATATGTCGAATTCTTCGCATATGTTAACACACTAGGATACAAAATATAGAGATATGGAGTCATCGGGTAATTTTATTCACGCAAGTATGAAGAAGAGAGGTACCAACTCTCTTTGTCCCACCGGCGTTGAGAAAAAAATTTCACGTAGATCATGCACCCGTTGAATCTCTGAGTGATTTTGTACAACGTTAGAACATACCCAAGGTGTGGGACCCTTTCACCTTGGGATGACCCTCTTGATAAGGCCAACTTCCTTTAAAACTTGGAGCACTTGATTTAAGATCAATATGCAAGGCTAAAACATTTGAAAATAATTCTAATCTACTCAACTGATGAGCTTAAATTCAGAGATAACAAAAAAAGAAATAAGGTGATGCACCAAGTATATTGAAAAAATAGACCCACTTAAATGCACAATCAACTCCCCACAACAATATATGATATGCACATGTCTTTCAATCTTCCTCTATCCATGACTATAAATAATAATGCAACCTTGTAACAGAAAGGAAACAACTTTTCCACAACTGATATCAAAGTAGCTATATCACTTTTCACATGAATTGAAACAAGATAATTGGGATAAAGGTAGATTAACCAATCACATCAAGGAATTAAACATTCACAAGCTATAAATTGATCAATGATTAACACAATAAACCAGACTTTTCATAGAAAAATATTATTCTGAATATAACTAAAAGGATCAAAGTATATGAAGCACTCTTCCAAGCTTGAAGAGTAACTTCTCCAAATGATCTATCTATATATAAACTTAATGCATTTTTAACTATTTATAAGTTCCAAAGGTTGAGCCATTATAGCTTAACCTTAACTAACAAATTACTAAAAATAGATTATAATAAGTTCAAGGAACAGACACCTATAAAAATAGTGAAGTTGTTGCAAATATTTGACTAAGTCAACCCTATAAATTTGACTGATTTAAATCTTGGAACAATCCCAATCATGTCATCTAGCTTAGCTTAGACTGTATCATCTTGCTCTTGTTTGGTTTTCCCTGATCTTCTTCTTCCCACATAGTCATCGATGTTGGTAGTCAACGAAATGTTTGATGATTCCCTATACCTCCCCTTCCTCTGGTCTACAAGCATAATGATTCACTATGTCTCATGTATCAATATCCCTTGTAACTTTATCTAGAAACCATTTCAACTTATTCACCACTTTCTTCAACTAACTTATAAAATTCTGGCATGAGACCAACCTGTCAATTGAATTGCTATTGAAAGTTTTAGTTATTTCATCATCTTTCGTTACCAAATATTTGAAATTTGATTTAATTTGGTCCACTGGAAGAGCATCAATATTCTCATTGAAAAAATATAGTTGATATTATAAAACTCTTCTGAAATATCATTTAGACCATCCATTATTTCCACACGCATTTATCATCCAATTTCTTAATCAAATCCTGCAACACTTGGGATCTAAATTCCATGGCCTTTTGAAACTCAAAAAATTTGGAAACATCATCAATTAATCCTTCTTGGAGTAAATTTGGATCCACATCTCTAATCTCACTCCATGTAGTTAAATTCATATTCAAATTATTGTTATCCTCATACATAATTTCATCTATGCTATGAATAGAAGTCCTCTCAGTTTGTAAATCATTATACAATTCAACAATTGTTTTAACCAAAGGATTAGCTTCTTGAAGCATAATTTCTATCCATTCATCCACTAATATTCCCTTCTCACCTATCTTCTCAATTTCACGATATGAAATACCATCAAAATCGGAAGAAATTGTCAGAGAAGTTATAGTTGAAGGATCAATGGTTGGAGTGGGTTGTGTTACTTTCCTTAATAGAGTAGTGAGTTGTTCAACCTTCGACTTCAATTCATCTTTGGAAGCTTTATCTTTATCATACTTCTCCAACAAATTTCCAAGGGCCACTTGAACATCTGTTTGGTGCCTTCATGTGTTCCCTTCCTTAGTGAAAACCTACAGATTGGATAATTTACTACTATAAAAGTTTCTTGAGTTTTCCCCTCAACGGAGTAGCTATTTCCATGACCCTTTCTCCTAATTGGTTTATCGATAAAATGGAGATTATATTTGGTTGTTTTTCCTATCTCTTCAGAGTAGGTTCCAAAGACACTCAAATATATCACATCTACAAGAGGAACTTTATTCTTCTACTTTGGGGTTGACAATATACCCATTTAGGTATAGTGGACGCAAATCAAAGTGTCACATGATTGATTCAAAGCAACTAGAGCACTAGATAAAACAATAGCACTGATAATATCAGTTGGCAATGAAATTAAGGTGGTAATGATAGAAGGGGTGAAAGTGATAATAACCTTGGGAGAAGATGTAATGAGACCGTAAGTTGAAATGGAAGGGAATGAAAGTTGCTGAGACAATGGAGTGGAAACTGGAGACCCAATCATTTCCCCTACTAAGAGGATAGAAAGGGATGAAAATACTTAGGCCATGGAGGGAGATGGAGAAGCAAAGATGAGTGAAGGAGTAGTGGATAACGTTTAGGAAAGTGGAGCTGAAGATAATGACAATGGTAATGAAGAAGGGGGTGGCAAGTCTTATGAAAAAATTGTAGAATCACCGACACCAACAACCTCTCTTACTTGTATTGTAGAGGACACAACCTTAGCAATGGGAAATTTTTGAAGAGATTAACTCCCAACAAAAAATGAGATCTTCCTTGGAATTATATTGGCCTTTTGAGTACACCTTTTACCTTTCTTGGGTGTAGGGAGCCTCGGTGTTGGTTGGGATTCTACTCTTCTAATTTGATCTATCCCTTTGGGTGAAATTTCCAAGGTAGCCAACCAATCATATGTCCTTTGAATAATGGGCCCCACCCTTTCCTTAGTATTGCAAAGTTATTCCTTGGACCAATCTATCCATGGAAAAGGTTGATCAACAACATTATTATTCTTGTACACTAGATCCAATACTCCATCATCGTCGTCCATCCCTTAGGAATATCTCTGCAATCTTTGAATTGTCTAACCTCATTCAAAGTCAACCTTTCATATTCTCATTTTAAGTAATAACATTATCCCAACAATAAATCCAAATATCCTTTAGGTAAGGCACGTGAGAACTAGCCAAACTGTTTCTTGAACTTACCCCAATAATCAAAGTTGGTTCTAGGATGGAAAGTTCACAAAGTAACTTCCGACATTTCTCCATCCACATTTTTTTCTTTATAAATACTGAAACATGTATACCTTCCTATTGAAATAGGAAACTAAACTCCCACCTTATGTCATTTGTTTTGAATTTTTGATAATCCAAAAAAATTGTGAAACCAATTCTAATAAAACCCATTTGTCAGTGGGATATATTGGTAACTTTCTTAAGGAACCTAAGAAATTGGGAATCCTAATGTATGTAAATGTTGGGAACTGAAGATAGATGGCTCCCCATTCCCGTACCTCTTTAAAATCTTCATTAGAAATCCTTCGATTATACAAATCTTTATCAAAATGATAAAGGAGGACAGTAAAAAAGGCATCATTGACTCTACGAAAATGTTTGTTTCCTTCTTCCATTGTAATTTGAGGATAAAATTGATAAATTTACGACACACTTCTGAAACCTTTTGTGTTCAAACCATTGAATTCCCCCATGGTAGTGACAACATAAACGAGGAAGGAAGTCATGAAGAAGTTTTTAGATGTTAAAACATTGCTCAATGAAAAAAATTGAGTTGTTGATATGTTCCCCCCATCGTATGAATTCCTTATTCTTATTGATAGTAGAAATATAGAGGAACATCCATTCCTAAAACTCCTTCGTGGAAGCGAGACACGAAATTTGACTCGACAATATAATAAGATCACTTACTTCCTGGATGAAGTCTGAGTGGAACAATGTTTTAGGAAGATTGATGACACTCTTGGCCAAGTAACTTTTCATTATGACTTTTGTACACAGTTCATTTTTTTAATCCCAATGTTCCACAATGGCTTCTAGTGAAATTGTTGCATATCCTTCACCATCTAGAAGTTTAAATAAATCTTCAAAGAAATCATCGTCCATCCTAATTACGACCTTACCATCATCATCATTTACCAATTCAGAATCCCTATCAAAATGGGTTCTGCGGCTAAGAAAAACTTATTACAGTGCATGGATGAAGGAAAAACTGCATTGAGAGTGAGCCCACTGTTGAATATGGCTTAGATCCAAGGATTCTTATTAGGGGATTTTAATCTTTCCTAGAAGTATGGAAAATATATTTATCCAAGGTCAGTATCTCTAAAATTCCCCAAATCTAAAGATAAGCATGAGTGAGGAGCAACTCCTAAGAATGTGTACTTCATCTTTCCCTTGCCCCTTGATAAGGAAGTTGACATTAATTCGGAATTTGGAATCCGAATAGTCTTTGGAAATTTTGTAAGAAACTCGTAAAGGTTCCGAAATCCTAAAGTCCGAAAGTCTGAAAATGGTAACTCCGAAAAGGCTTCAACTCCAAAGTACAAACCTCCAAAAGCTTGAATCTACGACCTCGAAATCCCAAAACTACGACCTCCAAAACACGAAAGACATAGAATGAAAATAGAAGGAAATGGTTACACAATTCTTGAACTTGATAAAATTAGATGCCTGCATGAATTGAAGTTTATAGTATTGAGGAAAGAAAAAATGGCATGGTTCAAGGAAGAACAATAGATGATACGGGTTTCTATATCAAGAAAGAAAATAAAAATAAAAAAGGAAAAAAAACAAACAAAACCCCAATAAATCATAACCAAAAATGAATAAATAAATAAATTTACCTTGAAAACGATGCATTGAAAGTACAAAATGGTGAGGTAAATATAGAGTGTCGAGCAAAAGCCAGGTGAAAATGATAGGTAAAAATTCAAGTTTATATAGGAAACCATGGAATGAATGCTCGAAATCGACACATGTTTGAAATTAAATTTTTGTGGAAGGTCTGAAATTGTGACCCCATAACTCTGAAATGAAGTGCCATCATTGCAATGTGAAACCCGAAGTCTAAAACCCCAAAAGTCTAAAGTTTTGAAATTTCAGAACTTCTTAGTTTTGAAATTTAAGAACTTCATAGTTTTGGACTTCGGAACTCCAGAGCAAAATTATCCAAAAAACAATGTGAGACTCCGAAACCTAAAAGTGCGTAGTTCCGAAATTTTGAAACTTCAAACTTTCAATGTTCGAGAACTCAAACGAAAAATATCAAAAAATTCTAAAGAGGATTAGAAAGTCTGAAAAGTCTGAAATTTTGGACTTTCGGGATTTTAGATTTTAGAAATCCAAATCAAAATTTAATTCCGCAATCAACGAAGCTCAAAAAAGTGAAAAATCCCCAAAACCCAAAATTTGAAAATTCGAGTTCGAGTTTTTGGAAAACTTTGAAATTTTAAAAGAACGTTCAAGCAAGAAGAATTCAAGAGGGTTTAAGAAATTTTGAAAATTTTGTAACAACATCTTCCCGTTAAGGTAAATTTAAAGGTTAACACCTATCTCATTTTAGAGTAAAACTGTGAACCGAAGTTCCACTTATGACAGTTGAGTTAGAAAAGATGAGTGGGATGTTGAAGTATAATGGTTACTTCACAGTGTCCTCGTAATAACTCCCATCATTAAGAGGCTACTCTGCAACAACAACTACATTGCAATAACCTACTAAGTTTCTTTAACAGAACTAGCATACTTAAAGAGTCATTAGATTTATTAGCCTTCGGCTTATAATTAGTTTAATTAATCATTACACATTGTACCTAGGGGTCCACTAAGTTTTTATAATTGATCCATAAAGAAAGGATATAAATGCACTTTTACACCAGTTGAAGGTATGCAAATAAATTTTGTGATCATGCTTATGAACTCATTATTTCATAACCATTAATTTTCATTGAGCATTAAATCTCATTCAGAATCAAGAAAGTAAGAACATTAAGTCTCTTTACTTAATTTTATCAATGTAAACAATTTTGATTGAAAACTTGTTAATTAGATTTAGTGTTTTTATATATTTTAATCCATCTAACTATGTTATGTAAGCTTTCTAATTACCAT
The DNA here is from genome assembly GCA_018340775.1 of Taxus wallichiana var. yunnanensis. Lineage (NCBI taxonomy): Eukaryota > Viridiplantae > Streptophyta > Pinopsida > Cupressales > Taxaceae > Taxus > Taxus wallichiana. The sequence continues at coordinate 281,039,632 of CM031240.1, forward strand.
TTATCATTCCCATAAAGTAGAGCATGTAACCAATCAACAATATTGATTTATACTTTATCACATAAGTAAGGATAACATACTTTATCCCTAAATGATGTTAGAGAGTCTTCTCTTCATCCTAATAAAGGACTAATATCCTGATCATGAATTTGGAAAACATGAGTATAAACTTTATAAGAATGCCACATCCATATTTATAGTATACTTTTCTAATTCCTATTTCCAAATAAGGGTTGATATATTATGATCATCATAGTCTTACCATTACCCCAATAATTAATTGATTCAGAAATATATTTCCTTATCCAAGCAACACTCTATACCTTAGATAACTACTTAAGTCATGCATGTTAATATTTAGGAATATTAATCAAATCTAAATCATTTATGATGCATAGATAAGCTAGTTATCACAAACCATTATACAACAATTCATTATCGAAAAAGAATTCACTTTATTTCATGCTTAATAAGTATTTCATAAAATTTAAGAAAAAAATTTCAGCGAAGAGAAATTACTAATGTAGTATTCCCTCACATTTTTACAACAAGATCATTTCAATACATTAAGTATTTGAATAAATAAATGAATTTGTTAATAAAACAAATGCAACTTTCTATAAGTCTTTCTCCTTTCACTTTTCACGAAATCCATCTGCAAAATTGTTAGCATGAGTTAGTTCACCATAACTAAGCATGATAAATGCTATAACATTAAAACAATATGCTTTTATCTAACAACTACATAAAAGGAACATTGTAGATTATGAAAAAATTCAAAGTATCCAAAATAAGAACAACATAAAAGTCTTCCCAAAAAGCCACAAAGTGTCAAATGTAAAAGAAAGTCAATTTAGTATCTTTTAGGGACCAATTACCTATATAAAAGAATTCAAGTAATCTAACAAAGTTAAATCCATCAATATTGCAGTCATGAAATTCATCTCAATCATTATAACATTTATAGCTCGCTACCAACTATAACAAAAATACTTAATAATAAGTCATGAATTCAATCAATCCTCAAAGTATCAAATTATCCAACAAGCCATAATTTCCTCTTTATTACCAACCATTTTCCCTATCACCAATCCTTAAGGGAATACTATTAAAAACAAGAATGACTCAAGTATGAACCAAATACGGTCATAATAAAATTTCTACAGGAGGGTTAATCCGTTCCAACATCGAGACGATTTAGAATATCAAAAGAAAAAGATCTCAAGAAAATTATGCTAAAACATAATGAAACCGAGAACTAATTTCAAATGGATCAACACAATTCAGTTCAATCAAGTAGACTTAAAGAGTCTTACTAGACCACGAACTACACAAGATCAAGTTTACAGTTGAAATTACTAATCAAATCATACACCAAAAACTTATAGGATAATAATATTCTAACAACATAAAAGATCAAATAGGTGGAGTATGACCTTCACCTATTAAAGATCAGGGTCCTGAAACTTAAAGGATTTATAACTCCCTTAAAACGTTCACAACTAAATTCACAACTTTCAACTCAATAAAAACCAACCTAAAATACATGCACAGTCTCCAATGAGACAATAGTAGAGAGGATACGATTTGATTAAAGATAAGTTTCAGTCACCAAAGAATACGTCCTTTGGGATCAAACTATTGACCCAATATCCACAAAATCTCAAAAATTAAACAAGAATCACATACAGAACAATGATATCCAACCCAAGAAACTCATCAACTAACTAAGCTCAAGGGATCCTCTTAAATAAAAGAAGTGTGAAACCCAGGAGTTAATAACAAGAAGACTTGGGATGAATGATATCCAAAAATAATTCTAGATTCAAGCCAACCCGAGAAGGGTGAATAACCAAACAAAACAAAACTAAAAAGGGAGATAGGAAAATTTACCAGACACCCTCACCATTATGCCTACAGAGAAGAGCTCGAAATATCCACATTGAGAGTACCCAAAATGGGTCAAATCCATGAATTCAAAGCCATAAACGAATTTTCGATAAATGAAACAAGAGCCTATATCGGGCATTAAAAAGTCAACCAAATATCTATATTACTCAACACCCAGTTCCTCAACCAAAGAATCACCAACAATATTCCATGAAGGCTTTGACCTTGAACCCAATGCTATAACTTAACACCAAAATATTGAAATTTGATGAGATATATCAATCAGTAGCAAAGATAACACAATATCCATTTAAATAATAATTCATGATTTAGGTTTTACAAACATAGTCATTTCCCAACCATTTTAAACTCGGTTTCAATAAATAAGAGACTTCCTATGATATTGAGTTGTTTCTATTAACCAAAAACCACTAACTTTCAAGAAAACACAAAGGAGCAGGGAAAAGCAAAGCAATACACAAACACGAAACCAAATCTTGAAAGCAATTTCATGAAGAGAAGAGTTCTTTTTATGAAATCATTAAATTTATAAAGAAATCTTAAAGATATATATCCTATCATGCATGGTAGTGCTCTTGATTTCTTTTCCACACTTCCAACTTTTCTATGAAGCTTCCACTACAAGTTCTCCACCAAAAACTCCAACCAAATCTTCTGAAAATTCCCCATTTTTCCTTTATAGTTTTCACAATAATTTTTTGCCATTATTTTTGCCATGTAATGGAAAACTTGACTTTGTAACAAAATCAAACCGATAGTTCAAAAATGGAAAAACTACATGTAGATCCATAGCGCTCGAAAAATCAAAATGCAAAACGAAACCAAACCTTTCCTTTTTCCACAAACCCATCTTGCCAATTCCTAGGTAGTTTTCGCTCAAGGGTCAAGAATAATCAATGCAAGGACTACTACGGTGGCCTCTCGATATTCCCACCAATTGCCAACCTAAAATTAGTTCAAACTAATAGTTAACAATTTATTTACCAAAGCTAAGAAGAGTTACATTTTTGCACATTCCATCTTAAACCATTCCCGACCAAAATTAACGATAAACAAACTTTAAATGATCCATTAAAACTTCCAAGTATGCCTTTGGAATGGTGACACTCGACCCATTACCTTAACTTGCCATCTAAGTTAACCACATTCATCCTTAGGTTAGATTGATGCCACCTAGGTTAGGCATATTTAGTCTTAGATACAACCATAGCTTAGGACTTTAGTAAATTCCCTTAATATCTTAGGGTGATTTAATATCAAAAGACTTAGGGTAATCTTTATAAGAATTAATACGCCTTTAAAAATCCATTCACCTTAACTTAGGGTAGGGATAATGTAATTGAATTAAATACATTTCGATTATTTAGGTTCCATACAATAATCAAAAGACATTACCTTAAGTAATTTTATCAAAACAAGGTAATTAGATCACATAGAAGGATGCATCCTTAAGATGCTACAGGATGCCCAGTGATCTCCTAAAATGCAATCCTAAGTACGAAGACATCTCAGCAATAGAATGTGTTGACTGGCTTAACAAATATGATCAAAACATCATAGTAATCATAGGCATGCCTTGGATCACTGTAATTAATCCAAGGTATGGTTTTTCCGTATTAGTTATGAAATAGACTGAGAAAAAAATTCGATAATGCAATGTATTGGCATAGTCTTATAAGACTAAATTTATTTCCTTCACTAGTATACAAAATGTACTTCAAATTTCAGCATAAAGAGTATATGAAATACTTCAATATCAATTCAAAATTCCATAGTATGATTGTATCCAATTTTAGAAGATAAAACATATCATCTACAAAGCAAACATGATCACTCGGTTTTAAAGAGTACACCATCTTCAAAACAAGAATCATTTATCAACATTTGTAACTTCAGTTATAGAAGAAAGAAAGGATATCAACCATGGCAAAGGCATTACAAGAAGGGTCTTGTTGGCTCAATTGGAAATTTTGTATCGTGAAAGGTTTTTAGTCTCGTATAACTCTTATAAGCTAGGAAAAATACACTACTAACAAGGAAGTAAAATACTAACAATAATACCTCCTCCTTTTCGTTCCATAGTAAACCTCAAAATGGGCTAGGAAACATGGATTGAGGCCCGATTACGTGATATGTAGGTGCTTTTCTTCAAGATAGAGAAAGGCCTTCCTGCAACAACGATCCATTTACTTTGCACCAGATGAGAAAAAGGATTATGGATTTGGGGTGCTTCACAATGAGGCTATTTGGGCATTAGGATGAGATAGAAGAATGTTCTTTGGTCAAAGGAGGCAAGAACTTAGACAAGGCATTCAAGTTTATTCTCCATGTCTTTAGAGGGGAGGGGTAAGGCTGTATTTATAGCCTAGGGGAGTGATTAACTTAGAGTAATTTAAGTAATCATGGTTTGAAAATGTGGGCAATATTAGGTGAGTGGGGACCACAAAGAATGGGTGAGGATTTGATTTTGAATTTTTAATTCATAAGTGGAGGATTTTAGGTGAGTGGGGACTATGAAGAGTGGGTGAGGATTTGATTTTGAATTTTTAATTCAATAGTAGAAAACACAGAGAATAATGACATGTGGCGAGGATTGTGTTATTTTTTAGATTTGAAATGGATAATTAATCAAATTATATTTGATTAATTTGAAGTGTATTTTTGTGGGAAATGAGGTAGGGGAATTAATTTATTTAGGACAGATGTGAAATTAGGGTGTCTATATTTTCCCCTCTTTGGAAGGGTACTATGAAAGTAGTGTCCTTTCAAAGAAAGTAGACGAGATGGGGGAAGAATTCAATCTACTTTTCTTAAGAAAAAATTAGAGTGAATGTTTGTTGGGGAGAATAGAAGGTGGCGAGTGATGGATGTCATGGTATCCTCCAAGAAAAAAATTTCATGAGAAGATGTGATTATGGACATATGTGATAATGCCCCCTCGAGAGGGTGGACGAGAACGAAATATATGACAAAGCTCTAAAAAAGAGGAGAGATGAATTATGTAGAGAAAAGAATGATAATAGAGTGGAAGAGACTAGAATGACTACATGACACAAATGGAGAAAGGATTCAATCGGCCTTGAATGCTAGGTGTGAGGGTGTGTGGGAAGATGAAATGGGAAAGAGAAAAGGGAATGGATATGATTGGGGGTTGATTATGAGAGGAGTAAGAAAGGTGAAGAGTAATGGAGATAGGGGAGGGACAAAAAGGAATGAAAGAGGTAGAAAATAATAAGAGAGAGGGATGATAGGGGAAGAAGGGAATGATGAAGGAAAAACAAGGAGAAGACAGGAAAATGACAGAGTAGAGGGTGAAGGTATGAAATAGAGAGATGTGCCAAATGAAGGAAGCAACAAAGATAATAAAGAGGGATGCATGAAAGTGAAAGAAATGATAGAGCTAAGAAAAGTAGGAAACAGGAAGGATTAATAATAAGGAGAAGACGAGGTGGGATTAGGGGGTAAAATCAACAAAAATTGAAAGAGGACAAAAGAAGAAGTAGAACGAGAGAAAAAAGAAAGTAGAAGTAGAATTTTCTTTTGAATGGTGGTAGTTTTGCGGGATATTTTTTTTTTGTTTTTGAAAATATTCTAGCGACGCGGTCCTACAGAAAACAAATTAGTAGTTATCCTGCAGACAAAATGTTAGGAATAAAAACAATCGTGGCTATTTTTTATTTTCCAGATCACTCAAAGGTGCAGGAAAAGAGCATACACAACCAACAACCAAACAAATATCAATAGTGTGATGAAATAAAATTGATTGAGACGATAGCTAAAAACATAAAATAATAAGGAAATGGATCCTGCAATGTTAGAACAAGAAACTAAAAACTTGACCATTTCTAATTTTCCAGATCACTTCAAGGCGTAGGAAAAGAGCATACATGGATACAATTGGAATAGATTTTGTTAAGTTTTTTTAATAAGTATTACAATTAATCATGATTGTGAAATAGTAATAACGATTATCTTCACAAAGAAAAGAAAAACAATGAAAGGAGAGCATTAAAAATGTTACCAAAAGTGTCGTCATGGAAAATTGGAATGTAAGGCAAAAAAATTGTTTTTGCGGAGTCTTAGTGGGTCTTTTGGTTGCAAAGGATGATTATAAATGTGATTTTAATAATTTTGGCTAGATAGGTGTGATAAGGTCTTGTATTGTCAAAAAGGTCCTGCAAGAAAATAATTAGTAGTTTACATCTCTGTCTCGGTCCATGAGTATTAGGATCGATGATGGATTTGCTTCTTCTAAACACCGAGCACTGAGGAGATCAAAGACAAGACGAGCATTGTAATTTCATTGGTACTATAACCTACAGATGCACCACAAGACACTACACAACAAAAACACTACCCACATCGTGAAGGTTAACCAAAGAAGGCCATAAGGCACGAAAAAGGAGATAATAACGAACAATAATAAACAAAGGATGGATAAAACCACTAATTGGGAAATCAATGGTAACATATCAAAAGTAACCAGGCGTGCTAAAATGTAAGCTAGGAAAAATGCACTACTAACAAGGAAGTAAAATACTAACAATAATACCTCCTCCTTCGTGTTTCAGTAACAAACCTTAGAATGGGCTAGGAAACATGGATTGAGCCCCGATTGCATGATATGTAGGTGCTTTTCTTCAAGACGGAGCAAGGCCTTCCTGCAACAATGATCCACTTACTTTGCACCAGATGGGTAAAATGATTATGGATTTGGGGTGCTTCAAGATGAGGCTATTTGGGCATTAGGACAAGGCGGAAGGATGTTCTTTGCTCAAAAGATGCAAGAACTTAGACATGGCATTCAAGCTTATTCTCTGTGTCTTTAGAGGGGAGGGTAAGTTTGTATTTATAGCCTGGGGAGTGATTAACTTAGAGTAATTTAAGTAATCATGGTTTGAAAATGTGGGCAAGATTAGGTGAGTGGGGACCACGAAGAATGGGTGAGGATTTGATTTTGGATTTTTAATTCATAAGTGGAGGATTTTAGGTGAGTGGGGACCACGAAGAGTGGGTGAGGATTTGATTTTGAATTTTTAATTCAATAGTAGAAAAACATGGAGAATAATGACATGTGGTGAGGATTGGGTTATTTTTTAGATTTGAAATGGATAATTAATCAAATTATATTTGATTAATTTGAAATGTATTTTTGTGGGAAATGAGGTAGGGGAATTAATTGATTTAGGATAGATGTGAAATTAGGTGTCTACAACTCTAAGTCTTGTGGAGGCTAAGAATTCCCAAGAACCCAAAAATTCTAAGCCCTCGAAAGGAAAAAAAAATTATAACCTTGATTTCCGAGATTGGTTCTCAGGCGTTTATAAAGAATAATCAAAAGAGAATAAGATCTTAGAGTTACCAATAACTCGAGAGTTCCAAAACTTGGTGACTGGTCCACCTCAGAGCCACATGGTCATGATATTTCATGAAGGAAGATCATGGAGACAAAGTGTAGCCATGAGAGACACGAAAGCATGATGACGAACCAAGTGGACCATTCCACATGCCCTTGGTTTCCGAAGGCACAAATAAAATAAAATAGAGCTGCAAGGTCATGGAAACTCACAAGGAGAAGAAAATAAGGAACCCAAGAGTCGTGAAATCATGAGACTTAAGGATCAAATTACATTTCATCTTAGAGTCACGCGGACATGAAGTTAAGTGAAACAAAATCTTAAGTCCTAAGAATCCCAAGAACCCAAAGACCCAAGTTTAAGGTGGGATAAGCTGTTAAGGAACAAGTTGAGAATGATATGTCATGGTCCCACTTGGGCCAACTAAATTAATCTGCAGGTCTCGAGGATTGATCAAGGAAAGGAAAAATACCCAAAGATCTCAAGGAAGCTTAGAACCCCAAGTTGCAAACAAGCCAACATGTAGATATATATTTTAAGAAATCTAAGTCACCGAGAGTTCAGTCATCCAAAACATGAGACAAGTTAATTGTAGACACGTGAAGTTTCGGTGGTGGATTAAATCAAAGTTCAAGGTGGACGAATTTTAAATTGACCAGCTAGAATAAACAGAGGCATGATAATGACCTAGTTTTTTTATCATATATTTTTTACAAGTAGCATCTAATTTTCATGAGACTTGAACCATTAGGAGTGTAATTCAAGGGCTACACACGAGACTAGTTTTGGAGATAATGATTGAGTGGTTAGGGATATTTTAGTGACAAAATTTTGGGCATTTTTCACTCATTTCTTCATAATTTTAGCTCCCAAATTATGGGATCTTGTTCATGGTGGTTTTTTTGGTTGTATATACAGTTTGTTAGGGTTCTTTTGGCTTTTTCAAAAGTTTCAAATTTTGCAAAGGAAGTGGCTTAGTCCTGGGCTATAAATTAATGTAATCACATTGTAAAATGGATTCTTCACTGAATTCAATACAAAGTAAAGGATTTGGAGTTTCACTTATGTGTTGTGGGTTGCTTCATTGCTTCGATTGAGAATTTATGTTTGAGAGTCCTAGACATTTAAATCTCTTTCTGTTTATTAAGTAGAGTTTATACTTTTAGTTTCAATTATGTTTATAGGGTAAGAGGTTGAGCTTGGCTAGTCTTATTTTCATGAATTGATGTTTCTCACAATCAACTTCTTGGGATGTGCCAATGCAATCTTAGTGGTCAAGCATTTGGAGATGTTGATTCATGGATAATTACTCTGTTTTGTGTTGAATCTAGTTAGCTTGAGCCAATGTTAGGTTAACTAACCCTTATCATGATCTATGTGAATGTACAATAGTTATTTTTTTGATTTTATGTAGGGCTTGATTCATTGTTTTCATTTTTCTCTTACTTATTGTTTGGAGTCTAATTAAAAATATATCAATGTTATTTCTGGTTTTCTCTAGTTTCTTGTGTATAATTTGGCTCGAGATCGAGTGTTCAAAATTCTTGAGAAGAGAAAAAGAGTTTAGTATCATTTTCACCATGCCTTTCTCCCTTTTAAGTTTTTTAATAGAAATGAAAATCACCTTAAAACCATTGTAAATAACTAGTAGGTTGAGCTTCATACATAATCATAATAATTCAAATCCAATTAACCTACAATCTAATGGGTTGTTTATAAAGACACGCCATTCCCTCCGTGGTTAACACTATACCATATAATATCCCAATTGAAGCTATTTGTGTTAAGTATTTCGTACCTTGAACCATAATCCCATCCATGTTCTAAAATGAGTGCGGATTTAATTTTTATTTTATGATTGTTTTCAAGGTGTGCACAAAACATTGAACACCACTTAAAATGGTGCTTTAGAGGCCCTCTAGAAATGGTAAGTAGAAATGAATTTTCATTATAATTTTGATTTGATTTTGAGATTCTCATATATGTCTTTAAAAAAATTACTCGATAGTTGTTTATTAAAATCAACTAATGTTGTTTATAACTTGTGATCCTTTAGTTATTCTTCCAAGTGATGGAAAACCTCATAGCTAAATGATGGATTGATTGGGAAACTCCATTTAATTTTGTTATTGAACATGGATTTCCCAAAAATGATTTCAAAATTCTCCTAAATTTGATGGTAGTAGAACCACTAAAAAGAATGTTCTTTCTTGTTAAATTGCTTTAAAAATTTAAATGTAAAACATGAAGATGTGGTTTGTAGATTATTCACTTTCTTTTTAAATGACCTTGAATATGGATGATTTATTAGTCTAAACCCTAGTTAAATTTATAATAAGGAGTTAGAGAATTCTTTTATTGCAAACTTCAAACAAATTATAGATCCATTCATAATCATAAATCATTGGTCACGATTAAGAGGAAACCATGCAAAACACTTAGAAGATTCAATGAAAAGTTTTAGGGGATCCTTAGAAGCATTCCAACTAGCCACTTGCCTCAAAATGTAACATTTGTAGATATTAACATAAATTATCTGGATCCACTCTTGGCCACATTTTTGAACACGTCTAGGGTGTATTCATTAGTATTAGCTTATGCATAATAAGTTACCCTCGATATATAATTATCTTCCCTTAGAGCCAACAATGTTCACTCTTTTAATATTCTCATAAATACTTACAATGTTAAATCAAATATAAATTCTCTTTTAAACCATGACTTGGTGCGTAATCAGTTTGTCAATGCTTATGGTGTGGATGGTAGTGAATGTGTTCAATTTTTTTAATTCTAATTATTATGATTTTGAAGATGATACTGAGAGAACCGGGAGCTTCATGGAGACGGATCAAGAAAATAGGAGGAAAACACACACTTTCTTTTAATTAGAGTTTGAATTTACTTTAAAAACTAATTCATTATTAATGATTATTGATTTCTTTGAAGAGAATTTTGATGATGCTTTTATTCTTGCAAATTTGGAGGGTTTTTTTACATAAACAATAGTGGGATTTGCTAGAGTTTTCCTTTTCTAATTCAAAACAATAGTTTTATGTGGCTAGCATGGATAAGAAAAATATAAGATAAAAGATGAAAGAAATGATAGACCAGCTAACTCAGAGCCCATGGTTTCAATTGAGACAAAGTTTGAACAAAATAAAGATGAATTAGATCTAATGTCCCAATTTCTAGAAATAGAAAAGGAATGGATCGATATACTTTGTGTCCATGGAAAAAAAGAGAAAAATCAAATGGAAGAAACTATTAAGACAGCTAAATGAGATGGAACCTCCAATGGAGTTTAATTCAAGTGAAACATGCATTTTCAAAAACCGCCACGGTTGAGGTTAAAGAGTTTTGAAAGAAATTATTAAGACAAAGCTAAATGAGATGGAACCTCCAATGGAGTTCATTCAAGTGAAGCACGCATTTTCAAAAACCACCACGGTTGAGGTTAAAGAGTTTTGAACATTTCATTGGTTGGATGTTGAGGTAACTCTTTGTTAACCTAATCTATTTGTTGTCATAGAGAAAATAGTAACTCTCTTGGATGGAATGTTTATTTTTCCGGACTTTTAGAGGGAATATTAGGATGCGGGGGTATTTTTAAGGATCTGTTAGGATTTTAAATTTGTTGTTACATTACAATAACAAGAGTCTCATTCTGATTTTTCATGTGCATCCACCTTCATCCTTATTATATTGGTATTATTTATTAGTTTAGATATTATATGGCTTCCTTTCTTTCATAGTATAGCTTTACCATGTTTTCGTGAGGTTACTACTCATGATTTTAGAGTAAAATTGTTGCTTTCAATAAAGTGGGAAAGTTTATTCTAAGTTTTGTATTCCCATGTATAAGTTACCAATCCATGGAAAAAACTTGAAGGAGATATCTCAAGAGTTAATTAAAATTAAAAGCTTAAATTTTTGATGTTTTTGGATTTTGGAATAACTTGTTGAAATGTTTATTATGTTAAAAGCTCAAAGTTCTTTTGTATGATTGCAAATGGTTCTACAAAATTTTCATGCCTAAAAGAGTTGCATGCACTTCACATTTTAAATAATTTTGCAAGTTGATGAAAGAATATCTTGGCTTTTAAGTTTTTAGCGACACTATTATGAAATAATAACTAGTTCGAACCCCTATAATTATAATAAAAATAAAGGAAACAAGAGAGAATGAGCTAAATGATAAAAATAGAAGTGAATCTTCTCTTGAAAAGACAAATAACAGAAATTATGAATAAGTTTTCATTGAAAATGGTGATTTGAGCAACCTCCATCGGGGATATGGACGTCTGATCGAAATGAAGCAAGTCTTGGAGTGAAGCTAAGAGTACCTCTATTGGGGGCATAGACGTCTAGCTAGCAGCAAAACAATGCTTAGAAAACATTCATGTAATGGAGTCACAAGTTTAACAAGTTTTGATCATTCAATCTAAGTTTTAAATAAGGCTAGATTTACACACAAATCACACACTTTCTTATTAAAAGAATTCCTAGTTAGTAGATAAAAATTAAGATCGTAAATTGGTTTCGAATTTTGATCATAAGTTTTAAACATTTCCCTTGTTATTACACTTTTCTTGGGACTCATAAACCTAAAATTCTGCATTCTAAACATTTTTTGAGCATTTTCCTATAGTAGTCATCATTTTTGTGACCAACACACCCTCATTCCCTTTTGACAAGAGAATAGAGTCCCGCTTTATTCATAAGATGTCAACACGTGGTTTTAAAGCTCTTTGATATGTTTAAAATTCTTTAGTGTTGCATTTTCATCAAATTGGTTTAAATGGAAGAGTTCAACTTGGTTTATAACTTGTCTATATATTTAAAGTTTAAACTCTTTGATTAATTTTGATTTGATCACCATTTATACTTTCATTGGTTTGATTTAATGTTTATTATGTTTGATTTATGAAAAGGAATCAAAACCTAAAATTTAGACACTTTTTGGAGTCAAATGGGCTTAATGTGCTCAAAGGATGGCTTGCTTCACATTTTCTATTGTTTCCAAACCATCAAATTTAATTTCATCATTCTAAATGATTCACAAAATTAAAGGACACGTATCATATCCTATCGACGTTTGAGGAAACTTAGAGATCAAAACAAACTTTTAATTCTTGAACCACGAGAATCCCCAAGATCTCGAGAACACTAGAATAATCGAGAATCAAGAAGGCGGGGTGGAAGGGTCTTATTGGCTCAATTGGCAAGTTTGTCTCAAGAAAGTTTGTTAAGTATCATAAAACCCCAAGTCCCATGGAGGATGATAATTCCTAAGAACCCGGAAGTTTAGAAAGCCCAAGGAAAGATCAAAGTTCTCAAAAGGAAATAATTACGCCGAAGGCGTTCCCCTATGGTAAAGGACCTCCGGACGTTTCTGCAGTGATGTCAAATTTGACGGTTTTGGTCAAATACGGACATTTGTGCTTTTTCCGGTTATTTTAAGCAGTTTCTTTTTCATTTTTTTGTTATGTTCGTGCATGTTGAATGCGGGCATCGAGCTATGTTTTGTTTTGTGCGTCTAGATCAACCATAGTGCACTCTATTTGAGCAACAATCTGGTGTTGTACATCGAGGAGGCAACCAAGGTTTTGGAACTCTCTTCCTACTCTGTTTCGTATGGTTGCAGCTTGTCATTCACTTCAGATTGGAAGTCACAAAATTTTAATGGTTTCGGGGGGAGGGGGGATTCAAAGGTGATGGTTCAATCTCGTGATCTCACTTCTAGTGTTCTGGTAGAGGAGATATTTAGATCCGATCACCTCCACAAAAACATTTTTTCCCTGATGATTCTAGTACAGTGCATATATTTTTACCAAATCACCTTTTGTATTTTAAACAAAAAAATTGGAGCTCAAGAGTTGACCTTTTAAGGTTTTGAGAACAGGATTGTCGATTCATGTCTTCCGTCGAAATATAATGAAGACTGGCTTGTTAATAGCCATTACAGCGGCCATTTGTTTGCCGCGAAGGTTGGTATATTATCTCCCTCTATCATGGACACTGCTTGGTTCTGCGGTGGATTATCTTATTGGAATCGCAGTGGATGGGCATGAGAAGAATGAAATTTTTTGTGGTTAATATACGCACTCAAGTTCTCATTGAAAGAGTTGTAACGTGAAGGAGATACATAGCAATCACCTTTGCAAAATAGTTACCCTCCACTGGCTATTGTTTGGGTTCTTACCACCATGGCCACACTTTGCCTCTTCAGATTTCTTCAGCATTTAGTTACATGTAAAAACGTAGACCTAAATATTTAGCCTTCTATGTTTTGTATCGTTTTTTGTTTGAGTTTGTTGTTCTAACCTACTAAGATTTATTTTGTGCAGGCCAAAAATTATCAAACTTGCACTGAAAATAGGACCAAGATGCCCCCCAACAAAGAAGTAAAATTTCAGTTTTCAGGAAGCTTCATATGCTATCTATGAAACCATCGCATTTATAAATTCCATTTGCATGTGAAGTGTTTGAAATTTGAACCCTTCACTTTACCCCCAATTCACATGGTTATGAGGAAATTTCTTTTTGTAAAACTATAATCTTACCAAGATCATGGTGAAATGTCATTGCTCAACTTCTTTTCTTGGCCATGAACATCTCAAAGACCTATTGCAATAACAAAGGGATTGCATTCTCCTTCTATTGCCGATTCCCCAGAGGGAGGAGTAGAATTTAACACTTCTGGCAAGCCTGAGCCCTTTTCTTCCTCTACTAAAGAAAAGTTTGATAATAAGGTATGTGAATTGATCCAGTGCATTCTCTATTATAAATGCTCTAAATTGTTATCTTAGTCGTTCTTTATGTTATTTCTATATTGTAGATCAATTTTACTAATTTTCTCAAAGAATAGAAAGAGCAACTTTTGAATAGGGCCATTTTTATTTTTACTGAATCAATGAGGTTCATTCGACTCCCCCTTCCCCATCCTGAGCAAGAGAAAAAAAAATTGTGATATAGCTGTCAAAGATTGAATAGTTGTCCCTGCTTCTAGCAGAATGTCAAAAGGAACAGGATGTCTTTAGATATGAAACCCACAAAGACTGAAAAGTGAAAACTAAACTAGACACAAATCAAGCACCACTTTAGCCAATATAGAATTGACCTATGAAAAGGCAATTTCAACAACTTTTCCCAACATTCTTGTTGTATATGCCAAAATGGGAGTCTTAGAGCATAGAAAATCGACGAAAGCATATTTTTATTAGATAAAGTAGTTATGATTGCTCATGTTAGTCTGGAGCTGAAAAAGGCCTTAAAATGAACTGTCCTCAAATGTTCTTGTTGAATTAGAGTCTTGGAAAATCTTGAATCTCAAACAAACTAATGTAAATTGTCTGCTTGCATAGGTGTCTTATCTACAAGGCATTCATATAATGCCAGATTTTATGTGCTCCACCCTTTCTAATAGGTCATAAACCCACAAGGAAATGGTTTTATGAAGAATATGCCTTCCTTTCCCACCGTTCTTGGACCTGTTTGTTGGATATGTTGATGCAAAGCTTCTCAAGTTCATTGGACATCAAAATATTATTTCTTACTTATTGCATCTTACCTATAAATTATTTCTTACAGTGTCATGTTTGTAACTTTGCCCTTATATTTAAAGGTCAAATAATATTATTTCATCTGAAATCAATATCAATCAACCTTCAATAACACTAAGTAGGCTTAATCACATTTTGAAATTCACCTGAACAGGGTTTGGTTGAGTGCAAGGTGAATTTCTAACATGTTCTTATATCTGTTGGTACAAAACGAGCTAAGTTAGATGTCAATCTACATAGTGCACGTCATGTGGTTACTTGATATCTTTAGAGTAAGATTGGTATTGAATTTCAATTACCACACCACGGTATTTGTCATTTAGAGGTATTCTGGTCCTTGAGAGCTTGAATACTATTTAATTATTTTATAGTGAGTGCTGGTTAAATTCTTTAATATTTAAAAATCCCTTTTCCATATATGCAAGTGCATGCAACTGTAGTTTGATATGTTATTGCTATATACATTACTTGTTTGTAAAGGGTTTTATTGAGAAACGGAAAGGATTGCAAAATACAAGGCATGATTTTATTAACAAATGTGGTTTGTGTAAAGGGCCCAAAAAAGTGTATAGACACACATGCTAGACTCCCAAGGAATAAGTTACAATTTGCTTGGTTTTCTTATAACATTAAAACTACACCAATAAGGAGGCACATTAGACAAGCCTAAAGATAGTTTGGATTAGAATAGTAATCCAAAGAGAGTAGGAAGAATCTAGCATAAACCAAGAAATAATAGGTTAGAAAGGAAGTTTTGACTTAGTATATTATTGCTTTGTAGAATAGCATTTTCCTTTGGAATCCTCAATCAAATAAATACAATGAAACATGTTATAACTATAATTTTTGAAACATAGATGCATGACAGATGATTATGAAGAAAATAAATTCTAATGTTTGAAAATAAATTCTCAAATATAGATGCAGCAAATAAAGGAAGGTGTTGTGATGAAAATAAATTCTCATGTATGTAGGAGACTCAGGGGATTCATGTAAACATTTTACGTAAATATGTTGTGTCAACATACTCTAGGATTTATGCCATCCTTTTAATAGTTGAGCTTGCATTGTTGCACGGGACTCTTCGATCTGTGACATGGATGTTATGGTTCAAAAACTTACAACAATAGGGGCGCCAAAACCATAATTTGATGCGCATGATGCCTTAATACGGTCCATGTCTATGACGGTTGAAATTTCATCTGGTGGATATTCTCCCTAAAAATTGTTTGTGTAACCATCCTTTCCCCAGAGTATCATTCCGATTAGTTATCATTGTTTGTGAAAGCATCTGTAGAGTCATTCAAATTAGTCATTGAGCCCATATCTTAAACAGTTATAGAATCATTCTCTTGCTTGAAAACCAGTAAAAATCTTTTATCTTGTCCATAAATTCACATTTATCACTGTCGTAGCCATCATTCTTATTCGGTTTAATGCTTGAACTTTGAAACTTCTGTGATTTTGTGGTTTAATGGCATTATTAGAAGGTACTTATTCTATATCTCTCATTTCTTATTCAGATTTGGGACACACATATGCAGACACTACAAATAGAAGATGTGTGATCCTTGGGATTTTTTGATACATTCTAAACAGAGATTGAGGAAGCTTATAGAAAGCTTTATGGTCTGTGTATTCCATCCACTTCCCAAATCTATACATGACTATAATCATGTTGTTTTCTTTAAATTTATATATACAAGTTTTTTTTTACTTTTCGTAATATCTCAATGAGGCATTGTATCAAACAATGCACTTTCCTTGTTCATGGTTCCACATTTTTCATGCGCACCTACCCCTATGTACATTCTTCATTGCTTTGGGGTCCAATCTCTGTCTCCATTTGGGATCGTAAATATGTGCGATATTTACTCCTCTATTTAGAAGCTCCCATGCCATTTCCACATTGTTTTTAATTGTCGTTGCTCTTAACAAATCTTCCTTTTTATCTTTCCTTCTCTCGTAATAGAAATTATTTAACAAATGGATCCACGTCTTCTCTCTCCTCTGCAGTGCCAATGTCGGCTACTGCGAAAGCCCACAATAAAAGTGATTTGTTATCAGCTGAATACCCACATTTGTTTAACAAACGCTCGGATATGACTACTACAATTTTTGCATCTTTCGCTTGAGTGGGATGGTGCGCCAATGCTATCCTTCCACGGATATCCCACACTTCTAAAGGGTCGCAGTCCTTATGTAGAAACAACTGCACAATTTGTTGTGGCCTCCTAGTACTGCTAATTGCAGGGTGGTCCTACTGAAGCTGTCAGCTTGTTGTATGTATTTGTGGACATGAGAGGAGTTATGAGCAATCAAAGATAATAGTTTGTTAATCATTTTCAGGTTACCATTTGTAGTTGTTATGTACAAGGGCGTCTATCCTTTAATGGTGATCTAAAAAATCACCTATCTCAATTGTCAGTTGGAATAACGGTACAATATTAGCACAAGAGACTATTAAAGGGTATTTCTTTACACTGGGTGTCTGAATTTAGTGTACTTTGGCTTGCTACGAGACTGTAAAGTTTGGATGACATTTTGGTACCATCATCCAATGATAGTTTTCCATCTTCTAGTGTAGATGAAATCCAAATGTCTATGTTTTGCTTCTATCTTGATAGATCTATTTAAGGAAAATAAGTCATTTTTATTTTAGTCTTACTACAATTTTATAATTTCATATTGCTTCTCTATTGATATTATGTGTTTTATTGAATTGAAATTCCTTTTGATACTTCATATTCTTTTCAGGAGATTTTAACCTACCCTACGTGGGAAATCCTATCTACCCATTGGTCCTATCAGGTTTAAATCCTTGAATTTCATCGCCCATTAAAAGAGTAGAATGAAAAAATATACATAGTTTTATTTTCTAAATACACGAAGACCTCTAGTCTGACACTTTCCATTCGCCAAGCATAATGAACCATTATAGTGTAAATAAATTCATTCATGAAGAGTGGAAAAGCCAATTGACCTTATAGTTAAGCTTATTCATGCACCCTTGCTCTTTCAAAAATGCATGTCTAGATTGTGTTCTAAATGCAAGTGGAAAATGCAAATAGCAAGCAGAAAAGTGGGCTTTGTTAACCTAAGGGGATTCACCATTGCTAATTTTCATATTTTCTTTTTCTCTTCATACCAAAGCATTTTACTGAATTTTTACTAATCTAACTTATTGTTCATTCTTTTTGCTTGCTTAATCGTTATAATGTTTGTATTGTCTCTGTGCTATCACTACAATTTGTGATTTGTGGTTTCAAGTTTGTTTTGTAGCTTTCAAATAACTGCAATCTTAATATGTAATTATTTCTTCTTCTGAAGAGTAAATTTCCAATTATTTTTAGCGATTAAAATGGCCTGGGGATTAACTATCCACAAGTCTCAGGGACTTACTTTGCATAGAGAAACTGTCAACATTGGAACCACTGAAAGGCAGGGTCTGACATTCACAACTTTCTCCAGAGCTCCCTCGCTTGCAAACTTACACATTTCACCTCCTTTTTCATTTGAAAGGTACTAAAAAATGGTGCACGTAACAACACTTGGAGCAAGAAGAAAGGAGTCAATACTACTCTCTACTTTGATAGCACCTCCACTACTACTTTACTCAACACTTCTTGTATCCAAAGCGGCACAGTGTCGTTCAAGGGGTATCAAATGTATTAATGTTTAGTGAAAATAAAATTGCCCACAGAAGGCTACCATTCATGATATAAAATATGCAAACGTACAAATATATTCATGTATACATGTTTAGTTCAGATGTTGTGATATAAGATTTGTAACTATATATGTACAAATTTGTAACAAATTTAAATGTACACATAAGAAAAAAAATCAATGTAATGTTTCATCTATATTCCTACAGTACCACTATCAATCCCACCACTTTTCAACTATACAAAAAAATTTCCAACAAAAGACCAACCAAACAACCGATGCAACACTAACACAATTTCCCCAAAATAATTACAAACCACATCAACTACAAAAGTAATTAACTATCCAAAATGGTATCAAATGTATTCATGTTTAGTGTGAAAAAAATTGGCCACAAAAGGCTACCACTCATGATATAAAATTTGCACATGTACGGAAGTCTTCATGTAACATGTTTAGTTCAAATAAAATAGTCAACAAAATGCTACCACTCATGATATGAGATTTGCAAATGTATATGTATGAATTTGTAACAAGTTTGAAATGTAGAGATGGAACCTTAAAATGAAGTGGTTCATCTATATATCTACACTTACAAAATCAATCACACCCATTATCAACATCAACTACAAAAGTAATAACTATCCCTCTAAAACAAATAACATATACCGTTCGGCGTTCACATTGCATTGTACACATGTGATTGCTAGTTATAAGACCCTTGAGATCCCAAGATTGCTTCTCAGGAGTTTCTGAAAAAATAATCAGAGGAGAAGATCTCAGAGTTCCCAAGAACCTGAGAGTTCTTGACTCGATGATTACTCCAACTCGGAGTCACACAGTCATGGGTATTCACAAAATAATATCAATGAGACAAAGGTCGTCCCTGAGAGACCTGAAAGCATGATAACATGTGGACCAATCCACATGTCTTTAGTTTCTGAAGGCACAAATCAATTCAAACAAATCTTTAAGATCACATAAAATCACAACGAGAAGAAAATAAGAAACCTGACAGTCCCGAGATCACGAAACTTATGGATCTAATCACAATTCACCTCAGAGTCATGCGGTCATGAAAGTTTCACAAAGTTAAGTAAAACATGACACTTGAACCATTACGAATGCAATTCAGAGTGCTACACACAAAGACCATTTTGGAGATAATGATTGAGTGGTTGAAGATATTATAATGACATAAGTTTGGGTATTTTCACTCATTTCTTCAGTCTATTGGCTACCAAATCAGTGTTTTTGCTTTATAATGTTCCTTTCGACTCGATATTCCATTTTTGGTCCAACCAAATGTAGGGGAGGATTTAGATCAAGAATTAAGATGTCAAAACACATCATGATCTATTTTGGACAATTGGGAACTCTGAATTCATTTGTTCTCCTCTTGATCTCCAAGGATCACATTGATCATATTGAGTGTTTTACTAGTTTCTTTTAATACTATGGACCACTAAATTTCCAGTTGTGTTTAACCATTGTAATTGTCCTCAAAGAGTTGTTTTATAGGGGGAAACTATTGTAACTTATGGGATCCTATTCCTAGTTGTTTTTCCAGTTGTATTTGTAGTTTGTTAGGGTACGAACTGGAATGTAAAGTTCCAAATGAATTCAAAGAAATGACATGGAATTCTTGGTTGGGCTAACACCAAGTTATTTGATATGGTAAAATGATTTGGACTTATAAAAATTCATCATTACTAGGAATAATGAAAGAACGGTGGGCCACAAATACAGAAGAACAAGGTGATTTGTTAATTAAATAATAGGACCTTTGCCGTCAATTTTTAAATCGATTTAGAGATCATTTTTATTTTGCAGACTTGGTTCTACTCCACACTCCACTCTCCCTCGCCCACTCGCCATTTCTTTGTCAACTAATAACCGTCCCCCTTTTCATTAAATAATTTTTATTTAGTTTTATTTTTCTAATTATTATTTATTTCATTATTGCTATAATGGTATATTGATCCATTCAAGTCAATTAGAATAAAGTTCAAAGTGAATATGTAAGAGTTGATCAAAATATTTCTCTTATTAATAATTATAATTAAGTGTATATATAAAATAATTATGGGTATGATATCTTAAACATATTTATTGGGAATAAGTTTGTGATTTCTAATTTTATTATGTTTTTTGTAGCTAGAGTCTTTAATAGAAGGGTAAAACATAAACACCACAAAATGGCTTGAAACATCTAATTACAAAGGAGTGAGTTCAAATCCTTGTAAAACATACACCCACACCAAAACACCAAATTGGGGTGTTTGCCAAAGCACTAACAATTTTGATTTATCGAACTCTCTCTCAAGCAAGGTTTAAGCTTGCCTTGCCTAGAAAAGTCATTTACAATTGAGATTTAGAACTCGAGACAATTAACTTGTAAATGTAAGTCCACATCAAAACACCAAATTACAGTGATGATGTATAGGGTACTAAAGTATATGTGGAGGTATATTGGTGTTGTGTAGTTATAGGAAAGTTCACATCTTTGGTCTAGGATTGGTCTCGCTTGTCTTATTTTTTATTCCTTCATGTGTTTCTTATTGTGGAAACTTCGTTTTCCATTGACCTATTATATTGATCCTCTTCACGACTAACACTTCTTCATGTGTGGTGTGCAATTGTGTCTTTATTGTTATGCTCTAACTTTCCTTATGTTGGATGGTGTGTTGAATTTTATCAATATTTCATATGCATTCTTAGGTTTTCTTATCACTTGTACGCACCTTCTTCCAGTCACTTCATAAGATTTTTTGACCCATCAATGGCAAGGATGACTTGTAATGTTAGAGATAGAGGTGTTTATCTTCCATAGAATAAAACCCTCATTATTTGGTTTGATATAATCCTCTGTTGGGATGTGATGTTGTTGATGTAATTAATACCTTCTTCTATAAATATATTTAGAATTGGGTGACGACATATACATGTCGTGTGTGTGCCCAACTCTACACTTTCAAAAAAATTGGTCCTTGGGATGACTTCATATGAATTAAAAATTGATGCTCTTCATTCTCAAAGCTCATGTATCACTTTTTGAAGCACATCAAATATATTCTCAAGGCACAATGACATACCAATAATGGTTGGGTAGTTATCAAATTCAACGAGCTCTACAACTCAAAATCTATTGTGAAATCTACTTCCATGTTGTCCAAAGTTACAATTTTCAACATGCTAAGTGGAATAGCACACATCAGTTGTCTATAAAAAAATTGAAGAAGGCTTCAATGGTGGCCTTTCTATTTGGTTCTCGTTTACACCCTTTTAAAAGTAAAGTAAAATAATTTTATGAATCCACTAAAAGAGGATGCAAGCTTTGTTACAGGGGGTTATTCTAATTAATAAGCTTCCAAAATTATTCATGTAATATCATAACAACACATTAATACTTATAACTAGTGATAACAATATGTTATAAACTCAAAAACATAATCAGATAGATTTTATTCATTACACAAGGTGAAATAGGAGAGATCTTCGAGCACATGGTGGATCTAAGATGGGAATAATGAACCTGAATGTGTTTCATTTTTTAGAATGTAGCTGCAAAATGACTTGCTTCAAAAACATATAACTCGTTAAGGAATGGTTGTATTAGTGAGATGACCAATACATCTCGATAGTCACAATAAGCATTAACATTGAAACTCTTACTATGAGGATTAATTGCATCAACCTCAAGAAGTGGAGAGAGCAACAAAATATTGCACTTGAGTAATTGTTTAAGAATAATATGTGGAGAAAAAGGTAAAAAACATAATTTTTTATTTCATATCCGTTGTAAATGTAGCTTAGTAGGTTGTGTTACATCATTAACAACATCTTTAGTAGTAACTGATAGTCCTCAAGCATAGCCTTTGAATGTAGATATCTTGGCATTCGTTATTAGCTAGAATATTATTTATTTTAGTAAGCGTAGTCTTGTAGCGTAAAAAAAAATCACTTATGTGTTCATTATACCCTCACCATATTTTATACATTTGACAATAAGAAACTTTGTCTCTAATATCTATAGAGAATTGTGCAAGAAATTGATAAGCAAAAGTGGTAGAATATCGCACAGTATGTGTGGGGAGACCATAAACCATATTGTAAAGAAAACTCTTTGAGACTTCTATGGAAGAGATCACTAAGTAAGATATTGTTTGATGCATAGTTAAAGCAATCAACATGGAATAATTGAAGGTGTTATGTGGGGTTACCCTTGCCATCATAAATAAGACGCTTAAGAGAAATGAAACAAAGAGGAAAAGGATCATAAGCCACTTCAGGTGTAAGTGGCTTATGAAGAAATTGAATAGATTCCAAGGTTTTTTTAGTGGTGAATACTCTGTAATATGATGAATATTCCATTTTAGAAAAATTTGAAAAGACAAATTTTACGGCATGGGTCGATGACCTATTCACCCTAAAACTTACAGTTTATTTTTTTAGAGTCGGCTTCACCTACCCTTGAAAATATCCCCTATATAACCCTAGATTATTTTTCGGTAGAACACTAATAGCTCAATCATCTTTGTAATGCCCACTCCTCTTCAACTTTGTTTGAACCGTGTTATCAATTTTGAATTGATTATAATCTTAAACCCGGTTGTTGTATTCTAGTTAGCATACAAATAAAATGTGTGGGACATCATGATTGCTATTGTGTTTTGGTTATTATTATTTTGACTATATGTCGTACTGTGGACCCTGATGGGCATTTAAGGATAAGACAATTAGCTAGAATGGTTGCCTTGTTATAAATTGATTGTGATATCATTACTCTTCGATATTGTTTTGTTATATTTAATTTATCACTATGACTGAACACATAGACATCATTGCACATTGTACCTGTAAATATTAATAGACGAATGAATTTAACTCATTGTGATATGGAAATTAAAGGATAGACATTACTGTAACCGAATGATTAACTTTTGATAGACATTCAGTATGGAAGATAATGATGTGTTGTCAGTTTAGATATATGTTGATATTTTGAATTATTTTCGTATTGATTTTTATTATGATGTTCAAAGTTATTTTGTGATTCTTGATATTGGAGAATTGGTGAAATTGTGAACGAGTGAAAGTATTCTTAAATTAGATGATTTAGTTGGTTTATGATCTTAGTTGCAAATTGATGTATGAGTAGAATCGAAATGTTGAAAATTGGAGTAATTATTGAATTACTTGGTCTTAGCAATAATAGTTATGATATTTGATGTTGAAATTGATATGTAGATATAAGCGTTTTATTAGTTCGACATCGTTAATATGGCCATGAGGCCAGAGGGGTATTGTGTGATTTTTGCAGGTAATTATATCACACAACAATAAAGTACAGGGCTAGGAGATCATCAACGAAGGAATGTGGGTATTGGCAATCGGTGATCACCATGGAAACTTGTGTAATGTTGTTGTTTTGTTATTTGTTGTTAGGGGATTCCCATGGGGTGACCCAATTGTGACCAAGGGTTTATGTGTAGTTCTTTTCTTTTCTTTTATTTAATTTTGGTGTATGTGATTTAATTTGTGATGTAATTCTCTTTTATCATTAATTGGTTTATGTGTCTTAATTAAGTGAACTAATCATATTATTAAGCTAATTTTGGATGTGACAAAAATGAGTCATTTATTAGAGTGGTTGGGTCTTTGGTTCTTGTGTTTATTAGTTGAGTGTATGTGATTTTGAGTGTTGTACACTCCACCCTACTTGGGAAACTCGGATTTGGGCTTAAGGGCCATTTTGGAGGCTTGTGGGACAAGTTAAACTTGTCCCACACCTCTTAATTTCTTATACCAACCCTACCTATGGGTTGGGGGTCAAAAATAGACCCCATTATGTGTTTTGGAAGGAAAAAGGTTAGATTTAATTGCACTTTCTTACATGTGTTTAAATTTTGTCCTTAAGGGGTGTGGGTTGGAGTGGTGTGTGTAAGAGGTTTGTCATTCCTCTCAACCACCCATTTATTATGCCTTGGGTATGGGTTGACTTGGGTGATGTGGGATGGAGAAGAAATGATGTGGCATCCTACATGGAGCCACATCATCTCCTCTCCTCTTTTCTATTTATTGGAGTTTTGGGAAGTATTAGGGGTTACTTGCTCTTTTTGGGGAATGCTTGTAATTTTGGAGAGCTTTCTTGAGAATGGAGCTTGGAGTGGATGGTGGTTGCTTAGGATTTTGGAAGGCTTGGAGCTTGTTGTGTAATGATACTCTTCATTTGTGAGGTAGATCTCCACCTTTGTTTTTACCTTACTATTTTGTTGTGCTCTTATGTGTAGATGTTGATTGTTATATTGGTTATGATTGTTGGAAATAGACTTGATTCTTAGGTTGTGGGAGAAATGGAAATGGGGGTAAAACTTGAGGGAGGCATAAGAGAAATGTTATTGGGTATTTTAGGAGGGAGTTGGGTTGGGATGTCCACCTTGTTGATAAATATGTTTTTGTTTATCTTGTTATTTTCTTGAGGGAGGCATAAGAGTGAGGGAGGCATAAGAGTGGGTTGATTCTTGAGGGAGGCATAAGAGTGGTGTATCTTCTTGGAGGGAGGCATAAGAGTGTTTTGTGTATTGTGATGGAGTTTTTGAGGCTCATAGGTGGACACCCAAGCCCTTGGGAGGCATAAGAAGAACCCCCATGTTCCTTTCTCCTCCATGGCTTTAGTATGAAGCCTTTGTGTTTTGATATTTGTTGTCTTGTGGTAAAATTGGAATTGTGTTCATTGATTGTCTTGAGTGAATGTGTATGTGGAAGACATCTTTGGAGTTGCCATGGTTGTCTAAATAACCCTCATTGCTTCCTTGTTGGGGCTCGGGGGCCAATGAGGAAGAAGGCTTCTCTCCCTCATTAGATATTTTGGTTGGGTGGAGAGTGTTGCCTACTCCCCCATTTTGTTGTGTGCATGGCTTGATGAGATGGTGAAGCTCAATAGAATAAGTGATCTTGTTGGAGAAAGACATGTGGAGTTAGTAACTTGTGCTATTATGATTCTACTACTTGTAAATTGTACCAATAGTTTATTGAATGTAATCTCATTCATTCTTGGAAATGGTTTATTGTGATTTACACTACTTCATAGGAATGTGAACTTTGAAATGATCTTGTAATAGAAATTAAGCTCTCACAAACCAAAAGTTGTGTTTAGGAGTTACATTGAAAATCTATTACTCTTAAAGGCTAGAGCTCTTGGATGGGAAATAAATGTTGATTAGTTGCATTATTGACAATCTTTGTTTACTTGAATATTGAAATAAATCTCATTTAAGAGTGGTTTGTTTTACCTTATCCAATTAGATGTATAAAAGGATTAGATAAAATTGATTTATTAATATAATTCCTTCCTTGTTGCAATAGAAATTTGCACTATGTAAATGAATAAACCAAAATCAATTATACCTTCTTAATGTTATCTAAATGAGTTGGAGTTTGATAATTTAGTTGGTTTAAAGCATGAGACACCATCTCTTACAACTATAAGCCTTTTCATTTGTACCTATGTACATAGATTTAAACCTATACACACCAATCTATTTGTTTATTCTTATTGAATCCCCTATTTCTATGGGAACTTATTTTAATAAATAAACATATATATTATTAATATATAATAGATTTATATTAATAATATACATTATTATTTTCAAATTTATAAAATCATTATTTAAATGTCTTCAATAAATATTAATATAATGCATATTTCTAATACATACATACATACATACATACATACATACATACATACATACATACATACATACATACATACATACATACATACATACATACATACATACATACATACATACATACATACATACATACATACATATATATATATATATATATATATATATATATATATATATATATATATATATATATATATATATGTATATGTATGTATGTATATGTATATATGTATATGTATATATATACATACTATACATACATACATGTGTGTGTGTGTGTGTGTGTGTGTGTGTGTGTGTGTGTGTGTGTGTGTGTGTGTACACACACACACAC
This sequence comes from Taxus wallichiana var. yunnanensis, assembly GCA_018340775.1. Lineage (NCBI taxonomy): Eukaryota > Viridiplantae > Streptophyta > Pinopsida > Cupressales > Taxaceae > Taxus > Taxus wallichiana. The sequence continues at coordinate 281,066,168 of CM031240.1, forward strand.
ACACACACACATATGTATATATATACATATATACACATATATATACATACATATACATATGTAGATATAAACATATGTATATATATGTGTATATATGTATATATATACATGTGTGTGTGTGTGTGTGTGTGTGTGTGTACTTCTTTTGTTATTAAAATTAAAATGGAAATACAAAACAATAAAAAAACATGCGGTCCAATTTGTAAAAAAAGCACGGCAAAATAAAAAGAAAATGAAACGGTTTGCATGCGTTGAAATAGTGGTTATGGCCACTCCTTATGTCATGGCTTGGTATAGTAATATAGTGCGGGGGCGTCGACCCCCCCAACCCATATAATATTTATATGGGGTAGGGGTGGGGTCGACACCCTCCCCAAACACCATAACGCCACCTTTAAACGTGCCCATGTTATCCCTTCAACGACCTCTATGGTCCATTTGGCCCATGAAATTTAAATGCAACCTACTATAATTAAAAACCGTGATTTTTGTTTATGTGGTTTCTTCTTCTTCTTAGTAGTAGTAGTAGTAGTAGTAGTAGTAGTATTAGTAGTAGTAGTAGTAGTAGAAGAGTAGTAGCATAGTGTGTGTGTGTACGTATGCGTCGTGGTTCGTATGTTCGTGATTTTTATTGATATCTGATTTATATTGGCGAAATATTATTTAAATGGTAAAAAAGTTAAAATAATATATTAAATATGCATTTACATATATATGCTTATCCAAGTGATGTATATATATACAATGTGTATATATATACAAGCTTGCAACCAAAATTTTACAATAAGCAAGACTGAAATGGGTAAATACCCACAACCCAAATAGGGTAGAAAACTAAAAAAGGGATTGAGAAAATATAAATGATAAAAATATTTCAAATAAACCCTAGGAGAGGGATGCACACAAATCCTCATCTTGTGTGTATCCATCATGGATCTTGGAACAATAATCTAATGCTTCTTTTTCTCCTCATTCCTTAACCTGCAAATACAAACAAGAGAAATGAGGGAATAGGTTAACAAATTGATTATAAGAGAAACCATAAGGATATTTAGGGTTACTTCTACCATACCTTAATCTAAGGGCTAGGAAAGGTTAGATCCAATGGTGTAGGATGAACCCTACATCACTTAACTGATGGGGTATTTAGGTGGGAATGTTTTAAATAAAAGATGTGTGTGTAATGTTAAATGGGGCCTAAGGGGTTAGACTTGGTTGTGCACCTTGCCCCTTTTGAGATAATGATTTTTATAATAATGTGCATGTCATTAACACTAGAGGATTATTATCCTTGTCTAATTAAATTTAAAATTTGTAAGAGGGATTTTAAATAATAAATTTAAAATGTATAAATGGAGTTAAATAATGAAAAGCTAAATGAGAATTATTTAAATAAAATATTTAAGCCTAGAAGAGAAGGAATTAAATCGTAACATCTTTTGAAAATTGAGTTAAAATTATTAGTCCTTATTGTAGGTCTTGCCATATAATTGTTTAAAATTTAATAATCGAAACTTAATTAAAATCTTAGCTTAGGGCTTGTAACCTTCCAAAAATATTTATTCCATAATTTTTTTCTTTTTTGCTATCGAGTTTCTCGGGGTTTTATGTGGGAAAAATGTAGGCGTTACACATACCACAGGGGGCATATCTATTATCAAGTACATTAAACTTGTGAAGCAACAGAGGCCAATTACACAAAGTGTAGTTATATATATATATATATATATATATATATATATATATATATATATATATATATATATTCATCGATTTGCAGTTGGGCGACAAGTATTGTTCTCAAACACCGACAAGAAAGTTTCACCGACGCGCTTAACAAGGAGAGTCTGTTGACACGCGACAAGGAGATTTTGTTGGCATGCGGCAAGAAGAGTTTGTTGATGGCGACAAGGAGAGTCTGTTGACGTATGATAAGGAGAGTCTGTTGACACGTGGCAAGGAGAGTTTGTTGACGCGTGACAATGAGGACGTGCGGCAGGGAGTGTCTGTTGCGCGACAAGGAGAATTTGTTGACGTGCGACAAGGAGAGTCATTGGCGCGCGACAAGGAGAGTCTGTTGATGCGCAATAAGGAGGTTTATTGACGTGTGACAATCCTATGTAATTGACACACGACAGGAGGGTGGAGGTTGCGAAACACGCGTGAGAATATTTGTTGTTGTGTGGCAAGGTTGTTGTCGTGTGAAAACAAACCTCCTATCGTGCGACAATAAGGTTATTGTCATCGTGAGAAAATAAGGTTATTGTCCACGACAACAAATTGTCTGTCACACTACTTGAAAATGAAAGCTTCTTTTCATGCAAAATTTGCACACAAACCCCAAAAAATTGTCCTTTCTAGCGAAAGTGGTTCGGGGATATTCGTTGGGGATTTTCCACCTCCGATTTCCTAGAGGTCTCTTAAAGTGAACCCCGATAGATTCCACAACATGAGAAGAAGTGATTGCACATTTTTGTAATTGTAATATTTGAGTTTGTAAAGTGTGAACAAGTGGTTTGAGATCCTGTGTGTTAAAAGATAAACTTTGTTTGGAAAAAATATATGTTTAGTCAAATATACCTTAAATGTGGGAACGCCTTATCTTACCGATACATTCGGATTTTTGCAATTGTGATAGGGTGGACCCCACTTTTACCCAATTTCCCAAATGTTACCGGTTGTTACATCCAATATTTTATTGGTTAGACTGGTTTGTTACGTAGAAACAGACTTTCGTTTATCCATTTCCATTCGACAATTTTCAATCATGGAATTTTTATTATGTTGGAAGTGATTGTTTCCTAATTTATATTTTATATTATATTTTGATTACCTTTCCCACTATCGATAAAAAAATCTCTATGCAATGTGAACAAACAGACAACCATCGTGATACTAATTCGTTATATGGTAGCCAACATTTGACCCATTGAATGTTTAAATTTATGTGCACAATTTATGGCGATCAATGGTCATGTTAGTTTTCACCCACGAAACCTACGCAATTGGGAGTTTTTAACCAAAAGCAATTTAACAGATAAGATCTTGATAAATGGATATTTGATTTTGAATATGTTTTTCACTAATAATTTGACCAAATAAAAAATATAAGTGAATTTTGTTAATATAATGTTTTGATATTCTAAATAAAAATATAACTACATTTTGCAAATATAATGTTTTAATTAAATAGAAAAGTAATTGGATTTTGTATACGATATTTTAAATCTCTTTTTAATAATTTTATGTTAAAAAAAGAGTAATTGCCTTAGATTTTAACTTTTCAATGTTGGTTAGAGAGTTAATGGGAATAGTTGGAGTATGACTTTTAGTTGTCTTATTAATCTTTTGATGTAATATTCTATGTTTGAACAAATATTCTTAACTAAGCAACTAATATAAGACACATGCATCACCATAAAGTATTTTCGCTATTTCACTAAATACAACAAACAATTATACAACCTGGTCAATTCATCTTTATAACCATACTCTCAACTTACACCCAAATAAGAGATTTGGAACAAGTTATGCACATTCATGACAACATGAGGGAAATGAGGCTTTTGTCAGTTATTATAGTTCACATGATATGTTTGAAAAAATTCCTCAATAAAATATGGTCTCCTAGAATGCAATGATTACATAATAAGAACAAAATGGTTTTCTTGACAAGGCTTTAAGAATTTTCAAAAAATGCCTCGGTCGAATGTCATCTAGTGAAACTCCATAGTTGTAAGGTATACATTGCAAAACAAGTCTATTAAAAAGGCCATGGAAACATTTACGGAAATGCAACTGGGATGTTTTAAACCATACCCAACAACCTTTTCCAAAATCCTCCCAATATATGCCAAAATGCAATTTTTAGATTAGGATATAGATATCCATTAAAACATAATTGAAATTGGATGTTTTTCAAATGTTGTAGTTGCAGTGAACATCCTGTAGACATGTATGAAAAATGTGGAAGCATACACAAGGCACATGAACTATTTTCCAAAATGCATCAATGGTCTCATGGAATGCGATGATGACATGTATATGAAGTGTCAAACTATACATAGACACTTAAATTTTTGACAAGTTACAGTAATATATAGAAAAAAATTAACTTATCGAAACAATTTTAGCAAATTCAACATTGACATCCCTTTCGGCGTACTTTGCAACTCATGTGAAATTATGTTCATGTTCATGCTAACACATAAAAATTCAAATGAATGTATTTCAAATTTTGTTATTTGTGTGATGCGAGTGTGATTTTGAAATGTTAAACTTTATATTTTTGAAAATAAATCCAATGTTCCATGACATGACATAATTTTATTTGAAATTTAATAGAAACTTTTAAAAGAACATTTGTGAAAAAGAAATTAGAAAATTTATGTAAAATAAAAAAGGAACATTATAGAACTTGAACTAGTCTATCAAAGTAATATTTTTAACAGATTGGAAATATTATCCTTCACCAAATCCTTTGAAGAATTTAAAATACAATATTCCATGCAAGAAATGGTCCAAGTCTACTTAATGATGTTTTACATGCATACATCTTTCTACTCTACTAACTTGAAAGACTAAAATTTCAGTACTTAGACCTTCATCATCAATGTCATGCAAGTTGGAGGAGGTAAAAATAAATACAAATACTTTTATGTTAATTATATGTTTAAATCAATTCATGTTACCATAAAATTAGATAACCCATTTGAAAGTGTAAGTTGGTTTTAAAACAATATAAATTTACAAGCTTGATCTTGTAATTTTGTAGATCAAGTTTGGAATGTCATTTTTAGAATTGAAAGAAATAATATCAATTAAATTTTCATACTAAATAACTTTTTAAGATTATTTAGATGAATCAACACATCCATAGACTATTGAGACAATCACTTTTTATCTTAGACTAAAGAATTTGATGTTTTAAACTTGACTACAACAAAATAAATGTGCATTGTTTCTCCTTAGCTATAAACCCAAATTTGAAAGGCCCTCCATAGGATCAAGGCCTCTAAATAAGACATTATCTCCAAGGAAGAGTGTGGCACAAAGTATTAAATACTACAAAATGATACTCAACTACCATTGTTGTTTGGATCCCTTTTCATGGATTGGTAGAACAAAAATGTTATAAAATGTTTGTTTTTGCTACATCTCAATACAATACCCTTGAAGCATAAATAATATGCAAATCTTAGCAAAAACAAATCTAGATCGTGCCCTAGTAGCACGATCTATAGTGATCAGCACTTCCATTAATATGGTGATCCCCATGAAAATTTCAAATTCCCAAAATTCCAACGGAAGGGAAGGGAGACGGATCCAGACATGAAGGGAATTAAACACAAGGTTATGTTGAACACCTAGTTCCCACCGACAAAAGCTCATAGCAACCTTGCCAAAGAACCACGGAGCCCCCTGGAAAACTTGCAAATCATGTTCCTTCTGAAATCTGAAAAGAAAACCATCTCCAGTCAGGGCTCTTACGTCCACAATACACCCCCATTTCCTTCCACACCAAACCCGAACAGAATCGGTCAATGTTGGGCCTAATGCCAACGAAACGCCTACGATCGCAAATTACAATCTAGCATTTTCCTTGTCAATAACATAGCCAAGAACCTCCAATAATGGATCATCCTTTCTCCAAGAAGGCGAAAGCTTAACAGTCTCTTAGTTAGCCTCACCGAACAATTTGGCTGCCCAAGAGCTCTTGCGTGACATCTCAAACAATCAAGTTATTGCCAAATATAGCTACGAATGCATGGATGAAATTTTGATCATTGTAATCTTGAATGGACTCATCAAATTATCATAACCCTGAAGCTCTAGTATATTGTCATGATTAAGTAAAATAACAAACTCCTAATCAAGGAGCTTGGTGAAATCGATATCATAGTAGTTTAACATGTCCTTTAACTTGGAACCTATTGCATTGACTTAAAAAATTTCTATTTAGTCCTTACATTATTTTGTCTATTTATAACATGCATTGAGCTCCTGAAGGTGTAACAATGGTATCCTACAGAAAATAAAAATGCATTCTTAGGTGCCATCACTACCTCAAGAGATATTTCACTCATCATAAACCTTTGCATGCCCACACTAAAAGCAGTTAAAACACCGACATCATGATTTTCTCAATTTCTAGCATGAATGATCTTTAGCCTCTATATTTTTATCCTCCTTTGATATGTATTGACAACATGAGTAGCTAAAACAAAAACATATTTTTCATCAACACACTCATAAACATCATCATAAAGGTCTACAACATAGCGAATTAAGTTGCATGAAGCATCTTTTCTGGATGCATCTTTCAAAATAGTTCCTTGATGCTAGTAAATAACAATAATGATTTCCTTTGAAATACTAATATACAAAATTGGATCAAGACTCCCTTCTTCCAATAGATTAAGAATTGGGCCATCTACGACTCTTAAGTCCTTATGTATTCCAACCATAATTTTTTGTCCCAATAGAATATAATTTATCGACGTATGATTCGATTGATTTTTATCATCAATTTGTTGATATATATATATATAATTCTTTTGTTTTATGTGTTTTTGAATTTATCTCTTGTTAATATGTTTACTTGTTAAAGTATTCTCTTAAGGGTTATGTATGTGGTCTTCAATAGATGGTGGAGGGATTTGAGTTATTGGTAGCTTTCAATTAGGCTTACCATCTCCCCTAACTTCATCTATTATATCCATTTTGAATCCAATTTTTTTGCACACATCAATCCATGTGTGAGAGTTTTCCTTAGAAATTTAATGTATGTCATAAATTCTCAAATCTTACGTCATCAAATTTTCATTGTCTCATGTAAAATTCCCTGAAATGTTTCCACTTCTTTCTACACCAAATTTATCAAATTTATGTGACGTCAAAGATATGTTTCAATTCTTGCTAATGAACTTTGAAGATTGCTTTTAATTTTGTAATTGTACACCACATCTTGATAACCTTTCACCAATGAATGTGTTATCACTTGATGTCAAATTTTGTAATAAGCTTTTGCTACATTTGGAAAAATTATGTGACACTGAAGATGTGTCAAAATGCCTATTGTGTTCTCATGTTACAATCAAAGAAACTAGCTAAAAATCGTGTTTTTGAAATTTTAGGTAATGGGTTTTAGACTGTAGAGTCTTATCGATTATTCTTATTAGCGACTTGGCCCAACTGGCCCCTGTCATAGATATCCAATGTATGTTGAAAAACCTTATAGTTCAACCTAGTGTTTCTCATTTCGAGCACCTTGTTTACAATATTTTTTCAACAAGGAAGCGACCCAATATAGGTCTCTTTCATGTAACTTTTGCTCATTTTTCTATGAAATGCAAAGGCTCATTTAAATTACATGAAGACCCTCATGTCCCAAATATATTCTTTTCTTTTGAAATAAATAATGCATTTTTTTCTTCTCCCCACGAGTGTTTGTAACAAACGATTTGTGGTCCACCTCAAGAAGTAAATGTTAAATTCATTGAATGTTCATGTGGCGAGGTGCAATGTAGAAAATACAACTCGTAGATCTTCAACATAGCTTGATGTCGATCAAATTCAACCAATAATTCTTTTTTTCCAATGGCAATAAGTTATGCTTATTGCCAACAAGTAGGTCAACTTCTGTTAAGTCAAAGGTGGGTTAAGGGAAATCATCTCTATCATCTACAAAATATGGTGTAAAACCTCTCAAACTACCTAACTTTTTTGTTATCAAGTTTAAAAGCTATGTCAAACATGCTTAGACTATCCAATCACCCCTCGATGTGTAAGGCTTCCCAATTAGTAGAGGATGGCATTGTTAGATGACCCTAAAATGGCTTGGGCTCTCTCAATCCACAAAATTCCAAAAGTTAACATTTACCAAAGAGATTATAGATATTAGGTTTACTAAACATCAAGGAATTATTCTATAATTGTAATATTTATTTTTGGATATTACAGTGTATATAATGTGAAATTTTATAGATTTGGTGGGGAATTACATATAATATAAATTTCCATAAAATTCATGTTCAAGATGGGCTAGATTGCTTGAAAACAATAGATATTATACTCCATTCTCAAGAATCGTATTGGACGATGGAAACAACACAATGGTGACAAGGATTGAATGGGGTGATACTCTTATATAGGTTTTGAACATTAGAATTTGATTGGCCCTCCATTTTAATGGATGGACCCCTCCAACCAATTTCTTTTCATTTTATGTTTCCATTTACAAAAATCTTCAAAAGTTGAATCAAAATCACATGTACATAAACAAGAGACTAGGTTCATTTCATCAAGAATAATCAAACTCAATTGAGAATCCACCATTTACGTAGAAGTTATTACTTTTATTTAATGTATGTTCAAATTTTGATAATAAGCATTTTTATTCTAGTTTGTGGGGTTTAATAAATTAGTAATGCTCTATAGTATAAACCCACCAAAAAAAACCTCATAACATTACACATTTAGAAATTTCCATTATAGTAGAAATATAGTAATCAAGATGTGTATCTAAAAACAAAACAAAAGATTGAACAAAAGTCAAGATTGAACGAATGGTTAACATCAATCCCATTATCCCAAGCTAGACGCTTGCAGTTAACATTCTAAAAAAACACAAGCCATGATGATCAGATAGGAGGAGCCCACACTGATGTTTGCGCCCAATGTAGGGGGAGCACTTCCTCTCAAAATACCACACCCTGTTGTATGAGGAATCTTTCGCCCCTCGCAGAGGCCAACATGGAGATCATGGTAAGAATATAGCTCGGAGATCATGGAAAGAATATATGGATGGTCTGCGAACAATTTGAGCATCAAATTTAGCTCTCAGTATTGTTGCATCAAATTTGAATATATGGGTTCTTGTGAGTCTGCGACATTTCTGTATTGGTCGAGGCTCAAATCAAATTTAGCGAGCTTCTTCTTGAGCCATGAGTTTCAGTAATTCTTGATTTCATTGTCCGTTCTCCCCAGAAAATGAGTTGCTATGCGTGCCCACCTGCAGCCAATACAATATAGTAAATCAATGTGTGTTGCATAAATGCTCATATATATACCCATGTATTATAATGATAAAATCATGTATTTAACAAAGTGAGAAATGTATACCCATGTAAAATCTCAAACCTGTTTCCAACCATGCCGTGCAAATTTATAATAAGCATTTCTTCCTCCGGAGTGACCACGCCTGATATCAGGTCTGAGGTAGTTAAGCCATCGGAGCCTGCAACTCTTACCACAACGTTGCAATCCTACACACATTCAGATGATTTAATGAAACCATTTCTAAGTATGATCTCACACAAATGACTTCACTCCAGCAGCCGTGGCAGTTGTGGCTCGTATAATTTACAAGATTTTTGTCTTCCTCTGGCGACCACAGCCCTCTTTTCACTTTCTGCTGGTTGCAGCAGCTGTGGTGTCCCATGGATGTGAGCACACATGCGAAGATACATAGTTCTCTGTAGCTATCCGTTCAAGATGCAAGGTTCTGTTAATGAAGCTGAAGGAATGAATAATGGGAAAGTCCGACAGGATTAAAAATATTGGTTTGGGGGAATTTTCAAAATATATAATAGGCGGGATGTTTGAATTTTCTAGTGGACCTGGCAAATCTGACACGCAGGACAAATGACATGAGATAAAAAGTCACTGCCAGTTTGCCAGAATACACAAACAGAACTGCCTCCCGTAAAAACCAAACGGACTTTTGGAGATGACTGTTGTATTAACGGAAGTGGAAAGACTAACGGAAGGTCAAAATGATGACTCAACAGGAGCTTGGAACACACCGGCCAGTGCTGGATTTTGACGTTCAATGTTACATGTCACAATAATTTTCCTTGATGGTCTAAAAAATTATATGGATGTCATTTGACATTCAAAATATAATATGCACGTCAAATATTTTTTATAATAACTATTATAAAATAAAAAAATTGAGTGCAATTTTACATTCACAAGATTGAAACAATAAATTTATATGACTTTCTAAAATTAAATTAAAATAAATAATTATAAAATGAGTGCAGGTTCTCAAATTTCACATTTATTGCAATAATTGTAGTTTCCAATCTTTATTTGTAAAAAATCAAACAAATAACAATAAAACAAACAATTACAAATCAAAAATCAATAGAAAAAGCTAAACAAAATATCAAATCAAACTAAAAAAGGAAAACTAACAAAATTAATTGAAAATCAAAATTAATAGATGTTTCTAATTCATAATCATTAATAAGATATTAAGACTTTGTTATTTTTATTTTCTTTATATATGAAAATTTCTATTTTTATTGTATTTTTCATGAATCTAAAACAAAAACAAAAAAAAAAATTTAATTTATTAACTTTCTTTATATATATTGACGGTTAAATTTGTAATATACATGTCATTTTGACATTTAAATTACATTTTTGCATGTCAATCATGACGGTCAAATTTTAAAAGTGGCTATATTTTGACATCTAAAATGACTAAAAACGTCCAAACGCCTTGCAAAATCCAAACCTGACACCGGCAACTTGGCAAGATACGCTCAGCGGATAAATTTCATTCAATGAATTAAAAAGGAAAATGGAATGATCATAACATCAACAAATGACATAATGGATTAAGCCACATACTTTTTCATCAATATCCTTACCTAACCCTTGACAATAATGTGAAGCAAACAAGCTTAGCAAAATCCCTAGACCGGTTGATAATGAAAACAACTCAAACATAATGCGACCAGCTATTGAAGAAGTCAAAGACTTAATTTTCTCCTTCCAACTAGATAAAATACTTGGGCCGGATGGTTTCCCTGCCTTGTTCTACAAGATATTTTGGTAACTAATTAAGAAGGATCTGATGGACATCATAGAGGAATCTTGCGCCATATTGGCAAATGCTCGAGACCAATTGCACGTTAAAATATGGTTTACAATATTTTTTCAAAATTGAATGCCTTGCAGCTCAAGCCAATTCTTCCTAAGCTGGTCTTCAGTTTGCAGTTTGCTTTTGAACAGTGACAACGCATAACAGATAATATAATATCTGCCCAAGATATCCTGCACTCACTTCATGTTTAGAAATGACAAAGGGATGATGACATCATTGCATATCTCCAATGATTTTTATAGAAATGTCATTTAGAGCTTATAGAGTAGCTTCTAAGCATTATGTTTTGGTGAACAAATCATATGGAGGATAATCACTTGCGTCAACTCTCTCCATTTCATTCAATGGTGTTACAAATACAACTTTCACTCCCTCGAGAAGATTTAGGCATGGAAATCCTCTAAGCACATATCTCTTATTGCTCATGGGTGAGACTCTGCATAGAATGATAGATGAAGCATACGTTGTCTCCTAGTCCCTGAAGGAGGCCAGAGATATTCAAACTTCAAATCAGAAAATTACAACTGATGGAAACCTACAAACTAGCTTGTGGAGTCTGGATGACAAGTTAAAAAAGTAAATCCAACGTCGTCTTCATCAACATTCCTCCAAGACACAAAAGAGTGATGCTTAATACTTAGGATTTTCTTTTTATATAAAATTGGAACAAGAGTATGGTCTGCATGGTAGATCTGGCATCTGAATTGATCCATTGGATCCATAGATGGATTACACTTGCCAGGAGAATTCAACTTCACAAGTTATTTTATAGGAAATCCCAATGTTCATGCTCACTTTGCTTCCTTTACACAAACACATTGAGGATAGATGGACATAAATCCAGAGGAATTTTCTGTGGAAAGGAATGGATGAAAAATATAAACATGAACATCCTCTAGTATCATGGGTCACAATATGCACTACCAAAAGAGGACTCAACATTAGAAGTCTTCAACTTTTCAATTAGCATCCTAAATCTCAGTGGAGAAATATTCTCCAGCAAAAATATTTCCCTACCCAATGGTAATATCCTCTCTCAACCATGGCTAATATGGACATGTATGGATATACTCTGAACTAAACTTACTTGGCAGGTGGGTGATGGCAAAAATCCTACAATTTTTGGAAGACAATTGGTCCATTCGAACGGAAATTTACCATTATCTTGGGCCAATCTACAAGAATTAATTATATAACAAGAAATCAAGAAGAACCTGATGAATGGTCACTTGACAAAATACAGGAAACCGGGATAAATCTCTCAACACAAACTGAAATTTGGATCAAGGAGCTAGCCACATGACCCACTTTTATAAGCAATAACCAAGATACTTTAGTATGGCCTCACACTAATCATGGGGACTTTTCACTCACATCTACCCATCATGCAATCAAACAAAAAAACAAGTCAATCAAGAAAATGTAAAAAAAAAATATGGTCATTTTCTATATGGCCAAGAATCTTATTTTTCTATGGCTTTTACTCCATGATAAACTCTTGAGTTTTCATTTATCACAAGAACAATGGTGAGACAATAAATCATTTGTTTTTTCACTTCCGGTTTTACCAATGCATTTGTCAAAATATGGCTGCAATGTTTGGCTAGCTGGCACCAACTCCACAAATATATCCAGCTCAAAATCCCATGGCGTGGGATACAAACAGAAATGCAAATCCTCACAACATTCATAACAGCGGAATATCTGGAAAGAAAAAAACAATTGAATACTCAATAACACTTTGCAAGCCCATAATCAGGTTCTGACACAGATTCTAGCTCAAATAAAAACACTGCCCTTATCCAAACTTCACAAAAAAAAAGATTCATCAAGTATGGACTACTGTAAAATGGCTCAGGAATGGAATTATTTCATTCCATTGCCATATTCAATGGTCAACTATACATACAATAAATAAGTACAATTACATCTGACAAGGGCATTTCAAATTGAACTTCGATGAAGCATCCAAATATAACACATGCCAAGCTTGAATAGGAGGCGTTATAAGAGATGAGAATGGCATATCAATTTTTTTATTAAAAATGGATAGGAATCCAATCAAATAATTTTGCAAAAATGCTGGCACTTCAAGTGGGAATTTAGTTATCAATCAATTAACTAATGAACAAAATCCACATTGAAAGGGATTATTAATTCATAATCAACCTCATTAGAAAGTACAATTATATAAGAAGGGGCTCTCAAACAAAGAAATCATAACGGGCCCGTTTACATTGACTTCTTAGATTAAATGAATTGGAAATTATCTCGTCTTTGCTTTTCAGCCATGTCAGTGGTTTTGACAGTTATATAGTGTGTATTGAGTAGATTGGTCAGCGATGTACTTCTTGGACTGGCAACATGAAATATGGTTTTGAATTTTAGGAACTACTTAATGCTCAGATACATTTTAAGCCTCTTAAGAAGCATATCATTTTGTGAATCTCTTACATCAATATTATTTAATAAACTCATGGTAGAGTCTTTGGCACCCAGGGCACCCACATGGTTGGTTTAGTATGACTTAAAATAATGCTAATTTGTTCTATTTTGATGGGCAGGTATGATGAACAAGATTATATTAATGCAGGGCCTAAGATAGCAAACTGGATAACAACTGAAAACAACTTTCAAGATCAATTTAAATAGTAATATACTGAATAATATCCATGGACAAAACATTATTTTCGAAGGATGGGATTGAGAAAATATATGTTTATACATCAATATTTTCTTTTCTTGCAGTATGGTTTAAGTGGTTGACCAGAATGATCATTTTGTTGCTTATGCAGGTCCTGGTCGTGGATGGAATGGTAGTGTGATTGCTCCATTCATATAATATTTTTGCTAATTTGTATTGTCAATTCCAAATTATATGCAAATAATATAATTGTGCTTGTGTTGTCCAAAACAGATCCTGATGTATTGCTGGTTGGAAATGGCCTAACGACCACTGAGGAATACAGGTCACAGTTCAGTGTATGGGCTTTAATGAAGGTGACAAACATATGTTGCTTTAGAATGTATAAATAGTTACACTTACTACTCAAAGTTGGTTCCTTGACAAAGATAGATGTTTGGTGTTTTGGCAGAGTTGCAAACCTTGGTGTCTCTAGATCACACAAACATACTCACATGCATTCCAGCACCATACTAGTGAAAGTAGACCTTGACAATGACCCCAATTATGTCTTCTGGTTAAGGGTTTGTATCTGTATCTCTTGCAGGCCTCCTTGCTGATTACCAGTGACATAAGAAATGCAAGTAAGGAAACTCTAGAGATTCTGGGAAACAAAGAAGTCATTGATGTCAGTCAAGGTCATTTTGCATGTTTTTCTTTAATTTTGTTAGAATAATAAGCAGTGTAGAGAGAAACAATCACAGTGAAATCAATAAGAAATAAACAGATCCAAAACACATACACAGATATTACGTGGAAAACCCGGTAATGTACCAGGTAAAAAACCACGGGCAAAGGTCTCTTAGTATTTTATTATTTAGGAATAAATCCACTATTACATCAATCACAATCACCACGCACTTGCCCTAATGATTACAACATGTACAATCATACCACTTTACTATTCATGGGTTCCTTGTATAGAAAGAACTCATAGTACAAAACCGTGTAGTACAAATCGTGTCTAGTACAAACCATGTACCATATTATACGGAGTTCTCGAATTCATGTTGTACGAATGCCAAAAATTCCAACAACTTTCAGTTGTGGCAGGGGGCTACAGCCAGTCCCCCTGCAACCCCCGAGCATTTAGGCCTTCGCCTGCGCCAAAGTGCATGCAATTCGAAGGGACTTTGTATGCTTGGGTCGACCTGCCAACCTGTCAATTTGGTCGCTACCTGCTCACTCAATGTTGACTTCACATACCAACAATCTCCCACTTGAAGTCAGATTTCTTCCCTACAAATTACTCTTGAAAAACAATGCCTCATGTTGCCACTCAATTAATAAGCAAGCCAAGAGAAGTTCTACACCAAATGAACTTCTCTCTTCCAATGGGTTTTGTCAACATATCTGTTGGGTTTATATCTGTGTGTATCTTGGCTAAAGAGATCTGACCTCCTTCCACCACATCATGTACAAAGTGATATTGCACATCTATATGCTTTGTTCTGGCATGGTATGTTGGGTTTCGTGCTAAGTGCAAAGCACTCTAGCTATCACAATGCAACACCATTTTATCCTGCTTGACCTGCAACTCACCCAAAAGCCTATGAAGCCAAATACCCTCCTTACAAGCCAATTTAACTACTATATAATCAGCCTTAGTAGTGGACAAAGCCACCACCGTGAAGCTTAGAGACCCAGCTAACTGTACTTCCTGCTAAGGAGAAAACAAAACATGTGGTGGACTTTCTCCTATCTCTATCACCACCAAAATTTGCATCCACATAACCATTTACGAGAAGACCTAGGAAGCATGGATACGCCCAAGACCCCCTCGTATCCCCTTTGATACGTATCGGATATGGATACGATACGGATACGTGCCTGATACGTACCGGATACATCAGGATACGTCACGGATATGTACAGACGTATCCGTGACGTATCCCGTACGTATCAGGCACGTATCCTGCAGTAAATATGTCTTTTTTAAGTTTTATTTCATTTTTTAAAGTTTTATTTCATTTTTAAGTAAATATGTATCCTGCAGTAAATATGAAATGTAAAATCTTAAGTATATTGTATGTTTTGAAAATTTGAACATGGATCCTAGTATATTTTTCAAATTTCAAGTTTTGTTCGTATTCATGTTGACATGATATTCGTATATCATATGTATGGCAGCCACATGATCAATAAAAATGTAAAGTCTTAAGTAACTGTATATTGAATGTTTTGAACATTGATTCAAGTTTTGTATGACTATTTCAGTTTTTATGGACTAAAAAATGAGTAAATGTACATAAAAAAATTTATATATATATATATAATTTTAATATATATGTACTGCACGTATCGTATCCAAGGGTTTTTAAAATTGACGTATCTCGTGTATCGTATCCGTATCCTCGCAACATAGCAGAAGACTACTCCCACTAAAGTAAATAGCAACATCGAAATGACTCGCAAATATCTAAGAATCCACTTCACAACCGTCTAATGATCTCATCCAAGATTCGTCATGTAATGACCGACTACTCCCACCGCTTTTTGCAATGTTTGGTTTGGTGCACACCATGGCAATCATAAGACATCCTATTGGTGATGAGTATGGTACGCGGGACATCGAAGTCTTCTCTCGCCTTGGTACTATGGTAATGCTTTGATACTAGTATGCATGGTCATAGTATGAGCTCTCAAAAGTTGGTTGAAGGTTTTTTCATGAGGTCAAGCATGGTCCGTATGATGCTCGATTCAAAAATCGCCAAAAATCGCCGATAAATCGCGTTCAGCCTGCAAAACGATTAAACTTACTAAAAATCGCGATTTTCGAAATCGATAAATCGCGGTCAAAAACCCTCGAAAATCGTTGAAAATCGCGGCTAAAATCGGCGAAAATCGGGGAAAAAAAACGCGGCTAGGGTATAAGACGAAAATAAAGTAAATCGATTTGTTTTTTATGTTGTTTTCTCTTTCCACGGGCTACAGTCGACGCGTGAGGGCACGCAAATACAGCGCGTATTTTTTACCAGTTCGTGTGCATTTCTTACCAGTTCGTGCGCGTTTTTACCAGTTCGTGCTCGTTTTTACCAGTTCGTGCTCGTTTTTACCTGTTCGTGCGTTTTATACCTGTTCGTGCGCGTTTTATACCTGTTCGTCTGCGTTTTTTACCTATTCGTGGCGATTTAGTTCGTGGCATTTTGAGTTTTAATACAGAGATATATATTATATATTATTGTTATAAAGTATAAACAGATCATAATTTATAACATTTAACAATGATGTATAACAGTAACAATAATATAATTTATAACAGTAATATATTTCGTAACAGTAATATACTTTGTACTCTCTTTTTTGGTCAAAACTTAATCGAAAATATGCATATGGGCCTATGGCATTCTATAGAGTCACTTCTCGCATCATTTAACATTGTTTTTACATTTAATTTAAGTATATTTTATGAATTTAAATGTTTTTAAAAGTAGCGATAAAGTTGCCGATTTTTGCCGATTTTTTGCCGATTCCCGATTTTCGATTCAAAATTTGCCCTGCCGATTAATCCCGATTTACGATTTTTTGAACTATGGTATGATGTGTAAATGGTGTTCAAGGGTCTACATTGAGTCATCATGGTCGGTTCATGGGTTGCATGGCTTGAGTCGATGTAACCTAGTGGTTGATGTGTGTTTTCATTAAAATAAGGATGAGAATATTGGAAGGTCATATGAATATATCACTTTCCTCTCTAGTAGCACTTTATCTCTATTTAAATGAATAAAGGGGCTATTGTATTTCTTAAAATTTGAGCATCGTATCTTAAGAGATTTGTAGACATGTACTTGTTGTAGCTTCATCCGAGCTTCTTTACTTTTTGATTAGAACAATGTGAATCCTTGATCATTAATATGATTTAATAGAGGTTTTGCTCACGTGTATTGTATAATATGGATGTTTAAGGTCGTGTACTTCTACTCAATATGCATTAGTGATGATTGTAATATTATAACACCCTAACAATACTTATATGAGGATGAATTATGGGAAATCCTAGAAAACTTTATCCCTCTTGATATCATGGAGAGTTCCTTAGTGAATGTTTTCATAGTATGAAAGTTGCAATTCTCTTCATAATCACCGTAGTAATTGATACTTGATCTATTGACTATTAGAGATGGGAGAATGAGTTATTATAGTGAAGTTGGTGTAGACTATTATAAACTAGTCTAGTGATTCATATTTTATATGATAGTCATGTTATGATGCAAACTTTAGTAGGGTTAAAACCCTATTGTGAAGTATGATTGGATTTGAAATTAGGATATGAATGAACTTTCTTGAGTTGTATGAATATGTATTATGGAATCATGTTTTGTAATGAAGGTAATTAATTATGTATAAGACATCAAGTGCTTTTTCCATTGACATTTCAGTTCTTCATTGGGCATATGGCTCTATGTTTTCCTTGGTACTTGGTGATCTTGTTATGTTGAGTAGTGTTCTTGGTGTTTGATAAATTAGTTCATTTATGTTTGGGTAACTAGTGTTGAAGTCTTTTTGGAGGATCGAGAATAAGTCTTGTTCTTGATATTGATTGGTCATGGAGTAAAGTATTGATAATAACACTTAATATAGGATTTATTTACATCACAAGGATTATAGTGTAACTTAAGAAGGACAATTGGCTATTGAGATAGATAATGACATCATGTTTATTACTTGTGTTCTTCATCTTGCATATGTATTAGGGTTATTACTTTCTTAAACTATCCCTACTCTTCTTTTAAGTAATTTTCAATCAAGAATATGTTTGTATTATGAAATTTTTGGTTGTTGTTCACATGTATTTGAATATACAAAACTAAGTGGGAATATAATAGAGGAATCAAGTAATTAATGAAATCATGTCAAGGATGTGAAATGATGTAGTATTATGATTGAAGCTATTTGTTTTCTTCTAAGAGCTAAATGAAATTATTGGAAAATAATCAATGGTTAAAATTGCAAATGCTATCTAACTTAGATTTTGAATGCTTTCCACTAGAGACATGAATTTACTATAATTAGAATAAAGGTCTAAACTTATGACTTGTGACCCAAAGCTAAAACAACTATTTTGTGGACCTAGACAACACTTGTCTTACCTAGACCCCCATAATCTAGATTGATAGAACCGAGGTGGACTATATGTTTAAAACCACAAGGTTCTAGAACTAAATGGTTCTTAGGTCCTATTCACTCATTATGGAGTGTGTAAATTACCCTTACCTTTTGAGATAAATAAACATATAAGTCTCTGTGAATCAAGTATAGGAACCTTAAACACTTCTATGACTCAACAATAGTTCACTTTATGGACTAGGGTTCTTCATAAGTTATCAAAGTATAATTATCTTAAGTTCAAAAGGTAGAGCCTTGATGGGATATGAATGTTCTACTTAACCGTGAACCCTAAGAGACCAAAAGTCCTAGCAAAAGGTAAGGATGTTACACTTTATATGGGAATTCACAATTGTATTTTTTTGTAGTGATGTTAAATATGGTATTAGATCCAAGTTCAAAATTAGGGAACTTTGGGAAAATGACTTGTGTTGGTTTAAAGAACACCTTTATTATGTATTTAGGATGGTAAGAACATGTAACAAACAAAGTGAGGCTAACGGGGCAACATACATGGGAGAGTTGACAATAGGCCAAGCCAAAATAGAGAACCCGCTTAAACGAATGAGGAACCATAACAAGATTAATGACTTAAGGTAGACAAATACTTTGCATTAGACTCTTAAAGCTATACATGCACAATTGGATGTCCAAGAATCCCTCATTACCAACACAACTAACGACCCTCAACATGAAGATGAATGACTCATGGAAGTAGAACAAGAAGTGGAGGAAACTCGTACCAGCCCTCATGAAGGCTGCAATTTCATGCAAGGACAAAGGATATATCCTCCACCCAACAATTCAAGAACAAAAGTTAGAGATGTTGTATAATCATAGCTTAATGGAGTCAAGAAATATTTTGGGCTATAGGAGATGGACACGAAATGACTTGCATTGGGGTCTACAAATTAGAAGGTGATGTTGGCCTTTGGAGGGAACACATGCAATTTGATGTAGTATGAGCTCTCAAATTTCGTTTGGGAGAATTTTGATTTGTAATTCAAGAAGATATCTTCCTCTCACTGATATAGGAAGATATCTAATTTTTGTGAAGGAAGGAAACACCTTTGTGGTTAATATGAATCCAAATTTTTGGATCTTCTTTGTTATGTGGATGACATGCATGATGAGGAGACCAATATCACAAAGTTAAAACTGAGTCTACAAGACAAGTTGATGTATGATGTAGACTTAATAGAACCTAAGACTTTGGCTTCCACAATAGAGTCAACTCACAAGGTTGAGTTGAAGGAAGCGTTAAGGGTAAAAGCTCAACGAGAATTTCAGACCAAGAATGTGATCCGATAAAGGACTAATACTAGCCCTAAAGAGAAAAGCTTCAAGTGGATAGATGAATGATACCCCTTTAACAATATGGGGAATTTCTTTGGAAGGTTCAAAACCAATCACATGGAGGTTTTAGGCCTCTTAGATTTTAAAGGGATGCATAGAGGCCTCCCAATGATGCTTACTTATTGTTATGCTATGAAAGTTAGAGGAACACACCTCTTCTGTCTACAAAGGGACCAACTATATGTGCCAATAACATACTAATTATAGACTGTATGAGTTAGGTTTGCAGTAGTGATCATTATTGTGAAGGAAGGAAACACCTTTGTGGTTGAATATGAATCCAGATTTTTGGATCTTCTTTGTTATGTGGATGATATGCATGATGAGGAGACTAATATCACAATGTTAAAACTGAGTCTACAAGACAAGTTGATGTATGATGTAGACTTAATAGAACCCAAGAATTTGGCTTCCACAATAGAGTCAACTCATAAGGTTGAGTTGTAGGAAAAGTTAAGGGTAAAAGCTCAACAAGAATTTCAGACCAAGAATGTGATCCGATGGAGGACTAATACTAACCCTAATGAGAAAATATTCAAGTGGATAGATTATTGATGCCCCTTTAACATTATGGGGAATTTTACTAGAAGGTTCAAAACCAATCACATGGGGGTTTTAGGCCTCTTAGATTTTAAAGGGATGCATAGAGGCCTCCCAATGATGCTTAGAGTTCTGCTATGAAAGTTACAGGAACACATCTGTTCCGTCTACAAAGGACCAACTATATGTGCCAATAACATACCAATTATAGACCATATGTGTTAGGTTTGCAGCAGTGATCATTACTAGAAATACTTGAAATCAGAGTAACAAATTTGCACAATGAAAATAATCATTTTCTTCTATCATTCAATCCTTTAGGACATATGACATACATATAAATGTAAATAACCAACTCCTAACTTTCCTATTTTACTAAGTGGTTAGAACCAGTCACTAATATCACAATCTATCTACGTAGGTTGTATTCCTACTGACAACTTATTTGCTTTCATAATTGCTAACACATAAGTTCACACTAATATATTTGTTCACACAAATACAATGTGAGCACTAACATTTTATCAACATTCCCCCTTAGTGTGAATATGGGGAAACAACACATCACAAGAACTGAAAATAGAATCGTATGTCAACACATACTTTTAGGTCTATATACTGCTACTTTGGATATTTGCTACACATGATCACCTATATACAAAAACTCAACAATTTTCACTTTCACTTCCAGTGAATGCTCTTTCATCGGCCAATCACACTTCCATGACACCTACATACGAGAATTGAATGGTTCTCACTTTCACTTGTAGTGAGCATCCCATCGACCGATCGATGAAGTATAATAGTCAAACAATCTTTGTAGTCAGTTCCTCTCCTATACATTTGTTTACAATATCTATGATTTGCACATTCTCCTCTTTTCAATCTTAGCAAGGGAATGATTACAATGTTTTATTTTTCACACACCATACATCACACACATTCATAGAAAATGAAAAATATGCCACTATCTCAAATATGCGACCCTTGTTGTTAGCGGATGACGAGAGGACACTTATTGCCCTTAGACCGTTGATGCCTCCATTCTCCAATTATTGTTGCTCTTACTTAGACAAATGGAACTTGAAACTCAAAAAATTTCACAATATGTTTATTTTTATCGTTCTTCCCCTACAATATGAAATATTTGATTAAGGATGTTGATTTCTACCAAAAATATATTCGTTTAAAAAATAATTTATTTGACCCTTTTGACAACACAAAATGACTTACAAACCCTATTACAAATGGACTATAGACACGATAAACTTAAGAGACACAATTGATAATGTTAGTAAATCCAATATAGGCAGAAGCGTAGATATTTAGAACTTGTTCTGCACTACATTAGAATGAAAACTAATCACAAATTAAAAACGAGACTATAAAACAAGTTGACTACCACTAGTTTGGCTGAAATTAGTGAGCTTGGGAAGAATACTCATCCAATGCACTTTTTTATTATGATAGGCCGCATGTTGCTTTGTGAAAACCAATGCAAAAAGTGAAACCGACACCCCTGTGCTAGCTAAAAGTGTCTTTGGGGGATGCAATGTTGTGGTATCTGAGGCAGGAGTGTTCTTCTTTATTACAATGCACTAAATAATCCTTTTCTTCTATCAATCAAATCCTTCAACATATACGGCTTAGTATAAGTGTGAATAACCAACTAATTATTTTCCTATATTACTCAATGGGTAGAGCCACTCACTAATATTACAATCTAATTAAGTATGTGGTTGTATTCCTACTAACAACTTGCTTGCTTTCATAATTACTCACACATAAGTTCACACTAATATATTTGTTCACACAACTATTTTTGTTTATTATTAATGTGAGCATCAACATTTTCTTAACAATATTTTCCCGAGTTTTTGACTAATCTGAATTTAGTTCACTTCATTTTTGCAATAATTGACAATAGGCAGGTGGACAACTAATCCACTCCTTTTGAAAACAAAGGTACGATTACTAGGTAATCATTTTATGTACTTGTTGATTCAAGAATATTTAATAGTTCCATCTCTTTTTCTATTGTTAGACTTTGCAATAGTTTACCTTCAAAATTGAGAGAGGGCTGGGATTGGTTACAAATCTTCATCTTGCACCTCTAGGGTCTTACACTTTGTTATTTTAGGGTTGGATTGGTTACTAATCCATCAACTACTTTGAGTAGAAGATTTGGCGTATTTATTGCAACTTTGAGGCCCTAGATAAGGGTACGAGCTTCAACCACACAATATGCATGTTAGTAGGATAAACTATAATCATGTCCCATGAACCGTTGTGGAATTTTTGTGGGATTTTTCATTATGTGGAAGTACTTTTAATATTTAAAAGCTAGCTTTAATGAATATTTATAAGAACAATCATTTCCCTTTGATCTTTAATTCATGTGTATTTATGAATAATTACAAAGCAAGGGCAACCACAAAGCACACAAGCACCTTTGAGCATTTTTAGTATATAGAACAATTATTTTTAAAAACCACCACTTAAGCTTTTTTACCATCTAACCTCGTTCGAGATTGACATAACTTTAAGTAAATTTTAGCGCACATCCATATCAAGCTTAACTTATAAACATCTCTCCCATTGATTCACCACCTTTAACAACACGACCCTATATTTTTAGTGTATTACATCTCAAAGCTATTTTTAACTTAACTAATAAACATGCCTCCTATGGATTTACCACCTTTAACAAGGCAATCCCTACATAGGAGTGATATGATATATATAGATTGAAATAACTATACTTCTCTTCTTGGAGTTTAAAATGCTAGTTTTTCCCTTCCCAATCATGATTGATGTGATATATTTTATTAACCTAAAGCTGAAAATAGCATTAGAGTTTAAGCTTCCAAGGTACATGTTATTAGAACTATGTTTCTAGAATGACTTGTTTATGTGATTTTAATAAACAACAATTTGAGTTGTCTTATGTGATTAATCCTTGCGATCAAAAATTAGTACCGTTACAAACCTAAGTTGCCTTATACATATGATTTTCAATTAACTCTCAAGATGCCTTACACTTGGAAGATACTAATTGTTGAGAGAGAGTAGCGATTATAAATATATATATTAAACAAACCCACCCTAAAATAGAAAATTCAAAAATACAACTTGGTAATTTTAATACGCTATGTAAAATTAATTTAACATTTTAAAAGTTTTAATTATGCTCACTATGTTTCACCTTTACTCTTAGGTTTATGAAAGATAGTAAACCAAGTCACCTTAAACTAGAAAGCTCAAAATAAACTTGGTATGTTACTTTTTCTAGTTCTAATTACTATCACTATGTTTCGCCTCTAAGTGTATGAACTACGGGTATCTGCAATTAATTAAGACTTAGACCTTCATCCATGTTCAAATTGTTCGGATATTAAGCAATTTTGACCACTACCTTAACCTTTCTCATGAAGCAATGGCCCTCTTTCACAATCATTTCATCTTATTCAATGTTGATGTGGTGTCTTATCAAAGTGCTTTGCAAGTGCAAACTTCTCAACCTTATTACAAAGAATGTTGAATTGTGTTCTTTAATCCTCATTAGGATAGATCTTGTATCATCGATGTAAGGTTTCTCACATAAGCATCAAACTCAATAAATCCCACTATTTATAGATTAGGCTCAAGATAATCTTGTGATTATCTAATATGAGGTTTTATGTCTTGACGTATTAGATTTCTAGCACTTTAATTGGACACCCCCTCATTATATGGAAGCTAGAGGATTTTCATTGACAACTACACCTCGCCAATGTGAAGGTGCTACGTAAAGAAGTTGGGCACAATTGGGGAGAGATGAACCCATGGTCATATCCTCTTTCTACTATGTAAATTAAACTTCAAATTACACTTTTTAATTGGATTTGTGGTAGTTTAATATTTACACATTGTACCCCTCAAAGGCCTAAACCATATTATTTACTTCTATTATGTTGGTCTTATTTTTCATAGACAATCTAGGGACTTAAAGTCTTAAACATAGCCTCGAGGACCTCCCACTATCATGGTGGTACACTCTACCACTAAAGTATTGTCCCCTTTGCGGTTTAATGTGGCTCGTTTCCTTCCACCACATTGTACCCCTCAAGCCAAAATCCAAAACCATGTTATTTCCTTCTATTTTGTTGGTGTTACTTTTCATTGACCATCTAGATACTCAAACGTAGCCTCTAGGTCCTCTAACTAGCATGTTGGAACACTCTACTACTAAGCTATTGGCCCCTTTGTGGTTTAATGCCTTGCAACACTTCCTCTCCCCCAATCCCTCCCATTGCTCAAGTTACATTTATTTCCTTGGGGATTCTAGGAAGACAACATGTTATTTCCATAGATGAACTAAGACTTAAAACAAAGACCACCCATCAACGTGTTAGGTTGCTTTACCATTGAACTTCTAGCCCTTTTGAGCTTGGGAGTGTGGATTGTTTTTCCAACAGACCCTAATTCTAAGAATAGAACTACTCCCTATGAACATAACTCCACACGAACTACTATGATAATAGTAAATAAATAATAATTACCTTGTTATTTTCTTTATATGTACGACTCTCCTCCCTTTGGAGCATCTATGTACAAATACTCTTAAGTTATAATTTTGAATTATAAAAGCACGCCTACAATTTTGTGTCCGTAAGCACAAGATACACAATTTACTTGCAAAAACTCCATGGATTTCTTCTGCCGAAGGAAAATTAACTGAACTGACTAGAATGCATATTTGATATTTCCAATGCATAGAGTGCATATGTATTATACCATCCCAAGCCAAACCCAAACCCAAAAATAACCAAATTAGAAACCAAGAATGCAATCAACTATTAAATAGAAGGAAAAGAAACAGGATCCATGGTTACTAAATTTGTATCACTCAAATAAAGTAAAATTTACTTAAAATAGAATGTGTAATGTCCCCATTCCATCACTTTGAGTGCCTAACGACTATTTTTAGTCTTAGCCTTGGTCATACCCAAAGGGCTAACGACGTTGGAGGCTTTTGGGTATGGATGACGGATTACCACCTTGTTGTATGTTATATTTTATCGTTAACATTAATATTGGACGACATGGTGGGAATAATTGTTATATTTTGTCGTTGAGGGTGACTCATGCACACTCATGGCATTTTATTGTTCCATTCCTTCATTGGGGTCACCTAAGTCACTTTTGGCACTAGGGGAGAAGGTAACTTAAGTTACTTTATGTTCATGTGGTTTTCCCCAAGGGGAGCGATTAGGGTTCTTTGGACCCTTTGTTACATTAGAAGGTTATAAAAGGTGGTGCTTGGGGAGAAGAGGGCATTCATTCATACACTCACTCTTTTATGATATTGGAGTCATTGTTGGTTGCATATTTCTTGCTTGTAGAGTAAGATCCCACAGAACCCTAGCTTTGGTGGTGAAAGATCCACTCTAAGAAGAGAGCACTCTTCGGTGGTGAAAAATCCTCCCTAGTTTGTTAATTTGGTGCCCATTCGAGCAGATCTTGAGACAAAGTCTACAAAGATTTCATACAAGAGTTTTCGAGAGGTTTTCAAAGTGGTTGATTCGATGTGTCGAGGAAGATCATTTTCCCATATTTCAGCCATTTGCATTTCAGACTATTCCCAATGGTTAGGAAAGCTTGTCGCAACTCTTGGAGGAGTTTTATGGGATTTCCAGCCCCTTTCCTAGGGTGACGTGACCCTTGAGAGATTACAGCGGTGGATTTTAGGGTTTAGGAGACATTTTCTAGATTTTAAGGTTGGATTTGATCCCATATAATTTATATAAATTATTGTTCAAAAATCGGGATTTTATCCATTTATTTCAGATAGTTATGAGTTTTGAAATACTTCTGCAGTTTAGGGATTTCTGAAAATTACTGGCAGTTATTTATTACTCAAAAAATCCAAAAATATTTTCTAGTCTTTATTGCCATCTTAGCAAGCTCCCCATAAATTTTCGTCTGATTTAGACAAGTTTGGTGCAAGATATAAATTATTTTCAGTTCGCTGCCCTATTTGAGTTTTATTTCAAAAAATCATAATTTCTTTTGATGTTTTTAATAATTTGGTCAAATTCCAAGAGATATTCCACAAGGTTTATTTTAGTGGTATCAAAGCTAATGTTCCTCTATTCTGTTGGGTTGAGAAAATGGGTGACACTAAAGATTTCAATGTGAGCTTTAATGAAACAATTATTCACCAATATGGTTAAGCAACAAGAGACCACTAATCTCTATTTAAGTCAGCTCACTAGAAGATTAGCATAGGGCATATTTGAGACTCGGGCGGATAGGGAGAAAACAGTAATATGGGGTAGCAGGCTCAAAGAGGTGAAAGTGGAAATAAAAGGCAGTGGTCTCCCGCTCTTTTACCAAGCCTTTGGGACTTAAAGAACCCTCTTTCTTGAAGGATCTGAAAGCTCCACAGGTGAGGCAACTAGCAAAAGCATTCAATGAGGAATCTTGTTGGGAGAAGTACCAGTCTTTGAGTGAGGGTTTTCAGGAGAACATGTCATTCTCAGAGTGTTGCAAGATGAAGATTGGTAGCAAGCCCAAGAGAGACCATCAGACACAGGTGCCTGAGTTGTAAAGGAGATTGGGACAAATTTCTATTTCACTCTTCGATGGTTCTAAGAAGTGTACATCGCAACCATGGATTCGAAGTTGAAGACATACTTTGACTTGAATCCCATGCACGAAGAGGATGCAATTAAGTTTGCAATCCTACATCTTGAAGGAGATGCACGTGACCGGTGGCATCATGGTCTTATTACACAGGGGTAGATGCATATTGGTATGTCATGATCCTCATGTGTGGATTTCACTAATGCCTCGAGGTTTTGGTGTAATGATTCGTTACATTTAGTATCAGAGCGACCACCCAGGTTCGAGTCTCGACACGGGTAGCTACGTCGGCATTGCAGTGTTTGCCCGGGGCTCGTATAGGGCAGGTGGTCCCGCTATACGGGCGCAAATCTAGCCCGGGGTCCGAGCTACAGAAGTGTGATGGGATGTTATGATCCTCATGTGCGGATTTCACTAACGCCTCGAGGTTTTGGTGTAACAGTTCGTTATAGGTACCTATACGGAGTTCACACAGAAATTGATGGGCGGAGTTTGGTGAGAGGGATCATGACAGATATTTTAGAGAGTTGAATCATTGGAGACAGACAAATTCTTTGGACATGTACATTGCAGATTTTCAAAGGTTGTCAATCATGATTTCTGATGTTTCAGAGATGAAATTGACTTCACTCTTCATAGCAGGTTTGACAAGTGCACTAGTAGGGTTTGTGAAGGCATTTGAGCCTTCCGCATTGCATGATGCCATTAGGAGAGCACAGGATCTAGAGTTATCTACTCTAAAGCCGAGGTTTTCACCTCGAGTTTCGCGTGAGAGGTACCTCTATCTAGATCGGATGGTTTTCAACAGAATGTGCCTCCACCCAGGCAGGATACGGCTAAAAAGCAATTCATATCCTAAGAGCTTAGAGATGAGTTGAGGTGAAAGAAACTATGTTTTGATTGTCGTACACCTTGAGCTCCAAGACATGATTGCACTAGAAAAGGAAAGGCCCAATTCATTGAGGTCTTTGAGGAGAGTGACGGTGATGGAGACGAGAAGATGGATACTCAGGGATTGGATGATGGAGATGGAGATACATTGTGCAGTGTTGGTATAGAGCGGGAGGACGAGACTTTCCCTCAGGAGACTATTGCCACTTTGTCTAGTACCTCGAGGTACAAGGCATTCGGTGGTCGAGAGGAGTTCTACTGAGGTCGGTAAGTAGTGGTACTCATTGATAGTGGGGTTACCCACAATTTTATTGATGCATCGTTGGTTGAGAGACAAGGTCGTGCGAGGAGGATTTTGAGGGCTTCGACGTGATTGTAGCCAACGAGAGAGTCTATGAGGTGCACACAACAAGTCCCACAGTTGAGCATTACGATGGGTAACTATACATTTACCGATGACTTATATTGTTGGTATTGGAGAGACCAACCTTGTGCTTGGAGTGCAGTGGCCCCATTCACTTGGTGAGTTCCGGACTAACTTTTAGACAATGGAGCTGAAGTTTAAGTCGAGGGGAGGAACATGATCTTAAGGAGATTATCTGTAGATGCACCAAGGGTTGTCATAACTAAGTGGATCGAGAGGATTTACAAGCACAATGGGGTGGATTGGGTAGTATAGTGCTTGGTTTCGACTAAGAAGTTAGAGGATGGTCGACCAAAGTATCATGTGGATGTCCAAGGCCTACTGGACAAGCATAGTGCAATTTTTGGTGATATACCTCCAAGTGTGCCTCCAGATAGAGGATTTGAGCATGTGATTGAGCTTGAGGACAACAAGCCTATGGTTACTATTCCTTAGCGTCATCCCAAACGGTTTAAGGACGAGATCAAGAGGACTATACATGAGCTCATAGATATGGGCCATATTAGACCTAGTTCAGTCCCTTTGCTTCTTTAGTGGTGTTGGTGAAGAAGGACAGAACCATGCAGATGTGTATAGATTATCGTGCATTGAACAAGAAGACAATAAAAAATAAATACTCGGTGCTACGCATTGATGAGTTATTAGATGAGCTATAGGGGCAATCTATTTTTCTAAAATAGATTTGTGATCTGGATATCACCATATTACGGTAAGAGAGGAGGATGTGCATAAGGCAATTTGAGATGTCATTATGGTCACTTTGAGTTTCTAGTGATGTCGTTCGGTTTGTTTAAAGCACCGGCCACATTTCGGTCTTGTATGAACCATGTGTTCAACCGTCATTTGCCAAAGTTTGAATTAGTCTTATTCGATGACATATTGGTCTACCGCAAGACTTGGTAGGATCAAATTAGACATCTTGATGAGGTGTTGGGTATGTTGGAAGCTAACGTGCTATACACAAAAGCTTGTAAGCGTGAGTTTGGTATGACAGTTATTGTATTTGGAATATGTGATTGGTGGAGATGGAGTTAAGGTTGTGAGGAGAAGATTCGAGACGATATTGGATTGGCCACCACCTAGGACATTGACACATTTGAGGGGGTTCTTGGGTCTATGCACATACTACAGAAGGTTTGTGAAGAACTTCTCTCACTTGACTGCACCATTGACTTATTTGACCAAGGGGCTTTTGCTTGGTCAAAATCAACACATCAAGTTTTTATCACCTTAAGGGGTTGATAATGTCGCATTCTTGCATTGTCAAATTTATCACGTCCATTCATACTTAGGTGTGACGCATCATGTGAGGGTGCTGGATCCATTCTTATGCAAGATAGGCATCTCATTGCCTACGAGAGTCGGAAATTGAGCTCGATGGAGAAGGGATACTCAATTTACGACAAGGGGATGTTGGCCATTATGCATGCATTGGCTAAATTCATACAATACCTTGAAGGCAACAAATTCGTGGTTTGTACGGATCAAAACAATTTGAGGTTTTTCCTGAGGCAAAAGGATCTCAACGACCGCCAATAGAGATGGGTATAAGGTGCAAACACATGACTTTGACATATAGTACACAAAACGTAAGAATAACATTGTTGTTGATGCATTATCTAGGAGGGAATAAGGTGCAAACCTATGACTTCGACATAGAGTACACAAAAGGTAAGAATAACATTGTTGTTGATACATTATCTAGGAGGCCTCACCTTACCTCCATGCTTAGTTCTATGTTTGAGATTTCAGCAAATTGGAAGGCTCGCATACTTGTTGAATATTCCAAAAATTAGTTTGCATGTGAGATCATGGATGGCATTATTTAGGATGATAGATACAGGGTCTTGGATGATCTCATATACTACAAGGATAGGATTTTCCTTGTACCAGAATCCAAGATGAAGGAGAAGATCCTTCGAGCAGTGCATGATACACCCCTAGCGGGACATCCAGGTATTTTAAGACCTATAGGTACATCAGGGAGAGATTTGCATGGAAAGGGTTGAAGGATGACGTCCTTAATCATATTAGAGAGTGTGTGGTTTGCTAGCAAACCAAAGCCGAGCATTCTTTCCCAACAGGACTACTACAGACCTCTTCCTATTCCAGAGCAGAAGTGGGAGAGCATATCCATGGATTTTATCACAGGGCTTCCCTCAGTACACGGGCATGATTGCATATATGTGGTAGTTGTTCGGTTAACCAAGTTTGCCCATTCTTTTCTATGCCTAAGGGGCATAAGGCACCACAAGTGGCTCAGATATTCTATACATGTATTTTTAGGATTCATGGTTTGCCTAAAAACATTGTCAGTGACAAGGACAAAAATTTCATGACCAGCATTTGGCAAGAGATTTTAGACTTGCATGTATGCTGAGAATTGACTCATGGCACTAGCTATCATCCATGGACGGACGGGCAGATGAAGATAGTCGATAAGTGGATAAAGGGCTATTTACATAGCTATGTGACAGGACATCGGCGTGCATGGCTTAGATGGCTACACATGGATGAGTATTGTTACAATACCGCCTACCAAATGAACATTGACATGACTCCTTTCTGGGCATTATACGGGTATGATGCTACATTATTAACAAACTTATTATTATCGGATAGTCGAGCTCTCAAAGCTCGTGATTGGTTTCGGGAGAACTAGGATATTACGAAGGCCCTCGAGGAGAACCTTCAAAAAGTTCACAATCAACAGAAGATTTATGCAATTTGGCACAAGGTAGAGAAGTCTTTTGATGTGGAGATTTAGTCTTCCTACGTTTGCAGCCCTACAGGCAATCCTTGTTTAAGAATAACGATGCCGAGAAGTGAAACCACGGTTTATGGACCATACGAGGATAGTGCAAAGGGTTGGGGCAATTGCATATGAGTTGGAGTTGGGAAGCACATCAAGACACAATGTTTTTCATGTTTTATGCCTCAAAAAGGTTCTAGGACAACATATTGTGCCTTTTAGGGAGTTGCCACCGGTGGATGTTGAGGGGAAGTTGGTCTTAGAACCAGAATCTATCATTGAGGTGAGACAGAGGAAGCTCAGGAACAGGATGATCACAAAATACTTAGTGCGGTGGAGAGACTTGCCACTTGAGGATGCTACTTGGGAGGGATATAAGATTTATAACATCTTAGTTTGCATTTGCTTGGGGATAAACAAATTTCGGGAAGGGAGAAGCGTAATGTCCTCATTCCTTCATTGAGGGCCTAACGGTCGTTTTCCGAGTCTTAGCCTTGGTCATACCCGAGGGGCTAACGACGTTGGAAGCTATTGGGTATGGATGACTGATTACCACCTTGTCGTATGTTATATTTTGTCGTTGTCATTAGTATTGGACAACTTGGTGGGAATAATTGTTATATTTTGTCAATGAGGGGGCTCATTGAGCTTTATTATTCTATTCTTTCGTTGAGGGTCACCTAAGTCAATTTTGGCACTAGTGTGGAAGGGTAACTTAAGTTACTTTATGTTCATGTGGGTTTTCCCCAACGGGGTCGATTAGGGTTCTTTGGGCCCTTTGTTACATTAAAAGGTTATAAAAGTGGCGCTTGGGGAGAAGAGGGCATTCATTCATGCACTCACTCTTTTATGATATTGGGGTCATTGTTGGTTGCATATTTCTTGTTTGTGGAGTGAGATCACAAAGGAACCCTAGCTTCGGTGGTGAGAGATCCACTCCTAGCTAGCAGAGTACTCTTCGGTGGTGAAAGATCCTCCCTAATTTGTTAATTTGAAGCCCATTCAGAGCAGATCTTCAGGCAGAGCCTACAAGGATTTCACACAAGAGTTTTCGAGAGGCTGATGCAGTGTCGAGAGGAGATCATTTGCCCATATTTCAGCCATTTGCATTTCAAACTATTCCCAAATATACAAGTATGCTAAAGATTGTCATTGTGTGGCTCTAGTTTTAGCTTTTTGGATATTTTGTTGGGCACAGCTATCATCACGCATGAAGAGCACATTCCTGAGCTTAAACAAGTTATTTATGCTCTGCCAAATTTTGAAGTTGTGATCCAGAAGTCTTCTGCTTTGCTTAAATAGGAGAACCTGTGTTAATGTAGCACTGGCAGATGGGTTAGGCCAAAAACAGCTGCATTTCTAATAATGGACATTTGGTGCTCTTGCAGATTGGTCAGAGATTGGATGTAAATCATTTCCTACTCCAGAACATAATTTAAGAGAAGAAAACAAGATTTTAATAGACAGAATAGCCGATTATTTATCCGCATTAGTATTTTTCTGAAACACCACCTCACTTTAAATCAGAATAGTCATCTTCATGGCGTCTTCGTTTCCATCTATCACCATCAACCTCATTTCGATTCGAGGGCCTTTGATGCTCAGAGCTTCTCTCTCTCTCTTTTTCTTTCATGATGTTGAGTGGCATGCCTATCTTTGTGACTTCTGTGTCTGTGATGATGCTTGCTCCTATGTTTGGAATCATCCTCACCATTCTCTGTGTGGGCGTTACCTTCCCTGTCACCTGCCTTTTCTATCCACACATCATCGGAATATCTTGTTGGGTCCTTTATGCCTGAGATACCATATTCTTCTTGTTCATCATTTACCCGCACAGAAGAACCTGACTGCTTCATAGGTTTATCTGGGATTAATTTTACATCTGTTAAGATTGTACCTAATGCATCCCCTTGCTGGGGAGAAAGTGCAGTAGATCTGTATGCAGATTGTCTATGACGATAATCTGGGCTTTGGTGCCTAGGGTATTGTGGAATCTGAATTTATGAATCAATAACATTGGTTAAGGAAATATCTCCACCAAAACACTCGAAGTCAGGTTACATGGTTACAGACCTTTATCGGATAAAGTAGAAGAAAGCACCTGAAAACGTGACATGTATCGACCTTCTGGAGGTAAGGGAATACCGAGCTTCTTCAGTTCATCATGTGGAACAGGTTGCCTGAAAACACAGATATCAATCATGAAAGATAACACTTAATAGATCAAAATACAAGTTAAGGCAAGAGTGCAGGGCTCAGAACAATAGATATTTTGTGATGGGGAACAACTTATGTACCAAACAGACTTGAGACCAACAAAGAACTCAGATTCAGAATACTGCTATAGTAAAAAGCATACAAAGGAGCCCAAAATGGTCTTCCTCGGCCTCCGAGCGTAGTTGCCCGATTCTTTTAGACCCCCAAGCCGCCTCCTGCCCATATTGCAGTAAACAAACAGTACAAGGTTAGAATTAGGTAAGGTGATATTTACAGTTTCCTTCATCTGTTCTGTATACAACTCACCTAGCCTGCGTGGAATCCAACCTGGCATCAGCTGTTGTCGATTGTAGTCTACAATCACTTGACTCCCATCAATAATGCTATGATGGGCACCCTGCATTAATATTTTACCAATGTTCAGAAGGATACACATTGCTAATGTTCTTGGTTGTTAATATAGAAGAAACAAATTCATAGAAAACTTACCTCATAGACATGTCGCATCTCCTTATCAGTTTCATATTCAACAAATGCATAGCCTCGAGAAGCACCGGTCACTGTAACAACAGTATCAAAAAATAAAATAACCAAATCTATGCAGCAAGGTTCATTTAATCATGCAAAACACTAAAAGCATGAGCAAGCATTGTACCATTTCCTATGTTAAATGCCATCTGAAATATTATAGCCTGATTTTGCTCCTCCAGGCATATTCACAAAATGTAACCCTATCCTTTTATATTAATACACCACTAAATTTTTTTCAAAGGACATCTGGAAAAGTATAACGCAATGTCTGGAAAATTATAGCATGTGATGTTTATTTTTACATTTTAAGACAAACAAACTAAAATAGTAGATAGAATCTAAGGCTAGCTTAAGAAGGGTTTGATTACACAAGCTCACATCCAAAAGAGAACTGACTATCCTGATTGGAAAAAAGAAACAAAGGGATTTTTATACGTTGCATTGTATAAAGGCTATAATGGTCAAGATCCATTTCATCATAAAATTCATAGAAATAGGAAATGCATTGTACTCAGAACAGGACAGCAGAAAATTAATGTGTTCATGAAGGAAGAAGCATCATATAAACCCTTGAATCATTCAATGATAGCAAAAGGAACACATATTAAACAATCTTTTGTCTAACTAGACTTCCAAATTCCATGGGTTTGTGTTTTAGCCAACAGGTTGATCTTAATACAGCTACTTTAATGCCATTTTAGCATTATATACACATCAAGTTGCTTTCAGCTGATGTACAAGCATGCCCATGTATTCATCCTTGGGTGATGAAACATCGGTTTTATCACTAATGGGTGGGAACATGAGACGTATAAAGCATCAGAAACTGTTAGCTTGATTGTAATGTAAAGGCGGGCATAAAGTCTCAGCAAGCTGTTGGAAGTCATTTTCTAAGGCTAAAAGGAACTCATCAGCTGAATTACATAAAATCTAACATGGATCCATCTTAGAGTGGATCTGATTGTAACGCCCCAAAATGCAACTATAAAACTGGCAAAAAAAAATGTCATAAGACAACACTTATTACAGCTGCGCTAATCACAAGACACATAACATTGGGCCCACATAACACTAACACTCAAAGTTGCATTGATACAAAGAACACATGGTTTATAGTTTTACTTTTGTATGCATTGCATTTTGGTACTTAAGAAATATTCCATTTGCGGAAGCACGGTTAATGTCATTATGACACACAATACCACATTTCAGATTTGGTTCATTTCGCTCCTAGGTTTAATCACGAGTTAGTTTTCATATCTTTGTCCTCATTACATCTTTCAAACCAAAATTCAGTTTTGTTCTTTATCAAGAGTAGGTTTCGATATACGTGACTTTGGAGTGCAACCTAAAGTGTGCACTAGCCATCACGCTCAATATGGGACCTTACGTCAAATACAAAGAGACAATGAAATGCAAGGTTCTTATCACGATAGCCCCAATAATTAGGTTATCCATTCCACAAATGATATATAGAAAGTCTCGGATGAAATTTTGACAACAAGATTATCAATGATGCAATGATACTTTATTGTCTAAGTTTGCTCTTTAACCAATTTATGAGGCAAGTCTAAGAGGGATTACACATGCAATAGGGTTTATCAACCCTGTTGACCTCTTACGATACTTCCCATTATTTTTGCATCCAATGCTAAATGTTTCATAACTCGGGGAATTAGTTTTCACTTAACCACCCAAAACAAGAAACACTTGTGGTACAAGATGTCAAGTGAGTTTCATAAGCAAGGTCCTAGAGCAATCCAAAAGGCATAAGACACTCCACATATTCCTCTTTTCACACCATACTCTACGGCCATACCATCAATATAGTGCATCTAGCACTCAAGACCAAGAGCTAACATAGGGTTAGAATTTCCTTTAGTCATTTTGTGCGACTACACTATCATAAGGTGGCTCTAAGGAAGTAACCTTAACCCACTAATAGAGAGGGTACAATTTCACTAACCTCCCTCAAATTGACAACATTTAAGGTACGTTTTATCACGTTGTTACAATACTTTTGGTTTCCTAGTTCATTGCCATCTTAGCATGAAGATTTCAATAAAAGCCTGACAAATTTTACATTACAATTAAACATACATAAACAAGTACCACACCCCTTCATTTTTCTTGTCTACAAGCTCCATTTAGTTTGCTTTTGATTCAAATAAGGGTTTCCCTTTTGATGTTCTAGCGTGAGGGTTCCACCTTTATTGTTTACTAATGCTGTTTGATAACCTTCAATGTCACATGCTCACATTCATTCCCATTTCACCCACAAACCCAAGTAACTACATTAATTAGTCACCCCCATTATAACTTAGTTTCCACAAAGTCCTCCATTCAATTGTATTGTTTAGACACTTTTACTCCGCATGTTTTCAAATGTTAAACTATCCACTTGACAATTTGCATCATACATACTTATACACATGCAAATACCTACCACTAGGTTATTAGGAAAATACACATGATGAAAGTAACCATGTACCTATCTCAAAGGTAAAATGTATATCCTTTAGCGAGGTTGCTCGATGTTCATGCGCTCCTCTTTCTTTCGTCAAACTTGGTTTTCCAATTTCTCTCTTGATTCCATTTAGGACGAAAGGGCATACAATTAATATATGGTCTAAAATATCCCTTACAAGGCTTACTATGAATAGGGTCCTCTTGTTGTCTTTTAGACTATCATCCTAACAGTGTTTAACCATTTGCAATCCCTATAAGGTGGTTTCGTGTCATCTTGCCATTTAGCATACATTATCAAAAGTGTATTCTAATCTTGAAGTCTTATTTTCTCTATGATAGTTGGTGCTAACATGCTGCTAATGCAACTAAGACCATTCCTACAACTTTCGTTTTCTATACTACAATGAAAGTTACAAGTATTGACTATCCATATAAGAATATTCCCTTTTTCTCATTCCTTACCATTATTTCTTATTCCTAGTTTTCTAATGGCTCATAGATCACGAAAAGAATACATCCACCATTTAACCATTGAACTTGCTATACAATAATGTGATAATTTCAGTTAAGTAATATGACTACAACATTATCCACAAGTAACATACAAGTTCTATACCAAGCACAGGCGGATACAACTCAACAACATATCCAAACAAGTATTGTTATCATTTTGTCACAAAAAACACTAATATTTTCTCTTGCTTAATACAATAATGGTATTTTATCAGTCCACATCTAAGTAATGTTACTATTTCCAATTTACAAATGTATTCATCTCAATGGGTACATGCTATCATAACATAATAAGAATGCTACTGATTCCTTTTGTCTAGGGTACCTGCAACCAAAAGCATGGTCAGCCCAAAAGTTGGCATGACAATCTCCTACTATCTAGCACATTTCATGATTGTGTATTTTCCATTCATAACAATATCAAAACTCTTTACATGCAGTTAGAGAGTGTAAGAAATACATGTTCAGTTTAAATTGTGTTTTCAACTTTAGAGAGATTGAGAGGAGAGAAAAACACCATATTTCCCACAAGCAAATTTCTCAATACAAGTAACAAAAAGAGGTTCAATACAGTCATGTGATAGTGTCCAAAAGTTTCCCATTAGTTATTAGGCTTAAAGGGGGTCCCACGATAGTTTTTCCATTATTGTTGCAAGTTTACAAAAGTGACCAATTTAGCCAAAATGGCTACGAAACTGAGTTTGAAAACCAATGTCCAAGACTAGAACACAATTTGTCAATTCCCATCTACTCCTCGAAGTCGACAAAACTTATTTCTGGCGACTAGGG
Organism: Taxus wallichiana var. yunnanensis; assembly: GCA_018340775.1. Classification (NCBI taxonomy): domain Eukaryota; kingdom Viridiplantae; phylum Streptophyta; class Pinopsida; order Cupressales; family Taxaceae; genus Taxus; species Taxus wallichiana. The sequence goes on from CM031240.1 coordinate 281,103,963, forward strand.
TTCGATCTACGACTACCTTTTCGGAGCTGATCATCGTAATTATGCCAATTCGTCCTTGTTGCAAAATGACAAGTGGCCTACAAAACCCACTTGCAAAACTAGTTCCCAAAGTGGGTTTCTCGAAACTAAGGGTTGGTTACGATTTTCATGGTGAAACTCTAGAGGTATGTGGTGGTAGAATTCCGTTTCCCAACACAGATCCCCAAACCACGAGCCAAAACATTTCTAACTTTTGGTAGTTGTTCCATGCTGCAAAACGACCGATTGGGCTTCAAATGCATTATGCTAAATGATCAAACGATCATCTGAAGTTGTTCTAAAGGTTGATGTGACATTCCACATCACTAAGGAACACGGTCAAACCTTGACTTCTCCGCTACGGGAGTTAGAGAGGTGTTTTGCACGTCATTTTAAAACGTGTTTTATTAACTTTTGCAAGGTGTTTAAGTGGCATGTTTAAACGAAAACTCGAGTTCAACTCACTAATCTGGAGGCTTCCTTTATCAAATTTTGTCATCTAAGTTTTCCATCGTCTTGAGACATGATCCGAGAGCAAGGTTAACACTCAAAATGGTCATTCTGGTTGTGCAGAAAATAAAGTAAATTTTAACGTTTTGAGCAACAAAAGTCATTTTAATTAACCAAAAACATACTCTTCATTTGATTTTAATTTTCGGTACCATTATGAAGGGAAGACTATCAATGCGAAAATCATGCTAGATGTAAGTGAGAAAACCATGTCTGAATTGAACTGGCAAGGCGTTGTACGAGGTGCTCCAGATCTGGCGTAGGCTGGAGACGTGTTCCATGAGACCACATTTTGCTGAGGCATATTGTCAAACAGTTCTCGTGCCTTCAATATGCTTCCACATTCTGTACAACTGATAAATATCCACTTCCAATTGTAGTTCGAATGTCCATACCCTGCTCCAAAGTTCCCATTTTGGCACAGGCAGGTAGGATGCTCGCAAAGGTTGCGGGATTTGGCTTTAAAACTGCCAATTAAACTTGTGGTGGTTGTGTGGATGTGTTTGCTTGGTGCCTGTAGAGCACATAAGAATATAGGGCTAACAAAACTTGTGGCAACATTTCTTTCTGATTTGGACCCTAAATATTTTGCACCTTATGTTCTTCTATCACAACATTTCTTTCTGATTTGGGCCCTAAATATTTTGCACCTTATGTTCTTCTATCACAACATTTATGCAGAACCGGGCAGGCAGAATGAGGTTAAAAAGGTAAGAAGAATGATGAAAGCCAGATGAATCAAAAAAGTGATTGGGTGAAGTTGGATAAGAAGGCCATAAAACTGTAAAAGCTTTTGTGTAGGAGATAAATCACACCACAGAAACAGGAGATTGATGCAAAGTTGGTGACATTGTCTTGGGAGGTGAACGCAACATTGTATTTCCAGATTCAAAACATGTATAGAATGCCACGGATAAGGAGGAGCAGAAATACTCCTCTGCCACCATAATGAAACGTTGGCAAATGCATTGGATTGTTAAACTTGCCAAGGCATTTGCTTAAAAGTTTCTAAGGCCTCTTCAACGAACCCCTTTTGTGCATTTCATGCAGTCAATGTTGTCCACGCAAACACATTCTTTTTCGAGGCATTTTGTCAAACAGGTCACATACCTTGTCTAACATTTGCATGCCTATCAAAAGCCAAAGGAAACTGTTTTCCAATGCATAACAGATTTCAAAGCTCTCAGAAAGGGCTTTCTTGGAACTGCAAATCCGTTTGAACACGTCTCAAAAGCTCCTTGGCACATACCCAGCCCCAAAGATCCCATTTTAGCATGGAAAAGAAGGATGACAGCCCAGGCTAGGAATATGCTAATAAAGGTGAACTGGTCGCCACATTTGGTGGAACAACATCAATGTTTGCTTAGCATACCCAACGTCATCTGTAAGCTGTAATTATGGCATTCCTTGAGGAGGCGTCAAAAAGGTCCATGGCTCCAAAACATGCAAGTTTTATACCCAACTTCCACCCAAAGTAATTATAAGTGAAATGGCCTGTTACAGGTCTGATAAGGCTCGAATGAAAATCGCATTCATTTTTCACACCAAAAGCTCCTCACATTGCTCAAACCAAGCTCATTGCCAAGCTACTCGCCCAACTTGTTCCAATAAGCCTTCTTAACAATTTGATTGATTGCAAAGTTTGCAAATTTGCAAACTTGTCCCAGAAAAACACATTTCTTTCAGGCATTCTGTCAAACTGTGCATGCGCCTGGGAATAGTTTAGAACATGCATACAGATTACTTCCCTTGGCACCATTAAAACACCTCTGCAGATCTGACACAACACTCCATTCCACCAACCGCCGCCATAAATTCTCTCACCAAAAACTCCACTTGCCTCCTCAACAAGCTTGCTCATCCACCAAACGCGTCCTTCTCTCTTTCATTTCTCATTATTATTAAAAAAATCCATTTTATTATTGTATTATATCATTTCATCTATCTATTCTCTTTTATTTTTTTGTTATTATTTTTATTAAGTATTTTTTTTTTTAATTTAATAATGATAATTACAATACAATGCAAATAACAATATTATTGCAAATGCATTTTACATCTTAGATCACATGAAGTCTTGGGTCAATCAACCCGTATACGCTCGCCCATAGTAGGAACACTCACCAAAAACTCGCCAAAAACAAGCAAAACGAGTAAACCGCCAAAAACTCGCCAAAGACAACATTTCTTTACTTTTTTGGCATTTCTTTCCTTTTTTGGATTTTTGGTGAAGAAAACACAAGCACGGAAAAAAAATTGCCATTTTTGGAAAGGGTCCGAGAAGATGTAGCAGCAAAAACTTGCATGTGCCATAACTTACATTACGTGGCTCTGTTTGGTGTCGTTTTCTCTAAAAGTGCATATTTTCTCGAGCTCTATGCATTGATGGCAATATTTTTCTTATTTTCATAAAATCCATTTTTGTACCTTTTTGGACCAAGCAACTTCTTGCAATCTTCTGAAAGAATCATGAGCTTTGATCGCCTGTAGACAAATTAGTAATTAAAAATACTGGATAGCTTTCCAAAACTCGACGAGTATTCTCCCGTGCTCGGACTAATCATCCCACCTGTCAGCTTGGTCGAAAATGTAATTTATTGTATATTGTAACTTGCATAGATATGAAATTTATGATGATATTTTTCAATGTCAATCATCATAAATTCATATTACTTATCAGTCGGTTGTCGTATTCGCATGATGATGCGATTTTGTATTGTATTTGTATTCAAATCTAATAGAAAACACTTCTCCAACATTTTATGGGCTCATTTGATACATTTTGTAGCTATGTGTTGCTTAAAATTTATGTTTTTTAAAGAAATTTGAGTATTTTTAAGTTGCCGAGTATTCCCAAGTATTGGCCGAATATTGGCGAGTTTTTGCCAAGTTTTTTTTTTTTTGGGGGTCTGGCGAGTATTTGGATTTGGCGAGTATTCCTACTATGCGCTTGCCAATGAAATATGATTCAACAAACGATCCCTCAAACATGGATTCACCCTAAAACACCACGAAGGTGCGCATTAAATCACTTATGAAATGATTTGCTACCACGAAGATAGCCTCATATTGAGGTCCGACACGAAGCTGTCTCGGGATACTTGACGAGGTGAGTTCGCACACTTGCAAGGCGAGATGCTCTTGAGCAAGGCACTAAAGCGATGTGAGCCAAGATGGATACATTATAAATTAAACTTTTAAATGTGCCATCTTTTTGGAAAATATTGATTATAATGTGGGTTATATGTGTTATATTGGTCTTTTTTATTTAGTTTCGTGTTAAATATCCAAGAAAATGTCAACCATTAATGTTTCTCATGGATCCACCCCATCAAGAGTCCAAGTCGATGTGGGATGTAGAATGCACCTCTCGGCACAAACTAAAATCTTAAATTCTCTCTTAACTCTTTAACATTCCCCTGACCCTAATGACATGAGGAAGCCGAGGTTTCTTTCATACTGACATAAGGATGCCAAAGACTTCCTCAACCAATGGGAGAGCACTTGTCCAATGTGAGGAGGCTAAGGACATCAGCCGATATGGGGAGTGGAGTAGATGGTTGGTGGAGTAATAGAAGGAAAGAGACGTGGTTGGTGTAGTAATGCAATGCAAAGAGATGAAAATATAAGTGTCGAACAAACATGTGTTGTTAAGTAATGGACGTGTCTTTAGGATCGAGGACTCTTCATTTCTAACCAAGATGTATTCCGATCAGCTATTTCTTTGGTATTCATTTCCAACAAGCTTCTCTATTGTGATCAGGCCAGCTTCTCTATTACCATCAAGATCTTTGACTAATCAAGGTATATTCGATCGGGTATTTCTTCATGATGGGCGGAGGTGTCTCTCAACTACTATCGAGGTAGGTCATTTGTCTCGTCTATGTTACTCAATTCTCTTATTACTTTCCAATCCAATAGGTGCTGGTTATAGCCTATAGGGGATAGGATTCTCCCATGGTTGGGATTTGTATATCACCACGTATGGAATTACGAACATGGTAATGGGGTCGATGTATGAGGAGATTGGGTTGCCATGGAATCCAATATAGGGTGGTGAAAGGAATCAATAAATCAGGGAATCAAGGGCTTGGTATGAAGGAATCAACCTATGAATCATGAACATTGGGACCTTGAAATATTAGAATTGGGGAAGTGAAGGATGGATGGAAGATATATGGGATGTCAATCAATCACTTAATCCCAATCACGCCGACCTCCTTACTCAATCCATCCCCCTTACTCAATCCATCCCGACCAGATAGAATCAAATTTATCTTCAAAAGACGAAGATAACTCGTGTGCAATCCATTTATCAAGGCACTACAAACTACTGCAAACTCAAAAACCAAACTATCTAGCACAAAACACGGGCAGAATCTGCTCAAAATCTTTCATGAACTAATCCCCCATCGAGACGAGGGTAAAGTTGTATGAAATGTAGAATGCCAATGTTAATAACAACCAAACAAGCAAACTCAAAACAAAAACTACGAGTCCCAAACCTGCCCTACCAAGAATCACACAGCCCGATGAGAAATATTACTTATTTTATTAAAGAGGGTCATTTGTCTCAGAAGAAGCCAAGTTCCATTAATCCTAGTCTAGGTAGGAAATAACTATGATGTATGATCTCAATCGGTATACTTCTTTCCCCAATCGACAAACAACCAGTCTCAACTATGAGCAACATTCCAAATTGTATTTGTTATCCAATTTTGCCCATCAGGCAAAATGGCAAATTATGGACAAACATGACCTTGCACACAGAAAATGGAGAGATTCATTTAGTTACGTGAGCTTGCATTTCAAGGTTGGTCGAATATGTTGAAGCAGGTCGAGAAAATCGCAGAGGAATTTCAGGAAAGTCGAAACCCGAAGTCCAATTTCGAACTTCGGAGGTGGGGCCTTTCGAAGGTAGGAGAAGCAGGTAAAAACAAGAAAAGGCCCGAAAACCCGAAGTCCGAAAAGGTTTGGGAATTTCGGGTTCAACGACGCCATGGATCGGGAATTTCGGAGTCCGAACTCCGAAGTCCGAATTTCAAACTTCGGAGGTTCGGAGGTTCGAGAGCCTTCGCCAAACAAACACAAAGCACAAGCAAAAAGCCCGAAATCTTTAAGTCCGAAAAGGTTCGGCATTTTCGAAGGTCAACGCCGAGGTCGGGGTCAACGCAGAGGAATTTCGGACTTTCGGAGGTCTCGATTTCGGAGTTTCGTTTCGGGGTTGAAGCAGCCTAAAGCCCGAAAGGCGCAAGGTCTGAAACCCGAAGTCCAAATTTCGGACTTGAGGTTTCGGGTTTGGAACTTTGAAGCCCCAAAACATGAAAGGCACAACTCAAGTCAGAAACCCGAAGTCGAATTTGGACTTCAAGGTTTCAGATTTTTCGCATGCCAAAGTGGATGAACAATAACATCAACCTCCGAAATCAAAATGCCCAAAAGTCCGAAATTTCAAATTTCAGAGGTTGTGAGACATTTCAGAGTTTGAAGAAACAAAGTCAACCACTCGTCATTAATGCAGTATGGCACCCCAATCTTCAGATGGCCATAACTTTTGACTAGGAACTCGGATTTGCACAAGAAAGAACATTTTTGAAAGCTCTCAGTCTCCTCTACACAACTACAACTGGTTATCTTAATTTAAGTGAGACTAAGTTATTCAAAATGAAGAAATACAGTCCGCCATTTTAGGGTATTTCTAGATTTCTCACCTACCCAAACGATGAAGGTATGGGCTTCCTTTCTTGCCCAACAAGGAAAAGTACAATGAGGTATGGGTTTTGCAGTGGCACCCATCATTGTTTGCAGTGAATTCAATGTATTTTTGGGTGGTTGTAGCAAGATTTTGAATTCTTCTCTCCCCTTTTCTCTCATTATTCCTATATATTGTAAGGAGGGTCATTGTTCTAATGTTGGATAATTTTGTTTTGCACCCTCCCTTCTTCTCTTGTCTGTAAGTGGATTTGTGGAGTTCAAACCTCCCATTCAAGTTGTAATGCAAGTTTGTGCCTCTTGGCCATTGTAATGCACTGTATCAAATCTGTGGAGCAATAATATAAGTCTGTGGATGAATTTCAACCCTCTCTTGTGTTCATTGCTTTCTTTTGATCTCTCATTGCAATCTTGGTTATCTGTGCATGGTTATTGTATTACATGTTTAATGGTTTGTGTTTAATGGTTAGTGGATTCTCATCAGTGGATTGATTTGTGGTGTGTTTTCATCCTCCTTAATCTGGTTGTGGTTTCCATCTCCATGCAAAGCAGGTGTTCAACATTCCTTTTGGTGCATCACCTCTGTTAGTTTAGGTTTAATTTCTTGTAATCTTCTTAACCCTGTCTCCTTGGCAAGTTAGAGTAGATTTTAGAGTAGATCCTCTACAATTTAAATGTGTGTATCAGAATAGAGGAATAGGAACCGGCCTTCATCCGAAGAGCTTTCCTGATTGCAAAGTCCCACACTTTGGGAAAAGCTCCATGTTATGCAATCACACTGACAATTTCAATCTATTGAGTTGCAAACATTCAAGGGTGTTGTGATTATGCATCAACAAGATCTTCAAACAAACTTCTGATCTGAAATGTATGTCTCTCAGAAGAATGATTCTTCTTATGATAATTTGACAGTAACTTCGATCCGAACAATGAAATGTAAAAAGTGTGTCAAAAGAATGATTCTTTTACAATAACTTTTACAAGGATGTAAATCAAAGTTATATGTTGCCTTGTGACCAAGTGAACCCCTACCGTAACATCCATCCATCTTATCAAAATATTCTTCTCAACTCATCTTCCAAGAAACATCCATTCACAAATCACGATTAGCATTGAGTAGTCAAAAAGAATGTTCACCCCGAAATCCGAGTCCACTTTGCTTTTATTTCTTCCCAAGGTCTTACTTTATGATGGTTTTGGTCGAGATTACACACATAAAACTTGATTGATTTACTCAATGATGGAGATATCCTAATTACGAATTTTTCCTCGTATAAAATGGGAGTCGCATCCATCTCCTAAAACCACTCAAACTAAACCAAGTGATTTGTTTCAACCTAACTCACAAGGTTTGAGTTTGAGTTCAAGTTCAACAATGATAAAATTCAATTCAAATTTGACATCAATTAAATTCGGAAAAAAATATCGTGTTTAAGTTCGAAGAATAAAATATAGACTACGATAAATAAATATATAGAAATTTAATAAAATAAATAACAAAAAATATAATAAAAGTTGTTAAGGATAAATAAAAACTCAAAAGTAAATATAAAATCAAAATGAGCTTTAAAATATAATTGAAATATTAAATTAAAAATAACTTTAAAATATTAATTAAATTCTTGGTATAATTAGGATTAAGAGCAAATAGAACACCAAATAACACAATATTTCGAATAATGATCTCAATATGCAATTAGAATAGCTTCACCACTTCGAGGGGGCAACCTCCAAACCATATAATAAGACTCAAATGCTCCAAAATAATGAAATACTACCTATAATCCCCTATATATACTATTCATATGCTATAGCCATCACCAAGGCCGACCTATTAAGCATGAGAAAGTATAAATGATATAATAAAATGATATGGTAAGCCACAAGTCGGCTACTCATATCCTAATACAAGCAATAGGTTAAGGGCGTAGCATGCCCTTCCCCTTCAAACCAACGTTGTCCTCAACGTTGAATAATCTTGGATGTTGTTGCAGAAAACCTTCATCCTCCCAGGTGGCATCTTCTATGCTCAGATTCTTCCACTTGATCAGATATTCCTTAATGTCTCTAGTTCTCAGCCTCTTAGTACGTGTTTGCAGAATCTTCTCTGGCTCCAAAATGATTCTTCCTTCCTCGTCAAGTTCTAGTAACTCTGTCTGGGCTTCAAATTTCTGTCCAATAACCTTCTTCAGGCATGAAACATGGAATATTGGGTGTATGTGTGAAGATGGAGGCAACTCTAGTTTATAAGCAACACTACCAATTTTTTGTAGAACCTGATAAGGGCCATAATATTTAGGAGCAAGTTTGTTTTCCTTTTTTTGTTGCTTTAGGGACATCTGTTTGTAAGGCTAGAGACGTACAAAAACCCAGTCACCAATTTCAAAATGTCTTTCACTACGGTGTTGATCTGCTTGTTGTTTCATCTTGTTTTGTGCTAATGCTAAATTCTCCTTCAAACTAGCCAAAACATGTTGTTGATGTTGAATGTGTTCCTCAACATCTCTGACCTTAGTTTGCACCCTCAAGGAGGAAGTGATAGAAGGTGGATGGTAACCATATAATGCTAAAAATGGGGTCATTTGAGAAGAGGTGTGAAAAGATGTGTTATACCACCATTCTGCCAGTGGTAGCCATTTAATCCACCTTTCCTGCTTATCTGATACAAAACAACGTAAATACCCCTCTAAGCATTTGTTGACCACTTCTGTTTGCCCATCAGTTTGAGGATGATAAGATGAACTGTGAGCTAGCTGAGTACCCAAACATGAAAATAATTCCGTCCAAAAATTACTTGTGAAAATAGGATCACGATCACTTACAATTATCTTTGGGGTTCCATGTAGCCTTTGAACTGTCTCCAAAAAAATAGCTGTGACTGTACTAGCTGCAAATGGATGTGATAGGGCACAAAAATGGGCATATTTTGTGAGCCTATCCACAATCACGAAAATAACATTCTTACCCTCTGAACAAGGCAATCCGGTGATGAAATCCATGGAGACCTCCTCCCATCTTTGCTAGGAATTGGTAAGGGTTGTAACAAACCTGGTGTCTTAATTATTTCCCCTTTGTTCTGTTGGCACACTAAACACTCTAATACAAACTTTTGTACATCCCCCTTGAGTCCTTCCCAAAAGAATTCTCTTTTTATTCTATGATGTCTTCAAAAACCCAGAGTGTCCTCCAACAGGTGAGGCATGTAGCTCTACAAGAATCTTATGCTTCAACTCAGAATCTTTACTCAAGTATAACCTATCCTTGTACCATAGGGCATTACCTTTCCACTCAAATTTGTTAGATGTCATAGATCCTTGCTTGATATTCTGTATTAGAGATTGTGTATCCTTATCTTGATTCCATTCCAATCTTGCTTCATCCACCCAATCGGCCGTCAACATGGACATTCCACATAGTAAGACATCTGCAGATGTATCCCTTCTAGACAACGCATCAGCTACTACATTTTCTTTACCCTTTTTGTATATGATTTCACAATCATAACCCAACATTTTTGTTACCCAATTTTGTTGTTCCTCAGATGATAACCTTTGCTCTAAAAGTATTTGAGACTATCATGATCATTTTTACCTTGAAGTGTCTACCCATGAGATAGGGCCTCCATTGCTTAACCGCATGAAGAATAGCCATCATTTCTTTCCCATGACAGGTTTGAGCAGATCTTTCCTTTGAATTGGCGACTCTCAAATGCAATTGGTCTTCCTTCTGCATTAGAACTACTCCCAATCCCGATCCTGAAGCGTCACATTCAACAATGAAGGTTTTGAGAAGTTGGGAGTAGCCAAAGCTGGGTGTTGCACATGGCTTCCTTCAAATTGCTCAAAGGATTTAGTGGCTACATCTCGTCCAATGGAAGGCATCCTTCTTTAGCAATACGGTGAGCGGGGTTGCTATTCTACCATATCCCCGCACAAATCTTCTCGTAGTACCTGTTAGTCCTAGGAACCCATAAAGATTTTTGAGATTTTGGGCCTTGGCCATTCCACCATAGCTTTGATCTTCGAGGATCAACTTTGACGAATCATGGGATACAATATGACCCAAGTACTCTACCTCTTGTACACCAAAAGAACATTTGGATGGCTTTGCATACAGAGTATGTTTCTCCAAAACTTCAACACATTATTTACATGTTGTAAGTGTTCTTCCCATGTCTTACTTGTAAATCATTATGTCATCAAAGAAAACTAATACAAATTTCCTTAAAAACGGCCTCAAAATAGTGTTCATCAAGCTTTGAAAGGTTGAGGCGCATTTGTAAGACCAAAAGGCATTACCAAAAACTCATAATGGCCCTCATGAGTCCCGAAAGCCGTTTTATGAACATCTTCCTCTTTTATCCTAATTTGATGGTACCCGAACGAAGATCTAATTTTGTGAAATAAACAAACACCATGCAATTCATCAAGTAAATCATCAATTCTTTGGAATAGGAAACTTATCTTTGATGGTGTACTTGTTGAGTTCTCGTAATCTGGACACATCCTCCATGTTTCATCCTTCTTACGTACCATGACCACTTTGGCGAAGAATATGCACTCTGGCTATGCTCGATGATACCGCCTTGACATTTCCTCCACCATTTTCTCGATCTCACTTTTCTAGGAATATGGGTATCTCGTATGGTCCGATGTTAGGTGTTTGGCTCCCTGGAATCAACTGAATGGCATGATCATGATCCCTAAGCTGGTGGTAGTCCCTTCGAATTGCATCAAAAACAAATGAGTGAGCATCCACAATCTTCGAAGATCGGGTGGCATTGAAGACTCGTATTTTGTACTTCTATGGAAAATAGCTTTTTGCTATAAAGCCATCCACTCCTTTTCGAGAACCTTACGCATCTCGATGAGAGCTAATAATCTATGGAGACTTAGCTACCATCCCATTCAATTGTTTTGTCCTTCCATTTGAATGAAATCACATGAACAATTCTTGGAAATTCATCTCTATAGTACCTAAGGTTGTGAGCCATTGGACCCCAAAACAATATCTCGCCCTCCCATAGAAATAGCAAACATAGGAGTCTAACATGTAGTCTCCCATGGAAAGCTTGATACTATGGCACTTTCCTGTGCACTTGATTGTCCCACCATTCGCAATCATAACTTGCATTTCTGGAGTTGGGTAAATAAAACAATTGAGGTGGGCAGCTAACTTACTATTTATGAAGTTATGAGTACTCCCGAGTCAATCAACACCGTCACCTTCTGTTTTTGAGATAGCCAATAACCTTGAGTGTTTGAGGAGTACTAATACCTGACAATGCATGGCAAGAAATTGTAGGTTGGTGATCCTCTACTTCATCTTCTACTGGTTCCTCAGCCTCTCCTATAATTTCAACTTCCTCATCATCCTCATTACCTCCGTCAATATAGAACAACTTCTTCTCAGCACATTTATGTCCCGGTCCATATTTTCTATCATAGTTAAAACATAATCCTTTTGCTCTCTTTTCTTCCATTTGTTGAGGAGTCGGTCTAGTTGGCCTAGCAAATGAAGGGGAAGAGATACTATGGTCTCTAGTGTTAATGAAAGGTGGCCTCCTACTACAAAGAACTTTTTCCTCTGCACGACGTGCCATGATAATAGAATCAGAAAGCTTGATTGGATTAAACATACGTACCTCATGCTCGATGTGGTCCTTAAGACCCCCAAGAAACAGGCCATTCAGATTCTCTTCTGGAATATTCTCCACCCTTAAGGATAGGTTTTGGAATTGATGCACATAATCTTTGACTAATCTTGTTTGCCGTAACTTTGCTAATTAACTAAAGTAGTTCTCTGAAACACTGGAACTATAGTGCAATTGCAACTCCTCGGTAAAAGCGTCCAAGTGACACCTAGACCATTCTTACGCCTCGAGCACATAACCAACGATACCAAACAAATTGGTCGGGTTCAAGATATAGGGATGCCAATGTCACCTTTTGTCCTGATGGTGTTTGATGTAACTCAAAGAAGTTCTCCATTTGATTTATCCAATTTAGGGGATCCTTACCATCAAATTTGCACATATCCACTTTCGGCATCATGTTCCGTGGTTGCGAATAAGTTTGATTCTGATGGGACTGGAAAAGTGATCCAATATGGTTAGTTTGTCCATGATTTTGAACTGAAGGTCCTCCTTGGTTGATATGGGCGGATTTGGGCCATATTGGTTACCCTTTACATGTTGCATGATATCATCCAACCGATGATTGATTTGGGCTATCCTTTAGAGGCCATCTCAGATTGTACATTTCGCAACTCATACTCAAGTTGGCTCACCTTATGATCAACTAAGGTAAACCCTAGTGCTGAGGAATCTATATTTACCCCTTCTAACTCCATGTCTTCAATCACTACCCCATCTTTATCTGGGGTTTTACCCGGAGTAACCGGATTCTTTTTTGCTTTTGTGGAAGGCCCCACCATGATGTCAAACCTTAGGGTTTAGAGTTTCGATACAATTTCGGCCAAACAGGAAAAAACACAGAGAAGTACTAATACTATTTTTTGAGAGCTTTCGAAAATGTAAAGAACTTCAAAAATTTCCACAATTTGCACCCTAGGGAGCGATTTTATGAAAAAACCCTAAATTTGTAATAACTTTTGCAAAATAAATCAAAAAAGTCTGAAATTTTCAAGGAACCCTACTTGAAATTCTTCGCAACTCTGGTAAAAATATCTCCCACCAATTCGCTTTGGTTTGCAATATGTGGCGGAAACAAAAAATTAGGGTTTTGCCTAATTTCGCCCGAGATCACGGCTCCGATACCACTTGTAATGAAATTACTTGTATAATTGATTAAGGGCAACAATAGAACACCAAATAACACAATATTTCGAATAATGATCTCAATATGCAATTAGAATAGCTTCGCCACTTCGAGGCGACCTCAAACCATATAATGAGACTCAAATGCTCAAAATAATGAAATACTACCTATAATACCCTATATATACTATTCATATGCTATGGCCATCACCAAGGCCGACCTATTAAGCATGAGAAAGTATAAATGATATAATAAAATGATATGGTAAGCCACAAGTCGGCTACTCATATCCTAATACAAGCAATTGGTTAAGGGCGTAGCAATCTGCATCCATCTCCTAAAACCACTCAAACTAAACCAAGTGATTTGTTTCAACCTAACTCACAAGGTTTGAGTTTGAGTTCAAGTTCAACAATGATAAAATTCAGTTCAAATTTGACAATCAATTAAATTCGGAAAAAAATATCGTGTTTAAGTTCGAAGAATAAAATATAGACTACGATAAATAAATATATAGAAATTTAATAAAATAAATAACAAAAATATAATAAAAGTTGTTAAGGATAAATAAAAACTCAAAAGTAAATATAAAATCAAAATGAACTTTAAAATATAATTGAAATATTAAAATAAAAGATAACTTAAAAATATTAAAAATCTAACAAATAGAAATAAAACCATAAACAAGAAAGGAAAAATAAGAAATAAAAGGCAATTCATAGAGTAAATAGTGGAAAACTTTCACGAACACACTCGGGAAGCTCGCGAATCAGAGAATAAACTGCAGCCTCCAGTGAAAGCTCGCTCCACACTCGGTCAGTCCCCCAGAAGTGCGTGACTTGGCTGCAAAGAAATCGAATACAGCTGCCATACATTCAGCTAGGGTACAGCCACAGGACACACAGTTAAGGCACACAATTTTTCCACATATTCCTCCAATTTTACTGTGTGTTCTATCTGCAATTTTTCTTGGCCGACTTTAGTGATTCTATTTTAATTTTGCAGGGGTTCAAAAACACAGAATTTTGAATTTTAGGGCAACAAATCATGCTCCTTGAGACTAAGGATATAGACATGCGGCAAAAATCAGACCTAAAAAAATCAGCAAATTTTGGCAAAATTTTGGTGCTTGAATAAAAATCGACGAATTTCGATTTTTTCCCGATAAATTTGGCGAACCTTGTGACATAGGTTTCAACAACTACAACAAATCAGACCTAATATAATTAACTCTAACTATGACGTACTGACTTAATATTTCCAACATTCCCCCTTTAGCACAGATATAGGTAAAGGAAACACTACACATGTACTGGAAATAAACATGTAGTTCGACACACACTTTAATAGATGGGAACACAAACCAATCCAATGGGGGTAGAGGGAATGGCCTCACTATTCTTCTGATCAAGAATACACACTCTCTGGAATGGTGAACAGTGACACAATTATTCACAACAAGATCATTTGGACTGCCTTTTATTGACCTTTACAACATAGAAACTACTCTTCACTACAAGAATGTTATGGGCCTCCGCTTCTCTTTTGTTCTACTATTGCAAGTGTATGATGGGCCTCGACTTCTCTTTTTAATTCTGATCCTCCGATTACTTGTGCCTCACCAAGCAAGTACAAACAAACTAGTGGGACATTGTCCTCACTGTATTTTCAGTGGGTGTTGGCCACCTCACTAAATCTCACATTTGCAGCAACTGCAAGTGATCGCTGCTACTCGATGACAGAAACAACAGAATTGGTCTACACTACCACTAGGCACCATTCTTTGCTTTAGTTTTTGGTGCAGGTTTTACAATTTCTTTAGCCATTGTACATCATCACTGAAAGTGATAATTAACAACTCTTCAGTTTTTTAGTCTTTTGGGCTCATTTTTTATTGCCACTACTGTGGTATACAGAATCTGAATTAGTGGTGAATTCAAAGCTGCTGATGAGCCTTATTCCAGCATTTCCTGCAGCCTCTTGCATGCTCAACCGGCTAGGTCAACCTTAATGTTCCCCTTGGAATGCACTCACAACCTCCATTCAACATCGGGTCTCCCGAAATTGAATCCTTACAAAGTTACAAGAGATGATTGACTTTGACAACTTCCAAATGACACGTAACTGATTTTTTTTAAATGATAAACAAACTTTTACTAAACCACTAAACTTTGGACCTAAATAAACTACTAATAGATTTGATTTTTAAAAAAAAATAATAATATTGATCACCGATTCAACCATAGACTCAAATATCTGATATGGCTTAAACACTAAACCTAAAATGTCATATAGAAATGAATATTTCTAATTCCTAAGACCAATTAACAAAAGGAAAATAACACAAAATGAAATACCACACCATTCAATTATAAAAGAATTTATTGCCCATTATGAAAGAGGACTCAAAAGCTCAAACTACGATAAAAATTCTATTTTATTGATCCTAGACATCATTTATAACTGACTAATCAAGAAACAACAAACATTTAAATCAAATTATATAACAAATAAATCACACTAAAAAAACTACTACCATAATGTAAAAAGTAAAAACAAATAAACCACTAATAAATTATTGCTTGTGATTCGTGAACTATAGATATGAAATTATAATGACATGCTACCTGTATTAAACTCATTTAATATGATGTCAAATATGCATGTTGATGGTGGAGACCATATTGATTTTAGCTATAAGACATTTAAGGCATCGGCATGATGGACAGCAACATGCGTGGAAATGAGAGACAACTCAGTTTTTAATGGCAAAGAAGGCAATGCAATTAATCTTGATTCTTTCCAAACACTATATAGATGGAGAGCGACACGCTGCTGGCAGATGGAATAAATACAACAGCCACACGATGTCATAAACGATGTAGGAATCGGTCCTTGCTTTTTTTCCCACCTGCATTCACAAAATTTATATGACACCGCACAATTCAAACAGTTCGATTAACATTTACTTAATGGATGTCTACAAGAAAATATATTGTAGCGCTTTTCTTTCCATAGAAATATGCCACAAAATGCCAGACTTTTTGGTCTTTGATCTTGGTATATCATATTCTTGTTACAAACCAATTTTTTCCTACACGAATGGGGAGTTTTCATGCAAGAAGACAGTGAGGAATGCTTTAAGTTTAAGTTTATCAATGTGTTATACTTATCATATGAATATTTGAAATTTCCTATATTTTTAAGGTTAAATGATAAATCTTACATGAAATCTCAATTCAACTCTAATTTTATGTATTAAGATTTGCTTTAGCAATGTTATCATATGAATATTTGAAATTTCCTATATTTTTTAAATTTTCCTTTATTTTTTAATAGTCGTCCCCTGCCATCCCCTAAAAAAAGGCCTAAAAAAATCCGTCCCGGAAACACGTCCCCTGTCGTCCCCGTCCCAAAAACTTGGTGGAACATAGATGTAAATTGATTGTGGCAGAATCGACAAGTCTATATAAGGCATTTCCCAATGCCTACAACTACAACCATGTCTTGTTTGAAATCAAACAAGAAATTCATAGAAAGGTTGGAATTTTCAATTAACTAATAGATAAGATATTTTTAGTATGAATATTGCAGCATTATTCAATACTATACAAATCTCCTATCCCTTCTACCGCATGTGATCTATCACCCAATGAAATTGAATAAGAACTTATGTTTGGAGTAAATTTTACATACTAGTCCTTACGACTCATGAAATATCTAGATGTGTTGGAATCAAAGAACCAACAACTAGTAGCTCTATTGTTTAAGCATGATGTCACGAGGGCATAATCTTCCTCATAATCATGTTTAGCTTCAATTGCTTCCACATTTGCTTGACCCCATGGCTTTTTGTTGCAGGAAAGAACATACCATCACTTTCGGTAATCCTTTTTACATGTTTGACCTTATGACAAGAATAACAACATTTCACCTAATATTTAAAAGTAGGTCCTACTGAGTTATGATTACACTTCCCCTTAGACTAAGCAACAAATGCACTCTTTGTTTCTCCGAACTAGACTCGTCATTTGTCTATCTACCGTGTTCCTTCTACAACAAAAAACTGACTTGATCAAATATCGGGGTCTAGCTTTGGTGTCCCCAGATTTCACCCTGAAATCGAGACTACCCTATTCAAAAAAATTGTACTTTTAAAATAATGGGTCGTTTTGTGTTTTTATTGCCAGAAAGTTCTTGTAATGTGTCAAGATATTCCCAAGGAGCCATATAAGCCATTTTCGCCAAATACCCAGATGCCCAAAATTGTTTTATTCTATCGTTGGGGTTTGCTGCATGGGAAATTTGTATTTAATTATTTTGAGCCCGTTTGAGGCAATTTGTGCTCCGGTTTAACCCTGTTGTGATCGTACATATCATTAATCCCACATACCAGTAGGGTTTTAACCAGGAATGAATCCTGGGCTTTATTTGTGACTTCTGGCAACGTTTTGTGTTTTTGTGTTTTCCTGTTTCGTTTTCTGTGAAATTTCTCTAGATCAATTCCTTTGCCGGTTTGGCTTGATTCTTGGCCTGGAGTATCTGGAGATCACATATGCACGTTGTGCCAGAAGGAATTCGCCATCGGGTGGTTCTTTTGGAAAAGACTAAGTCGTGCACCAAAAGCTCTTTCTAGGCTGGCCACAGATTTTGGAATAAGGGGGTTTGAAGTAGATCGGGGATTTTGGAAGCAGCGAGTAGGTGAGAATTTTGTACTGTCTAAAGAAGGTGTTTTTTTCCCATGGAAGCAATGTCACTTATGTCACTGATGGGAAAATTAGAGGCAAGGCGAGGTAGGAATTTCTTACCTGCCTTGCAGAGTAAAAATTTCCATTGTGAAATAAAAGAAAAATCACTTAAGGCATGAATGGGATTTTATTACCTGCCTTGCAGGGTAAATAATCCCATTATGAAAGTCAAACAACTTAAGTGAATCATGGGATTTTCAGGGCTGCCTTGCAGGGTAAATAATCCCATTGTCAACTGACTTTTAAAAATAGAAATCTCTTATGCCAAAAAGTGCGACCCCTTTAGGGAAGGAAAGGCAGCCTTAAATTAATTAATTTAATTAATTCCTTCTCCAATTTTGGCGCCCAGGCTTGTGGAAAAGTCAACAGAGGAAAGTAGACAAAGGGAAGTTGGAAATAGACAATTCTAAAATTAAATAAATATTATTTATTTAATGCAGCCCCTTCATGTCAAAAAGTGCGCCCCATTTGGGAGAGAAATAATACTTTTTAAGTATTAATTGATTTAATTAATTCATATTTTCAAAGTGGCTAAGGTCAAAGCATACTGTGAGACTTGAGTTAACTGGAAGCAAAAGTCTAAAATTAAATTAATTTAATTTATTTAATGGCAGATCATGAGCATGCACAAAATAGGCGCCCCATTTGAAGAGGAAAGGTTATTAATTAATTAATTAATTGCCAAGAATAGGAGGGGCAATAATTAATTATAGAATTATGAGGATTATATAAGTAGGGGCTACCATAAGGATGAATTAATTAATTCACACGCAGAGTGCAGCCCAGACAAAAAGTGTGCCCCATTTGGAAAGGATTTTTGCTCAAAAGAAGATAAAATTAATGCTAAAAGCTTCGAATTGGCACACAAAGTTGAAGGAGGTTGATTTGTGTCCGGATAATTGTTTGCATAAGTGATACAGTGCTTAGGTGAAGTTGGTAAAATTGATGCTTGCTTTGCATGCAAATAAAACATCGAATTTGGGGCAGCGAGGTTTGAATTATGCAGATTTTTATGATTATTTCCACTTTGTTCATGTTCCGGTTGCCATCTTTGTCTGAATTAATTGCAAGAATTCATTACAGGTGTTTTATAAGAGAAAGGGAGCTTAAATCAATGTCCAATACATTGAATATATCCTCCGAATCTGAAGAATTATCCAGATCTGCACCAGTTTTGAAGAATTTCGGTCGAGTAAGAAGAAAAAGAATTGTTCAGACAAAGATAGACACAGCCATGGCAAAGAGGGATGAAAAAGAAAGCACAACGGAGTCATGCATCACTTCTAAATTCACAGACATTGGAGACACAGATCTAGGTCCGGAACCTCTTTCCGAATTGATTGACAGATCCAGAGCAGGAAAGACTTCCCTCATGCGTGTAGTTAAAAGTAGTGGAATTATTCGAGCTGCAGCGTTTCCATACACAGCCCAGTTGCCAAAGTTCGTTATGGAGTGTGCTAGGTCTTACCATCCATCATCCAAATCAGTCCGAGATGCTACGGGGAAAACAATAATCCGATTGGGACGCGAGTTCATCAATTATTGTTTGAAGATTCCAACACGAAAGGTGGTGACTTCTATTAGCATACAAGATGCCGACAGCAGGTGGGAGAAGCATAGAGTTGACTGCGTGAACATTATGAACAACAGATACATGAAGAAGCCCAGATCTCCTTCCAAGTTCCTAAGAACTCTTCCGCGGTCCAATCTAGTACAAGAGGTAGATGATATTGCCAAATTGTTGTTTAAGATAAAGCGGCGAAGCAAACACTCACACCTTCCACACTGGATGTATGCTTTCATCAAGACCATTGAAATCAACAAAGCGGATTCAATAATCAATTGGTCGGAAATTATTAGCGACAACATTGGTGAGCAACTCCGGAACGTGAAGCGTACTTTCAACTTCAAAATGACTTCCTACTTGGTATACGCAGCAGACTTCACAAGGCATCTTCTCCAAGCTGGATAGATGTGGTGTTCTTTCCAAGGACCCCATTTTCGAGTGCTACCCACAACTTACTGTACCTGTGTGCAAGAAAGATTTCAAAGTGGTCAATGATGGATTCTTCTATGAATTCATTTGCAGGCTAGACAGGGACCTAAAGGCCAACAGGGTGAGCAAGGAAGCGTGGGAAGTTGTGTCCAGAATTGGTAGTCTCTTCATTCAGTTTGTGGATTTCACATACCTCAGGGTCACTGGCTTTTCTGGAGAACCGGTTAAGCTACCCAGATATCCGAATGATAGATTGATCACCATGGAGCTGAGCAGGCAACTTGTGGAGATGCATGACCTTCAGTCGAAACGGCACAAGTCTACAGGCTTCTTCCCGATCACTGTGGGTCATTATAGCTGCCAGAGCATTCATAGAGCTCGAGGAATGGAAGCGGAAATGTTCTCTGAGTACGAGCAAGAGTTCTTCCTGCACGGCTGAACTTCGATCCATTTGGAGTAGCCAGGAAGATGATCTCCTAAGAGTACGCACATGTGCCTTCATTAGAGGATTTCTAGATGAAGTGCAAAAGTGAGTACGAGGTTAGAAAGAAAGATTTCAACAGGCTATCAACACGGCAAGTGTTCGACTTTGGATTAGCACGGATACCTGCGGATCTTAAAGATGATGGGGTTGTGTTACTTGACACATACCATCAAATGGGAGGAGATAGAGCTGTACTTCAAGAGAACGTAGGGGTCTGCCAAACGATTGAGAAAAGGTCTACCGTTGTTCAGTGAATACTTCAAAGTTCTTGTGAAGGGATATTGCCTTGATGAAGCATTGATGAATCAAGTCATGGGCAACTTCGGCGCAAGAGATTCCCTCAAGAGGAAGCACGGAGGAGAAAGCAACAGGAGGCCCAAGAAGATGAAAGTGCACAGAAGGTCTCCTTCGAAGGAGAAGATCACTTCCACGGCCATGACGTTAGTTTCGGCTTCTCAACAATCCAGTACTTCACCGATTGTTGCACCTCAGCAAGACACTGCCATTCCTCAGTTGAATCCGGCAACATTCATCTTCTCTCCTCAACCACTCCGTTCAGCACCTGTTTCTGAAGAAACATTGAAGCTGCAGATGGTAGAGTTTGAAAGAACTAAACATTGAAGCTACAGATGGTAGAGTTTGAAAGAGCTTTGTCTTTGGATGATTCAGAGGATGGCAGCCACAACACTGTAGTAGTTTCTGATGGAGAGGAATCAGAGCGGGAGATAGTAGTACACTCAGCAACTTCTCATTCTCCGAGAAGTAATTTCTCGAATGGTTGATTTCACAGCTTGGTTCGGAAGCTACAAAGTGGAAATGAACTTGGAAGAACACGACTATTGGGAAAATTGTGAAGATATGAACACGAGAAACGTGGGGACATGAGCAAGATGACTCTTGAAGAGATCAAGTATGTTTAATGTGATGAAACTTCCCTGCGAATCTCTGCGCAGTGAAAGTCATGTGGAATCTCCAACATCGCAAAAAGAGACCTTGAGCGATCATATGGGGATGACACTTCATATGGGGTTGGTCTCAGCAAATGTTTTGAAGAGTGGCAATGTAAGTGGTATAAGTGGTGGTCACAATCAGGACCCCATGAAATTAAAAGCATTAAGCTCTCCAGGCCATCCAGATGCATAAAGCTCTTTAGCAAAGAATATTAAATTTATTCTCCCTAAAAACCCCAAAAAAGCTAATCGTGACTCTTGGGAGAAAGGTAAAGTGTAAACTGACTACAGTTCAAGCAGCTAAAGCCTTAATTACGAGTGATTAGACACCTTCAACAAATCAAATTTGTAAATTGATAATACACACGAGTTTTTATCCCTCTAACATAGTGAAGCACACTTGAAAAGGACCACTTTGAATCACACGATTTTGACAAGCTCGAGATTTCATGTAAATAATCTATTGTGCAAAAACGTTCAGAGAATGTTTCAGTTGGTCAAAAGATATAGAGCGTAAGTTCTAACGAGAATGGGAAATCAATAAAGTCCCTCAATGCTTCAACATCTGAATAAGCGAAGACAACTAACATGGTCCTAAGTCAAGGACCCACGTAAGCTCAAACACCCTAGTGGGTTGAAGAAAATGGTGAATACGAATGAGTAACATGTAGT
This sequence comes from Taxus wallichiana var. yunnanensis, assembly GCA_018340775.1. NCBI lineage: Eukaryota > Viridiplantae > Streptophyta > Pinopsida > Cupressales > Taxaceae > Taxus > Taxus wallichiana. Next base: position 281,125,832 of record CM031240.1, read on the forward strand.
CAAAGCTAGACCAGAAAATATGGATGTCGTTGGCTTCTTTCTCAAGCAGAAATATCCCAAGCTAGCAAAACCTCAAGGTACTATCCAGATTGATGAGATGGGTCAAATGCATACCAAATAGCCACTTCCCTGGTGAGAAAATGTAGGGAGGATATGGATGTTACTGATTATCTAGCAGCAGATCATATTATCCCGAAACCAAACAAAGGAGTAATCAGTCAGCTGTCAGCCACTTATGAGACTTTCGTGGATCAGATAATGAAAGACATGATCGCAAAAAAATCTTAAAAACTAAGTTAAACAACTTGGTGGTACATTGAATATTTCTCAGTTGTGTTGGCACTATAAGGGGCAGGCTCTCCCAAATTTATCTGGTGTCCTTATGGAAAATTATACTCTCCCTCAAGTGGGAGACATAGGTAAGTTTGCGAATGTGGTAAAAGGAATGATTGAAGATATGGTAGCATATATTTCAATGTAATTGAATAATCTTCTGAAAGATATCATAAGCTCAATACCAGCTACAACAATATACATGATTTCTCAAAAAAAGTGTTCAAAAAAGCAGAGTTGTGGAAGTTTCAGATCTATTTGACATGTCAAAGATAGCTTTGGAAGACTTAGTAGATCACGGTATCTTCATTTCTACCAACGAGGATTCTTCTGATGAACAGGTACACAAAATTGATTTACATGTTGAACAGCTGAGGAAAGCTAGCAAACGATTGGATAAGGATGTGGATGAACGTCCTAAGGTGCTATATGACAGATGAGTTCACCATGACAATGTGTTGCCCTCTTTTCAGTGAAATCGGTAGCTGTCATGCAGTGAAGAAAATGAAAACCAAATTACGGTAGCATCTTTAAAAAGCTCTTACCAAGCCCCTGATATTGACAAGGATTCGTTCAATAAATTGATGAAGGACTCAAGTGAATTAACGAAGCAAATGGGACAAATCAGAAACATGATTCACTGAAGTATGAGTATTCAAATTGTCTCTTTAAGTGGGAAATCTGAATTCAATTTGTTGGATCTCCAAAAGAAGGCAAAGTGCAAGATGTTTGCAGTCGTGTTTCGCAACTGCAAATTGAAAAAGGATTTGTCTTTGCAGCAACCAATTGTAATTGATTCGGATAGCTCGGGCAGGGCCCAACTTGACACTTCAGACAAAGTAAACAAGTCACCCACAGATGCCACCTCATATGTGCCACTTCATTTTAGTCAATCAAAGTGGTGCATATGAGTTATTTCTGGAATTACTTTTCACTTGCTCAATTAGATGTAAAAAGTTAGTTGAAGTGATTAGCATAACTACCTTTGGAAACATTTTCAATACTATTTACTATTTTCCATCCAAAGTTTTGACAGTTATGTTGCATGTAGAAGCTTTGTTTTCAACTGAAGAGAAAAGTAAGCGATAACTTTGTGTCTCATTCTCTTCATCCATTATTAATCTTTATTTTTAAATAGTGGTTGGTGGAATGCCTCCGGGATTTCATTCATTAATTTGATAAGTTTGTGTAGTGGACTGTCAGGTATTCCCCTTCATTTGAATCTTTGCATGTGGATTAGTCCCCTGCCTTTATTTTATGAAACATGCAACGTATTTTAAGTCATTTAATTTTAAGTAAAATCACACCCAAAGCAATCCAATTATTTCACAATTTTATAGTTGTAAGTCTTTGTGAATATCTTTTCTTTTTCTGTAAAAATTGAAAAGGGACCCTCTCCAAATAATAGAGAGGAACTAATGTTCCTCACACTGTTACATCAAGATTTGTCTCATTACAAATCTAAGTGCTAACAGACCCAAATGATCTTTACTTGGATTTCAACCTAGAGGTGGAAAAATCCATTCCATGCAAATTAGATTAACCTGTTTTACCAAATGTAAAACATATCCACCCTCGATGCAATCAACTGATTGATCACTGATATAGCTGCCATAGATACACTGAGTGGACCCACTTCTCACAAAAGCTTTCTAAAAATATGACTGTCTAATTTATAAAACTTTGAATGATTGGATCCTATGGTTAATATATGTTGGTCTTCCTCATCAGCCTCCTAGGGCCAGGACTGTCTGAAAATAAAAACCTGCTGGGAACAGATTTTATTAGTAAATGCGTGCTGGTCAACAAAAGTACCAACTGATTTAGCAACTGGCTTCATAATTCCTAGCAATGAAGTAGACCCGGAGACTCTGGAAAATGTGATTGAAAATGCAGTGTAATGCACGAGACAATAAGAGAGAAAAAGTTCCAAACAAAAGAATTTTTTTTAACTAGCTATGGCTTTATAACATTGATATATCATCATATAACTAATTAAAATTTTAATTTTAGTGATTGACCTAATTATATTATGTAGTGTGCAAATATGTTCCACAACTCCTAACTTTGTAAAATGTTTTATTTTTAATTTTGTATTCTGTGACTCTCCTAGAAATCATAACCAATCAATAATCCACTAAAAATTTGTGTGCACCTAAGTAGGATCACAAGTGGAGCATAGAGAACTAACTCACAAAAAAGGATTGCAAATGCCAGAAAGAAACAAAGAGCAGCCTTGGGCTGTCCAACATCACTATCTGATCGAGCACATATAATTTGTTAATTATTCAATTTAAATGAAAAGTTGGCTCACAATTGTAACCTTCTTGTGTCAAGTAAATTAGCATGAACACAAATATATTGTTGTCCAAAGGAAGTTTAGGTTTGCAATCCTTGTATTGAGGAGGTGGTGAGTGGAATGAATCTAGTGGATTGTGCAAATGGAATTTTATATAGATTTTATTTTATACCAGTTTAGCTTAGGACTGAAACACTAGCCCACACTTGCTAAGACATCCAAGTTCAGCTCGGCTGCAGAGAAGTTCTCCAGCAGGCACAAACCAATTGCCAGAAGCAGGAGATACTGAAATTATATGTTAGTGACAAAGACGTTACAAGGAAAAGGAAAAATGGAAAAACTTAGCTTGCCGGAATGGAAAGAACATGGATGCAAAGACCCATGAACCCAATGTGCAATAAGGCCAAAGAAAACAGAAAAAAAAGGCCTATCAAGCCAACCAAAATGGATTCAATACTGCAGAGGGGCATAATTGAGGTCACTCATCCATTAGGGGGAGGATAGGGTTCTTTTTAATAGTGCAACATTAAAATCACATAACAAACTAGAAGGCCATATAGGGATTGCAAATCAAGTAGAGGTGGATTAACATCACCTTGAAAACTTGAAAAGTAGGAAAACCCAGCCCTTCAATTGTTGACGTAGATAATTACTTAATTTATAAATTGAAAAAACCTACTCATCAATGGCCATAAGGTAAGCATTTTCAAAATATATGTTCGCAAAAGTGAACCATGTCAGAGGGCACAACTGAGATCATTGATCCACAGGAAGGAAGGAAATAATGTTACAAGATAGGGGGAGGATAGGTTCTTTTTAAAAGTGCAACTTTAAAACCACATAACAAACTAGAAGGCCAGCTAGGGATTGCAAATCAAGTACAGATGAATTAACATCACCTTGAAAACTTGAAAAGTAGGAAATCCCAGCCCTTAAATTGTTGACATAGATAATTAAATTATTAATTAATTTATAAATTGAAAAATCTGCTCATCAATGACCATAAGATAGGCATGCCGCATTTTCATAATATATGTTTGCAAAAATGAAACATGTCAGAAGGCACAACTGAGATCATTGATCCACAAGGAGGAAGGAAATAATGTTACAAAATTCTCTCTAATAACAAAACTTCAAAAACATGCAATCAACTAGAAGATCAGATGAGAGTTACAAACTTACAAATCAAATAGAACTAGACTATCCATCACCAATTTAGGTTGAAAAGGAGAAACGTCCTAGCCTTCAGGCTTCAATTGTTGATGAAGATTGTTCTACAAATTTATAAACCAAAATCTACCATCCATCAATGACAATCACGTTCACCAAGCATTTTCATAATTTAGAATATAGACAGAAAGTAACCACACAAACAGTAAGATCAAATTCCATGGGAGATGGCATGTCAAATAGATGACTCTAATCACAGGTTCCTACTAGGAAACTACGCACATCTTACCATGGTGTTATGCCCTATATATTAATTCTTTTGGCTAGAAATGTTGCAACTCCACAGGAATCGCACTGGTGATATCAGTGGCAAGTCACTTGAACAATCCTACTTCATTTATCAAATGTCTTAAACATGAAAAATACCAGTAAAGTCTGTACCATACAGCTTTAGCAACCTCATTCCTACAACCTCTTAAAATTAAGGGTTGTTATTTGCAAGGAACTTTTTCCACTCATGGGAATCCAAATTCATTTATCAAATGTTTTATACAAGAAAAATAGTTGTTTAATCTGTACCATAATAGTTTTAGCAACCTTGTTCCTACAACCTCCTAAAATTAATGGTCATTATTTGCGAAACGTTTTCCACTCATGAGAAGCTTCATAGTTCATTGAAGATAAACCAAGAGACCAGTATATTTAGTTAGAATAAATATTTCACATTCAAATGAAACAAACAGGATAACTTGGGACAGCCATAAAATAACGAAATCAGAAAAAAGAATGCAGTTTACCAATGCGGCGTACCAAATGGAGGTTCTTCACTTTGCCATATTTGCTCATCTCCTGCAGAATAAGTAACAGATCAATACATGGGCCACAAATTCAGACAGCATTCTTTTCATATTGTTTGATGAACCTGAACAAGAATACCTTTTCCAAAGACTCTTCTGTTGTGGTACGTGGGAGGTGACCTACAAATACGGTACAATAGGGATCGCCACTAACCTTGGGATTGCCAGTTGGATCATCTGAAAACATGGCGATAGCTTATCATTACACCATAAGTTTTTCGAAAGAAGACACAATAGCATGAAAAACCTAGACAAACAAAGCATGTGTACTAATAAAAAGGTCCGTGTGGAAGGCATTCAAAGTACTAACAGAGCCCAGCTGTAGCACAGAGGAGTGCACGGTATACGCCATTATCATGAGCAGTGATATCAGTGCCATCAATACTGCCTGCTTGAATGGGGTGATATGAATCTGCATAGAATACTGCATTTATGTTAGCATTTGAGCTCATTCTCCTTTCATATGATTCTGTATAATCAAAACATGAACAATGCCAATGAAATCTTCAGAGCCATAGGAGGAGAAAAGAGCTGACATGACGAGAACTTTTCACACTTCCCTTCAACAGCTAAACAATATGCAACACCAAACAATAATTTCATAGTATATGGCATGTTAAAGATTAACAAAACAACAATACCTTAGCACTAAATTTAATGAGTCACTTCCAAACTTCTGTATTGATTGTATATAATGATTTTTAGAGGGAGGCATGAAAGCGCTTATCATTGCTTCTCAATCAACCCATCATGCTTATTGGTTGAAACAACTAAATATACATATGTGCAAAAAAAAAAACTTTTTTTTAAATAAATGTTTCATATACTAACAAAAAACAATATTTACAACAAGGGTTGTACAAAGAATAAAGAACTGTACAATAGTATTTACAAGGAAGATTACAGCTTAGTTCATAAAGCAATCAGAACAGCAATAAAATCAGAATAACTCCCGGGCTCTAACTTTTTGCCTCCTGGTGCAGCAGAAAACCTTTTGCAAGTAATTACAATTGAATTTCACCTTTCCAGAGTGCATACCTCATTCTTGAAGACATGATTACATCTAAACTTCCAATAATGAACAAGGCAGAAAGTCGTACACAATTCCAAATACTCCTTAAAAGGGTGACGGATGAGAGCATTGGAATCACCTAGCAAGGTTTTCCGTCAATGTGTGTGTCCCTGAAAAAGAGCTTGCAGCCTGGATTGAACAAACGTCCAACATGATTTAGCAAAAGAACATTCCCACAAAAGATGTTTAACAGTTTCCACATTTGAGAAATGAATACAAAGACCATCAGTAAGGCCACTCTTGGACAATCAAGCCTTTGAAGGAAGCCCCTAATATATCACAATCCAACCAAAAACTCAAAGTTTATAAGAGACCACTACTATCCACACACTATGTAGTCTGCAGATACATACTGCTTCTGCATCCGAAAACATCCATCTCATGTTGAGAACAGGTGCAAGGGATCGTTTTTGATGTAACAAGTGATAAAGACAATGTGTGTCATATTGGGAAATTGGATGTCCATAAAGCCATTGCCAATCTTGCCAAATAGGCCCTTGCATGTCCAGATTCATCTTAAATAAGTCTTCTTGGGGAATAAGATTCTAGATTTCCTTTAAAGAAGACCAGTCTGTAGAGATTAAAGCATACTCACGGGCTAAGGATCACCAATCCTATTTGCATGTATTGCTGTCCCACAAATCCATCCAGAAGAATAGCCTTTTTGCTGAACTTGTGAGCCTAAAGACGTGGGATAGTGACTAGAGATATGTCCTGTAATTTCTAGGTCCATATGGGTATGTTGGCCAGATCCCACCCAGTTCGACTACCAAAAACTCTCCAAGTGACCAAACCTGCAATTTTATGCCAGGCTGTCTAAATACCTCTGAAAACAAAAGATCCGACAATCTGAAAATTAATTGAATCAACAATGATATCACAAAGGCCAAAGGGCCCTCTGATCTTGCTCAAATGACAGGCTGCTAATAATTGATGCCTCATGAAAATCTGCCATGAAGAAGAACCCTCCAAGTTACGGATCACCCATTTGGCTGCCAAAATACATCCCTGTGTGACAATATCTCTTAAATCCAACCCTCCTTCCTTGGGCATTATACAAACAGCCCACGGAACCAAAGGAAGGCTCCGAATATTTTGACCAAAAATACGTTCTTCAAATTTGTTTGAGATGAAGAAATTGAGATTTTGACAGCAACCAACATGAAACATAATAAACATGAGATGCTTGTAAAATTTTGCTCACCATAGTTAATCTACCCACAAAGGAGAAATCATTGTTTTATCAATAAAGAAGTTTTATCTAAATTCATTGAAGAACCCACTCCCACATGCTCATTGAAGCAAGATTCGATCCAAAAGGAATGCCTAAATATCTGACAATAGTTCCGGTGGACCGTGGAACAATGACCACTCAAGTGGAATCCAAGAAGGTACATTATCCTAACCAACAAGCCAATATTCAGATTTGTGATGACTCACAACAACTCCAGATGCAATGCAAAAAGTATCCAAACACTCCTTGGCACCCTCAATAGAGTTCGGAGTTGCTTGAATAGAAAGAGAATCATCAGCAAAGTGATTGTTAAGCATTTGGAACTCATCAGGCAAATAAATACCTTGAACTCTTCCCTGAGTGCAAGCAGCTTCTGGGAACCAAGAGCATCAGCAGTAAGGACAAAGATATGGTGCAAGTGGGCAACCCTGCCTTATGGAATGATGAAACATAGTACATGGGGAAAGTACATTGTTAACAGCCACAAAAGAGGAAGCACAGAAAAATAAAGTGTGCACCATCATAAGAAACTGTGAACCAAAGCCAAGAGCAATTAGCATTTCTGAAATGAATGCAAATTTTATTATTGAGCTACAATGTCAAAGTAGTTCATTTGACTCATAATTTTGCTTCCTTTAACATTAAGTAGAATAAAAAATAATTGTTAAAGAAACACAGAAGTTTAGCTTTCTCAACATTCCAGTTAAATTTCGTTAGGATAGTGTTAAGACCATAGTTACCAGGTTCGGGAATCCGGACCCGTTCTGAAGGACCAAAAATCCAGAAATGCGGAGTTCCCAATAAAGTTGGAAAAATACAATTTGGAATATATATACACACAACATAAACAAATAATAACAAACTAATATCAACTAAATATTAACATATTTACTAAGTAAATAACTATTGAGTATCTAAAATTTAATTACTAATAAATAATATGAACTAAATAATAACTAAGAAACATTTACCGTCATATTAATAAATTGTTATATACTGATCGTTTATACTAAAAAGTTAAAAACCCTTGTCTAAAATTTTAAAACTAAACGTATTTAAAGACTCGATCTAAAAAGACTTATTGGACCACTGTCGAGCACTACCGCTGCCGAGTGCCACCACAAAGAAGAAGAGAAGATTATCATGGCTCAACATTAGATTTGTTTATGTCATCTCTTTTGCAAGATTTGTTTATTGTTGAATCAAAGGTAGGATTCTGTGGGACAACTACAAACTGGCATGAAATCATAGCGACGAACAATAACTCTACCCTCGAACTTCCCCTCAAATAGGGATGAGAACTGGGACGCTTCCAACAGGAATATCAAGTCACGAAACTCTGCCCTCGATCTGATATCAATTTTTATCGTTGCTGTTACTTTGTGTTTTTAGTATTAAGTTTCTTTAACTTAGAAAAGGACGAACAAGATCAGATTTATCCATTCGCCTCAAAAATTCAGTTCAAACCGAATTTGATCCAAATCCAGCCGAACTTAGTAACTATGGTTTAGAGTTGACCAATTCCTGACACAATTCTTGGCCCTATTCTTCTAAAGGAAAGACTTTAGGTGAGGTCAATTACCATTTAGTTTGTATCTACCACCAGTCCCTATTCATGCTCCCTTGACCATCCATAGTAGTTCCCACATTACAAACTTTACAGCTTTTCAATGAAATTGCTCAAGTGTTTCAAAACCATTCTACATTTCTAGTTTGGTGTGACCTGATCGAAGCATAGCCACACCGGTTTGCCCTTTTCCCTTGAGTACCTTGGCTATTTGCGCAACATCATGCCTTGAGCACCTCCAAACAGTTCCACACATCATGGACATTTTATGCAGTGCCAGGATTTACTCTACGCAGCTCGGAAGACAACATTGCTCCCTTCACCCAAAATGAGGCAACGCCCCAATATGATTCAAGGGGTTTCCCTCACAGGACCAAGGGGCAGCATCCTTGAAGAATTTGGTTTGAGCTTGCAAACAATAAACTCCGTTGTTTTATTCATTTGATAAAATTACACATTTATGGGTTAGTGTTCTCCTTAAGATAAGGAATCAAGTCTTATCTTCACACAATCTCTAAAATCTCTCTAACACAAGCCTATCTAGTGAATTATTTCATAACAATACATACACACATATCTAGTACATTTTCACATACACACATATACTATATGTACGTACTAACAAATATCTCCAACATTCCCGCCTTCCTAGTACAGACGTGAGAAAACACCACTCAAGAACTGAGACAAACACATTCCTTAATACATGCTCTATTGGATGTGAACTCATCAACCAAGTCATTATAGTTAACACATAAACCATTTCATAGGAACTCATCAACCAATCCATGATGGGAACTCGTCAATCAAACCAAACAAAAGTAGTGGGAATGGCCTCACTACAACTATGATGAAGAACACATTCTGCTACAACAACAATGGTAAGGATTTCCACTAACACGCCACACGCAGAAAAAAAAAAGATTTGAGGACCGGGTCCTCGTTGTCCCATTGCAGCCTTTGTTCTTGATCACTGTCACATGATCACGAACAACGTAGGTGATGGCTGTGCCACTAAAAATTACCCTTGGCTTTAGTATGTTTGGCACAGTTTTGCCACTATTTCATTGTGCAACCCCTTCGTTAGTGGCGAACTTGAGGTCGCTATTGGACATCCTACCTTCATTGACTCTGACCTCCAATGAAATGTTTGCTAACTCAGCAAAATGGATCTTGAGGCTCAATTGCATGTTGTTTTCAATAGAAAAACTCCCCATGGGACTAACACCTCTATTGGATGTCGAGTTCTTCCAAAAATGCATCCATTACAAGGCAGATTTTCAAATTTGAATTTTTCACATACATTGATTTATTTTGACATTTTTTTATGTTTTGACAACTTAATTTATCCTAGACACATTGACAATTTTTGAACTAAACATTGACAAACTATAGGTTATAAAAGAATTATTCACATAAACAATTAATTTTTAAAAAAACAAAACCTAAAGAGAAGCTTTATTAGAATAATCCATAGACTTAAAATTAAAAACTAATCACAAATAACACTAAAAAATTAATGAATCACTAAACACTAAACTTTCTTAATTCTAAGATCTAACCTTATAGCTTTTAAGCCATTTAGGCGATTATTCATCCTATGACACAATAAATAATAAGACAAACTATAAACTAATCGCACATATCTTATAGCTTTGGCTATTATGCAAAATAGCTTGTACACGTATCAAGATATCTCAGTCTTTGGGGCAGATGTATGGTGGAAACTGCTAGATAGCTCTTTGAAAAAATAGGGGAGATGCACCAATAGATGAGCACCCTAACTTTGCACATGTAAGAGGGCCATGTAGGTGCCTTGTTGGTACATAAAAAATACACCATTATGCAGCATATGACCCAAAGGTATGCCCATTTTAGTTTAGTGTGCTCAATTGGAGGGAAATGCATAATTTGAATCTATTTAGTACAAAAAGTAGGTGCACCAATAGTTGAGCATGGGTGACCAATAAATGAACATCTCACATGTCATTGTCACATCCCTCTTTGTAGTATCAAACTTTTGATGTAATAATTGACATATGTGATTGATTATGTCGAGTTTGAATTATTATGCTAGAGTGTTTAATTTTGTTTATTTAAATGCAATTTGGGATAAATATTATCATTGACAATAATATGATTAGCACTTCCTCTATTATATCATGTCAAATTTATATCATGATCTGGTTAACTACTTGTGTGTTATTGTTATGAGTTGGTTGCAGGATATATTTCCCTTGGACTGGAGGGAGAGCATCATCAAAGAGGGGAGTAGATACAAAGTTATGGTACCAAAAGATAAGAGAGGGAAATGTGTACCCCTAAACCTTAACAATGACATAGTTATACCACTAGTAAATGGGTAAGATGTTTTTGTCATTTTACATATACTTTTTAGTACGACAAAACACTTTAGTATTTTGTAGGATGTGAAAATACCATCGAGTGTTAGATAACTTATTTAGAATTCAAGTCTCCATTTTAACTCAAGTCTGGTTATAGGTCCACTCTCATATATAGTTTAAAAGTATTTATAGCTCATCTTATATTTTAACCGTAAAACACTTACAAATTGTTGAACTAACCATCTCCTTTGACTTGCACATTTAAAATACAACCGACATTACTAATATAAATCTATATTTATATTACTCTTAATATACATTAAAAAAAAAAATACATGTTCACATAGTTATTAAAATGAATTGTTAATTTTAAATGGTGTTTTCCATATTTTGAAGAGCAATATTGAAATTTTAATGTCACCTAAAAATTATTTTAAAGAAGAACATAAGCGGCCTTTACATTAAATATTAGTATTCTCTAAAGGGTAAAGTAGAAGAAACAAAACAAAATAAATTAAAGATAAAATAAAATGGCAATGGATAGTGAATTATTGCGGAGGATAATATTGAGGGGAGTGCCACTCAATTAATTCACTGACAAAGATGAATGCATCCTACCACATTTATTATGGAAGGATGGGCTGCCATAAGGTAATAAATAAGATACTACATTCTCGGATCTATAAGAGGAGGAAGGAAATAGGAAGTGGGGGAGATTATTTTTTTTTAAAACATTTTTCTTTTAGAAATTTGGGAGCAACAAAAATGGGACCAAGAGTTTAGAGTAGCATATTATTTTGGAAGAAATCTGCAAGTGAAAGAGTTAGCAAGGAGCTAAAAGAAAATTTGGGAAGTGCAGAGCAACTAGAAGGAGACATAGTGGTTGGAGTGACAATTTGATATCCTGAGAGCTCTTTATGCATACAAATAAATAAACAAGTGCAGCTTGAACAAGTAGGCATTTTTCTTAATTTACTTTGTGAACACTTTTTTACCTGGTTTTATTTCATGCTTTTGGGTTTATATATATGGTTATGCAATTTTTGTTCCAAATAAACTCTCTACATTTTTATTCTATCACATGCCTATACCTATTATAATGTTCTTAATTTTGGAATACTAAATAATGTGTAACTATATATTTACGGAAATAGTTAAAATTCCAAGGAGCTTTTTATGAAATGAAATTACGTATATTTTATTACTTCTATGTTGTGCATTAGTGTAAAATATTTATATTCCAACCTTTGAGTTAATAACATAACCGTGTAGGTTATTTCTGCATCTTTACTCTAACTATATATTTACTGAAGTAGTTAGAATTCCAGGGAGATTTTTATGAAATGAAATTACCTATATTCTATTACTTTTATGTTGTGCATTAGTGTAAAATATTTATATTCCACCCTTCGGGTTAATAACATAACTGTGTAGGTTATTTCTACATTTCTACTCTAACTATATATTTACGGAAGTAGTTATAATTCTAGGGAGATTTTTATGAAATGAAATTACCTATATTCTATTACTTCTATGTTGTGCATTAGTGTAAAAAAATTATATTTCATTTTCATCATTGCTATTTAATAAATGATAATATTATTTTATGGCAGCAACCTTGTTATTTCTAAATTATTCCAACCTCCAGGTTAATAACATAACCGTGTAGATGGAGAATTTCATTTAAAAAATAATAATAATAATTTAAGAATCTCATAATTCTTTAATTAATGAATGTGCATATAAAGGTGGAATAAAATTTAAAAAGAAAAAAGAAAAATTCAATGTAAGTCAAAGTTCTAGTATGGGCTAAGTAAATAAAAATAAATTAATTAAAAAATTAAAATAACAATAATTACTAATCGTGGGAATTTAGAAATTTCAAATAAATTCAATAAAGAGAATGGAAATATAAGTATAATAATCATTTAAGGTATATGGACATAAAATGATTATAAATGATAATAAAATAGAGAACAATGGATTATATTATATTTAAAATTAATATGCTACCTAAGATAAATTTCAATATTGTATATTAATATTTCAAGCAGCAATATTTAATTTATTAAAATTAATATTGTATTGCTGCTTGAAATATGATTGAGCTTATGCTTCCGCACCTTACAACGAGTAGTCAAACTTACTATGTCTATCATTATCATACAAACCATAGAATTATCATTAGAATCTTGTTTTCTTGAATTTAACAATCCTCAGTAAAGCGGGGTAAATAATACTTTGGTTCGTCGATACGATGTGTTATCACCCACATACCTATCAGAGTTATTCACATATTAAGTCTTTGTTTACCTTGGGGAGATCAATTGTCATCCAGTATGGGGTTAGGAGGGATGAGATGAATCAGTAGCTATGAGTAATGTATAGTGAACATTGGAAAGTGGGACTAAAAGGATAAGGGAATTAGTTTAGTCTTCACCATGACTCAGTAAGAGTGGATATGGGTCATTTTTGGGGTTACCAAAGATTGACCCAATGTTTGGGGTTACCAAGCATGTCTTGTATACGAGTTAGGATACATTGGGGTAACCTTTTATAATCCAAGTCTTATGACCATAAGCAATTAATACTTGGTATTAATAAGAATGTAATTATTCTTTTCCAGTTCACCATCGTGTATTACATCATGACTGGTTAGGTCATATGATATAAGGATTTGTATACATGGAATACTCTTTTGGTATCATTTTTAACACTACCTTCTTCGTGAAGGGTAGGGCCACTCTCGGGATACGAGAGTTGTGCAGGGAACCAAACTGGCTCTGTGGTTGGAGGAAAAGCGCTATGATGATGCTTTCCCTCGACATGATCTCAAATGTTATCTCGATGGTGCTCACATTGAGAATTATCCTTATGTTCTTCCATATCAGTGTCTCTCAACAAAATATTGTATTCTTATTTGTAATTTAAGAAAATCATGTTGAGCATAATGATCATATAGTGTACTTGAAAACTAATATGTACAAAGTTGAAAACACAGAATCTTTTGTACTTGTTATCCCGTAAAATTGACAAGGGCAATTTTACAGATAACCATACCGAAATTTTGTTCCGATCCCTCGTCAGGGATCCCTTGCGTTCGGAACGTTGCAAAATCCCTTCCGGGAAATCTGGTTTTCCGAACTTAGTCGATTTTTGGTCTTTTTGGCCGGGCGCATAGAATGACTATGCAACATCAACTTTTGATGCGCCCCCTTTAAAGCCTTTGGCGCATCCTTTCTTGTGTCAGCAGTCATTTTGATGCGCCTCTCTATGTTGAGGCTTCCCTGCGTGCGCCAAGGCGCATGCGCCTTCCTGTCAACATATCTTTTGTTGCGCCTCTTTCTGGTGCGCCAAAGGCGCACATTTCCCTCTGTCAACACCACTTCCGGTGCGCCATAGGCGCACATATCTTCATGTTGACGAGTCTTTCGGTGCGCCAAAGGGCGCATGCTTTCTCATGTCGACAGCTCATTTGGTGCGCCCCTTTAGAAAGTTGGTGGCGCATTTATTACTGCCTCGCCTATATATAGGCGCGTCTGCGCTGTCATTGTCACCGGAGCAATCACGTGACTATTTTCATTATTTTCTCTGACCCTGTCAGCGCACCTGCCTTGTCGCTTTCGATTGCGTTGTGGACCCGTTCTCACGCTTTTTCATCGTTTATATCTGGGTAAGTGGCCTTCTGCCCTTCGTGCGTTTTGTTTTGTGGTTTTTGGCTGTTTGTGGGTGTGTTTTGGATTGAAAAGAAAGATAAAATTCATCAATTTGCTTCCTTCCCCCTTTGTCTTTCCACATTTCCTCCTCTTTCCAGATCTGCTGGTAGAGGAAGCTCTGTCCTAAAAAATAATAGCTTGGAACCCCTTTTGGTATAGCACCTCTTCATATCCCACAATGAAACTTGCAAAGAGAGCTTAGCCATATGTGGAAACCCCTCTGGGAAAAATCTGAACCTAAAAGAAAAAGGAAAACTGTATTTTCCTTTGGCGCATTGGCATTCCATGCTTCATCATAAAAAGGTGCGCCCTCATGGCGCACTTCCCTCGCATGCTGCAAATGCTTTACATGCGCCACTTGGCGCATCAAACTTGGATGCAACATAAAGATTTCCTGCGCCCTTTTGGCGCACCCAGCATCCATGTAACAGTCTCTTTCTATGCGCCAAATGCAAAGCTATACAAGGCGCAGGCGCGTCCCTCATCGCAGCAACGTTGTGTCATGCGGACCCTCCATGCGCCGCGCCAGTTCCCTTAAGCGCGCAAAATGCACATGTTACATAAACCCTATATGCGCCCTTTGGCGCACCGATGTTCCGTGCAACACAAAGTTTTCATGCGCCTTTTACAAAATACATCCATATGGCGCGGGCGCACTTGTCCTTACAGCAACACAGAATGCATCCTGCAGTGTCTGCGCGCCATGCGCGCCCTTTGGCAGCTGATTTAACCCTTGCAACAGTCTTTTCCTGTGCGCCTTACCTATTTAGCTCTCTGCATTTTGCAATATCAAGCGCCGAGGCCTTTAAATTGCTAACTCTTTCTTACATCGAGCATTTGATGGAAAATCAAAGCGGTGACGTGGCTTCCTTCGATTGGGTTTCACGTCTTATTCTTGCAGATCAGCAATTAAGCTCAGAAGAACATATGTCAACATCAAGCAAGAGACCCACCAAATCCAAAGGCAAGGCCAAGCTTACAGAGGAAGAAATGAAGTATAAGTATCAGAGGGCCAGAGGTCACTTTTGACGCAGAGTCCATCAATAACCTGCTGGCCTGTCGGGATTTCATCGGGTTCCTCATAGAAGCTGAGAAAGAATATTCCAAACTCCCGAAGAAGCTCATAGGCGAGCGGGAGACTTGCGAGGCGATCAGTGAGCGACACAAGGATCCTTCCCAGGATCAACTAGGGCCCATGATCAGCAAGTTCATGGAATACCGCGCTCAATTCCACATCTCGTCACCTGAGCAGTAACAAAAGCAGGCTACTCCCTTTCGGCCGCAGGATGACGATGATGAATAGTGGCTTCTTCTTCTTCTTCTCTCTCTTCTTCGACTTTCTTTTTGTAAATATCTAAAGTATGTTGGCACAAAAGATGACATCATCCATGTTGCACCATGGGATGATGTCATCCATCAAGTTGTCAAAAGTCAACATGACTTTGAGATATTTTGTAAATATCTTTGTAAATAGGTGGTTGGCTCCTTTTTGCCTTCTTTTCTCTCCTTCTTCTATAAATACCCCAATACTTGTTGTATTGTGGATGAGTGAATATCTTTCAGATGAAAAATAGAAGTGAGGAGAAAAGACTTTGAGCTTTTTGTAACAGAAATAATTATTAATACAATATTTAGACTTTGTGCTGAATACATGTGTTATTTGCATCAGATCTTTCTTATGTCGGACCTATGTGTTTATTTGTTAAATGCCTTACATTTTTATTGTCATTTATTCATCAGTATTGTTTTGCTCGTTTATGCAAGTAGGTTTGGCTCTGTTTACTACCAATCCCAAAACATAAACCTTCTGACCTTTCTGCTTTGGAATTCATTTCTTTTCTTCCTTCGGACCTGCTCTTTCTTCATCTTCTCTTTCATTCCTTTCTTTTCGCAGTCGAAAACACCCTACTGGGATGAGATCCCAAACCCCGAAGGCAGAATATTGTGAGACTTGCACAGATTCCTGCTGGTAGAATAGCAATAAACCAGTTTCGCTTTGTTGACTCAAAGAGGGGCTATGCCCTGCACACTGTTGGCTCGTTTATCCATAGATCTGCCCAAGCGAGATTTTCGGACCAACAGTACTATTAGTATCTTTGTCGCAAAAGGAAATGGGTAATGAATTAGCTCTATGTTATTACATTCATATGTTAGCATGCTCTCTATGCTTAGTGAATAGGACAAGGTGGAATGAATTCATTCTCTTATGTAATTATCTTATCGATTACTATAATATTGGTTAATTGATTAAAAATTGCAAATCGATGATGTCGTTGGATTATTGTATTTTCATTCAATAAACAAGTATTAGTTGTTTCCTTTGGTTTCTACATCATGGATAGTTTAAGTTAAGAAGTAGAGATTTGATTCCGTCTTTGGTGGAATCATATGGAAATTCACATGAAGGAATTTATATAAATAATAATAATAATAATAAATCGGGTGTTTTTCTAGTATTCTACAAAGGGGTTCTTACGGTCATGATATGATTGGCCCTTACACACTATTAGGTACAAATTGCATATTTATTGGTACATCTTTATTTTTATATTGAGACATTCAATCACAATAAATGTTCATCTTTTGGTAATGTTCATTAATTGGTGCCTTTCCCCTATAATGGCCACATTGATTTCTTGACTTGAATTGGAAGAATACGATCCACATAACAATTTTCAAAGTAGCAATTATTAAAACCAAACAAATAGAAACACCAATATAGGCATGTTTCCACTTCTTTTCTTTAAAAACAAAAAACATAGCATTTTATTAAGAAAAACACAAGATTACATATACGGTTGTGCCAAGCCTGAAAGCTATTGGTCCAAGCTTGAGCATCATACAACAAAAAAGCAGAAGTAATCATGACAGAGAATCAGGATTAAGAACATATCTGATATCCTCCTGAAGCCATAGCACAACAGGTCCTTGTTGTCCAGTAGCCAGTCTATCAGTAACTTTGTTCCTTTCACGAGGAATGTGATTAAATTGGACCTCTTGAAATTTTCCCCGTAGTTGTTTTATCTTCCACACCTCTTTGGCAATACACCAATTGGGAGGAGAGTCCCGTCTGTTATCAGAAAGCAGGTGAATAATGATTTGGGAATCCGACTCAACTTGGATCTTATGCCATCCACTTCTTTTTAGGAACCAGGGTGTCAAATCCTTTACGCTCTCACAAAATTGATGAATGAAATAGGACAGTGATAGGATCATTTTCTCGATTGATGTAAGAAACTGAGTTTGCTCAAACAGTGGAGGAGATGCACAGGCATTGGTTGGGGTCTGCAGGTGTATGGAAAGAAACCGTAAATGCACACTCATGAATGTGCACAGTGAGCAATGCTTATAAAGAATACTGCCACTGTCAATGAAAATACCTCTGTGGATACCAACACACTAACAATGTAATCATCTAGTTGAGGGCAGAAATTTGTCGTTTAAGAGCTGGTGGAGGTAACAAGTTGGAAAGTGTATTGACACGAGAACAGTCAACAGAGACGGCGACAAAGACAGTGTGTAATGAGAATGAACACTTAAAACTCCTGCTTAAACAGCACGAAGACGATGCACTCTGTGCAAAGATGATTCTCCATCTCAATGAAGAAAAGTTTAAGAGATTGGAGACTGGTAAAAATAAATGGACTGTACACATGAGGCAATAAAAAAATGGATATCTGGTGCATGAAGCACTTTGATGGAGCCATCACTGCAAGTGAGGTAAGACAATACAATCACAATAGCAATGAGCGAGTGAGATAGCAGAAAGACAAGGTCTACATGCTAAGCGCTGGATTTAGTATATTATCGATGGATGTCGAGATACACACAGCAGGTCAGCACAAGAGTGCCGTGGAGGATCACCAACCGAACTCTGGACTCTACTTTCTATGTTTCCAGACTGCAATAAAGAATAATACACCCAGTCTACACCTGCATATTTCAAGCAGCAATATTCTACCATGCTATTGCACAGATCTACAACATAAGTGCAGATAAATCATGCTTCACCTCTCTAAACTAGTTTATTCACTCGCATTTGAAATAAACTACAAAGTCACCTAATAATAACTATAACAAATAAGATACACAGTGTATCATCTATGGGGCGATCATGTCATTTGGAATTGCCCCTTGGCAACTAACGAAACATTTCTGTATTCACACAGGAAACTTGCTCTGATACCAACCGAAGAATTTGGTTTGAGCTTGCAAACAATAAACTCCGTTGTTTTATTGATTTGATAAGATTATACATTTACAGGTTAGTGTTCTCCTTAAGGAGTCGAGCGTGATCTCCACACAATTCCCAAAATCTATCAAACAAGCCTATCTAGAATGAGTTGTGTCATAACAACTCATACACACATATTTAAAACATTTTCACACACGCACACACATAATATATATACGTACTAACAAATATCTCCAACAGCCCCTGTGGCGTGTAGGGCATTTGATGATCAACCTCAACGTCATTCAATGCAACACCACATTAGCAAATTCCACACAAACTGCATAACATTGCACCAGTCTGCCATGTGCACAACCTCTACACAACATCGTCCATCCACACGATGCCCGCAAACAAACCATGCAACTTAGTCCTTGTGCAGAGCATCCCAAAAGCACACCGACCATGTGAACACACCAATCCATGCTGCACCATGACAGATTGCACTGCAGAACTTGTGTCACATCACAACACCAATCAGCATACTGCACATCTGGAGGCCAAGCCATGTGCCCCTCAGAAGGTGAAGTCATACGTAGGAACCCAAACAGTTCAACTTTCATGACAATTATTTAAGCCTTTGCGACTTTATAATCTATTTATACATATATGTAGGATTAGATAGCAATCATATAGTAGAAGATAAGCAACCACACATCTTCCTTGACAGAATGCCATGCATAGAACACAAATAAATAAAACTTTTTGTTCCAGTTCTATTATTTTCTCTATTCTAAATCGTGTTCATATTGCTGGCACATATACACATAACCTATCCAAATCCTCTTTTAAAGTGTTGTCCCTCAAATCAGCTTGAGTTTGTATCATTGGTATCATGTCAACTCATCTTGCATGTCCCATCAAACAAGGTCGGAGTATCAAAGCTCAGTACAAAACCATGAGAACCCTCAAATTATCTACCCTGCCATTTTATGACAGTTCAGCTGGATAGAGACGATGAAGCACGAGATAAAGTCCACGCCCTGATCAAGAATGGGATTGCAAAGGCTCTCCAAGAACAAAAGACAATTCCATTCAGCCAGCTCACTAAAGTCCTCAACAGCATCAAATAAAACTTTTGGTGGTTGAGTCCCACCTAAGTTTCAAGAAAATTTGGATGTTCTTGTATTTGAGGGAAAAATAAATGCGCTTGCAATAGATAACTGCTTAGAACAATTAGAGTCATATTTTGCTCTGAATGAATATTTTGATGAAGAAAAGATCAAGATTGCACTTTTGAAAGTTTAATCGCCTGCCAAGAAGTGGTTGCAAGCCCATACTTTGTGGGAGAAAGACCAAACAGAAGAAGAATCTAAACCAACCTTGGATAAATTCCCGGAAGCCTTCAAGGATGAATATTATCCTGAAGATGCCTTTGATGACCGCTATATTCAATGGCAACAATTGCACCTAGGACAGCCAATCAGTCCAACTCTATACCAATGCCTTCCGTGACCTATATGCAAAATTGCGCTAAGTGACTGTGAGAGCATATAGAGTTCTCAAGTACTGCAACAGCCTACAACCATTGATTCAATCCAAACTTAAGCTGGCCAAGGTAAAGACGCTAGGATAACCCAATCGCTACTTGGCAACCATTGAGGAATAGTCAAATCTGAAGTGCAAATGGGACACATCTTCTGCACTAAAGAAACACCTTCTTCAGACAAGTACAAACCATCTAAGAAAGGTAAATAGTACGATAAATACAAAAATCAGCAGCCACCCGAACTCATAGCGACGCCATGTGCAATAAACATTTTCTTGGGCGCACAAAAGAAGGAGGTCCAAAAGTCCATACATATGTGGAAGCAATAGACACAAACCTGGAAACTGTTGGTTTCAACACAACCACAACAACTGAGCAAGGCACTGAAGTAGGATGCATATTTCATTCATAGATGTGGGTGCAAAAGCAGCCTTTGGATTTTCTAATCAATGGAAATAACATGAAAAAACCTCGTCTCTGAAGCAACTATCAATTGACATAATTTACCAGCTCTGTGTCCTTTGAACTCCAAAGGAATACATATCACTCACCAATGTCGTTTCTTATATGCTAATCATCCTTTCAAAGAGGAGATGGTTTGTGATGTAGCATCAATTGATGCTTGTGTTATAATCCTTGGTCATGCACAGCCACCAGGGTGCGTATATAGACAATCCTCTGAGTATTGTCATATTGGTGAACAGTAAGAGATACTGGATTCTTGAAGTGATTCTAAACTTTAATCATGTCGTGCTAACTCCAAAGAATCTTGTGTCACATTCACCACCTACAACAGTAGAATCTCACCCAATAGAAACATATCATATTCTAGAAACCGTGTACATCTGAAACTTTTCTATGCCTGTATACAGAGTTGTTGGGACAGTCAAACCAATCTCCATTCCACACTTCCTAGACTAACACAATCGGGACGATTGCTTCTCAATAAAGGGAAAATCATCTGAGCGTAGTCACACTTGTTCATGCTCTTACCTTGAGTGCCTTGGCCTCTTGGGCGAGTCCACACTTGAACACATCCACGCAAGTTCAACTTCAAATAACTCCATGCAATTCAATACACCATGAGTATTCCGGAAGCCGTACAGTGCCAAGATACACATCGCATAACTCAAAAGACAACAATGCTCCATACTTCTGAAATGGAGAAGAGGCAAAAAATTGATGATCAATCTTGATGTTGTTCAACACAACTCTATGATCACCAAAACATTGCATTAGTGTATTCCATGCAGCTTACACAGCACTGCACTAGTCCAAACCATGTGCCCAACCTCTGCACAACATCAGCCATCTGTGCAACACCCACAAACAAACTACGCAACTTATGTGTAATGTTCCATTTTCAGAATTAATTAATTCTGACTACAGAAGCCTATTTTCATTATTTTCCGTAGGCTGAGGGGAAATTGAAAGAGGAAAATAAATTTATTTAAGCATTCCAAGGATATTTTTATATTTTAATTGGAAAAAGGACACTTAAATTATATTTTAATCCAAAAAGCATTAATAGAATAAAATAATAATAGAAAGTTGACTTCTATTATTGGGCACCAAAGTTAGAATTAATAAATAAATAAATAAGGGGGCGCCAAAGTTAGAGAAGGCTGCATGAGTACCAACGTCCTAATTTTAGGATGGGAGGTGGATAAAGTGTTTTTAAATTTGTTTAATCCTAATTTTAGGATGGGGTGCCAACATGGAGGAGGAATCATATTATTTTTAATTGTTTATGGAGCATGCATGTATTTCAGGAGAGGGTGCCCACATTAGAGAAGGATTGAAGCTTATATAGGCAGATTTGGGGTTTATTGTGGGGACATATTGGAAATTCATCAATTATTTTCTTTGTCTGCAAGTAGCTTCGCTTCCGTAATAGATGAAAACCCTCCTTTACACAGATTTGAGGACAGAATCTCTCACTTCTTAGCTAGGCAATTTCATTTCAAGGGTTGCATTGACAATTCACGGTGCAAGAGTTCTACCAGTTCAGCTCCAAACAATTGTATAAGACATCGGCATTTTTATTGTAGCTAGTTCGTATTCGATAAATAAAAGATTGATTTTTACACATTATGGTTTGATGTTTTATATGAAAAATCATATTATCATTGTTATAAAAGTTAGATTTTTATTCTGTTGCCCTAGGGTTTAACAAAATATCCAGATCTATTAGAAATTATTTTCGGGGATATTACAGTGGTATCAAAGCAAATTTCCTCCCAACTTGTGGAAGCGAATTAAAAAGAAAGGGGGAAAAAACTTGTAGGTTTGAACTTCATGCAAGTTAGTGACAGAGAAGTCAAGTACCAACAAAGGGAGAAAAAGAAAGCTACAAAACAACCAGAAGTCATGGGTAACAAAGACCAGACAATGTATGTTTCGATACGCTCGTGCAAGGACGAGGAGGCTGTTGGTGACATGATGGCTCAGTTAGTCCACACCATGCAGAACACGAATGTGCAAAGGGCTCCAAATGGTGACGGAACTCTTGAGAGTGAATCATAACCGACACATTCACGAGAACAATCACTTGGTTATATTGCAAGCCCTTCTATCCTAATTTCCTTCACATGGAGGAAGTAGTTCAGAGGTGGAAACTTAGCCATCTATAACAAATGATATTTCTTGCCGGTATGAGGAGTACAAGGTACTTCCAGGTGAGATTAGAGAGGCTATATCACTCACTAATTTCATCAATTTGAAGAAAAGCAAGAGAAGACCAAGAGTTGATCCTAGACCACAAGCTAATCAGAGAGATCTGCAGCAGGTATTAGGGAAGTTGTCAATCCCTATTTTGCAGCTGACGGCAAGAGTACAACTCGAGAATGGATACAAAAATTGGATATTTTTTCATCACTCAGACCAATGATGGGAGAGGAAGCTATCAAATTTGCAACCCTCCATCTGAAAGGTGTAGCGCATGAGTGGTGGTACCATGGGCTAAGCATACAAGGACACAATCTCATCCGCTCGTATGGCAATTTCAGTGACAAGTTGATAGAGAGATTTGACAGGGTGGATCCAGAAATTCATTTCCGAGAATTAGCTCAACTCAAACAACTACATTCGGTAAGCAACTATGTAGCCGAATTTCGGAAGCTTTCTGTGATGGTACTTGATGTGACAGAGAGGAGATTGGTTGTTTTGTTTATGGAAGGTTTAACTGAATCTCTTAGGGGTTTAGTGAAAGCTTTCAGCCCTACTTCTCTACAAGGAGCCATAAAAAAGGCTTTGGATTTGGAAATAGCAGCCCCTAAAGGGAAATTTCTGCCTATAGGACAACAAAGAACTACATGTTTTGAGCAACAAAAAGCAACAGTGTAATATCCCAAACCTGGGATCAATGGAAAATATGCAAATCAACAACCGTTCAAAACACCAATCAGCTGGAAATAGCAATACTCAATCAAAACTACTAGAACCAATCAAACAGATGACTCAATAAACCCAATAAAAGGGTTTAATGGCCTCTAACAAGTGGCTCACTCACAATTGAGACTATACTCCTTAGAAACCAGATTTATTTGATTTAAATAACCACCAATGAGCTCATGATTCAACCCTCACAGATATGTAACTAAATCAGCCACAAGAGATACGTAATCAAACTATAACCTCAAATGAATGGCATAACTTAGTACTCCAACTGAAGTAAGCAAATCAGATTCAAGTGCATAAAAACCAGGCCCCAAACTATGCATACAAACCCCAAATATGCTGTAATTACATGCATGCAAACTGCTGTGATAAATTCACCCACTGATCGCTGTACTTAAAATCTATTGAATATCTCAATCCAAACCAACCATGCTCAAAGATTGGATCACGGAATATAGAGAGTGATCACCAAATTTCCAATAAATGGAAGGACCAAACACCGCTGCTAAACAAGGCTTAAAACACCATTAAATCATGCCAAAACCCTTCACCAAAAAATACAGAAGTCGCTGCCAAATGAATGTATATTTTCACACACTATGCACTTCAAAATGGGGACAACAAAGTTGGAAAACACCAGGTTAGAAGTCGCTGCAACTGAGAGTTATTAATCATCACAAATCTCATGCAAATACCATAAATTATGTGATATATAAGTCGCCCAGCATACCATCAAGTTCGCTGCACATCTAGGGCACTAACCATGAATCAAAACACACAAAGAACTACCAAAATGAGGCGCTACAGTCAGGTAGGAAAAACAGATCTATTATTTTAAAATATAGATCCCCAAATGAGATCGCTGGAGCCACAAGCGAACAGCAGACTGTATTAGTCAAAACCCGATCATTTATTGCTTTAAAACAATCCACAAACACCATGAAACAAGCCGCTAGGGTAGAAATGAAGCCTACACCCAAATCGATTTGCAAAAGCACTCACAAACCAGCTGCTACAGTGACGCTACAGTGAATCGCTACAGTAAAACATGCAGATTTCAATAGTGAATTTCAACTAAAACTTCGCTAAAGCAAAGGACATGAATTTCACAAACAAATGCTTCAAGTGAATCTCAAACCAGCTCAATACAATCTCCCACGCAAGAGAGAGAAGAGAAAGCATCAATGGGCATGCATCCCAACTCCAAGCATGGAGTATCAAAATAAGGTCATCATAGCATGATCATAATAATGACCCTAGCACTCCTTTTATAAGTAAGGAGGCACAAAATTCGAAAACCCTAAGAGAAAAAAATATTAAATAAAAGCAGTTTGTTTTCCCTAGGTGTGGCATCCCCTTTTCAAAGGGTGGTTTTATCAATAAAAGCCACCTAAAATATTTATTTAATTAATTCCCCATTTAACTTTTATATTTTGGGAATTAAATTAAATAATTATTGCTCAGAGCAATAATATTTAATTATTTAATAAAAATGTTCCCCTTACACATCCGAAGCCCACGGAGACATATAGGCTAAGGGTCTTGAAATGGGGACATTACAAAGCAGATTTGGGGCAACTAAAGACAATACCTTCCGAGCAACCAAAAACATCTTCTATGGAGCGGTCAGGGGGCAACCCCTATTGAGCAAATATGGACAAAGGGGATGAGACTCGAAATAAACTCAGGCGAGAAGAAACTATGGTTCACTTGCGAGGATCCATGGGGATCGGAGTCATAGATGTCTTCGAAAAGGCGGTTGCATTATATAGAAGTGATATCGGATGAAGATTCGGAAGAATAACCGAGAGGTTGTAAGAAGCATTCTTGCCACCAATGTTTTAAAAATCGGAACCGGTCGAGGGTCAAACCAAACCCAAGGAATTGGACCAAAAACAAAAGGGTTTAAAACTTATGAACTAGTTTACTAAAAATATATAAAATATTACAATTTTAATGACAACAAGAAATTTTAAAGATTCCAAACCTTGATTACAAACAATTAGAGACAAAATATGGTAACTTTGCTCATGTATATACCATGTTAAGGTAAATATAGCAAAATGGCACCGAGTGCCCTACATGTCTGAAACAAAATACATAAACAATGAGGCTCTAAATGGCCTATAGAGTCTGAAAACAATATATTGTATTAGGTATTGAGGTTGGAACAATATCATCCTCATCTAAGAATGGGATTCCCATCCTCATCAATGTCATCATGTATTAGGTATTGAGGTTGGAACAATATCATCCAAGACAATGGGATCTCGTATTAGGTATCCTATTCGATGAATTGGTTGCACCTTAGCGGAGGTTACATTGCACGAAGACGAGATCATTTAATCGTTATTACAAACAGGTCTATATAACATCATTTTAGGGTTAGGGTTGGAAAAAGATAACTTAAAAGCTAAAATTGAAAAAAAAATGTTTTAAGGCAAAAGTTGTCCCTCAACTAGTTTAGATTGGTCTAGTACATAACGAGACGGTTTGACCGGTTTAGTCTGAAACCGAATGGTTCAAGATCTTGAACTAATCTTGAATCGGTTGGTTCGTCATGCAACCGGTCATTAGTTCGGTTTTTCTAATGGTTTGTAAAAAAATTAATGTACCAGATCAAAGTGGTCAAACTAAACCGAACCGGAACGGACAGATTTTAAAACAATGCTTGCCACACTTACAATTATACTAGAATATCAACCCTTTAAGGTTAGTGGAGTCCTTCTTGGGCAAAACATTATAGTGTTGATTGATAGTGGGGCAACCCACAATTTTATAGATGAAGGATTGGTGAATAGGAGAGGTTTGGAGACAAATGATGTAACAGGTTTCAACGTCATTGTAATTGATGGTTTTACCATACCTTGCTGGAAAAAGGTTGAACAACTTAGCTTCACATTGGATGACCATCAAATGAGTGATGATTTTTATGTTGTTGGTTTGAAAGAGACTAACCTAGTGCTAGGAGTGCAATGGTTGCATTCGTTGAGGAATTCATCCAAAACTTTCATAATATGGAGCTAAAGTTTAAGTTAGATGAGAAAGAGGTGGTAATCCACACAATCACTGACAGAGTCACAACATCGATTTCAGCCGGAAGAATGGAGGCTATTATTGCTGCTAGCACACTTGCCAGATCCCAGTCGATGCATGATTCCACTACTCTAGACTCTTTTATTGAGGTTATTGAAAGAGCTTCACCTAGTGCATGGTTTCCTAATCATATCAGAGAGGTGCAGCAGAAGCCAACAGCGTCAAGGTTTAGGAATTGCAAATTCCCAAGATGGATTTGGGATCCCGGTATTTGTAGAGCAATTCAAAATGACAATTGGAATGGCATTGCTTGAGAGCAAGCAATTTTGGGAAGGGCGGACTGTAATGTCCCTTTTTAGAATTAATTAATTATGAATACTTGAAGCCTTGTTGGCTAGATTTTCGCATAGCTGAAAACCTAGGCGATCATGAGATAAATCTCTCTCATTTACCAAAGTGAGGACCACGTGTCGATTTGTTAATTAAAATATGTTAGTATCTATATGGGGGTTTTACTTTAACTATGCGGCTCATGAACCATAGTTGTATAGCTCTCTGACAAGTAAAATTTGTTTAAAGAAAGGAAATATTTATAGAAAAATGAAATAATAACACGGGGAAGAAATAGGGAAGATGTGCAACCCAATCAATAGATAACAGAATTGATTGTATGCACATAGAAGAAACCAATAGATATCAACACACGAATTATAAGCAAAGGCAACTCCAAATCTAGATCTAAAATAACACAAAGTTTATTACAAGATTTGAGATAAAAGCTAGAAACAAAATGTCGTGACACAAAGTTCTCCGAAATCTGCTCCTTTGTATTCCTTTGCTTCAAGTGGCTATCGGGGTTTTAGCACAAAGTCTAGAACACAAGAATGATGCTTTCAAATTCGATCCTTTAACTTTGTAGGTTCTTCCTCTACTTATAGCATGTAAAGGGGAAATTACAAATAGGAAGCCCTTAGTGAACTAGCACATGTGGAAGTTGTAAAGAAAACAAATGGCAATCTCCCTCCTAGAATTCCTCTTTGCATGACATACATGATTTGTTGAAAATAGAACCTCTATTTTGCATATACGCCACCTATCTCCAGTAGTTGACTTCTTCAAGTAATGGCTTTTAAATCAATCACTTAAGTTGTATAATTTAATTGATCGCTCAATTACTTTGTCGAAGGAAATAAAAGAAAGAAGAAGAAAGAGGAAAGTTGTAGTCTTGTCCTTTTTCATATTTTGCATGCAACTGATTCTTTTGCCTTTGATTCTCACCAAACTAGAATCTGTAAGCAGCTAGATCTGGAAGCACCTGGATTAGTTCATCTCTTGAAGCTTTTGTAGTTCTTCTCCAGTACATGCATCAGTCTGATGTTTGCCGTAAATAACTCGTCACTTTTATTTTTAATTGGATATGAACAATTAAAAATTCTGAAAACACTAGGGTGAATGCAAATTCAATGAAGGCTTCAACCATTTGGAAGATTGGGAGAACATGTACAAGGTCTGGAAGGAATTCTCCATGCATTGACTTCTTCACGGAGTTGCATTGAAACAAGAGGATGAAACCTTTACAATTATGGATCTCGATCTCGATCTAGATCTATGCATGATACTGCTGATCTTTCTCGTTCATCCCGCTTTGCCATGGCTGGAGCGATCTTTGTCTGAGCCATTCTTTTTCTCTTTATTTGGCCGGAATTCTTCACAACCGGTGCAGATCTGGATAATTCTTCAGATTCGGAGGATATGTTCAATGTATTGGACATTGATTTAAGCTCCCTTTCTCTTATAAAAGCACCTGTAATGAATTCCTGCAATTAATTCAGACAAAGATGGCAACCGGAACATGAACACTTGATTTTAATTATAAAAATCTGCATATATCAAGCCTGTTGCCCCAAAATTTGATGTTTTGTTTGCATGCAAAGCAAACATGAATTTTATCAACTTCACCTGAGCACCTGTACCACTATGCAGACAATTATTCAGACACAAATCAAGCTCCTTCAAACCTAGGCGCCAAATTTTGAAGCTTCCAGCAGTAAATACACCTTCCTCGTGCAAAATTCCTCTTCAAATGGGGCACACTTTTTGTCTAGGCTGCACTTCTTTGCTATAGAATTAATTAATTCATCCTTATGGCAGCCCTTGCTTATATAACCCTCATCATTCTATAATTAATTATTGCCCCTCCTATTCCTGGCAATTAATTAATTAATAAATAAGTTTTTCTCTTCAAATGGGGCGCCTATTTTGTGCATGTTCATGGCTGCCATTAAATAAATTAAATTTATTTAATTTTAGCTCTCTACTTCCAATTAACTTAAGCCTCACAATATGCTTTGACCTCATCCACTAAAAATAGGAATTAATTAAATCAATTAATACTTTAAAAAGCATTATTCTTCTCCCAAATGGGGCGCACTTTTGACATAGGCAATTTCTATTCTTAAAAGCCAACTTTTAATGGGATTATTCACCTTGCAACGCAGCTCCAAAAATCCCATGATCCACTTGAGTGTTTGACTTTCATAATGGGATTATTTACCCTAGAAGGCAAGTAAAAAAAATCCCATCAATGCCTTAAAGTGATTTTTCTTTTATTTCACAATGGGAATTTTTACCCCGCAAGGCGGAGTAAGAAATTCCCGCCTTTGCTCTTGCCTCTAATTTTCCCATTGTGACTTAAGTGGCGTTGCTTCCATAGGAAAAAGTACCTGCTTAGGCTCTTTGGCGGTACAAAAATCCCACCTGCTGCCGCTAACAAAATCCCATTGTAGCTTTAAAGTATTCTTTTTCCAAAAATGTGGCCTGCCTGAAAAGAAGTTTTTTCGTGCATGACTTTGTTTCTTTAGAGAGATCCAGACCTCCTGTGACAAATTCTTTCTGGCATAATGTCCATAGGTGATCTCCAGATACTCCAGGCAAGAAATCAAACTAAACCAGCAAAGGAATTGACCCAAAGAAATTTCACAGAAAACAAAACAGGAAAACACCAAAAACGCAAAACGTTGCTAGAAGTCACAGATAAAGCCCACGATTCATTCCTAGTTAAAACCCTACTGGTATATGGGAATATTGACATGTAAGACCACAACAAGGTTAAACCGGAGCACAATTTGCCTCAAACGGGGCTCAAAATAATTAAATACAAATTTCCATGAGTAAACCCGGTGATGATGAATATAACGATTTTGGGCATCTGGGTATTTATCGAAATTGGCTTATATGGCTCCTTGGGAATATCTTGACACAACACAGACACTTTCTGGCAATAAAAACACAAAACGACCCATTATTTTAAAAGAACGAAAAAAATTTACAAGGGGTAGTCTCAGATTTCAAGGTGAAATCTGGGGACACCAAGCCTATTTTTATTATGTTTTGTAGGCTAAGGGGAAATTAAAAGAGGAAAATAAATTAATTTAAGTGTTAAGGATATTTTTATATTTTAATTGGGAAAAGGATACTTAAATTATATTTTAATCCAAAAGCATTAATAGAATAAAATAATAATAGAAGGTTGACTTCTATTATTATACGCTTGAGTTAGAACTAATAAATAAATAAGCAAAGGGACGCCAAAGATAAGGTTGCATGAGTACCAAAGTCCTAATTTTAGGATGGGAGGTGGATAAAGTGTTTTTAAATTTGTTTAATCCTATTTTAGGATGGGGCGCCAACATGGGGAAAAACTATATTATTTTTAATTGTTTAAGGAGTATGCATGTATTTCTAGAAGGGGTGCCCCCTTTAGAAAAGGATTGAAGCTTATAAAGGCAGATTTGGGGTTTCATTGTGTGGACATCTTGGAAATTCATCAATTATTTCTTTTTCTAGAAGTAGCTTCCGCTTTTGCTTCCGTAATAGAGGACAAAAACTTTTCTTTACACACTAATTTGAAAATGAAATCCCTCACTTCTCAAGTGGGCAATTCCATTTCGGGGTTGCGTGTGACAATTCAGTGCAAGTGTTACGCAATTCAGCTCCAAACAATTGTATTAAGACATTGGTATTTTTATTGTAGTTGGTTCGTATCCAATAAGTAAAAGACTGATTTTTACGCATTATGGTTCTTTGTTTTTATAAAAGTTAGATTTTTAATATTGTTGCCTAGGGTTTAACAAAATATCGAGATTTGTTAAAAATTATTTTCAAGGATATTACATTAGTCCTGCGCAACTATGAAATGAAATTTTATTGATGTCCACAAAGTGACCAAAAGTAGGTCAATGGGACTTGAGAATACATCCAATTACAATAGATAGTGTTAACTACATGAAAAGAGCAAAAGAAATCTTGAAAATAGGAGTCCAAGTGTAGTTGCCCACATTTTCTTCGGCTTTGGATTCTAAAATGGGAAACACAACAAATCTTGTAGATTCTTGTTAAGATAGACCCTCGTGTGGGTGGCTGGAAAGGTACACAAACTCAAGGTGATTAATAAACATTGGACTAGGGCCATAGATTACTTGTTTGATACAAATTTATACTCGTTCAACTTGGACTATCCAACGGCAGGTGAGCTTTAACGCCAAGAAAGCCGAAATTTTTAACGAGGCGGGAGGAAGGTTTATAGCAAATGTATCCATTTTAATCCACGTGTTTTTGTGGCGATATAACTTTCTCACGGGGAAAGGCACCTAAGGGATGGCACATGGGAAGATGAGGGATCTTGATGAGATGTAACATACGAGAAATCAGGTATGACAATTAGGAAAGATAAATAGAAGAGGAAGTAGAGGAAAAAAATGATTAAAAACATTAGTGAGAGGGGAATGAGATAAGAGGAAGAGAAAAAGAGATTGGAAGAGGAAACAATTAGAAGAGAAAAGAGAAAGGAAAGACATGGAAGGGAAATAGAAACAAGAATTAGTAAGAGCGAATTAAGAAAATTGGAGCATGTAGAGGGTGCATCAATAAATAACATTAAAAATACAGAAAAAAAAACAAATAATCAAGAAAATCTGGAAAACACAATTAACCGAGAAAAATCAACAAAATTATTTAATCAAGCAGAATCAGCACAAACAAAAACCAAGAAAAGACAAAATATATATATATATATATATATATATATATATATATATATATATATATATATATAACTAATGCCCCTTATAACAAGAAGCATGGAAGGAATGATAAAAGAGAATGAGGTAGAGGAGAGTACAATGGAGGAAGTAAATTCAGAGAAGAGGAGGGTCATGAAAGCCGCATGGAAAGATCTGGAAGAGATGGCAGCAATATAGGGTAGGAGGAGATTGTCTGATCCTTAGGACTAGAAGACTAAGGGGAAATACAATCCAGTTCTCACAATTTAAGAATAGATAATAAGTTAGAAGAGAATGAAGAAAGTAGAAACTAATATAGAAAACAGTGAATAGGAGGAAGAATAAGAAGAAAGGATTGAAGTAGGGAAGAATTTCGAATTAAGATGGGAAGAAAATAATAATGGAGAAAATGAGGAAGAAGAAAATGAAGTTACCTATTTAACAGAGGACAAAGAAATAAGATTTAGTGAGGAAGAAGTAGAAGAGGAAGAAATTGGAAAGGAGATAGAAGACGGAAATGCTGAAGAGATTTGACGGAAAGGAGAACTGCTTGGACCAAATGTAGGCCTTCGTCCATGGAAATTCAGGGAAAAAAAGCAAGCTCAAACCTACTAAGGCTCATAATAGGACGATAGGACGAAGATCCTACTGTTCAGGAAACATACCAAGGACAAAAAAGAGCATCAGTTTGTATTGGATTCATACTAGAGAAATCGTGGGATTGATGATCCCTCAGTAAAATTATTTGATTTGGTTGGGGCACTTAAGGGATATCTCTTTGAAATGTTATATGCGATAATCTGACATGGGATCAAGTAAAGACAACCTTTAGATATGAATTTAACTATCCCGACAATCCCACAAAGAGTGACAGCAACATGTGAGATCTAGTACAAAAAGGAGAAACAATCAAAGAGTATAACCATATATTTAAGGTAGATGTCAAAAAATCGGAGGAACCCTCGAATGAAAAACAGATGATAGAATGGTTTGTCTCTGGATAAGTGTAGCACGTAAGAGCATCTATAGATAGGACAGATTTCTTAACATTTGCCAAAGCACTGGAAATGGCATCGAGACTAGAATGACAGTCATGGAGAAGGGAAAATGACTTGGATGAAGACTGAGTTGGTAGAATCACAGCAGGAGCTACCTCAGTTGGGCTGAAAAAAGAGATACAAATGAAGCGAGAAGCTAGTACTTTTTCCCCACCACGGAGCAGTGTCAGGCCAAGAATGTGGTACAAGGTGTGTTGTACTAAAGGACACACAAGAATGAGGGTCCACAATATGAGATGACAACACCTACACAACAGCCAATATACAAAGAAAAACTAAAAGTATGGTGCAAAAGTTGTAGGATCTGGGACCAACATGAACAGCACATGTTCCCATTGATGGAGGCGGTGCCCTCAACCAATCTACTAATGTATAGTGTGATTTGTAGATCATTCAACCATTACAATCACTCGTGCCTAGGAAGGGATGGAACAGACAAATAAGAATAGGATAGCAGCAAGCTATCCTACTTTTTTAATTAAACTCTTTAGAGGAATGTCAAGAAACTCGGTTTGCCACTTTGTATCTTGAAGGGCTAATGTTTGCACAAACAACTGAACAAGGATTAGAACATGACAATAATAATGAACCATATATAACTACTTGAAACCAATTTGTGACATCATTCTACAATAACTTTGAGGCTTAAGCCTGATATCAAAGAAGATTACTATTTTCTTTAAATCTCCTGTGTATAAGACCAGAGACCTCTAATTGACAGAGGAAACATGCACAGGTGTAGTTTGTGATTGAAGATCGCATTCACCTAAATAATTGAGAAAGCTGGGAAGCTCAACTGATTTGCCAATCATTTGTCTTTGCACCATACTGATTTAGTGTTTCTGTCCCTCCTTTTAGAACCAGGACACTATAGTCCTCACTTGGCATATCTTATTGTTAAGACAGACAGACAGCAAAAGTTGAAGGGTTAGACTGTAAGCATAATTCTAGATAGAAGGAATGGCCAATATCACCTCCTGAAATTTATTTGAAAAAGGGTTAATTATGAAACGCCACATGAAGAAACAAAACTTGCTAGAATTCTTCTTTCTCAATAGAGTATTCACCCTTGTGCTTTGATTGTGTGCATATTTTAGCCAGGTACACTAAAGAAATTTTCACTATTCCGTTACCACAACTAGTATATAAAAATTGCAAGGTCTGATTGTTCATGATTTGGTGTTGGGGCACTTTCTGGGAATGGTCCATTTCAAACAAAGGGACGAAAATTGATCAGAAATGGATGTAGTTGGAGGGGGAATGTGTAATGGGATACTGATGGTATCATTCTTTAAAAAAGTTAAAATAAATTATTGCATTGAATTAGAAATATGTTCAACGTTTTACCTGGCACTTAAAACTCTTACTGCTCACAATTATTTATTCCTCATTAATAGTTGAGGTAAGCACTAAATTTTGACCCATGCAGGAGTAAACACGTTGTGTATGAAGAGTCCAGCAAGAGTTGTTTTTTATAATTCTCGTGATGCAACTTACTATCTAGGAGTGTATGACACTCTGGCAAGTAACTAATACACTTTTTGCATTCTGTATCAGTGCTCTGGGACAATAACAATATGATAACCTTTCCAGAATACTTCTAAACCACATGTTATCCTATGTTTGATTGATTTACAGGCAGTGATAAACTGCTATTTCTTCTGGGATGGTTCAAAAGGTTCTTGAGCTTAAGACCAAAGAGCTTTATTTGATAGGCGACAGCTACGGAAGAGAAATTTGTGGTTAAAGATTGGGTTCACCTTGACTAATTGAAAACTGTGGGAAGTTCAATTGATTAGCAAAATATTTGTTTTTGCACCATACTCAAATAGTGTTTTTGTCCCTCCTTTTTGAACCAAGGCACCATATTCCTTAGTTGGAAGATTTTATTGTCACAAACAACAGAAAACAGAATAGTTCACATTCAAAAGGGATAAAGTTCAGTTTAAGTTCACCAATAGAAAAAGTTCAAAACAGATGTCATAACATTTGGACAACAGAATTTTTAATTAGCATTCTAATTTTCTAACAAAAATAAATGCATGTCAGAGGGTCAAAGTGGAGAGAGATTTCATTTCTAGGACAATAAATGCACAATTAGATTAGATTATCCTTATTCCAGGAGTAGGTAGGAGTGTCGCAGAACGAAAGAAGCATTGGGTTATGAGATGGGCAGAGCACTCAGTTCTATGCACATATATCTGTAAAATAATGTAAAAGCATATCAAAAACTTACAATGTTAAAATAATGGATAAAGTTTGAGTTCATGTTCAACAAGGATAAAGATCCGCAAGTTTGAAACTTTTCCAATAAAGATGGGCATACTTGTGACATGGTTGTAGAGCTAGTTATATACTGAACGACTGGTCAATATTATCTTCAGAAATTTGTTTTAAAAAGGTTAATAACTTAATAAGTACCAGATAAATGGAGAAACAAATCATGCAAGAATTTTGATTTCTCAAGAGGATATTCGCCTTTGAGATTTGCTTGTGTTCGTATTTTAGCGAGGTACACCGAAAATAAATTTGCATTGTTATGTTAGCATAGCTATAATATGAAAAATGTAATATTTTCCTCATGTGGAGTTCTTTAAATTTTCCTTTTGTTCTTATGTTCCATACACATATTTTTTGGGTCCTTGGATTTTGAGCCTGCAAT
Source organism: Taxus wallichiana var. yunnanensis (assembly GCA_018340775.1). Taxonomy (NCBI): domain Eukaryota; kingdom Viridiplantae; phylum Streptophyta; class Pinopsida; order Cupressales; family Taxaceae; genus Taxus; species Taxus wallichiana. Next base: position 281,161,363 of record CM031240.1, read on the forward strand.
TGGCAAGAACTTATCAATGTTGGGGTGTTTTAATCTGAATTCTGCATCAACGAAGAAAAAACCATAAATTTCCTACAACTCCTCATTTTCCAATAATAACTATTTTTAAACTCCTCACAACATTGGGGTATTGAGAGATTTATTATGTTAATAATAGAACCTCACTGATTTAGAAAGAAACCAAAACCTCACTCTCTGTAGCAGGTACATACATATCTATCTTAGGATCTCCCTTTGAAGAACTAGATTCATGCATCATGCTACATTACAACTACCTGAAACATCAGAACAACCATTCTTCTCCTCTTCAGAAACATTTAAACACAAAGTTGAATATCTTTTTAACGTCTTTAATTGGTCAAAAAGAAAAAGGTGTGGAGTAGAATCCTATGTTTCGTTATGCTACATGAATTGAGGATGAGAATGGCTTCTCACCAACCGAAGACACTTTATACCATGTTATTGGGACTGTGAGTCTCTGCTAGACTCGCAGAGTCGCATGCCAAGCCAAGGGCCCCGAGTCATGTTTCATCGGCTCTGCTAACTCAGTAGAATATAGATTAATCGATGTAGATAGTAAGATTTAGGGCAGTTTCTCTCAACAGGCAGATTAAATACTGCAGAAATGCATTTGCTGAGGGTTCCACTCCCTCTATTGTCTTGGAAACCCCGATATGAGCTCAATTGCATGCATGGCCCTTCTCTCGCAAGGTGACAGAAAACAGGCCTTCTCTTCACAGACTTCTTAGGAAAGGTAAAAGCTTTGAGTTTGACATCATATATTGTTTTCTAAATAGCATGGAATTTAAAAATCTGGCAATCTTTCGAATAGAGTTCTGTTTAATAGCAATAATTATTGAAGGGCTTTGTTTTTAGTTTTGTATAGAGTTCTGTTAAATGTTCTATATTGAAGGCATACATTGCAAGATAAGGATAAGTAAGGTATATCTGCCATACCAGGTTACTAGCTGTAAGCAATAAATACCGAAAAATTGTTTTCGTGAGAGTAAGTAGAAGTGAAAATGATGGTCACAACATATATCAAATTATTTGTAATAAAATTGCTCCATGTTTGTTATTTGTGTGGATTAGATAAGAAAGATAAACTTCCCTCAAATTTGCCCCCAAATAATATTTCACTCTGTCAAAATTAAAAATTAAAGTAGAAGTATTCACCGACCAGTGTCTAGCGTAGTATGCCCTCCTTCCTAGTTAACAGCTGCTCGTCTTGTTTAGTCGGCAATCTGTTTCATGAAAAAAATATCATCAATATCAATTCCAAAAAAATATCTAAATAAAATATGAAGAAACCAATCCCCTACAACAAAAAAACATGAAGCATTGAAATTTGGTCTTATTAACACTGGTTCATCAAGGTTCAAGTGACAAAATTGATTCAGGGATAGACATGACCTTTCAGGGAAAAAAACACTGATTAAAAACCCTCGTCCCACTCACAGAACTCTACCAGCGAAGCAAAAATCTTCATTTATTCATAAATTAATACAAGGCTTCTTAGTCATAGGCACATATAATTTCAAATATATTAGGATCTTTATGTTAATGATGTAACGTATTAAAAGTGGCCCTCCTATTACTATCAATTGAATGTCAAAAGTACGATGGAAACGCCAAGGGGATGTAAGAAGAAGTCGAATTGGAGGGAGCAAATCTGCGGGAGAGGAAGAGGGGCGAAGAAGAAGGGATTTGACAGAGGAGAAGTGTAAGGGTGGGAAAAGGCGTTGTGTTTTTCGGGCAAGTAGAGCACATATAAATGTAAGTAAATTCACATCCATGTTAGATGGTACAATTTAGAGGCGGGGAGATGGGGAGTGACCTTGGCATCCCGGGGTAGTGATTATATGAATGTGTGAAAGTAGGATTTCATTCTAGATGTGAGGGTAACGATCAGGGTTCCCCTCATCAACATTCATAATGGTGCAGTTTGTCTTGCAGCAAAGAACTCGAACTGGAGGGAGCAATTTTTGCGGGAGAGAAAGAGACGCGAAGAAGAAGGGGTTTGAGGGAGGAGAAGTGCAAGAGCGGGGAAAGGCATTGTGTTTTACATGTAGGTAGAACACATGCAAATGCAAGGTGAATCTAATGCACGTTTCATGGGACATTTTAGAGACATGGAGATGTGGAGTGGACCTAGCATCCTAGGGTAGTGATTACATGCACATGTGAAATAAGGGTTTCTCTCTAGATATCAAGGTAACGATCATGGTTATCGTCATCAATGATCATAATGGTGAAGTCTGCAAATGACCATCGTGTTATAGAAATTTAATTAGGAAGAGTTACCGATAAAAAGGTGGGAATTAAATACTTGCATGTCTATGGTTTTAAGGTCATCTATCAGATGATGTTTAATTTGTTAGGTAAGGCGAAGACACAGAATCGAAGGTTGGAAATTAAATACCTACATGCCTTGCACCTATTCCACAGTTGGAATTGTTCCCGCCTAAATAATATTTGTTAGTTTTGCTCCACTCTATAGTTTGATCTCGAGCGCACTATTCATGGGAGTGCAATTTGCGCTTAAAGGAGCCAAAATGAAAAGGGGAAATTCCAAAAGGTTCAAGGTCAGAGACCCAACCGCAAAGCCTTCTTGTCGAACTTTGTAGCCCCCCTTTCAGTTGTAAGTTCGAGTAATTACAGGATCATTTGTAATAATCTTAGGTCTTTTAATAAAACCTTAGCTCATCTCTTAACACTTTGATCTTGATTGTCCTTTTCTACCACTTCAATTCTCCAACTCTCTTGATCTATAGCAGGTGGACTTTATCATATTTTCATTCTCTTTATGGATTATAAAACGTGGTCTTAATGTGTTGTTGGAGCACCCATTGTTCACAACTGGTATACCAAGGAAGCGATTACATGCACATGTGAAATTAGGGTTTCTTTCTACATATTAAGGTAACGATCATGATTCCCCTCATCAACAATTGTAAATGTGTAGTCTAGCAATGACCTTCAACATCAAAGAATTTTAATTGGGTGGCATTTAATTTGTTAGATAATAAGACAAAGACGTGGACAAAAAGTTACCAATAAAAAGGTGGGAATTAAATACTTGCATGTTTATGGTTTCAAGTTCATATATCGGAAGACATTTCATTTGGTACGTAAAACGAACATATGAATTGAAAGTTGGAATTCCCAAATTTTATATATCAGTTGAACTTGATAAAAACATGAAAAGTGTATCATTAACAAAAATATTTAAAATACAATATACAAAACATTATATATGTTATTATATAAATATACAAATATAATTTATTATATTTTTATATACAATGAATAAATAATTACTTTAAAATATTGTAAAAAACTATATATATAAAATATAATATAATATAATATCAAGATCACTAAACCGCTTCGCCAAAAGGAACCTTAAGTCTACATGGTTGATTTGCTCTAGTTAACATTAGAATCCAGTTTGTTTATAAAGGCTAGGGTTCCTCTCTTATCGATCCATGTGGGGTGATCCACGAGTGAAAATTTTGTGTCGATATCGTCAAGACTTTTACTCCATTAAAAGCAAGCCCTCGTAACACCTTGATGGACAAGACGAGCCTAAAACATCCAAAAGAAACTATGAAAGCATTATAATGATGTGATAAAATATGGACAATATAGTTCAGCTGCTCAAAATGAAGTAAGAGACTAATTTTGGCAACATTCGACGACTTGTGGGGGCCATTTTTCTACTAAATGAAAAAACAAATAGCCATTGTATTCATTGGGTATGAAATTTACACGAAACACCCAAAATCTCAAAAAAATAAGCTTAAAAACCCCTTAAACCTTTCCTTTGAATTTATGCTTATGAAAAATCTACAAACAACAATCTCTGAACATTCTAAATGCAGCCCAACACATTTATGTACAAAAGGCAAATCATACATACTTCAGGAAGGATGCACAACGTGCAACAATGCTTGTTATGCAAAAATCAAAACTATACCTACCTTACTCTAACAATGTACAAGAGAGAATTAAATAAATCTAGAGATAGGCTAGGAGAAGTAACTCCCTTTCTTGATGAGAAACGACCATGAGATCAACTTTGAAGAACCCATAACAAGTGAGAGGAGTGAAAATAGATTCTAAAACTCATCTTTCCTCAAAATATCAACTCCCTTGACAATGTACACCTCGTCTCAATCTGATTTTTACTTTTATAGGTGCGGGAGTTGACTTCTGGTACACTTAGGCTCTTCCTCATGCTCTATGATAAACATGACTGGTGGTAACATTGATTCTATCTTTGAAATGGATAGATATCTGATGGTACATCCATTTTTCAAAGCCAACATATTGCATTCTCTTGTCATCTCATCCTCCATGTGCTCAAAATCATAGAAAAAGATTGTGGGAACATTTTTTTCCTCTTCCTCCGAGGCCTTGAGCTCATTCGCCTTCTCTTCCTTGACTTTGGGCTTTGATAAGACAATGATATCTCCCCACGTAGGTTTTGAAAGTGAAGACATGGCCTCCTCATCATTATCATCCCCAAGGAATGCACGAGGATTTCAATTTCCTTAAAGATGGTGGCAAATTGTTTCTTCTTCATGAGTTCCTCCCTTTCTTGACTTGGAAACGTGATCTCTTCATCTGCAAGGTGTGTGCAATCCTTCTCTTTCTCCCACTTAAGTGTAATGAGAAAATCAAGGATGACTTCCTTTTTCTCATGACAATTCTCTTCAACTTTAGGGGCAATAGCTCCTTCCTTTGCGTTACACTCATGCATCTCTTCTTCTTCAATCTTCGTTGGATCATGTTTGGTTGCAAAGGCCTCTAGGATGGGTTAACACATAACTTCTTTGTCATCTAAAAAGACATCCCACTCTGAGATAGCTATTTCTTAATCTCCATTGATGAAGTTAATCTCAACAAGACATGAAGTACTCGCAAGAGGTTGGCTGCAACTTAGCCCCTCAGAAAGAGCTTGTTTAAGCTCCACCTCTCGAACTTGCTCCTCCAAACATTGTAGTTGTTCCTCCGTGATACGTTCTTGCTTTTGTAACTCAAGTGAAACTAGGAAATCATGTATGATTTTTTCTTGCTCATGGTAATTTTCAAGGTGACTGAATGGTTCGGTATTGGGGCTAACTTGGAGTATTGCATTGTGATCTTTTGGGTTCCCTCTTCATCATAAAAAATGAAAACAACTCTATCCACCATCATTGGCTCATGTTCAAGCTTGAATAAATTTAGGTATTTGAAAGAAAAAGCATGTGAATTACCATATGATCCGGAGATCATTTTAGTAGACAGAGTTTCCCTAAATCTCCCCAAATTATGACAATACAGTAGAGGACTTCAAGATTTTTCCTTTGCCTATTTGACGCGAAAAATGGAATCCGTTTGAGCAAGATACCGTCCGCAGAAGTTCCCAATTGGAGAAGCAAAAATAGGGGCAGTCGACCAATCAAACTGCGACACGTGGCAGTGCAAAAATGACAAAAATAGTAAAACGGTGTTTCTAGTGATTCGCCTCTAGTATTTGGTGCTCGAGTTCGAGACAGGCGGACCCCACTATTTGTTGATTGGGGGCCTTCATCCAGGTCGACACACTCTTTTGCGAGAGGGGTGCCTTTGCCTCCGTAACATCATATTACCATTATCACAATTTTGTATTTCAATGCCACAAATTGTATTAGTATGGTGCATGTAGGACTAATATTCCCAGTATTTTTAATTATTTTACAATGTACGGACCATATGCTAAGTTTGGCGCATTTACCATGCCAATGCATTCAAACCTCCTCCAACATATAATCTGAGTTTGGAGGTTAGCATTTCATATTCTAATCATAGCATAACCACTTATGCACCCAAGCCTAATACATCTACCACGTCCCACGGGGACATATTAAATTTGGTTTAAAAAGATGTTACGTGGCCCAAGCCACATAAATATTGGGCAGTGGAAGCCTTAATAAAGGCTTAAAATAAACCTTTATTGTGTTATGTGGGATATTGATCCCAAATTAAGCAATGCGTGAGAAGTGGGTGGTTGGGGTGTTTCAAACCCCCAACCACATTACCCCCAAAAAAACATGCTCAACCGCTAGGCCATAAGGGACCCGCAAGACCATACATTTGCCAATTGCATTTTATTGAAGGTATTGGAGAAATCTGTGTTATTATGATAGCAAGGCAGATTTGACGAACAAATATTTTGAGCAACTTAGGAGCTTTTTGGAACCTCGGTGTAAACTGGAAAGTTGTTCAGAATTCTGAGACGCATTTGTTGCATACCTTAGTTTCTTGTTTTGGAGTTTTCATGACATTGTTCTTGGATGCGGAATTCACTAGAAGACATAAACTGGAGGGATTGAGTTCTACAAGTGCTTCGAGAAGGTGGAGGACGAACATTATATGCAACAATATGGGCAGGAGGCGGCTGGGGGGTCGAAAAGAATCGGGCGACTACGCTTCAGAGGCTGACAAAGACCATTTCGGGCTCCTTTATATGCTTTTTAGTATAGCAGTAATCTGAATCTGAGTTCTTTATTGGTCTCAAGTCTGTTTGGTACATAAGTTGTTCCCCATCACAAAATATCTATTGTTCTGAGCCCTACACTCTCGCCTTAACTAGTATTTTGATCTATTAAGTGTTATCTTTCATGATGGATATCTGTGTTTTCAGGCGACCTGTTCCACATGATGAACTGAAGAAGCTCGGTATTCCCTTACCTCCAGAAGGTCGATACATGTCACGTTTTCAGGTGCTTTCTTCTACTTTATCCGATAAAGGTCTGTAACCATGTAACCTGACTTCAAGTGTTTTGGTGGAGATATTTCCTTAACCAATGTTATTGATTCATAAACTCAGATTCCACAATCCCTAGGCGCCAAAGCCCAGATTATCGTCATAGACAATCTGCATACAAATCTACTGCACTTTCTCCCCAGCAAGGGGATGCATTAGGTACAATCTTAACAGATGTAAAATTAATCCCAGATAAACCTATGAAGCAGTCAGGTTCTTCTGTGCAGGTAAATGATGAACAAGAAGAATATGGTATCTCAGGCGTAAAGGACCCAACAAGATATTCCGACGATGTGTGGATAGAAGAGGCAGGTGACAGGGAAGGTAACGCCCACACAAAGAATGGTGAGGATGATTCCAAACATAGGAGCAAGCATCATCACAAACACAGAAGTCACAAAGATGGGCATGCCGCTCAACATCATGAAAGGAAAAAGAGAGAGAGAAGCTCTGAACATCGAAGGCCCTCGAATCGAAATGAGGTTGATAATGATAGATGGAAACAAAGACGCCATGAAGATGACTATTCTGATTTCAAGTGAGGCGGTGTTTCAGATAAATACTAATGCGGATAAATAATAGGCTATTCTGTCTATTAAAATTTTGTTTTCTTCTCTTAAATTATGTTCTGGAGTAAGAAATGATTTACATCCGATCTCTGACCAATCTGCAAGAGCACCAAATGTTTGCTTACATACCATATTTCTCGGGAAGTCCAGTTTGAATTTTGCTCATTAATCTTATGTCCATTATTAGAAATGCAGCTGTTTTTGGCCTAACCCATCTATCAGTGCTACATTAACACAGGTTCTCCTATTTAAGCAAAGCAGAAGACTTCTGGATCACAACTCCAAAATTTGCCAGAGCATAAATAACTTGTTTAAGCTCAGAAATGTGCTCTTCATGCATGATGATAGTTGTGCCCAACAGAATATCCAAAAGCTAAAACTAGAGCCACACAATGACAATCTTTAGCATACTTGTATATTTGGTGTTTCCACAGTGTATCAGTATATAATATCATTTATCAGGAATCAACTGCGATAATTTAGAGTCAATCTCTGTGACACATGTCTCATGAGCATGAATGATCCACTTGGCTTAACCATGGGGTTTCCCGCAATCAGGCGCTCTTGGCTTGCAAGATCATTGTAACTATGATAGAATTTGAGAAGCAGTCCCCATTAGCAGAAAGATTACTTAATAGTTGTACCATGAAAGCTGATAAGATTTTTAGTTTCTTTGAACTAGATTCTGTTACATGTCTGCTAAATATAAGCGATAATATTAAATTCAATTTCCAATATTTTACAATAGATTGCAAGTTATGACTTAATAAATTATAGTTTAACATTTTGAAATATCCCTTGTGGAATATCACTTGGAATTTGACCAAATTATAAAAAAATAACAGCAAATAAAATTCTGATTTTTCTGGAATAAAACCCAAATAGGGCAGCGAACCGAAAATTATTTATCTTGCACCAAACTTTGTCCAAATCACACAAATTTATGGGGGCTTGCTAACATGGTAATAAAGACTCGAAAATTATTTTTGGATTTTTTTGAGCAATAAATAGCTGCCAATAATTTTAAGAAAGCCCTAAACTGCAAAAATATTTCAAAAAGTCATAACTATCTGAAATAAACGGATAAAATCCTGATTTTCAAACAACAATTTATATAAATTATATGGAATCAAATCCAACCTTTAAATATGGAAAAAGTCGCCTAGAAACCCTCAAATCCACTGCTGTAATCTCCCAAGGGTGACGTCACTCTAGGAAAGGGGCTGAAAATCCCTCAAAACTCCTCTAGTAGTTGCACCAAGCTTGCCTAAGCATTGGGAATAGTTTGAAATGCAAATGGCTGAAATATGGGCAAATGATCTCCCTCTGACACTACATCAGCCTCTGAAAACTCTTGTGTGAAATCCTTGTAAACTCTGCCTGAAGATCTACTCGAATGGGCTTCAAATTAACAAATTAGGGAGGATCTTTCACCACCGAAGAGTGCTCTGCTAGCTAGGAGTGGATCTCTCACCACCGAAGCTAGGGTTCCTATGGGATCTTACTCCACAAGCAAGAAATATGCAACCAACAATGACTCCAATATCATAAAAGAGTGAGTGTATGAATGAATGCCCTCTTCTCCCCAAGCACCACCTTTTATAACCTTCTAATGTAACAAAGGGCCCAAAGAACCCTAATCGACCCCCTTGGGGAAAACCCACATGAACATAAAGTAACTTAAGTTACCCTTCCCCTCTAGTGCCAAATTTGACTTAGGTGACCTTCAACGAAGGAATAGAATAATAAAGTTCCATGTGTCCCCCCCTCAACGACAAAATATAACAATTATTCCCACCAAGTTGTCCAATACTAATGACAACGAAAAAATATAACATATGACAAGGTGGTAATCCGTCATCCATACCCAATAGCTTCCAACGTCGTTAGCCCCTCCGGTATGACCAAGGCTAAGACTAAAACACGACTGTTACACCTTCGGTGAAGGAATGAGGACATTACAGTTCTCCCTTCCCAAAATTTGTTTGTCCCAAGCAAAATGCAGACTACGATGTTGTAAATCTTATCTCCCTCCCAAGTGGCATCCTCAAGTGGCAAGTCTCTCCACCGCACTAAGTATTGTATGATCATCCTGTTCTTGAGCTTCCTCTGTTTCACCTCAAGATAGATTCTGGTTCTAAGACCAGCTTCCCCTCAACATCCAATGGCGGAAATTCCGTAAAAGGCACAATATGTTGTCCTAGCACCTTTTTGAGGCACAAAACATGAAAAACATTATGTATCTTGATGTGCTTCCCAGCTCCAACTCATATGCAACTGCCCCAACCCTTTTCACCATCCTGTATGGTCCATAGAACTGTGGTTTCAGCTTCTCGGCACCGCTATGCTTAAGCAAGGATTGCCTATAGGGCTGCAAACATAGGAAGACTAAATCTCCACATCAAAAGACCTCTCTACCTTGTGCCAAACTGCATAAATCTTCTGTTGATTATGAGCTTTTTGAAGGTTCTCCTTAAGGGCCTTCAGAATATCTTGGTTCTCCTGAAAGCAATCATGAGCTTTGGGAGCTCGTCTATCTGATAATATTAAGTTTGCCAATGATGTAGCATCATACCCGTATCTGATAATACTAATGCCTAGAAAGGAGTCATGTCAATTTTCATTTGGTAGGTGGTATTGTAACAATACTCACCCATGTGTAGCGATCTAGCCCATGCACGCTAATGTCCTGTCACATAGCTATGTAAATAGCCCTTTATCCACTTATCGACTATCTTTGTTTGCCCGTCAAATGTCTGTGGATGATAACTAGTGCCATGAGCCAATTCCGTACATGCAAGTCTGAAAATTTCTTGCCAAAAGGTGCTCATGAAAATTTTGTCCATGTCACTGACAAAGTTTTTAGCCAAACCATGAAGCCTAAAAATACCGTATAGAATATCTAAGCTACTTGTGGTGCCTTATGCCCCTTAGGCATAGAAAAGAATGGGCATACTTGGTTAACCGATCAACTACCACATATAGGCAATCATGCCCGTGTATTGAGGGAAGCCTTGTGATAAAATCCATGGATATGCTCTCCTACTTTTGCTCTAGAATAGGAAGAGGTTGTAGTAGTCCTGTTCGGAAAGAATGTTCGCCTTTGGTTTGCTGGCAAACCACACACTCTAATATGATTAAGGACGTCATCCTTCAACCCTTTCCATGCAAATCTCTCCCTAATGTACCTATAGGTCTTAAAATACCCAGGATGTCCCACTAAGGGTGTATCATGCACTGCTCAAAGGATCTTCTCCTTCATCTTGGATTTATTACAATAAATCAGCCACAAGCAGCTGAAATACCATCTTCCCCAAGGTTTGGATAAGACAAAAAGGAGGTATTTTCGGTTACAAGCTATTCCTTATGCACTCATTGATGGTATTTTATTTAAGAGGGATATTAATGGTGTTCTTCTGAGATGTGTAGAACCTTCACAAGTTGACAGATTATTGCAAGAATTTCATGAAGGTTTATCAGGTGGTCACTATGCTCCAAGGACTACTGCTCTCAAAATCATGAAAGCAGTTATTATTGGCCAAGTATTTTCAAAGATTGCTATGCATGGGTCAAAAGATGTCAAAAGTGTGCCTTCTTCGTGGGTAAGGAAAAGCTTGCAGCCCTTCCTCTTCATCCTATTTCAGTAGATCAACCTTTTATGCAGTGGGGATTGGACTTCATTGGTATGATCAATCCACCATCCAGTTTGGGACACAAGTGGATTCTTACAGCCACTGATTATTTTACAAGATGGACAGAAGCAATTGTATTGAAAGAAGTGAATGAGACTAGTGTGCTTGACTTCTATGAAGGTATTGTTACTACTACTATTATTTCAGATAATGCTCTTGTTTTTGTTGGTGCTAAAATTATAGAGTGGGCTGTCCGGAATGGTATTTACTTGAGTACTTCATCAAATTATTACCCAAGGTAATGGGCTTGCAGAGTCTACAAACAAGAATTTGTTGAAGATTATCATAAGGCTTTTGGATGAGAATCAGAGGTCATGGCACACTAAACTCAAATCAGCTTTATGGGCTGACAGAATAACTCCATTGGCAACTCTCCATACATGTTGGTTTATGGTAAGGAAGCAAGACTTCCAATTTCTCTTGAGCTGCCCGCTTTAGAGCTTATTCATCAGATGGAATTCTTGGAATCAGGACCAATGGAGGTAAGATATGCAGAACTTATGCAGTTGGACGAATTAAGGCATGAAGCCATGCTCACCATGGAAGCTCATCAAGCACAGGTAAAGAAGAATTTTGACAAGAAAGCAATTGCAAGAGTTTTTCAGGAAGGTGATCTTGTTCTTAAGTGGGATGCAAACAGAGCAAAACCGGGAAATCACACCAAATTTGATGCTATTTGGAGTGGTCCTTATGTTATTTCAGCATGCAAGCCTCACAATGCTTTTCAGTTATCACATTTGGATGGAGAAGAACTACCAATCCCGAGTTAATGGGATTTTCTCAAAGCTTGCTTTTGAGGATTTAGCATCATTAGAGTAGTTTATTTTCAATAAGTGTTTGCATGCACATTGTTTTTTCAATTTTCTTAGTTAGTTTTCTTTCCAAGAAGTGCTTGTATGCACATGTTTTCCTTTTGTTGGAGAGGGTAATTCAGTTGTTTTGATTCAGAGAATGCAAATTGATAGAGTATATGACTCCGTAGCCCAATGGATGCAGAAGGCCACTAATCTTTTGTTTAGCAGAAAAACAATCTCATGATGTCGCCAAAATGTTACACAAATTCGTGCATGCTGGAATTTGGGCCAAAGTTGTGCATGAAATCAGTCTAAAATGGCAGGAGCAGCGTTGGAATGTTTTTATAAATAAATTCAGCATGCTAACTGATCCTTGGCGCCAAAGGTAAAGACTGGATTTGCTAAAAATAGACCTCCAATGAGCCAAAGGGAGATGAGGAGAAATTAGCATGCAAGTGTTAAAAATAAAAAGTCTTATTTTTAGCCATTGTTGGATAAAAGCAAGAGAGCGTGCTGCTGTTCTTTTTTTTTTAAGGAATTGGTTAAAAATAGAAGCATGAGTTAAGGAAGAGAAAAGCAAGCTTTGTGCTATTTTTAGTGTTTTGCTAAAGATGAAGGATAAGAGTATGAAACAGTACGTTGACTTCTAGACCATGCACCAACGGAGAGAAGGATAAGGGTGAATTTATTTAATAAATTAAAAATAGCAGCACTCAGTTTTGGCGCCAACATGAGGGAGATATTATTTTGTTTATCAAATTGATCGCATGCTGCTGAGAACAGTCTTGGCGCCAAGCATGGAGAAGGATTGATTAAATAATTAATTGCAGCAACTAACTGATCCTTGGAGCCAAACATGAGGAGAATGGATTAATTAATAAAGAAAAGATTGCTGCAGAGGTCCTAGTCAAAGAAGTTTGCACCGTAGAAATGGAAAAGACAAAAATAGAAAAGTACAATGGAAAGACAATTGGAAAAGACAGAGCCAAAAGCAAGGAAAAAATAAATAAATAAACAGCATGCTGCAGTTCAGTTTTGGCACCATATAGGGGTAAAGATCAATTTATTTAATAAATTAACAGCAGCAGCAGTCAGATTTGGTGCCAACCATGAAGGAAAAGAATAAAGTTTATTGCATGTTGCTGTCTACTTCCAGCTATGGCATCAACAGGGCAGTGGAGGAATTTATTTATTGAATAATTAGCATGCAGCAGAGAGATATGGCGCAACAGCTTGTGGAGGGAATATTTTATTAGTTAAAATCAGTTATGCATGCCCTCATGCGCCACAGTTGATGAATTAATTAATTAAAAGAATTCTGCATGCTGGAGAGACTGATTTTGGACGCAACAGTTCATATAGGATGATTTTCGTATAGAAATCGAAGAGACATACACTTTCAGATGTTTTGCTTTGATAATCCTAACTTGTACTTGCATCTCTGAAATTAAAAAGTTCCATTTGCCTTCTCATATTGTTGGTTTTCTGAGTTTTCATCGTGTTTAATAGGGTATTGTATTTCCTTAGTGTGGAAATTATTCCCTCTACCGCTGTCCTTTCACCCAAACCTTTGAAATATTTTTGCAAATTAGCTTAGAGTTATGCAGGTGTGTGGATCTTTGTCTTCCTTGTATGCAGTAGTACGTATGTGTGTCAAATCATTGGTGTATCACCTCCATTTCCCTTTTCCGCATTCCTTCTCCCTTTTCTTTGTTAAAATTTTAGTTTTTAGGTGATTCACAAAGGAACCAACCCTCTCTAGAGGTTCACCTCAGCCATAGGTTACCCTCAGCCTTGAGGTGTTCCAATTTTGTCAACAGGAGAGAGAGAGCACACACCATTCTCTATCGAGTGCATACAGGTGTCACTTGATTACACAAAGGTTGTGCATGGACAGTTGGAATATTGTAAACAATGCCATCTATAGATCTTATTGTACCTCAAGGTTAGATTAAGTGTAATAAGAAAGACTTATGTTGCTAGGTTTTCTACCGAGAAAGGATTTTCCCAGGATAAACATGTGTCTATATCTTGTGCTTTATTCTTCCTTTAAGATGATTTTGATTCATACTTTTCTTTCATTTTTCTTTTTTAGATCTACTTAAGTTTATGGTTGGGTCAAACTAATTCCCAACAATGAACAGGATGTAACTTTCACTTTCGTCCAACAAGGTTTAAGTCTGCCTACCCAAGTAAGCCCACCAGATTGGGTAAAGGAAGCTGCAACAAACATAGGCCTTAATTTTGAATCTAGCCAAGGAGATATGTCAATGTCGTCAATGTCGCCTCCTCTCCTAACTCAGCTAGTTCATTACTATGTAGATTTGAGTGCAAATGAAATAGTAGATTTGGGTGCAAATGAAATAACAAATGTGGGTGTAAATGAGGTTGTAGTAGAAGACAAATGAAATACAAATTGCATTCAAACAACAATGAACACAAAATCATCATTATTATCATCTTTTCTTAAATTGTCAATTGATAGGGTTGCTAAAAAATCAGGAAACAATGCACTCATGTTGGGCAAAGTATCTCAAATTTTCACAGCAGATGAGTATAGGAAAATGTTTGTAGAACAAGAGACCCATTAGAATGAGATTGAAGAAAATAAGGCAAGGAAGAGAGACCAAATTGAAGAGAGGAAAACTGCTAAGAATACTAAGACGGAAGGAAGGGAACAATTGAAGTTTGAAAATGAAATTAAAAGGAAGAGGAAGGAGCAAGAAAAGATTCTGCAAAGGCAAGAAAGGGAGCAAAAGGAGCATGATAGAAGGGAAAGAGAATTTGAGAAGACACGAAAGGAATTGGAGACGTAAAAACATTTAAGTAGCAAAATGAACACTTTGTCCAAAGGTCACCTCATATTTTAAGAGACATGGTAAACCTGTTTTGCCCAATTGTTTCCTCCACAAGCAACAATCCTTGTGGGAGTCCCCCTTCGTTGAACGTGGTAGCAAATTCCAACATGGAACAACCATATTCAAATTCAAGTTTTTCAAATGTAGGAGACACGAAAGGAATTGGAGAGGTAAAACATTTAAGTAGAAAAATGAACCCTTTGCCCGAAGGTCACATCATTTTTGAAGAGACATGGTAAACCTGCTTTGCCCAATTGTTTCCTCCACATGCAACAATCCTTGTGGGAGTCCTCTTCGGTGAACATGGTAGCAAATTGCAACAGGGAACAACCATCTTCAAATTCAAATTTTCAAATGTAGGGAATCAAGTCCGTTGTTCATTATTTCTAGCTTGGATGTTGTAGATTTATGTTCTAAGGTTTAGTTTACGATCTAGGATATAGTTTTGGGTCACACATACGATGTTCAAAACATAAGTTAAACTTTTCGCAATTGATCGAGGAAGACAAATATGCAATGTAATGTGCTCAAGTTATATTTTGTGTAGTGCGGAACAACCAAACGAAATATATATTGTAATTTGTTTACACTTTTTTCATAGATGGAACAAGAAAAAATTATAATGCAATGTTTATGTTTCATTACAACAATCTTTCTTAACAAGTGTAGAACTTTAAATTTAACTAAAACCCAACACATGACACAATATGAAGAAAAGGGTGATATTATGGGTCATAGACTTAATGAGGTTAAACAAACCTCACCTGAAAGTTGTTTCCACCTTCTTCTCCATTCTCCAATATCGACCACTGCCATATTTGTGCACATTCAAACACTATGCTACTCATCACTCTACTCTAAAACTTATGCAAAGATCATATACATTTATGATCTAATAATTTTCTCCTCAATTAGAAATGCTACAGAGACAGGTTTGCACTAGGATCTATTATAAAGCTGGAAAGAGTTGCATAATTAAAATAAAATGTTAGAAATGAAGTTTATTTTCATTCAACAGAAACATCTTTGCAATGAGATCTCTAAGCGAAACTAGTAAAGTGGAAAGAGTTGCAAGACAATATAAATCTAATAACTTGCTCCTAATTAGAAAAGCCAAAGAGACAGATTTGGGATCTATAAGCTGAAAATGGAAAGAGTTGCATGATTAAAATAAAATGTTAGAAGTGAGGTCTATTTTCATTTAACTTTTTCTCTTGTAATGTAATATTTTTCTCATTCATGATTAGAATAAAATGATCTCATCGAATGGGTCGTGGTCCAACGGTGTGTATGATAGTGTAAAAGGCGATGCCTAGCCATCCACCAAGGTCACAATCCCATGAGATACCAATAAATAAGGAATGAGACCAGGATCGTCCCTCCAATGAATTTGGCATAATGGAATCCCCTCGGTCCTTAGAAGCCTAAGCCTAAGAATTTTGCACACCTAACCCATGTAAGCTTTGGATTGACCAAAAAAATTAAAAATGATCTGCTTCTGAAGTTTACCAATTTCAACTTTCACATTCCAATGCAAAATGTTTTTACTAGGCGATCCTTTTCCAATTTAATAGTTTCAATTTATAGATCTCTATTAAATTATCTCTTTCCACTTTAGTAGCTTTAGCTTATAGATACCAGTGCAAGCACTGCACTTTATAAGCTGAAATTACTAAAGTGGAAAGAGTTGCAAGAGTTTCGATCATGCAACTCAAAAAAACGAGCAGCACCTCCAAAATGAACCAGCAACAAATAAGAATGAAAAGAAAGTGGGTGTAAAAAGGTGGTAAAGCAATACTGAAATGGCATGACAAAAAAGTTACTTCACGGATATAGTTTTCTCTAAGATAAAAGACCTCATTTTGAACATTTTATTTTAATCATGCAACTCACATATGCCCCAATATTCCAGAAAATAGTAAACCCTAAACCGTATTTACAACATCATAGTATTATAGAGCTTCCGGTGCGAGAATGTTTCTATTAGGTGATCCCTTTCCACTTTACAAGTTTCTAAAAGGCTAGGAGAACAAAAAAACCATTACTCCTCAATTAGAACAGGTAAAGAAACATCCTTGCACTCATAAACATTTTATAATCATGCAGCTTAAACAAACTAGCAGCACCTCTAGAACGAACCAGCATTAAATAAGAATCAAAAGAAATTAGATGCAAAGGAGAGCATAAAGCAATACTAAAATGGTGTGTTAAGGCAGTCGCTTATCATAAACATTACATTATATATTTAAAAACTATAAACAGAAACCAATTTAACAATTTTAACTTTTAGCTACCATTGCAAAATGACAAGACAGTCGCTTTGCACTTATGAGTTTTACCCCTGAAATAACAAACCTCATTTCAAATATTTTATTTCAATCATGCAATTTAAATATGCTTCCAATATTCCAGAAAACCGAGCAAAGACTACAATAGCCCTAAACAAATATGAAAGCAAGAACTCTCGGGTGTAAAACAAAAGTCTGAACACTATGATGGTGTGAAAACACATCATTTACCAAATGCTCGGTGTCCTCCAACAGCCTCACAAACCCCCTCACAATGACATTCTCCTTCACGACGGCCATCTCCATAATGGACCAGTAGCAACACCCAGAATGGACTCGTGGCACCTCCTAAATGAACTAGGATCAAATAAGAATGAAAATAAAATGGTGCAAAGGAGGTAAAACAACACTGAAATGGTGTATTAAGGCAGCCAATTCACACTTATCGGTGAAGGAAAGGGTAATTGCCGATGGCAACAACGTCAAACATGTTGCATGCAACATTTAAGGCGCTTAAATGCTTTAAATGTGTTGTTTTCTGCTTTTTAGGCTACAATTTTTTTGTGTGTGATTTTGTTGCGACATTTAGTTATCCTAGCGTCATTTATTTGTTCAAGTGGAAAAAATGGGAAAAATGGAGAGGTTGTGGGAAAATGTGATTTAAAGTGATACACATAATATTAGAAGTCACAAAAAGCACCTCTATAGAATGTCGACTTGACGAACTATGCAAATATGTCATTTTTGACCAAAAGAATGCATTTTGAGTGGCGCTACATGCCCCTACAGTTAGGGGTCTCGACTACTGGTCCACTTCCCTAATAGGATCCCAACATTTAGAGCTAGTAGACTCTTCCAGCTGCTTCTAAAGAGAGGGGCTGAAAAAATCTCCAATCAACTTACTGACTTTTTGTCTACATGGCACATTGTCTTGCACCTCTTCAAGAAGGTATTTTCAAGAACGTGGATATATGACCTTATGCATGGAATAATTAAGACCAAGATGGGTTTGGAAAGCACATGAGATCAAATAGGATTAATGCCTTATTGATATATTTTCAACCCAATTAAAATAACTATTAATGGATATTCCAGACACTACTTTGCACCCAAAAATAAATCTATTAATGGAGCCAACAGAGACCATACACAGGCTCTTTCCGTCAACTTTAATAGGGGTCGAGGCTAAATATACATGGTAAATAGGCTTGATAAACATGCCAAGCAAGAACAGTGCAGGGCTATGCCCATATTTCAGAGAATTGATTCAGTAAACCATCCATTCAATAAATAATAAAATATAACTATTCCTTGATAAACAAATCAAGAAATAATTGCCCTTTCATGGCTTTGATCACCAATTGTGTGGCATACATATCCACCATTTTGTTTCTCTCTCTCCAGTTTTTCATTTAAGAAAATGAGAAATATCACACAATTCAAAATAGTTGCCTATGAGGATCACTCACCATGGCCAATAGCCTGAGCTTGTATGTCGTACACCTTCCTGAATACGAACTCTTATCAATGTCTCTCCCATCTCCCATTGAGCAGATAATGCCTCATTGTAAACTTGTAACGGGTCAGGGCCTATGAAGCTGCAAGAGGTTTTATAAAACTCTTGGGGAAAGCCATTAATATTAGGGTTTTCATTAGACATATATTATATATCTGAATAAAGTTCGTCCAGTGTGAGAGAAGAATCGCATTAAAGTT
The DNA here is from genome assembly GCA_018340775.1 of Taxus wallichiana var. yunnanensis. Taxonomy (NCBI): domain Eukaryota; kingdom Viridiplantae; phylum Streptophyta; class Pinopsida; order Cupressales; family Taxaceae; genus Taxus; species Taxus wallichiana. The sequence continues at coordinate 281,180,073 of CM031240.1, forward strand.
GATTTCTTGGTAAAAACTTACGGAGAACCACATTTGGGCATTTTTAAGTCCTTCTCGTCTTTCCTCTATCATTGCTTGAGCATAGGACACCATTTTGTAATTCTCAATATAGGGATTAGAGATCTCAGGAAATTTGGTAAGACGATTGTTATCCATTTGCAAGGCCTTTATCTACTCTTTTCCTTCTTGGCATGAAGGGATTTTGACACATTATTTGGAGGCACAATCTCTGACTTTGAGCCAATGTCGACGGGTTTGGATTTGAGCTCCTCTGGCGGCATTTGCTTCACTGCATTTGAGTTTATGCCTAAGCTCAACAACTAACAATTGCATAACAAGATCAAAATATTTGCATTCCAAACATGTAAAAATCATGTGAACTTCATTAAGGAGAGAACAATGTTTACACCCTAAATAAATAGATAAGGGTTTGTATTAGATTTATTTCCTTATTAAATGGTGTAATGTTGTTATAGGTAGAATATTTTGATTTAATTAATAAAGATTAAATGTGAACAGAATATAGATTTTAATACATTATGCGATATAGAAACGATGAAATGATTGCTTAAAACACAAGGAGGAAAGGATACTTATTTGAACAAAGAGGTACAAAGGTGATCTAGAAGTATTGAATGGATGTACAAATTGGGTGAGATATAAAAATGCTTCATCTATGGAACAGGGATCTCAAGCGAGGTAGCAAAGAACTATATAGATTTTATTGGGGCGTAGTATGGTATGGTCCAAAATCATATGATCTTGGTGACATGTGTCATGATGTTATAAATTTTGGTGATCGTTGGTGGCTTGGAAATATTCTTCGTTGTCATCGTGAGGGTTTACCAATGTGTGAAATCTCGTTGTAGCAATCTGCAATACGTGAAACCCTAGAGTACATGCATAAACATGTTAAGATAACATAAGGATAAACCCATGCACGAGTGTAGTTTGCCTAACCTTGGTAGTCGACCTCTATTAAACCAATCTAATTGTTGCACTACATCCCTTTGCAAGTGGGTGATTTAATAGAATTAAATCTTAAGTCGAGAATTGAGATCAAACAAATATATACGAAATAAGAAAGTTCTAACATGCAATAGCAATCAAGTGTAAGAAACAAAAGGATGATATTGACTTAGCTTGTATAAGAGTTTTTGGGTGATTATGGGGTGAAGAATGGGTGGTAAAAGGTTGGATCAAAGGCCGAGTAAGCTTTATTTAGAAACTAGAAACATGAAAGTCTTCCAGACATTACCACCCAAAGGAAGACAATATCGCCGTGGGTGCTAGTGTCTGAATTGGGTGCTAGTGTCTTAGCAACAATTACGGATCTGGTCTTTTCAAGATTTGATCTTTATATTCTTCACTTCACTCGTTGTCACTCTATCTTCATTGTAGGGTTCTTGTATCACTCCAAAACCTACAAAACAAACACTAGCTACCTACACAAGTCTCAAGCACACATTACATGGAATAAATAAGGCATATGCTTGAGTCGTACTGGACTTGGCGATCACCCCAATGAGACTGTCACTGATTGATGCACTAAATTTCAGACTCAATGTAGCTTTGGTGTGTGTGATAGAATTGTGTCCTGAAGCAAGGTTTCCCTTGTGTTAGTTACAGACAAAGATAGTGGGATCAACTACTTTGCCCCCAAGATGAATGTGTCTAATGGAATTTAGAATTTTTCCTTCTTATGCGATGAATGATTATAAACTCATAACCAAACTTGCACAAGGAAGAACTTCACATAACTCAGAGACTTTAATTTATTTCACACTTACAAATATATTTCTTCTGTATTCTCCATACAAATAGATTACAAATATATAGGAATATGCAACTCCTATAAACTAGGAAGTTGCTCTAACAATAATCCTATTTAGTTGTGATTGTTACTCACGTAACAATACACAACTCAAATCATACGAGTTGTTAAAACAACTCCAATAATATATTATTGTTTATATAACAATAATATAACTACTAACATTTATACTTATTGAATACACAAGTATAATGTAAACATTAATATCCTAACATTCCCCCCCTTAATGTTTACATGGTAATAAAATAACTTTCACACTTCCTCTGCAACTTGTCACTTGTGCTTGCTCATGATCTTGGCACACACTCAAACTGAAGGTAGAAGAAGGAACACATCAACTTCTTATCAACCATGCACTGTCGGGAACACATCTGAATGACGAGGATGGGAACACGCTCAGGAATCATCTGCTTATCAACCAGTCACTCTAGGAAATACATCTGACCTAGCAGTATTGGAACTCAAGCATGAACACATCTGAACAACCTTCAATGGTTTTCCAGGATGCTAACCACAAACCTAGGTATGAACAGGAACACATATGACTATTCTACCTCAATAAGACTCATGATGTTGCATTTCACTGTGCTATATGTTCTTCACTGTGTTTTTGCATTGGGGAAATAGGAATAATCACATACACAATTGAAAAATGAGAAATGGAACATTGGATCATGTTGATCATGTTCCCCCCTCAATGTGAAATTTCCACTTATTGAACACTGCAAACTGTAAAAATTGAAGCTCACAACTGAAAGCAAACTCACACTGAAAAGCATATACTCAAACTATATATATGCCACCACATCTTCATGTGACCTCGTCATTGGTGACTAACGAGAGGTCACTAGTTGTCCTCCAGCCTCGGTGCCTCCATCCTCCAATTTTTTATCTGCTTAGCTCAACCGGATTTGGATATGACGCTCAACTATTTCCACATTGTTTATTATATCTTCCCTCCCACAATGTGAAACAATTTATTTTTCCGGACGTCGGGTAACACCGAAAATGCATCCATGAGACAATTTTTATTTTATTTTTTGGACTTTTTACAATTATACGACTTTTGACGATAATTTACAAATTTAAAAACAACACTTTTGACTTGGACAAAAAGACTCGACTCAACTAAAAAGTAATAAAATGGGATTACTTTTTATATGAAAATGACTTGATAACTAAAGACATACAAAATTTAAATAATTTGATGGATGACACATTTAACAAAAACTTTAACCTTTGACTTTGACAATATGACGACATACAACAATACTTGTGTATAAATGACTCTTAATCATGACATTAACACATGTCATTTTGACCCGATTTTTTAACTTGGACGAATTGACAATTAACATGACATAAATGGTAATGATAACTAGACTATTTTAAATGATCTTGTGACACTTTTAAAATGACTTCGAAACAAAATAGAATACTTGACAATGAACACGATAAACATTGGTCTAAACCAATTCCATATATCAAATTACATAAAACTGATTTGATAACTAAAACATAAGACTTTCACCTTTAAAACTTGAACACACCTATTAATATTAAAACTAAAAAAACTTTTAAAGATGTAGGTTTTAATAGAAATTTGTGCAATGACTAGAAGCTTTATGACAGATAGACTATTCTGAAATACCTGGGTGAGCAGCTTAACAACCACTTGGAGGATTTTCTAGAATAGTTGACACTGGTATGTTGTAGCTACGCCAACACTTAAGAGAAGTCTTCTCGTGAAATACATGCATGTCTGAGGATTCTTCCCATGAAATACGTGTAACTGTCTGTGTCGATAAATGACAGATCAATTTCTTATCCGATGTTGAAGTGCTCAATGGTATACATGAATGGAGATGACAAATACAAGCAAAAATCAACATATGTAGTTGGAAACACCTGGGCAGATTCTAACGCACTTCACCAATGTTATATCGCCTTTTGGGTGAGCCTAACGATCACGCACGTTAGCGCAGCCTGTACCAAAACTGGAACACATGACCTCTCATATGTCAGCGACCCCACCAACCACTGCGCCACACTGTTTTTTGAGCATATTTGGGAAAAAAATATATTTGACGTCATCTGCTAACTTACGTGATTGGTTAGGTGATCGCGCCTTTTGTATGGTGAATCAGTTGACAACTTGTTCAATCCTGTAGGTGGAGAAATAAACAAAACCGCTCATTTTTATGAGAGAGAAGAAGACTGGAGCTTGTTGTAGATGTTCTCCCACTGCAAATTTGAATCTAGAACTTCTGTGAGATGTCAAGTGACTATATTTTGTGCATGTACAGGTCTGCGTCTAAGGCATGTATAAACTGTTCCGGGATGACAGCTGGTTCAGCCAATCCAGACAACTGCCACACAACTCACGCAAAGACCGAGATCCACACACAACAATGATCCTGAATGCTGAGATATCTTCCTTTCTCCTCAAATCTGTGCCAACACTTTGCAGGATGAATGCGTGGAGGTTGTGAATGGCGTTTGCAATGAAATATCAAAATCTCTATGACGTCGCACTCTGGCACTATTACACCTTGTGACTAATCAACGATTCCTTTCTCAGGTAAATAATGATCACCGATGACAAATGTTAAACAACCAATCATACAATCCTATAAACATTTCATTTGAGTTCAGTTGCACGTTGAGTCTCAAATACGCCAAAGAGACATTCTTTCAATTGATGACCAAATGGAAGACACACGTTGTATGATGATTGAAACTTCTCAGAATAGACCAAAGGAACTGAAATTTCTTCTTAAGACTCTCATTGTTCACAGGGACATGACCATTGATGCTCTGATACCAAATATAAACTAAGAACCAGACTTGCATAGGGAAGAACTTCACATAACTCAGAGACTTTAATTAATTTCACTCTTACAAATATATTTCTTTTGTATTCTCCATACGAATAGATTACAAATATATAGGAATATGCAACTCCTATAAACTAGGAAGTTGCTCTAACAATAATCCTATTTAGTTGTGATTGTTACTCATGTAACAATACACAACTCAAATCATACGAGTTGTTAAAACAACTCCAATAATATATTATTGTTTATATAACAATAATATAACTACTAACATTTATACTTATTGAATACACAAGTATAATGTAAACATTAATATCCTAACAATGATGTAGCCCAAATGTTGTTCTCCTACCCAAGTGATAGATAGGAAGTAATAGCCCAAATCACCCAATCCCTTAGAATAATAAGGCATGTGTCTCGTGCGTGCATGAGCGTGCACGTGCATTTGTGTATGTGATTCCCTTGTTTGAATTTTGTCATTAATAATTAGAAAGATGACCCATAGTGACGAGTAAAAGTTTTAGAAAATATAACAATCGATACAACACTTTAAATATGAGAAAAGATGGGGAAATGATAGAAGCACCCAAAGGGGAATGTATCATTTAGGTGTTTATGTCCCTACTTGGGCATTGATTTAATTTAATTTGAATAATTAAATCTAAATATTGCAGAGTCACTTATTGTATGAATAATAAAATAAAGAAATGACACAAGCAAACTAAGATATAAATTATGAAACCCAAGCAAGAGGATGAAAGAAGAGGACTTAGTTGATTTACATATGCAACCTAGAAGTGACGTGAGTAGGGAGAAGTGATGAACAAGATGTAAACATCATCATATTTTATCATTATTGTGATGCCGACTTCAACTACCACTTGAGACCAAGAAACAAACTAGGAAAATTATGGAATAATTTTTTTTTTTATAGGAAGAGTCTACTGACCAAGTGCAGTAAGACACTAGTTTGAAACTAAATAGGTTCGGAACAAATTCGACTAACCAAACACAAGATTTCTATTTTTATCTTATAACAAGTTTACTAGGTTCCAATTTGGAGGTTACAAGTTTACTAACCAATTTGCAATCTTCCAAATATGGGGAGGCATTTAAAATATTATCTAAGACATTCAGTTGATTCGAACAATTAATTGACAGTTCATATGCCAAGTTTAAACTCCAGTTTTGATTTCAAACATAGTACATTTACTGGCAATGCTATTTCTTAATCTCTTTCAAAATAGAGTTTTCATTTCACAACAGAACTCGAATCTAATACAACAATGAAATTTTGAGAAAGGAATGTAATTCTTTATTTGATTTCCAACAATAATTCAATAGTTTATCTCTTTCTTTGAATTTCAAGTTACAATGCACAATACATATTTCTTTCTTTCACATTCTTCTCATAACACAGTATGGAATAATAATCTTCTACAATTCACTTATCACTTTCAACCTTATAATTTCAATACAAGATGTCTTCTCATTACAATTAACAATACAAATCATCCACTTCAAAGTGGGAAGGTTACAATGAACTTGTTAAAAGGAAATGATCACAAACCGATTTCTCCAAGCTCCAAACAACAAAGAAAGTTGATTTCTTCATCTTTTATCTTTTAATCACAACAAGGAAGGGGGAAAGGCAACACTCTCCACCCAACCAAGATACCCAATGGGAAAATAGAAGCCATCTTTCCCCATCGGCCCCCGAGCCCCAACCATATTGGAATGGAATATGATAAAACAACACATGGCAACATAGCTTCTTCCACATATAACATACATTCACATGCACAATGAAATGCACAAACAAAAAGATGTAGTTCTCAACTACAACAACAATTTCAATCAAAACAAAGGCTCCTTCTCCAAGCAAGCAAGTCAATCAAGAGCAAGAACTATGGAGGTCTCCTTATGCCTCCCATGTTGAAATTGGGCATCCACCTAAAATAAACCGCCAAAACATAACCATCCCATAAACCTTATCCCTCCTCAACCCCTCCTTATCCCTCCTCCAAATTTATCCCTTATACCTCCCCAAAGTAAGAAATGCAAGCATATTCTTTTCCCTAGGTGGATCCCAACCAACACTCCCACCACAAGACAAATAACAATGGCAAATCCCTTATCCCTCCTCTGATAACCTCATAGTCCTCTCTCTACACCATGCCCTAAGCATTCTACCCATCCCTCAAAAGAAATTACACACACAACACATTCAAATTCATGCTAAAAGAGGAAAATACAGCAGTTTAAAAAAGTGAGAGCCTACCTCTCCATAATGGAGACTTGCTTCCAAAACAACAGTCTTTATTCCACCAAAAACCAGTCCCAAATCAACAAGGTAAATGTATGCACAAGAAAATCCACTTCTTCCACCAAGCAAGCTCAAAAATGCAAGAGAAATTTGACCCAAGAGTGAAATCTCCAACCTTCAACAACCTCAAATGAGGAAGCAATTCCCATTTTTAAAGGGAGAGGGTGGAAGAGGATGATGTGGATTCCAAGTGGGATGCCACATCATTTTTCCTCATCCAAAAAGCAATCAACATCAAAACAATAAAATCACAATAAATGTGAATGACAAACCACTTACACACTTCATTTTTGCCCATCCTAAAAAAAAAAGAATGCATTTAAAATTTGTAAGACAAGTGCAAACAAATCTTACAATAAATCATGTCAAAATGCAATAAAATAAGTTGATTTTGACTCCAAATTAATAAACATGGTTGGTGGAGGATTTTGAGAGGTGTGGGACAAGTTTAACTTGTCCCACAAGCCTCCAATTTAGGCTCCCAAGACCAAATCCGAGTTTCAAAGAGGATGGAGTGTTCTACACTCCAAAATCTCCCTTACACAATCTATCACTTCACTTACACAACCCATACTTGGTAACTTACACACTCTTTAAAATGCATTTATTTCTATGACATTTATTTATTACAAACTTTAGACACAACCATATATTTAATTACCATATGGTTATAAAATATATAAATAAATTTCATTTTCAACCAAGACAATAACATTAAATTTCACCTTCCACATCCTATTTAATTTAATTAAATTTTAACTATATGACTCTCACATTATACTATCACTTTTAAATAATTAAAACAAAAGCACATTACAAATAAAATACACACAATAATAATTTTAAAAAGGGACACAACAAATAAAACACACATATACCCCATGGTCACAATAATGGAAATCCCCCCCATGGGAAATCCTAACAAAACACAACATACAACTCAAACACAGTTTCCATGGTGACCTTGTTGATTTCACACTGAATTCCAATATGGTTAATCTCCAATCCCCGACATTGTTGTGATTTTAACCTGTAAAATGCAAAATACCTCCTTCGGCCTCGTGGCCATATCAGAACATCCAAATGATATATAAACATTAGATCCAAATCACAACAATATCAAGATTCAATATTTATTATTAAAATTCAATTTGTAGCTATATCATCATCCAATAGATTTCTATACTAGAGCTATTCATAATAATCAATGTCACATGTCTAAAATTAACATCAATAACATGTCCATGTCAACTAGTATATCATCATCCACATAATAATAAAAATGTCTCAATGATCCTCAAGCAAAATATCTGAATCCCGATCAATATTAATCCAAGATCTAACATCTAACCATCATACTAATCAAAACATAATAATGTCCATAATAATCCCTGATACATCATACTACATCAAAACATAATAATATCCAAAATGTGACCAATAGTGTCAGGATCGATCTCGAATAGTGTCCAAGGAAAGTAGGCACTACAACTATAAATTTTGGAGCTCAAGGACAAGGTTGTACAGGAGCACCTAGGTACAGAAGACTGGATCTGGGCGCCTGTGACTGCACAAAACCTCTAGATTTGGTTTTTGGTGTGTTTTTAGGGTGTCAAAATTATTCTCTGTTGATCTCTTGTTGTTTGCACTATGACCGTTGAAGGTACATGTAACATGCAAAAGAGATGTTCACCTGCACAAACCCACAAACCACATCAAATCTAATAAAAAAAGATACAAAGTGGGAGTCGGTCTGACCCCGACAGTCACCTAACAGAGTGAACTTACAACTGATTGATGCACTACATCTTAGACTGCATGTAGTTCTTGTGTGTGTGTAGAAATGATGCCCTAGTGCAAGTTGCACTTGATAGTGGGCTAGATCTAGAATGTAGAAATGTATAGCATGTGTTTATGGAATAAAATGAACTCCCCCTTCCTATGTAGAATATGTAGTCCCTTCTCCCTCGAATGGATGTTGGATGGATGCCTTTGAATAACTTTAGTGCCTTTTGATACAAGCTTAGGCAATGATAATATATTTTTAGTGCTTGGTCATTCATTTTGAACATATAACTGTGTATTTATATGATTCCCTTGTTTAAATTTTGTAATTGACAACTAGAAGGCCAACCCATAAGTGAAAAAGATGCCCAAAAGGAGCAAGTAAGATAGAAAAGGGTCAAGAGCGCTGAGCATTGTTATCCTGGCTGGGTGTTGGTGTCTGAAGCCATAAAATATAAATAAGTAAAGTTATGATTGAAGCGGGGTGTATAAGACCAAAGAGAAAACAAGAGACAAAGAAAAGAGGCCAAAGATAGTTGTCAACCATTAGTTTTATTTCTTAGGAATCATATAAATGCTAGTATGCTTTTAGGACCTAGAAATGTAGTGTGTGATTTTGTTTCTACATTTTCCCCCACTTTATGTTGTTGAGTGAATACTCAATAACATAAAGTAGATAAGAGATGTGTACCTTATGCTCATGTAGAGTGTGTGGTGAAATGTTTTTGAGTGGACAAGTGAAGCATGAAAACTAGGAAAGGAAGGTGACCCTAGGGGTGAAGCATATCTGTTGCATTATACATGATGTTGTGTTTGTACTTGCTATTATAGGTTGTTTCTTATTGCATATTAAGGATGAACTTGCAAAATAACAGTAAAAGAGTAGTCAAAGTCGTGCATATGAAAAATTAGAGCCAAGTATGTAGAAGTATGCAAAAGTGTGTAAAAGTAGTAGTAAAGGAAAGTGTGCACCTAATGTAAAAGAGTGTAAAAAGATAGAAAGATGTCTTGGAATCTTTGTGAAGAGCAAGTTGTTTGGGCGTTCTCACCCCAAGAGTGAGTTTTGGGCGATCTCACGCTAAGAGCAAGGTTTTTAGGCAGTCTCACGCCAAGTGCGAGTTTTTTGTGCGATGTCACGCCACAGAGAAAGTGTTGGGGAGAGAGGTTTAGTGTTACTCTCCATCCATGACTCTTCCTGATAAGCACCACTACGGATGGTGCGTCCCGATTTGTTTCATATATACCTTGATTTATTCCTTATTAGTTCGGAGTTAGTTCCAAATTATACTGATAGAATGCATTCTGTAACTGAAGGTCTATGCCAGTAACTATAAAATTGCTCTGAAGGCTTCTGTAGACTATGTTGTCTACTTTTGGGCACTGGTGTCTATGTTGTGATTCTGATCCAAGTCTCGATTTTGAGCAAGTTATGTAATTATAACCTATGTTGTTTATGTATTGTGCATATTTGTATTATAGCTCTGAGTTGTTGTAAGGGTTATTTGTTCACCCAATGTATGCCCCCATCATTTGGGGTGCATGCGACGTCGGTAGGAGAATACGGCCCAAAGGAGAGGACCTGATGATGTGTTGTATTGTATCCTTGTAGGGGGTAGGGGATGTGTATGGTAGAAACCAAGGTACATGCAAACAATGTGGCTAGAAACATGTGTTAGTAGAAAAGTATCAAGCATGCAAAAGACAATGTAACAAGAAAGTGTGCAAACAAAGTAGACCGCGAAAAGTGGGTTTCAAACATGAGACATCACTCACAATGTCACAAGACAATCGGGGCGAAATGGCCAAAAGTATACAATAAGCATATAAGACACAGGTCATAGCTCACAAACAATAACGTATAATGGAAAAAATGGCAAACAAAGTGTATCGGAGACAACCATGATGGCATATAATAAAGAAAATGTTACACATGAAGCACCTGTTAGAATGTTAGAAAGATAAAAATTATGTCACAACATGTATGTATCAATAGAAATTAATGTGCTAGTAAGAATAGGAATTATTATATGATGAAACAACGCCGCCTTGATTGTAATGTGTGAAAGTAGTAAAGGTAGATGCCCTAAGAGCCTCGGTGGGACCTGGCAAAGGATACGGTGTCGGGCATCATTGTATCATGTAATAACCTATAAGAACTACATTCACAACTAGAGACCAAGTGAAATCACATGTGTAGATATAGAAATGTAATGACATATTGAGTATCTAACTAGCATAGTAAGCAAAGTGCATCATGTAATTCGTATAAGCGAGCAAGAGTAAGTCACTGACCAAGATATGCAAATTTAGAGTATGAGTGTGATGAAATGGTATGCAATTTGTGAATGTGATAGGAGTAAGCGTGCCCCAAAGAGATGTGTGAGGTTCATTTATAAAAGACCCCTCAATAATAAAAAATGAACCATAGAACAAGAGTGGCTCATCAGAAATGGTTTGAAGATGTGTGCTAGAAAGATAGATCATGAAGCATAGCATGTGAGAATTCAATGTCATGAGGTTTATTTCAGATTTAGACCCTCAACAGTTGAGTATGAAACATGGAACTAGAGTGTGACATAGGTCACCAACTTAAAATGAGCTTAGGTTCACTTGTTTTTGGTATGAATTTTATCTCTCCTTTATTAATATTTTTTTCCTAAAGATTGAGAAAATAATGTCTTGGTGTAAACATGTAACAAGTTGGGGCCTATAAAGCTCGAAGAGGATTTATAAAATTCTTGGGGAAATTCATCAATACCAAGGCTTTGTCATTAGTCATGCCTTATAGTACAAATAAAGCTCTTCAAGTGTGAAAGAAGAATCACATTGAAGTCGAGTTAGTAAAAGCTTGTGGGGAACCACATCAAGGCATTTTGAAATGCTTCTTGTCTTTCCTCTATCATGGCTTGAGTCTAAGACCCAATTTTTAATTCTTGACAAGTTGGTAAACTAAATGTGATCTATTTTTATGGCCTTTATCTACTCTTTTCCTACTTGGCATGAAGGGGTTGAAACATTATTTGGAGGCATAATCTTTGGCTTCAAGCCAATGTAGATGGGCCCATATGTGAGCTTCTCTAGTAGAAAAGGCTACATGTTTGGGTTTGACAATAGCCAAAGGATGTGGTGAATGTGCTGATGTTAAAGATTTACATTGTATTTTAAAGAGACATTCAACAACGTGGTAGGCCGCCAATGGATTTGAGCTCAAGGTCACTCATTTTGGGTATGAATTTGATCTCCCTTTATTAATTATTTTCTAAAGATTGAGAAGATAATGACTCGTTGTAAACTTGTAAATAAAAGTCAAGGCTTATGAAGCTCTAAGAGGTTTTATAAAAATCTTGGCGAAAGCCATTAATACTAGGGTGTTTCATTAGACATGTATTATATATTTGAATAAATCTCGTCCAATGTGAGAGAAGAATCACATCAAAGTTGATTTCTTGGTAAAAACTTACGGGGAACCACATTTGGGCATTTTTTAAGTCCTTCTTGTCTTTCCTCTATCATTGCTTGAGCATAGGATACCATTTTGTAATTCTCAATATAGGGATTAGAGATCTCAGGAAATTTGGTAAGGCAATTGTGATCCATTTGCAAGGCCTTTATCTATTCTTTTCCTTCTTGGCATGAAGGGATTTTGACACATTATTTGGAGGCACAATCTCGACTTTGAGCCAATGTAGATGGGTTTGGATTTGAGCTCCTCTAGTGGCATTTGATTCACTACATTTGAGTTTATGCCTAAGCTCAATAACTAGCAAATGTATAACAAGATCAAAATATTTTCATTCCAAACATGTAAAACTCATGTGAACTTCAAAGTAAGGAGAGAACAATGTTTACACCTGAATAAATAGATAAGGGTTTGTATTAGATTTTATTTCCTTATTAAATGGTGTAATGTTGTTATAGGTAGAATATTTTGATTTAATTAATAAACATTAAATGTGAACTAGAATATAGATTTTAATACATTATGCGATATAGAAACAATGAAATGATTTCTTAAAACACAAGGAGGAAAGGATACATATTTGAACAAAGAGGTACAAAGGTGATCTAGAAGTATTGAATGAATGTATAAATTGGGTGAGATATAAAAATGCTTCATCTATGGAACAAGGATCTCAAGCGAGGTAGTAAAGAACTATATGGATTTTGTTGGGGCATAGTATGGTATGGTCCAAAGCCATATGATCTTGGACCGATATGTGTCATGGTGCTATAACTTTTGGTGATCATCGGTGGCCTAGAAATATTCTTCGATTTGTCTATCATGGGGTTTGCCAATGTGTGAAATCTCGTTGTAACAACCTACTGATAGGTGAAACCCTAGAGTACATGCATGAACATGTTAAGATAACATAAGGATAAATACATGGTGAGTGTAGTTCACCTAACCTTAGTAGTCAACCTCTATTAAACCAATCTATTTGTTTCACTACATCCCTTTGCAAGTGGGTGATTTAATAGGATTAAATCTTAAGTCGAGGATTAAGATCAAACATATATACATATACATGTATGTATATATATATATATATATACATATATATATATATATATATATATATATATATATATGTACATATATATATATATATATATATATATATATGTACATATATATATATATATATATATATATATATATATGTACATATATATATATATATGTATATATATATATATATATATATATATATATATATATATATGTACATATATATATATATATATGTACATATATATATATATGTACATATATATATGTACATATATATATATATGTACATATATATATATATATATATACATATATATATATATATATATATATATATATGTACATATATATATATATACATATATATATATATATATATATATATATATATATATATATATATATATATATATATATATATATATATATATATATATATATATATATATATATCTATATATATGTATATATATGTACATATATATATATATATAGATATATATATATATATATCTATATATATATATATGTATATATATATACATATATATATCTATATATATATATATATATATATATATATATATACGTATGTACATATATATATACGTATATATATATATATATATATATATATATATATATATGTACATATATATATATATATATATATATATATATGTACATATATATACAATTCTTATGCCCAGAATCGGTCCAAAAACTCATATACGAGCTAAGTCAATATCATCCGTTAGATCCGAAATGAGTAAGCTTCATTTATAAACTAGAAACATGAAAGTCTTAGGAATAGTACCACCCAAAGGAAGACAATATCGTCGTGGGTGCTAGTGTTTGACTTGGGTGCTAGTGTGTCTCTGCAACAATTACGAATATGGTCTTTTTCAGATTTGATCTTTGTATTCTTCACTTCACTCTTTGTCACACTGTCTTCATTGTAGGGTTCTTGTATCACTCTAGAACCTACAAAACAAACACTAGCTACCTAAATAAGTCTCAAACACACATTACATGGAATAAATAATGCATATGCTTGAGTCGTAATGGACTTAGCAATCACCCCAATGAGATTTTCATTGATCAATGAACTACATTTCAGACTCAATGTAGTTTTGGTGTGTGTGATAGAATTGTGTCCCTTGAAGCAAGGTTTCCCTTGTGTTAGTCACACAAAGATAGTGGGATACATCTACTTTTCCCCCAAGATGAATGTGTCTAATGGAGTTTAGAATTTTTCCTTCTTGTCAATGAATGATGTAGCTCAAATGTTGTTCTCCTACCCAAGTGATATATAGGAAGTAATAGCCCAAAGCACCCTGACTTAGAATAATAAGGCATGGTTGTGTGCATGCATGAGCTTGCATGTGCACTTGTGGATGTGATTCCCTTGTTTGAATTTTGTCATTAATAATTATAAAGATGACCCATAGTGATGAATAATTTTTTTAGAAAATATAACAATCTATATGGCACTTTAAACATGAGAAAAGATGGGGAAATGATAGAAGCACCCAAAGGGGAATGTATCATTTAGGTTTTTATGTCCCTATGGACATTGATTTAATTTAATTTGAATAATTAAATCTAAATATTGCAGAGTCACTTATTGTATGAATAATAAAATAAAGAAATGACACAAACAAACTAAGATATAAATTATGAAACCCTAAGCAAGAGGATGAAATAAGAGGACTTATTTGATTTACATGCACACGGAAGTGACGTGAGTAGGAGAAGTGATGAACAAGATGTAAGCATCATCATATTTGATCACTATAAATTTTGGAGCTCAAGGACAAGGTTGACATAAGGGCACCTAGGTGCAGATGACCTGGATTTGGGCACTGTGACTATATAAAACCTTTAGATTTGGTTTTTGTTGTGTCGTTAGGGTGTCACAATTATTCTCTATTGATCACTTGTTGTTCGCACTATGATCATTGAAGGTACTGTAACTTGCAAAAGAGATGTTTACCCGCACAAACCCACAAACCACATCAAATCTAATAAAAAAAGATACAAAATGGGGAGTCGTGCTTGACCTTGACGGTCACCTAACAGAGTGAACTTACCTTCAAGTGATGCACTACATCTTAGACTACATGTAGTTCTTGTGTGTGTGTAGAAATGATGCCCTAGGATGCCCTAGTACAAGTTACATTTAATAGCGAGATAGATCTAGAATGTAGAAATGTAAAGCACATGTGTATGGAATAGAATGAACTTCCCCTTCCTATGCGCAAAAGTATATGTAGAATATGTAGTCCCTTCTCCCTTAAATGGATTCTAGATGGATGCCTTTGAATAACTTTAATGCCTTTTGATGCAAGCTTAGGCGATGATAGTATATGTCTAGTGTTTGGTCCTTAATTTTGAACACATAAATGTGTATTTATATGATTCCCTTGTTTGATTTTTGTAATTGACAACTAGAAGGCCAACCCTTAAGTGAAAAATATTCCCAAAAGATATAAGAAGCCCAAAAGGAGTGAGTAAGATAAAAAAGGGTCAAGAGAGAGGCGTTGCTATCCTGGTTGGGATTGGTGTCTGAAGCCATAAAAGATAAATAAGTAAAGTTATGACTCAAGTAGGGTGTATAAGACCAAATAGAAAACAAGAGATAAAGAAAAGAGGCCAAAGATAGTTTTCAACCATTAGTTTTCTTTCTTAGGAATCATATAAATGCTAGTATGCTTTTAGGACCTAGAAATGTACCCAAGTGTGTGATTTTGTGTTTACATTTTCTCCCACTTTATGTTGTTGAGTGAATACCCAATAAGCATAAAGTAGATAAGAGATGCCCACCTTATGCTCTGTAGAGCGTATGGGAAAATGCGTGTTGAGTGGACAAGCTAAGCATGAAAACTAGGAAAGTAAAGTGACCCTAGGGGTGAAGCATATCCATTGATTATACGTGTTGTTGCATTTGTACTTTTTATTATAGGTTGTTTCTTGTTTCATATTAAGGACGAACTTGAAAAAGAGTAGTCAAAGTCATGTATATGAAAAATTTGAGCAAAGTATGTAAAAGTATGCAAAAGTGTGTAAAAGTAGTAGTAAAGGAAAGTGTGCACCTGATGTAAAAGAGTGTAAAAAGATAGAAAGATGTCTGGGAATCTTTGTGAAGAGTGATTTTTTTGGGCATTCTCACCCCAAGAGCGAGTGTTTTGGGTGATCTCATGCTATGAACGAGTTTTTTGGGTCATCTCACGCCAAGTGCGAGTTTTTTTGCGTGATGTCACGCCAAAGAGGAAGTGTTGGTGAGAGAGGTCTAGTGTTACTCTCCATCCATGACTCTTCCTAATAAGCACCACTACAGATTGTGCATCCCTTATTTGCTCATGCTATCCCGATTTGTTCTGATTTGTTTGGAGTTAGTTCCAAATTATACTAATAGAATGCATTTGAATCGAGGGTCTATGCCCAGAACTATAAAGCTGCTCTAAAGGCTTCTATAGACTATGTTTTCTATACGGGGTGTTGGTATCTATGTTATGATTTGACCCAAGTATGATTTTGAGTAAGTTATGTAACTATAACCTATGTTGTTTTTCGTATTGTGTAGATTTGTATTATAGCTACGAGTTGTTGTAGGGTTTATTTGTTCACCCAATGTATGCCCCCACCCCCTCATTTTGGGTGCATGCGATTTTGGTAGGAGAATACGACCCAAAAGAGAGGACTTGATGATGTGTTGTATTGTATCGTTGCGAGGGTAGGGGATGTGCATGGTAGAAACCAAGGTACATGCAAACAAAGTGGCTAGAAACATGTGTTAGTAGAAAAATTATCAAGCATGTAATAGAAGACAATGTAACAAGCAAGTGTGCGAACAAAGTAGACCACGAAAAGTGGGTTTCAAACATGAGACATCGATCACAATGTCACAAGACAATCATTTCCGAAGTGGCCAAAAGCATCTAATAAGCATACAAGACATAGAGCATAACTCATAAACAATAACATACAATGGAAACAAATGGCAAGCAAAGTGTATCAGACAACCATGGTGGCATATAGTCCTGTAAAGAAAATGTTACACATGAAGCACCCATTAGAATGTTAGAAAGATAAAAAAGTATATCACGACATATATGTATCAATGGAAATTAATGTGCTAGTAAGAATAGAAATTGGTATATGATGAAACACTAACAAATGTAATGTGTGAAAGTAGTAAAGGTAGATGCCCCCAAGAGCCTCGGTGGGATTGGAAAAGGATACAGTGTCGGGCATCATTACGGCAAATGTAATAATCTATAAGATCTACATTTAAAACTAGAGACCAAGTGAATATGCATGTTTAGATATAGAAATATAATGACATATTGAGTATCTAACTAGCGTAGTAGTAAGCAAAGCACATCATGTAATTGGCATAAGAAAGAAAGAGTGAGTGCAACCAAGATATGTAAATGGAGAGTATGAGTGTGATGGAATGGTATGCAATGTGTGAATGTGATAGGAGTATAGTGCCCCCCTAACGGATGTGTATGAGATGAGTTTAATTTATAAAATACCCATCAACAATCAAGAATGAACCATAGAATAAGAGTGCGTCATCAGGAAATGGTTTGAAAGATGTGTGCTAGAAAGATAAATCATGAAGCATAGCGTGTGAGAAGTCAATTCCATGAGGTTCATTTCATATTTAGACCCTCAACAGTTGAGTATGAAATGTGGAACTAGAGTGCATCATAGGGTAATGACGATACAATATGTGTATCAAGGTGTGTTAAGAAAGATTAGATGCGAAAAAGAGCGAAACATAATAATAAAGACAATAGAGATCTAATGATAATATGAGGGGGAAGAGAAATTTTGATGCCCCCCAAGTGTGTGATTGTAAGGATCAAGTGAATTCATCTAAGAGATCATCAATGTTAGGATTGTAGCCTATTAGATTTGGGTTAGAAAATTGGTAAGCAATAGTGTGGGGTTGATCATATAAAGAGTCTTTGCATGCATAAATTGTACATGCCCATAACATATTCTTCATCAGTGAAAGGTGGTTGTGGACAATGTGTGCATACTAGCAAGTGATATTTTGAGTATAGCCAAGGAATGAATCATTGCAAATAGAGATGTGACCAAAAGGCATGGGAAATGTGATATCAAGTATGATTAGGATCCAAAGTGCCACCAATGTAGTCAAGCCAAGACTGCCCAAGTGTGAGTGGAGAGGAACGAGGAATGCGTGTAAGGAATACTAATAAGTGAAATACATGGAGTCCATAAGAAATGAAGTAAAAATACACATCCATGATAAAGATGAGTATAATGAGGCGGTGGGAGGAGATCATCAAGTGTTAATCCTAGCTGGGCTAAGCCATCATGTGTGCAAATAATGTCAGAGCAAGTGGGATTGAATGGAATGTGAGGCTAATAAGAGTCATGTATGAAAAGAGTACATATGAAAGGAGGAAGCATTGATGCAGAGTGTACTTGGGGAGATGAGGCAGGTGGTATGATGTCCAATGTATGGACAAACCCCTAAAAATTATCATGGCATTAGTGGAAGGAGGGTTTTTTTTGAATTGATATTCACCAAGGCCAATAACAACAAAAGTATCCTTGAAGTAGGACTCATCTATTTCAATAGGAGTAAAGTTAAGATTGCGTAATGTGTCATCATTAAGCTCTACATGCATCAACCTCATCATTAGAATCATCATAATCATGTTGAATAGCAGTATCAAGGATATTGGTAAGAATGGAGCCAGATGTAGGAGTGAGAGGATCCATGACAAGTGGAATAGTGGTAGCTATGAAAGTAGACAAGGTGGGTGAAATGATATGGTAGTATGGGTAGGAATGGACAATATGTTTGTATAGGTGGATGAAGGCTAAAAATCACTAGATTTACTAACATTATATGTCCCAAGATTATGATATGGAATAGGATGTGATGGAGGAATAGACATAAAAGTAATTGGGTTGATTCGGAAAAACTTAAATGGATTGGGTTCAACAACAATGGTATGTTCATAGATATTATGTAGGAATTTAACACATTGATGAATTCTTGAAAGGACAACATGCATTACGTGAATCCATGGTCTACCTAGTAAGAGATTAAACTGAAATGAGGCGTCGATAACAAAGAATAAAGTAGGAACAATTTTAGGCCCAACTTGTATAGGTAAGGTGATAGTGCCCATGCATGTGTGAGTAGTGGAATCATAGCCGTGAATGACTTGAGAGGATTTATTAATTAAATCATTAGTAATGTTGATTTTCCTAAGGAGGGATAAAGCACATAGATTTATAGCAGAGCCATTGTCAATGAGTACACGCTTAATACAAATGACGCCAATAGTAGTAGTGATAAGAAAAGGTGTGAATGGATCGTCAACAATGGAGGGAGGAATATCCTCATCACTAAAAGATATAACACATGGTAGATTTTGAGAGATTGAATGAGGTGAGTAAAGGAAATAAGTGAATTATTGCTTTCAATGTGAATGGACCAAAGGGAAACCTCTAGTGTATGACAATAATCGGGTTCACTACGCAAAAATCATTAAGATATATTTTTGTTGGGCTATTCTTAAGTTGTTCAATGATGTCATAACCCTTAGAGATGGTGGTAGGACTGTAAGAGTAATATGTGGTGGAGCAGAGAGAAAGGTGGAGTTGTGTGAAGATGAGTGTATAGTGATGACTACATTAATGGTTGGACTGGGCATTGTAGTAATAAAAAAAGGAGGATGTTGAGTAAGAACTCGCATAAAATTAGTAGCAGTGGTAGCCATGCCAAAAATTTGGTTGGAGTAAAATAAGGATATGAAGATTGATCCATGAATTCAGAAGAAGGAGATAGATTGTGATGCATTCTTAGAAGGTAGGGTTTGAGCGATGGGGTTCACCAAATGATTTAATTTAATTTTAATTAATTAAAACTAAATATTATAGAGTCACTTATTGTATGAATAATAAAATATAGAAATGACACAAGCAAACTAAGATATAAATTATGAAACCCTAAGGAAGAGGATGAAATAAGAGGACTTAGTTGATTTACGTCATGACCTAGAAGTGACTTGAGTAGGGAGAAGTGTTGAACAAGATGTAAGAAGCGTCGTATCGATCACTATAAATTTTGGATCTCACGGAAAAGGCAGGACGGGGGTGCCGTAGTAGGACAGGGTGCTGGGCATAGATGAATATAAGCACTGTGACTGTGTAAAACCTCTAGATATAGTTTCTATTGTGTCGTTAGGGTGTCACAATTATTCTCTGGTGATCGTTTGTTGTTCACACATCGTCGAAGGTACCTGTAACCTACAAAAGAGATGTCCACCTACACAAACCCACAAACCACACCAAATCTAATAAAAAAGGATGTAGAATGGGGAGTGGACTGAACCCAATGGTCACCCGATAGAGTGAACTTATGACCGATCGTTGCACTACATCTCAAAATCCATGTAGTTCTTGTGTGTGTGTGTGTGTGTGTGTGTGTGTGTAGAAATGATGCCCTTGGGTGCCCTAGTACAAGTTGCACTTGATAGCGGGCTAGATATAGAATGTAGAAATGTATAACATGTGTGTATGGAATAGAACGAACTTCCCCTTCCTATGAATTGTATGCAGTCCCTTGTCCCCTAAATGGATGCCTTTAAAGTACATTAGTGCCTTTAGATACAAGCTTAGGTGATGATAGTATATGATTAGTGTTTGGTCCTTAATTTTGAACACATAGCTATGTATTTATGTGTTTCCCTTTTTTGAAATTTGTAATTTACAACTGAAACAACCCATAAGTGAAAAAGATGCCCAAAAAATAAAAGAGACCCAAAAGGAGCGAGTAAGATAGAAAAGGGTCAAGGGTGCCCAAAGGGAACACGAGCGTGTGGACATTGTTGTCTGGTCGGGTGTTAGTGTTGGAAGCCATAAAAGATAAATAAGTAAAGTTTCGACTGGGAAGTAGGGTGTATACGACCAAAGAGAAAACAAGAGACAAAGAAAAGAAGCCAAAGATAGTTGTCAACCACTAGTTTTTTTGCTTAGGAATCAAATAAATGCTAGTATTCTTTTAGGACCTATAAATGTACCCAAGTGCATGATTTTGTGTCTATAGGTGCTAGTGTCCTGGAGGCTCCAAAGATAAGATTAAAAAAATAATGAGTTGGGTCACATGTTGTGAAATCTCCAAAAGTAAGGATGTAGTTCCATCAAATCAAAGGATGAAAGTATATAAAGATTAAACAATGTAAAGAAAAACAAGTGTTGTTAATGTCTAGTTTTCTTACTTAAGAATCATGCATATAATGACATAATAGAGGCGTGATGTAATAATACTAAGTGCATGATTTCATAGCTACATTTCCCCCACTTTATGTTGGTGAATGAATATTCGGTAACATAAAGTAGATATGAAGAGTATACCTTGTGGAGAGTGAAAGAGGTGTTAGCCAATAGCACGCTAAATGAAGATTGTAACTAATAGAGTTATGAATGGAGATTATAAGATATGTATTATGGAATCTAAGAGAGGATGAGAGCCCTAAAGTGACCTCTTGTGTGTAGTAGAAATGATACATGTGTTTGTAATGTGGATATTGCCTTTTCCGAGCATCTTGTGCTTGATATTTCTCCTTGTTCCATTTGTGTTACCTCTGAAGAGATAAGGACAAACCTACAAAAGAAGAAAAGTGTAGTCAATGCTCATGGTATATGAAATTGAACTTTAACTTAGAGAAATCAACATAGAAGTATGTATGAAAAATAAGTGAGTCAAGGATAGAATACACCGAATGTCATGAGAGAAGAGATAGAATTGTTCTTGTGTGTTTGTTGCCTTGGAGATGGTTAGAAGATTCGAGAGTGGTCAATTCGAAATTGGTTTGAGTATACTAAGGATTTAGGCATCATGTTGCCATACCAGGAAGCATCATGTCACCAAGGGAAGAGTTTTGGAAGAGCTGTAGGATTTTCCCTCCACCCATTGACGCTTCCCCATGGATAAGTGGGCACTACTGAGATGGTCACAAACCCAATAGAAACTAGCCACAAATGACACATTTTTCCAAGCATATTGTTGTCCTGCATATGCCTTAGGTGTCACTCCTTATTTGATACCAATAGAAAAAGATGTAAACCGAGAAAGAAAAGTAAATAGTTACCTTGCTCAAAGTATGAAACTTGCCACTAATTTTATTCCTGTTGTACTGGATAATAACTTGTAACTAAGTATTTGATATTGAATTTTGATAAAAACATGTCACTAAGAACATGTTCAGCCCATAAAGTACCTATTTTTCCCTCAAGACAAAACTACCGGGTGAGACACTAGCGCCCATCATTCCTATCCAATTTTGGGTGCTTATGTCCCCACACTACTTTTGGCCCAAGTTTGATTCTAAACCTGTTTTATTAGCTCTTGTTTGGTCATATTTTTGTGTACCATTTTGTGTCTGGTTTTTGGATTATTGAGAGGGTGAAATAATCACCCGATGATTGCCCCCACTCATTTGGGGTGCGTGAGATGAACCAATGCGAGCATGGCCCAAATGAGGAAAGATGAAACTCGATGTACACATCCGTAGATGGAATACTATAGGGGAATATGGAATGTGCATGGTAACAACCATGACACATGCAAAATAATGGGAATAGGCTACCAAACGTGTTAGTGACAAAAAAACATGGCATAAGGTAATATAAACTAGTTAAAATGCACAATAATACAATAAAAGATTAGTGTAGGAGATGGTAGAATACATGGGACACCACTCAAGATGTCAAAAGAAAATTGAAACCTTCAAGGCTATACAAGAAATCAAGCATAGGGCATAGCCCACAAATAATGAAAATCAAGACACAAGCATAAACAAGATACAAGCAAATCAGATAACCATGGTTGAAAGTAGGCTGTAAGATAAATGCTACACATGAAGCACACATTAACATGTTAGAAATATTGATAGTATGTCACAATGTATACAACTGAAAATAGGAATGAAAGTAGTAGATATTGTAATGATAACACCTGAATATAGAGAAACATGGAAGGTAAATGCCCCCAAGAGCTTTAACGGATTTGACAGAGAACATTTTCAAGCATCATGCATTGTGTGATAGCTTATAGATGGCATGTATTCACCTCAAAGTACCATTTAAACATGTATGTGTAATGTAAAAGGATAGAACATACTATGAATCAAAGTAACATGGTAGGAAAAATGCAACATATAATAATATAAGCAAGCAAGGATACATGCAACCAAGATCTAAGCTAATATTTTTGTATTTTTCCAATATTTGAATGTTTTTGAATTATTAGAATATGAAATATTATGACTAGGGGAGGGGAGAAAGGTTTCCCCCAATGTATGTGTGCAAAGTGAGGTTCATGTAGGTAATTGTGCCCTCAACAATCATGTTTGAACC
Source organism: Taxus wallichiana var. yunnanensis (assembly GCA_018340775.1). Taxonomy (NCBI): domain Eukaryota; kingdom Viridiplantae; phylum Streptophyta; class Pinopsida; order Cupressales; family Taxaceae; genus Taxus; species Taxus wallichiana. Next base: position 281,203,784 of record CM031240.1, read on the forward strand.
TAGAACAAGAGTGTGTCGTTGGGTAGCGAGGGGAAATGGTATGCCCCCAAGTGTGATTGCATAGGGATCTATCCAATGAGGATAGAGGGTGAGGGCCCACTATCTACTAATGTGAGAGAGGAATGCATGTGAACATGATTTGAGGACCTAGTGCCATGTGAAAGTGCATGTGTCAAGATGTGTAGAGTAGTACTATGTCGTGCATGTGGGGAATGAGACCACGAAGTGGGCCTAGATGTACCAGGTGTAGTATGCATCTGATGTGTAGACCTATCCCTATGAGGAGGGCTATGGGTCTAATGTATTTGTCATGGGAGAGAAGCAAAAGTCATGTGTAGGAGATCTAGGTGGAGTTGTGGGAGTAGTACAAGAAGTGATAGGAGCCCTAGATGGAAAAGTAGTGCATGTCAAATCCATATGACTATCAATAATAGATGTATAGTAGGTGTAATATCAATTATAGGTCTAGGAACAATATAAGTTATAATTAAATTATCATGTGATGGGATACCTCAAATAGTGACAACGTGATGCTCATGTATGAACTTAAGGCATAAATGAACTATGGATGTGACGGATTTGGCAGCCCTAAGCTAAGGAAGTCTTAAGATCATGTCATAATGCGTAACCTCGGTTCCAAAAAATAAAGGCATAGAGATAGTAAGAGGCCTAAAAGTGATTGGGAGAACCACATACCCATGAGAAATAGGTGATCTATGTGTCATATGAGATAATAGAAAGCTAATAGATGCAAGAAATATAATGAACATGCATTACACTTGAAAGTAGGATGTACCATAACATTTTTAACAACATGAGTACCAACATAAGCATCAATATCTAGTCTATGTGATGAAAAAAAGCATGAAAATTAACTTCAAGTAAAAGTAAGACATGGGGAGTGTAGACACTAAATCGCTCACTTTGGGTATATTTCTAGTCTTGATCACATACCACTATTCATATGATTCCTAAGTGAGAAAATTACTAATTGACCACTTTCTTTGGCCTCCTTTCTTTCTTTCTGGTTGCCTTATTGGTCTTACACACCTTTTCCTAGTTTGACTTTTGACACTTTAGTTTTTGAATGCGGACTCCAGTGCCCCCATCCCCTCTAGGCGCTCCCGACCTCTTTGTATCTTGCTCGCATATTTTAGGTCCTTTCTAGTTGTTGGGAATCTTATTTTCTTGGTGGTCATCCTTTTAGTGGTTAATTATGAAATTCAAGCAAGGGAATCATATAAATACAAAGCTATGTGATCATAATAAAGGACCAAGCACTAAGCATTTATTATCATCACCTAAGGTTACATCCAAATGCCATTATAAGAGCATCAAAGCATCCATCTAACATCCATTCAAGGGACAAGGGATTGTATTTCTTTTGCATACACTTCATAGGAGGGGAAGTTCATTTTTCCATGCACACATCTAACTACATTTTCTATATCTAACTATTGCTCCCTATTCAAGTGCGTCTAGCATAAGAGCCACCCAAGGCACAATTTTATACACACATACAACTACATGGAGTCTAAAATATAGTGCAACACCCGGATTGTAAGTTGATCAATCGGGTGACCGTCGGTTAGTCGACTCCCTATTTGCATCTTTTTATTTTTAGGATTTGATGTGTTTTGGGATTTTGTAGGTGCTCTTTCTCTTTGCAAGTTTCGGAGTAAACTCAATGATTAGACAACAAAGTATAGCCGACTAAAGGCTACATCCAGAACCTAAAGGAGGTCTCAACACCCATGACCTTGCATAGGCACCCTAGTCCCGACATTCTGAAAATTATGCATTTTTCGAGCTCGGTTGTTTCACCGAACTTTTTGTTTCATCAGTTTTCCATCTCGACACAACTTCGACATTATTGTGAATCAATTAAGTATTTTATCCCTTTTCTTATAACTAGGGTTTCATATTTTTATTAGCTTACTTACTTTGGTGTCAAATATGTACTTTATTGCATATCTATATCTGCGTTGTTGTAGACACTAAATCACGCACTTTGGGTACATTTTTAGGTCCTAATCACATACTTGCATTCATATGATTCCTAAGGGAGAAACATATTAATTGAATATTGTCATTTGCATTTTGCTTTCTTTTGGTTTCCTTCTTGGCCTTACACACTTCACTACCCATCCTAAATTTTGTCACTCCACCTTTTCGAGTCTTGACACCAATGCCTAGCACTGGACACTCAAGCACCCTGACCAAGACGCCAAAGCACCCAAGCACCCCTGTCCCCTCTAGGCACCCTTGACCTATTTGTATCTTAGTCACCACTTTTGGGCCTCTTCTAGTTGTTGGGAATCTTGTTTTCTTAAGGGTAAACCTTTTAGTGGTTAATTATGAAATTCAAATGAGGGAATCATTTAAATTCAATGTTAGGTGATCATAATAAAGGACCAAGTTCTAAGCATCTACTACCATCACCTAAGGTTGCATCAAAGGCATTACAAGAGCATCAAATCATCCATCTAGCTACCATTCAAGGGACAAGGGATCTGCATTCTTCGCATGCACGCATAGGAGGGGAAGTTAATTTTTTCATGCATACATCTATCTACATTTTCTACATGTAGCTATTACTCGTTATTCAAGTGCATTTGACACAAGAGTTACCTAAGGCATGATTCTACACACACATGTGCATAACTACATGGAGTTTGAAATGTAGTTCAACACTCGGATCACAAGTTCACTCAATCGGGTGACCGCTAGGGTCGGTCGACTCCCCATTTGCATTATTTTTTTAGATTTGATGCATTTTGGGGTTTTGAGGTCATTTTTTCATTACGAGCTACATGTGACATCTGCGGGCATCCAATGACAAACTAATGACAAGCAACAAAGGACAACGAACATCTAAAAATCCTACAAAATCAGTTTTAAGGTTTTGCGTAGACCCTAGCACCCATATAGGGTATTTAGTGCCTAAGCTCCCCACTTCTTGCTCCAGTGCCTAGTCTAGCTTTCTTTTGCACTTCTACAATTTCTTTAGTTCGGTTACGACACTCGTGTTCTAATTTCAATAGTTTTCTAGCTTCGCACACCTCTGGATTATTTGTGAATTAACTAAGTCATTTCTCCTCTTTCTTGCACCTAAGGGTTTAAAGTCATATTGCTTATTGCTTGTGTCACATTCTGTATTTTATTTATTTATTATTGTGTTGTGACTCTAAAATATCCTATATAGGGATTAACATAATAGTTAATTTTTGTTAAATCATGTAACTTAATTATAATTTAACATTAATATATCAATATTTTTAAATCGGGAGGAAGATCAGTAGTATGAACAATAAATCCAAGAGGTTTATCGAAGATGATGGAGGTGGAACCACATAATAAGCATCATTGGAAGAAGATTCATGACATAATTTTTCATATTTAGGTAATGGATCATTGAAAATATTAAGCCTTCCATTGTCATTAGTATATTTAGAAACAAAAACAGTAGGCTCAGGTAGCTCAATTTCATTATTGTTAATTAAATATTGGATCAAATGTGTAAGATTAAAGCATCTATCAGTAGAATGGCCATTACATCTATGATAATCACAATGTGCATTTTCATCAAAATGATTTCTATGATGACGATTAGGATTTAGCTCAAGAGGAGATGGAAGAGATATCAAATTTCTTTTAACAAGCTTTAGTAATAACATACAAGGTGGATATGGCAATCTGTTATATCCTGCAAAATTGACAAGGGCAATTTTCAGGTAACCATACCAAAAATTCCATTTTGGTCCCTGAAAGAAGTCTGATAACATTCAAAATGGCCTAAAACCACCCTTCCAAAAATCAAGTTTTTTTTAGAACTTAGTCATTTTCAGCTTCTTCCCTGGGCACAAGAATTCTCATGTCAACATCAAGGAATTTGCGCCCACTCATAAAACCTAAGGCGCAGAAAGTGTTATGTTGACATGCCAAAATGTGCACCACTTAGAAAGTCCTAAGGCGCAGAAAATGTTGTGTTAACATCCTTAAAAATGTGCCCACTCCTAAGTCCTTTGGCGTAGGAAATGGTGTGTTGACACCATGAAATATGCACTTAAGGCGCTGAAAACATCATGTCGACATCTATAAGGCTGCGCTAAGGCACACTTTTGTCGTGTCGACACTCCCAAAGTGCACCAAAGAAAGTTGGTGAGATAATAAATGCCAATTTTTCTATAAATAGGCACCCAACACCTGTCATTTTCACGATTTGAAAATTAGAAAAAGTGTTTTCTCTATGCCTGTCAGCTATCCTTGTCACCCCACGTGCCGTTTTTAGAGCTTGTGGTTCCCACGTCATCCTTCATCTTTTATAAATCCGGGTAAGTGGTTTCTATCATTCTTATTGTTGTTGTGGTTTTTTGTTTTTGGTTGTGTTAGGCTTAGGGTTGTTTTTAAAAAAGGATTAAATTTAAAAGAGGAACCTAATAATCTGCAAATCAATTGGGAAACCCCTTTTCCTCTCCTTCCAGATCTACAAATCTAGAAGGCCCCTACCTTTGAAGAAACCCAAGGCCATTTTTCCCTACTTATTATCTTGTTGAAACCCTCTCTTTACCATTTGAAGAAACCAAAAGAGAGAAGAAATCAAAGAAATTTCAAAAAATCATCAAACCCTTGGCGCACTGTCTTTCCATGTTACACCTCCCATAGTCGCGCCTTGGTGCACTTTGTCCTTTCTTGCAACATGACCCTAACTGCCCAGTTTAATAACACTTAGCAACTTTTTTTAGGGCGCAGGCGCATCCTGCACAACATCAACATTGGATGTTGTGTGCTTCAAACCCGCACTAAGCATTTTTTCCTTGGCGCATTGATAACCTTCTTGCAACATCTTCAAGAGCGGTGCACCGCACTTAAAACGCATGTAACACAGACTTTTCCTGTGCCACACTAAAGCAAATTTCCTAAGGTGCAGGTGCATATTCCTTGACATCAACATGCCATGTTGTGTGTTGCTAACCTGTGCCCTGTGCCTTTTCCTTTGGCACCCAAAATTACATGTCAACACCCAAAAACCACGCCCCTTCTAATAAGCGCAACTTTTCTCCTATCAGACACAGGCGCACCTTTTTCCATGTCGACATCCTCAAAAGTGCTCCCAACTTTTTAAAGCCTTTGCAACATGCTATAAACCTGCGCCTTGCACCCTGAGCCTTATAATTGCTCGTTCTTCTTTCTGCAAGCTTTCATTATGAATAACATGATAGTTGACATGGCTCTTCTATGTTGGACCTCCTTGATCCTTCTTGCAGAGCAACATCAACCATCCTTGAGCTCACACATGTCTTCATCAAGCAAGAAACCAACAAAGTCTAAAGGTAAAGCAAAGCAATCGAAACAAGAGATGAAGTACAAATATCAGAAAGTCAGGATGCCTAACTCATATGCAGAGAGCGACCTCAACATCAGAGACTCTGAGTTGGGGCATATCGATATGGATGACTTTTGGGCAAGGACCAACCAAGCAACTAGTGGCCCATGGATGAACAAACTAGTGGGCAGTGGATTGCACTTTGCAGCTGGGAGGTAAGTGTTGTAAACAACGAGTTCATCATGTTGGTGGCCCAGTGTTACAACAAGGACACTAGATGTGTTGAAGATAAGGAAGGAAAGAATATCATCGACCTCATGACCGACACTTTAGGCCCGACCTTGGGCATTCCTCATCACAAGTAATATGTTGCCATAAGTCTAGAAGACTGCAAGAAGGCCTAGGACAACAATGAGGACAAATGCATGCAAATGATGAATGAGCTCTATCTTAAGAACAAGAAGCCAGTGAGCAGATGGCCATAGACCATCCACCGTAGTGACTTCAATGAGGAATTGAGTGATACAATCACCTTCTTGAACAGAGTATTTGGGCTTCATGATGCCCATTATTTCCACAAATGGATGCTGAGGTACCTAGAGACCATGAGCAAGAATATGCCTGATCAACATTTTGGCTGGGGTGAAATCATTAGTGACACCATCTCCCAGCAGCTTCAACAAGTCCTAACAACTGGGAAGTTCTATATGAATTCCTACGTTGTATACGCTGCAACATCAACAAGAGATTTCACAGGCTTAGCTTGAAATGGGGTATGGCCCCAGGTCAAAATATATGAATTCTACCCAGAGCTCAAGCTCGAGGCCAACATCTCCCAATTCTCCAAGATTAATGATGCCTTTTTCTATGAGGTAATCTACTTACTGAGGCTGAATATGAGACACGGTCGAGACCAGCTCGAGTGTGATTGCTACCACAAAGAAATGGGGAGCATTGTTCACACAATTCCCCACATTCACATATCTCAGAGCGGTGAATTTTGAGGGTGAATTGACAAAGCTGCCAAGGTATGCAGGGCCCAAGCTGATCCTCTTGGAGTTGTCAAGGCAACTGATCACTTACCATGAGAAGTGCATGAAAAGAAAGAAAGGAGGAATCCCATTCCCCCTTACAGTTGGCCGATACACCTGTACCACATTGGCCAAAGCACGGGAGATGTATGTTGAGCTGGAATAGCTAAATTTTAAGCACTACTTCCCGGTAAGGCCCACCTTCAATTTCTGGAGTTACCTCCCAAGGATGAAAATTAATCCCATCCATGTTCCTGAGATCGAGGACATCTACATCGACCTGACACATGAAATAGACATCGTGCAAAAGGATTACTCCCGTGGCTCTAGCAGAGATCATCCATTATGGCGTAGCCATCGTTCTACAAAGGATTCAAGAGTGATCAAGAAATTGATCAGAGTTTACCTTAATACGAGATGGGGACGATTAGCCATTCGCAATATACTAGTCATCGGATGGGGCGAATGGCTAATTGTCCCCATCTCTGTATTAATATCAATATCACAATGCTCTACCGGGATATTGATCAAGCAAATAAGAAGCTACAAGCAGTATGAGGATCCCTCTCTCGAGGAGTTGGACAATGCCAGTTGCAACATGAAACTTTCAAGCAATGGCTAATCGCTTTCGGTGACGACCTATTAAAGATCGGTGTCATCGATCACCCGCGGGCACATAACAAAGCTCTCGTTGCATTGGATTACTGGGTCGATCAAATGGAATATATCTTGGAGAGGATAGATAAAATCAAGGATGAAGCCTTGGATGCATGATACAACATGGAGCAAATAGTTACAAAAATGTCTCCAAGGATGCTCAGTGAATCATTCACCTTGAGGGAAGCAAATGATACATTCCAGTGCTTTAAGGCTATCGTCACCCAAGGTTTGGCACCAGAGGTCACTTTTGACTAAGAGTCAATCAATAACCTCTTGGCTTGCTGCGATTTCATTGGATTCTTGATCGATGCATGTGAGGAATACGCCGGGTTACCTGACAAGCTCAAGAATGAAAAATAAACTTGCAAAGTCATTGGCGACCATTTCAAAGGTCCAGATCATAATCAACTTCAGTCAATGATCAGCAAGTTTATGGAATACCGAGCTCAGTGTCACATCGCCTCTCCTGATCAGAAGCAAGACACTCCATTTAAGCAAAGAGATGATGAGGAGTAGTTTCTCCTCTTATGTACGCTTTGATCATTTTTGTAAAAATATTTAAAAAGTATGTTGGCATTTACGATGATATCATCCATGTTGCATCATGGGATGTTGCCATCCAAAACTTTCCCAAAGTCAACTTTTGACTTTTTAGATATTTTGTGAATAGTGGTTGGTTTGTTTTTGTCTTTTTTCCTCTTCTTCTTCTATAAATAATGGAATACTTGTTGTATTGGGGGTAGATATTCTTGTATAAGAAAAAGAAGTGAGGAGAGAAAGACTTTGTGCTTTCTTGTAACAGAAGAAATATTAATATACGTATTCAGACTTTGTGCTCCATATGTGTGTTATTTGCATCAGATCTTTCTTAAGTTAGATCTATGTTTTTATTCTGTTGGATTCATTCCTACTATTGTCATTTGTTCATTAGTATTGCTTTATTTGTTTATGCAAGTAAGTTTGGCTCTGTTTACTACCAACCCAAAGCATAAACCTTCTAACCTTTCTGTCTTGGAATTCATTTCTTTTCTTCCTTCAGATTTACCTTCCTCCATTCCTTCATTCCTACCTTTTCTGTTCATAGTTGAAACTACCCCCGGGATGAGATCCCAACCCCTTTGAAGTTAGAATAGTGTAGATTTGCCTGATTCTGCTTGATAGATTAGCAATAAACCAGTTTTGCTTTGTTGTCTCAAAGAGGGCTATTCCCTGCACTGCTTGTTGGCATGTTTTCCCACGACCTACCTACTGGACAGTTTTTCGGACCAACACAATCTAGTAAAATTGTGTTGTGTAAGATGTAGTTGGATATTTTTAGGATGAGATACAACATTCACAATATGATTAAGCTCATTAGGCTTGCCTTTATAGGTTGATTTGGCTTGAAATTTGTTAGTAGATTGATTGGAAATATTATCACCATACTTAAGCTTGCCCATAGAATGTAACTTATTTTTATGTGCTTTGAGAATATGACACAAATTATCGAAAGAGTGAAAAGAATCAAAGAGCACACATTCTTGCAAAGCAAGTAGTAGAATTTGGATAAATAGATCTTTTTATTCAAATTCAGCCAAGACATAGTTAATTTTAGAAAGATTATTCTTATAACACAAAACATAGTCACTAAGATGTTCATTAGATCCTTACTTCATTTTGGCCATTTGTGCATATGAAATTTTAGTTTCAATGTTCATAGAAAAGTGATCCAAAAATAGATTTGCTAAAGGAGTGAAATATCTAATAGAGTGTAAAGGAAAATCATAAAACCATCACAAAGCATAGTCTTGTAAGATCCAGGAAACAACTTGGTCAATAATGTATCATCACAAGCATAGTCCAAGCATGCAACATGAAATGATCTAAGATGATCTTGTGGATCTCCATGGCCATCAAAAAGAGGAAACTTAGGTGAATCAAATTGGGAGGAAGTGGGTAAGATGAAACTTTGGAGTGCAAGAGGACTAAGTAGGAGAAGTGAAGAATCAAGAGACATAGAAGAAGAAGAGGAGGCATGTAAGGATGTAATTCTAGGAAAGCGAAGGACAAATGTATACAAAGATAAAAGAATGTAAGCAAAACAAGTGTTGTTATTATTTATTTTTCTTGCTTAAGAATCATACATATAATGACATAATAGAGGCATTATGTAATAATACTAAGTGCATGATCTCATGTCTACTGATGGGAGGAAACTCCATGTAGTTCTTCTAGTTTAGGTATAGTAGTGTGTGTAAATATAGGTCAACCCCCTATATTGCCCTTGTGTCACTTGACACAAAAAATGACGAGTGCAATTATAGATATAATAGATATGTACATTGTGTGACAATGATATGATATTGTGGATTGATTCCCTTTGTCCCATGAAGACCTTGACATTGCTTCATGTGACTTGTTCTTGTTATGACATGGCTTTAGGACCTTTGGAGGCTTGGAAATTGAGGAAGCTAGACTCTTAAACCTGGTTTGAGTTCTTCACACATGAGTAGTGGTTGCTCTAATAAGTGTGATGTTACTTTAAGGAGATTTAACAGAGCCTTGAGTGATTTTGGAGTGTAATTTGTAATAGTTTCTCTTGACAATGCCATATATGATCTGAGTGCATTTGACTTGCTTATATAGGCCTTTGTAGGTTTATTATCACATTAAAGCCGACCTAGGGAATTAAAAATGACCTAAAGAAAGATGCCAAATCAAGAAAAGAGTTGTTTGAGAATGGGAGATAGGACTATATTGATCGGCCCAAACCTTAGTACATATAGATCACACCTTTGTATGGTTTCGAAAAAGCAATTCATGACAATAAAGTAAGTTTTCGAGACAAATGCATGGGATTAAAGTACTTATTTAGATAAATAAAAATGAGTGAACAACAGAGTGTAGTGAGTATAGCTAAGCAATTCATACGCAGAGAGATAAGGATATGTCAATTAGGATTAATATGTTTGTGGAAGTCATAGTAAAAAACAAATTCAAACTTATCATTGCCAAATGATAAGTTGTCAATTTTATGTGTGTACATTTTCCTTCCCTTTAAGTGTGAAATTGAAAAATGCATACTTAAAGGAAAAGATACTTAAGTGTGCACACACACTTTGTCTTGTGTAACTAAACAAGTCATATGAGAGAGAGAAGGATATGTCAATTAGGCTTAGACTGTATGTTCAAGTCATAGTAAGTAAATGAAGTCACATTTTTCATTGTTAAAGGATACATCATCAAATTTATATGTCTACATTTTCCCTCTCAAGTGTGAAATCAAAAAATGCATAATTAAAGGAAAAGACACCTGAGTGTGTACACACACTTTGTATTATCTCAATTTTGTTTTTTTTAAATTGGTATTGGTATGCTCCATGATGAAAGCTGACATGAAGTGTATTTAATGTCCATAAAATAAATTTAATTATAACTCAAATGTGAATAATATATTTGTAACTTTTAATATCAAATTTTGCATAGTAAAGTAAAGAGAGTAAAATAATATAAGAAATACCCCTATTCAATTTTGTATACTTGAAGATTATGTTTTTATTGATATATTGAAGGACCGAGGATTGTTAGTCCCCAATTTCGATTGAAGGAGAAGATCAAGTAGGAAAGGAATTGAGTACACTTGACCCAACACTAGGAGGAGATATACCATAGGAAATTTATCACAAAGAACCCCAAAAGAGTAAATAATAACCTACAAAATATTTATCCACACTTATATCTTCCCCAAAACATAGGTGAGGAAGGAATAATAGTGTACAAATTTACTTGTTTGCTAGATTTTCTACACAACTAAAAACCTAGGTAGTCATGAGATAAATCTCCCTCATTTATCGGTGAGGCTCCCGTGTAAGATGTTTATCAATATGGTAAGTATGAATCCTAATAACTATTTGCAGGGGGTTTTACTTTAATTACAAAGCTCATGAACCATAGCTTAACAATTCTGCAGCAAGTAAGCAGTTGTTTATGAAGTATTTGTAGAAGGGGAAATAATGAAATTTGGGAAAGAAGAAAGGAAGATATGTAATTCAACCAATAGTTTACAGAGTTGGTCTCATACACATAGATTAAATAAACAAGTAGATCTCACAATATTTAAAAGTAAAGGAAAAAAATCTTCTCATCTAAATATCGAGATAACACAAGTTTATCTAAAGATCCACACAGAAGTAAGAAGCAAATGCATCATGGACATAAAGTTCTCTAGAAATCCACCTTTATTTAATTCCTCAGCTTTCACAGAAATTACATCAAGGGCTACAACACAAAGTCTAGAAATCAAGAATGTTGATTAAAAATTTGTGATCTTTTAACCCGTAGGCTCTTCCTCCATTTATAGTGTATAGAGGTGCAATTACAAATAGGAAAATATAACTAAAATCGCACATGCGGAAGCTATAAAGGAAACAACTAGAAATATTTCCCCTGGAATTCCTCTCTAAGTGACATGCATCATAAGACTAGATCAAAGTTGTGCATATCTGCCACCTATTCTCAATTAAAGGACCTTTTAAAGTAGTGGCTTTCAATCAATTACTTTACTTTTACAATTTTGTCTAAGAAAATAAGAAAGAAGATAAGAAAGAGGAGAAGAAAGAAAATATGCCAGTTGTAACACCTCATGCTTTTCCTTTGTTATGATATTGAATGTAGTTGTCAACCATGTAATTCAATGTCTTCCCATCTATTTTAACAATAACTTCTTTCTCGGTATTCAAATATAGCAATCACCTGGAAAGAGTATTAATACTTACCTTCACTTCCTCCAAACTAGGCCCAAATTCTTTGATGTCTGCATGAAGTCTCACTAGTTTTCTAATTGAATCCAACATGAAAGGCATGAAGATTCATTGATCTTCTTTTGAACAATTAGAATAAATTCCTCAAGAGAATCAGGAAACTTGTTTGGAATGTTTCTCATATAGTAATGAATACCATCAACTTCCTCTTCATAGTGAAAGAAACTATGTTCTCCAAGAATGGATTTATCTTATCTTCCAAAGAATTGCATTCTATTCAGCATAAGCTTGAGAATCTCCATGTGGAAAGAAATTGCTATCTCCAACTGCTTACCCTTCTCTATCAATCCATCAGGTACAAGCTTCTCTGCAATTAATACATCCTTCGGTAATGAATTTATCTTAGCCAAGATATCCAGTTACTCTCAACAACTATATTCTCGTCACTATGCCTGTCATTAGTTGCTTCAACTGAGATAATGCCATGTGCATATCCTCTCAGGCTAGCTGGTACTTCCTTGAACTGCTCTAAAGCTTGGTGGATGATTTTCTCTTTCCATTCATTAATAGCTCTAACTTGATTACTTGCATCTTCAACCTCTTTAATCAAATGGCTACTCACCTGATCTTGTAATAATATTGGTTGAGAGGAAGGTTTGAAAACCTTAGTGATGATCTCACATAACTGAGAGATCTACATCTAAAGTTTGGATTTCTCTAGCTTCTCCCTGTTAAGTTTGAGGAATAAAGCATCTATTAGTGTCTGTGTATCTTGCTTTAATCCTTTCATATGTTTGTAGCCATTAGTTCTTCCTTCTACTTTCTTTCAACTAGGACTGATAATTCTGCAAATTTTTCCCCTGATTCTTCAATAACCAACCTTAAAGTCACTTTAGCAGCTTTAGGTCTTTTACCTTTCTCGCATAAGCTCATGAGCAGTTGCAAGTCTTCCTCTTCTAGGTTGATTTCTTCTCTAGCCTCTGGGACTGTCTGCAGAGCCAACCAAGATGAGAAATTACTCTTCGGGGAATGAGAAGCCTCGGTGTGTACTACCATTTCCTGCTCAGGCTCTGTTGCATCCGAATTCACCACTGTATTATGGCTTCCTTCTCCCATGTCATCCAAGGATAATGCCTTCTCAAACTCCGTCATCTGTGCTTTCAAATTTTCCGAGGGAAGAGGTGAAGAATCGGGTGAATGAGGAATAAATACAAACGGTGTTGGATTCAATGGAGGAATGAATATGCTTGTCTAAGTAATCTTGGAGCTCTTGAATTTTTGTGAGTCGACACAGGAGAAGCTTCATCTGAAAGTAACACTAGTATAGTGGATGTGGACTTGAATTTTTCCAATGCTTGAGACTTTTGTGTACCTTGAGCTTCTCGGTCTTCTATTGCTTTCACCCTTAGGCTTCCTCTTGTTGTTGAGATTCCCTATGCTAAAATTTCCTGTGATCTGGTTCATCAAAGCCTCATCCAAACAATATCCCTTTGTCAACAACCAATTTGAGGTGTTAACTAGAACTGCTGAAGATCTCTCCTCAATCGTTTGACTACCACCTACACTATCCAGAAGAGCAACTTTATCTCCTCCCATTTGATGATATGAGTCAAGTACTACATGCCCATCATCCGAAAGGTTTGCATTTGTAGGTATCCTTGTCAGGCCATAGTTAGAAATATGTTGAGTTGATAGTTTGCTGAAATCTCCTTTTCTGACTTCGTATTCATTCCTGCACTTCATTCAAAATCCTCTAATGAAGGGACATGTGAGTATTCCTGAGAGATTTTCTTCTTTACTACTCCATAAGGATCAAAATTCATTTGAGCTAGGAAGAACTCATGATCGTAGCAAAAGAAACATTTTCGCTTCAACTCCTCTAGCTTTGTGGATGCTCTGGCAACTATAATGGCCTACTGTGACTAGGAAGCTAATTGTAGATCTATGTCGTTTTGATTGTAAGTCCTGCAACTCTAGGAGCTACCTGCATAACTCCATGATAATCCACTTATCATTTGGATACCTCGGCAACTTGATTGGACTCTTTGAGAAACCACTAATCCTGAGATATGTGAAGTCGAACTGGATGAAGATATAACCATGTTGGGAGATAGCTTCCCAAGCTTCCTTGCTCACTCTGTTGGGCCTAAGATCACCGTTCAACTTGTAAATGAATCCATAGAAGAAGTCATCGTTCACTGCCTTGTAATCCTTGTAGCATTCAGGAATCGTCAACTATGGGAAACACTCATAAATAGGATCCTTTGAAAGTATGCCCCATCTATCCAATTTGGAGAATATCCCCTGTGAGGCTGCGACATACACAAGGTATGAAGTCATTTTGAAATTGAATGTTCGCCTCACACTTCTAAGTTGCTCACTAATGTTGTTACTGATGATCTCTGCCCAATTAATTATCGAATCAGCTATGTTGATTTCAATTGTTTTGACAAAGGCATACATCCATGAGTGGAAGTAATTAGCATTAGCTTCCCCATTTATCTTGCAAAGCAACCGGGTGATATCATCAACTTCCTGCACAAGATTTGACCGTGAAAGAGTCCTTGGGAATTTTGATGGTGCTCTGGGCTTCTTCATATATCTATTGTTCATTATACCCACGTAATCTGCTTTATTCTTTTCCCATCTATCACAAGCTTCCTGCATGCCAATTGCAATTACCATGGGTCGTGCCAGAATCTTGAGGCAATAATCAATGAATTGTGCATCCAATCTGATCATTGTCTTTCCTGTTGCATCCAGATTGTCCTAGAAAGAGGATGATAAAACCTTGCACATTCAAAACAAACTCAGGCAACTAGGTTGTAACCAAAAATGTTGCAGCTTGGATAATTCCACTGCTCTTCATTGCCCACATAAGAGATGACCTACCAATGATTTGGATCTATCAATCAAATCAGTGATAGATTCAGGCCCTATGTCTGTATCATTGATCTCAACAAGCCTAGAAACTATGCATGCTTTTGTTGAACCCTCTCTTTCATCACACTTCATCATGCCTAAAACAACCTTTGTCTGAGATCTTTTTCTTTTATTTTTGACAGAAGACCTTACAATTGGATCAATTCATGCAGAACCTACAATTCCTCCTGATTTTGAAGATATATTCAATGTATCTGACATTGACTTTGCCTTCTTTTCACCAATATGAGCACTAATGAAGTATACCTATAAATGATTCAAACAAACATGGAATCCATGGCATGAATGCCCAATTTCTTCACCAAAATCTAATTATAAATCCTGCTGCCCTAATTTTTTAGACTTTTCTTGCATGCCAAGCAAGCTAAAAACATTATTATATTCACCTGTGCACTCACATCAACATGTAGATAGCCAAAATAATAAAAAAAAGCACTTCCAACCTTAGGTGCCAAAATTGGATGCTTCCCGACAATTAAAAATATTTTTAATGCTCACAACTTCAACCTTTGGCGCCAAACTTCTCCAGGGCAGCATGCTCCACATAAAAGAATTAATTTCCTTTCACTTATGACATCCACTTCTTATATAGGCAACTGCATGCTAATTTTACCAATTGTTTCTTCTTATTTTTAGCAATTTTTAATAATAAGCTATGCTTTTTCTCCTTATTTGGGCGCCCAAGTTTGCCTAATTTAGCTTGTTTTTCTTTGCAATTCTTTCCTTTATTTTTAGCAAGCTTCCTTGTCTTGTTTTTAGCTTGCTTACTTGCTTTGACTTTTCTCCTATTTTTGGCGCCAACCTTAGCTAGAAATAAATATCTTTAAAACATGTTCAGCTTGCAAAGTGAGTCACACTTTTTGGCTAGGGATTGTGTGAAAAATAAGAGGGCAAGGAAGTGGGAATTTTTAACCTTCAGGAAGCTCCAAAATTCCCACTTTTCACTTAAGTGATTTGACTTTAATTGTGGGAAAAAACAACCTTCTAGGAAGCCTCCAAATTTCCACCTTCCAGGCAGCCCCAAAATTCCCACTTTTCTCTTAAGTGATTTGTGTGAATTTTTAACTTCCAGAAACTCTAAAATTCCCACCTTCCAAGCAACCCAAAATTCCCACTTGCATAGAGAAATCATCCTTCCCAAAAAGTGCGACTAGCATGAAGAAAGCTTCTTTCCCAAAAAGTGTGACTTGCATGGGTGAATAAAACCTCTTTGGTGGAAAAAACATGAAGGCAAGGAAGTGTGAAAATTCACCCTTCCAGGTAGCCCCAAAATTCCCACTTTTCACTTAAGTGATTTGACTTTCATTGTGGGAAAAAACAACCTACCAGGAAGCCTCCAAATTCCCACCTTTCAGGCAACCCCAAAATTCCTAGTTTCTACTTAAATGACTTTGTATGAATTTCTAACCTTCCCGGAAGCTTCAAAAATGCGACTAGCATGAAAAGATCACTTTTCCCAAAAATGTGACTTGCTTCCTCCGTTCCTTGTCGAAAGAAGCACTCAGTGATTAACTTTTACCTTTGTCTAAGGCCATGGATGATTTCCAAACACTCTACGAAATTGAACTAGTTATGCAAAACAAATGGACATGTTAAGGGGAATTACCAAACAGATCGGAAAAGAACAAAAACAAACACAAATTAAATAAATAAAAACAAAAAACATGCCAGAAGTCACAGGACATTATTCGAAAACAACTTGATAATTAACCAGTGTGTAAAAACTCTTCCCGCGTGAATACTCTTCTCAGATGTGGAAGTAATACTGGCGTGGAAATTCACGACAAGTTTTTTCTTCAACACAAACTATTTCGAAAGAACTTTATTTATTTAATAAATAAATAAATAAAATGTTTTAGAAAAAACCTGACAAAGGGATAGAGTGAGTTTTAGCATGTGGGTATTTGTCAAATTTGGCTTGTATGATTCTCTGGGGATACCTTAGAGAAATGGAGACAACTACGGAAACAAAAACACAAAATGACCGTTACTTTGAAAAGAATGATTTTTAAAAAAGGGGTGGTCTCATATTTCAGGGGTGAAATCTCTGGGGACACCAATATCTATCCACTACGACATATCCCTACCCCATGGACCACACAATTGTAGCCATGTCTAGGTCTAATTGTAAGAATCACAAATTCAAAATGGAATGAAGTGTGTCTCACATGTCCTCACTGCGTGTTGTATCTATTGAGATATAAGTAAATTTTGATTGTAAAAAGAGGGGAAGAAGGCACATTCTCCCATACCTTGCATCTAAATCATGTGGTGAAGAAGATGCTTACCCCATGATTAAATATAAGTTATGGAAAGTGCAAAACAATAAAAAGGATGCAAGGGTTTATAACATGGGATTATTTTGATCTAATTAATTTACAATTAACCATTCATAGCCAACATATTGTATTATAACTAGCAATGATTGATAAAATAATAAACAATAACTAAAATGCACAAGGGGAGAAGGATACTTAGTTATATATGTTAGAACAAAGAATACATGGAAGTGTAAATAGGTGGAAAAGGTAGATGAGAGACTCAATATGTTTTTTTATGTGTTCTAGAGTTGGAAATTGAGTGGGAAAAATAGTATAGCTATCATACAACCTAGTGTGGAATTGTTTAGTCATAACTTAGGGTTTTGGAGTCTTATACCCTTGATAGTTGGGATATGAAATTTCATGTGTGTTTTTCTTTCCTAGAAATGACCTTCTGTATGTCACTCTTTCTCACATAACTTTAGGATGACCTATAATCACTCGAAATAATGTGGAAACCTTATAAACATGCAATACCCTTTATGAAATCATTAACAAACCAAAATGAGAAATCATGTGTGTATGGTGAGGCTAGACTATCCTTAGTGGTTAACCCTTGATTCTTGCTGAACTAATCCAAGTGTTTCAATACATGTCTTCATATATGATCAAGCCTCATGTAGTTCTCCTAAGTTCTCGTGTAAGTATGAGTGCAATCTAACCAACCCCTAGGGGTGTCCTTGTGTCTCTTAACCCATAGATAGTAGGCTAAATATATCATATATAATTTACGTAGTGTGGTAGTAGAGTGATGCGGTGTGCTTTAGCTACGTGACCTAACCCTTTGTTTCTTGGAAAAATGGAACAATTCTTGGAGTGACCTTGCTCTTGTTAAGACATGACTCTATGAATTTTGCATGCTTGGATATGGAGGAGGTTAGAATATTTGACCTAGTTGAGTGCTTCAAAAATGTAGTAGGGACATGTCTAATTGATGTACAACTAATATGGGAATATTAGGAATTCCTTGAGTGTGTTTGGAATGATCTTTGCGGTAGAAGTTTGTAAGAGTGTTAAATGAGTTATAAAGTGATATTGAATTTCTTATACATTCTTGAAAAGGTGAAATATTATAATTGATTTAACAAATATTGAATTTTCTAAAATCCTAGAGGATATTTTAGAGTCACACACAATAACAAAAATTGAAGCCATTTATGATATAAGCAATAAGCAAATATGACTTAAAACCTTAGGTGCAAGAGAAGAAGGAATGTAAGACTTAGTTGATTTGAAATAAATCCCAAAGTGTGTTGAGCTGAAAAGCTGTTGGAAAAGGAGGGTAAACCATTGTAACCATGCACAAATAATTGTATAAGTGCTCGAATAGGCTAGCAGGGGCACTGGACTAGTTTTGGGGCACCTAGGCGCGAGAGACCCTAGTTGGGCACTTGTGATCGCTCAAAACCTCATAAACTAGTTTTTGTTGTGTCACAAAAGTGTCACTAACCTTCGTCATTGATCGTGCTGTATGTCGCACTATGTCCATAAAATTTTCATGTAACCTACGAAATAAATGATCTCTGAAAACCACAATCAAATTGTAAAAAAATAAAAGATGCAAATGGGGAGTCAAATTTACCTTGTTAGTCACTCAAGTGAGTGAACTTACGTTGAGTGGTGCACTACATTTCAGACTCCATGTAGTTCTTTGTGTGTGTGTACATAGAATTGTGTCATAAGAAGATCTTGTGCAAGATGCACTTGATAGCGAGCAATAGCTAGATGTAGCAATATAAGTAGATGTGTGTATGGAAAAATGAACTTCCCCTCCTATGAAGTGTATGTAGAAGAATGCAGTCCCTTGTCCCTTGAGTGATAGATAGATGGATGCTTTGATGCTCTTAGAATTCATTTGGATATAACCTTAGGTGGTGATAGTAGATGCTTAGAGCTTGGTCCTTTAATTTGATCACATAACATTGTATTTATATGATTCCCTTGTTTGAATTTCATAATTAACCACTAAAAGGATGACCCATAATAAATCAAGATGCCCAACAACTAGAAGAGGCCTAAAAGAGGTGAGTAAGATACAAAGAGGTTGGCGGCACTTAAAGGGCTGCATTGGCATCCTAGTTGGGCACTAGTATGTAGACTCAGAGAAGCTGAAGTGACAAAGGTCAAATTGGGTAGTGGGGTGTGTAGGAACAAGAAGGAAACCAAAAAGAAAGCAAAGAGGACAAAGAAAATAGTTAATTAGTAATTTTCTTGCTTAGGAATTATATGAATGCAAGCATGTGATTAGGACCTACAAATGTACCCATGTGCTTGATTTTATGTCTACATTTGTACCCACTTTATGTTGTTAAGTGAATGCTTGATAACATAAAGTAGATAAGAGATGCATACCTGATAACCATGCAAATGGATGGCTAAAGTGTGTTGAGGAGACAAGAAAAAGTGTGAAGTGATAAAAAATGAAGTGTTGAAACTAAGGAAGAGAAAGTGACCCTAGGGGTGAAGCATATGCAATGTGTCATGTTGTACCTGTTGTCGTTGTCATGCTTGATGTTGATGTGAGGATGTTTCTTGTTGCGTATTAAGGACGATCTTGCGAGAATAAGAGTAAAGAGTAGTTAAATATGTGTATTTGAAAATTTTCAATCCAAATGTATGAAATATGGAAAAGGTATGTAAAAGTATGAAAAAAGGAAAGTGTGCACTTGATCCGTGATGAGTAAAAAAGGTATAAAATGTACTAAAATGATGAAGAAAGAGATTTTTTTTCGAGAAATCTCATGCTAAGTGTGAGTTTTTTGGGTGATCTCACGCCATGAAAAAAGAGTGTTTGGTGGAAAGGTCTAGTGTTATTCCTCATCCACGACTACTTGCTTCCCAATATTATACACCACTACGAGATGGCATGATCATATCTTTTTTCCGGTTCGATCCAGATCGATCCAAGCAAAAAGAAAGATAAAATGCATTCGATTGTTGGAGGAATGTGCTTGTCTTGTGAAAGAGGCTCTATAAACTACTGTGTAGACTACTGATAATTGTGTTGATATGAGAAAATAACTATAACTACCCCTAGTCATAAGCACCTAGGAAAGGTCGAAGTGCCTAAGCACCCATGTTTGTATTTGGGCGCTAGGGTCTATGTTGAATTGGGGACCCAAGTTAGAATCGGGTTCGTCTTGTGATTGTGTATGTGCTTTGTTCTTGTACTAAAATGTACTATGTTATAACTCCATGCTACTATATGGGGTGACTGATTCACCCAATGGATGCCCCCCTTTGTTTAGGGTGCATGCAACATTTCTAGGAGAACACGGGCCAAAGGAGGACCCAATGCTGATATGGAATTGTAACCTTGTAAGGGGAGAGGGAATGTGCTTGGTAAAAACCAAGGCACATGCAAACAAAGTGGATAGGACATGTGTTAGTGCAAATAAGACAAACATGCATTTATAAGACAATGTGTAATCTAACAAACAAGAAGAATATGTGAGACTGCGAAAAGTGGGTTACAAACATGGGAAATCACTCATGATGTCGCAAGACAATTAGGGCCAGAGTGACCAAAAACATACAAGCAATGAACAAGCAAGACATAGGGAAAATCTTGCAAACAATGGAAAATAGTAGAAAGAAAAGTATCAGACAACCATGGTAGCAAATAGTTCTTGCAAAGCAAATGTTGCACATGAAGCACCCATTATCATGTTAGAAAGATAAAAAATAAGTCAAAACATGTATGATCTGATATAGTAGTGTGCTAGTAAGAAGATGAAGTAGTATAACATGAAACGATAACACCTATCATGTGTGTATACGAAAGTAGATGCCCCTAGGATCCTCGATGGGCTAGGTAAGAGGTACAGTGCAAGAATCCATGCGTACATGTAACAATATGTGTAAAGTCTAAATTTGTAACTAGAGAGAAAGTGAACATGTGTATATAGAAAATATAATGACATACGAAATATCCTTCTAACATGTGAAACAAAGTGTACATGTAAGCATAAGTAAGCAAGAATATGTGCAACAGAGATATGCGGGATGATGTGAGTGAGAATGAAATGTAATGGAAAGTGAATATGATAGGAGCAATGTGCCCCCAAGCGGATGTGTACGAATGTAGATGATATGAGGTTCATTTATAAATGTCCCATGGGTAGTCACGAATGAACAATAGAACAAGAGTGCATCATCGGGAAATGGTTTGAAATGTGCGCTAGATAGATAGATCAATAAAGCATAGAGCATGAAGAGTGTGAATATGATGAGGTTCATTTCAGATTTAGACCCTCAACAATCGAGTATGAACCGTGAAACTAGAGTACATCATAGAGAAGTATGTCATGTGAGAATTTAATGTTAGAAATATGTGTCGTGAATGTGCCGAGTGTGAAATGTGTAATGTGTGAGGTTCATGTATATAATATGCCCTCAACAGTCAAATGTGAGCCGTAGCACATTAGTGCATCATAGGGTAGTGACGATACAAGTTGTGTGTATCAATGTGTGTAAGATGCATGATATAGACTAAATGGAAAGCATAGAGCTTATGAGTAGAAATGTAAGACACCTGATGATGTTAGGAAAGGGGGGAGAGTAGGCATGATCCCCTCAAGTGTATGAGTATGAGTAGAATCATGTAACATCATTTAATAGATCATCATTGTCATGGTCAAAGTTGAATGAAGCAACATAAGAGTCTTGATAAGTGATAATATGAGGTTGATTACATAAAGAGCCATTGTGGCGTAAATTGTACATGCCCATTGTGTATTCTTCATCAGTGAAAGGAGGTAGTGGACAACCATGTGTATACCATCATGTAATATTTTGTGTATAGCCGAGAAACGAATCGTTGAAAATAAAAACATGACCAAAAGGCATAGTGATTGAGATGTCAATATGATCAGGATCCAAAGTGCCCCCAATGTAGTTTAGCCAAGATTTCCCAAGTGTCAGTGGAGAAGTGCGCAGACAAGAAATATGAAAGATGGAAGAGACAAAGACCATAAGCAAAAATGATGTGAACATATCCATGATAAAGATGAGGAGAGTGGGGTGTATGAATGAGATCATCCAATATGAATCCTAGCTGAGCAAGCCATCAAGTGTGCATCTGATATCGAGCAAGTAGGATCAAATGGAATATGTTGTCAATAAGAGTTATTCATAAAAAGAGTGCACATGAAATAAGGAAACACTAATGTAGGATGCTCATGAGAAGATGAGGAAGGTGGAACAACATCCAATGTATGGACAAACCCATAATAAAGTACAATAACATTAGTAGAAGGAGGGGGTGGTGATGATGCGGATGGGACAATGTCCAATGTACAAATAGTTCCTTTGAGTGGAGGCAAGTTCTTCAGATAGTCCATGGGTTGTGGATCATTAGAAGTAGTATAAAATGGATTAGGTAATGCAATGGTTGAATATAGGTTACATTATTTGAATGGATCATGATCAATGATGACTGTATACTCAAATCCCTCATGTAATAATGTAGAAGGTACTACCTACATGGAGTGAAGTCATGGCCTACCAAGTAAGCAATTTTATTTAACTAGAAAATCTATAACAAAGAAAACCATAGGAATCATTTTTTCTCAACGGTGATGATAAAAGTAATAGTTCCTATGCATGGACGTGTAGAAGAATCATATGCTTGGGGAAAAATGGATGTTGGGCTAAGATAAGTTACAAAAAGGCTAATATTTTGAATGAATGATAAAGTGCAAAGATTGATCTCAGATCCGTTATCGACCAGAGTTCGCTTGATACCCATATTATCGATGCATATCTGTATGTATATGGGAAGATCATTGTCATAAACATAAATATTGGCATCTATATCAGATGGAAAAGTAAGTTGTTGAGAAAACGTATCTACAAATGTTTGATATACTATGTCGAGATGAGTAGTAGAAGGAATGCGAGTATTAGCCAAGAGAGTAATTATTTTAGCACGACAATCAGGATTGGCTAGAAAAAAATCATGAATAGAGATTCATGATGAGAGGATCCTAAGAAAATGAAAGAAGCGATGAAATGAAGACCCAAGAGTGTTCGAATGAGATGGGTTCACCAAATGATTTAACAAATATTGAATTTTGTAAAACCCTAGAGGATATTTTAGAGTCACATGCAATAACAAAACAATGAAGCTCAATATGACGCAATCAATAAGTAAAAAGGACTTAAAACCCTAGGTGCATGAGATGGAATAAAAGACTTAACTAATTTGCAAAAATCTGAAGTGTGTTGAGATGGAAAACTTATAGAACAAGAGGGAAGACCTTCGTAACCACGCACAAAAAAATTGTAAAAGTGCTCAAATAGGCTAGACCATAGCACCTAGATTTGGTTTTGGGGCGCTTAGGTGCTAGAGACCCTAGTTGGGCACCCGTGATTGATAGAAATTGGTTTTTTGTTGTGTAACAAGAGGGTCACTAACCTTCGGCGTTGATCACTGTATGTCACACTATGTCCATAGAATTCACCTATAACTGCGAAACAAATGATCTCCTGTAAAACCCCAAAACACATAAAATCCTAAAAAAATAAAATATGTAAATGGGGAGTTAGATTGACCCAAAGGTCACCAGACTGAGTGAAATTACGATTAAGTGATGCATTACATTTTATACTCCATGTAGTTTTTTTTTTTTTTTAGTGTGTAGAAGTGTGCCCTAAGAGGCTCTTGTGTAAGATGGAATTGATAGTGAATAGTAGCTAGTTGTAGCAATGTAAATAGATGTGTGTATGGAAAATGAACTTCCCCTCCTATAAAGTGTATGTAAAAGAATGTAGTTCTTTTGTCCATTGTGTGATAGCTAGATGGATGCTTTGATGCCATTAGAATTCCTTTGGATGCAACCTTAGGTGGTGATAGTAGATGTTTAGAGCTTGGTCCTTTAATTTGATCACATAGCATTATATTTATATGATTCCCTTGTTTGAATTTTGTAATTAACCACTAAAATGCCAACCCATAAGAAATCAAGATGCCCAATAACTAGAAGAGGCCCAAAAGAGGTGAGTAAGATATAAAGAGGTTGGGGGTGCCTAGGCACTGGTGTCTAGACTCATAGAAGACGAAGTGACAAAGGTCATACTGGGAAGTTGGGGTGTGTAAGACCAAGAAGGAAACTAGAAAGAAAGAAAAGAGGCCAAAGACAGTAGTCAATTAGTACTTTTCTTTCTTAGGAATCATATGAATGCAAGTATGTGATTAGGACCTAGAAATGTACCCAAGTGCGTGATTTTGTGTCTACACTAATAAGGTTGACCCTAGGAAGATGAAATGAACCCATAAAAATATTCCAATAGAAAACTTAATTAGAGGATGCAAAGGGTGATAGCATACATGTTGGTAGGACCGGACCCGACATCCCAACTAAATTGTATAGTCCATCCCAAGAGGACTCGATGTCAAATAAAAAGTTGTAGCATGATTTTAGAGATAGTTTAGTTCTTTGATTTAATAATATTTCTTAAATTTATGATAGAGTAGAGTGTAAAGATTATCAATTCATGTAAGACCTAGAGACACAAGTAGATTGGATTTTGAATGTACACATTTATCTTAACAAGGGAGCATGGTCAAAATTGGCATTGCAAAATGACAAGTTACCAAATTTTAGTGTCTACCCTTTAAGCGTGTAATTGAAAATTGCATGCTTAAAGGAAAAACATACCTAACTATACACACAAAAATTTTATTCACTCAACAATGGTTCTCTAATGTGTTGGTATTGGCACGCTCCATGATGAAACTTACAACACAAAGTGTCACACACCTGTTGTCTTCATTTTTTCTAAGTCGTAAACAAGTTCTGATATCAGGCAACTCATGGACATGGGGACCAGTTTCAGTATGTTTCCGTAGGTATGACAACATATCAACACTTGTCATCATGACCCGCAAGCTACTAGATCTCGTAACCCGTTTACCATACCTTTGATGTTATGGATAACTTACCCTTGCTGGAGATAAGCTTATGATTTTTTGTAATAATTTTTCATATTACTCAGATTATAACCTCAGTTATGTTAGTTGTTATAATATAAATTGATTTCATATGTCTGTGAATGATGTTAGTAATGGACTTATTATTTTGATGTTGATCTAGCATGCATGTCATCGTTGCATTGATGTGTTGAAATTCTTTTGGTTCGTTGTGGGACTATGTTGATGACCTCACTATATGGGTTAATAGATCTAATCCTTATGATTGTGATGCAACATTACCATTGGCATTGACTATGGATAAATCCCTAAAATTTGGGCAACGCTAAAGCCATTAAAATGTAACTCAACCAAATTCTGGTGAGGAGGTACCAATAAGGCAATGTATTAAGGTTTTATATAGTTATAAATAAATTCATGGTCTAAGGACCATATCCTAAGTTTAATCTACTATAATGTTCATCAAACATATTAAAGACCATGGCTAGATGTTAAGGATCAATGTTATCTTATAAAGGTTAATAGCTCAATCGAGCATCGACCCGAAACACATAGGATAATAAGTTTTATTAAGCCAATAATGGCATTGACCACCTAAACATTGGCTATTAAATTACATTAAAGTTTTAAGTGGGCCAAAGGATGACCATGCAAAAATGGAGTTTAAACTCAAACTTGGTCTTAGACCATTTAATGGATCTCTGTGTAAGATTGTAAGGTGGTCATTTATAGATAACTTTAGTGGAAAACCTAAACTTAGCATGCGGTTGGTAAGTCGTAATTTAGGAGGGAAAATTGAAATGAATTGCGAGAGGAATTAACTCCGCCTCCATGAATTTCGGGAGAAGTGAGAAGCTTCTTGAGGAAGCTACCATGGGAGTTAATGTTATTGTTTGTTTTCTATTCATTCTGCTATCTTTTTGTTATCTCGAGATTTGCATGAAGAAATAGTGTGAAGATATTTTTGTGTTTATCGGGTTAACTATGCATGCATGTTCTTAAACTATTAGTGAGATTTTCATGGGGCTATTTATGAATCTTGCTAAGATTAATATGGAGTTTTGGTTAACCTGGGAATTGTTATTTGTTTGGGATTTGAATGCAAATTCTTGAAGATGTTGGAAAGGCTAGTTGTGAATTCATACGGCTTGCAGAAAAGCTTGAGGAAATTTTGTGCTATAATTTCCGGATGGCGGAAAATGATTCATTCTCTGGCGGATGTATTTAGAGACTATGTCTGATTTTAAAAATGTTTTATATGATTGCTTAAATTGTATTTAAATGCACGACATGATTGTAAAAGAAAACATATGCTTCTTGTCTCTGTTAAAAAGGAAAGGCTATTTAGCCTATTGTGATCATTGTACTATATCGGAAAAGGGATAATGTATGAGTAATTATCATCGGGCTATTGTTTATAAAGTGGTTCAATATTTGTTGTAAATTATATTGTTCTATTTGTTGGTTTCAACATTATGTGACAAATGTATGATTAAGGTTAAATGGTTCTTATGTGCTAAGAGTTATATTTAAATATTTGATGAATAAATACGATATAGTTATGTATATTGGAACAAATACAACTATGATCATTGATAAACTATTTCGATTGATAAGTTAAATAAAATGTATACTTTATGGAATAATATGACAATGTCGTATATAACAAATGTGGGACTGCATGACAATAATGGAACAAGTTATCTTAAATTACATTTAAGATGCATAATGGATGTAAATAAATAACTCATGAAAATGAATACGACCTATTACGAATTTATTTTATGAACCTTAGGAGCGTAATTGATGTGATAAATGTATCGCAGATGATATAAGGGGAACCTATTGTAAAAATGAATCAATTATAATTAGATAATCCATGAGTTACGACGTTCTAATAATTGGGACTCAGAAGGTCAACTTTGGATGGATGCTGTAAAGAAGCATTCATTTAATGATGTAAGTCATTAAGTGAACACTATTATCTAGTAGATATCCTAAGTTGTCCCTTCGAGGTCCATTTATTACAATTTTAAATAACTAGAAGGAATTGTGTCACACTAAGATTACTGTGAAGTTGTTTATCCGTTACTGATGAGTTACCTCTATACCAACTTGAGTTGGATATGGGGAGGGAAATGGATGCATAATGATGCAAGTCATTATGTAAGCATTTTATCTCCCATAGGCAACCTAACTTGGCACAGATGTGCTCCTTTGCATAGGTAGAATAGGTTCGATACCTTATGCATGACATGTAACCGATTTATCTCCAATGGTGATTCAATCATGATAATAGAACAAAGTGATACGGTGAATAGACAAGTTTCGTAGACATATGCGTCATCATGAAAATGAGCATGCATGCACGACTCTTAAAATTTGGCGAAGTAGTGTAAGATTTTAAGTACACTATCAAGTTCACCAAGTTCTAATTAATGGTGTAAGATGTCGAAAGGAATTCGATTGACTAAATTCCAGGAAGACACTTAGAAAACATCGGATTGTCAATTAATCCTTGGGAAAAGTTCCACTTGTATACTTTGTATGAGACTCAAGAAAGCAACCTATGGGGATTGGGTAGATCTAAATGACCCATGGTTATACACATAGTTTATTTTTTTGGAAAGAGGGTAAAATGAGGGTTTTAGAAGGTCCCACAACCTTATACAAAGAGCCCAATGGCTAGATTAAACCATCACGCTTACATAGAGAGAAAAACCCGGGAAAATTTCAATAAAAAGGTAAAAGAGCAAAGCCCGAAGCAGAAAAACAACATCAGATGAGCTTCTTAAGCTCAATTATAGTATTCTTAGCACTGGATAGACCCCGATTCATCAGCAAGCTGGTCTGCAAGCATTAACAACTCGGTGCAATCTTTGGTAATGGCCTTCTTGGTGTTTTTGGTGAAGTTCTCCCAAGCTTTGAGAACCGAGAAAGAGCATTTCAGCTTGGCCAGGATGGAAGTCACCAGCTCCACATGATGGCCTTCCATCTAGTTCTTCGTGTCAACAACATAATCAGTGTTGGCCTTCTCAATGTTTCTAGAAACAAAGTCAATCCAGTTTGGGTGGCATCCATTTGAGCATCCTAGGGGTTGGTGTCACGATCCTCCATGATAGTGTTACCATGCATCCAGCTGGAAGTTAAGACCCTCCTCCTTGAGCTCCACCTCCAGGCCAATCGAGACAGAATCAGGAGAATCAGGATACAACTGAGCAAGCCCCAACAAGGCATCCGAGATGAGGAGCTCTGAGCTGGAGGCCGGAGAGGAAGCAATGAGTGCCACCGAAGCCACATGAGCAACGAAACAGCCCAGACTTGGGGAGGGTGGACGAACAGGAGGAAAGGGGAACAAAACTCGTCGAGACTTTGACACCGGAGTCGAGTCGGATGAGATTTGTCGATGCGTGATGATCGGAGGAGGGTTGGGAAGTGGGGGATGGAATGGGGGAGGAGGTGGGCATACGACAGGGCCAACTATGCTTGGGAGGAAAAAGACTCAATTCAACAGGGGAAGTGACAAATTTTAACAGGAGGTAGAGGAGGCCCTGATGCAGAATGGGCCCTTCACCCTCCCTAGCCAGGTTGATGGAATGCTCAAGTGATTGGAAAAGGAAAGCAACCAAGTTGATCTTTTTCCCCCACCATAAGTGTGAGAGGATGAAGAAATGGGGACCATAGACTAACCTGTAATGACCATTGATGGTGAAGTACCTCATGATCACCTCGGTGACTCTATCCCAGGGAGGAAGGAGGGATTCCTGTATATAGCCCGAGAGGTACTTGTTGGCTTCTCCCCTTTGGTGATGAAGTCTTGGAGCTCTGTCTATAGAGGCTTCTTGAAATATACTACCCTTGAGGAAGGAAGGCTAGTGACAGAAGTGATGGAATTTGTGGAGATAGTGAAGTAAGTGTTTCCTATCTGAACTTTAGCGTGACCAAGTGGCTAGAGCACCATATGAAACCAACACTGAGTAACCTGACATCCTTTCGAGGAACATTGTGATGCCATTGTCGCTAAGGATGCTCCACACATCCTGGTCCTCCTGCAACCTTGTGCATGAAGTGGGTTCAATGCGCTTGAGCTGCCCTCCCATTTTCAGAAAATCGTGGATGTGGTTCGAGGTGACAATCTGTGACTCAGCTTTAATAAGCTCGCCATAACTGTGGGAGCCTTCCACGTCATCCATCCTTATGAGACGAGAGTAATTATGATGCGAAAGGTGAATCCTAAACCTGGATCCACACGAGTGCAGTAATACTCATCACACATGCTTTGCTCCATAGAGCAATACTTCAAATTAATATGGAAATCATTACCACCATCAAAAGCGAGAATGGAGTGCCTTTTGTTGGAATTACTGACATAGGAATCAGACTCCCATCCCCACGCATTAGCTAGACAGTGAGCAATCATTATGGGTAATTTGAAGGAGATTGGCAGGGAAATTCTCTAACCAAGTTTTTGCTAAGAGTCAAGGAGGACACCAATGTTAGCCAAACAATCCATTGCCTTGTTTCCTTCCCTAAGAGTGTGCTGAAACTTGAGTTGCTGAAAATTTCTTTGGAGGATTCAGATGTCAGCAATAATGTTTTTAATAGTCCATTGACTTGGGTCATCCGAGTTGAGGAGAGTTATAATATTGAGAGAGTCACTTTCCACTATTAGGGGATCGTTGCCAAGTTTAAGACTCATCTCCAGCCCTTTTAAGATTGCTAAGGCTTCAACACGGTGATTGGTACCCAGGTTAAAATTGACTGCAATAATAGCTTTAGGGGAACCATCTAAATTTTGGAGGATCGCCCCCCCCCGAATTTCAGGGTTACCCTTAGAAGCACCATCCGTATTAAGTTTCAACCAACCCAGAGGAGGAGGGAGCCACTTAACATCCGAATGAGCCTGGGAAGAGGATTTGGTTGTGGGAAGGATCATCATCTGCTGACACCAGTCCTTGTGATTGCATAGCTGAATTTTCTACTGATATTTTTTCCATAAGCAGCTATTGAGATTATCTTGGAAGAGAATAGCTATATGACTAGCCACCCTCTCTCGGATCCCAACATTGATCTTTGAAGATTCTCTTATTCCTCTCTTTCTAGATACCCCAAAGGCCGTGTGGGAGTATGAGTTTCCAAGCTAGGGAGAGGGCCGGGTGAGTGAAGGGGGAGTACCATTGTAAGAGGGTGTCATGAATAGAACTTGGGAAGGTCCAGACAACTCTAAAACATGACAAAAGCCCACTCCAGATAGCTTGGGCAAAGGGGCAGTGTAGAAGGAGATGAGAGGAGGATTCCAAGGCTTTCTACAAAGAACACATCGAGTGGGAAGTGAGAATCCTCTCCTCTTTAAGTTCTCACCGAGAGGAAAGCATTCTTGAAGGAGAGCCAGCAAAGAAGCCAATTTTGGGAATAGACTCTTTGGGCCAAATTTTAAAGAGGGGAGGGCCAGAAGTGGTCCGGGGCTTAGAGTAATAGGCAACTTTGATAGTGAAGGCACCAGAGGGGGAAAGGGGCTAGATACATTCATTAGCAAGTGGAGGAGAATGGAATATAGAGGGAGGAAAGGGAAGATCTCAACTGAAACAAAAGTGACTCTAAAGTTCACTGATGCCCATCAATCCAAAATATGCCAAGAGGGGATAGAGTTATGAATACTCCAGTAACCAAACACTTTCTTGTCATTCCTATTAATGAGTTTAATTTTGATAGGTTCCCAAACGAGTTGAGACTCAAAGGTTTATCCCCAATCCACCAGTCTGACCAGAAGTCAATAGATTTTCCATTTCCCAATCTCCACTCGGATCCGAATCGGAGAAGAGGAAGAGAGATAGTAGTCGAGTTCCAGATGGCCGAACCGCGGGGAGGGGATGAGAGAAGGAAGTCTTCATCATGCATCAGGTATTTAGATCTTAGCAGCTGAGCCCAATGTGAATTACCTTGAACAACTTCCCGATCGATTTTGCCAACAGAGAAACATTCATATTAACAATATCTCTTATACCAAGCCCGCTTGATGACCCAGTGCATTTACAGACTTCATTCCAAGAGACCAGGTGAATCCATTTTTGGCCTCAACCCCTGTCAATTTTTTTTTGGATTCCCTCAACAACAGCGATCATTGAGGCAGGAATTTTGAGAAGAGACATGAAGTAGATAGGTAGACTCTGTAGAGTAGCTTTGACCAGTTGAAGTTTTCCAGCCTAGCTAAGAATAACACCTTTCCAAGCAACCAATTTTTTTGGTATCTCTCAATGATAGGATTCCACAAATTCTTGGTTTGTTTTCCTTTGAATAGGGGGATGCCAAGATAGGTGGAGGGAAAGTCCACAATTTTACAACCAAATATGTCAGCAATCCTTCTTTGAGTTTGAGCCGCGGTGTTTAGGAAGGAGATACTGC
The DNA here is from genome assembly GCA_018340775.1 of Taxus wallichiana var. yunnanensis. NCBI lineage: Eukaryota > Viridiplantae > Streptophyta > Pinopsida > Cupressales > Taxaceae > Taxus > Taxus wallichiana. The sequence continues at coordinate 281,235,139 of CM031240.1, forward strand.
TTTTGTTGAAGTTGATTAATTGTTGAGAGGCATGTTGATAGTCTTCTAAAATTTCTTTCAGGGCACGAGCTTCAATCACCGAAGCAAAGCACTCAAAAGTAGGTGTCATCTGCAAATTGGTTGTGAGTGGCAGTAGGGGAGCTGGAAGTGATTTTGATGCCAGAAATGACCGAATGACTTTTGGCCACCTCAAGAGCTCTGCTGAGGGAGTCCACCATTAACAGGAATAGGAACAGAGACAGAGGATCCCCTTGATGAATGCCTCTGCTACTTTTGAAAAATCCTACCAGGATACCATTGATGAGAATCGAGAAGCAAGGGGTCGCAATGTAAGACAAAATCCAGTTGCACCATTTGTTGTCAAACCCGTAACTTTTTAGAACTCGGATCAAAAAAGTCCAGCTAACTCTATCGAACACTTTTTGCATGTCTAATTTGAGGATCATCCTCACTAGACTTCAAGTGATGGGTAGAGTGGATGGCTTCATGAATGGTGATGATACCCCCTTGAATAAGGCACCCACTGATGAAACCATTTTGATTCGCCGTGATGAGGTTATTCATCAGAGGCTTAAGACGAGCTGCTAACATTTTGGTTATGATTTTGTAGGAGGTGTTGCAGAGGCTGATTGGCCTGAAGTTGGAAACCAATTTGGAACCAAGAGCTTTGGGGGCAAGAGCTATGAAGGTGGTGTTCCATTCTTTCAGAAGGTCATTGCTGGACTGGAATTCCATAACTGCCTTGTAAAGATCTTGCTTGATGATTTCCTAGAAGATTTGAAAAAGGCAGCGGGAAAGCCGTCGGGGCCAAGAGCCTTGTCCCCTTTCATAGTGAAAATTGCTTTATGAATTTCCTCCATAGAGAAGGGTTTTGTTAAGTTTCCATTCATGTCCTCCGAGATTAATTTGGGAATGTGATGGAGCATCTTGGACATAGCTTGCTCGTTGGGAGGGTCCTCTTCCTGAAGGAGATTAGAATAAAAGGAGACTAATTCGTTAGAAATCTCAGTGTCAGAGGTTAAGGTGTTACCTGCCGAAGTAAGCAATTCCTTGATTTTGTCCCTGCTTTTGTGCTTAGAGGTAGTAATGTGGAAGAACTTGGTGTTGTTGCGGTCTCCCTTCGCTTAGCAGAGCACCGAGATCTCTGCTTCCAATAGGTCTCTTCTTCCCTTAGGGTATTGTGGAAGTCGCTGAGAATGTGTCTTTCTTGATTATGGAGTTGTTCCATTCTTCCTTCAACCTCCATCAGAGTAGAAATGTCAGCAATTTCCTGTGTCAGCTTTTGCTTATGATTTTTTATGTTCGAACACCGTGTTCTTCCAGATCTTGAGCTACTTTTTTATTTCCTTAAGTTTTCTAGATAATTTAAACATTTCGGATCCCTGAACTTTGATATCCCACCAGCTCTTGATGAGAGGGTCTAGTTGATTATTTTCCAGCCAAGCAAGCTCGAATCTGAAGGGAGGATTTTTTATGTTCAACTTATTGTTGGCACAAAGGATTAAAGGGTTGTGGTCCGAAGCCGCACGGGGTAAGGAGATGAGAAAGAAATCAGGGTAAAGTGAGATCCAGTCCAAGGATCCTAAAGCTCTGTCTAATCTGCTTTGTATGTGATTTCTGCCAACTCTACGATTTGACCAAGTGAAGGACGTACCATGAAGGTCCATGTCAAGAAGAGTTTCCCCCTTATAAAGTCAGCCAAAGCTTCCATGTTGTTGGGGTTAGGCGGGGCTCCTCCTTGTTTTTCGAGGGGTATAGAGTACAATTGAAATCTCCCATAATGAGCACAAGGAGATTTCCACAATTCTTTATGAAATTAGAGATGTCCTGCCAGAGTCTTTCACGCTGAGCTTCCAGGTTTGGGGCGTAAACATTGATTGTAATCCAGGCAACATTAGAATCCACTTCTTGGAAGAGTGTGAACAGAAAATTGGGGTCTTCTGAAGGGACCTTTGAATTTTGGGGTCTGAGAGAGTGGATATGCCTCCGAATTACCCATTGCAAGTTGAGAAGCAAAAGAAGCAGCTGACCAAATTTTCAAGAGACGACCATCCTTTTTGAGTTTGGTTTCCTGAAGCATGATAATGTTAGGAGAGTGTTTAAATTTCATATCCTTAAGGAATCTCTATTTTTGCAGAGAGTTCAACCCTCTAATGTTCCAAGAGATCACCTTCATTTCTTAGATTTAGATTTGATCCCCATAACCATGGGGATGGTGCTCTGTGTTCCTTAGGCCACATTCGGGGCCAATTCTTCGCTGACTTAACATTACCTAGGATACACCCACGCACTTTCTCAGAGGCAGTATCAGGTTTCCTACAACTGTTGTGGGTCGTATGGGGATTCAAACTATCATAAGAGGATTGAGTGGATGGGGAGAGTAGGGAATCGAGGAGGAGAAGGAAGGGAGAACCGATGAAAGAGGGGTTAGCAAGGGGAAGCTCCATGCCAAACTTGGGGAGGGGGAAGGGAGAGGAGGATGTTGGAAGGAGGGGAGTAGGAAGGCAGAGAGGGAGGGGCTAAAGAAGCCACTGAAAGGGGGGCCGCTAGGGGGTTGGGGCAAGGGGAAGCTAGGGAGACCTCCTCGAGAACAAAGGCCAAGGAAAGGCACATAGTTTATTAATTGTTATCTAATGAATCATATTTTACACGATGATCTTTGGATTTAAATGTTGTACATTTAAATCATTGAAGGAAAATGATATTTGGAAAGAATAAAAAAGTTCCCTTAAATTGAAGCATTGAAAAGTAGGTGTTACATAGAGTGTAGTCAATGCCTTTGATAGAAACTAAATTGTAATTTAAAATAGAGATAATGTTTGTACTTTGAACTTGCATAAAATAAGTAAAAGAAATAGAAAATATGGAAGGAATACAATTTTTCATTTTGTAGAGGGAGGATTTCCTATTATTTCTTTTGCTTTGGAGACTTGGAATTGTCACCGAGATGTTGAAGGATTGGGGATTATCAATCCCTAATTATGCCAAATGATGCATTAGAGTATTGAGCGCGATCTAATAATTGAAAGTCTACATTGTGAAGCCACTCATTATGTTCTTATCAAAGGCTCTTTGTTAAAATGTTCATTTGATGAATGCCTTTTACACTCTTTAGGGTTTGATGACCCACAATTATCCCTTTTCGAAATACGTGACAATGAGTGTGGTGGCCACTTTAACGGGAAAGTTATCTCGAAACTACTCCTAAAAGGGTATTATTAGTCAAAAATGAAATAAGAGTGTCATGAACATGTCAAACAATGAAATCAATGTCAATGAAACAATAATCTAAAACATGCCTCATCTCATGTATTACTGACCCATTGTCTCGTGTGGCATTTATTCATATGGGGTTTTTACAGTCGATAAAATTAATCCTAAGTCTACCTAGGGGCATAAAATTATTATTACAACTACCAAATATTTTACTAAATGGTTGAAGAAATACCCCTAGAGTCCACCATGGGTGATGATATCATCCATTTCTTACTCACACACATCGTCTCTCACTTCAAAGTTATTTATGCCATTGTTACAAATAATGGCTTATCTTTTAAGAACCACATTGTTAAGAAGTTATACACTAAATTCCAATTCAAACAAACTTTCTCTACCCCTTACCACCCATATGACAATGTACAATCTAAGGCTACTAATAAAACTATTTCCAAAATTCTTTAGAAAACTATTGTTAAACATGGAATTGATTAGCATAGTAAAATTGTTTATGTTCTTTGGGATTATCGTACAAGTGTCTGTACACCTAAGAGAATTACCCGTTTCTCTCTAGTATACGAAGTGGAAGCCATTATTCCTTTAGAATTGGAGACCCCCTCACTATGAGTTTCACTAAAAGATATTATTAAAGAAAATGATTGTCATGTAAAATGACCTGCATTATCTTGAAACACTTGATTCTAGACATGTACAAGCTTTGGAATACCAACATATGTATCAAAAATGCATCAAACATGGTTACAATAAAGAGGTTCATGCCCATGAGTTTCATATTGGTGATCTTGTTCTTAAGGAAAATTAAAAGAATACAAACATCGAAAAGGCATTAAAAGGAAAATTTATACCTAATTGGGTAGGCCCATATAATGTTATTCAATGGGTTGGCCCTAGTGTTTATTATTTGGCCGCACTTGATGGAAAACCTATAATTAATCCCATGAATATTGTGTATTTACAAAAATATTATACTTGATTTTATCCATACCCCCTCTCCCTAAACATGGATAAATTTTAAAATACAAAAACATTAACAAATGAAGATGTATTTATTTGGTTTCATATCTAGCTTATTTTTCTTCCGATTGGGTATGTGCATGCTAGATTTGCACCAAAATACTCGAGGTGGGAAATGGATGGCTTGATCCAACCATGCTTCATGTGGCTTTACTCCATCAAGAGCAATTATGGACACTTTGTTCAACATTCATACTATAGTCTTCGCTACTTCAATCCGAATGTCTTCGTCAAACCTAAATCATCGATCATGCCACACACCGTCTCCATGATAGTATGGTTCATTCTCTCAAAAAAACCATTTTGTTATGGTGTGTGTGTGGAGGAAGTATCTATCAACGAATCCCATGAGCTTAGTAAAATCTTTAAACTCATTCTTGGTGAATGATTTAATTTAACTAATGGTATTCAAATGATAAACTAAAGTAAGATGTAAACAATAAGAATTTGATAATATGAAACCCTAAACAAATGAGAAGGAAATGTGACTTAGCTAATTTTGCGCGATCCGGGAGTGATCTCGATTGAGTATTTGCTTTGGAATAGGTTGGAAACAAAGCTGTAGAGGCTCGATAAAGATTCATAAGTACTGAAATATGCAAGATGAAAATGTCCATAGGAGGATAGTAGCATCGAGACAATAGTGTCCGATATGAGCACTAGTGTCTACTTAGATGCCGAGGTTTTGAATTTTTTTGGGTCGGAATGTCTTCACTCCAATATTCATTTTGTCACTCTAACTTTGCTATTAGGGTTCCAAATGCACTTATAACTGCAAAACAAATGTCTACCTACACATGTCCAAAAACCACATCAAATATAATAAAAAATATGCAGAATGTGGAGTTGGAATAACCCCAACGATCACCCAAAGAGTGAGATTACAATTGAGCACTGCGCTCTCATACTCCATGTAGTTCTATGTGTATGTGTGTGTAATGATGCCCTAGGTTTCCCTTGTGTAAGTTACACTATGATAGCATGCTAGATCTAGATTTCTCCAAGTATGTAAATGTGTGTGATGGAATAGAATAAACTTCCCCTCCTATGTTGTGTATGAAAAGTGATGCAACCCTTGTCCCTTATATGAATGTGCTAGATATATGCTTTGTAATGCTCTTGTGCATTTGGATGCAAGCTTAGGTGATAGTAGATAATGCTTAGTGCTTGGACCCTTATTTGAGAGCAATAAATAAGTATATATATGATTCCCTTATTTGAATTTCATAATTGACAACTAAAAGGCCGACCCAAAGTGATAAAAGATGACCAAGAAGTAAAAGAGACCCAAAAAGGGTAAAGAAGGTTAAGAGTTCCCATGAGGGACGGGGGTTCACGCTTTCTGTCCGAATCGGATGCTAGTGTCCGAGGCCATGAAAGATAAATTAGTCAAGTTATGGAAAGGCTAAGATGTGTAAGGTTAATAAAAGTGCAAGAGATAAAGCAAAAGGCCCAAAAGAAGTTATCAACCACTAGTTTTCTTGCTTATGAATCATGTATACATTAGTATGCTTTAGGACCTAGAAATGTACCCAAGTGCATAGATTTTGTGTCTACATTTTCCCCCACTTTATGTTGTTGAATGAATACTTGATAGTATAAAGTAGATATAAGATGCGTACTTTGTAATCCTATAGAGAAGAGTGTTGTCAATAGTGTGTCGAGTGGACAAGTGAAGCGTGAAGTGATTGCAATGTGAAGCATGAAGACTAGGAAGGGGAGGTAGACCTTAGGGGTGAAGTGTATGTGTAGTAGCGTGTGTTATTGGAGCTTGTGCTCACTGATGTGGGATGTTTCTTGTTGCACATAAGGATGAACTTGTAAAAGAAGAGCAAGAAAGTAGTCAAAGTTGTGTATATGAAAAATCAAAGTAATGTATGTATAAGTAAGTAGAAAGTGTGTATAGGAAAGAGTGCACCTGATGTGTAAGAGAGTATGAGATAGAAAATTATCTTGTTATGCTTTGTAGATGTTACTATATTTGGATGCCTTGTTGCTAATGGTGAGGTTTTGGGTGATCTCACACCAAGAGTGAGTTTTTTGGGCGATCTCACTCCGAGAGTGAGTTTTTTGGGTGATCTCATGGAAAGAGTGAATTTTTTTGGCATTCTCATTCTAAGAGTGAGTTTTTGGGCATTCTCATGTTAAAAGTGAGTTTTTGGGTGATCTCATGCCAAGAGAAGAGTGTTGGGGAGAGAGATCTGGTTTTTCTCCTTCGATGACAATTCCTAAATAAGCACCATTACAGATGATACGACCTTGATTTGTAACATGTTGTCCTTGTTGTTGTTGTTATAATGATTGTAACTTATTGAATGTATTTGTAATCGGAGGCAAGTTCACGATATTGGAGAGTTTCTTGTAAACTTGGAAACTATGTTTACTTGAGAAATTGATTGTTTTTACCTGATGAAACAAGTGCCGGGGGAACACTAGTGCCCACCACTATTGTCCAGATTGGAGTGCTAGTGTTCACTCTATGTTTTGGGTCCAAGTCTGATTCTGGACCATTATGTGACTGTGTATGTTCTTTTGTGTTGGTGCTATACTGTGCTATTATGATATGTAGCTCGAGATGCTATAAAAATGATTTGTTCACCCAATAGATGCCCCCCCTTGTTTGGGGTGCATGCAACGACTATAGGAGAATGTGGTCTAAAGGAGAGGAACCAATAATAATCTAAGGTGGATACCTACAGAGGGTAGGGGATGTGCATGGTAGAAACCAAGGCACATACAAACAAGATGGACTAGTAAACAAGTGTTAGTGAAAAAATGAGCTAGCATGTAATAAAAGACAATGTAACAAACAACTAGGAAGACAATATAGAATGTGAAAAAGGTTTCATACATGGGACATCACTCACAATGTCATAAGACAATCAAGGTCACAATGGCCAAAAACAAACAATGATCAAGCAAGACATAGGGCATAGCCCGTAAACAATAACAAACAATAACAAGAAAAAGGTGACAAATAACCATGGTTGTATAGAGTCTTACAAGGAAATGCTACACATGAAGCACTCGTTAGCATGTTAGAAAGATAAGTAGTATGTCAAAGCATGTATATATCAATGAAAAGTAAGTGATAGTAATAAGAATAAGTAAATGATGTAACAATAGAACATGTGATGTGTAGAGTGTGAGAGTAGCAAAGGTAGATGCCCCTAGAAGCCTTGGTGGGACTAATAAAGAGTAGTGTCGAGCATCATGCATCATGCATTCACCTCAAGATACCAAATGAACGTGCATGTGTATATAGAAAAGATAGTGACATACTAAGTATTCAGATAGCATAGGAAACAAAGTGAAACATGTAAATAGTATAAGTCTGACAAAAGGAAATGCAACTAAGATGTGGAAATTTTGTGTGAGTGTGAAGTGTGATGTGGTATGCAAGATGTGAAGATGGTAGGAGTAGGAGCATTGTTTCCCCTAGTAGATGTGCATAAGGTAAGGTTAATTTAGAATTGTTCCCTCAATAGTCAAGTATGAACTGTGGAACTAGAGTGTTTCATCGACTAATGAGTGTTATACATGCAGTGAGAGTAGATGCTATTAAATATGTATCATGAATCACTGAGTGTGGAGTGTAGTAAAAGTAAATGATGTGATAATTGGGGTTCTAGAGGAATTTCACCCTCAACATTCAAACATGAACCATAGAACAAGAGTGTGTCATCAGTGTAATGAAATTATAATGTGTATACATAGAGATGTGGGAATGCTTGAAAAGATTAGACCTAAAGCGCAAAGTGTGAAATGTAGTAAATAGGCTATTAGTAATTACTAGATAAAAATGATTGTGATGGAGGGGGGAGAAAGTGTGATGCCCCAAGTGTGTTTATTAGGATCTCTTTGGCAAATAGATGTGATCATTGTGAGAAAGAATAGCCAGAGTATGTATAGTGCACGAAAGGATGTATACCATATATAGAGAGTAGTATGTGTAGCATGAATAGAAGGATCCGTAAGTAGACAAATCATGTATGGCATGGCATAGGAGAGGGAAGGGAAGATGTAAGCATAGATAGATGTAGTGAGGTGTGCTCATAGTGTAGATAAGAGAAAGTGCTTGCTAGAAATATTGACTTGAAGTGCAAAGAAAAAGTAAGGTATAGGTTTGTATGTGAGTAGTATGGATAGGTAATTGTTGATTAAAACATGTGACTATGGGGTGGAAATTGGATGCCCTCCAAGTGTTTGAGTGATGGAGATCTATGTGATGATGGGAGAGAGACCATGCCATGTTGGTAGATGTGGAAATGGATCAGGAGTATCGGTATTGGTGTTAGGAAGAATATTTTCCAAAGTAAGTTGTAGTATTGAGAACAAATGGAAAAAATATTTTTGTGATGGTAAGGGTGGGAATGGTCGTAATTCCCTATGCATTCTAGTAAAGAATCATCAATAAGGAAAGTATCTAATACGGGCCAAGCGGTGGAAGCGGGATCATTAATAAGATAAGGATGTAGTAGATGAAGATGAGGAGCATGTGAAGTAGTATAAACCTTAGGAGAAGATGTGACATGGGAATAAAAGGAGTGGAAAAGGGTGATATCCAATGCCAAGTTTGGTGGATTGTGTGGGAATGGAAAGAGGCTCTGTGACTCCCTTTCCATATTTTCCTAATCCAGTGCCAGTGAAACCGTAATGAAGCATATACGATACCCATGACCATACTTTGTAAAATTAGGAGGAGATGTGGCAAAAGTAGGGGCTTCAGGTGAATGATCAATAGTGTTGCAAAAGGAAAATGAGGAGGGATTTGCTAAGGCCTCATAGACCACACCCTGGTATAGGAATTTAAGACGTGCATGAAGGGTTGAAGGGACCGCATGCATGACATGGATCCAAGGTCATCCAAGAAGAATATTATAATTAATATTATTAGGCATTACATGGAATGAGATGGGAAAAGTACATGGACCAATCATAATGCAAAGTGTGATAGTAACTTAAGACATGTTTATAAATACTATCAAAGCCACGAATAAAAAGAGACGAGGGAGTTAGGGAGGTTTTAGAAAGGCCAAGTTGTTGAAGAAATGCTAGATTGCAAATATTAAGAACAAATCCATTATCAACTAAAGCTCACTTAACCCCTTTTTGATTGATACAAACTTTAATGTAAAGGGGGATCATTATCTACAACAGATTGAGAAGAAGTTTCATGATATGTAAAGGTAATATGCTCTTCGGTAAAAGATACTATTGTAGTGAATATATGATACACATACTCAGGAGAAGTGTTAGGATGAAGGTAAGCTGCTAGACAAGAAGGATTGTATTTTGTGTTCATAAATGGGATTGGCCTAGAAGAAATTGGGGGAGAGACATTCATGTTGGTAAAAATGGAAGGATTCAATGATATCTAGGGTGAAAAACAAGATGGAGGTAAAATGCAAGATCAAGATTAAGTGTTTGAATGAGGGTACGGTTCACCAAATGATTTAATTTATATTGTATTAAACCTTAATTTTAGAGTAACTACTGTAACTAATGGTATTCAAATGATAACCTACGGTAGTAAAACACAAACAATAAACATTCAATAATATGAAACCTAATAAAATGAAAAGAAAAAGTGACTTAGCTGATTCTATGTGATACTGAGGAGTGATCTGGATCGAGTATTTGCTGGAAACAATGTTGTAAAGAATCAATGAAGATTTGGAAGTACAGAAATATGCAAGACAAAAACCTCCATATGAGGACAGTAGTGGAAAGTGCTAGTGTCTCGATCTGGGAGATAGTGTTCACTTAGATGCTCAGTTACGAATTTTTGTAGGTCGAAGGTCTTTGCTCCAATATTCATTTTGTCACTTTGACTTTGTTGTGAGGGTTTTGAATGCACTGTAGCCTGCAAAACAAATGTCTACATGCACATGTACATAAACCACATCAAATCTAATAAAAATATATATAATGTGGAGTCGATCGACCACGATGGTCACTCGAAGAGTGAACTTATGACCGAGCGCTAGCCCACTTCTTAGAATCCATGTATTTATTTGTTATGTGTGTATAATGATGCCCTAGGTTGCCTTTGTGTAAATTTCTCTATGATAGCAAACTAGATTTATATTTCTCCAAGTATGAAGATGAGTGTGATGGAATAAAATAAACTCCCCCTCTTATGGTATGTACACAGAGTGATGCAACCATTGTCCATTGTATGGATGTGCTAGATGTATGATTTGTAATTGTTGTGCCTTTGGATGCAAGCTTAGGTGATAGTAGATAATGTTTAGTGTTTGGCCCTTTATTTGAGAACAATAACTAAGTATATATATGATTCCCTTGTTTGAATTTTGTAATTGACAACTAAAAGGCCAACCCAAAGTGCTAAAAGATGAAAAAGAAGTAAAAGAGACCTAAAAGGTTAAGACGAGGGTAAAGAAGGTTTGAAGTGCCTAGGGCTTCTATCCTAACTAGGTGCTAGTGTCTAAGGCCATAAAAGATAAATCATTCAAGTTCAAAAGGATGTAAGATGTGTAAGGTCAATAAAAGTAATAGATAATGTTTAGTTCTTGGCCCCTTATTTGAAAACAATAACTAAGTATATATATTATTCCCTTGTTTGAATTTCATAATTGATAACTAAAAGGCCAACCCAACGTGCTAAAATATGACCAACAAGTAAAAGAGACCCAAAATGTTAAGAAAAGGGTAAATAAGGTTAGGAGTGCATAGGGCTTCGTCTCGGGCACTAGTGTATGAGGCCATGAAAGATAAATCATTCAAGTTCTTAAAAGAAGCTGTAAGATGTGTAAGGTCAATAAAAGTGCAAGAGATAAAGAAAAAGGTCAAAAAGAAGTTGTCAACCACTAATTTTATTACTTAGAAATCATGTATACATTAACTTGCTTTAGGACCTAGAAATGTACCCAAGTGCATTAGTTTTATGTCTATAGTGAATTCCCCCCTCAATTTGAGTGGAAAGATATGATTTTATGACTAGTCTTGTTCTTTTTTGATAGATAAAGTTTGGAAAAGGCTCCAATGGCCATGTACATAAAATATTTTATAATGAAAGCTCACTTGCAACAAAAATATCTATAAAAAAACCACCCAAAAATGCTCGAGTAAAAAGGAATTGACTCCACCAGAGTGAGAGACAAAACAGACAACAACAAACCCAACCAAAACCCAACAAAAACCTAACTAAAAACAGGAAAGAACCAAAATTCATTGAAACCGGTTAGCAAAAAGGTCACAAAAAAACCCTTATGCACTTTTACCCCGAGTTCTCGAGTTCGGCCTAACATTCACCTCCCGATCATCGAGTAGTCATCATCATCATAGCTGTTAATGTCAATATTCCTCGTCTTCCCTTTATTGACAACTACCATCCCTGAAGGGCATCTAACCTATGAGTAAGAACCACCAGCTTTGCATCGGGACACCGCGCCCCTTAATCATATTCCTATTCTTAGCTTTCACTTGATTAACCATATCCTCAATAGCTTCAATTTTGTTGTCACAAACATTTATCAGGGTATTTCCTTAGTTGGGATCACCAGAGAACTCACATCCAAAATTTTCCCTACCAAGAATTAAGAGCCGATGCCACATCGAGTTCCTTATTAGCCTTCTCCTTCATAACATTAAGCTTCCACCTATCATCTAGTGTTAAATGTTCTTCCCGGATCTTCCCATACCTAAACCTGACACCTCTAGTTTCTATAATTGGAGTGCCAACTTTGAACAACAAAATAATTAAACCATGGTGCAAAGGGGCCTCTATTTTCTTCACTTGGAAATCTTTCATTGAGCCTTGAAGCGAATTGAGCAAGTAGAAAGGAATACTCATCTTTTTTCTTCTTCTGAAATGGTTTAGCAACATCAAGTGTTGTGTATGAAGCTTCCTTTACTTCCCATCAAGAGTAATATACTTCATGATGAAAAGACAAACCTCAGGACAATGCCATGATAGAGAGCTATGAGCTATACCATCTTCCATGTAGCAAATTTTCTCATCATTTTCCAGGAAAATGTGGACTTCCTCCTGGAACCTCTTTTTGTCTTTAAAACCTTACACCCATCACAATCCATATCAGTGACCCGACCAATCAATTCCTCCGAAACTAAAAGACTCACCCCACACATTTTCACTAACCCCTTATCCTGACACTGTAAACTCCTTCAACATATTCTCATCAAAACCATTAAGCCTTTGGAAAAAATGGGTAATTCCCCCACTTTTGAAAATATCCTAAATAGTCGTATCCCTCTCCAAAGCTAAACAAGAAGACAACTCAACCCTAACTCTGCTACCACCCATAATAGACAACCAATTCAAAACCTATAAAAAAACCAAAAGAAGATATAATGGCTACAAAAAGCCAAATTAGGGGTAAAATAAAAGATCTGAGGCTTCACACAATTGGCAATGATAACAATGATAGCTCATATCAAGAAGCCACACTTGAAATAAATTCTACTTTTCGCTATCAAGGACAACCCTAGTACTTTCCAGTACGTCCACCTCATTTTTCTATATATGATTATGATGAGCTCGTATACCAAAATTGGATAACTTGTCCACACAAGCATTATCTTGGCGATACACATGCTCAATTTGAACCTCCTCAAAATTTGATAATAAGCCCCTTATATCTTCCATGATGGAATTAATATTGGCTTGATGTTTTGATTTTCCCTTCATAGCATTTATAATGTATAAAGAATCCCCTTCCACATAAAGTTTCCTTATTTGGTGATGATTAGCCCACTTTATACCATTTAACACCACATAGGATTCAACATAATTATTGGTTTTATTGCCAATAGGCATAGCATAGGAAAGATAGAAAGAACCCTTCTCATTTCTAATAATACCACCCACACCAGCTAAACCCGAGCTACTCTTCACAACACCATCAAAATTAAGTTTCATCCATCCAACCTTAGGATTTTCCCACTTCACATTATCCCTAATGTTCTTCTTCCACAACGAAATTTGTTGAGTACCCTTACAAATTCCCAAAGCTTGAATGATTTTAGTTTCATAATGAGGGATACTTCTTTGTTCTTTGAATCTGATAATGGATAGATTATTGATCAAAGCCCCAACAATTGCATTCCCCACTCTAATAGATCTTTTTTTTCCTGAAAAATCCTATTATTCCTTTCCAACCATATTCCCACATAAAATGTGGAAACAAAAATTCCAGGCCTTTGATAAGCACAAGGAAAAAAAAAAGGGTTAGTCCATTGCTCATACCAGTCAACAAAAGACTTGATAAAACCCAAGAAACCTGAAATAATCTCAAAATATTGAAAAAGGCTTTCAGAATAAGGACAATGGAGGAAAAGATGTTGAAAGTTTTCATTGTCAGATTTACACAGAATGCACTTATTTGGAATCATCATCCCTTTGGCCTATAAGTTATCAACAATAAGAACTCTATTATTTTATTTTTATTTTTATTTTTGATTAAAAAGCATATCCATATAATAATGATGAGAAAAATGTACAATGCTAATCATACAAAATCGGGTGGAAAAGATCACACCCTGATGCGTAACTCTATTATGAATAACATGCCACAAAAATAAATTCACCTTAGGGATAAGAGTTTTGTCTCAAAGAGATTTCTAGGAAGGGTTTGGAGGAGGTATAGTGTGAGCTATAACATAGCCAATTCTTACAGTACTCACCAATCTTGTTCTTAACAACCACTTTGAACTTCTTAAAGGTCTAAAAAGCTTCATCTTTAGTATAAAGACAAAATATCCACATTTTTCTCGAATAATCATCAACAAAAAGCATAAAATACTAAAATCCGAATGTTTAGGTTACATCGGACCACAAAGATCGAGTGTGCACCAAATCCATCTCACCTAGAGATCAGAACATACTCTTGTGGGATGATGCTTAGTGTTGTTTTCATGTTTGGTAGTTAAGAAACTTACTTGTATCCTTCTTCAGAGATGAAAAAACTCTCAACATGTTGTACTAGCAAAGTATGTCGAGATATCCAAAATTGATGTGAACAAGTCTCTAATGCCACAACTATGTGGAGGAGGTATTTTAGTTGCAAGTGCTTGATCATCTATGTGGACAAAATCAAGCTAGAAAATCCATCCCACATTGGAAACTATTGCAACAATTTTCAATATTATGGATTTATTTCAAATCAAACAAAATTTCTTACTGGATTTAAAATCAAAATAAATATTTAGAGTATGATCTAGAAGTTGACTTACTGATAGAAATTTTCTCATCAAAGCAGGGACATAAAAAACATCTGATAACCTACAAGTTTGTTAACCAAGAGGTAAAGAAATGTTCCCAATACCTTGGACACTGTAGGAAGATTCATAACACAATGAAACCTAATTTTTGGATGGCGTGTCTCTCATTGTCGAGAACCGGTCCTTACGTCTAGTCATGTGTCGAGTGGATTTTGAATCAACGTACTAGATAACACTAGATGATGTAGTTATTTCACCGTAATGGGCAAAGTGTACAAGAAGTCCTCATCCTTCTAGTGATATTCGACTCAACAACATTTCCTTGTTGATGGGGTTTCTTCCTCTAGTTTCCCTTCTTTGGCCCTTGCTTATAGCTAGATTGTGCTGTTGTGATTGTTGATTATTAGGTATATAATTTCTATATGACCCTTCCTTATACATGTTGTACCAAAAATCTTTCAAATCATGTCCTCTACTACAAATAGGACACTTTTTCTTTTTCTTGTCCCCTTGTTGATTATGCTTCTAGGACTTATTGGAAGAATGATATTTATTCTTCCCTTTTTGATGAGAAGTTAATGCCTATTCTTCTTATTCATCCTTATTGTATAATGAATCTTGTTGCAATAAGTTCGCTAGCTTCTCAAAAATGATTGTGCGATATGACAAGTTGATAGTCATGACAAAAATTCGTATGAGGGAGAATGTTCTCTCAAAATAATGGGAACAAGAGCATTGCTGGTGTTTCCTCTCCTAGGGATAAAAGTGAATCCCTCAATGTTGCAACTCTACGCAAGAAAGCCTCAAATTTCTCATTAGGATTGAGTTTTAGCATATGTAACTTGACTTTGTAAATTCAATATTGTGTTCTTGTTCTTGTCCTCAGCACACTCGATCAACTTATCCCACACTTATTTGGCCATTTTGGTATCTCAAATGTGTGGTTGTACGTCATCGTATTAATCGTGAAGAAGATGATTAATTTGACTTTCTAATTTTCCATATCAAATTAATGTCAGCTGCTGTGTTGCATCATTTGGTGATCTAGTTGTGGAACAATTTACAATAGGAAACATTTCGTAAACTTGAGTTGAGTTCACATTTCGGTCTTCCACACAATATAGTTATCGCCATGGAGCAGCTTATGAGTCGGTGAAAAAGAACTTAGGAGCATTGTTGTCCATAGTGGGTAGTTAGAATTTTCCAACTAAATGACACGTTAGCACAATACAAATGATTACAATACATTAAAAAATGAATAGAATCATTGTGCGGAAAAATTGAATGGAAGGATTTTTTTTTTTGTTTTGAGCCTGGTGGCCTTCAAAACTCTATCTAGCTCAAAAATGAGAAAACCCACAAAAATAGTGAAAAATGCCTTTATACGCTCTTCTCCTTTATAGAAGTTGCTCGAAACACTTTTGGGAGCAAATGGGAGATTTTTTTGGGTTTTCAATAGTGTTTTTATCACTAAAAATAGTGGGGTTTTGTGACCACTAAGCGGTTTAATGAGGTTTTTCCGCTAACTATGGTAATATGAACTAAATTTTTACCAAAGTAAAAGAAAACAACTCGCCTGGTAACCCGACTCAACGGGTGAGTGGCGATTGATGTGGCTTGGTTGGGTGAGTTGGCCCTTGGAACCTAGATTAGGGTTGCTTTGATTTTATTTTGTTTTATTTCGGCCTCCACTTTTGTATTTTCCTCAGCTTGGTTGTATTTTCAATGTTTCCGTTGCAAGTCATAGGGTTTACATGGATGGTGGGAGCTCGGCAGATTAACTCATCTCGATGGACTTAGACTCGGGAGGCTCATTCATTGCATAACTTGACTTTTTGTTATATCACTCAATTGTAATTCTTGGTGACTCGCCCTTTAGATGTATCTTGACCCGCTCATCTTGGGATCCAACTCATTTCAACACTCGATCAATTCACATCGATGGGAAATAATTCCCCTCGACTTGTCAATTCAAATCCGACTCGACCTTGGTTCCTTTAACATGTATGGGGTGAAAATGAACTCGGTGTGGAACTCACCTGTACGAGTTGGGTTTGGCTCAATCGAGGTGGCTTTGAATGTGGATGTGGCTCTGCTGCTATTTGCATTTTCTCTATGATATAGATCAACGGGGTGGGAAGGGCTCGGATCCAACTCGATTTGAAATCAGTTTCACCTCATCCAATAAATTGCTTTTGAGCTCAACTAGCTTATATCAAATCTTGCCCGTAATTTGGTCCTAGCTTACCTCCTTGCCTAGACAACTCGTTTCAAATTTTGTAGGTCCCTTAGATACCTCAAAAATGGAGATCTTTCTAACTTTGGAAGAGATCAATAATGTTTCCAAATGTAGTACATAAACCCATGTTTGGGAAAAAAATGTATTTTATTTTTCATTTTCTTGAAACAAGTGTGTTGCTTAGTGCAGGAGGCAAGGCTGGATGACTCCTTGCCCAAAGCACAAAAAAATGACAAACTACTTATGATCAATCTTACAAAATATTACAAAATCTCATGTGAGCTATAAATGAGTGTGGCGATGCATTGATGGGGTTAAGAAGTTACAGGATGCAACTTTGACTCTCAAAATGCAATGAGTGCTTCTCTAAAACATTCTATCTCTCCTAAAATTTATCCTACACTACACATGTCTCTCCCATCTTGTTACCAAATGTTAGTTAGGAACATGGAAGAACGAGTGGAAATTATATTGAAAATAATTTGTTACAGGTACAAAAATATGAACCAAAAATCATACGTAAATACAATATGAAAAATAATATGGTTTTAACCATACAACAAAATAAAAAATTAATTAACTATGTAAGTTACCTAAGTAGTTAATAATTACCTAAGGTAAAAAGTAGACATGGAAACTTACCTAACTACTAGGTTTTACCTAATAATCATCCGAATTCAACAAATTCCTAGTGCAATATCAGTTTAAGAATGGAAATTTGGTTTCTATTCTTCTTCTTAAGCTATGAAAAGTTGTTACAAAGTATTGGTATAGTCAACCGAACACTTCCAGCCTCAAATTTTTTAGACTTTTAGTTAACTATTCCATGATGGTATGTGTTTCTCGGCTTATTGTTGGGTTTGTGAAAACAATTTGTATTCTTGTCCTTGCTCTGTAAATATTCTTTCACCTTTGTACATAATTTCTTTGTTTTGGCTTGTTTCATTCCCTTTGCCCCATGTTCGTGTTTGTTTTCAATAAATGTAGTTGAGAAAGAGATTCCCCATGTAATTTTGTTGAGCATGGCATGTTTCCCAATGAATATGACACTAGTATGAAAATCCATGAGACTCTAGAGTCTGAGCTATGCATTGTTTTTGCTTTGCCCAATCTAGGCTATTTCCTCAGAAAGAGACAATTGTTTTCATCGAAAAATTATATTGTCCGAAACTTTTCAATTTATGTCCCATAACACCCAAGACATGAATTATGAATGCAAAAACATCATGTTTAATTATCGCCCTCATCGACCTAGCCATGATCTTGACACCGTCCATTTGGTCATCATTTCTCAATAGCGTTCATTAACCTACTTATGCTAGCATATGGGTTGTGAAATGAATCATTGTTTCATGAAGGGTGTTAAAAGGCATCTCTTTAATATACTTGTACATCCTTTCAACCAAGCCATCTTTATGGAAAATTTATCAAATATTTAAAAATATCATATTAATTTTTATGTTTTAAATAGTTGGTAACACATCTCAAGGATGTAGAGACATTCCAGTGAAGAATACAACATGGTAACTCTGCAATTGGAACCAAATATATAAATGAGTAGGTTGAGGATCGTCAACGAGATGAAGGGATACAAAGAGAATGTGTGAACTATTTGACAAAATGTGTTGGTGGATTGATGGTGAATGGTAATCTCGGCTTTATATACGGTACGTAAATTCATCATCAATTCACTGTATTTCGGGGTAGTTCTTGATAAAGTTGATAAGAATATTTACGTCATTCTCTGTAGATGGCATTTTTTGTATATGGGAAGTGGGTTTCTACGCAAAATTAAAGGAAATGTTACATATTAGAATTTAATTATAGAAGAACTTGACATCAAAATCCACCTATATTTTGGTGAAAGAAAAGTGATGTCTATATCTACGTGTGAATTCAAAGGCCATTAAGGTTGAATATGTGGATTGAAAATTTTAATTCCCTTCAACAATCTTAAAATAACATGAGTAAGATATGGAAATATCATTATCACAAAGCATTTAGAGAGTCAATGTTAAAACATATTGAAGGACCTACATTTAAATTGGGGCGCATCTATGTAACAAGTTTCTATAGAGGTTTGGTTGTATTAAAGAAATGCGAGATCATGATCCGGATCAATGATGTTAGAATGGGAGACCTTTTCATCTTTGTGAAAATGTTGGATTTTTAATTGAAAAATGGGAAGCCTCAATGAGTTCCCTCAAGCCATCCTATAGTAGTATCGGTGAAAGAAGAGGTTAAAATGGTAGTTGGCCAAGATGTAAGTGAACTATTCAGAAAAATGGTCCAAGGAGAATAGGATCGAATCCATCACTTCTTTGACGGGATAAAAAAGTTTGCTATATTTTCTAAGCCAATTATTACAATCATTGGAAAATAAGATGATAAAGATGCAAGTGATGCTAATTCAAATGCGAATGAGGAAAACATATAGCTTTACAACCTTCATATAAAAAATTATATTTCAATGCTTAGAAATCTAAAAGTCATTCATATTAAAAAGACAACTAATATAATGAAGTTTAATTCTTCAACACATTGTGAATAATAAGTGGACAAATAAGTTTAATGCAACACTCATCAATTGGGTATAGTTATGATTGATCGAGGAAGACATGGATTCAACAATTCAAATAATGAAACCATAGAGCATGATAAGTCTTGGGTTAGAGCTTGACAACACTCCTTTCATTTAGAAAAGAGAGTTCAATCTTCTATTGAAGTTGTGGAGCTTGATTGCAAGTTAAAGTGGAAGTTTTCTTTTCTTTTTCCTATTTCTTGGGAGGAATTCATGGTCATGGATAAAAATAGTATTGTCTTATTAATAGACAGGAGTTGTTATTTTTATTTTTATGCATGTCTTATTTATAAGCATGTGATATTTAAGTTGCTTGTGGTTCAAGCAAACTTTTATATAAGCATTTTATATTTAGGTTGTTTGTGGTTGGAGCAAAATTTTATATAAACATGCGATATTTAGGTTGCTTGTGGTTGAAGCAAAATTTTACAAATAGGTTCACAAGTTATATATATGTACATGAATTTACTCTTTGTAATATGAGAAACAGAGAATTGTATTGTATTCCTCAAGACTAAATAAAGGAGAAGGTTGGCTTGTTTTTGGTGGATGTAGACCAAATTTGGTAAACCAAGTTAAACATTAGGTTTATCATGTGATTACATGCTTATTTTATTTCGTTTTAATTCCTCTTTTATTGCTCATCTGTATTTCAATCCTAACAAATGGTCTCGAGCATGATTTTTTTAGTAGAAAAAGCTCACATGAGGGTTTCTTGTTTGAGTGGGAGCAATGGTAGAAGATAACAAGTTGAGGTTGAGAATTTTAACAGCCGGAACTTTCGGTTATGTAATATGCAAGTGGAGGACTACCTATATTAGAAGGATTTTTATCTACCATTGAAAGAGAAATATATGAAGTTGTCAGCTATGAAAGATGAAGAATGAGTTGTTCTTAATCGAATGCTTTGGGAATGATACGATCATGTGCCCGACAAACTAAGGTAGCTTTCAATATTTCTTAGGAAAAGAGAATGGTAGATCTAATGAAAACATTGGGTAAATTGTATGAAAAACCCTCAGTCTCCAACAAGGTATTTCACATAAAATGTTTGTTTAATATGAAGATGTCAGAAGGTGATTCAGTAAATGATAATTTGAATAAATTCAACATGGTTACTAGTTAATTAAGTTTTGTAGGAGTAAGTATTGATGATGAAATTAGGGATCTTTTGATTTTGTGCTCATTTCCTGAAATTTGAAATAATTTGGTTATGGCTATCACTAATTTTGTTTCGGTTCAAACACTTTAAAGTTTGATGATGTTATTAGTGTGATTATTAATGAAGAGAAGAGAAAAAAGAACACATGCGAGTCATCCGGTAATGCTTTGACTATAGAGAACAGGGAAGCCAAAAGGAAAAAAAAAGAGTCATGGACATCGTGGAAGGTATAATACGGGTAGATCTAAATCTAGAAGTAGGATGGTCTGCTGAAATTGTGGAAAAGAAGGACATGCAAAGAAATATTGTTGGTCTTTAAAATCAGGGAAAGATCAACAAGAAGGGAACAAAGAGGAAAACATAGCAAGTGATGTGTTACAAGATGCTCTTATTCTTTCTTTGGATAGTAAATTAGAATATTGGGTTTTAGATTCTAGTGCTTCATTTCATGCAACTCCTCATAGACAATATTTTTAAGATTATGTTCAAGGGAATTTTGGGCATGTATATCTTGGTGATGATGAGCCATGTAACATTATTGGAAAAGCCAATGTTTAAGTTAAATTGTAGAATGATAACACTTGGGTATTGAACAATGATAGGCATGTTCCTAGCATGAGGAGGAATCTAATTTCTACATGGCAATTAGGAGATTAGGGTTGTATGGTTACACTTACAATAGATTCTTAGAAAGTTACCAAGGGTGCTCTCATGGTTGTAAGAGGTAAGAAATTAGGTACTTCATATTTATCCATTGTTAGTACTGATCCCTCTTCTATATTAGCTACTACAGGTATAGACACAACTCTATGACATCACATACTTGACCATATGAGTGAGAAGGGGATGAAAATTTTACATTCAAAGGGAAAGTTGTCAGATTTGAAAAACATAGACATGAACTTTTGTGAGCATTATGTGTATGGGAAACAAAAGTGTGTGAGATTTCTCGGGGTTGGATCAACAAGAAGGAACACAAGTTAGAGCTTGTTCACATGGATGTGTGGGGACCGACTCAGGTATCTTCTCTTGGTGGTTCACATTATTATGTTACTTTTATTGATGATGCTACTAGGAAGGTTTTTGTTTATTGTATAAAGAAGAAATATGATGTATTTAATACTTTCAAGAAGTGGAAATCTCTAGTTGAGAATGAAATAGGTTTGAAGTTGAAGTGTCTCAGATCAGATAATGGTGGAGAGTACTACAACAATGAATTTAATAACTATTTTTCACAGAATAGAATCCGTAGGGTGAAGATAGTTCTTAAAACACCACAACAGAATGGTGTGTCAGAAAGGATGAACAAGACTATCAAAAAGCATGCAAGGAACATGAGATTTTATATTGGATTGCCCTTACAATTTTGGGTGGATGTTGTAGATATTGTTGTTTACTTGATACATAGAGGACCTTCAAGTGCTTTGGAAGGTGAAGTGCCAGAGGAGGCTTGGACCGGTAAGAAGGTAACTATTCTTTTTTGAAATTTTTTGGCTATGAAGATTTTTCTCCCATTAATAAAGAGAATAGGACCAAGCTAGAAGCTAAGTCAAAGCATTACCAGATGATAGCTGGAGTGTAATTCATCTTGCAAATAACTTAACATTCCATTTGAGAACTAAACATATACAACTCAGGTATCGCTTTATTAGATCAGTTTTGGAGGATGGATAACTGAATTTGGAGAAGATCCATAAAAGTTATAATGATGTTGATATGTTGACAAAGGAGGTGAAAAAAGAGAAGTGGAAGGTTTTTAACCTTTGATAGGTATTCAAGATTGATCTTGAAGAAGAGAAACAAGTCAAAGAAGAGTCGAGGATGAGTCAGAATAAAGTGGGTTGCAAATACCAATCTCTAAGTGGGAGATTGTTGAAGTTGCGGAGCCCGATTGTAAGTCAAAGTGGCGGTTTGTTTTTCTTTTTCCTATTTCTTGGAGGAATTCATGGCCATGGATAAAAATAGTATTTTCTTATTAATAGACGAGAGTTGTTATTTGTATTTTTATGAATGTCTTATTTATAAGCATGTGATATTTAGGTTACATGTGGTTGAAGAAAACTTTTACAAAACGGTGCACAAGTTATATATATGTGTATAGATTTACTCTTTGTAATATGAGAAAGAGAGAATTGTATTGTATTCCTCATGACTGAATAAAGGAGAATGATGGCTTGTTTTTGGTGGATGTAGCCCAAATTGGGTGAACACATTAAATATTGGGTTTATCTTGTGATTGCATGCTTCTTTTATTTTTGTTTTAATTCCACTTTTATTGTTGATTTGTATTTCAATCCTAACGACTTCCACATTCTATTTAGGTCTGGCCGTCAAATATTAATGGTTTTTTATTCTTCCTAACTTTCATTCAATGGACATAATATGATTTGAACTCGTTGGTAAGAAGGATGTTCTTCATCCATTGGTGTATTCAATGACCTACATAATTGGTGGAATTTTTGTCAATAGTTCTCATGCTCACATCTTCAACAAGAGACATTCATTAAGCTTGATATATCCAATGAGCTCTTGCGTATAGTGTAACATCCTTTCAAGTGCTCAAAAGAAAACGATATGAAATCCAAATGTATAAATGTATTTAATTAGTTTTTTCATCAAATTAATCAAATATTATGATCATATAACCTATTATATAAAACCCAAGTTGAGTCAACTTAAGGTTAGAGTTGGGTTAGGTTAAAAGTGATTTAATAACTACTTCTAAAAGAATGTGCCTATTTAAGGCTGAAATGTAATTGTAAAGGGATTCTCTCTCTCTCTCTCGCGCCCTCTCTTCTTATTTATAAATGTTGGAGAACTGTTGTTGTGACTTTGTGTACATTGTTTTCCTTTTATTCAATAAATTTATGAATACAACATCTGTGTGTATTAATGATCTCTAATTATAAACTCCATATTTCTATTCATGATTAAATGTAATGATATTTTTATCTCTTGCTATATCGATGCTCCAATAAATCAAACTTTGTGCTGAATATTGGTGTATGTGGACTTTGTTTCATATTTATATAATATGGGGGTTACAAAGACTTTGTGCTTTGTAGTTTTGCATTCATCATTGTATTCTACACTTCATGCCAGAGAGAGAAGGTTTTGTATCGTGTTTATGTTTGAGATAATCTTAGTAGTTCTATGTGTTTATCGTGTTGTATATTTCTCACCTCCTTTGTCCTTTTCTCCTTCTTTCTTATTCCCAATTTCATTTCCCTTTGTACTTTCCATTTAAAAGCACCAAAAATATAAATACCCCCATTTTCTTGTGCGGGTTTTACCTTGGTTGTCTTGGAAGTTTCAAGAGGTAATAACCGAACTCAACCTCGATATGGTGGGGTTTCTAGGATACCCAGCAGATGTTGATTATGTTTTTGCGCACCATATTTAGAAACAAAAAAATGAGTCTATCTTGTGAATGAGACTCATGTAATCAAAGTTGCAATGTTATGTTAAAACAAATGTTATTGATCAAGATAAAGCACTCTGATATTTATTTAATACATATATTTGTGTATATATAAAAATTACAAAACAACATATGCTTATCACTTATTTAAATACATATATGATTTGAGAATAATCAATGATTAAATCCACAAGTCAGATTCTTGATCAAGTATAAATATTTTCAGAGACAAGGGAATGAGATTCAATAGAGTTGGTAGTTTCCTCCTCTTCTTCAATTAGGTCCGAGTCAAGGATGGAAATGTAATCCTCAACGAAGAAGTCTGAATCTTCTTCTAGAGAATCGTATTATTGTGTGAAGGTGGAATTGGAGTTGGAAATGCTTATGTGATGATGGAATTGGATTATGAAGAAGTATGATAATCCTCCTCCAAATGCTCAAGAATGGTTTCGTAACGGCGTTTAAATTGGGCTTGCTCTTCTCATAGCCTCAATGTCTCATCGTAGGCATCCCATAAAGCATCAATGGTTTCATGGATGCGTTGTGTGGAAGCGAAGATGGCTTTAAGATGATCAAGCGTAGCAACTTGAATGGCACATAGTTCCAAATTGTTGATCAACTCATACTATTCCTAATAGAAGGGATGGTGGATGTGAGGGAATGAATCAATTGTAGGAAAATTAGGACCTCCTAATGCCATTTGAGATCATGAAACTCGACAAAACATTAGTAGATAAAAAGAAATATGTGTTCATTTTGACCAGATTAGCAAAAATCAATAAAAGAACAAAAGAAGAAGGAATCCCTAGTGATTGGGGTAATCATCGACGATTCTTGTAAAATTTGACTAGTTTTTAAACAGATCCAAAATTAATGATTTAGCTTTTAATTTCACCAAAAATAGAGTACTAGTGGATAGTAAGAGAGCTATAAATAAGAATGTACCTGACCATAATGCTTAAAATGAACAAAATGAAGAATGTTACCTTATTGGATGTCTGGTATAACCGTTGGATGGAAATGGGTGATTGAAGGGTGAGAATGAGCAATTTGATGATGATTTTGACATTCTAAAAATAATGTGATGTTGTAGTGTGTTGATGTTGAGGTCTTGAATGCCTGGTGGATTGAGAAAATGGAAAAATGTACCTATAAAACCTATGGATTTGTGATGCAAACGATGTTTGAAAATTTTCTCTTATAGATTGTCGGCGATCGAGTAAATTGCTGACAATTTCGGTGAAATCTTAGTTAAGCTAAAAACAAAATGATTTCCTTCTATTTTTCATTCTAAAGGATGGGTTTCGAGTTTGTTTGATGTGGTGGAGGTTAAAAAATTACGAGATGACTTATTTGGAGTTGGGAAGGGGTTAGATTTTTGTATATTTGATTAGTTAGAAAATAAGTTAATTTAGGAAGGTGTTTAGTGTGATTTTAGTAATTTGTTAAGTGACTCGGTGAGGTGTTGTGGCAGACTAGATGAGGTGTGAGGGAATAATACACATTCAATCACTTAAATAATTCATTTTAGAATCTTAGGAATATGATGGGATAAATTAATTAAAAGGGGGGTGATACAAAAAAATGTCACAAGTGTGTCATTTTTAGTCACGAGATTGTTTAGGTTTAGGGGTGCAAATTTTTGGTGTCTACATTTGCCCCTTTTTGTCTAGCAATTTTCGGGAAAATTGCTAGACAAAAATGATGAAAGAAATTTTTGTTGGTATGGGTGAATCCTGCAGCACAATACACCAAGCACCAAAGTGTGTTTGTGTTTTAGAAAGTCTTTTCCTAATTGGAAAGCGTGCAAAGCGTGATTTGGGAATCAAGTGTCAAGGTGGCCAAGGGGATCAATGCCCGCGGATGTATGATTCTTACTAGACAAATGGGGAAAAGGCCAAGTGATGGGGGCCAAAGGGCTCATCTCCCATAGACATATGGAAAATCCCAATGTTGTGCTTGTGTTGTTTTGACTAAAGGTTTCCATGGGCTAAGGTCCATTTTAGGGGCATGACACACTTGTGCATGTTTTGTCTTTTGGTGTGTTTTTTCTGGATAGGGAAGGCCACATATATAAAAATCCAAAAATAAGGTAATCATCAGCGATTGCAATAATTGCTAGTGATTGGGTTGGGAAGAAAATCAAGGGTATAAATACCCCAAATGGTTTGTTTATTGTTTATTTGTTATTTTGCATTGTACTTGACATCGACCTATTAAGATGAAGGAAAAACATGTTTTTTGAGCAAAAAAGGTGTGAAATGGTTACAATTGTGTTTTGGTTTAGTTTTGTAATTTTGTGGATTTAGGTTCTTTATAGGGATTTAGGATTGTGTCGGTGCCTGGGGAAAATTATAGGAATCACTAGCGATTGAGGTGAATCGTTAGCGATTCAGTTGCAATGTAAATGCTTTGTGTTGAAAAAAATGTGATTTTTGAGAAATGT
This sequence comes from Taxus wallichiana var. yunnanensis, assembly GCA_018340775.1. Classification (NCBI taxonomy): domain Eukaryota; kingdom Viridiplantae; phylum Streptophyta; class Pinopsida; order Cupressales; family Taxaceae; genus Taxus; species Taxus wallichiana. Next base: position 281,261,445 of record CM031240.1, read on the forward strand.
GTCTAACTTTTTTGGATGTTTAGAATAATATTTCTCATGTTTTCCTGTCAAACTTGCATTTTATGAGAATAATTTATAGTTATGAGTGTTTTATTATTATCTACATCTTTATTAATGTTTGTTTTTATTTTGTGTTTTCGCAAGTAGATTCCCAATTGACCATATGAGACCACATCCCCTTGATGTTGGATGAGGTGAGAGAGGATCTATTTGATGATGATTAGGAACATCTGGAGGCCGTGGGGTTTGGTGGCATGAGATATTATAGGAGAGTGCACAAATTTCATAGTTTGATTCTTGCATTGTTGGAGAGGTGGAATCCTTCCACCAACACTTTTTGGCTACCCACAGGAGAGATGACCATCACACTCAAGGATGTTCATCGGATTATGAGGCTGTTAATGAGGGGAGCCAGTTTATTACATTTCAGATACAGAGAGAGTTGATACCATGCAATGTTTATATGGAGGTGATGTTGTGGGTGTTAGGTACACATCAGGGGCTTTTGACTATCAGGATTTGTATGATGCTGGTAGAGAGGGTTATCCGTGGATGACCATGATGATGATAGGGATTTCATGTTTTGTGTTTCCAGATTTAGGGGGAGGTCGATTCCCATGGATGATGACTAGAGTGGTTGCAGAGATGATGGAGCACCATACTATTTTTGAGTGGGTGCCCACTTTATTGGCACAAACATATAGAGAGTTGTGGGCTTGGACGACCCACAAGCGATATGGGATCGATGTCGGTTTCTCTACTGTAGTGTTGCAAACATGAGCATATTGTTATTACTCATCCATTTGGCTTGCCTAGTGTCATTGAGGTGAGACATCCAAGTTTCATGAGGTGGAGCTAGAGTTTAGGTTGGGCCAGAAGGCCAAGGGGCCTACTTATTACAGGGATTTGATTTTAGGATTACAGGTGGGGACGTGATTTGGAATCATTTCTTGAGTTTCATGATTGGCTAGAGTTTTTGGGGTACCTATCATGTACTGTATAGTGCAGGGCTGGAGAGGATTAACTGATATGTTTTAGTCAGGTGAGGCAACAATTTGGGTTGATTTGGGGTATACCGAGGAGACAGTTTTGTATAGATGAGATGACATGACAAGGAAAATTGTGATACCCTTTGGCAACCCATTATTGATGACTAGGCCAATACCTAATGTTGATGAGATAGGAGTGACTTCGATGATATTATTATTAGGTGGTCTTGTTCATTGCGGGGATTTGAGAGGATGAGGGTTGTAGAGAGGGCAACCTGATCAGTTAGATAGGTATGGGTTCAAGTAGAGGGAGGAGCCGAGGAGGGTATTGAGGTTGAGAAGGAGCACATGGAGGGTGGTGTAGCGATGGCTCCATATGTTTCTACCGTGATGACCGAGAAGGTCATAGCGGAGGCCAAGAGAGATGCCACTTGTAGAGAGTGAAATAGCTTGATAGGAGTATGAGATACTCTCATTGATGAGAGGGATGGCTTGATTAGAGAGGGACGGGCTTAAGGCCCAACTTGTACATGTTTCTTCTAAGAGAGACCGGTATAAGAGCCAAAGAGACACCTTTAGGAAGGCCTTAGGGATCATAGGGCCTTCCATTTCTGGGATAGAGTTATCAGCATTGGTTAGACAGAGAGGGCCATTTGCAGGATCTTCTAGTATGAGGTATCTCATTATGAGGCCGTAAAGATGAAGTGGTACTATTATGTAGACATGATTATCAAGAACTACCTCGACACTGTATTGTATGTTGATCACATAGCCACCCAAGGGGGCACTGACAACAACAACTAGGCCGAGTGACATTACGGTGAGTGTGGGGAACCCTTCTCGAGACCACCAAGATGGGATGATGGCATGCAGGAGGAGCTGGTGGTGCTGTAGTAGGAGGCACTCCTGATCCTAGTTTGATGGATTTTACCATTTGACTGTAGGCTCATAGAAGCCATTTTTCCTATGTATGACATTATATTGATTATGTGGACATTTGGACTTTGATATATATATATGTGATGGTGTTGATTTTTAGTTCTATGATAGACTCTTGATTTTTACATGGATGACATGGTTATACATTTTATCAAATATGATGATATGATTTTGTGTATGATGGTGATGATTATGATGACTATGATTCTTAGTGAGTTGTTATCATGTTTACGATATCCTATGTGTTGCATGAAATATTTGTTGAATGTGTTTATGTTTATGTTTTGATTATGTGGTTAAAAATGTGAATCAAATGTAACCTAAAATAAAATAAAGTAAAAATGGAAAGGAAAATGCCCCATTGAATAATATACTGTAATGGGTTTTGATAATGCTTGCACTTGTAGCCATTTAAAATGTTAAATGAGACTATCAATAGATAGTCCATACCGATTATGGTGGACTTGGATGAAGTGGACGAAAGAAAAATATGTATACATGCTTTCTATTGGGAAAAAGGGTTCTCTTTTTGACAAAATTAAAGGGAATCAATGCCCTAGCTCTTTATGATAAGAAATTTTGTGAAGCAAAATGATCAATGTGGGAAGCTTGCTTATGGGAAAGCTGATCAATGGGAAGCTTTCAGGATGCTCTCATATTTTGATATATTTGCAAGAGGTTGATCAAAACATGAAGCTTTTTCATGGGTAGCCATCCTTCAAGGGTATGGTCTACATTTTATTTTGATTTGAATGGCCATCCTTCAAGGGATCGGTCCATGAATTTTTATAATGGTAGTTGTCCTTCAAGGGATCAGTCTACTTTTCTTTCAACAATATGATATTTAGATAGCTGTCCTTCGAGGGATTAGTCTATTTATATATATATATATTGATTTTGATAGGAAGCATCCATAGATATTTTTGATTTTATTTTGAGCTAAGAGAAAGACCCCAATAAATCATCCATTAAGGAGGGGATAGATGTATAAGTGACAAGTATTCATATGCCCCATGTATAAATGCAATGAGGATATGTATGTATGTATGTATGTATATATATATATATATATATATATATATATATATATATATATATATATGTATATATATATATATATATATATATGTATATATATATATATATATATATATATATATATATATATATATATATATATATATATATATATATATATATACATATATATATATATATATGATGTTTGTTGTTTATGATGGAATGATAAGGTTTGACCAAAACTATCATCATGATAATCAATCATTTAACAATAGAAAGGCCACAAGTGCAAAGCATTTAGAGGCTCCTGTTCAGTTCCCCATCAAGAGAAGCGAGATGATACGCTCTTGACCCATATTTGTGAGTAATAATGTAGGGACCAATCCAATTAGGGGAAAACTTCCCACGTTTACTTCATTCTAATTTAGTCACATTTTGATTTTCCTTAAGTACTAAGTCACCAATTTTGAAGTCACGTTCTTTGACATGTTTTTATATGCTCTACTAATGCGTTGTTGATAAACTTGGTGATGTTCAAGGGCTGTTAGGTGCTTTTCATCCAACAATTCTAGTTGTGTAAGATGATTTTGTGGTATTCTTCATCAAGGAATGAAATCCTTTAAAGATACGGAGTGATGGAATTTGAATTTCTAAGGGTATAATGGCTTCGAGCTTCAGAGCCATAGATGAGTGAATAAGGCGTAACACTAATAGGTGTACATATACTAGTTTGATAAGCCCAAAGGGTGAACAAGATTTGAATGTGCCAATTCCTTCCTACATCATTTATAGTTTTCATGAGGATTTTGTTAAGTGTTTTGTTGGAAGCCTCAGCTTGTCCATTTTCCTGAGGATAATATGGTGATGAGAAGCTTAGTTTAATATTGAAAGTATCACAAAGATTTTTAACCTCCTTGTTTTTAAAGGATTTTCCATTGTCTGTGATAAGCTTATGTGGAATGCCAAAATGACATATGATGTTTTGATATATGAAATTGATGATGGGTCCAGACTTTTTTGAGGTCAAAGGAATTACTTCAACCCATTTAGTGAAGTATTCAATTATAGTGATGATTGAATGATGTTGTTGAGATGATTTTAGATTGATTTCACCAATGAGGTCTAACCCCCATTGAGAGAAAGGCCATAAGTCTTGGGCGGTTGTAATGCTTGACTCGGGATGTGAGATGAGATCAGAATGGAGTTGACATTTAACACACTTTTTCATGTATGCAAAAAAATCTTTAGTAATAGTAGAAGGCCTAGTAATAAGCTAGCCTTATGATATGATTAACGATGGCATTTCCACTGAAATGGCCTCCACAAATGCCATCATGGACTTCTTTGATTGTGTTAGTTGATTCACATGACTTGAGACAACATAGTAATACATCGTCAAAACTACGTTTGTAAAGGATTCCCCCTATGACCATGAAGCGAGTGACACGTTGAAGGAAGGATCATTTAGTGCCTTGCGATAAGTCTGGTGGGATTTTAGATTTAGTAAGATAATCAAATATTTGGGTATACCATAAATCCAATGGGTTTTCATCAATAATGTTTATGGAAGGTAGCTCATTTTGATGTGAAGGATGATCTAATCGTTGAATGACTACGAACATTTTAGTTTTATCCTTTGATTTCTCCATTTGAAAGGGACAAGAGATCCTAAAGAAGCCATAGTGTCTAAAACTTGTTAGAGGATTGTGGAATGGCTTGGATGGTATAATGATGAACATGCAAGGAGAAAATCAATAATGACTTTATATTTTTGAAGTATTTCATTTTTACATTGGTACTCTCCTTTAACTTGACTGATGATGAGTTGTGAATCTTCGTAGATTTCCAAGACATGGATACCTAGGAGAATAGTGGTTTGCAAACCCATGATTAAAGCTTTGTATTCTACCATGTTATTAGTACACTCAAAATTGAGTTTGAATGATAATGGGATGGGAATGTTCTAGGGTGGTATGAAAACAACATCGGATCCTCCTCCTTCTTGGACTTTTAGCACCATCAAAGAAGAGGGTCATTTTGATAGGATGAAATCTGATTCATAATCATCAGATTCATTAATGTTATTGATGGATTCATCTAGAAAGCATTCATGAGGTGGTTTGTTATTGGAAAGTGGTGCCTCTGCGAGTTGATCAGCTATGGCTTGACCTTTGATATATTTTTTTGGTATAATTTCTAAGTCAAACTCAGTCATTAACATGAGCCATCGAGTTATGCGGTCATTATGATAAGGTTTAACATGCATGGCTTTAAGTAGATTAAAATTGGTGACAATGTATGTTTTGTGATTAAGAAGATAATGTCATAGCTTGGAGGTGGAAAAATACAATGCACAACACAACTTTTCATCTTTAGAGTAGCATGTTTTGTATTCATGGAGTGTGCGACTAATGTAGTATACAACTATTTGTGGCCCGACTATCACGGTGAGTAAACATGGCTCCTAGGGCATGCTCCAAAGTGGATATATATAGGTAAAATGGTTCCCCATCACAAGGTGGAGTGAGGATAGGTGGCGATAATAGATAATGTTTTATTTCATCAAAGGCCTCTGGAAATCGAATCCCATTGAAATACTATATCTTTATGGAGTAAATGGTGGAATGGTTGACAATGGTCAGAGAGTTGTGATATGAAACATCATATGGATTGTAACTTTCCTTGTAGGTTGTGTAGTTGTTTTGAGATTAGTGGGTGGAGGCATATCGATGATTTCTTTGACCTTTGCAGGATCGACTTCAATTCCATGAAGAGATATGATGAATCCTAAAATTTTTTTGGTGAGGACACCGAAGACACATTTTTGCTAGATTCAAGTGGAACAAATAATTGAACGAGGCACATGAAGATTGATTCAAGAACATCAAGATGATTTTTGCAAAATTTGGATTTTCTAAGGAGGTCATCGATGTAATCCTCAACAATTTTGTGAATGAGGTCATGGAAGATATATGTCATAGCACATTGATATGTTGCCCCTGCATTTTTAAGCCCAAAAGGCATGACACGATAACAAAAAGGTTCCCCAAGGGTGATAAAGGATGTTTTATGTTGATCATTAGGTGCGATAATGATTTGGTTATAACCTGAAAAACCATCCATAAGGGAAATCATTTCATGGTCGATTGTGAGATCCACAAGTTGATCTATGTTTGGAAGAGGGAAGTCATCTTTGGGACAAGCAAGATTGAGATCCCTAAAGTTGGTGTAGATGTGAATTTTTCCTGAAGCTTTAGTTACTGGGACAATGTTAGAGACCCATTATGGATAATCAATGGGTATGATGAAATTGGTAGATAAGAGATGCTACAACTCTTCTTTAACAAGGAGAGCTATACGAGGGTGCTTTTTTGTAGTTTTTGTTTGACTAGTTTAACATTGGGATATGTGATAATGTTATGTACAACCGTGTTGGGATCAATTCCAGGCATATCACCATATGACCAAGTGAAGGCTTGATGATTTTTTTAAAATGAGGTGAAATCATGTAATTCTTATGGATTGAGACTTTGACCAACTTTGAATGCATGGGGGTCTGCAAGGTTCCCAAGTTAACATCGATAGTGGATTCATTTAGAAGAGTTGATGTATCAGATGGTAAATATTTCTGAAGAAAGCATTCTTCAACTCCCATGTGAGAGAGAATTTCTTGATCGTCCTGATACTGAAGGATATCTACGACAGGTAAATCTTCTTCAACCATGTCTAGTGAAACAAGTGGCAATGATTTGATAGAGTTTCTAATTGATATGTGAGTGGTCCTAAGGATATAGTGTTGACTAAAAATAAAAGTTGGGTGGGATAGATACAATGTCATTTGTATTTGTGGAATCCTTAAATTTGGTGGGTGATGACGATTCTAATCCAAAAGTGGATACATGGGTTTCTTGCTCAGATGAAGGGGCTTCAACAGTTTTAGGGGTGAATTTTCTATAACCTAGGCCATTTTTCTTATATGGTTTAAGGGTGCGTAAGACGGGTTGATCATGTATTCCTTGTTCGTAATGCCCAAGGCCAAAGCCTTTCCATGTGCAATGGTGGAGGTACATACGGGAAAATTTAGGATTATCAAGGGATTTGAGATTTAACTTGAATGGTGTTGCATGGTGTAATTTGGTTGATTGGGATGGTGGTTTATCAAACCCACCATAAAAAGATTTGTTTTAAGGTATGCTGGCCCATAAGAGATAACATCTCCCACATTAGGACTATACATGGGTTGCTTGTCAGGGTGACCATACGTTTTTGGTGATGGAATAGAGTTAAGCATAAGAAGATGATATTCCCGAGAGTGAGACATTTCACAAATTTTGTAATAGAGGAATCATCTAGTAGTTTAGAAGAAGGTACTGATGTGCTAGTGGATGCTTGATCAGAAGAATTAGATATGGATTTAGGTACTAATACATCATTTGGATGATACATCATATAACAATCAAGCAAATGGATTCAAGTTAGTGGGAACCGTGTATTCCTACCCTTCGTGTTTGTACTTAAGACAACAATGGAGAGTTGAAGTAATACAATGCATGGTGCATATCCAAGGGTGTCCTAATAACATATTATATTAGAACTCTCCTTCTATGATGTAGAAGAGTTCTGGTAGGGTTTTGACACCAACTTTAAGTGGTAAGATGACAATGCCTAGTGTGGGTGTGATTGTGTCATTAAATGAACATAATAGGACTGGGGTTTGAGAAAAACCATGTTGGGTAGTTTGAGATGATCAAAGGTTAGAGAGGATATAATATTGATAGTGGCACCACTATCAATCATGAATCTTTTGATAGAGATATCATTGACTTGAGCAGTGATAAAAAGTGGTAGGTCATGGTCTTTTGGTCTAAGAGTGGGTATTTCAAATGTTTTGAGGGAAATTGTGGTGGATGCTTACCAAGTTTATAAGAGGGGTTGAGTCATTGGATGAGATAGTAATAGATTGAAGTGCTTCTATCATGGCTTGTTTGTAAGGCGGTGATGTCTGAATGAGTTCATAGAGTGAAATTTTGACAGGGGATTGGTGTAATTGTTTAGTGGCTATTTTTGCAATGTGGTGAGAGGAAGAGGGGAAGTTTTTATTGAAATTTTATCCTTAGATAATGATGGTTGATTAGGCTCTTTGGGGGCTAGTGAAATTGAGATGTGAGGTTTATCAGATGACGTTGATGATTCTGGTGGTTGGGATATAGCGATAGTGTCTTTTTCTTGTTTGGATTCAGAGGATTTGTTGTCGTAGTTTCATGAATGTGTGGTGATGTGCACAACATTGATTTAATGGTCAGATACTTTAGGATCATACTCGATTGATGGTGTTGAGATTGAAGATGGAGTTGGATGGGAAGGAAGAAAGAGCAAACCGTCAATCTCTAAATATTCTCGATGAAAGGCTTTACAGTCTTCTATGATATGACCCGGGTTATGTGAAAATCATAAAAGGAATTAAAATCATACCAGGTGGGCCTCCACCCCTGATGATTTGATGGACTTAGGAGGGGTAATGTGATTAGTGATTCTTGTAATAGATTATCTAAAATGGTTGCATATCGTCCTTTCGGGTTGAATGCCACCGAGTGCGATTTCGATGGGGATAGGAAAAATAGGTCACTTGGTGATGGTTATTTTACTCGGTGGTTGTGGAGATCTCATAGATGCTCTAATGAATGGGTGACATGGGTCTTGTATAGGTGGTGGCTGTAAGGGATAGTCAAATGTAGTTATCCATTGTGGGATAGTGGATGTGGCGTAAGGGCTCACTATGGGAACATGATGAGCGGGTTTTTCCCCTATAATAATGGGGTGGTTAACGGGTATAAGGAAGGAGGGATCGTACAAGGTTTCTTGATTAGGGTTTTGGAGGACATTTTGTTGAGAGATCCTATGGGTCTTAGTTTTGACATGATAAAGGGTTCTTCAAAAGAAGGTATGCCCCTTAGATGAAGAGGTGGGAAAAATGTGGAGGACCATGGAAACGATAAGTTTCATCATAATGAGGACTTTTAAAGACTCATAAAACACCCTATTTATTCGGTCCCTTGAAGTCTTAGATGAGCTCGATGTATTTGTTGAAGTTGATGCTAATGAAGGAAGAGGAGTTTGAATAATACGGTTAATATAATCCACATGATTTTTAGGATTATTAATTTTTGTAGGTTGTTGATGACTGAGATTCTTGGTAGATTTAGATGGGGGTGGTTGAGCTAAAAATGTTTCTAATGGTACCATTGTTATGTTTGCAAATATAGGAGTAGGTGTAGGTGCAGTAGTATTCGTTGATATAGGCATGGAACCTGAAACAACATCGGGTAAAGGTATGGGAAGGAGTCTAGTGGTAAGTGGCAATTCAATGACCATAAGTTTATCGATGTTGGTATCAATTTGGTAGGTGTCGAATCAACAACTGACAAGGATATGGGAGTAGTTTGTATGTTGATTGGAGTGGGGGAGAGTTATGTAGTTGTGATTGCATGTTCGTTGGCCTCTGGCAAGGATTATGTGGATTTTGTTTCACTAGGAAATAAAGTGGATGGAGAAATGGGTTCAATTTTTGTTATTGTGTTAATGGTGTGGACGACATTAGCTTGTGGTGATTCAGAGGATGAGGGATGATTTGGGAAGGGTTGTTTGAATATATCAAGGTTTTGGTTTGGAAGTGCGTTTGGATTATCTAAATGGAGGTCACCCTTATCAATCAAATCCTGAAGGACATTGTGAAAAGTGTGACATCTTTCTATGTCATGACCATTTACTCGATGGAATTTGCAATAATCATTATCATGGTACCAAATGGGCTTCGATACCGATATGTCAATAGGTCGAATGGGTGGTAATGATATGATATTAGAAGTGAGTAATTTTTCGAAAACCGCACTGTAAGTTTCTACTATGGGTGTGTAATTATGCTGTTGACGAACTTGTTTAACAACATGATTTTATTTAGGAGAGGATTTGACCACAATGACATTACAGTTGTTTTAGTTTTATTTGAACTAGATTTTGATTTAGATGGGAAATCTACTTTTGATTTCTTGGGGTGAAGCTTCACCCATCCATATTCTAGAGTTTGCAATTCCAACTTATGGGCCATGGTGAAGGCTTCATTGAAGGTGTGGAATGATTGGATTTGTAAAGTGGATGAAATGTGCTTAGCACAAGCATGACGATAGAAAATATCAATTAATTATTTATGTGGTAACGTGAAGGATAGTTGATTGGTTACACCCTCCAATGGGTGATGAAATCAATGATGGATTCGTCTTCAAATTGTCGATGGCATACAAATCATTAATGGTAATTTTATGAGCTATGTTTATCGAGAAATGATTTAAAAGAGATGAGAAATTTGTGCGAAATTAATTAAAGAATGTTGTGAAATGGTGTTGTACCAGTCCAAGACATAACCAACAAGAGACATAGGGAACGTTCTAAAAATTAAATCTTTGTCATAGGATATCAAATAGTAGGCATGGCAAAAAGTGTGAATGTGTTGTTGAGGGTCTTATTTGTTGTAGAACTTGATAAACTTAGGAAGCTCCCAATGTGGGGGATATGGCTTGTATGGTACGGAAGGATGAATGGGTTCATTGCAAATTTGCTCATATGAGAGCATATTTTTGGATAAGGATGAGGCAACTTCCATACTAGATATGCGGCTTAGGAGATCCTAGTTGGGATCTTCTTAGGCATGTTGGCCCAAAGATGGGCTAGATTGATATGAAGACTGGGGTGAGTACACTTGATGCTATCGCAGAATGCTTTATTGGTAAGGAATATTTGTTTGAGGGATGTTTTGCTGATAAGAGAGGTTAGGTTGTAAGGGTTATTTTGTTGTGAAATGTTATGTTGTGTGGCATTGTATTGTGGAATATTTTGTTGAGGTGCGTATTGTTGATGAGGAAGGTTTTGTTGAGGGATGTTCTGCGATAAGGAATGTTCTGTGATGGAATGTTTTGTATTGGGATGTTTTGCAACAAGATATTTTGTTGAGGGAGTTTTTTTGGGGAAAGAACTATGTTATAAAGAACTATATTGCAAAGCTTGAATGTACTAGTATGGTGTTGATATTTGTGTAAGAGGATGTGAATATGTGGGAATGTGTTGGGATGGTGTAGAAGAAGCGGAAAATGATGGTGCTTACTTTTGCAAAATGTTTTGTTGTGGGATGTTTTGTAATGACATGGACTATGACATATAAATCAAAGGTTGAGAGATTTGTGCCATGTATTGTGAGGTGGGGTGCGTACTGGTAATGAAACTAGTGTTAATCATTGGCATTGTTGAAGGGATATACATGGTAATGTTTTGAATAGGAACAATATTCTATTGGGATAATACAAAAGTAGAAAGAGAAATGAAACTTAATGATGTTGATACCTATGAGGAGACCAAAAGAGCCATCGTGGAGGCAATGGTACTACTTTGGGGAGGTGTAGACCTGTAGAGGGACTTGATGAAGACATAAATTGTTGGGTGGACATGTTTTGTGATGAGATCATATGGAGATCATAGAAAGATGTTGAGGAAACATCGATGCTTTAGGTTGACTTGCAAAAGGTTGCTCATCCAATGTGTCAAATGGATTGGTAGAGCTAGTAACATTATGGGATTGACTAATGCTAGGAATTTCGGGTTGAGCTGAAGTATCGAAAAACAATTGCTGAATGACACGTTCTTAGTTTTTCTCAATGAGTTGTGGAATGGTGGGTAAAGAGTTGTGAGAGTGTGCAACAAAATTATAGTGTGAGTGATTACATTTGAATATTTCTTGCTTCAAGTATGCATTAAGATCAATAGGATACGAATCTAACATATCTTTAAAAAAAATATCTCCCTTGTTATAAAATGGGAGTTTGGGTGCGATGGGTGAAAACGAATATTCTGATTCTAGTGTGTAAATAATTTTTCCATGGTATTGCTGGAGAATAAAAGGATTGTTGTCAGTTTCATTGTTATAACCAGTCCCTACTTCATTCCATGTTTGCGTGTCAGAAAAGGGATTGGATGTGTTCATTTGATAAAGCAATGCTTGTGGCCTCATAGGCGAAGAAATTTTACTAGGAGTGGTGTAGTGTGAAGTGGGGCTTGAAGTTGAAATGTAGGTGTTGAGGTAGACATGTTTTCAAATAATTGATTATGTGCTTGTTGTCTAGTAAGTACCATAATAAACAAACATACACAAAACAAATAGCAAAATGATTAATGACTAAATGTGTTGATTAACAAACAACAAACAAAGGCAAGCAAAGTGTTATTTTATTCTTGTTTTGTTTAATTATGAAAGGTGAAATGTGTAAAATGGTCAATGAGGGTCCTAAGAAGTGGTTATCTAAGGTTGGTTTTGGTGTGTTTAGAGATAGAGTCCTTGATATACCGAAGGTATGTGAGGCACATTTCTATCTATGTTGTCGTATGAGCATGGTATTGGGGCATACCCCTCACTTCACATGGTCCCATTGCGATAAGGGAGTCAGGTGTTGAGCCAAAATATACCAACAATCAGATGTTTATACTTAGCTAGAACACCGAGTCAGCTTCCCTGTTGGGTGATGAAATCCCAATCAGTTTCACCTAGATGGGAGTTGTTTTAAATTGATTTTTGATGTCAAAGTGGTTTGGTTGTGTGTGTGGGGGAAGAAATAAGTGAATGCAACAAATTTCCTTCCTAGTTAGACTATGTGATCAAGAAGTATGTATCAATTCGTTTTAAATCCCAAAATGAGATGTTAATTTTAATGAAGACAAAAAATCAATGATGCAAGATGGAAAAGAAAAATAAAAGTGTTTCAGACTCACCGTGAGATTGCTCCAATATTTTTTTAGTTTTCCTTTTTAGCAATTTTAAGTCATTTATTTAGCAAATCCACAAGGAGCAAATCTTCTAGAGATAAAGAAACCTATGATTTTGTTAAAAACAACAAAAAAAAAAAAAAAAGACTACAAATTGATGAAATTTGTTAGAGAAAATTAAACAAAGAGAATCACTAGTGATTTAGAAGAATCAGGTGATTAAGCCAATCGCTAGTGATTGGTAGTCAATGGAAAATAGTGTTAAAATGATGATGAAATGAAAAATTTACAAGGGATTGGTCCCACTGGGGTGTGCAGAATGTCTTGCGTGGTTTTTACCTTGGTTGTCTTGGTAGTTTCAAGAGGTAATAACTGAACTCAACCTCAATATGGAAAGGTTTCTAGGATACCCATGAGATGTTGATTATGTTTTTACGCATGGTATTCAGAACACAAAAATGAGTTTATCTTGTGAATGAGACTCCTTCAATCAAATATGTAATGATATGTTAAAACAAATGTTATTGATCAAAATAAAGCACTCTGATCTTTATTTAATACATTTAGTTGTGTGTATATAAAAGATTACTAAACAACATATGTTTATCACTTATTTAAATACATATATGATTTGAGAATAATCAATGATTAAATCCACAAGTCAGATTCTTGATCAATATAAATATTTTTAGAGACAGGGAATGAGATTCAACAGAGTTGGTAGTTTCCTCCTCTTCTTTAGTCGAGGATGGAAATGTAATCCAAAGACGAAGAAGTCTAAATCTTCTTCCAGAGAATCGTATTGTTGTGCGAAGGTGGAATTGGAGCTAGAAATGCTTATGTGACTAATGGAATTGGATTATGAAGCAATATAATAATCCTCCTCCAAATTCTCAAGATTGGTTTTGTAGCAGCATTCAAATTGGGCAAGCTCTTCTCATAGCCTCAATGTCTCATCATAGGCATTCCAAAAGGTGTCAATGGTTTCACGGATGCGTTGTGTGGAAGCGAAGATGGCTTCAAGATGATCAAGTGGAGCAACCTGAATGACACATAGTTCTAAATCGTTGATCAACTCGTATTGTTCCCAATAGAAGGGATGGTGGATGCGAGGGAATGAATCAACTTGTAGGAAAATTAGGACCTCCTAATGCCATCTGAGATCATGAAACTTGACAAAACATTAGTAGATAACAAGAAATATGTGTTCATTTTGATTAGATTAGCAAAAATCAATAAAAGAACAAAAGAAGAAGGAATCGCTAAGCGATTCAAGGAATCACAGGTGATTGGGGTAATCATCGGTGATTACTTTGTAAAATTTGATTATTTTTAAACAGAGATCCAAAATTAATGATTTAGCTTTTAATTTCACCCAAAACATAGTACTAACGGCTAATAAGAGAGCTATAAACAAGAACATACTTGACTATAGTGCTTAAAATGAACAAAATGAAGGATTTTACCTTATTGGATGTCCTGGTGTGACCGTTGGACAGAAATGTGTGATTGAAGGGTGAGAAAGAGCAATTTGAAAATGATTATGATGTGATTTATGAACAACATGATGTTATAGTGTGTTGATGTTGAGGTCTTGAACACCTGGTGGATTGAGAAAATGGTAGAATGTACCTGTAAAACCTATTGATTTGTGATGCAAATGAGGTCTGAAAACTTGCTCTTATACATTGTCGGTGATCGGGTAACTCGCCTACGATTTTGATGAAATCTTAGTTAGGCTAGAAAATGAATGATTTCCTTCTATTTTTCATTCCAAAGGATGGGTTTTGAGTTTGTTTGATGTGGTGGAGGTTAAAAAAGCATGAGATGACTTATTTGGAGTTGGGAAGGGGTTAGATTTTTGTATATTTGATTAGTTAGAAAATAAGTTAATTTAGGAAGGTGTTTAGTGTGATTTTAGTAATTTGTTAAGTGACTCGGTGAGGTGTTGTGGCGAACTAGATGAGGTGTGAAGGTGAGGTGTGAGGGGATAATATCCATTCAATCACTTAAATAATTCATTTTAGACTCTTAGGAATATGATGGGATAAATTAATTAAAAGGGGGTGATATAACAAAATATCACAAGTGTGTCGTTTTAGTCACGGGCTTGTTTAGGTTTAGGGGGTGCAAATTTTTGGTGAATACACCCATCATACGAGGGAAATGACCCTCTCAAACGCAAAGGATCATCACCTGTCGAAAGGTGGAAATCCCTAATTGTTGTAGATTTTATGTGCTTCTATTGGGAAAATCAATTATATATACAATGACATAAAATCCAACCAACATACAACTAATTAAATTGAACTAGAAATTTAATTTTGGGTCAAAAAAATTTCATTAAAATATAGATAAATAAAGTGTTGGTCCAAGGAAATTGACTAATTACCAACAGAGTGCAGAGGCTTACACACAAGGGTGTGCACACGGGAGAGTAGAGTAGCACGCAAGTGTGCACACAATAGTGCAACAAGTCTCGCGTGCAAGACTACACACATGCATACCGAGGATCGAGGACTTAGCCAAGCCAATTTTCCAAGAGGGCTAAAAATAGAAAAATAGGGATGGAGTAACTCCAAGCAAGGTATGAAAATAGACAAAAGTGAGAGGAATTGGCTTCTAAGCATGGGCTATAAATGGGAAAAGCACATGCAGAGCAGAGAGAAAAAGAACACATATGAAGAAGTCTAATAATAGGATTAAAGCATGTTGTATATTTAGCTTAGTCTATTATTAGCACAAAGTAGAAATCATGTAAGTTATTTTAAGCATGCCTATTTTTAGGAAGGGTGTATGTAGGTGGTGAAGGGAAAGTCCCCACCGAGTATAAATATATGGTATGTGTCTTCATCTAGAGAGTGACAGAGTGCGTACGAATAGAGAGTGAGTTCTATTCAAAGCTAGGGTTCAATAGTCTGGGTTTTGGAGTTTGTATGTGAGCATGCATAGTTTAGCACATTGATGTACTTGAGTATATTGTAATCAACTTATTTTTTATGTATTTAATTATGGATTGTAATGGATATAGAATATGATTGCAGAGATTACTTGGTTGAAACATGTGTATTTAGATCTTGTTTGTTATCATTTATGAAGGATATCCTTATTATATGTGTTAATGAATGGTTTATTTGGCTATATGAATATGGTAAACAAGCATACTAACAACCTGATAGGCATAAAAATGAGGTACTGGTGGTTGCACGACGCTTACAAGTGAGCTTCTAGATTTGTCTAGATGAGGTACCAACGTGCATAGCTAGTGTTGACGATAAAAATATTACATTTCGGTTACATTGTCGGGACCTCTTTTCGATTTGTCTACTAGGATGTTGCATGTAGATGGCATTTCGATTGTCTTTGGAAAATATTGGAAGTTTGATAGAAGACAACCAAGACGCTTTTACACATAGATATAACACTAGACCTAACTCTAATGAGCGAAAGTGGGTGGAAAATTATCTATATGATTTCTGTATGAGACATTTTTCAGCTTCTTCCTAATAGATTTGTATTCATGGTTGACAACTTACGTGGCAAACAAAGGTGTTTGCCCAGGAAAGAAAGGTTGGGACGCAAGCGACTATCAAACACTCTTTGATTCTTACAATCCGTGGACTAATGTTGTGGATCGTTGGTGGGAAAGTGTACTTTGTGCATCTATACCTTTGAGTACGTAATTTTAACATATTCTTTCCTAAAGGAAGAAGAGTTTTGGTTTTTACGTGAGCCAAGAGGATCTTATTTACGCACAATACCTTTAGCTATCAAGATCTTGATGGTGGAACTAGGAATGAAGAAATTGCCTATGGCGAGATAAAACCCCATCACATGTAGGGATGAGAATAGGTTTGGGAAGGATGTTGATGAACCTAGTGAAAGAGAGGCGAAGAGAGGAAAGACGACTCAGATATAATGAAGTGCGACAATGGGTAGTTGATGAGGCATTGAGGTCAATAAGAATGATGACTAGTGGAAGTGATGAGAGCCCCATGGAAGATGAGGGACCGCAGTATCATGTCCTCCTGAAATTGGGAAAACACAGTAGAGAGACCTCATCAACTTTTAATGATAGTAAGTTTGAGGAAAGAATGAGAACCGCAAGTGCGCATCTAACCCAACTTGGTATCCTAGCCCCTTGTGCAAGGTGTTCCAAATCTAGAGGTAGTTGTTGAAGAGCATCATGGTGATGGAAAGAAAGTAGAATCTCCACGTTGGGTAGGAGACACAAGTAAACACATTTTAGTTATCGCTAAGGAAGTGTCTCGAATAGGGACGTGCATATGGAAGATCAATAGGAGCCAATGTTTGGGAGTAATTTTGGAGGTATTTTATAGGGCGTCATCAAGATAGTGTTCGCATGCAAACGATTGGAAGTAATCATGTTGGTGTTGTTATAGTACAAACTATGGGTCTCCGGTTCAACACAACGATCAGGCGCGTGACACAAGGAAGTTCATCTACAAGACCACATGTCGCGGTGGGAGGCTCAAGAGGTTCAAGTCAGCCACCACATGGAGGAAATCCTGGTGGAGGTTAGGTTTAGGGTCTAGTTCTACTCCAGGACAAGGTCCCCAACCTCCACCAAATCAACTGTTATCCAAAATTCACCCCTCAAGGTAATTTTGATAACATGCATTAAATTCTCAAGTCCCAAGCAAATAGATTGAGTCAGGGCAAAAAGTCATGTTTCTAGGGTCCCCTCAGATTTTTTCTAACTCCCCTGTCCAAGAAGGAGAGAGCAAGTTCTGAAGAAAGGTGAAAAAATTGCAAAAAACAGGCTCGGGCCAGAAAAAATCATGAAAAATGGCTAAGTCCTAGTCCTCGCAACAGTCGGGACATGAGGGACATCTGGACGCGAACCGGCCGAAAAAGACCGTCGGGGCGGTCTGCACAGCATTTGGGACATCCGGGCCAAAGGGATGCGTGGGACGCGAAAAGCCGAAGCGGCCGAAGGTAGAGAAGAAAAGTCAACGTTTGGTCCGGAAACTTCAAACGGCCATAACTTTTGACTCCGAGCTCCGATTTTCATAAAATTGGACTTTATGGAACGAGCACGACATCCTCTACGCCAAAAAACTGGATTTATTATTTTTGATGAGGGTAGATATATTTAAATAAGAGAAATATATTCGGCTCCAGTCAGTTAATGCTCATTCTGTCACAAATGACAGAAACGCCCGCTGTGCCCAAAATAGCTGCTCGAACTCAGAAGGCCATAACTTTTGCATTTCTCAACAAAATCGCACAAAATTGGTACCGTTGGAATCATGGTTCGAGCCTGAAACAAAAAAACAAGAAATTATAGATTTGATGAGAGATTGATTGATTTTTTAACAAAACGTGGCGGGTTCGAATGTTGTTTTATTTGGTAGCTGGGAGTGCAATTAAGAGGCATGGTCATCATTCTTTCTCTCTTTGCAGCACATGGGATAGTATGGGGAGCCTTTTGCAAGTAATATATAATCATTTCATTCAATTTAATGCCTCTTACGGGTGGTTGAAGGACAGATTTCGGGATTTCCATTTTCCTTCTCTTTTCCTTCCCATTTTTCTATAAATTGGAGTGTTGGGCTCATTGTAGAGAAGAGAGTTTTTGGGTAGCAAAGCTCTGCCAAAATTTCTTTGTGAAGCCAGTGTGTTGCAGGCCCTTGTAGTGGACTCCTTGCATGGTGATCCAGGCCCTTATCTTGTAATAGATCGAATGTGCATATCATGAAACAATAAAATATCGGTTTGTGGATGTATCTTCCCTCGTTGTGTTTTTTGCATTCTTCTTGCCCTTTAATCTTTCTACAAGAATATTGTGTCTATTATTATGTTCTTGCGCAGGGATCCATTATCATTTTGTATGCTTGGAATATTGTTGTGAATGCATTTTGCTAGATTATGGAGAACTGTCATCACCTCTTCTAGTGTGCACTTTGCCTCTGTATTTCACACATTTGGAGACTACTCTCACATCCTCCTTTTCGGTGTATCACCGCTTTAGTGTAGGATTTCATTTTATGCATTCTCTTTCCCGGTCCCTTGGAAATTTAGATTAGAATAATTAGTTTCCCGCATTAGAGTAGATTGTGGCAGGTAGTTTAGGAGCAAGAACCAACTTTCTCTAGGAGGTCTATCTCAAGTAGCAAGTCCCAAAACTTGGAGATAGTACCCATGTTATCCAATCACACCGTGAGTTCAAGTATATGCACTTGTATAAACACAAGGGTGCTGTGATTCGGTGATAACACAACCATCACAAACACCACCTCAACAACCAAAAGCAGAAGACACCTCATTTCCTCAATGAGATGTCTCTTCACTTTCCACACTAAGGGAATTACAACTTCTAAGCTTCTGATAGAAAGGCAAGTCAAATTTCCACCACACTTTAAAGGCGCGCACATGGTACAAAAAGTATGATCCACACCAGACTGCGGTGGATTATGATGCATTGCACATTGCCTTTTTGGCCGAGTTCTACATTCCTGAGTTTGAGCAATAGAGTATTAGCACACTCAAGGATATCAAGCAGGGTTTTTCTGAAAGTGTGAGGGAATATGATGCATGGTTTAAAACTCTATTGTCTAGTTATCTTATGATATTCATCAGAGTCAACATGCACAATGGTTCGTTGGAGGCTTTTTGACTGTTTCAAGGGCATTATCCCATTAAATATTTCTTGATCGATGTGATGCTTTGGAAGAATTTTTACACGCTTGAAGCAATTGGGAGTGCAAAATGGAGTAAGCCCTTTTCTTGAGGTGTAGATAACAACTATGGTTAAGCAATTGGAGAAGCTTTATGCCAATTCGGTGCATGAGACATGTAGTGGGTTATGGTTCACTGATTGTGACATGAAAAGACATGAATGCAAGCAAACTATTACAATCTTGTGAGATTTTCCACAAGAATCAAGATGTCTGGAATTTCCCCCTCTTACAAAGCGCAACAATGAAAAATGTATCTAAAATCCCGAAAGTACCTAAAATACGTTTAAATCCCTAAATGACATTGGAAAAAGTTAAAATATTGAAATACTAATTATTATGTATTATTTTAAAAGTTTTCCCCGTCATCACCAAAATTTGGGAAAGTTTTTTTGTCTCGGAAACCTCATCCCTCGGCACCCTATCCCCCATCCCCCATCCCCGAGACTTAGGTAACTATGGTTCCCCATCTTCATGCACATGTCCTTATTCTTACTCTATTCTCCTTGTAGAAAGAAGAACACGAAAATGGAAAATAAGTAACTAATTGATAAAAATTATAAGTAGCAATTAATGTTGGTAATTATTAAATAAATCTGGAAGCTTTAGAAACCGACATGTCATTCTCTTTGAAAGAAGAAGTAAAAAACTTGTCTAAGCAAAAAGGTAAGAGAATGAAGGAGGAGGAGGCTGATATTGACAACAATCAGGTTGAGGATATTTACAAAAAAATTTACTCCCTGGACAACCGACTTGGAAAAACCAAGACTCGCCATGATCATAATATGGCTATTTTTAGTGCAATTGAGGAGTTTATTGAGCAGCATGTCCGCTGCGTCTTTAATCTCAGCGGCATACCAGCTACTCTTTGGGGCCAGAAAAAAGAAAGCAAACAAACCATTCAATAGCTGGACACTACTGACCCTTCTCACATGATGACATTGGCTATGTTCACCTCCTAGTAGACTATCAATTCCAGAATTGCCAAAGCCGCCAAGAAGTAATTGTGGATCTGCGATGTTCTTGCTGACTTTTGTCATGGTTTTTGCTGTTTATTCTTTTTTTTTGCTCTTCTGCAGTGTTCGAACTGGTTAGTTGTTTTGGGGTAACTACTCTTTGGATGCACTGGATTCTTATGTATTATCTGGATCTTGATCCTTCTTATATTGTTTTTCACTCCTATTCTGGCTTCTAGGCCCCTTTTGTATACAAGGGTATAGTCCCTTTCAAAAAACTATTTATCAATAATAATTTTTTTTATTAAATAAATCTTTAATATCAATTTTTATAGTAATTTTGTTAAGTATTGATCTTTTATATTTTCTAATTACATTATAATTAAAAATCTATTTGAAAATTTCTAATTAAATAAATCTAGATAATTTTAACAAACTTAACTTTTTAAATCTAGATAAATCTTTGGACCTTTATTATATAATTAAAAATCAATAAAAACAATGTTGCATTAATCAATTTAATAATTTATTAGAGGTAAACTTATTTTTCATAAATACTATTCTTCACTAGTAAAATGAGAGTTCCAAAATCACCTTTGCCAAATTTTGTGTGTTAAAATACTATTCCAAATTACAATTAAAATGCAAGTTGTAATTATGTAAAAATGAATTCAAACTTTCAACTTCCGATTTTCAAACCCCCAAATTTCACCTTTCCTAGGAAAATTTTGTAGTTTAATCTTAAATTAAATTAATTAAAAATTAAATCTAATAAATATTTCTATTTTATTATTGAAATATTTATATTTGAAAAATAATATATCAAAATATTACTATTATTATTATATATATTATTGAATGACTATTGACTCAATGGTAAAGATGCTTGACTCTTAAAGAGCTCACCAAAGTTCAATTCTAGTTGCAAGCGGAGTCAAGAGATGCACCGTAATAAGGGACGAGGTAGGGATCATACCTCGGGTGAATTTGTGAGAATGGATACTCCTCGGTCCTTTTCAGGGCTTAGCCTAAGAAATCTGCCCACTTCACCGAATAAATCTCACAAATTTATGATATGTAATGTAAAATTTAATTTGATAATTTTAAAAATATTTATAATAATGTAATGTAAAATTTAATTTGATAATTTTAAAAAAATTAAATGTCAATTATAATGGTCTTATTTTAAATGTGAATGTATTTTGACATCTAAAACTAGCAATCACATATGTACAATGCAATGTGAACGCTGAACGATATAAGTTTTTTGATTTTGATCATTGGGATTCCTCCATTTATTGCGCTAGAGAGTATTTTTCTTGGAATTAATTATATTAGTCCCTTGATCCGGTGTTCCAAATGTGGATTGTATACCCTAGGCCTCATCAACAATACATAAATTAGAGCTTCATAAAATCCCAATACAATACATTATTCCTCAATTCTCATATCTCCAGGCACCTCTCAAATCCAGTTAGCATACATATATATAATACAGACTAATTGTAAGAAGAAACATTCTACTAATTCATTTTCTTGATCATAAAATTATCATGCCCTTAAACTCCACTACTCCTTTGTGAAGCCTTTAACTTCTACTTTGGTTGTACTCATACCCTTAATCTCCTCCTTTGACCTCTTAGGTCTACCTTTGGTGTTTTTATTTAGTGATTTCACCTCATCCATTACAAGACTTTGGAAGAACATCTACAACATATCTAACAGGGTTTTCAAAAACTTTGATTGTCTAAACTTAGGAAAGTGTACCTTTGGAGAAAAGAAGGTCTTATAATACATATTGTTCCTAAATATCACACACGTTTGCAGTTGACAATATAATACATGGATGCATGTAATATACAACTCAACCTTTTGTCCTCATAATTGTAATGGCTCCTTTTCCCTATGTGTGTATTTTGGTGAGAGCAACTACCGCCTTTCCTGAGAGCCCAGAGCCAATTGAAGTAGTAGATGGAGGTCTGGCATAATCCCCAATAGGATGTTGGATGGGTCTTTTGGGAGGCATCAAAATTCTCTTGTTTATATCATTCAAGGTCACATCTCGTTCAACCCCACTGGGCTTTAACACGAAAAATGGATAGGCCAATACAAGGGTAGCTAACTTGGCCTTCTCCTTGGGAATTGGAGGAGGATAATTATTGACTTTCTTTATACCTAAACCCAAGAATAAAAACATAACACCCCAATTATATGATGTTAGAGAGTCTATTATTGATTAAAAACAAATAGATAAGATCATCAAGGCTAGTTTAATATACCCTCAATTGAAGGTCTCTTGATTAAAGTTTTTCTCCAAATGGATGTAAATCAACATTCTTTGGGACTGGATTTCTACAAATAAAAACCTGAGATATCAAATGATTAGAACTCTTTGCAAACCATAGAATTCAAAAACACCATTAATAATGATTTCATTTAACTTGTTGACCACATCTTTGCGCAGGTGGTGAGATACATTCTTCTTCCTTTTCAATTCGATAAAGAAAACTATTCAAATTTCATACAAGGCGAAGGCCTCAAGTTTTTGCATAAACATAATTATCACTCCTGCTACACCTTTTTCACTCTTGCTACACCATTTTCGTTGCTTCTTTTCAGTCTAAAACGATGCGGTTAATAATTTTCAATGCAATAGAACCCTTTTATCAGCCCGATCTAAACCAAACTATACAAATAAATTTAACATCAAAATAGAAAGGAAAAGATAATCACCAACACTAACCTTCGGCCCTCTTGAGAGCATTCTTCGGCTTCACTAAAATTTTCATCTTGTTAAACTCAAATAAATCTCACACAGACCTATATTCGCAGATGATATAACTTATAGGGGCAATAAGTTGCATATAGAAATCTTTTTTACAGTGTCGAGTGGAATACACACAGATGAATCGAGGAAGCAAAATTCATGAACATTGTGGATCTCCACAGTGAGAATCTGAAATGAGAACAAATTAACATGCATATTGTTTTATTACCAAAAAACCACAGGGAACTTGTTGATTCAGGAAGTTGTAAGTTCTCACAGATACTCTTCAAGTCATAGTTTGAAAACCCTAACCGTGTAAATACCTCCTAATTTTGAAACCCTAGTTCAGAAATATAGCAAATTCAAAAACCCTAAACCAATCGCAAATATAGCATACAAGCTGTCATTGTGGACAAAGCAACACAACACTCCACTACTCCTTTGTGAAGCCTTCAACTTCTACTTTGGTTTTACTCATACCCTTAATCTCCTCCTTTGACCTCTTAGGTCTACCTTTGGTGTTTTTATTTAATGATTTCACCTCATCCATTACAAGACTTTGGAAGAACATCTACAACATATCTAACAGGTTTTCAAAAAACTCGATTTTCTAAACTTAGGAAAGTGTACACAACATGAACAACTTTAAAAAAATAAAATTTGGACAGAGTTTTCAAACATCACGAATCTCCCCAACAAAGTTTTGAAACAGAACTTACTCAAATTTTCACTTGAAGTTAAAAATAAAAGATCACAATGGCAAAATCCAAAAGCTTAACAACTACATACACAAGCATATAAATTGCATACCTTCGCTGTGAAATCCCCTCCATGAGCTCTCACAAATTCCTTGAATCTCAACAGTGATGCAATATGGGGTTTACCAAGCTCCTGGGAGATGCCAAGCATAAGAGAAGTTTTGCTAGTACCAAGAGCACCGACAAGAAGAAGGGCACGACCAACCATCTTCTTCTGGTGAATCATGTCCACCACCAATCCAACGACTTCTCTTGCTTTTCCCGCCTAATAAACCCTGTTCTTTAGAGAGGCAAATAAATGCCATCGTCCTGATAGCAAAAAAATGTAGAAAAAATTTAAATGGTAAACCCTAATACCCCACTATCCAAGCAACCATAAACAATATTTAAGGAAATCTAAACTTTGAATCTATTTGTTTCGGAAAAGTAAAATTGTTAAAAATAACAAATTTGCAAAAATAGCAGAGAAAAGTTAAACCGTCATTTAGGTCGTCAAATTTGACATAGTCCTGTGAATGTCTACAAAACCCTTTCCCATAGGGGAACACCTTCAACGTAATAAAATCAAGCACTTTATAAGAAGTAAACTAGCAATCGCATGTGCATCATGCAATGTGAACGCCTTAACGGTATATCTTATTTGACTTAGAGGGATAGTTATTACTTTTGTAGTTGATGTTGATAAGGGCGTGATTGATTTTGTAATCGTAGGAATATAAATAAAGCATTACATTTTAAAGTTCTATTTCTACATTTCAAATTTGTTACAAATTCGTACATATACATTTGCAAATCTTATATCATGAGTGGTAGCACTTTGCGGACTATTTTATTTGGACTAAACATGAATACATGAAGACTTCCGTACATTTGCAGATTTTATATCATGAGTGGTGCTCCAAGGATGGGGATGTTATTCAAATAAGTGTATAGCTATATTGTACATCGGCCTCACTTTCAACGACACATCTCAAGATTTTTTTGCCAACATTTAATGATACAAACGAATGACTGCACATAACTAGTGGCAATTTTTGCAGCATGTGTCATGTTTCGTGTGCGCTTATGTCATGTTCAACAATGCTCTTTGTGAGCATTTTACGAATCACAATGTGTCTTTGGAGAATTCACATCAGCATCTCTTGAAAATATGGAGAATGTGCTATGTCTTGTGACCACAATCTAGTATCCTATATCCTAGTAAAGCATTTTTAAAAATTATAAACAATTGAAAATTCAATTTAAAACAAAGCTATAATTTATAGCTTTAAGTTTATCATTTATGCCCCTCATAATCAACGTGTGAAAATATCAGACATCGTTTCACCCATAATTGAAAATATCGTTCGACGTTCAGATGGGTGGGATTTGAAAATTTAGGGTAAAAAACCATGTAAATTATATCCAAATTTTTTTACCAAAACATGCAAACTTTGTTGATCTGGCTCTTGTGTTGTTGTTCTCCCTAAACGAAACATGAAACTTCAAATAGGAGAGGGTTGTTTTATAGTTGGCGAGATGGGTGCCTGGATTTTAAAGAAAGACATCAAACAAAACAAACAAACAATTAAATGAATTTTGTAGTAGTATGAACTAAGCTTCTGATTCACTTATAATTTGCATGTTCAATAGCTACACATCTATTCAATAAAAAATTACGAAAGAAGCTCTTATTTGGAACAAGAATTGAATACCAATAGTCTATGTAAAATATAGAGCTCAATGATTTTAACTGACTATTTTTACAATTCTCGACCATGTGAGGAACACAGACATGCATATTTTCATATATGTTTGATTGTAAGAAAGAATATTTTTACATAGGTTCCCCCAATATTTTTCACTTTCTCTCTCAATCTCCTTCTTTATCATCATCTTCCTCCTCTTATATTTACTTTACTTTACCTTTGTGCGTGGTTGTGCAGGTGCTCTTCTTTGAGCAAGAGCTTCCATGACAGGTGGATTCTTGTTGAATGACTTACCAAATAGTGTCAAAGCATTATTACCTCCAGAAAATGGATCCCAAGGAAGTTTTCAGTCAACAACAAATGTTGAAGATGAGTGGGAAGCAGTTCATGACGACTATAAAACTTTAAGAGGAGATCTAGCTTCTATGAAGATTAGAATAGCTGAAGCTGAAAGAGAACGGAATAACATGCATCAAACTGCAGTGAAAAACATAAAATCAAGAGGCATATTTTTGCTAACATCAAGATCAAAGAAGATACTCCACAAGTTATGGACAAACAAAGCGCATTAAGAAATCAGGAGTTCAGAGATATCTGGAAGTTCTGCAAGTCCTAATTCTGTGAATCTTGTTGATACCAAATCAACAACTTCAAGATAGAGATGACACTCAATATCATAGGCCTTACGTTGGAGCATCATATGGGGGGCATTTTCTTTGAACTAAGTGTGGGAATGCGTTGCATCAAAATATATACTTGAGAGTGTAACCCTTGTCTTATAATTTCCTCTCCATGGTTGTGGAGTCCCCTGCGGATATAGTTTATATCAACATCGTTCTAACATCTATAATGGGTAGTATCAGGTTAGTTACTGTTTGCATATTACTATATCTATTGTACAAGTGGCAGGGTTAAAAGGATCATTTTTGTTTAATACAGAGTGCTAGTGATTTTTCTTCTGCTCAAGCGTGTCAAAACAACCATTCTCTGTATTCTTCAGAGGATCCAGTGTGTACCAGTATGGCTATGGTTCAGGTTCTAGTGGTTCTTAAACCTGATTTCTTTGACTGATACTTTCTTCAGCTAACTGTGTTCATGCACTCAATTTATAATTCAGGTTCATATGGATGTCCTTAAAGGCTTAAACCTATGCAAACTCAAATCTTAAGATAATTCAGGTTCATATGGATGTCCTTAAAGGCTTAAACCTATGCAAACTCAAATCTTAAGGTTCTCTTGATCACAATTCATGATGACTCAAGGTGTGACAATATTAAGTTAAGAAATGACAGAGTTTGTCTTGTTTGGAGAGTGAAAAAATATGGGACACTCAGTATATATGATCTCTACGAGCTATTCAAGTTTGTAAACACTCAAATACATCATAAAAATTGACCACAAACCTTTAAACATTAATTTAAATCAAGTTTTAACTCTTTCTTGTATTGCCTGGCAGTGTTTATTGTCCCCTGCTGCACAAATTTTCTGGTATAGATATCTTCATACACACTTAACCATTCAATATGAAATTTCGTAGACCTCCTCTATGGACCGGGGTAGAAAAAGGTGGAAATTATGAGAGTTTTTATCGGGCCAATCAATAGATATTTGATGCCCTATATTGGACCTGCGTATGGAAATCTGCTTGTAAAACTGTATTGTCGATTAGAGGCCACTTAAAATTTGGTATGTATTTTAAATAACATCCTCCGCCTATTTCTTGTTTAATGTCGAAATTTAGAGCATGATAAAACACTTGTAGGGTTTTTTAACTCAATGTTCCCTGATAAACCTTAGATATAGTTAATCAGAACTTACAAAATTTCATACAAAGATCAAATTCTTTATTAAGAGGCACTGTGTAATCTCCTGGAAAGACATTGACATATTAATGCTTTTATAAATTAAGTGTATAACTTGCAAAAACAACTGATGGCCGTCAAGGATCTTAGTGGGCTCATCCAAAGAGCGCCGATGACATCATCTGTCTTAAAGATAAAGAGAGCAAATCCCTGGAGCGGCCCGACTGCTTTATCAAAGCCGAGAGGGCCTTCTTCAATTTCCCCATACTGAGAAAACAAACTGAGAAGGCGATCTGCAGGGATGTCAATGGGAACTTTTCTGAAAATAGACTACATAGTGATGGCATACAAACATGGTTCAACTAATATACAAAAACATCATATACGGTGATGGCATGCAAACTTGATTCAACTCATATACAAAAACAATAAATATTTGCTTTTGATTAGGGCTTGTGAGGAACACAAACATGCATATTTTGCTGGAAAATCATAATATTTCTAGCAAAAGAAGGTCCCAACAATTGTAAAACATTCAAGCCTTTCAAAAAAACAACAAAACATGTTGATATGAACAAAAGAATTTAAATGCATACCTGCAGAATCGCACTCAAATGTGAGATTCCCAATCAAGAAGATGTTGCAAGAACAAGAGCCGAGAAAATTCAATAATGCCAAATAATGCATAACTACAGGCGTGTATATAAGGAAAAACTCCTCACCCAAACATAGACACATGCAATAAAATTAATGCATACAAAGTTAAAAAAATAAAATTTAAAAATAACAAACCCAAAGCAACATGTAAAATTAGAAAAGTAAAATAAAATTGTTAAAAATAACAAAACCATCATTTAAGCCGTCAAATTTAACACAAGTCCCATGAATGTCCACAAAGTCTTTTCCTATAGGAATAACGCCTTCGGTGTAATTAAAAAAAATAATCTCAAAAAACAAAATAAAAAAACAAAAACTAAGCATCTCTACGAAATTCACAATTCACATAATGATCAAAATAGTGGAAAACAATGTTTTTAGTCTCTAGGATTATGTTCTTAGAAGGGAAAATAAATAATCGCTTTGTTCTTAAAAGGAAAAATAAATAATTATTTTGTTCTTAGACGGGAAAGTAAAGAATCGTTTTATAATTTTAAAGGTATTTTGAATTAATTAGTAATATTTGCAAGCACTTTCTAGGATTGATTCTCTTATAAAGAAAATTAAAAGAAATAAATAATTATTAGATATTAGTTTTGTTCTTAAAAGGGAAAATAAATAATTGTCTTACAATTTTTTAGGTATTGAGAAGTAATTAATGATATTTGCGAGGGACTTTCTAAGAGGTATTTTGCAATATTATTGGAAATTTCAAGGTTTTTGAATTAACTAGTGATATTTTCAAGGGATCAAGATAAACAAGTGATATTCGTTATATAATTTTTACGTATTAATTAGCGATATATTCAAAAGATTAAAATAAATAAGTGATATTTCGGAGATGATGAGGAGAGAAAAATAAACATGATAAAACACTGAAGTAGTATGTAAAATTGATGAATAAAATAGTCAAAACCATATAAATTTGTAAGTGTCAAAAGTCATATACAAAACGAAAGAAACATATCAAAAATTGAAATTGAACAAAGAGAACATGTCGAAACTTGGAACACCATGGATAAGTAAATCAGTTCATTAAGAGCCTACATTTTTCTGCAAGTTTGGCTTAAATATTTATAAAAATGGGTCATCCCATTTAATGATAGATGAGCACAACAAACATTTCCGAGATTTCATTAACATTTTTGATAAATGGTATATAGAATAGTGCTCTTACTAAGCCCATTGTAAAAGGTACACATTCTAGTGTAGTATATCAGCTTGCAAATAAAGTACAGGAGTTGTACATTGAAAGAAACCATCAAAACAGGGATCAAACTGTTGTCCAAGTTATGTCCATACAAACCAAAATTTACAAAACAGTGATCAAACTACAGTCCAACCTATGTCCAACACAAACCAAAATTCAAGTCTCTGAACTATCTGATCATTCTCTGCCTATATATCAGGGCACAAAACTAAGCCCAAGTTCCCTCTATCAGAGGCATCACAGAATAAATTTCTCCAAATATGCTAACAAGATCAGAGCAAGACCTATAATTCTCATCCGTCATGTCCTCGGTTTTGATATCCAATCCAAGCTCTGCATCAATGTCGTCTGAAGCAGAGATGAGAATGAACTCGCAGCCTTCGTAGTTGAGAAAATCAGGAGGATCAACAGGAACAAAACGGTGAGACCCAATCTGGCCTTGTAAGTGTGCAGGAAAGGTTGCCTTTCGTTCTCTCTGAAGGCCTGCATTTGGAGGTGTAGCCTGCTCAGGGTTCTTTATTTGTATGATGAAGGAACCTTCTGGTTCCACATTCAAGGACTCCTGAGGCTCATGTTTTACTTTGGGGCGAGGGAGCTCCAGCTTGTATACCAAATGAGTGTGCATTCCCTTTTCATTTCCCTTGCTAGTAAGGTAGTGTCGCAGTATACGGTACACCCATTCTGCAAGAGGTCTTGCAGCTGGTTTCACTCTGGTTCCTCTGGTGGTTGTCTCATATTGCTCTGCATTTAATTAGAATAGTATCAAACCATAAGATTAAAGTAAAATCATTGAATTTTAATGGTGTAATAGCAACATTTGGAGATTCTTTTCAGAGGGTGATCAAGGTTTAAGACAGTTTAATGGTATAACTGCAACATTTGGAGATTCCCTTGAGAGGGTGGTCAAGGTTTAAGATAGCCCAAAAGTTAGCCTGTAGCTCTAGCAAAAATATGTCCAGGTTATGGTGTAAGGATTGTGAGGTATCTGCAGACCTATGTTTACAAATCTCTGTGGTGTAATGGGATTGGATAAAATTGGTAAAAGGGAGACCAAGGTTGTAATTGTTGGCCAATATGTGGCAAGGCTTAAGCAACATGAGATAGATGTTTACTCATGAGTGGTTTATATTACACGTGTTTGTAAGTGGTTTATATTATTAAACATGTTTGTAAGAGGGTCAACCAACTAATAAATCATTCAATCTTGCGAACATATATTAAACCATTCAATCATACAAACATATATGACGGTTAAGGTATTCTCTGGTTTAATGGTAATAGGGACACTGTTCATTGAACCCCTCTTAAATGATAAGAGGCAAATAGTATGAACTACGACATAAAATAACAACTTCTGTACGGAGCATTTTTTTATGATGAACCTACAACTTAGAAAAAAATGGTCCCTTCACAATATAAAAATTCAGAGCTACCAAGAAAAACATCTAAACACTTCCACCAAATAGATCACAATTTGGTGTTTTAATATGGTGGATTGGAAAAAAGAAAACTCATAAATATCACAATAAAATCACCATTTTCGTAAGTAATATGGATTTTGAGAACAGATATTTAACATAAATTCAGAAATACCAAGAAAAACATCTAAACACTTCCACCAAATAGATCACAATTAGGTGTTTTAATATGGTGGATTAAAAAAAAGAAAACACAAATATCTCAATAAAATCACCATTTTCGTAACTAGTATGGAATTTGAGGACAGATATTTAACGTTTTCAAATAGCTCTTCATGATCAAAAGAGGACATCAAACTATAAGGGACACTTCATTGTGCCACTCCACTCTTAAGTGTAAAAAAATTGTTGATTCATTGGTGAAGTTGCTTGACTCACAGAAAAATCTCACTAAGATTTTGTAAACATTTAGTATAGAGTTCAAAGGACGGATTGAAAAAAAAAAAAGAGAGTTGTTGATTCATTGGTGAAGTTGCTTGGCTCACTTGACTTTTCTTAAAAAAATTAAATAGTCAGATAAAAGAGTTTTCAAACGGCCCTTCATAATTGACACCAACCCATAAGGGACACTTCACTATGCCACTCTTGATTGTGAAAATTGGTTCATTGATGAAGCTGCTTGGCTCAAAGAAAATCTCACTAAATTTTTTGAATTTTGTAGAAAAAAAACTCTCTATACCTTCCAATGTGTAACTTACAATGCAATCTGGACACCATGATTAAAGACAGACATTAAATATAATTACAACTGTTAGCTTCAAGCCAGTCCTACTATTCAGTATATTAGCATATGCATACCTTCAGAAAGTGCTTTCTTAATGTCTTCAGGTTTGGTTGTGACGATCTCGACGAATCCCCAGTAAGGGCGAGTCCTTTTGGAGGGATCAGGAAGGCTCTTGCGCCCCATCACTATGAACCTCATTAATGGCAGCTTTTCAATGTTCACTTTCTTCACACACAAACCAGAACAAATACCCAGTTTCAAAATTATATTCTAGAAAAATTCATCTTAAACACAAATTCCAAAACGTAAAACCTGAATGTGCTTGAATTCTCCAGTCGCAGAAACTTTTGGGAATCATAATCACAACAAAAAGTTGTGATATACACATTTTATATATGTTTATGTTTGACAAGAAATTTCTTTGAACTCCTTTATATTAGGAAGGTTCAGGGTAAAACTTGAATGTGCTTCAATTCTCCAGTCTTTGAAACTTTTGGAAAGCATAATCACAACTAAAAGTTATGTCATATGACTGTGATTTGTGATATACACATTTTATGTGTGTATGGTTGACAGAAATTTCTTTAAACTCTTTTATATTAGGAAGGTTCAGGGTAGGGTCAGGACTTTTGGTAGGCTCCTTGTTTAGGTTCAGGGTAGGGTGTTTTTTTGGGGAGTTTGGATTTAAACAAATGAGAGCTTCAACTCAAGATTGCAGAATCAAATGGCAAGAGAAAAACACTGTGGAAAATATGCAAATTCAACATACCTCACTTCCCGTCCCTCCTTCCTTCTTCTGTTCATCACTGCCGGGAGATTCTTGTTGGGCATTTTCAGCAGATTCAGATTTCTTGAAAACACCCTCTTTGCCAGCGTCAGATGATTGCTTCTCCTCCACCTTTCTTTCGCCAGATTCAGGCCTGAGAACAATGTACATCTTCTGCACATCATCTACACTGTGGGCTTCTTCTTGATTCACCTTTGGCCTGTAGAAGAAAAATATCTCCCCCTTTCCTGTACATTCCAAACTCATTGTAGTAACACGAACAATTATGTCACCCCGCCCAAAATTATTAATTCCCAAAACCAACAGCAATTTAAAATACAGAACATAAATTCTTGACTTACCTGAATCTCAACTTTGGGATCCCCTCTGGTTTTGATTTCTCCCCTTCTCCCATTCTTACTAGCTCTTTATTTCGTTAAATATCTGTGTCTGCAATGAAACATACACATTATTTCAGAAATCTGCCGGGCCTCTGGTTTATTTTAACTTGCTCAGAGGACACGTTGCTGCATGCATGGGAGACACGTGCCAGCTTTACGAGTCTTCTTAATTTATTTAATTAGTATTATGTCTGGTCCTAAGGTTCGGTCCATTTATTCTTACACAAAATGTAAGGTGTCCCCCATATAATGTAAAATAACTAGCACACCCTTAATCGCCCAATTGCATCCTGTAACGTTTAAATAATAATAATAGTAATAGCCAAACTAGGATAGAGTGGAATTATAGTTACTTGATAAGGTTGTATATTTTAATACTTCTCAAACATGTGTATATACTTGCTTGGGACATTTATAGATGGGAAAGTTGTGCCCTAACCACATTACTTTGCACTTGAGTTTTATTGAAATTAGAAAATAATTGAAGTGTTGAGAGATAATTAGGATGTGTAGGATAATACTTGATGATATTTGTCAATTCTAGATAATAAAAACCAGTTTAGATAGTAGGATGAATAAAATTTAGAAATTACCGGGTGAATGAAGAATTTGTCATGGGGAGTCAAATTTGTACAACTATGGAAATGAAAAAACTAAAACACTACATGTCAAGAATAGCCCATGTTTATAATGTGAAAGTAAATTGACAAATCTATTCTTGGGTCTCATGGATGCTTTAAAATAGATCAATTGTTTCCTTATATCTTTGATATGAATTTGTTTGTAAGTGCCCATCTTTATCCATTTTATGTTATAAATGTGTTAAGGTGCTTTCAAAGACTTTAGTTGAGGAGGATTTGGCTTTGCTAGGGTTTTCTTGCATGATTACGCTCGTGTTAGCCTTTTTGTCCTGGTCTTTTCAAGCTTTTTTCCTGTTATTATTACCATTTTTCATAGCGCTTTGGGAATTTATTCCGTCCATTTTAGGTGGCGCATTTCTTTAAAATGGCCGCTAATCACTCCGTTGCAACATCAATTGCACATGGTGGTGAAGATGGCTCCCAAGCGCATGAGGAAATTCATCTCGAAAGTGTACGACAAGGTAATGTCTCTGATTCCCCCCCGGATGTTACTATTGAGCTTTCTTTTGTTGATCCTGTTGTGCAGTTTTACCTTAACAATTGTTTAGTTGCATATTTCTATGGTCGTATTCCGTCTGAGTCTTATCTTCAAAACTGGATTAAATCCCACTGGGAGTCTCGCCAACGTTTAGGTTACTAGTGTCAGAACCTCACCAAGGGGTTTTATTTTTACTTTTCGTGAGCCTTCACAAGTTCAATTGCTTCTTGAGCATTCCGCTTGTTGGTACATTGGAAACACTTTACTTGTTTTATCACGATGGAGCCCTGATTTTAACCCAGCTAACTAGGTCTCTCTTCAAGTTCCGGTCTAGGTTGAACTTCTAGGTATTCTATTACAACTCTGGCCATTTCTGAATGATATTGTCCGCCTGGTTGGCCGTGTGATTTATCATGAGCCTGACCGTTTCTTTTATGCTCGTCTGCATGAATGGGTTTGCGTTGAGGTTGATTTAACATCTAATATGCGAGACCACATTGACATACAAGTTGGGTCCACACGTATCTCGTAGAAGATTGTCTATTTCAACCTTCCTAACACCTACTTTCACTGTCAAGCGTATGATCATCGTATTCGTGATTGTCTGTTGACCCAACATGCCAAGCCCTCGTTGCGCATACTTCATCTATTTCGCAGAAAAAACGCTGAAGGTTGGACCCAGGTTGCTAACAAGAAGGTGGCGAGCAATCCCGCCTCGAAGCTACTCGCCTCCCACTAAGCAAACCTCAACTCCTTAACCTTCCGCTTATGTTCCTGCCAAGCCTGTTCATGATACCCCTGTCATGCAGAGCTAAATCACTCTGGTTCAAAAAATAGCTGAGAAGTCAGCTGTTCTGTCATCTTCACAACGTCACTCCCAGAGCCCCTCTCGGACTCTACGGGGAACATTGGACCGACGGGCCTAAGCGCCATCCTAACTTGATGGAGCCACTTGCTTCAGACTAGTCTAGTTTTCTGTCAAATCGTTTTGGTATTTTAAATTCAGAGGATATGCTGTAGGATGGACAGGAGGAAGAACATTCCATGTCTATCTTTTCATGAATTGTCTCTCCTAGAATGTTAGAGGTCTCACATAATCCTCTTGAAAATATTCTGTGAAGCATGCTTGTCACATTATTGGTAATATTGATATTGTTTGTTTACAAGAGGTTAAGATTATTGGTTTTTTGCTTCAGACTTCCTTATCATGTATTGCTCTGAATTTTCTACATTTTTATTCCTCTCATTTGGAAGGAAAAGGTGGTGTTTCTATTTCTGTGTCACCTAGATTTTCTGCCATGATCTCTGCTACGAGGTATGATCCTGACAATAGGGCGGTTTGGGTGCTTTTTAATGATAATGGCTTTTCTTTTGGTATTGTTAATCTTTATGCCTCTAATAATGGTCCGGAAAGGATGACATTATGGCGATGGTTAGGGGATAATCTACCTTTTTCTTATTGGCTATTCTGCGGTGACTTTAATATGGTGGAACATCCCAATGAAAAATTGGGTCTTCTGTCGATGAGATGGTGCGTTGGAGAGCATGAAGCTTGGTTCTATTTCAAAAGCAGGTGGGGCATTAAAGACCCTATATTTAAAAGGCGACGAGACTTTACTTCTCAAAATTGGTTTACTTGGTCCAATTTTCGAGAAGGCTAGGCATGTGTGCTCAAACAGTTGATCATGTCATGCTTTTTGAGCACCTAGAGGAGTAGACACCAAAATTAGGTCACATTCCCTTTGACCCTCGCTCAATAACCAACCTTGACACATTTATCTAACCATGGCCCCTCTCACCCTACACTCGATATTAATTTAATTAATTTAGTTAAATTAATCCACACTTCTCACCATATCTATTATTTAATTACTCTAATTACACTCATTCCCACCCTTCCACCTCACCTAGCCACCTAACCTAGCCACCTCACCCTAAATCTATTATTAGTATGTCGCCATTATAACTAATCCAAACCTAACTAAACCCTAGAAATCAATGCCAAAACCCCATTCTGCAGAAGAAACGGTAACTCCCACGCTTACCAAGATGAATAGTGAGATCGCCAAAATAAATGCCATGATCTTCTATTTTTAGTTAACCTAGGGAATCTCGCCATAACCGACGCTTGGATCACCCCTAAACCGGCGCCGGTCATCTCAGAATCGCCGTCGGTTACCCTTAGTCCCCTTTGGCAACCTTGTGTGTGTGTGTGTGTGTGTGTGTGAGAGAGAGAGAGAGAGAGAGAGAGAGAGAGAGAGAGAGAGAGAGAGAGAGAGAGAGAGAGAGAGAGAGAGAGAGAGAGAG
The DNA here is from genome assembly GCA_018340775.1 of Taxus wallichiana var. yunnanensis. Lineage (NCBI taxonomy): Eukaryota > Viridiplantae > Streptophyta > Pinopsida > Cupressales > Taxaceae > Taxus > Taxus wallichiana. Next base: position 281,297,531 of record CM031240.1, read on the forward strand.
AGAGAGAGAGAGAGAGAGAGAGAGAGAGAGAGAGAGAGAGAGAGAGAGAGAGAGAGAGAGAGAGAGAGAGAGAGAGAGAGAGAGAGAGAGAGAGAGAGAGAGAGAGAGAGAGAGAGAGAGAGAGAGAGAGAGAGAGAGAGAGAGAGAGAGAGAGAGAGAGAGAGAGAGAGAGAGAGAGAGAGAGAGAGAGAGAGAGAGAGAGAGAGAGAGAGAGAGAGAGAGAGAGAGAGAGAGAGAGAGAGAGAGAGAGAGAGAGAGAGAGAGAGAGAGAGAGAGAGAGAGAGAGAGAGAGAGAGAGAGAGAGAGAGAGAGAGAGAGAGAGAGAGAGAGAGAGAGAGAGAGAGAGAGAGAGAGAGAGAGAGAGAGAGAGAGAGAGAGAGAGAGAGAGAGAGAGAGAGAGAGCATCACACATGCATGCGACATAAAAAGCAAGCATCTACTTTCGCATAGAATTCCAACAATTATCCATAAACCATCTAACACTCATTCCCGTATAGATGTGATCCAATCCAGAAGAAGGAGAGCACAGATAGCCCATGCAAGAGCTCCCCAACGTTTGGTGATTCCTCCACAACATCCAACCACTCATCATCATCTCCATTCTTCATTCACAAGCGTCCAGGCCCAGATTCCAAGTAAGTAGAACCTCTGCTCATCTCATTCACTTCATTAGTTCCAGTATTTTCATCCTTCACTATTGTTATTTTCTCCCACAAACACTTACCTATCTCCTTTGGTAGTATTCCCTCCATACCCCTATCAAAGCCTCGTAAAACCCCATCTAAACAACCTGGTTCCTCATTCCGACCAACCAAGCCCTTTGTGCAACCACAAAGCGGACCCAAAATCTCGTTTCTATGATATTCCCGAGAATCCCACAATAAGGCATTAGTTTGCCCTAACTGGCGCCAGTTAGTATGCAGTATATTGGCCTAATACCCCCATTTTCCAACTCAACCTATAAGCTCATCTTGGCTCCACCTAAACCCTATTAGATCTACCCACTGGCCTGATATCCCACCTAGACCTCATAAATACCTCACTCTCCCTATCAACTTGAAAAGCATCCTCCAGACCTCTATTCTTGACCCTTTGTCATTGTCAGTGACCGGCGTCGGTCACCCATAACCGGCACAGGTTACCCCTAGACCAACATCGATCTTTGTATCTGCCATACATCCCAGAACAACAACCTACCTACATGTTCCTGAATTACCCATAATTACCTGTGACCTTCCTCGGACTCTGTTAGACTGCAGAAACCCATAACCATTTCCCGACCCTCTGGATCTTATTTTAACTTAGCATGTTAGATTAGATCTTTCTTATTTTGTTTTTACATGAGATGCCTAAATCATATTGATTACAATAGGACACCATCGACTTTATTTCTCGCATTAAAATTGTTAAAACAAGTGGATTGACAACCTTCTAGGAAGTACCACACTTCCCGACTCTAGAACACGTTGGGCGAGTCCACTTTGCATATATTGTTTAACTCTTTCTGGTGGTCTTGTTTTCTATTTCAGGTAGTTCCTCCCAGCCAAAAGGAATCTCTCATGGTCAATTGTGGATTGAGGAGTCAACACGCGCGCAACAACCTTCAACCATCTCCAACAGGTATTCCTCCTAGCCCATTACCCTTATTTGTTTCCTCAATTTCCTAGAAACGTCTAAGAATCAGGTGAAACATTTTGGCACACCTGGTGGGACCCATTCGGGGTTCCTTGCATTTTCTTCATTCCTAGGGAAAAGTTGTATGTTTGTTTCCTTTCAAAAGGTTCTCACATTAAATTTCTCCCTTGGAATCTTCTCTTCTTTCTATTGTCTCAAAACAATCGTGTTTTGGTGCTCTAAAAAGAACTCTTCTTTTCTTTCATTTGTACTGCATTAGTGAAAGATCATCTTCTCTCCTATTCATCATTTTTGTGTCATCAAATTTCATATTTCGATTTGGGCTTAAAATTAACCACATTTCATTCTGCTTTATTGCATTAGTGAACATTAAATGAGGGAAACCTATACGCTGGAAGTCATGCCCAGCTGATGGTTGATAAACAAATGAACCGTAGAAAGCACACTCTCTCGTATTTTTGAATCTTACCAAAGCGCACCAAATTTAAATTAACACATCTTTCTTAAACAATATCCTTCCTGGGAATGCCTGCCAATGATCACACTGATAAGAGGATTGTCGGGTACTCCCACTGTTACTTCGCCAAGTCATATCTCAAAAGAGGACATCCCCCCCACCATAACATTCTTGAAACCTCTCCGTGTAGATCTCTTTCTTCGTAGGAAGCCTTCCTCACCAAAAAAATTTGTTCTACAATTCATGTGTCAGTCTTCTAAATAGCATAAGCTAAACAAACATAATAGATAGTACACTCCTAAGATCACATTTTTCTTAGTGTTTCTGCTTGACTTGTGTTTTGAGGTGAGAGGACACGTTTCTTCATCTTTTTATTTCTCCTATACACTCCTCATCATCGTTGGTGTATTCCGACTTCATCTGAGTGTTCCCCTGGGCCCCATTCTTCATCATTCTAGAATTTAGGTTTGATTCCACACTTGATATTAAACTACAACCACTTTTCTTCATCTCTGTTTCAATTTCATAAGTAACCGGTGTCGGTCACGTAATCATCATCGGTTACCCTCGACCGTCATCGTTTTTACCCAACCGCGTTGGTTTATAGTCCTTTTGGTTAACCTACCTAAAAGGGATGTGGTTTATCTTCTTTGCTATTAAGAGTTCTATCATTGGCCATACCTTCCTTATTTTGATGAACATTCACTCTGCATCTCATTTTTCTAGAAATTATGAGGTTGTTGCCTCATTCGACAAACTATTATTTTCTTATAAGAACGACACATCGGTTTACCCTAACCAGGCATCAATTTACCCTAACCGTTTACCATCGGTTAACTTTGTGATGTTTTCTAGCTTGCATATTGACCTAATCCACTTACCACTACTTGTTTTCCTACTTCTGCTGTGTTCTATGTCATTCAAATAGAATACAGTCTTACCAGATTAGTCCTTGTCCACATGGTGCTAACTTCGTAGTAAGACAAACACTCTCATATTTCATGCTAGTCGTCAACCACTCCCACCTAGCCCTTCGCCACCTTCCATTCTATCACCCATGGATCCTAACCAACCTATCACCATCGCCACTGGTGGCAAGGAGTTCACTGGCTCCTTGATCGAACCCCATTGCCTTATAGTTCTATTTATCTCACTCATCCACCTGAGATGCTTCGGGTTAGTTGATATACGGCATGCCCGTATCTATCCCTCGACTCTTGTACCTCTTCTGCTGCGTCAGCTCCACCGGATTCTACCTTGCTTGTGCCTACCTCACCCCGGTTGTTTTGCGATTTAGCCCCTCACCCATTATGACCGCCGTATCTACCACCTCCGTTGCACTCGTGGTATCCACTATACCGTTGTCCACCATCCACAACACAACCTCATTTCTACACTCGTTATCTCACATATACCCATAACAACACAACCACCCGTGGTGTTGGTGACCCCTACCCCATTTCAAAACATCATTCTCTCCATTCCACAGACCTTACCTCCCATCGCTACTAGAGTCACTTTGACCATTTCACCCACTTATACATATTACCAGCAGCCCCTGGTTTCTTCTATCATTCCTTCCGGTATGTGCCCCCTATCTCAATCCCTCACCCACAACCTCCTTATTCGGCATCACCATATACTGGAATGCCACCTCCATCATATATCCAACACCAACCCTCTTACGCTACGGAGGTATCACCCATCATAACCAACTAATGACCTAATCAATTTGATGATGGAAAAGATGTAGACTCTAGAAGCATCCGTATCTAGCTCACACAACTCTCTCACCTACGATGAAATTTGTAATGGGCCCATCCACCCCTCCATTCCTATTAGTCCATATCCTGTGCATTGGGAGATGCCTAAATTTAACCTCTTCAAAAACAAGGAGGACCCAAACAACATTTGTGGTCTTTCAAACATAGGTGTACTGATCACTCATGATGATGCTTTGCTTTTGAGAACCTTCCCCATGTCTCTAACTGGACCCACATTAGACTAGTATAGTGGGTTACCTAGACACTCTATCTACTCATTCAATTAGGTAGCCCAAGCCTTCTTGGATCACTTCTCGATTAACATTGTTAAGAAGGTTACCATGACCGACCTCTACTCTACATGCCAATATGAGGATGAATCTATCGCAAATTTTGTTGCTCGTTGGCATAGCCTAATCAATCAACTCACATTCCAACTACCACAAACCAAACTCATTGAGCTCTTTACGCATGCTTGTGCTAGACATATTTCATCGACCATATAGGTGTAGACATTCCGCACTTTCGATGAGGCATTCACCATGGCATGGAAGCTAGAGATCCGTGCCATCGAAGAAAAGAAAATCCAACTCCGAAATAAGAATGCTACATTTAAATTGAATGATACATCTTCTTCTTCAAAACCACAAAATAGTTATTCCAAAGATAAGGGAACCGCCAACATGGTGGTACTCAAGGCCGGTCCGGATCATCCATCAAATCAAGATAAACCTTCATCTAATCTCTCCCCTATCCATACTTTTCAATTTAGATGGGAACAACGGAAATACACTCTAATCGGGGAGCCCTACTCTTCTGTTTTAGAAAATATCATCAAGGCCAGTGCTATCACCCTTCCACCGATAAAGCCACATACTGGCTTTGATCCTACTCACCCCACACCTTCCTAGTACAAGGAGAACGACTTCTTCAACTATCATCGAGTAAAAGGTCATAGTGATGGCAATTGTATCACTTTTAAGAACATTGTCCAGGAAATGTTGGAAAACGGCGAGCTAGTTTTGGATAACCCTAATGCACTTGCCAACCAAAACCTACACATTTTTAAGAAACTATTTCCTAATCACGCCCCCTCTTCTGATCAAACTAGGGAGATCTCAAATAATGATAGCAATACCCGTGAGGTCCATGCTATTTTTAGTGATGTACTAGTTGTTTCTCACTTACTTCTTGTTCCATCCATAGAGGAAATCTTAGCCCGAAGTCCTCCACCCACACAAGAACCTAGTTCACCTATTCCTCCACCCATAGAGGAACCCTCGTTCGACTCCTTCCTCACCTGTAAAAGAGCCTTATGTTAACATCGAGACTCCTTTACATCCGGATCCTCCACCTAGCGAGTTGTCATCAGCAATACCTCTCGACCCACCGGAGACACTTGTTCATCTCCTCCACCTATCAAAGATCCAATAGAATTGTCGTTACCGCTAGGTGACCATTCTCCATCAGCCACCCAAGATCCTATTGACTTACTTTTGGCTCTCTTACCCACAGAGGCTGAAGCTAGCAATTTCCCTATTTCTCAAACACATTTTATGGGAATCACCATTCGATCCACACTGACCTCACCTACAGTGGTACCATTCTCACGCTTAGCTGATCACCTGGATTATGTTGATAGAGCCTTGCTTTGGGGGCGTCTTCTCCTACTTGCCTCCACCCAAATGTAATTATCACTCATGAGACACTTCTACCATCTATCCTAAGGTGTTCCAACCACCCAAACCTCACATAACTATACCTCTTGGAACATCCTCTTTTTCATCATCTTCATCCATGCCCGATCCTTTTCTCACTAGCCAATGTATTCCCATTAGTACCTTAGGGGTCACACCGACATCAAACCTTACCCATCCCCCTATTAAACTAGATTTGGCCACATCTTCTCGGACATCCACCGAACCCACTCTTATGCCTAAAAGGAAAACCACACCTTCTAGGCCGCATACACCGACCTCGCCTACCACACCTTTGTCACCTTCACCTCTACCGTCCATCCTAGGACCTCACCCCTCGACCCTTGCCAAACAACCTCCCGCCAACAGTAAACCCAAAACCCACATAACACCTTCATCACGACCCGCTAATGTGCCCAAACAACCCACATAACCCTCACTATTACATGTAGCCTCTTTACCTCCTATACCCCCACTTCCTTCCATAGTTTCATCATTACCTATCACACTCCCCTCCCTCCTACCTACACCTCTGGTACCGTCTACCTCTACCGTCCCGCAGTTATCCTCGTGGGTAACTCATCCTCTACCTCCATCCACATTTCCATCCACATCATGCACTACTTCTTCTTCCCTTCCAAAGAAGGTGCAACCAACGTTAAAAACCCCACTACCCACACTAAAAATGACCAAACCTAGTTACCCCCTCCATTATCACTTCCCCTATTATTTCTTTACCAAGAAGGTACAACCCAAACCCAAGACAACACCACACCCAAAACTTGCCACTCAAACCCCTTCTCTTCATGACCCCACAACTGTGACGCATCCCCACCGTAATTACTTTTCTTACCTAAACCTACATTTACATCACATTGTGATCCCCTGGCAGGATCATACGCCATCATCTTAGCTAATCTCTTGGAGACCTCTGTTATCACGCTTCCACCTCTTCGGCCTTACGACCCCTCAAACCTAAACCACATGGGTTTGATGATACCAAAATTTTTGCTTACCATCGCATGTGCCAGACACGATGTTGAGAACTGTAAGGCGTTAAAAGTAGCCCTCATCCAATTATGTCCCCCAAACAAGATTTGATAACGATGATCTACTCGATGAGGAACCCATTCCACCTTCACTAGTTGCCCCACCTATTCTGCTAGTACCTACACCTCAACCTCCATCTCCACCTCCACAACCTTTTTATCCACCCCAAAGTTTGAAATCAACATGGTTCGTATCAGAGAACTCACCAAACCTCCACCCAAATTCCAGTGTTTCCAACTCATTTCACAAGGCTCTTACCCACCTCTTGGTTTTTCCCTTCTTGCCATTACACCTTCCATGGAAAACCATCCCCACCTACCTCTCATCCTCAAATCAACATGGTTCATGTTGCTACTCATGCTCAGAAGGACAAAGGAAAGGAAAAAGCAACCGACCCACCAACCAACCATATACCCAACATACCATCTACACCCACACCTAAATTCATTATCCATGGCCCCGCATATCCTATTTCTAATGGGGTTACACACACGTGTGATGCTCAAACAACTACACCAATCTTCCCTGAAGATGTCCCTATATGACCTCATCCAAACCTCATAATCTCATCGCTAGGCTCTCATGGAGGTTCTTCAGTCTATTGAGGTTTAACCAATGACCCTACACCTATCACCTCCATTATTACACCTCATCATCTGCTTCTCTCACCAAACCACCACCTTCTTCCACACCTCCACCTATTCACCAAATAGCCACCCTCAGCTTCTCGAGACGAGGAGATTGCGCCTCACTAAACAGATGACCTCCATCCTGCACTTTTCATCTCTTCATATCGATAATATACTTGTATGACATGTTATGATCGATGGGGGCGCTAGCATTAATATCATATCCTCCCATGCATTCAACCAAATGCGCATACCTGAAAATTACATGCATAAACACCCCATCATGTTACGTTCATTTAATGACGCTATCACTTCTACGCTTGGCATTGTCATCCTCCATGTTTGCGTGGGCCCCCATACTATTTCAAGTTATTCTACGTTTTGAGGGGAGTTTCAATATAACCTGTTGCTTGGTAGACCCTGGATTCATGTCATGGGTTGTGTTCCTTCCACTTTGCATCATTGTGTAAAGTTTGAGCATGAAGGACATACCTATACCATTCCAGCTGACCCATCACCTTTTAAAACTTCTGCAACATGCTTTACCGACCCAATGATGTACTTGTGCCCATTAAGTTTCCACCTACCTTCGTGACCACTTCTTCTGCACCCACACCTCCATCCACTAGTGAGTCGCATTACCCAAACCATACCTACTTCTTCCATTCCTACCACCGCCGCAACCTCCACACCGACCCATTAGTCTCTCAATCGCTAGTTCCACCTCCGGTCACCCTCCTAATACTTCATCTATTCCAACTACCCACATATCAATCACTGATGCTTTAGAGGGAATTTTTCAACGCCTCATTCTAGGGGAGTATTCACTATATAGCATCAACACGTTCCTTACTCCACAAGAATATGGGAATCTTAATCAACACCCTCACTATGATCACCGCATTGGTGAACATCTTCTTTATGGTCCTCCTCACCTTCACACCAATCTCACCTATGGGGACTTGATACTTCTGCCTATACACCGAACCACCATCATAAACCCGACCCTTCTCTCGTTGACCTTCATTCGCTCACTTACTGTCACTTTTCCCACACCTTCCTAAATCGCTGTACATGGAAAGGTTTTGGTTTTAGATTTTATGAACAAGGTCGTCACACTGTTATCCCATGTACTACCCGTAAACACAATGACCACAATGGTATCGGCTTTCCCGAACCACCTACCAAGAAGACCCGCATTGACCTCATCGAGAATATTGACCCTTCTCCACCTTCTTCACCTGCTCCACTTTCACCTTCTTCACCACCTTCACCGACGGAGTCAATGGACCCAAAATCCATCCCTCCTAACTTTTTTTTTTTTTTCATAAACATCATTTCCTTGGGACCTTTGACTTATCAACGCGATGGTGAGGCCCCTTCTTCTCTTCCCTTCATGTATCCTGAAATGATTGATGACGACACACCTTCTTTCAACGTCGTTCAATGTCAGGATGATGAGTCCATACTCACCTACTTGGGTGCTGAAGACTCTTACATTCACCGGTCATTACCTTCTGAGACATAAACCATGTTGAATGAATCGACTATTAAAGTCAACATCCACACTCAAGATGACCCACACATTCTAAAGATCAGCCAATATTTAGATGCCACTGAATAGGAAGCCATCACTTCTTTCTTAAAAATCATAACCATGATTTCACTTGGTCTTATGCTGACATGTCTGGTATTGACCCCACCATTATGGTCCACAATATCGTAACCATACCCGATGCCAAACCCGTGAAACAAAATTTGAGGAAAATGCACCCTCGCATTGCTCTTCTGGTCAAATAAGAACTTCAGCACCTTCTCTCTATTTCCTTCATCTTACCCATTGATTATCCCCAATGGATTTCTAACATTGTCCCTATCACTAAGGTGATAGGGGGACTTCACATTTACACAAATTTCCGTGATCTCAACCTCATTTTCTTGAAAGATGACTTTCCCCTACTTGTCATTGATCAGCTTGTGGATCTTACCACTGGTCATGAGATGCTATCACTCATGGATGGCTTCTCGGGTTATAACCAAATCTTGCTTGCCCTAGAGGATCAACACAAAACCACATTCATCACCCCTTGGGGGACTTTCTACTATAGAGTCATGCCTTTCGGCCTTAAAAACGTGGGTGCTACATATCAACGGGCTATGACTTACATCTTCCATGACATCATTCACCATATATTGGAAGATTATGTAGATGATCTTCTCGCCAAATCTAAATGCCGCGCCGATCACCTCACTGTCTTAAAAACCATTTTTGACCCACCTTCATTAAATATTGCATTCACCTTTAACCCAAGAAATGTGTCTTCATTTTTCTCTCAGGAAAACTCCTAGGGTTTATCGTTTCTTTACGTGGCATAGAGGTTGACCCTGCTAAAGTCAAGGCCATTCTTGAGATGCCTCCACCCACAACCTTCATCAACTCCGTAGTCTACAAGGTAAATTATAGTCTATTTGAAATTTCATCTGTAACTTTTCGATCATTGTCACCATTTCATCATCTTCTTAAAAAGGATGTCTCCTTCAGATGGGATGATGATTTCCATAAAGCTTTTGAGGCCCTAAAACAATACCTTCTCCAACCACCCGTACTTATTCCACCTAAAGACGATCATCCCTTCTACCATACATTTCTGCTACCGATCATTCCTTAGGGGCCATGCTCGCTCATCGTGATGAACAACATCGAGAGCAGGTGGTTTATTACATAATCCGTACTCTTCTAGACTATGAGACCCGCTACACCCATGCCAAAAAACTTTGCTTAGCCCTAGTTTTCATTGCCACTAAACTCCGCCATTACCTACTCAACCAAAAACTTACGTCGTGACCAATACCGACCCCTTACACTTCATGTATGCCAAACCTTACCAAAACCAACGTGTTGCACGTTGGCTCATGCTTCTAGCCAATTTAGACCTCGAATTCATTCATCAAAAATCTATCAAGGACTAGGCCATCACTGACCAGCTCACTGATGCATCTCTTTCCAGAGATCAACCTTCTAACTTTGATTTCCCCAATGAATCCATTGCTACTCTCTCTTTGGATGATGATACTTACCAGATGACATTATTCTTTGATGGTTCCAAATGTCAGCGTGGGGGTGGTGCAGGTGTTATCCTTATTCCTCTTGAGGGTGAACCCATGCCTTTATCATTTAAAATTGATTTCGATTGTACTAATAACATTTCTGAGTACAAAGCACTCGTATTAAGCCTTCAAATTTCCCTTTCCTTAAATGTCAAATCAATTAACATTTTTGGTGACTCTCAACTAATCGTAAACTAAGTCAACGACATTTACTAGTGTGCCGTAATGAAGAACTTCAAAAATATAAGAATCATGTTGACACCCTCTTGACCTCCTTTGATCGGTATGAACTACAAACCATTCCATGTTCCACTAACAAATTTGTAGATACCATGGCCTGTCTCGCCTCTCAGATACCTGCTTCACCCTCTGACTCTAAAATATTTGTCATAGTACAAAGGTTGCAATCACCTTCCCATTCGCACCTTGACATTAACTTTGTTGGAACTATTGAACCCAACCCATCTGACCTTTGGTATAAGCAGCTTGCAAATTACCTTTCCCTTTCCATATCACCTCCCGACCTCACACATAATGGACAACACACCTTTCTCAAAAGGGCCTCTTGTTATGTCATCATGGGTGGCCTCCTCTATAAGCGTGGATTTGATGATATCCTCCTACGATGCCTCACAAGTTCTAAAATTCCCTATACCATTAAGGAGGTTCATGATGGCATATGTGGAGGTCACTTCAGTGGCCTTGTTGTTCTAAGCGTATCCTTCACCTAGGATATTCTTGGCCAACCCTTAGCCTTGATCGCTGTGACTACGTTAAGTGTTGTATCAAATGCCAACAACATGCTAATCTCCACCATACACCTAGTCATGCCTTGCAGGTCGCTCGTGACCTTTGGCCCTTCTCTCAATGGGGTTTGGATCTCATCAAAGAAATCAATCCTCATTCTTCCCAAAGACATCAATGGATCATCACTGCTACCGAATACTATACCAAATGGGTCGAAGCCATACCTATAATTTCAACAAAAGCCGAAAAAAATATGTGAGTTTGTTAATCACCACATTATTTACCGCTTCGGTTTTCCACATCGCCTCATCACTGATAACGGGAAACAATTCAAAAACAAAACCTTACAGAAACTTTGTGATGCCTTTGACATTCAACTCAGTTTCTCATCCCCTTATTACCCACAAACCAATGGCCAAGCCGAATCTACCAATAAAACCTTGAATAAAATTCTCATGAAAGTGGTTAATGATATTGGGAAGGACTAGAAAATGGACATTCCTTTTTCTACCGTATGGGCGTATTTCGCACTAGTATTAGTCCACTTCCACGGCCGCCACCCCTTTTTCTCGGGTCTACGGTACAAAGGCCGTTTTACCTCTAGGAGTCCAGATTCCATCTCTTGTATTTCTCTCCATGACATGCTTAACGATGATGAATTTCATCAGGATCATTTAGTGTAGCTTGAATTATTAGATGAATGCCACCTTCATGCTCTCGATCATCTCCAAGTTTACCAAAAATGTATCAAACGTGCCTATGAAAAATTTGTCCATGAACGAACCTTCAAAGTTGGTGACCTTGTCCTGAAGGAAAATCAACATGTAACCAAAGTAGAAAAAATTAAATGGGGAAAATTTGCTCCTAATTGGCTTGGACCATACATCGTGACTCACACCTATGGATTAGGTGCTTATCGCTTGTCTTCTCTCGCAGAAGCTTGAACTCGAGCCCCTCAATGCCTTGCATCTTCGATCATTCTACTATTGAATTAAAGTCCTACATCACCTTTTTCCTATTTTATGCTCGTCCCTTGAGCGCCATTCATTTCCTTCATTTCATGATCCTATCCCCAACGAATAAACAAGAATCATGTGTTTATCCGTTACCTTTTACTTTATTTTAAATATGTGTACCACGGATATGCACATGGCATGATTCTCATGGATACTTTTTGTCTTCTTTAAGATGAGATCCCATGGTCGTTTTCACCTTTTCCTCTGAACAAGAATCCAATTCTTCACTATAGTCTTGTCCATGACTTAAAAGCCCAAAAATAATTTCCAAATGGGATCCAACTCCTTGAGTCAAAATTCCAATACAAAGATGAATCCCTCAAAAGGACATCTTCCTTTATCCATTCATTGCTATAAATAGACTACTCCCTTGAAGGACAACTATGTAAAACCCCAAAAAAAAAAAAAAAATCTGAGAATACGAAGCTTCCCACATCGATCGATCACTTCGTGAAGACCTCAAGGAGATAATTTTACTCATCCCATATAGACTTCTAGCATCGAACAATTTATCTAAAATAAAAGTCAATAGAAAAAGAAAACTTTTTCATCATGGACTCACCTATCGTTATATTGGATCTCTTGCAACAAGGCATGCTACCTTATACCATATAACCTAACCATTTTTCACCTCTTCACCCCTTTATCACTTCCATTTCATATCGCCTCAAGGGACCTGCTAAAGATGTGACATTTTGTGATCATGTGACTTTCTTCACCTTTAGAATAATCAATCATGCAATGTCTTTAGGGTCTTACGTTCCCAGCCTATCTAAGGTATTGTCAACTTGTTATGATCCTTACCAATTAGGTGGCTCTCTTACCTCCTCTTATCTTTTCAACTTCTTCATTACTTATTGATTATCCTATACAGGACTAGACCCTCGACACTTATCTCTTGGGAATTCCTTATTTCACCTATAATGCACCCAAACCTAAATGACCTTAACTCAATCATGCCTATGACCTAGAATCAAACATACCTATAACCTAACGACCCATTCTTCTACCTCCTCATATTCTTCCCTAGCTTATGGGAGAACTACATTGGCTTGAGGTCTCTTTTCACTTTGGGACTATGTAGGAAGCACTTCGAGGGCATGGGGCCCTTGAAGGTTAGATCGGCCACCTTCTCACCCTACCCAATTTCCCCTCTTTACCCTTCCCAACTTTCCCCATTTTACCAAGATTTCCCGTTTATATCAAAAAATGGAAATAAAACCATGTTCACATCAATTAAACTATATATACTTACCACACATTCACATAACCTTTACCACTTAAATTATTTCACATTTTCATACATAACCATATTTGGACATCATATGTATTTATATCAACATTTATTACCAAAACATTCAAATTATAACCATGCCTATGACTCCGATTCAACCATCCCTCTCGATCCATGCCTATGACCGACTCGACCCATACCTATGACCTGACTCGATCCATGCCTATAACCTGACTCGATCCATGCCTATGACCTAACTCCATCATGCACAACACATGTAGTTTCCATCCATATCACAACAAAATCAAAGTTCTCATAGCACCAATAAGTCATCGAATCTCATCCATCTCATCATATACAAATAGGTGTGTATCCATACGGTATACACGATATCAAAATAATGTGCATATCTCCAATCATCGGCACAGCCGATACCCAATGTAAAATATCGTTGACACGTAGGCCGATATCATGTATACAATAAAATAATACAAAATCTCTTCAAGACGCGAAGCCAGTATCATCATCAAAAGCTCAAAAACTCTCATGTACATCCTCACTATATTTGGCATGTAGGCCAGCATATATCCACAATACAAACATCTACAAAAAGGAGCACAGAGCTATCGGACATCTCCATGCCGAGTATCCATCATCTCTGTCTCACTTGTCTCCTCCTCCTGGCCCCTATGCGGTGTCCCACTAACAAAAATGGTGTGTCCAGCCTCTTAAGGCCCTACATCTCGGAGATGGCCTCCGTGCGCTGGTCGCCTCACCACGACCACTGTCCATGGGCTCACCGGCCCCCTGTGCTCTCCTCACTATGAGTGTGGGTGTTCCTCCTCTCACTCGAGGCTGCTTGAGCTCAGTACTCGACATATGACTGAATGTAAATCCGGCCTCTAGCAGGTGATCATGATAATATCTCACCTCGCATAAGGAATCTCTTAGTAGGCCTTAGTAGTCTTGTCGAGGTAGTGCCATCGGCCTCGACCTTGACCCCACCCTCGCCCACATAATGGGACCCTATCCATGAACCGGTGGTGGTGCCACCGGCCCCGGACATTGTGCCTGTATCTAGGTATGAAGGGCCACTACTATTTGTGTGTGCATCTTTGTGACTACCTACCCACCGTAACCTGTCACCCATCCCTACGCTTTGGCCAGCCAATGGGCCTACAACTATCACCTATGCCTCGAAGGGTGGCTACCTATACCTACTCTCCATCTTCCCCCTCCCCATCTCCCTCCTCTCCATCTCCACCCTATGCAGGTCCTTGTCCCTGTGCTCCCCGAGCTGTAGTGTGGCCACTGTGTCTATAATGTAACAACTTGTGCCTGACTGCACGCTGTCGGATGCCCCTGCATGATCCCCAATTGGGTCACTAAGGTACCACTTGCCCCTCGTAGGGCGTCTCTCTACATGGTGATCGTGGCTAAATCTGCTGCCCGGCCTTGGTGGTACTGCTCTCAACTGTGCTACCCACCACTATCTATAACCATCTGCTACCCTGTCATCATCGATTTGCACATCAACGGCTACTCCTCCTTCCCGATTGGCATTGTAGGTCAAGGTGGAGACATCGGCCTCTCCACATCATCCCTCCTATACTGTGGGAAGGGTGGGGGTATATCCTATCGTAGCCTAAACTATCGTTTGACATGGTCTATGGGTATCATCTCATGTTCCCCACTCGACACCCCTCTATCCACCAAATATGTATCCCATCCAACTCCTTTTCCATCCGTCTCAGTATGAGGGGAAGCCCACATATGGTCTCAAATGATGTACACTCTAGAAAATCCCTCCAAGTAACACTGTAGTATGCTACATAATGTGTAGCCCTCATGCCTCGGTGCTCTTCCATCGCTAGTACCCACCGCCTGTACCCTACCTGCAGTAACCTCCTCAAATGCATCACTTCGGGGCATACTAACTGGTCACACACATACAATGTGCTCATATGCCAAGTAGTGAAATAGAAATGTGTAGCATAGGCTAAATCACCGTAGCTTACCCGTACGCCCATAAGCTCCTTTATAGCTAAACTAAATATGTAGGTACCCTTTCAAACTAGGTCTTGTCTATCACCATGTCATGTGCAACACCCCATCATGACTGTGGGAACCATCCACCCTCTACATCTGGTAGTGCAAAACAACACACTACCTCCATCAACAATACCACCAACCTCATCTCCTTGGGGTGGGCTCTGTACATCACTCCATAGCTCATACTTGCGATATGGATCCATAAATATGTCACAACCTCACCATACACCTCTTTGGTGCCAATAACTCCTCGGATGCCTCTGAGGAGATTGAATATACCCGCATCCCCACTATCGGTAACCGCATGATCTTGTACACATCCTCAGGGTGATCGTGAGCTCACCCGTCAAGTAAATGAAATGTATTAGTTTCCGAGTCCCATCTATCGATGAGGGAAACCATCAAACTAGCCTCCCGGACTACATGCCAAAGCAGTGTCTAACTCCAATCAGACCCACCTCTGCCACATGACGCCACTCCTCATATGTCGTGCTCGCTCATACCTCCACCAAGTAGTGGTGGCACCCATCCTTCATGCATAACTCGGCCCCTCACTTGCATCCAACAAAACGATCACATTATTAAACACTTACCCATATCTACAACATTTACCTTTACCATTGACCCCAAATTCCACCAAACCTATCTACCCATGCCCGAACCTTCACCTTTTACCTTTCCCTTTGACCCCACATTCGACCTAACCTACTTACCCACACCCATACCTTTGACAATACACTTTACCTATCAATCCATACCCTTCCCTCTCTACCTATACCCTTGCCTATCTCTCATACCCACTTCATTTACCTTTTGTTTTGCTTGTGTTTATCCATGTGTGGACCGTAGTACCCTCATCATTGACCGACCCTAGACTAACCTCAACCAACATCGGTCACCTCCTTGTGGATCGATTCGGTCCACACCCACCGACGCCGGCCATAGAGGACCGACGTCGGTCACTATCGTGGCGACCACGGCGTGACCACTGCGATCCTAAACCCTCTTTCTCTCCACACTTCTCGTCCTACTCACCCATTTCTCCCACAAACCCCTCAATCACTTCCCACCCCTCCTTTACCTATATCCTACCCTTCCCCTTCTCATTTCCTCAATTTTCCTCACACATTCAAATTTAAAATTCCCCCAAAAACCCCATTTCTCACATACCCAAATTCTTCCCAATTTAACTAAACAAACAACAATAGGATTTAGATCTTACCTCATCCCACTGCCGTTGATGTGGTGGCACCTCAGGCTACTACATTGGTCCACCT
Source organism: Taxus wallichiana var. yunnanensis (assembly GCA_018340775.1). Classification (NCBI taxonomy): domain Eukaryota; kingdom Viridiplantae; phylum Streptophyta; class Pinopsida; order Cupressales; family Taxaceae; genus Taxus; species Taxus wallichiana. The sequence goes on from CM031240.1 coordinate 281,314,196, forward strand.
GATCCCTCTCCTACCTTTGACATCATCGAATGCTCTTTGAATCTCCAACCAATCAAATCCAACGCCCCACTCTCATGACCCCACCAATCAATCCACACTCACCACCTACATGGCTAGAAAACTCAACTCTATGAGGACTACTCGGTTGCTTTTCTTCCTCCCTTTCTCTCTCTTGTCATTTTCTACTCTTTTGCACATCACTAATGACTTTCAAAAATGTAGACTTTTTTATTTTTATAATCCTCTCGACTTGACTGGTGACGGTTTCCCCTTGACCGACGATGGTCATGTGCCCTAGCAGACCACCACCGTCGGTTCTTCTAGACCAACCTCGGTTAATCCCGACCGATGTTAGTTACCTTGCATAGTCTTCTTACCAACCTTTACTCCTAATTTTCTTGCTTAACTCCTTTTCTACCTCATCCACACCTAACTTGACCACTTTACTTTCTCCTCCTACCCTCAGCCTTTACCACCTCACCTCATCATCATTTGGGGCCTCATTATTTTAGCCATGCTTTGGCCGTTCTCATACCATGACCTATCTACCTTAACCTGGACCATTGTTTGTGACTACTGAACCTTTGTGCTCGATATACCTTGTGACGCTGTTATCCGTGTTATTTAACCTAATAACCTTACCTTGTATATTACCGTGATGTATATCCTTACCCCACCTTGGTGTCTCGAACATACCTAAACATTCTTACACCGACCACGTTGTGTTTTCGACCATATCATATACCTTGGATACTGGACTCATTTCAACCTTGTTTGGAAATCACTATCGACCTTAGATGATGTAGAGTTTGCAAGCTCTTTAACCAGTATATCGTGCCGTAGTTTTATATGTGTGCGTGTGTTTACTCGCCACTACCTTTGACCTGGCCCATTTACCCTGTTTGCCTAATTTGACATTTACCCCGTTATCTCATTATTCACCCATATTCCTCACATTCAATTTTATCAAACCCCTCACCGATTTGATTTGGCACCTCATCAATTCATGGTTTGAGGGGATCACCTTCATCCACACATGGGGCAACCACATCTTATTTTTGTCATCATCGCTTACCAATACAAGTAACAAAAAAAAGGGAAAAATGTAGACACCAAAATTAGGTCACATTCCCTTTGACCCCTCGCACAATAACCAACCTTGACACATTTATCTAACCATGGCCCCTCTCACCCCACACTATCGATATTAATTTAATTAATTTAATTAAATTAATCCATACTTCTCACCATATCTATTATTTAATTACCCTAATTAAACTAATTCCCACCCCTCCACCTCACTTATCCACCTCACCTAGCCACCTCACCCTAAATCTATTCTTAGTATGTTGCTATAACTAATCTAAACCTAACTAAACCCTAGAAATCAATGCCTAAACCCCATTCCCGCATAAGAAATGGTAACTCCCGATCCTTCTCGGATGAATAGTGAGATCGGCCAAAATCAATGCCATGATCTCCTATTTTTAGTTAACCTAGGGAATCCCACCATAACCGATGCCCGTAACCTCTGCCGGTTACCCTTAATCCCCTTTTTCAACCTTATTCTTGAGGTTGGTAGATTGGGAGGGAGGGAGGAGAGAGAGAGAACACAACACACATGCATGCGATGAAAGAAAACATCTACTCTCACACAGAAGTCCAACAATCATCCAACAACCATCTAACACTCATTCATGCATAGATCTGATCCAATCCACCAAGAAGGAGAGCATAGGAAGCCCATGCAAGAGCTCCCCAATGTTTGGTGATTCCTCCACAAGCATCCAACCACTCATCATCATCTCCATTCTTCATTCACAAGCATCCAGGCCCAAGATTCCAAGTAAGTAGAACCTCTACTCATCTCATTCACTTCATTAGTTCCAGTATTTTCATCCTTCTCTATTGTTATTTTCTCCCACAACCACTTACCTATCTCCTTTGGTAGCATTCCCTCCATACCCCTATCAAAGCCTCACAAAACCCCATTTAAACAACCTAGTTCCTCATTCTGACCAACCAAGCCCTTTGTGTAAACACAAAGCGGACCCAAAAACTCATTATGTGATATTCCTAGAATCCCACAGAATGCGACATCGGTTTTCCCTAATCGGCACCAGTTAGCTTTGTAGTATATTGGCCTCATACCCCCATTTTCCAACTCAACCTATAATCTCATCCTGGCTCCACCTAAATCCTATTAGATCTACCCAATGGCCTGATATCCCACCTAGACCTCATAAATACCTCACTCAGCTCCCTATCAACTTGAAAAGCATCTTTAGACCTCTCATTCTTGACCCTCTATCATTTTCGGTGACCGGCCTCGGTCACTTGTAATCGACACAGTTACCCCTAGACCGACATCGGTCTCTGTATCTGCCATACAGCCCAAAACAACAACCTACCTACATGTTCCTGAGCTACCCATAATTTCCTGTGACCTTCCTCAGACCTCTGTTAGACTGCGAAACCTAGAACCATTTCCCCGACCCCTGGATCTTATTTTAATTTAGCATGTTAGATTGGATATTTCTTATTGTGTTTTTACATGAGATGCCTAAATCATATTGATTACAATAAGACAACACCGAATTTATTTCTCGCATTAAAATTGTTAAAACAATGGATTGACAACCTTCTAGGAAGTACCACACTTCTCGGTTCTAGCATATGTTAGGCAGTCCACTACATATACTATTTAAATATTTCGGTGGTCTTGTTTTCTATTTCGGGTAGTTCCTCCCTACCGAAAGGAAGCTCTCACAGTCATTTGTGGATCGAGGAGTCAACAGGCACGCAACAACCTTCAACCATCTTCAACAGGTATTCCTCCTAGCCCATTACCCTTATTTGTTTTGTCAAATTTCCTAGAAACGCGTCTAAGAATCGGGTGAAACACTAGGTTTTGTCTTTGGTGTCCAACAATCAATATCCTATCACCACGTGGCCTAATATTCTTACAGCTCGTAGGATCATAGTCGATATCTTTCACGATTACTTGGGATGGGGCATCTATTAAAAATCCTAGCACACAATTTTATATGAATGTATCCTTGTTGCGTCATCTAGGGGTTTTGGCGTACATTGCCCAAGTCTGGAATATGGCGCCATGTCCTCCTTATGCTACCAAGTTGGATTTCCTAGTGGAATGACGCTATTCAACGCACTGCCAAGTTTCTTCGCCACTTTGGAAAACAAGTGGCACGGGTCCATAAGCATGTTGACGAGGCTCTCCAATAGGAGTTCCAGTGCATAACTTGATTTCTCAAGCTCTAACCGTTTGACACCATTGTTCAAGTTCAAGCTGCTAAGATTTGACATCAGCTCAAGGTTATTGAACAACATAGAGCCAAAGGAGCCCAGATCGGGCTCACTTGCAGTGGTTGAAGACTGGTGATAGGGCCTCAAAAGGGTTCTTCAAAATTCTTAGAGCTCGGAATGTCAAGGAGCAAATCAAAGTTGTCTAGCTTGCCCATGCTTGCATCACTGCCCTGCCAGAAATTTCTTCTACCTTTGTTGACCATTATACTCTTGTCTTTCAAGTGCAGGAGCCTTGTTGAAAGCACTACCACTCTGCATCAATGTATTGAAGTGGTTCCCTGTAAGCTTAGCCTGTAGGATCGAAAGCATTGTGATGCTTCTCTTTCTCTGGAGGAGCTTCATAATGCCCTTCTTTGTCTTGTGGATGAAAAATCTCCTAGGTTTGGATGGGTTTCCTTGTGAATTTTACAAGGCAAAGCATGGCACATTGTTGGGCCCGATCTCTTATAGGTTTATCAGGAAGCCCTACAATCATGATCCCTTGGGAACTATATTAATAAAGGTAATATCAAATTCATCCCCAAGGTTGGTAATTGAGCTCATTACCAACTGGTGAGCCCATAACACTTCTTAATGTTTCTTATAAGATTCTAGCGAAGGCTCTTGCTCTTTGGGTGGCTTCTTTGCTACCCAAAATTGTTTGACCTAAACAATCTGGTTTTGTCAAAGGCCGTTTCATTTTGGATAATCTTATTGTCATTTGGGAAGGGCTAGAATGGGCTCACACTTCTCTTCAGAAGGTGGTTTTTCTCAAAATTGATTTTGAAAAAGCTTATGACCGTATAGAATGGCCTTTCATTCTTGCCATGCTTAAAGCTTTGGGGTTTGGAGATTTCTTCCTCAATGCGGTTAGCACTCTCTTCATGATGCCTCATCTTGTCTCACCATCAATGGACACCAGTCTTTTGTTGTTGGGTTATTTTGATCGATAAGGCAAGGTTTCCCTTTGGCTCCAGCTCTTTTTGTCTGACAGTGGATGCTTTCGGTTACCTCCTTTCCAATAGAGCTTCTCAAGGGAGATTAAGAGGAATTTATCTACCTGATCATCAATCTCAACTCATCAATGCTCACTTTGTGGATGACTCTTTTCTCACTCTAGCTAAATCAAAACAAAATGTGTTGTAGGCTCTTTCTTTCTTGGATATTTTTTTGTAAAGCATCCAACTCTAAAGTTCAATTTTCCAAATCATTTTGTTTTTAAAAAAGTCCCTGGCCTATGCCCGAATGGTTGGCGGCCTATCCTTGGCATTGGATTCAATGAGGAGAACAATTCCACTTTCGGAGAATTCCCTTTGCCTTCGACAACAAGTCCTCCACCTTGCGACAATTTGTGGTTGATCGGGTTAAGCAAAAAGTGTAGAAATGGATCTCTCATATGTTATCTTTGGCTGGGAAGTTCTAGGTTTTCACTTAAATTATTGTTGCCACTTAGGTCTAGTATGCATCTTGACGGTGTCACTCTCGTGCCTCCTTTGAAAATTTGGCTAAGCTCTTGTGGGATTTTCTCCGGTTTAGCTCTAAACGGGTTGGTTTTCATCGTGTTTCCTGGGAGGTTTGCACTCTTCCTAGGGATTAGGGTGGCATGGGTGTTGTTGATGTCTACAGGAAGAGTATTTCTCTATACACTAAGTGGGTTGTTCGTTGTATCTAGGAAACCAAGCTTGGTAGGTTTTGTTATGACATTATATCTCTTCAGGAGCACCATATGGTAAAAAATGCTGGAAAAACATAAGATTTCATACTCTGCTAATTACTAAAGTTCCAGTTAAAATACCTGGCACCTTTGTGGTCAAAAGAATCTAGAAAGCATTTGAGATGGTCAAACCCTTCATGCGGTGGGTTGGTGATGGATTCCGAATAGGTCTCTCTTTCAATGAGCACAATCTATGGTGGTCACCTATTTTCTCTCCTGACGATCTCCCGCTTGCTGAACAACCCAACATCAAAGCAATGTGGTTAGCTCGTAAAGGCATCTCTACCATTTGGGACCTAGTTTCCTTCGGGATTGGCTTCCTTAGCTGGCCTTGAAATAGAAGTACAACTTGGCTAATTCTGATTTGCCTTCAATTTTGGCTATTCATTATTTTCTGCCCGATGTTATGCTACACAAGATGGGTCTTCAGCCACTCAAGTCTTGGTTGAAGGACTGGTATTGGAACGTGGACATTCCTCTGTTACAATACAATTCAAGAGTTATCTACTCCTTGTTATTTCCTATGTCACTAGCTTTAGATAAGTCAACACCGGATGGTCATTAAATTCTTCTCATGTCACTGGTTGAAGCATCTCCATTAGGCACTGGAACCCCTATTTGATCCGAAGCTCAATTTATTTCTTTGGTGTTTGATCTACCAGGGCTTCCCTTTAGGGGAAGGATTAAGTCATATTGGCATTCTTAATCCGGTCTGTAGTTGTTGTGGCCTATTGGATTCCTTCAAACATGTATTTTGGTTTTTCCTTGTGTGTAACATGCTTGACATTGGATTCAATCCCTTTTTTATCCATTTCACCATGAGTTTTTATTGGAAAGTTACTTTGTTTGGTGACCATGCTACTTGGCCTTCCTACATTGCTTCCCTTTGGAATTTATTTCATTATGTTATTCTGTTTCAGATTTAGAAAGCTAGGAATATTGTCTTATTTTAACATTGTACACTTTTTCGTTGAACTAACCATTAATGAAAAGGTGGCTATCTTGTCTTTTGTTCACATACAAATTCAAGCACAAGCGTAGAAGGTGGTACTAGAGTTTGCTCATCTCCAGCAGTTTCTTGATCATTGGGGGAGTGCACCCTAGACTATGAGTCGGGTTCCTCCGGATGATGATGATCGGTGGCCCCCACCACCCCAACCACCTCATAGATGCCATGGTCAATCCCGGTCACTCTAGAAGCACCCGGCCATCTCCATCACTAGCTCGCCCATGACCCTCTTCCTCTGGACTGGCTAGAGCCCGCCAAAGTGTGTGGTAAGGTGATGACTAGCTCTTCCAGTTGGGGCTCTCGCCTAGTGGGATTCCCAGTTTGGTGGCTCGCCACCCGGGTGGGGAATTATGGTTCTGCTAAATGTTGAGATGCCCGACTAGGATGGCTGGTTGCTCAATCTGCCTTCGATGAGCCGCGCTCCTTGAATTTATTCTACCATAGCATGATCCACCACCTCCTCGGGTGTTGCGGCTTCTTGTGCCTAATCTTGTTTTCTCTTGATGTAGTTTTGGGGTTCTCTCTTTTCCTATTGGCCATTTTTGTAGCCCTTTTTGGCTTGCTTTTGTTTTCCCTCTTGGTTTTTCTTTTGTCTACCCAAATGGTTTTCATTTTTTTTTGAGGTGTGAACACTGACCAACCACCCCCTTACTATGTAACACATTGTATTATTTTGTCTATAGTTTAATATAAAGTTGGTTCCGATAGTAAATTAAGACCCTAGTTATGTGTAAACTAGCACACAAAGGGGAAAACCATTGAAAATAAAGTCCAAAACGTTGAAGCACATGAATCATGGGTAAACAAGGATCAAAACATGGAGATTCAAAACCATACACATAGAATTCAAAAACTAAATATTTCGAGTACAAAGCTGGAATTGTATGACGAGAAACAAATAGGTTCCCAATGAGTTCTCAAAATAAGGGATCTAATCTAATTTCAGAACACATGATGTGGATACAAAGGTGATCAAGGAGTGTTAGTTTCATAATTCTATTAGATATCTCCCTAACCATTAGATAGATATAAATTTCTAATACTTATACCTAATATAAAGATAAGACTCCTAATAGATTCAAAAACGTGTAAACAAGGGATGGATAAAGGAAATGGGCGTAATATAATAAGAAAATGTAATAGATTAAAGAAAACATACATCTACTCTAGTCTATAACAATGAATGAACAATAAACAACATACATGTACAAGATAAAAGACTAAGAAGGGTTAAAAATACTTACATGTAGCGTGTGTAACTGTTGATTCATAATCCTCCCCAAAGACTACATCACCGAGAGAGAATTGCTATGGGTGGAGAAGGGGGAATCTCAACAAAAGTTTCTCCATTCCTAACTCACTATGGTGATCCAAATGCAAAAGAGGCAATCTCCAAGAATCCAAGTATAAAAAGTAAGTGTGAAATAGTGTGAAAATATACAAGCTATAAGTGCCTTTGTGTATGATCAAAATCATCGTTTGGTGGTGGTTTAAAAAAAAGGTGGTGGGGTATATATAACCGATGCCACATGGAAAAACCAAAAATGACACCATCACCCATGGGTGATGACATCATCCTCGGGGGAATCCTAAAGTCAAAAGGCAAAAACATGTGACATGGAGAATGTTAAGTAAATATAGGTAAATGACAAAGGTCCACAATGACTGAAAATAGGTATAATATCATGTAATAAGCATAAACAAGTAGACATAATGAGATAAATGGACATAATGGGTGTAATGTGTGAAAAAGGGATGGGGTAATAGGGTAACTATGGCATAATAGTGATATCTCTCAAATGTTGTGGTCTAGCCCACATGACCAAGTCTCGATCACACCCCAATCCTAATAGGCCCCTTACGACACCCACTCAGGAGGAAAATGCCTCAACAACCTTTGCATAAAAGAAACAATTAACAAGCATAAAAAATTAGGTGTATACTTATGCCACAATTGAAGATTAATGCATATCAAAACAGTGAAACACTATTGGTCTTAAAAAGTTTATGTAACACGTAAAATCAAAAGTAAGTGTTAAAAATTAAAGCAATAATGAAGGTGCTATAAAGAAATAAATGAACTTCACCAAATGAAATTTATGTACCTCATACTTACCTACCAATGTTGCTTGTCTTACGTATAACATGTGTGATAATTTATTGGAACCTTGAATAAGAAAGACTTAAAAGTAACACTAGAAGAAAATTAATAAAATAAGTCATAAATCACCTAGCTAGGAGGTTATATGATAGATGTAGATTAACATCAAAATGACAAAAATTTGGGGTTTGTGGTAGAAGTTGGTAGAGGTATGTGAAGTACTCCAAAATGAACAACTCACTACTATGAGTGTGGCTCAACTTATGAATTTTTTTAGGGTTTATCATTTGAATGATATAAAGGTTTAAATATTGAAGGAAAGTGGATTGAAACCAATTATAATAATTGTTACAAGTAGTAAAGGGAGGAATCCATTTTTCACTTTTCTAATTGAGATTAAGATATTATGAGCTATGAGATTACACACATTGAGAAAATTTAGTGATGATGGCAAGAGTATGAGGAGATTAATTAGGTGGCCAAGACGGGGCAGGCGATGTTGTGAATCCCATGGTAGGTATTGTTTTAAAATTGGGAATGGGTAGCTAGGATAAAAAGGGAAAAAGGTATGCCGAGGAAACTTTACCTAGCAAAATTTCCCCCAAGGATAGTTAAAATGTAGATGAGGCTGAAGTCTAGGGGGTTGGGAGCATTTTGATTTTGGAAATCATTAGGTTAAGTTTTTGAATTCAATATTGGTCATGGACCCCTGATATAAAAACTATTTCCCATGCTAGATTCACTTGATCACAACATGGTTGATGAAATTTATACTTGGGAAGATCTTTAGGATGGTGATGATATTTTGCTAGGGTGGCTATTGGTGTTAAGCCAACGGGGCCATTATAGTTTGAGAAGTTTATGTGTTTGAGTTTTAGATAATTTGAAATGAATTTTTGATGATTATGAGATATGATGGGTACTTGTTGGTTAAAATTTTATAGGTGCTACAAAGGATTAGACTATGGAGATCGGTTTATATATTGTGGTTACCCGCATTATTACGTGGGTTATTTGCACATGATATTACACAATTGTATGGCCTCAATTTTAGAGGCATTACGAAGATAATATGGATCGTATTGGATCTAGATGTTTTTCAGCCACTTGGATTTTAGGTCCAACACTTTTAGGTTGAAGGCTAGGTGAACAAATTATAGAGGCTAAAGTGACATTGTAGGATGTGCATACAATTATGGGGTTTCTTATTTAGGGTGTTTAAATGTTTTGTGTTTTTTCATCAAGCACTATAGAGAGGAGGGATTTAACATGATGAGACACATGTAGTACATGGATTATAATTTGGGCTCACTGATGGTCTTATTGAGTGTTGTATTTTTTGTGCAGATTTCAGACATCCAAAAGGGGATTGTTGGTATAGTTATGGCATGGATTTTGTGTCATAAGGTAGATGAAATAATACCTTTATTTGTATTGGTATTATGCAAAGGGAAATAGAGGTTGAAACACAGTTAAATTGGGGACAACCACATGGGTATAATTGGTGCATAACTTATACAAGATTTGTGTGAGGAAAGAGATGGTAATGAGGACCTTAAAACTTTTAGAAGCCTAGATCTATGAGTGTTTCTCGATGTATAAAACAATAGGGACACCAATATAGGTAGAAATGTATTCTCTAATGATTATATAATGGGAAATAAGCCTAGTAGTCAGGGCATAATTTGGATATTGGTGATTGGTATAGGTGAGATAAGAGAAGGTACTAAGGGGGATCTAAAGTGGGATGGTGGACCAATGGCTCGATTGGCCAACTATAATGGCTCTTGGTGAGACCTTATGGATTATAGGGTATTATGTGTAATGGGTGGGGACACACCTAGTAGATAAATTTCTATTACAATTTGGGCATCCAAATCATTTAGTACCCTACCTCTTTTAAAGTATCGATCATGACATGCTAGAGAGAGAGAGGGACCAATGGTATTAGTGCCACCATTATGACCTTATTGATTTAGGCATGCCCACAACCCAATGTTAAATGAAAATGAAATTTTGGAATATTAATTAATGCTTTATGTATTATAATAAGTTTACATAGTTAGTATTGTTGGTATGAGTAAACTCTAAATGTAATGTTAGTGAGTTGTTGTGAGTTGTTTTAACAACTCACGTATATAGGAGTTTGTGGAGAGTTTTAGGATCTTCAAAATAGGATTTCTAATCCTATATATGTGTTATGTATTCATTTGTAATAATTAATAAAGTTGTTGATTATTGTAAATCTCCTGCTACCATTTTATTTGGTATCAGAGCGAGTATGGGCTTGTGAGAACGAGTGAGGGGCAAAGACATTTCTTTCTTTCAATTGCCCTTGTGGATGAGAGACCGAGTTTTCCGAATGAGTTTATATTAATAGCAGGTCTAGAATTTAGATTTTTTTCATTGTGCTTTGTGGAGCTCAGAAGTAGGCATTGCATTTAAAAGACATCTCCATATAGTTTAGGTTGCATTGCTTGGAACATGGATTGCATTGTTCAAACCTAACTTTGCCTTGATCCACGATCTCTATGATTTTCTATCTTGGATGCATATTTAGTCTATCGTAATCACCGGTGGTGTGAAAAATTGTATTACTTCTCTTACATTTCATACTTCTACAAGGAAGGAGAATTAAGAGGAAGAGCACTAGTCTCCACTAAACAAAAGGAAATACAAGGCATTATCATATCTACCTCCTTTGATGTTGTGGGTGAAATTCCATCAGTATATCGATGCTGTGAAGATTCATTCGTCCCAGCCCATGGTACGTGTATTTCCAAAATTCTGCAGAACTTTTCCTTAAAGGTATTTGAAGAGTCAAAATCAATATACTAAGCCAACGCCCTATAAAGAGTTCGAATGAGTAATATTTTATAGGATCTACATGTCATCAACATTTTTATCATCGTATTCCAATGAATAACAACATTATTGATATTGGTCATCTTCACTGTACTAGGAAACACAATAAAATCCTTAAAGTTCTATTCATCTCCACACATTATTCTGAATTTAGATTTGTTGTGTATCTCCATGCATGCATCATCTTCATGTGCCTGATTGACTCACCTTTTCTTTCTTCCACATGTTCCTCCTATCGTATATCTAATTCTTCCTTCGATGTTGATTCATTATCACTTTGCATGTCCATATAGGTATTCGATATAAATGCTTAAACCTATTAGAATTGAGGCTTTAAATAATTGTTTGACTTAATGTTTGGTCTCCACAATTTTTTAGGATTTAGAAGGAATGCATAATCAACTAATTATAAATCCATAAAATAAATGCCAAAGATTATAGATTATAACATGCAGATTACAAAATGTAATAACATAAATTGAAAGAAAATAACAATCAAGTAAAGAGACGGTAACACCAGATTTAAGTGGGGAAAACCGAAGGTAAAAAACCCCACTAAATAAAAAATTGTATATTATTAAGAATTTATGATACAACTTTTACCCAACACTTCCACTTCACTCCTTGATCTCACGAGAGCGATTTCAGATCTCTTTCTCAATCATTCAATATAATACTATGTAATGCAATGATCATCAATGATCTTACCAATTAGATATCAATTTGGTACTAATGTAGACATTGCTCGTATAAAATCTGAGGGGATCACCCTAATCAATCTAGGGTGGGTTAATCGGTCAAGTCACTTCACTCTTAAATGTAGAAGACCATCATAATAAATTTTGATGAAAAAACTTTAAAATAATATGGGGCGTAAAGCAGTGGTATATATCCCACTTGACATTATCACCCCAACACTCCCCCTTAATGTTAAGTGGGGAAGAAGATGTAAAAAACATGTTGACATATGTTCCGTATACTAAGATGGTTAGCATCCAAAACACATGTGTTTTGTGGGTTTTTTAACTGCGGTACACTATCGGTGGGTTTGTAGTTTCACGGTACACTAAAGTAGAGTTTTACGAGTGTTTCAACTCGCAATATACTACTATAGTGTCCTGCAGACTAATACAAGCCGTGCACAATTTTTCTGCTAATTTTCTTTTCTGTGGTGTACTAAAGTGGAGTCTCGCAGGTTTTTCAATTCCGTGGTACAATACCGTAGTTTCCTACGGAATTGTGTAAGCATGAAATAACTAAAATGTATTGGGAATTTTATCAAATTCATAAGACACATGTTTTTTTGTGGTTCGAAAAAGTGTTCTAAGGATCTTATAAAAGTTGCGATATGAAAGAAATTCTAAGGACAAGTGCTTTACATATGAAGACTTATATTAGATTATGGAGCCTTTTATAAAACAAGGCATTCCCATAACTAATGCTTTCATTGGGATTTACAAGTAACTTCACATAATGTGACACATTTACTTATTACAAAATGGAGGAAGTATTGGAAGTTTTCAACATGTTGTTAAGAGGTGGCATTGTCATGCACACTCCCCTCAAGGGAAACTCTGATAGGCCCAAAAAGGCATGAAATTTGCATAACTTTACAGAACATAGTGGATTTGTGAAGATATCTACAACTTGATATTCAGTTGAATAGAACTTAAGATCAAGGAATTTCTCTCAAATAAAGTGCACATGAACTTCGATATGCTTGGTCCTTCGATGCTGAAATGGATTCTTTGCAAAATACATGCAACTCTGGTTATCACATAGAAGAGTAGTGCTTCCTTTGACACCCATATGCAGTTCATCCAACAGTCTTTTCATCCACATAGCTTCCTTTGCAGCTTCCATAACACTTCTATACCCTTCTTCAGTAGAAGAGATAAACACTGTTGGTTATTTCTTGCTACTCCAAGTGATGATAGCTGCACCCAACTTGAAAACATATATGGGTGTATACTTTCTATCGTAGCATCACCAACATAATAAGAATCACAATAACCAAATGAATGTGCATCATTAGAAGAAGAATAAAATAGACCATAATTAATTGTTCCTTTAATATATTTCAAAATTCTTTTAGCCATTTTCCAATGATACTCATAAGGTTCTTGCATAAATATTGAAACTAATCCTACTGCATAAGAAATATCAGGTCTAGTAATAGTCAAATAAATTAGACTACCAACTAGCTGCCTATACAAAGTAGGATCAAATTTAGCACAAGTTGGTTTAGGATCTAATTTAACACCAACTTCAATAGGAATGGCAATAGACTTACAATCAATCATGTTAAATCTTCTAAGAAAATTCATAGCATACTAAGATTGAGATGCAACATATACTTGTGATCTTGAAATATAACCATGCCAAGAAAGTGATTTAATAAACCTAAATCAGTCATTTCAAAACACTTGCTTTAACTTTTCTTTGATCTTAACAATTAAATTTTTATCACTGTTGGTAATCAAAAGATCATCTACATACAAAACAATAATGATAATATGATTATTTTCATACTTAACAAACAAATCATTATCATAACAATAGTTAGTGAAACCAATATCTTGAAATAAATTGTTAATTTTAGCATACCAGGCTCTAGCGGCTTTCTTAAGACCATATAAATAATTTTCAGCTTACAGACATAAAGTTCCTTTCTAGGTTCTTCAAAACCTTTAGGTTGTCTCATGTATATTTATTCTTTTAAGTCACCATTAAGAAAAGAATTTTTGACATCCATATGGTGAATTTCCTAGCCATATTGGGGAGACAATTCAAGAATAATTCTAATAATGCTCATCTTAGCTACAAGAGAAAAATTCTCAACATAGTCAAGACTAGGTTTCTGAGTGAAACCACGAGCTACCAACCTTGCCTTAATTTTTTCAATTTATCCAACATAGTTATACTTGATTTTATACAACCACTTAGATCCTTCAATTCTTCACTTAGAAAGAGGAGGGACAAGTTCCCAAGTATTATTTTTAATCAAAGCATTGTATTAATATTTCATATACGAATCCATTTATCATCTTGATAGAATTCTTCAAAAGATTATGGTTCTACCTCATATATTCTCATAAAGGCATGATAAGAACATTGACTACGAGTTAAATTTCTAAGATTAACATGATTATACTCATTAACTAGATTTTGAGAAAATTTAAAAATATTGGGATGTAATACGATTTGAGATGAATCCCCCTCAATATCCATCATATCTAGATCAGGATAATCAACCTCTTGAACTTCTATTTCCATAATGTTAGGAGAAATATTATCAGGCTCTATCTCAGGAGTAGTAGAGGAGGGTTCATGAGAAGCATCACAAAATGTCTTTTCTAAGACTTGAACGTTTCTATTTTCAACAATGTCATGCTTGAAAGGATCATAAACTCTCAAAGTACTTTAGTTTTACAACCATAGCCAAAAAAATACAAGAAAAAGGTTAAATCGAGCTTCTTCCTTTTTCTTTTGGAATGAAGATAGAAGTATGCCTACCAAATATTCGTAAGTGAGAGACATATGGTTTTTCTTTGTCCATACTTCATAAGCAATAGCTTGATGAAGAGATATAGTAGAAACTCTATTAAGAATATAGACAACAATATTCATAGCTTCAGACCATAGAAACTTTGGCACATTAGAAGCATGCATTATAGTCCTATCCATTTCTAAGACAGTCCTATTCATTCTTTTTGTAATGTCATTTCTTGTGCAGTGGAATAGGGAGTAGTCAACTCTCTCTGAATCCACATGAAATAAGGAAATCATCAAAGTTTATGCTTTGACATATTCTCCTCCATTATTAGTCCTAATTATTTTAATTTTTAGATTATAAACATTCTCAACTAGAGCTTTAAATTCTGAAACTTAGACAAGACATCAGACTTTTTCTTAATGAAGTAAGACCAATTCATTCTAGAGAAGTCATCAATAAAGAAAACAACATACAAAACACCACTGATAGAAGAAACTTCAAGTGCCCCTCTTACATCACTGTGAATCAGTTCTAATAAATGAGAAGAATTGGAATCATGATGTTTGTGAAATGGTTCAACATGTTGCTTACCATGCAAGAAACTTTCACATGTTTCATGATCATATTTCATCTTAGGGAGGACAAAAAAATATTAAGTTTAGACATTTCATACAATATTATGAAATTTACACGACCTAATATTTCATGCCAAAGATGAATATCATTCCTAGAGAAGGAAGAAAAGTAAAATTTAGACACAAAACCATCAAAGATATACAATCCATTTTTATGAATACCAAAAGCAATAATATTACTGAAATTATCTTTTGCATACCACTTATCTTGCATAAAAACCACTTTACAATTTTCTTTAGTTAGTTGAGAATAAGAGAGAAGATTATTTTTCAGTTGAGGAAAATACAATACATTCATCATTACACCATTTAAAAATCTAACATTACCACAACCTTCAAATTTAATAATGGAATTATCTCCTAGATATATGCTCTAATATTTAACTATATCTGAGAGGATACCAAGAGTGCAGAGTCATGTTCCTAGAGGCACCACTATCAGAATCCATTCATTGTCATTTGAAGCTGAGAGGGCAGTATACAAGGCAATAGATTGCTCGACAATTTTTGCATGATTTTGCTTCTAATTTTCCTTTTGAATTTTAGGCTTTCTATTCTTAGCATTCTTAACTGATTTATAAGTTTTTACTCTACAATTAGACTCTTTATGCCCAAATTTTCCACACTTGTTACAAGTGCCATTAAATTTGACTTTAAAATTCTGATTTTTCTTAGTAGAATTGAATTTGGGATTGGATTTAAATTTAGATATGATATTAGAGTTTTGTTTAGGATTATTGTTATTCCTATTATGAGAAGACTTGTGATTATGAGAGAACAAAGCTTGAGAAGAAGTCTCTTTTGAATTAAAATTCTTCATTACTCACTCTTCTTGAATTAACAAGAGAAGACAAAGTATCCAAATCAGGTAGATCATTCTCATTCTGATACTTAGAATTAAGAATAGATATATAATTTCTGAATTTTTCATGGATATTTATCTAAATTATAAAATACAAGAGCTTATCTTGAAACAATTCATAGTTACATCCATCTAATTGAGATTTAATATTCTTAATTTTAGCTAGATAATTAACTATTTTCTCATCCCCTTTCATAGGAGTTGTAAAAAATTCCATAATAAGCTTAATTATTTTTGACAGATGACTGCCTTCATGCATGGTTTCTAATTGTTTCCATGCATCAGCAAGTGAGTCCATATGACCTATATGCATAAAAAATTCATCTTTTATACTTTGCAAAAGGATGGAAAGAGCTTCTGATATCTTTGAGAGAAGGAGCTAAGGTTTTCAAGAGTTGTTTGTCTACTAGTGGGTCATTTTTCTACACTAGTTACAAGATCCCATAGCTTCCTAGCCATAAAAAGACTTTTAATCGAACTCTCCAAATGCTATAATTCATTCCATTCAATAGTTGAGACTTATCTAATGAAAAACTAGCTAGAACTAGCCATTTTTAATGCTTTGATAGTAAAGAAAAAGGAATACGACTTAAAACAAATCAAGAGAGAAACAAAAACAAAAAAACAAGCTATAGATCTTCTAAATAGATGTAAGCTCATGCGTAGTTAGCTAAAAAAGAAACATACAAGCCATGTAAGGTCTGCAGAGAAAAGATCTAAGGTTAACAAAGAAATTTATAAAACCCACAGAACATAGACTTTGAAAACTCGTGTAGTACAAAGGAAAATTGAAATCCATAGTATGAAGAAGTGAAAATCCGTTCTACAAAGAAAATTTTGAATCCGTAGTTGAAGCGAGGATATGACACATGTCACAAATCAAAGTAACACAAGAGAGCACACATCGTCTTTCTAGAAAATTCTAATACAAATCCCCAGGTGACGTGAAGTCCTGTAATTTGATCAAAATGAATAGATCATTAGGTGCACAAAAGGGTTGAAAATTCAACCAAAATATGTGGAAAAAGTTATAAACTCGACTCCGCAAAAAGATAAATACATGTGGAGATTTGCTTTATTAGCTCGCACTTTACGGTCAGACTAATAAGATAGAAGACTATTAATTAGAAAAAACAGCATGAGAACCATATACACATGTCTTTAATTAATTGGTTTGTTTTTTCACAATCGACACAATTAAAGCAAAGTCTTAGTCAAATTAATCCACTTGTCAAAGATCTATCTACTGACAATATACACATGGTGACTTTCTACAAAAATTTAACTAGATTGCCTTGGCCATACTTAAAGTCCTTGAAATACACTAAACTTAAAAATGAAGTTCGAGTCTAAAAATAAAAGACAAGTATCACAATCTTAGTGGCTAAGTCAAAGCAAAGAATGACACACCGAAAGACGAGAGTCTAACACTTGCAAAGGTGACACGATAGAAAATTAATATACGTGTCTAAATACAATTGGTTTGCACTTTGCAATGCTACCAAAATACTAAAGAAAACTTGAATACACATGAAGCCTTTTAAATGGCTCACTTTTTGCAAAACTAACAAATGTGAAAAGGTGGCTAATTCTTATTGGATATACCACATGAAAAAAAAAAAGAAGACTGAAAAATAAAAATGCAAAAGACAATGGAGTGAATCTATTGGCTCAAAATTCACATATGTCAGAGGCAAGCTATCAAAATATTGAAACTGCGAAATATAGATCTACTTAGAGCTTCCTGATTGGATCGGATTTTGAAAATGACATAGGAAAGAAAATCCATGCAGCAACGTGAAGACACACTTAAAGCCTTTATTGGATCACGTTTCACAACCGACAATAAAATGAATTTGTGAAGTGCGTGGAGCGACCTTATTGGTTCACACTTTGCAAATGACATAGAGATTAAAAAAGACGACAAATGTAAAGATAGATGGCACAAAATGATTAGATCAAGCTTTGCAGTAGCATAACTTTGAAAAATTCAATAAAAGAATGACAAAGTGAAGCCACTTGGCACTATATGAGTTGATTTGGCTTCATAAACATGAAAAAGGACAACGAATCTATTTGGAGTAATTTTATTGGTCCAAGTTTTGCAAAATCAATATGATCTAATTAAAAAATGACAAAGTGAAGCCATATGGTGTAAAAAAATTGGATTGGGATTCATAAAATTAGATCTAGTGAAAAATAAAGATTTATAAAGTTTGGGCAGATTTAACCACACGAGACTAACTAGAACTAAGGAAACTCTTTCGAGATCCGAAGCAGAAGCTTGACTATAACGGCTATAAGTGGCATGAAAAATTAAAACAAGCTCATAGACACCATATTTAAATTGAAAACGACTGTAACTAGATGCAGAAACAAATATCTCATCAAATTATTTCTCACACAAGATCTAGACAACCATTTAGCCAATATTTTACCAATATTAAGGTGGGAATTGGAAATTTAAATGTGGTTAGCTTGAAGATGATTGTAGAAAAACTAGGGCTTCACAGATTCGTAAATAGACTTCAATCTTCTTCGCTCTAGATAATTAAAATATTCTAGATCGATCTTGCACATGCATAATTATAATCTTTGATACCGTGTTAGGATTTAGAAGGAATGCATAATCAATTGATTATAAATCTACAAAATAAATGCCAAAGATTATAGATTATAACATGTAAATTACATAATGTAATAACATGAGTTGAAAGAAAATAACAGTCAAGTAAAGAGATGGTAACACCAAATTTAAGTGGGGAAAACCTGAAGGTAAAAAACCCACTAAATAAAGAATTGTTTGTTATTAAGAATTTCTGATACAACTTTTACCCAACACTTCCACTTCACTTATTGATCTCACAGAATGATTGCATAGCTCTTTCTCAATCATTCAATATAATACGATGCAATACAATGATCATCAATGATCTTACCAATTGGATATCAATCTAGTACTAATGTAGCGTTCCTTATGACAATCCGAGGGGATCACCCGATCAATATAGGGTGGGTGAATCGGTCAAGCCGCTTCACTCTTAAATGTGGAAGACCATCATAATAAAGTTTGATGAACAAACTTTAAAATAATATGGGGTATACAATAGTGGTATATATCCCACTTGACATTATCACCCCAACAAACTTGATGTTAAGGTTAATGCAAATTGTGTAGTTTAGCATATTCTAATTAGGAGTAGTTTCGTTAGTTTGAAAAAAGTCAAAGTAAAATAGGTGATTTTAGGAATTTTTCATCCTTGTCTATTCAAGTGTCAAAAGATTCAAAATATTATAAAAAGTTAGGAAAAAAAAATAATTGTTGGATGCATTTTTGGTGTAACCTGACGTCCAATAAAATAATGTTTCACATTACGAGGGAGAAAATAAACACAATGCAATAACATATGTTCTTCAAGATCCAATTTTGAGTGAACAATGTGCTACTCTTGGAGGATGGAGGCACAGGAGGCTAGAGGTTAATTCGTCGGGTCGCCGATGTCGGGGCCACATATCAGTTATGGTGGAATTTTTGTGTTGTGAGTTTTGGTTTTTCAGTTGTGCTTCATTTCAGTTTTTTCAGTCATTTTGTGTGGTTTTGGATGCTAGAAAAAGAGTTTTGTTGGAGCACAAATGACTATCATTGATCCTCTGACTGATGTGATCCTTTGACTTCCATACTTCATTGGAAGATGGTCCACTTGTGAATATATTTGCTTGCAAAGGTGACCATGTGCAACATGATATAACTAGCAAGATACAATCAGTTGTATGTCTTCGATATAGTTTTCTTCCCAATGTTTATGTGTGGAAATTTCACATTATGGGGGAGAACATGAGACCAATGTTCCATTTCCATTCCGCACCTAAAATGAATAAAGTCAAAGGAATCTTCAATTGGTAGTGGTAGTTTCCTATGTTGTTTGAGATCGAGTGGCATCGATTGAATACAATGGCTAAAATTAAGGATGTTGTGATGCTTATAGGATGTAATGTGAAATATTTCCAGTATGTGTTATATTGTTAATTTTTTTAATAAGTGAGCGATTAATCCTATATACTTCCCCAATGTATAAGCATAGTCAAACAAAAGCACCAGAGTAAGTTAGCTCATGGATCTTGAAAGGGTTTATGGGAGGATCTAGAAAACCACATGAGGTGGATAGTTGATGGGGCCTGTTCATGTCAAGGTTTGTGGTAAGCCTATTTAAAACCATGGAAGGAGAGAGCCTTTCTTTTGATCAAGATCATGAGTCATATTGTAGGACATGTTTCACAGGGGTGATCATACTGCAAATGAGTGTCAGGATTTTTCCCCATGTTCACACTAGGGGGGAATGTTAGGAATATTATTTAGCGATTCAAAGACTATAATACATTTACATAGTTAGTATTGTTGGTATGGGTAAACTCTAAATGTAAATTAGTGAGTTATTTTAATAACTCACGTATATAGGATTTTGTGGAGATTTTTTAGGATCTTCAAAATATGATTTATAATCTTATATATGTGTTATGTATTCATCCATAATAATTAATAAAGTTGTAGATTATTGTGTAGACCTCCTACTACCATTTCATGAAAAAGGGGATAAGGTGTAGAGGGACCTCACATGGTAGAGGTGGGGATAGCCCCAAGAGATTAGATGTTGGAGAGGAGGAGAGAGTGGAGAGAACCTAAAGATGACACTACAAATGGTGATTATGGAGGAATAAAATAGGTTATTTATTATATATAGGTTCCCAAATAGTGACTTATATGATAGTGTGGCCATGGAAGAGAGAGGAGGATTCAAAGATATTGTATATGATATTAGTGCCTTGAGATATGTGGGAACATTTGATAGGTCATGTTGATTAAGACATGATGATGTGGGGAAGTTTTGGGAGGCTAAGCATATAGATCCGTTGTAGTGGAACATCCAAATTTCCTAAAAATTAGTTATTATAATAGTTTAGATTGTGATGTTGAATAGATTGATAATGAGGTATGTGATTTATGTGTGTTTTAAAGATTGTACCATAGGTGAGTGGCACTAAATGATTGAGGTAGTACACTACAAAATTTTTGATGACATCTTAGACCTAAGAAATATGTCTATGATGGAGGATCCAATATCGATGTGATTAAATACTCGGTTAGTGTGTTTAGACTTGTGGGAGAGGAAGCTTTTGAAATTTAAAGGTATAGAGATTTTTAGGTGGAGTTGAGTGTGGGAGATATGAAGTCCTTGATGTAGGTTCTTCTCTAGGCATATGAGACATTGACATGAGAAAAAACTATATTGTTAGATGCATATGCAGTAGATGCATGCTAAGTGATTGATGGAACCTATATTTTAGAGTTGGATATTTAGGTTTCTAAAGTAGAGGGATAGGTTTAAGGGTCTCATTTTAGAGCCACATTCACTAACACGATCCTTGTGTGATACTAGTCAGGAACCATTAGATCAAGGAATTTTATGACCTTTGTCTAAGAGAGGGGGTGCTTAAGAGATGACTATTGTATGTATATATATATATATATATATATATATATATATATATATATATATATATATATATATATATAAAATATGTATATGAGATAGTATTGTTTAGAGACATTTTAAGTTGACGTGTGATGTGTGTTTAATTTTATGATTCCATTTTATTATGTATTCACAAATGTAGAAACATTCATGACGAAGAGAAAGGAAATGATACAAGGTTTAAAATTGATGAAATAGGGAAAGTGTGTAAAATTGAATGGGATGGGGACTAATTAGAGGAACAATAAAATCAATGAGAATTAAACCCAAATGGGATATGATAGGAAAATTATGACCAAAGTATCCAAAGCAAGAATCCATGGCCATAAAAACCCAAATAGGATAGATGAACATAAGTAGGAGATAATATAGAATTACCAAAGTATCCAAGATAGGAAGTAATGGTCGTAGAAACCCAAATGAGAGATAATATAGACTTACCAAAGTATCTAAGATAGGAAGACATTGATATAGAAACCCATGTGGGAGAGATAAACCCAAGAGAGAGGTAAATAGCGATATACCAATTAGAATTAAATGTCTTGATGATGACATGTGAATGATTGACATGCATCATTGATGATGTCAGCAACATCATGTAAGATTTTATGGCGAAGTATGAATTATGAGGTCCTATTAGTTCTCTTGGATGATGTTAATACCATATAATTATGTTCATGTGGAAAAGAGAGAATCATCAATCTAATAATAGATCCATGTGAGGACATTGTGAGGATATCATAATTGATATCATAAATGGAGGGATGGGGGAAATAATGAGTCCTGGAGAGAAATAGTTGATGGAATAGAAGGATGTGATGGAGGGAATTAAGATTTAAAATTATGAGCATGAGAAGAAGGTTACCAAATTTAGAGCTTGTGGGAGATAACTCAATAATTATCATCTCGTACGTGAGAAAAAATAATGATAAGAATAAAAGTGTGGTACAATGAAAGAGGGTTATGTAGAATTATTTTGTTGGTCTCGTCTGAATTATTCCTCGAGTTTATTCATATGTCATCAGTAGGATATATAATATTAAAAATCATGCTGAGGAGCCTCATGCCATGTGTAGTATAGTTCATCCATAAGTGGGCTAGGTTCCATATTGAAAAAAAGAGATGGTGGTGATTTCATACAAGGTAGAGTTATAACAACATGTGGAGAAGTATAAGGGGAAGGAGTGAGAGATATCACAATAGATGTTGTAAAGTGGTTATCTAAGGGATGAGGCTATGGATCAAAAATCACCAATTAAGGGAGTATAGTCCATGACATATTCCTTAGATTCAAATTTAGAGTAGGCATCATCATCATCCATGAGGTCATCCGCCTCGGGATCAAAGGCAATATGTGTGTCTTGTGGGGAGAAAGTGATAGTGTTGATGCTATGAATAAAAGTAGAGCATAGTGATTCTTGATAGAAAAGTCTTTACAAATTCTTGGCATGGGCATAGCCTACTAGTAAGGGATCATCTAAGGAATAACCATAATCATAATCAAGTGTAGTGACATTGATATCACATGAGTCAATAAGAGTCTGGGTTGAACAACATGCTCTATGGGAGGATGCTTAGTGTGAGCAATGATGATAGGAAACAATTGACATCCTTATTATGTGAGTGAGGTAATCAAGTGAGAGGTAATTTTGAGATAACAACATTGGGAAGATCAAAGGTTTTGATCTTAAGGCTCATCATATCATAATCAAGAAATTTTTGTGTAATACAAACCACAACATCGGGATAACCACTATAGCCATGAACGGAATCTATAGGATAGTTGAAGTGTTGAAATTCCCAAAAATGGGATAATAGTGTGATCTTTGAGGATGGAAATATTCAATGCCCCATGGTGTTAAAAGAGGTAAAATTTCTAAGGATTAATATCACCTTGTACTTTATAGATAACCCCAAGGTTAGTGAACTTAACTTACTGGAAAGAGGATGACACAATTGTGTGCATGCAATGAGTTCAAAGTAGACCTAAAAGGATATTATAAGACAAGGGGAAGTTTAAGATCATAAATTTAATATGGATAGTGTAAGGAGGTATGGTTATAAGGAGCTATATGCAACCCAAGGGAGGTATCTGTCTACGATCATAATCCTCACACATACTCTTAGTGGATTCTAGGTTATCAATAGAGTAACCAAGTGTCTTAATGAAGTTGAGAGAATAAAAATGTGTCATAACCTTAGTCTATAAGGGTTATTTTGATCATAGTGTGGACAATCTAAATTAAGATAAAGAGGGGAGGGTATTTTGCATGAAAGAGAATATTGTCAAGGATGATAGAATCAAGAGGAAAAAATAATGCATGAGGAATGATCGATAGAAATGGATAAATCTTCTCATTGATGGATAATGATCTATTTTAAACCATGTAGGTAAGGGTCATTCCCAAAGTAGGTGGAATAGGGATGTTCATAACAAAGAATGATGACATAAGATGCTCACTATGTTTGGATGAGGTATGAATGGGTTCCACAAATGAAATTTGAATTGGAAGGTCGAGAGGTTTCTAAAAGAGGGTCCCGGTCTTTAGGACTAGATTGTGGAACAATATGGCTCGGGGGTCAATTTAAATAGGTTCTAATGAGGGAGAACTAGTATAAATTTCTAAATTTTGATTTTTTGGCATGTCAATGGGATCAACCATGGTAGATATATCTTCATAGGTGTTAATGTTGTAATAAGTGTCAGAGATGGAAATTTATGGTATCATCCATGTAGGTTGAAAATGGTCAATGGTGTTTGGTAGGTGTGATGATGCAATGAATAGGATTTTCCATATAAAAGTTTATGAATAGGGGCCTATAGTGTTTATCTAAATTGTGGGATTAAGAATGGAAGTTTTTTGTGATATTTTTCGTGTGAAGAGAATTTATAGATGAATTTGTAGTATTTATCCTGAATATAGAAAGGATAGGAGGGTTAAATACAAGTGATAATACATTTATTACCCATCCATATGAACTACACTCTCCCTGGATGTACTAGTAGAGGGATATGAGGCATCCGAAAAAAAAATGGTACTTGTATTGTTAGTTGGAACAAGACCAAGATTAGGTTGTTCAAAATTGGAGTGATACAAAAGTGGATTGCTCTATATATTAATATGTTCATTAGCTTGATGAACCACTTCATGTCGATCACATTGTTGGGATTTATGGTGTGCTTTGATGGATTCATCATGCCTTTCTCAAGTGATGTCCTCATGATCAAAGTTATTTCCAGAGAGGAAAGTATAGGAAAAATATCAAAGGGCATGGAATTTATTAGAAGAATGGCCCTAATTAACATGATGCTAGACAAATTTACTCTCATCATACCACCGAGAAATAGGTCGATAAGGTTATACAACCATGGTGAATGGTGCAGGTAGATCCCATCTCAAATTTTCCTTGGATAGAGGTTTGTAAAAATTACCATAGGAAAAAAAATTTATCTTGTGATTTATAGGTAGATTGATCGATGCTATGGATAGTCCTATTAGAATAAGTTCCTTTTGGGAGATTATTTGCGACTCCATCATTAGTGATATTATTTCGGTAAATGTTCCTTTTAGAATAAGTTCTTTTTGGAAGAGTAAATGTTCTTGGGTGGTTACTACTTTGGAGAAATATTTTTGAATTCCTTTATGATATAATATTGGGGTGTGAATTTCTTGAATGATTCTTCTAAAGAAATTCGAGTTCCCTAAGGAATAACCAAAACAAACTCCCATTAGGCATGCTATGTTTGGCCTTAATGGATAAGGTCTTTCAATACTTAATGAAAGCTTGGAAAGATTCATTTTCCGTTTTATTACAATTAATTAAACCATTGGCGTTGCTTTTAATAAGATAATGATACTAAAATTTATAACTAAGACAATCACCAAGATTCCAAGCATGAAAATAGAGTTGGTTTGAAGAGCATGGTACTGTCATCACCAATCCGGCACTATGATAATTCTTCACCGGGAACTCCTCGTTCTATGATTATTTACTAATGCACAGCCTTTAGTTTGGTGGATGTAATCTGAAACAAAACAACAACCGAACACAAGAATACCATTGACTATGATAAGACAGAATGACGAAAAATCTGAAATATCAAAATAAATTATAATATTAACATGAAACTGTTACAATCTCACCCATGAGATACTTCAACAAGACTATGGGAGAAACTTTACAATTACACCTCTTGATGGCTTCTTCAACACACCTTTAACTGATGGCTTCCTTCGCACACTTCCTACAATATTTCTCACTACTTCTTTCTATGCTAAATGAGGGGGGTGGCCTCTCTATTTATAGAACTTCCAGGCTTATCCATCCTATCTCTAAGATAGGATAAGAAATCCACTCTGACGAATCATATTCCATACCTTAACTCTTATCTGTACATGTAAGCTTATCTGTTAAGATAAGATAAACCTTATCATTTTACATGGGTTCCACATTTTTAGACTTTTTACAAATAAAATACACAAAATATTTATGACCTCACTCCTTGTCCTTATTACCAATATAATATTTCTAATTCCTAATCATGTAGACCCTACTTCTCTAATTACCCAAACTTTGACATTTTAACATTACCGGACCACTTACGACAAATATTTACTTTTTACAACATTCCTATTGTACTTTGACTGTTACCATACTCCACATTATTGGCGGCACCGTACTGGCGGCGCCGTTATCTTCTATCAGACGCTACTACTAATTACACTTAACAACATCCTATTCCTAATACATACATTAATGAAATAGAAATTTTGGAGGAAAATTTTAGTGTCGACATCTTCCCCCTTCCTAGCTTCTACTCCGTCCTCGAGTAGACTATTGCAGTGCTTGGAAAATCTTGACTTGTCGTGGTTGACCCATTTCGCAATGGGAGTGCCATCCAATTCCTCCGGCATCGGTATGTACCATTTTCATGCACAGCTGCTATTTTGTAGGGCCCCATCCATTTTGGAAGAAATTTTCTCTGTCTTCTTTTTTTGTATCTGGAATCATATACTAGAACCAAGTCATTTACTTGAAATGGAGACCACCGGATCTTTTGATCAAAGTACTCCTTCTGCTTCATTTTCTTCTTATGGCTTGTATCCTTTGCTATTTCCCTCATTTCCTCTAGCAAATGAAGATGTACCAACCTTTCTTTTACTGAATCACTTTCATCCATCCTTTCATTTTTCATAACTCTCACAGTGGGAATATCAAACTCAATAGGAAGAACTGGATCAATGCCATAGGCCAACTGAAATGGGGAGTATCCTGTTGCTGACTTTGATGTTGCCCTATATGCCCACAATGCTGCATGAATCCTTTTATCCCATTTATGTACCTGCAAGGCTGCATCTTTTGCTAGAATTTGACACAGCACAAAAT
Organism: Taxus wallichiana var. yunnanensis; assembly: GCA_018340775.1. Lineage (NCBI taxonomy): Eukaryota > Viridiplantae > Streptophyta > Pinopsida > Cupressales > Taxaceae > Taxus > Taxus wallichiana. The sequence goes on from CM031240.1 coordinate 281,341,103, forward strand.
TTGTTCGTTCCACCTGTCCATTTGTGCTTGGCTTGTATGTTGTTGCCTTCCTGTGCTTGATAGAAAACTTATTGACTAGGGCTTCTACCACCTCATTAATGAAGTGGCTTCCTTGATCTGTTACAATTTCTAATGGACAACCAAATCTGGTGATAATGCGTTCATATATGAACCTTGCCACTTCATCCATGGAAGCTGTTTTCAATGGCCTAGCTTCAACCCACTTGGTTAAATAATCTGTGGCAACTACAATATACTTATTTTGATGTGATGTAGTTGGAAGTGGACCTACAATGTCTATTCCCCATTTTTCAAAGGGACCAAGGGGAAGAATAGGACATAATGGAGCTGATGAAGTCTTACGGTTACCATGTGTTTGACAAATATCACATGTCTTACAATAATTATAACAATCTTTAAAAAGAGTGGGCCAGTGATAACCTGCATCCAAGATCCTTCTTGCTGTAAGTTGTCCAGAGAAGTTCCCTCCACATGTACCATTGTGGAATTCTTCTAGCAGCTCCTTTCCTTGATCACGTCCAACTGCCCTCTTGTACTGTCCATCAGGTCCTATTCGAAATAATGCTCCATGCAGAATAGAATATGGATGACTGGCTTGAGTAATCTTTCTCTTAGTCTTTGCATTGGCACCATCAGGAAACTTGAATTCATTAAGATAATTCCAAATATCTATGTATTCACTAGGGATTGTGTCGAGGAGAACAATCTTTGCATCGGGAAAATCATCATCATCACAAGATGATCCTAAACCATCATAGGCTCGAGAGAGTGCATCTGCATTGACATGCTTCTTTCCTGGCCTATCTATAATATCAAATTCAAATTCTTGTAGCAAAATTATCCATCTTGCTATCCTCCCTGATGGGTTAGGCTTATTGACAATATATTTCAGAGCCTGATGATCCGTTATAACTATAAATTTCTGCCCTAGCAAGTAATTTCTAAACTTCTTTACAAAAAAAAATGATAGCCACAACCTCTTTTCGATTCAGTATAGTTTACCTCAAAGACTACTCATTTGTCTCTGCTCCCAAAGTAAATTGGATGTTCATTCCCATTTTCATCCTTTTGGCTCAAAGTACTACCTAGTGCTTGCATCGTCGAGGCATCGAGTGTACACAATGAATGGCTTGCTCTCAATCTGGATTCTTCAAAAGCGGTGAAGACACCGGGGCTTCCTTGATTGTCCAAAAGCTTCATGCGCCTTGTTTCCATCTCTGGATACAACATGCCCTAACAAAACGCCTTTAGAACATCCAAAGACACACTTTGTAGGGTTTAGTGAGGCTTGTGCTTCATCTAACCTTTGAAATGTTGTCTCCATCAGTGCAGTGGTCCAACTTGCTCCCATAGATGCAAAAATCATCCGAGAAATACTCGATGAAGGTCCCAATGTAGGGTTGAACAGCCTATTCATCAAACGCCGGAATGTTCTTTGGAGCATTACACAACCCAAAAGGCATAACTCTATAAGCAAGCGTTCCCCAAGGAGTGGTGAACGTGGTCTTCACCGATCTTTCTCTGCTATATGAACTTGGTTGTAACCGCTATATCCATCAAAGAAAACTATAGCACTCTGGCCGCCTACTTCGTCCAAGATCGATCCGAAAATGGAAGAGGGTAATGATCCTTCTTTGTTGCCTTATTGAGCTTCCTATAATCAACACAAATGCGTAGCTTCCCATTCTTTTTTTATTGAGATCACAATGGGAGAAACCCATTCGAATTCTCCATAGCAAATATGAATCCTGCATCAAGCAACTTATCTATTTCTTCTTTTACAGTCTTGGAAAAATTAGGATTCATTCTATATGGCATTTGCTTTATGGGCTTAGCACCATCTACCAGCTCAATACAATGTTCTACCCAACTTACTTGGCGGAGTTCCTTGTAATCAAAAGTGAATAGGTGTATGTACCTTCGAAAGAGCTGGAGGTAGGATTCCTTCTCACTCTCTATCACAAAGATCACCAATCTTTATTTTTGGAGACGATCATCAACTTCTTCTTCAGATAATTTTATGGGGTCCTGGGTTGGTGTGACTGGAAGAATATCCATGACTGAAACATCAACCTCACTTTCTTCATCTTCAGTGTCCACTTCACTGGTGCTAGAGTAATCAAGAGGATGTCCAATCATCAGTTTCATCACTTGAATCCACGGGTTCTGCTTTATGATGTCGAGGATCACGTTTATCTTCACCCTCTCTCTACCACGTCCAAGTGTCATGAAACCTTCATTCCAGTAGTTTCTTGCATGAACTCTCCTTAGCCATGGTCTTCCCAAAGCGGCATTGGGTACGCAACAGTACCATTTTCATCACCTGAAAGTCTACCACACATACAACACCCATAACAGATATTGCCACATTTGAAACTACACCTTCTGGTTTAGTTTTTCCCTTATTTAATGACCTTAACATAAGTGTTGAAGGGCGATCAATTTTTAAACCCAACATATTCATTACAGACTCGGTCATTACATTAACTGCAGCACCTCCATCAACTAAGACATCATGAATTAAAATACCATTACATAATACCTCAGCTTGTGGAGCATAGGGATCCGCCTCTGCCTCCAAAACAGGGACCTCAACCTCCTTCCTTCTTCGAGCATTGAGTCCACCTCGCAACTCCCACCTCTTCTCAGAAGACATAGCCAAGAGTTGACCATATGTAATATTTGCAGGCCTTTTGGATAGATCTTCCAAGATGGAGTATGGTCCTTGCCCCTGTGAAATCAGAAAATCCTGCACACCCAACTTTCTTCTCCTATGTTTCTTACTAGTTTCTTCTTTCATCTTCTTAGGATCATTTCCATCTTGATTATCTTTTTCTTTCTTTCTTTTTGTTACAAACACATCTACTTCATTATTTCTGCTCTTATCTACTACATCAAAAGAATTCACAGGTGCTTTTCCTTTATCATTATCTCCCTTACAGATGTAGAAGCTCTATCTTGGACAATTATACTTATAATGACCCTTTTTATAACAACCATAACAAACAACTTCAGAAATATTTCTTTTTGGACCTCTATCTCCTCCCTAAGAACTAAATTCCTTTCCTTGAAGAAGATTAATAGTTAACTGACCCATCTTTTTGAGAAGATCTTCATACTCAGTAGATGTATTAGGAGAAATATTTGTGCTCACGGGAGTGGTTGTGGATTCAGGACCAAAGGTCTTTGGTGTAGGCTCTACTTTAGCAAAATTTCTTTGGGCTCCTCTTCCATGCTTTCTTCTTGCTTTCTTGCAATCTCCTTTGCTTGTTCAATGGTGGTAGCCGGGTCATACTTCACTCATTGTCGATCTCGGCTTCATCCCAAGAATGAAGTGCTTACAGAGGAGATTATCCACGCCATTCATCAACCCATCCGCTAGTCCTTCCTTAGGATCACGGGCATCAAGCTTCCTCCTTAGCTCTAGAACACGAGCATGATAATCCTTTATCTTCTCCTTCTCTCCTTGGGATAGCTTTGTGATCTCGATCATGAGATCTGCGCATTTATTTCGTTGTTCACCAAATTCTTCAAGAAAACTTTCAGTTAATAAATCCCATGAATTTTTCACATTATCACCTAGTGTTTCAAACCACCTAAGTCTTTGAACCATCCAAAAAGGTAGGAAAAATTCAGTCCATTGTTCCCTTCTTATAAGGCCATTACAAATACAAGATCGTTTAAACTCTTGAATGAAAGAAGAAGCATCTTCATTAGATTGAGCTGAAAAATAGGAATCTTTCCCATTTTCAAAAGTAACCACATAGTGAAATACCAACCCACAAGTACAATTAACAAGACTTATGTGCACAAATAATTGGAATCACTATACTAGAAAGTGACTTTACACCTTTCTACATAAATTAGAAATGACCACGGGTTTTACTTGCGGTAAAAATTGACTTTCTTGTGGTAAACACTATTCACGGTAAAAGTGAAGTTTCTGCTAAAGTAAATACTATTCATGGTAAAAGTGACTTTATGCGGTAATTACTATTCCCAAAGAAAAAGGACTTTACGGGGTAACTACTATTCATGGCAAAAATGACTTTAACATGGTAGCTACTATTCACGGTAAAAATGACTTTACCATGGTAACTACTATACGCACGGTAAAAACAAGGTTACCCTCCAATTAATTTTTGCCTAAGTGGGAATATCTCTCTAGAAAATCCACCAACGAGGAATGGTCCTAAGCAACGGAACCAAAATGTCATCACCAATCCAAAGCACTATGATAATTCTTCACCGGGAACTCCTCGTCTTTATGATTATTTACTAATGCACACCTTTAGTTTGGTGGATGTAAACTGGAAACAAAACAACAACCGAACACAAGAATACCATTGACTATGATAAGACAGAATGATGAAAAATCTGAAATATCAAAATAAATTATAATATTAACATGAAAGCATTAATCTCACCCATGAGATACTTCAACAAGACTATGGGAGAAACTTTACAATTACACCTCTTGATGGCTTCTTCAACACACCTTAAGCGATGGCTTCCTTCGCACACTTCCTACAATATTTCTCACTACTTCTTTCTATGCTAAATGAGGGGGTGGCCTCTCTATTTATAGAACTTCCGTGCTTATCCATCCTATCTCTAAGATATGATAAGAAATCCACTATGATGAATCATATTCCATACCTTAACTCTTATATGTACATGTAAGCTTATCTCGTTAAGATAAGATAAACCTTATCATTTTACATGGGTTCCACAGATTTTAGACTTTTTACAAATAAAATACACAAAATATTTATGACCTCACTCCTTGTCCTTATTACAATATAATATTTCTAATTCCTAATCATGTAGACCCTACTTCTCTAATTACCCAAACTTTGACATTTTAACATTACCGGACCACTTACGACAAATATTTACTTTTTACAACATTCCTATTGTACTTTGACGGATTTACCGTACTCCACATTATTAGGCGGCACCGCATCTTGACGGTGCCGTTATCTTCTATCGACGCTACTATTAATTACACTTAACAACATCCTATTCCTAATACATACATTAATGAAATAGAAATTTTGGAGGAAAATTTTAGTGTCGACAGACCAAAAAATGTTTCGAGATGTTCAAAATATTCAAAAATGATGATATGATAGTGGTAAACAAATAAGAATACCTAGATCATAAGAAAGAAGTGAAGATAGGCATCTGAGCTTGATGAATGGTGCTCTAGGAAGCTAAAGAATTTTGCGATTGGAGTGGAATTATAATCTGCATGAGCTTAGGAAATACTTGGAGGTGGTTGATGAATTCAAGGACGTTACTAGATGATAAAATGTACATCTTGATGCACAACAATATAAAAAATAAAAGTTCTATTTATAAAATGTCAGTGGATGATCCCAAAAAGAGACTGAAAATGGGCTTAAGTAATCACTTGTGATTTACCAAATCGTCGGTGATTTCGGCCTGCTTGTGGTTTACTTAGCAAATTATTGGAACAATTTGCTAATTTAAGATATTTTTCTGTATTTTCAAGGGATGAGTTTGTTGGACTGTTTAGAGACGTGTTTTTTTGTTTCAGAAGGTGATAGGATAGGTTAGATCATAATAATTTAGGTATGATTTGGGATAAATATGTAGATGATTTTGACGAGTGTGAAAATAATTTTAATATGTGTATAGGTGGTTATGATAGATGTGTCGTGTTAGAGATAGATAAAATGGATTTTGGGAATAAATAGATTTAGGGGATTTAGAAAAATGATTAGGTTAGGTATTATTATTAAAAATAATGATTTTTCATATGTGGATATGAAATATTAAAAAGTATAGGCGTATTATGTGGTCTAAGGTATGTATTTAATTAATCAAATTAATTGATTAATTAAATAGAGATAAAGGATGTTTCTTATGGGGTGTCATGTGTTTAATTAATGATTTGGATAAAAATGAGGGAGTCTAGATTTTCGGTTTATATATTTGCCCCCTTTGTTTTAGCGGTTTTAATGACAAAATGTTAGACAAAAACAATAAAGAGTTGATTTATATGGGTGATCCAACTACAACACAATACAGGGAACACCAATGTTTGTATATGATGTGTTTCATAAGTGTTTCCCCATTCTAGGGGTACCGAAACAAGATATGTTATAGAGGAATCAAATGACAAGGGAACCAAGGGGTTTGACACCTATAGACATATGATTCACGAATGTAGGATAAATAGATGAGGAAAGTCAAGTGATGGGGGCCAAAGGGCACATGTCCCATAGACATATGATGAATCCAATGTTGATTTCATTTGTTTGATTTAATGTTTCAAGGACTAGGTTCCATTGATTTAATTTATTGTAGTTTACGTTGATATTGATTATATAATGTTGATGTCTAAGTGATTATGTCTAGTCAATTTTATTCATGAATGGAGAATTCTGAGTTTGGACAACAATGTTCCATTACAACTTTTTGATGTTTTAGATGTTGTTAGTATTTTTAGGTGATGATGTTGATGTTGATGTAAATAAGTTTTGATATGTTGTGGATGATATTTTTGATATTTTTGGGGATGATATTAATATTTGTTTATATATTTTGTGTTTGCGAGTAGATACTCAATTGGTATGCTCTGTGATTCCGTACCACCGATCTTGGATGAGGTGAGAGATGAAACGATAGATGCCGATTGGGAGCATGTTAAGGATGTTTGTTTTGGTGCTATGAGACATTATCGACCATTACATAGATTTGAGTTTGATGTTGGATTTGTTAGAGTGGTGGAATCCTTCCACCTATACTTTTTGGTTACCTACTAGAGAGATTATGATTACTTTGGAGGATGTACATCACATCCTGAGACTGCCTATCTGGGGAGAGGGTGTATACATTATTACTAAGGTGGAGAGGGCTGATGTGATGACTAGGTTGTATGGAGAGGATGTAGAGGATATTAGATATGAGTCAGGGGCCTTTGCTTATGGAAAACTATATTCAATTGAGATAGAGGGTCATACTTAGATGACCATGATGATGATGGCCATCATTTTTTATACTTTTCAGATTCTAGAGGTGGCCATTTCCCATGGATGATGACAGATGTGATGTATTAAATGATGGAGCACCGCATAGTTTTCAAGTAAGATCGGACCCTACTTAATCAAACATTTAGAGAGTTATGGGATTATAAGGTCCAAAAGTGGTATGGTATTGATATTGGGTTCTTATTACAGATTGGGCCTTCGAGCACATTGCCATGGGTTATTAGTTATGGGAATCCTAGATTTGTGAGATAGAGGGAGGATGTAGTTCATGGGTTGAAGAGGAGGAGGAAATGATATTATCAAGAGCTATAATTTGGATTCGGGTGGGGGACATGATTTGGAGGCTTGATCTAGATTTCCTATTCGGCTTGACAGCTCACAGTAGGATAGGTTGCTTCGGGATCCGGTGGGTCGCGCATGATTTACTTTGTTTTGATTGTGTTAGGAGATAATTTGGATTTGTACATGGAGTTCCTAAGGATCCTGTACTGAGTAAAAGTAAGAGGACAAAGATACAAAGACTCAAGGGTAGTGGTGACAGATCCTGAGATTATCATAAATCGGTAGGGGCTATGGGTCCCAATGATGATGGAGAGATAGTGCCTCTTGATGATGTCGGGGTGAATTTTGAGTACACAACATGGTGGACCCAAGCATTGAGCGGTTTTGACATGACTCATATTATACAAAGAGAAGTATATAGAGTTAGATGAGTACATGCGAGGAAGAGAGAGGAGAAAGAACACAAGAGGTAGTTGAGGGTGCTTTGAGGATGACAGTGAGGAGGAGGGTGATGATGATTTGGCTGCACCTATTATAGTAATGACAACCGAGAAGGCCGTAGTGTAGAGGAGATGTGATTGAGAGGATGTATCTAGATTTCCCTATATGTCTTGAGTACTCACATCAGTTGACAGGTTCACAATAGGCTAGGTTTTTTTAGGCTCATCGACCGGGTGAGAATGAGTTGCTCCATTTTGACCATGTCAGGAGATAGTTTGGATTGGTACACAGAGTTCTGAGGAGCATGTACGAGTACATGCGAGAGGAAAAAGATACAGAGACTTTGAGGGAAGTGGTGACAAAGCCTGATATTATCATAAATTAGCAGGGGGCTATGGGTCCCAATGATGATGGAGAGATTCCAGGTGGGGGATGTGATTTGGAGGTCATATCTAGATTTCACTATCTAGCACGAGTGCTCACATGAGTTGACATGTTCACTGATAGGCTAGGTGGCTGCAGACTCGCTGATTGGGTGAACATGAGTTACTCCATTTTGACCATGTTAGGAGATAATTTGGATTGGTACAGGGAGTTCTCGAGGAGCCTATAAAGTATAGGTGAGAGGATGAAGATACAAAGACTTTGATGGCGGTGGTGACAGAGCTTGAGATTATCATAAATCATTAGGGGGCTATGGGTTCCAATGATGATGGTGAGATTTTTCCTATATATGATCTTTGGGGTGACTCCTGAGTACACAACATGGTGGACCCGAGCATTGAGTGGTTTTGACAGGACTCGGGTTGTCAGACAAAGAGTAGTATAGAGAGTCGGATGAGTACGTGCTTAGGTGCAGAGAGAGGATCATTAGCGAGATGTAGTGAATGGTACCGAGGATGACAGTGAGGAGGAGGGTGATGATGATTCAAATCTAGCTATTGAAGTAGTGCCAACCAAGAAGGTTATAGTGGAGGGGAGAGAGATGTAGTTAGGAGAGAGAGGGATGACCTCTTAGGAGTTCGAGATACCTTGATTACTAAGTGAGGAAGTTTGATTACCAAGCGAGATGGACTTAGAGTATAGCTAGCTCGAGGCCATTATAGCTATAGATCCATATAAGGGACAAAGATATGGGTTGAGGAAGGCCTTGGTGATTATTGGGCCTCTATTTATGGTGTGGAGTTGGTGGAGATGGCACAAGCTAGTAGATAGAGAGTAGAGGCTAAAAAATAGGCTAGTGGGTAGAGGCCGGACCACTAGTGGATCCAAGAGAGCACCTATAGTACTAAGGATGGTTTAGGGGCTCATTACAAAGCACTACGGGAAGAGTGTGATTATTATGCTGATATGATTACACATGATTATCCTAATGCCACTTTATATTCGATCACTTGGCCATTAAGGTGGTATGCCCTAGTACTAGTGCAACGAGTGTGGGTCACCCACCTCGGAGACCAGAGTGAGTAGGTGATAGTGAGAGAGGAGATGGAGGAGATGCTGGTGTTGTTGGTGGTGTGGGAGTAGTTGGAGGTAGAGACATTCGGGAGGAGAGGGCAATATATCCCCTCCTGGCCGGTCCCTCGAGGTTTTCAATTTACTAGTTGATGACACTTTTTATTTGATATACGGCTCATAGAAGCCCATTTTTGTATGTCATTGATATGATATATATTTTGATGTATGACTCTTAGAATCCCATTTTTGTATGACATTGATGTGATGATGATCATGATGTATATGGACTTGATTTATATGATGATGATGATGATGAGGTTTTATGAATTATGTTGTTTTGACTTATATGTGTTAATACATGTATGTTTTTAATTTGAATGTATTAGTGTTAGATGGATTTTGATGGATGCATTAGTTGTGATATTATGGTTTATGAATATGTTTGATAAAATGTTGAATTATTTAATTAATCAAATGACTTTAAAATGTGATTTGAAATGAATTGTAATATAACTAAGTAAAATGAAATGATTGCCCCATGATGGATTTGATACATACGTGATGGGTTTTGAAATCTTGAACACACTTGCACTAACAACCTTAATGAAAGTTAAATGAGATTATCAATGGATAGTTACACGAATCTTTATAAAATGTGGGATTAAACGAATGCTCCTTTTTAAAGGGATTTTGAACATGTGTAAGTCGAGATAAGAATAAGGTTCTCCTTTTCCATGGGATCATAGAAAAATTCCCCAACTTTATATTTTTATTTTAAAGAAAATTGATCAATGCGGGAAGCCTTTTTATGGGTATCCATCCTTTGAGGGTATGGTCTACATTTTTGACTGGTAGCTGTCCTTCGAGGGATCAATCTATTTTTACTTTTGATTTTGAGATAGTCATCCTTGAGGACCGATCTGTGATTTTGATGGATAGCTATCCATCAAGGGATCGATCTACCATTTATTTTGACTTTTAAGAAATGCATCCAAATGATTTCAATACATATATTTTTAGCCAAGGGAAAATCCCTAATAGACCATTTCAAGGAGGGGAGAAGATATACATGATCTACCCATTCATGCCCCATGTCATGCCTTTTACATGGTAGGTGAGTGTAATGATTAAATATGTTCCCAAAAGAGGAACTTGTATAAAGTGAAAGATGCAACGAAAAAATCCGTGGTATTCATCTTTATGGTATATATAAGGTAATGATGGATAACCACATGTTTTTAAATCATTACTATGATAATATGGATGATACGATAGAGTGACAAGATTTTAAATGTAACTAATATCTTGATTATCAATCATTTAACAGTAAAGTGGCTGAAAGTGCAAGGCATTTAGAGATTCCTTTTTAAGGTTCACCATTGAGGAAGAGAGATGATAAGCTCTCAACCCATACTTGTGAGTGATGACGTATGGACCAATCCAATTAGGGGAAAAATTCCACATTTACTCCATTCTAATTAAGTGAAAATTTGATTTTCTTTAAGCAAAAGACAACCAATTTTAAAGTCATGTTCTACGATATGTTTGTTATATGCTTGTTTAATGTGTTCTTCATAAAATTAATAGTGCTCAACGACCATTAGATGTTTTTCATCTAACAGTTCAAGTTGTGCTAGATGGTCTTATCGATATTTTTGTCGAGGATGAAGTCCTTAAGTGATACATGAAGTGGAAGAATTTGAAATTCAAGAGGTAAGACGACCTCAAAGCCATAGAAGTGAATAGGGCCTAGCTCCCATGCAGAGTACATATGCTAGTTTGATAGTCCCGAAAGAAAATGGGATTTATAGATGCCAATTCTTTCTGTATCATTTAACATTTTCATGAGGATTTTATTAAGTGTTTTTTTAGGCCTCATCCTATCTATTTTCTTGGGGATAATATGGTGATGAAAAGCTAAGTTTGATGTTAAATGTATCACAGAGCTTTTTAACTTCTTTATTTTTAAAATACTTTCCATTATCTCGTGATGAGTTTATATGGGATACTAAAATGCCATATAATGTATCAATATATGAAATTGATAATAGGTCCTAATTTGGTGGATGCTAAAGGGATAACTTCAACCCATTTAGTAAAGTATTCAGTAGATGTGATGATATAGTAATGTTGTTGAGATGATTTAGGATTAATAACACTAATGAGGTCTAACCCCATTGAGAGAAAGGCCATAGGTCCTAAGCGGGTTGTAATGCCTAACTAGGGACATGGATGAGATCTGAATGAAGTTGAAATTTAACACATTTCTTGACATATTCACAACAATCCTTGGTGATAGTAGGCTAGTAATACCCTAACCATATGACACGTTTGGTGATGGAATTTCCACTAAAATGTCCTCCACAAACTCCATCATGGAATTCTTCAATTGCTTTAGTTGACTCATGTGATTTAAGGCACCTTAATAGGATACCATCAAAACTACATTTGTAAAGGATATCACCTATGATAACAAAGTGAGTCACACGTTGAAGCAATTATCTTTTAGCGTTACGTGATAAGTTAGTCGGAATTTTTGATTCGGCAAGATAATCATATGTATAAGTATACCACAAATTAGTTGGGTTATCGTCAATGATATTGATGGGAGGAAGTTCATTTTGATGTGAAGGGTGATCCAATTGTTGAATGACGATGAATACTTTAGTGTTATTTTTGACTCTTCTATTTCTAATGGGATGAGGGATCCTAAAGAGGCCATTGTATCTATAAACTTATTAGAGGATTGTGGGATGGTTTGGATAGTGTAGTGATCAAAAGCATCAAGGAGAAAGTTAACTTAGCTTTGTATTTTTGTAAAATTTCATTTTTACATTGATATTCTCCTTTGAATTGACTTATAACAAGCTGTGAATATCCATAAATGTCTAAGATATGAACACCTAAGAGAATAATAGTCGTAAGGCCCATGATTAAAGCTTCATATTCATGTCATATTATTAGTACATTCAAAGTTAAATTTGAATGATAATGAAATAAGAATGCCCTAAGGAGGTATGATAATGACACCAGCTCCCCCTTCTTGGAATTTAGAACCATCAAAGAAGAGAGTAATCTTGATAGGGATGAATTCATATTCATCAAAATTACTGATGGATTCATTTAGAAAGTATTCATGAGGAAGTTTATTTTTAGGCGAGGAGCATCAACAAGCCGGTCTATAATGGCCTATCGCTTAATAGATTTTTATATGAACTAAAATTTAATCATAAGCATAATCCATCAAGTGATACGATCACTATGATATGGTTTAGAGTGCATGGTTTTGAGTGGATTGAAGCTAGTAACAACATATGTTTTGTGATTAAGAAGATAATGATACAACTTGGAATTGGTGAAGTATAAGGAACAACATAGCTTTTCAACTCAAGATAACGAGTTTCACATTCATGGAGTGTGTGGCTGATATAATACACAACCTATTCATGACCCTGATTATCTTAGTGAGTGAGCATGGCTCCAAGGGCATGTTTGAGGCGGATATGAACAAAATTACTTCCCTTCACGAGGTGGTGTAAGTAGAGGTGGTGATAGAAGATATTGTTTAATCTCATCAAAGGCTTTCGACAATCGTAATCCCAGTGAAATTATATGTCTTTACGAAGAAGATGATGAAATGGTTGACAACAGATTAGAAAGTTTTTATATAAAACATTGGATGGACCACAACTTACCCTGAAGACTACACAATTGTGTAAGATTAGAGGAGGAGGCATTTCAATGATGACCTTGACCTATTCTGCAGGTTAACTTATATACCTCGAGATAGATATGATTAATCCTAAAAATTTTCCAGTGAGGACACCAATTTTTTTTTTTTGTAGGATTAAGACGAAGACAATATTGAATGAGATGAGTAGAGATTGATTTGAGTATGATAAGATGATCTTTGCATTGTTTGGACTTTCCTAAAGGTTTTCAATATAATCTTTAACTGTTTTATGAATGAGGTCATGAAAAATGTAAGTCATGGCACATTGATAAGTAGCTCCTACATTTTAAAGGTCAAATGGCATGACAAGGTAGCAGAAGGTTCCCTAAGGTGTAATGAAAGAGTTTTTATGTTGATCGTCAGTGAAGATAAGAATTTGATTATAACTAAAAAAACCATCCATGAGGGATATCATTTCATGGCCGTCTGTTAGGTCAATGAGTTGATCTATTTTCGGAAGAGGGAAATCATCCTTCGGGAAAACAAGAATGAGATCCCCGAAGTCTGTTAAGATACATAACTTGCTCGACCATTTGGTTATGGGAACAATTTTGGAGATCCATTATGGGTAATCAATGGGTATGATAAACTTATCGGATAAAAGGCATTGTAACTCTTCTTTAACCATAAGAGCTATGCGTGGATGTATCTTCTGATTTTTTGTTTAATTGGCTTAGTTTTTGCAAATGTGAAAATATTGTGTAAAACAATATTGGGGTCAATTTTAGGCATATCACTATATGACCAGGTGAAGGATTGATAATATTTTGATAAGAATGCAGTAAAGTCATCCAATTCTTGTGGATTTAATGATTGACCTACCTAAACTAAGCGAGAGATACTTGAGGGGTTCCTAAGTTTACGTCTGATGGTGGATTCGTTAAGGAGATTTGGTGTATCATATGGTAGGGATTTTTGGAAAAGGTAATCCTCATCTCCCACATGAGAAAGGATGTACTAGTCATCATGACATTGAAGGATATCTATGACAAGTGAATCTTATTTAACCATTTCTAGCCAAATAAGAGGAAGTTTTTAATGATGTGGTTGGATTGATAAGTAAGAAATCCTAAGGATATGGCATAGACTAAATTTTTTTAGGCGTAATGGGTACAACATCATCTACATCCATAGGATATTCAAGGATTGTGGGTGTCGATGGTTCTAATTCAGTAATGAGCATGGATGTAGCAGGTTTGGATGTAGTGGCCTCAAATGTTTTGGAGTCGGGTTTCTTATAACCTAAACCATATTTTTCATAAGTTTTAAGGGAATGTTGGATAACCAAATCATGTATTCCCTATTCATAATGGCCAAGAAAAAACCTCTCCACGCAATGGTGAAGATACATACGAGTAAAATTTGGATTATCTAAAGATTTGAAATTTGATGTAAAAGGTATGACATGGTGTTGATTAATAGTATGAGATGAAGGATAGTTGAGTCCCCCATAGAAAATATTTGTTTTGAGATAAGAGGGACCGTAAGAGATGATATATCCTACATTAGGGTCATATGTGAGTTGTTTGTCATGTTAGCCATAAGTATTAGGTGAAGGAATGTGATTAAGCATGAAAATATAATATTCCCTAATGTGAGGAATTGTATGACATCACTAAGGGATGAATCATCCGATAGTTTAGAGGAATGTATGGACATGTTAGTAGATGCTTTGTTAGATGACTCGAGATGTGGACTTGGGAACAAGTACTTCATTCGAGATGATACATCATGTAGCAATCAACAAAAGGATTTAGATATGCAGAACAATGAATGTCTGACCTTCATGTTCATATTTAAGGCAATGATATAGAGTTGATGGAATGAAATGCATGGTACACATCCAAGGATGTCATAATAACATATTATATTGAAAGTCTCCTTTTATGATGTATAAGAGTTCTAGTAAGGTTTTAACACCGACTTTGAGTGGTGGAATGATGACATCTAATGTGGGTGCAATAGTGTCCTTGAAGGATTGTAGTAAGACCAAAGTTTGAGCAATAATAGTGTTGGGTAGTTTAAGTTGATCAAAAGCGAGGGAGGATATAATTTTAATAGCGGCACCACTATCAATCATGACCCTTTTGATCTGATTTCATTAATTTGAGTAGTGATGAAAAGTGGTAAGTCATGATCTTCTGGTTTAAGAGAAGGTATTTTTGATGGTTCAAATGATATGGCGACATATGTTTTGAGGGATCCTACAAAGTTTGTAAAGGATGAAGGATCATCTGAAGGTATTGTTATTGATCAAAGGTCTTTAATCATGGTTTTTAATGAAGAGGTGATGTTTGTATAAGTTCGTATCTTGAAATTTTAATGGGAGCATGATGTAATTGTTTAATGATAACCTTTTGTATTGTGGTGGATGGTGAAGGTGGTGCGGTGAGGATGGAAACATTATTTGACCCGAGATATTTCATGAGCTACGGGCATAGATATTTTGGGTTTATCGATGGAGGGGTTGTTTTTGGAGGTGGAGGTATAACTATGAAAGTTTTACCTTTTTTAGGTTAAGATGGGTCTATGTCATAATTATGTGAATGAGGTGTGATACGTACGACATCGACCTAGTGAGAAGGAGTTTTAGACTTGAGTTCCTTAGATGTAGATGAAGATGATGATGTTAAATTTGAATGTGATTCAGAAGGAAGGGAATCAGTTCTACCACTTCTATGAAATCAGGTGGAAGGCCTTGTAATTATCTATGGAATGACCTCGTGTTCTATGATAATCACATGAGACCTTGAAGTCATACCAAACGGGTTTCCGTCCTTGTGGATCCGATAGTTTTGGCGGTGGTAATGTTATGAATGACTTTTGGAGGTCATTTAGAATGGTTGAGTAACACACCTTAGGTGTTGATGTTGATGGGGATGAAATTTTAGGTATCTTATAGTCTAATGGAAATAAGACATTAATTACAAGTGTCGTTGAGTTGTTTGTTTTTGATGAGTCCTACATAGTATAGTAAATGGGGGACGCAAATCTAGTGGGGAAGATTGATAAACAAGTATTGGACATGGAATGATGGGATGATTATTAGGATTTGATAAGACCCTTCTAGCAAGAGGTGGAGGAAGAGGTCGAGGGCTGCAGAATCGGTCTACAATTCGGGAAGGTATAAAAAGGAATTTTGAAAAATTGGACAATACCTTGTTTGTGAGGTCCTTTCATGGTTTAGGATGAGATATGTATGGATGTAGAGGTAAATGCTGATGAAGTAAGGGGGTTTGAATGATGCAATTGATAATATCTAAATGATTTTTGGATTTTATAGTTTTGGGATTAGTTGATGTAGAAATAATTTATTTTATAGGTGGAGGACGAATGTGGCTTGTAATTTCCTTAGGTGGAGGTGTTTGTGTCATAATTTTTTTGAGAGGTATCATAGATATATTTTCAAATGAAGGTGTAGTTGTGGGTGTAACTATACTAGAGGATATGATTGGTGGGGAGATAGATTCATTAATAACTTTGTGATGAGGATGGAAGGATAGTTTCAATAATATTGATAGAAGATGGGGACTTGGTAGATACATATTTAGATTCAAAGTGGATATTGTTGTTGGGTTCTATGGATGTGGTTATTGGTGTGGGTGTTGGTTCGAGTAGGTGTGGATGTTGGTTTAGTAGGTGTGGTTATTGGTTGGTAAGTGTGGATGTTTCTTGATGAAGTGTGGATGTTGATTCAGAATGGGTAATGTTTTAGTAATGGTGTGATGAGCATGAACAACATTTGTTTTTGGTGTATCAGTGGATGAGGGATGATTGGAAAGGGTTGTTTAAATGTCAAGGTTTTTATTTGGGGGTGTATTTGGATTCTCCAAGTGAAGTTCACCCTTGTCAATCAAGTCTTGAAGAACATTGCGGAACATACGACACCTTTCACTGTCATGTCCTTTGACCCTATGGTATTTACAATAGTCATTATCTTGATACCAAGAGAGATTAGATACATATGTGTCAATAGGTTGAATAGGTGGGAGATTTATCATATTTATAGTGAGTAACTAATCAAATACCCCACTATAAGTCTCTCCTATTGGTGTGTAACTACGTTGTGGATGAGAATGTTTGGTAGTGGGATTTTCCTTGGGAGAGGATTTAACTACTATAGCGTTAGCGAATGATTTGGATTTTTCAAGACTAGAGGATGACTTAGATGGAAACTCAGTTTGTGGTTTCTCGGGACAAAGTTTAATGTCACTCTCTTCTAGAGCTCACGTTCTAGTTTACGGGCCATGGTAAAATATTTTTCAAAGGCCTTGAATGATTGAATTTGTAATGTTGATGAAATATGTTTGGTGCATGATCGACATAAAAATTCAATCAACTTGGCTTTTGGCAATGAAAAAGGTAATTGATTGATTTTACCCCTCCAACGGGAAACAAAATTAGCAATGGATTCATCCTCAAACTGATTAATAGCATAAAGGTCATTGATAATGACTTTGTGGGCTATGTTTATAGAAAATTGTTCTAAGAACAATTGTGCAAGTTGTACGAAGGAGAAAAGAGAATATTACGAAATGTTATTGTACCAGTCCAAGGAGGTACCAATGAGGGACATGGGAAAAGTCCTCAACATGAGGTCTTGATCATGGGCTATTAGATAAATGGTGTGGAAAAAAACATGAAAGTGTTTTTGAGCATCTTCCTTTCTATAGAATTTAATAAATTTTAGAAGTTCCCAATGATGTGCTTATGCTTTGTATGGGACTGAGGGATGAATAGGATCATTGTATATATTATCGTAGGAGAACACATTTTTAGGTGTAGATGAGGTAGCTTCTAGATTGGATATATGATTCATGAGAGCTTGAAGGGGTTATTTTGTGTTGGTTACTACAAGGATGATCCAGGTTGAAATGCAAACTAGCTAGGTTATGAGTACATCTGGTATTGTTGAGGGATGTTCTGTTGGTAAGGAATGTTTTGTTGAGGAACATTTTGTTGATAAGGAACATTTTGTTGTGGTATATTTCTGTGGGATATTATAAGTGAGTGGAATGTTTTGTTGAAGTGAAATTTTTGCTAAGGAATACATTATTGAGAAGGAATGCTCTGTTGGGAAGGGATAGTCTGTTGTGGGATGTTATAAGTAAGTGGAATATTTTGTTGTGGGATGTTTTGTTGTGAAGGAATGTTTCGTTGTGAAGGGATAGTCTGTTGTGGGATATTTGGGTGAGGAATGTTATGATTAAGTCAAATATTTTTTTGTGGGATATTGTGTTGTGGAATATACTATTGAGATGCTAAAGTCTGTGAAATTTGTATACATTGGTAAGGATGCAAGATAGATATAATAGTAATGATTGTGAATAAGAAGGTGGTTATTGAAAAGCTATAGTAGAGGAAACAAAGGATGGTGCTTGTTATGGAATATTTTTGCAGAGGAGTAGATTGTGGTATAGAAATTAATGGTTGTGATGGTTGTGGTATGTATTGTGAAATAGGGTAAGTGATAACACTAGTATTGATCAAGGAGATGGATGTGAGAATGGTAATAGTGATATTTTGAATCGCTAACTATTTGAGATACAATAGTAGAAGTAACAACATAACTTATTCGAGGTGCTTGGGTAACGAGGATCAAGGAGTAGATAATGAAGCACTAGTATTGTTTTGTGGAGGTGTTGAACCAATAGACGACTCAGGTGAGGATGTATGTTGTTGGGCGGTTGTGTCTTGAGAGGAACCCATATGAAGAATGAGAATAGGAATAGAAGACAAATTTTAGCATTTCAGGTTGACTTAAAGGTGGATATGGATGTATTTGTTGAATGACAGGTTGGTAGTTTGGATAAATAAGATGTGAAACCCCAGATGAAGGATCAGGGACATAAATTGGTGGTTCAGGTATATATTATTGGTTTAAATCGATTGGATGTGAAGAATTAGGAATACTTGAAAATTGATCGGGCTCAAATTATTGCAAAGAACTAGATAAGGGATCAATAATGTTTGAGTGCGGTTCACGTTAAAATTGTTGTGAAGAGCTAGATAAAGGATCCAAAATGTTTGAGGATGGTTTGGGTGTGAACGGATGAAGTTGGACACCCTATTTGTTAGATATGCATTGAGAAAATGGGGTTTGATTCTAGCATTTCTTCGAAAACAGTGGTCTCCTCTTTCAAAGAAAGCGTGTTCGAAGATTCGGATTACGAATGGGGAATATGGTTATTATGTTTCTTCTTGTTCGAGATGTATTGAAAACTTTACTATGAAACCGACGCATAGAATCTAAGTGACGTTGTCTCATTTATTGATTATATTATTTCTCTATTTCATTCTAATATCGTTGAGCATCAGTTAAAGGAGTAGATGTAATTGGTTGATGGAATGGGTTTTGTTTTTGTAATGACATGGTAAATAATGGTGTAGATATAGTAGTGGATAAAGGTGTAGATAAATATGTAGACAATGGAGTAAATAGTGTGATTTGTTGCTTTGAAAGGGTGTAGATAGTGGTTGAGACATGTTTTCAGAGGCTTGATTGTGGGCTTGTTATCTTGTTTGAACCATAGTGAACAAACACACAAAAATTACCTAAAAATGAAAATTAACTAAGTGGATATATTGCAAAAAGAAAACAAAATGGATTTTTTTAGGTTTTCCGATTACAAAAAGTGAAATGTGTAAAATGGTTAACAAAGGTCCTAGGAAATGTCTATCTAGGGCTGGTTTCAGTGTGTTTAAGGACGAAGTCCTCTATATACCCGAAGGTATGTGATTCCCAACTCTATACTACTACCGATATGTGTGTGGTATTGGGTCCTACCCGCTCATTTCATGGTCCTACAATGATAAGGGTATCGGGTTCTTAACCAATATATACCGACAAACATGTTATTATACTTGTCCGAACACTGAGTTGACTTCTCCTCTTAGTGATCAATTCCAAGTAGGTATCTGCCTGGGTAGGAATTGTTTAAATGCATTTTGATGTTTGAGTGGTTTGATTGTGTGTGGGGGAAAGAAAAGTGAATGCAATAGATTACCATCCCTAATTAAAACTATGTGAAACAAAAATAATGAATGGTCTATTTTAAAACCCAAATCGAAATGTTGTTTTCGATGAAGACAATCAAACGAATAATGCTATACCGAAAACAAAAATATGGATTTAGGTCTCACCATAAAGAAAATGATTCCTATTTTTAGCAATTTTTAAAGCAAAGAATCCAACACTCTAGCAAGAGAAATCAACTATTGAGCTGAAAATGGTATTTAAATTTTTCAAAAGTACTTAGAAAAATTTCAAATTAGAAACTGACAACCGATTAAGAGTATTAAGCCAATTTTGGGAGCTCTTTTATCCCAAATCCTTAAACTCTTTCAAATAAACCAATCGTCCTTTATTTTCAACTTAAGTGAATAAATTGAATCTTAGTAAAAATCCATTTTAAAATTCACAATCGAATTCAAATCATACACTCAAACTGAATTCTTGAAACCAAATTTGATAAGTGTATTCAGATTCTGTTGTGGGTTATGGATACTGAAATGTTCCTAAAATCCAATTACCAGTTAAGTGTTTGCTTCACCAAATCAATTAGTTAATCCAATTAACTATTTTTTATCTAATCAAAAGCTTCACAAACTAAAATAAAATCCACACAACAAGATTGTTAACGGAGTTCACCCAAAGGCTATGTCTCCGGATTCTCAAAAAGAGAATCAATCTATTAAATGACCAATGAAGTACAATAACCCTTCAATAATGTCTAAACATATCAAAACCTGCAAATGAGTTGATCAAAGATATTGGAAGCAAGATACAATTTACGGATATTGTTCCCAAAATGATCCATGGCTCCTATAGTGCTTCCACTGTGTTATCCCCTTGCAAGTGCGAATAAAAATGCCTAAAAATGGATATTTATAAACAATACATGAAAAAATTATATATCTGAAAATATTATAAAAATATGAAAAACTTCCCTTTTTACTCCATGGCCTAGTTCGACTAGAAGTACTTAGAAAAATTAGATCTCTATCTACTCCTCATGCATGTTCTGTGAAACTATAATGGAAAATCACCTACATAGGAAAATATACAGCACTTCATGTAAAAAAAGTTACATTTATGGAAATATATCAAAATTATGAACAACTTTCATATATAACTCGAGATCTGGTTTTGAGTGGAAGTGCCTCAAAAATCAGGTTTTCTGCAAGTAGGTCTATTCTGCCCTCTCACAGACCTGTCACTTGTCTTCTACAAAACCCTGCGAGCTCCTTTTATATTACTTCTCCAAAGGTGGTGGGTTGGTAAGTATTCTTATTC
Source organism: Taxus wallichiana var. yunnanensis (assembly GCA_018340775.1). Lineage (NCBI taxonomy): Eukaryota > Viridiplantae > Streptophyta > Pinopsida > Cupressales > Taxaceae > Taxus > Taxus wallichiana. Next base: position 281,362,353 of record CM031240.1, read on the forward strand.
TTTTGGTGCATGTCAAGGGTTTGAATCCCTTTGATTGCATTATCCACTATAAATAGCAAATGGAAATCTTTTATCCTTATATGGGAATCAATCCCATAGTCCATGAGGAGATAATTTTATCCAAACCTTTTAATAAGGCTAAACTGTCCTATTTTCATGTGGAATAGCTATGCATAGAATTTTTATACCAAAATTAGAGGTCCACGTGCTCAAATGGAGTAGTGCCACATGTCAACATGTGATTGGTTCACCTTTTGCCACGTCACTTTTTCTCGCAAGTTTGACCCAAACTTTGACTGACCATATCTTTCGCATACAGACTCAGATTTGGTCCATTCAAAATGCATCAGAAAGATCATGACAATATATACGTAATAGAAGTGATTTTGTGAGATTCCAAGACAATTAATTTTCTAGTTTGACCAACTTTGATCACATGTTGACCGGACGTATTTGGAGCTCAGAGTGTCCATTTTTCACGTTCTTATAGTCGTCGAGAAAGATCTCTAAAGGATATACTGAATTTTAATGGTTTAGGAAGTTTAGGGAACATTTGACACTAAAATTGATCCCCTAATCACTCCTCCCTACTGAGAAGGATTTTTGTCCATAAAAAGTTGTGTATCAACCCACAAAACATGCTATCTCTTCTTGCATTGCACAAACACATACAAGAAATCGAAATAGAATTATAGGTTAATAAAATGAAAATAGTTGATTAGCTAATTACATAACCGATCAGATAATAATACCTAGTAGCTAGTGTTCAATGAAACACTATAACCCCGTCAACTCGCACACAACTATGAACTGTCATACCCCCATTGTAATGCCATAAAAATAATCGGACGTGATAATAACACCCATTCTATTACGTAAAGATAGTGTTCAACTATCACTTTGTGATATGGCTGATTATAAAAATTACAATTCCACAACACAGATCAAGTATACCAGACATCTAAACTGCCCACAATTAGGCTAGTGCCCACTGTCCATCTGAAACTATAACAACATGCAAATATTCACTATCTAGAATAAATTAGACTATCAATGCCCAAGAATAGCTATAGTAAAAAATTGAATCAACGTGAATTTGCCAATTCTATCCATACACTGAATTGTAAAAGGATAGATAACAAATTGTATGCTTACCCAAATTGGTGAACTGCCATAATCTGTAAAATGATCACTTAGTGCAACTTTGCAAACCAGTTTTTTAGTGTAATAAATTTACACCCTAATTGCAACCACATATGATAGTTACAAAAATAAAATTTTCCCAAAAATGAGGGTCTTAAAAATTAGTGCAAATAACACATGTGGATACAAAAAGTTTGTCTATTTATTACAATATCAAACAGGTGCCCAAATGGGTCTTATAAGCATATCCATAAATTTGCACAAATGACAACATTATAAAATTGCAAGTTTCAAAATTAGACATTTTGATGATGCCCATATCTCCCTGCATACTGCTTTCAGAAATGGAATTTTTCTACCTTGACCATGAGAAAATAACTTGAGTATTTTAAACCTGTCACTCAATTTCTCTACAGGTGACTTCCATAAAAATTTCAAAGTTGAATATATACATAGGAAAAATCCTTTCAACAAACATAAAGAATCCCTATAGCTCGAAAATTCTGCATGCTATCAACAATCAATGTTATGCAAACATAAAACTAAGGAACATTTTACCAACCCTTTTAACAACATTTTCCTATTCAGGTGGTTTTACTTCCTTAGTACAAATTTGGGTTGCATGAGTTGAATTTAATTTTGTTGGTTTCCTAACAACTTTCCATTGTTGCACTGGATGCATTTTCCAACATTGTACAACATCATGTCCTTTCTTATTACAATGGGTACAAAATTGTATGTCCTTGTTTTTAGGAAACTTACCCAAAATTTTCCTTTGTTTAGGAGAGGTAACCTTTTTCCTTTTCTCACCTCATCATGGTGAGATTGGTCTTTAGCACCTGCCTTATAATTCAAAAAAGGTGTTAACTTCTTTAACATAGTTTTCCTCTTCCAACAATAAGCTGCAGAATGATTAGTACCTTCACAAAATGTGCAAGGAAACACATACTTCTGTCTACCAAAGCTATATTGTTCAAACTGAAAGAGTGTTTTAGAAGTTTTAGGATTCAATTTCCCCTTAGTGTTATTTTTAGTGTAAGTGGGAGGAGGTGGAATTTCATTACCTTGTTTACCTATTTTCTTACACCTTTCATTGTTCCTCTTGATGGCGAGAATCCTACAATTCTAGAGTTGTAGATCCTTGGTTGTTGGAAGCTTGTCTTCCTTTAGATGCTTTATAAATTTCTTCAATTTCCATTTTCCCACTAGAATAACCCAAACCTGAAAACCAAGGCTGATCCTCTACCTATATGGGGTTAGCATCACCTTGTCCATTTTTACCAAGGCCTCTTTTGTTAAATCCCATCTTAAACATTAGCTTAGACCTAATTCCCTTAGTGTGTTTTTCAAATTCACCCAAAGAAATGTCTGAAACTAAATTAGAGGAAGATTTAATATGTGAACAACTTATAGTGCATGTTTTTGTCATAGTACCTGCATCTGCTTTGGAAGGCATTTCCTTCTTTTTTTCACCTTGTTGTAAATTTTCCAAGAGGGAATCCTTGGTCCATATTTCTTCTTGCAACTCTTTGACAAAACCCATCAAATTCTTTCTCTGTGCAAGCATCTCGTTGACATACTCCTCTTTCTTGGTTGTAGAGGATTGTGGTTCATATTTTAACCGTACTATTTCCTCTTCTAAGGAATAGAAATTGGCTCTCAAGAAATAATTTTCTTCCTAGAGTTGACGGTTTATGGCTTCAAGCTCATCTAGTTGCTCTTGTTTGGATGACTTGCCCATGATTCCCTATTTCCTGCAAACAACCTGTAACTCCAAAACTACACACTGCAAAAGAAGATTAACAAGCCCAAAATGTCTGCACAACTAAAAATTGAAACCAATACTGAAACTGAAGCCAAATTTTCAAACACAATTAGAAGCTAATCCAAAGCAATCTAACTGCTTTGATACCAAACTTGATCCAAAAATGGTACTTAAATTTTTCAAAAGTACTTAGAAAATTTTTAGATTTAAAACTTGACAACTGATTAAGAGTATTAAGCCAATTTTGGGAGCTCTTGTATCCCGAATCCTTAAACTCTTCCAAATAAACCAATTATCCTTTATTTTCAACTTAAGTGAATAAACTGAATCTTAGTACAAATCCATTTTAAAATTCACAAGTTGAATTCAAATCATACACTCAAACTGAATTCTTGAAACCAAATTTGATAAGTGTATTCAGATTCTATTGTGGGTTATGGATACTGAAATGTTCCTAAAATCCAATTACCAGTTAAGTGTTTTCTTCACCAAATCAATTAGTTAATCCAATTAACTATTTTTTTATTTGATCAAAAGCTTCACAAACTGAAATAAAATCCACACAACAATATTGTTAACAGTTCACCCAAAGGCTACGTCTCTGGATTCTCGAAAGAGAATCGATCTATTAAACAACCAATGAAGTAAAATAACCCTTCAATAATGTCTAAATAGATAAAAACTGCAAATATCTAGGGTTTATGGAAGGAACTTCCAAAATCAAATAAGGAATCGAGATGATTTAGATTCTTCCTCTACTACGATTTAAAATAGGTGCTAGCTCAATTATCGAGTTCACTTCAAGAAGAACTCACCTCTTCTCAAAGCGAAAAGGAAGCTCCAAATAGATCTCCTTGTCGGTGTAAACCTGGCAAAAAGATATATCCTCAAAACCTTCTCCATGCCAGATTATGCCACAAGAACTTCTACACTTTGGAAAAATCTACCTATTGGGTGGTGTAAATTAAATATGGATGGTGCTTCAAGAGGGAATCTTGTCCCCTCGGGCCGTGGTGGTGCCTTGAGATATTATAAAGGAAATATTACAGTGTATTTTGCTATAACTTTGGATTTTAGAAACATACATGGAGAAGAATCTTTAACCATCCTTAAACGCATGGAAGGGGATATAAATGTTAGATACGCCAATATCATTATTAAGAGTGATTCCCTAAATCTCATCAAAATTATGAAATATATTATCCCCCTCTCTTGGACTATTTACAACATTATTCAGGATTTCAAATCCATTAAAAAATATTTCACTCAAGTCTCCTTTCAACATGTTTATCAAGAAGGTAATTCTCTTACCGATGCCCTAGCTAAAAACATTATTGATTTCTCTAGCCACACTTCTTGGTTTGATTATTTTATAGAATATATCTCCACTATTATAAAAAAATGATGCACCATTAGAAGCTAGATACCCTCCTATGGCATGTTGATATGCATCCTTCTTGGATGTTTCACACTTTAAAAATATCCCTCTCCTACTTAATCGATATGGGTCCCTTTCTTCCAAGTTGTGATGTATCTTCTCTCATTTCAATGGGACCAGTCTTAAAGGCTTCATCTATCTCACTAATCATTTCCACATACACCCCATATCCCATATCTCCACACGATCCACTCTCTTTTAGGATTTATTTCGATTTTAACTCATCTCATGTCTACAAATGTCGGGGTTGATCCCTCTACCGCTTCATATCTCCCCTCCATTTTTAGAAACGTGTGAGATTTAATTATCCTTAGATTTTTAAATTAGATTCGCACCATTGATTTTTTTATCAAAATTCCCTCCTCCTATGGCTCTAAAATTATGGCCAAAAACATTGGTGCATTGAACCAGCTGATCGCCTTGACATCAAGGAGGATAAGGAAATATGGGATATCCTTGTCACAAGTGGGGTCTCGGGTTTCATGGAGTCCCTGTGTGGTAACTCTCTCATGATTTCTAGCTGTATTCTTTCCTCTTTGGATGGGGGAAAAGTTAGAGTGGGGTATTTAGTCTTCTCACATATTGACGACCAACATTGCCGATGACACCACCTTCCAAATTGTGGAACTACTTATATCAAAAGGATGTTTGTGGAAGAAATTGCTACCTCTATGTAAAATCTCGAAAAATCCAAATGTATCAATTTGACTTTGAGAAAAGTGCTATGAACCATCCTTGGAATAAGGTAATGTGTTGGTTAATTCATGTATTTACTATTAATGTCTGCTATAAAGTAATTCATGGATTTAATTATTACTTATTTCCCACTTCTGTCATGAAAGATTGGTTAACTTCCCCCAATTCCTCTTCAATTCTCTGGTTGATGCAATTGATCTTACAAGGAAAGGTGCATGGCCTATTCTTCATCATGGTATACTATATCTTCTATTTACCAATGATGCCCATTCCTTTCTCATTCCCCTCTACCTAACTATTTCCCCTAAGGGAAAATCAAAATCATCTCCCTCCCTCTTTGACATCCCCTCATGTTGCACCTCACGGTGTTACATCCTATGTTCCCTCGGTTTCTTCCCCCCGTAATTCCCGTCACCTCCCTCATTTTATCCTCTGCACCTCCAATGACTCTCTCGATATTATTTCACTTCCTCTTTCTCCCTCTCTGCTTCCTCTTGAGCATCTACAATCTTTTTGATGTCATCCCCCTCTTGCCTCTTATGTTATGTCTACCTCATCGAGTCCTCTTTAGTCCTTGCCTCGGCCTATCTTCTCCCACTTTTTGACCATGTGCAGCTCATGATTCTGTCTCAACTAACATGGATGTTTCTCCTCCTATTTTTCCGAGCTTTGGGAAAATTTTCCTTGATGTTTTAGCTGGTAATTACAACCTCTCAAACTTAGATGATCTTGATGTTCCCAAAAATTTGGATAAATAGTCACTTGCTTCAAATCCACCCACGTTTATCTTTCTAGTGATGGGTTAAGTTGCAGATGATGATGATCCCTACACTTAGGATGCTAACCATATCCTTCACAAAATTTATCATGTGTTTATTTTCAACAAGAACTTAAAGGACTATACTGACATTCTGAAAGATGTAATTGGTAATTCTTGTGAGGAAATTAAAATATCCATTGACATTGTGGTTAATTTAGCTCATTATAACTCTAATCTTTGATATGGAAGCAACCAATATTCTCAATGAGATTCGTAATATGTAGTTGGCTTCTTTCCTTGTCTTCTTTTTGGGATCCTCTTGTTGGATATTTTTGTACAAGGATTAGGATCCTTTCAAAATCCTAACTTTTACCCAATGTCAAAAAGAGTAAGGTACAGTCATTTTGTTTTCCTAAATCTGATGGGCTCCCACCTATAACAAACTAGAAATTTAAGCATTATATTAAAATGATGCCAATCGATTCCAAATCAACCAAATATGATAATTTTTTTCTCAATTGAGGTTCAATTGGCCCCAATTTCACACCATGTTGAACCAATAGACTAATATGTTGAATTTAATATAGAAACTAAGAAAATCAATAACAAACCGACCAAATACAATTATTTATAATGGCATATGGGGTCAACTCACCTCAATTTCATACCATGTTGAACTAATCAAGTAATATGTTCAATATGGTACACAAATGGGTCCAATTGAGCCCAAACCAACAAAAGGTAATAATATAATGTTAATTTAAGTTCATTTTCTCCAATTCCATACCATAGTGAACCAACCGACTACGAGGTTAAGAAACATACTCAAACTAGGTAAATCAAGACCAAACTCACAAAATTTGATTATCTAATTTCAATTGGGGTTTTATTCACCTCAATTGAGTAGTATGTTCAACTTGGTATGTAAATGGTGTTTATTGAGGTCAAACCAACCAAATATTATAATATAATGTTGATTGAGGATCCATTGACCCTTATTGTGTATTGTGTTTAAAAATGGAGTAATAATTTCAATAAGGTACATAAATGGGTCCAATCTAGCCCAAACCCACTAAATGTGATAATATAATATCATTTGTAGCTTAATTTTCTCAATTTTTGAACCTTGTTAAACCAATTGAGTAATATTTTGTGAATTCGCGTAATTTTCGTGATGGCTCCTCGCAATGCACTTCTACATATGGTGAAAACCCTAAACTAACCCTAGTCTCATTGACAACAACAATGTTAGAAATATAATATTAAGTGATCATAATATTTAGAAATATAATATTAAGTGATCATAATATTTAGTTTATAGTTAAATAATATAGAATATAAGTTATTCTTTATTATTTAATATAAACTTTATATTAGGTTGGAGTTATTTATTAACTAATTATTAAATCGGGGTGTGCCCGTCACTTAATAAGGTCATAACCCTTTAGGTTATTTAAATATGGCTATAGGTCATATTTGGATTATTATGTAATTCTGGGTTAAAAACATGGAGTAGAAGTGAGGAGGGAGTTACTGGACTGGGTGAAAATTTTCTCAATTAATGGAAAATATTCTTCCGTGGTTTTTTACCCCATTGGGGTTTTCCATGTTAAATATTGTGTTAATGTGTTATGATGTTATTTTATTTACTTTGTATTCATTTATTTATATGTGCACATTAATATTTATTAAATAAGTTAATATAACTTTAATCCCCTCGTCCGACATGGTACCAGAGCAGGATAAAATATTGGTTAAATAATTCAATTACTTAAAGTCATATTGGTTGGGAAGTTAGTTGGTTAGTTGGTTAAGATCCTATTTAACCCCCCCCTTCCCCTCTCTAGATGGATTAATGTTTTTGTGGAGATTTTTGTGTGCTTAGGTGAAAGGGGATCCGAATATTTACCTGTGTGAAAATCACTTATAAGATCGAGTTAGGGTTAAAATGTTTAAGAAATATTTTATTAATTTTTGTATAGTTTGTAATGTATGTGCAAGCGAGGTTAAATTCGGGGTAGGATAAGTGTAGCAAGTTGGTGGACAATTAAGTGAACATAAAAACACAGAAATTTAGACACCGCGATCGCGGATTTGTATACTGGCGATTGCGGGTTTTAAACCATGATTGCAGGATTATTTTTATTAGGTTTGGAAATTAGTGAACCTAAAACCATGATCATGGTTTAGTACTGCGATTTCAGTTTAAAACCATGATCGTGGTATTAAATCGTGATCGCGGTACTCCGAGACAAAAAAATAGACTTGTGACTTCTCATTTTCCCCATTTTTCATTTCAAACCACGATTTCTCCTAGACGTTTTTCACTTGAGCTTTGAAAAGCCCCTCAAAATTTCTCATTGGACTTACGGATCATGATAGATTCAACCATGCAGCCAAGACGAGGAGGTAAGCCCCGATTTTGATCTTTTTTGCATTTTAGGTTATATTTTTTATTTTCATGGGTTTTCAATTTTTGTTTATGTATATAATTTTCTTGTTTTGTCGGTTGATCGGCAAGCTCGTAATCCCGCAAACTATCGAAAAATTCCTCAAAACCCTCCAAAATATTCCTCAAAACCCTCTCGAACATTGCTCAAAACCCTCCTCTAAACATAGATCGCCTCCTGTGGCTCCTTCGTCCCCATGAAACTAGTATGAAAACAAGTCGATATCGTTGGAAGAATCTGACAAAATAAAATTGTCATTGTGAACCTTATTCAGACTATAAGACAAAATCATGCCACAAATCCATCCCACACGGCTTTAACCAACACATTGTAAACATTGATTAGTGAAGTCGACTCTGCAACCAACCAAATACATAGATGAAATACATTTAGAGGTGATTGTAGGCGGTGGTATGTAGATAAATTATCCCATGCGGCCGTAAAAGACAATTTTTTTGGAAAAGACCACATTTGTGCATTATTTACTGACCCGAGAACTAATGCCCCCTGCATCTACTTGTAAATGGTTTCCAATCCATTGGTGCCACGATGACCGAATCAAGAATAATTTTTGGGACCGATGATGGATGGTTTTGACTATCCACGATGCAATAACAATGAGGTTCCTCTCTATTTTTTAAGAAATTATATTGTGATTTCATTCTTAATGAGGTCCCAAATTATTTTGACTTTTATGACTTTTATGGGAGAGGAGGTGGGTCTACACAGAGTAGACCTGGTGCACATGTAGGTCAACCAAGGATCCCCCATGCCCCAAAACCCCCCACTTGCCTTGATTATCCCTTCTACAAGTGAAGGAGGTTGCGGAGATTGACACACTACATGCATTGAGGGAGCTCACTGACACTCTGACCCAATATAGTGACCAGATTGCATCTGGTGATGTTGGTGGAGATGCCAGTTCTAGCGCACCACACCACTGTGGATCATATGGTGCCGTATGCACTACATGTGAGACATCATTTGGTGGTTCACATGATTTCTTTTCTCTAGATGAGATGATGGCAGATGTTTTGGGCGGTGCAACTGATCTTGGTCTTTCACAGTAAATGTCAAATAAATATAAATTATATATATATATATATACAATATTTTAATTCATGTAAATGAGATTTCAATATATATGTATTTGATTGTACATCGTGTACGTGCATGTAAAAACTAATTTTTTATTTTATTTTAAATAGAAGGAGCCAAAGTGAAGGAAACATCCGGTGTCGACATGCTAGCTACTGTAGCTGGGCGTGTTACAAACGTAAGTTTCAAGTTGTACAAGTACATTTTTAATTTCATTTGATTGCACTTTTATTATTATAATGTTTCACGTGTATGTTGTACATATTAATATGTTTGTCTTTTATACATGCAGGAGCCTGGCGGGTCATCATCTGCTCTGGGAACTGAGGCTACTGACATGCCTCATGTGAATTTTACATAGGTTAGTTTCTCTTTACACTTTGTTTCTAATTGTGGAAGTTCACATGGATTACATGCTTTGGACCTCTGTTATGTGGCAGTCATGTAGATTAATATTGATTTGTACATGATTTTTGTATAGCTTATGACTACCAGAGAGACTCCTCCATATATACAGATTGTGGAGGCTACTGTAGATATTGCCATAGCATCTATAGATCCACTAACTGAGGTACAATTTTTCAAATTTGTTAAATTTTGGAGGTTCATTATTTATTATTACTTAAATCTACAATATCAAATTTTGTACATGTGAAATATTTAATTTGAAATTTAATTATTTGTATGTCTATCTTACCCCTCATGAGTCTATTGTTGTCATTGCGACATGTCAACGGAAAATTTATAGGGATCATGACATTGTGGTAAGATTTCACATGCATTTTAAAACTAAATTGTAAGTTTCTAAATTTTGAATGTATTTTAATATTTTGGGTGTTAAAAATTGTTTATGAATGTGCAAGTTAGGTTGCAGAAACCTACTTAGAGATGTCTAGGACCACATAGATGAAATCAATAGTGGCATCTCCTCCACTACATCCCAGTGTCATGGACATGCTACTTATAGTAGAGTGAAGAGAGGGAAGATGTTTCATGATTAGATCCATACCTAACCTCCAGATGTACACACACACACACACACACACACACACACACACACACACACACACATATATATATATATGGGCCATCTCGGTCCTAATTCATGTTTCTTCATATAGTCCATTATATATATATATATATAGACTTTTGTGACCACATGTGGTCCTATATGTATGACACACTTAGTTCGAGATGTACACATGTTATGAACTTCTATTTTCAGAGACATGCATCCAACACACTTTGTTCGAGATGTACACATGTTATGAACTTATATTTTCAGAGGCGTGCCTCTAGCACACTTAGTTTGATTCATTATATATCCATGTGTGTTGGTTTTCACAATGATATTACTTCTATGTTTGATTCGATTTCATTGCATGTATGATATCCTTCTATGTATGTTTTCATAACCATCTATTAGGTTTATAAATGTTTGATTTAAAATTAAAAATCACGTGACCTAGGAGCACTACATGGTACAATTGTTAAGCAAACCTATTCCATTAAGCAAAACCTATGATAACCATGAGCGTGAACTAAAAAGGGAAATACATAACTAATTTTTTTTTCTTTTAAAGCTAACACTCATCTCATGGTTGCATATCAACTAATGTGAACATTGATAGAAATAAGCGAGGTAGAGTTCATCTTGAACTATATATGAATATAACGTTACTTATGGTGTGCAACATTTCATGGTAAAATTGTTAAGAAATTAAGGGAAGCATTTACATTGTTTTAGAGATTATCCCATTAATAGCCCGCTTATCCCATTGATCAATAGATGTACACACCTTATCTCTTTATAATTTAGTGTTATGCCAATCAACTAAGAAGTTACATTCAATTTGATTATCGTTTATTTAATAAATTCACTTCTCTCTTTTCATGTTCATTGTTTGTCTCTTTCTTCTTCCTTATCATCCTCTCTTTCCTTTTATTTGCTTGTACATTCAAGAAGTCTGATTTCTCCTTCTTATTCTGCCATTGTTCACTCTTTTTTTTCTCTTGACTTGTCTCTTGTTGCTTTGAATTGTCTTTCTTTACCTTCACTTTTCTCCAAACCTTCTTCATTATCTTCATTTTTTTGTCCTTCATAACTCATCTACACATTTCCTCACATTTTCCATCTTGTTCTTCTTCTTGTACTGTATTTATCCTTTATCTTCTTTCATATTCTCTTTGTTCAAGTTTTCCAATATCTTTTCTTGTATTTCTCGTTCATTTCCTTGCATTTTATTATACTCCCTTGATTTATTTGAGCCTATACCTATCATGAATATCTCCTCAAGCCTTTGTATTTCCTCATACAACAAGTATTCACTCTCTCCTTCACTTTCTTAATCATATTTAGGACCCATTTGGTCTTCTTCTTCATTGGAATCACATGCTAATTCACAAAAAAACATCCTTCACTTCCTTTACCTTTACTTCATCTTCATCTTTCCTCATTTTTCTATCTTCTTCTTCTTTAATTTTATCATCATGGTCTTCATCATGCATGTTAGTTTTTAAAAATAACTCATTTGCATCTCCAAATGACTCATTTTTCCCTTTCTTAACCAAAACATTCAAATCAACATGTCAAATTTTTTGTCCATATAGCCCACTTAAGTAGCGTATGAGCTACAAAATGAGTGCATATCACTAGACCCAGTGAGTGTCATACAATCCTCATAGTTAGCAATTTGTTGTTCCTCTATCAACTAAAAATATCTGCGAACTATGGAATTTTCTTGAGAACTTCGGGCCATGTTGTCAATACACCATTCCACTATGCTCTTTGCATCTTTCAATTTAGCACCATCTTTGTACTTTAACTCTTCTCTTGTAAGAGATCTTTTCACACATGCCCTTGCACCGTCATGCTCTCCTTTTCCATGTCCAACCTTAGTGAAACTCCAAATATGTTGCACACCCATCTTGACGTGCATCCTGCTCATCCAATAAAATATTCGTGCATTCTTAAACTGAGATGTGTAATTATCTGACCATATATAATGTTGTTTGAAGTGGAATTCCTATAAGACAAGTTTCCATAAAATAACTGGAAACACCCTTGCACAAATTCAGTAGAATGAGTATGATCATCATTGATATAAAAGTGGTACTCTCTTAAAAAAATTCAATCATTCTTTGTACTGTTAGGAGAATGTATAAATGCTATATGCAAAAAAATGGTAACTTGTCTTGAGTTGTAATATTGCCATCAACCTCCATTTATGGTCAGCAATGTGTAATTCTCTACAAAATCAACCACTGAAACAATAGTACTAATAGGAAATGTGTCCTTGCATATCTTGAATTGTTCATCCAACCATCAAGCTCTATGTGTATGCCTAGCATACTCATAAATAATTTCATCCTTAAATTTTCTCATAAATTGAAAAACAGCATATGTTCTCAGTAACTAGCTCACATCGTTTAGACTCTTTTCCATCTTTCAATCTGGTATGCAATTGATTTATATTTATCAAAATCAACTAAATTATATATTATTACACCTTCAATTTTCTCATGGATGTAACTTTCCAATTTAGGTAATCCGCCGCATGTACCACAACTTCCATCTAAACAATCCTGACTATAAAAAAATTGTCCAACTTCTTTTCACAATATCGTAGGAATGAAATCCTGGAAGATATTGGTGGAACTTGAACACCACATTCCGATAACATAGTTTCAGAATGAAAATTAGAACGAATACGTAAAAATTTAGCATAATGCATCACAAATTCAACATGTTGCCTACAACAAGTGGTGCGAGCGTGGTTGATTTTCACATAGAATGGTTTCAACATTTCAAAAAAATGTTGACTAATTTTAATTTCCAGATGCTCTTGTTCAAACTTACGAAAAAATTGAGTTTGAGTCATATCTAAGAAATGCTTTGGATGTGGTTCGCGATTAGTAGAACCAACTCTCTGTTTTACAACATCTCTTGTATTAGGTGAAACTCTAGTGTTATCATATAAAAATTTCTCTTATAGCACCATAATTATGTTTGTTCTTATCTCGGTGCTCGCGCGAAAATTCCCAAAAATTGGTGTTATTGAGTGATTGAAGGATATTATGCCTTTCAATTGCTTTCATTAGATTTTTTCAAGTAACTTACAACATTCGACTTATTTGTGTAATCAAACGTTGTTTTTTTATTGATTCACTTACAACACTAGTAGTAAGTACATGACGCACAATATTACTATCCCTAGTGCATCTCTCGACACCAACAAAGGTGATATGTATCATGAAAGTTTTCAACAATTGTATAAGTTTGACCATGTATATTAGATGTTGTCAATCCTAAGGTGTTTAATGTAGGTCTCATTTTAATCAATTTCATCAAACTAACAAATAACTAACATCTTTGGGAATCATTTAAAATTTGAAAATGATTATCCCAAATTTCTTGGATTTTCTTCTAATTTTCATTCGTAAAGTTTGTTAGACATTGGTTTCAATTTTTTTCATCAATTTCAATAAAAAATTAGGTTTCTTACGTAAAATCCTAGGAGGTGTTTTTCTCAAATTTTACTTGTCTACGTTTCAACCTAAATTCCCTTATTCACATTTTCATTGTCTCCTTCAATTTCAACATTTTCTACATCATGAGTATTTAATTATTCTTCAACATCGACAAGTAAAAACATCTTCATCACAAGCATTTAATTCAACTTCAACATTAACATTAGAAACATTACCGGTTCCTCATTGCTTACAATAGTAGGGGTTGAAGATGAACCTCTTCTTGATTCATGAATATTCCGCATTAACTCAAAGCATTTTGAAATTTTGTTACCTCTAATTCTTTTGGTGTTTTTTACTTAATGACTTCCTTTTTTGACTTCGTTTCTTATCTCCCATGATGTTTTACTTCCGGTGATAAGAAAAATGTGTAGAAAAAGACAGAATTTCATGGTAATTCATACGGTAAGGTCAAACAGTAAAAATCACATGGTAATTTGAATGTTGGGGTGTGTGTAAATATGATTTAAGAACTGTGAGCACGCTTTATAAACCGAGATCGTGGATCTATCTGTATCATAAAATTTGATCCTAAGGCTCGGAAAATCTTTTTTTTTCCCCAACCAAAGCTATAGAAGGTCATTATGAAGTGTAAAAGGTAAAAAAACTTCAAATTTTCTCTTCCAGAGACTTGAACCATGCTAAAAAACTGAAAAGATTTCACAAAAATGGTTCCATCGCGTAGGGGAGACTATTAGCTTCGTAGAAATATTGATTTTAAAGTGAATAGAATAAGATAAATTTCATTTTATAATTTTTTACTAACAATAGGTCTTTAAGACATTTTTTCAGGTGAATTTTCATGTCTACGTTTAAGACTGTGACTTTTGTTTCACTTATCAAAATGTGATAAAACTTATACCATCCCAAGCGTGGAAAAATTCTATACACGCTAAAAATATATATATATATATATATATATTTGATTTCGATATTTTTGGATATAGTTATGATGGCAAACGGAAAGCGCTCCATTTATAAAATCTTTTGAGACCACTTTCATGGAAAAAGTCATTAAAAAAATATTGCTTGAAAAAATACAAAATAAAATCCATCACAAGATAGACAACTACATCTAACTTTTCACCAAATGAAAAAAAAATAACAAGATCTGGTCATACAAATCGCGGGCAAACGGACTACAATCTTATAGGGATTTTTTTTTAAAAAACCAAGTCATATAATTTTAAGTGTTTAATATAGCTAAAATTGTCCGTTTTAAAAAAAATCCATTTTAGAAACTAGATTTCGGATGCTACAATTCATATTTATATATTTTTTTCTAATTTTGAGTGCGCGTATTACTAATAATCCCTACAAGTTGTGATTTTGCTATGTTTTACAATATGACGTCCACCGATGACCCCTTATTTGTCCACCAACGCAACACTTACCTGGTAAACATGTAAAATTCAAGTCACAAGGTCTCCCATAGGGAGACAATCTTCCTCGAGAATAGGAATTTAATTTTTCCTATTGGCTCGGTTAAAGACCCATGGAATGGGGATAAATAATACTGATTGTTTTAATGCCTGGTTTGAATTTTTTTTTTAATTTTACCTATTTTAATTAAGGGTTCATCTATAGTTGTTGGGCTCCCTTTAAATAGGGTCTTTTCTATTTCTTTAATAAAATTCATGTTCATACTATAGTCTTAAAACTATAGTAATCTTTTATGTTTTATAAAAACACAAAAAAACTATAGTTTTATAAACTATAACCTAATCATAACATGCATCTAATTACCAATTCTTTATAAGGGGCGGCCCCATTTTTTTAATAAATTATATAAAATTAAAACATATTCTTTGGCACCATGTGTCCTGGTGGCCCCCTTAACCGACCGCATACCACCTACGTCATGGGCCTATTTATGGCTCGTACCCCATATATTTTCCTTGGGATGATTAGTCCCACATGGGGACAACGTAGGAAGAATGAAGGACATATAATCTTTTCTTTGGCCATGGTAAATGTGGCTAAGTACACATATCTATTATTTTTCTTCCCGCCTATATAAGGCCTCGCCGTGTTATGTGTGCTCGATTTGAGTTAAGGGGAAGGATGTGTGAGTTAAGTGGTGGTGTGTCTTTGGGTTAAGGTGATTTTTTTGGTATATATATGTGGCTCGGTTATTTAATATGATTCAATTTAATTACAAGTTAAAATGTGATATAATATATGTTACATTAGTTTGATGGCATAATATATATCATTGATGGTTATAAATTGGTAGGATTATATGGCCCGGTGAATAATAAAAAAGTGGTTGAAATGAATAAATTACAAAATAGAAATGTGAATAACATAAAAGCATTGACATTGATTAAATTGGCTCGATGATAAACTCGTTGAGTTGGTTAGACCAAATCAGCCGAGTTGATAGAAATTTCAAACAATATAGGAGCAAGAGCTCCATTTTTTTAATATATACTAGTATTGTTTTGTTTATTTTTTCAAAAATTAATCATAAAGTTATTTCTTTTTGTGAAAAATAGGTAAATAATGTAATCCATTCTTTTGAAATAATATTATTTACGTCATGATGACTGGATTGTCATCGTCATTTAGTTAGAAAACTAAAAAAATCACTCACATTTCAATTTATTTTTAATATCATACTAATACATTCGTGTATAGACTATCCAATTGACAAGACCTCATTTTTTGGCGTAAACTGGTCATTTTTCAATTGCAAAGATTAAACGATGACATGGGGATTTCTATTAAACTCTTTTAATCCTC
Source organism: Taxus wallichiana var. yunnanensis (assembly GCA_018340775.1). Classification (NCBI taxonomy): domain Eukaryota; kingdom Viridiplantae; phylum Streptophyta; class Pinopsida; order Cupressales; family Taxaceae; genus Taxus; species Taxus wallichiana. Next base: position 281,378,978 of record CM031240.1, read on the forward strand.
ATTAATTATTTAATTTTATTTACACAAAAATGGGGTCTAATCAAGTTTTCAATTGATAAATCTCAGATGTTGAATGGGAATAATTACAACATTTGGAAGATTTGATTAAAGGCAAAATTCATGGCTCGCAAATTATGGGCAGTTGTGAATGGAACTGAAAAATATCCGACAGAAGAGAAAAAATTGTGGATAATGTCACTGCATATCAACAAAAATTACAAAAGGTGATGTCCATCATTTTGCAAAGCGTACAGGATTATTTTCTACTTCATATTGAGAATAAATTATGAGCAAGGCTTGGACTCAATTGGAATCGATGCATGAAGGTATGTGTTTATCAAAAATCATTAAATTGATTTTAGAGCTTATGATAACTCCCATGAAGGGAGATGAAAAAGTGATAAATTATTCGGAAAAAATAAAAAAATATTAATTCTCGATTAGATGGATGTAGTTGTAACTTAATTCAGATACATTGCTTTATTTCATTATTCTTTTGAATATTAATGAGAAATTTAGAAATTTTATTTCAATTTTGAATTCAAAATATCAAACAGAAAAAGGCATTCCATATTTGTAAACCCTTAGTGCACTCCTCATTCAGGAAGAGAAAGTAATGAAAATTTTTGACTCTAAGGAGAATTCCACTCAGGCACTTCTTACTCAAATATCAAAAGGTAAACCTCTAGATTCAACAAAAACCAAAAATCAATCGTTAAACATCCTGGCAAAGATAATAAACCATGAAATATAAGAGTTAGATTTGATGGTAAATTTCATTACTGTGGTAAATTTTTCCATAAGAAATATGATTACAAATTTAAAAATAATAAGTCAAATTTCAAAAATCAAATGGGTAAAAAATCGACCAAAATCAAAACCAAAACCAAAACAAGAATCATAAAAATATTCAAAAATAAAATGTAATTACTTTGTATGTTGCCTTTTCACTACAAAAGAAAATGAGTGGATATTGGACAATGGTGCCTCTAGGCACATGACCTTTAGATTTGATATCCTATCGAAATAAGAGAATGTAATGATCAGATCTACTTGGGTGATCATTCCATTCTGGTACAAGGTAAATCAAAAGTTTCAAATGGTTTTATTAACAATGTTTTGTTAGTTCCTAAATTTAAAATGATTTTTTTATCTTGTTTCTCGTTGACTCAAAATAACTATAGTGTAACACTATCAAAATATAAATGGTTTATTAGAAATGAACAAAATGTTACTATAGTTGAAGGAATTCAAAGAGATGGTTTTTATGTGTTTAATGGATTTCCTTCTACTTCTTGTTTAACATCTCAAAGAAGTGACATGAAATTGTGGCATGAGAGACTAGGTCATGTCAACTTTAGGAGCATGTATGACATGTCTTGACTAAACCTAGTGACTGGTCTGCCACCTATTTCCCAAAATCATGAAACATGTGAAGGATGCTTACGTGGTAAGAAATCTGCTAATCCTTTCCATAGTCATCATGATGTTAATTATTCTGAACCTTTGAAACTTGTCCATAGTGATGTTCGAGGACCTCTAGAAGTTCCATCCCTTAATGGTTATTTGTATGTTGTCACGTTCATTAATGATTTCTCTCGTATGATTTGGTCTTATTTTATTAAAAAGAAATATGATGTCTTGTCAAAATTTAAGGAATTTAAAGCTTTAGTTGAAAAATATTCTAATTATAAAATTAAGAGGCTTAGGATTGATAATGGGGAGAATACGTCAAGTAAGACATTTGACTCATTTTGTGTCAAATGTAGAATTCAATGAAAACTAACTATTTCATATTCCTCTCAACAAAATGGGATTACAGAAAGGAAAAACCACACCATTCTAGAAATGGATATAATCATGATGCAGATGCATTCAGTTCAGGTTCCTAAATTCCTTTGAGCTGAAGCTATGAACATTATTGCTCATATCTTGAACAAAGTTCTCACTAAAGCCTTAGTACATTTCACTCCTCTAGAAAAGTGGTCAAATCAAACACCAAGTGTGTCTCATTTGAGAATATTTGGTAGCCCAACTTCCCTCTTCATTTCAAAATCAAAATGGAAGAAGCTTGATCAAACCTATTTTCCTTGTATCTTCGTAGGATATAGTGTCAAAAATAAAGGTATTAGGATCTTTGATACGTCAAAAAGACAAGTTATAGAAAACATGAATGTTAAAATTCTAGAAAAACCTTTCTTCTTCTTCTTCTTCATCTTTTGTTTCTATTATTCATGATGATTCTAATGAAAATGAAATTAAAATTGAAAATTGTGAAAATGATGTATGTGATGAAGAAACTAGTAATGAACCTATAGTTGAAAAAGAGATAGTACATGTTTCCTCTATAACTAAAATACCTAGATGGTTTGATTCCATTATCCAATGCTCTAATCCTGTAAACCTTTAGAAAATGACTAGAATTCATCATATATTGTATGAACCTAAACCCCAATATTTTGAAGAAGATTCTTCTAACGAAATATGGATAGATGCAATGAAAGCTAAATATTCTTCCTTGATTAAAAATAAAACTTGGGAGTTAGTCCCTCCTCTTGAAAAATGAAGTATAGTTAGATCTAGATGGTTATATAAGATTACATATAAAGAGATGGCAGTATAGATAAATTCAAAGACATATTAGTAGCTCGAGGGTTTACTAAAAAACCTGGTATTAAATACGTTGAAAACTTTGCAGCAGTTGCAAAAATGAGCACAATAAGGATCTTGATTGGTTTAGCTAATCAATATGGTTAGGAAATCCATCAGATGGATGTCAAAAATGCCTTTTTGAATGGTGATTTAAAATAATAAATCTACATGACTCAACCTAAAGTCTTTGAAGAACCAAGTAAATAAATGTATGTTTGTAACTTGGAAAAATCTTTATATGGTTTAAAACAAGCTCCTAGAGCTTTGTATGCAAAGATTAACAATTTTTTAATGAAGTTGGTTTTTCTAATTCTTCATCGATAACGATTTATTTTTAAAATTGAAGAAAACGTTACTGTTATCCAAAATTCCCCCCTAGGGTAATTTTGATAACATTTAATATCCAAATCCCAAGAAAATTGATTGATTGAGCAGCAAAATCAGCTTGCAGGTCCCTTGTATTTTTCTAACTCCCCTGGCCGAAGAAACAGGGAGCAAGCTCTGAGAAAATGTAAAAAAGTTGCAGAAAGGCAAGTAGGTTGACCCAGGAAAAAGTGTGAAAATTGGCTAAGTCCTACTCAAGGGAGCAATTGGGACATTTGGGACGTCAAGGCGCGGATCGGCCGAAAAGCCTCCAGGCGGCCCAAATTGCATTTGGGACAATCGGGCCAGAAGTACGCGGAGGACGCGAAAAGCCGATCCGGCCGAAGGAGGAAGAAAAATTGGCTAAGTGTTGCTCAGGACGTTTGGGGACAAAAGAAAGAATTTTGGCCGGATCGGCCGAAATGAGCACAGGCAGTAAAAGCGATTGGGACATCTGGGCCGCAAAGGCGCGAACCGGCCGAACCGGCCGAAAAGAGTCAAGTCAGTCCGAAGCAAAGTGAGACAAGCGGGCCAAAAATGCCCGAACCGGCCGAATCGGCCGAAATGAGTCCAAAGGGCCCAAAATCAAATGGGACATCTGGGACAAATGGACGCGAAATGCCCGAACCGGCCGAAATGAGCACGAAGGGCCCAAAATCAAATGGGACATCCGGGACAAATGGAGGCGAAGTACGCGAAGGAGCCGAGGACCAATCAGAAGCTGCCACGTGTCCTCACAGGAGAAAAAGTCAAAAGGTCAAAGGGGCGAGTTATCGAGCGCTGAACCGAACCAATGAAATGGCGCCACGTGTCCAAGTTTAAGGGGCCCACAAGAAATTTCAAAAGGAAAGCCCGCGAAAGACGGAGGACAGAGAATTGCTCATCCAATCAACACGTGCCACGTGTCGTCCAGACGGTGAAGAGTGGGAAAACATTTTAAAATATGTCTTGGTCTGCGCTCCGTGCCCTAAATCTTCGGGATCGCCATATCTTTTGATCCAGAGCTCGATTTCCCGTTCTTTATATCAACGGAAAGCTCATGAAATTCTCTACATGATTCTGGGGTTAATATCGAGTTTTGGTGCAGTTTGAGAGAGAAAATCAAGAAACGGCTCGACGCGTGATCAACAAGTGACGCTCAACAACCGGCTTTAATGCGTGCAGACATGACTGCCGTTTTGCCAGGATCCGCCGCTTATACCATAATGAGATGATTTAAAATATGACCTGGGGGTGGTTGGAGTAGATCTGACTTTCCTCTTTCTTCCTTCTCTCATTCTTCCTATATATTGTAAGGAGTGGCAAAATATAAAAAGGTTGTTCATTCTTTCTGCTCTGCCCTCCCTTCTTTTCTTCTCTAGGGTTGAAAATGGAGTTCGAACCTCCTCCCTACTCTGTAATGGCGTTTTTTGCCTTTTACTAATGGAATGATGTTCTGTGCAAACTTCTGAAGCAACAAAACGTGTTTTGTGATGCATCTGTCCATCCTTTCTCGTTTTTGCTTGTTTTCTTCTTGCCTCTCTTCATTGCAGGTATCTGTGCATGTTTGAACGTTCACTGCAGATCTGGAGCTGTGTTCATGGAGTTTTGGGACACTTTCTGTGTGAAATCTATCCTTGGGCCTGTGATGCATCTGTCCATCCTTCCCATTGCTCACCTCTCTTTGTCCCATGGCAGTTTTGATAGATGTTCAACATTCTCCTTCTCTGGTGTATCACCGTTTTAGTGTAGGCTTTTTCTGTTTTTCCCTTCTCTCTCTCTCTCTGTCTCCTTGGCATGGTTAGATTAGGATTAGATTAGCTTGCCTGCACTGGAATAGCTTGTGGCAGGTAGTTTAGGAGCAGGAACCAGCCTTCTCTGGAGATTCCTCTCTCGGTTTCACAAGTCCCACGCTTGGAGAGAGGTTTCCATGTTGTGCAATCACACTGGATGCCTGAACATCAACCTAGAAGCCTGATGTGCGTCTGTGGGTGCTTTGTGATTTTGCACTAACAGATTACCATTCTCATTATATTGTATGTTGATGATTTACTTATCACTAGTAATTCTAATAGTTTAATTGTGAAAATTAATGCAATATTTTGAGATGAATGACTTAAGATTATTGCATCATTTTTAGGAATGGCTATATTTCAGGATAAAAATTCTATTATAGTATCTCAATCACAATATGCAACTAATTTACTTAAAAGGTTTAATATGATTGATTATAAACATGTTGTTATTCCTATATAAGTTGGATGTAAACTTGATCCTAAACCTACATGTGAAAAAGCTAATCCTACTTTTTACAAGCAACTTGTAGGTAGTTTGATTTATCTAACTATTACTAGACCTGACATTGCTTATAAGAGGGATTGCTTTAAGGTTTATGTAGGAACATTTTTAGGATCATTGGAAGTTAGCCAAAAAAATTTCATCATATTAAGGGCACAATTAATTTTGGCTTACATTATACTTATTCTAAAAATGCATATTTATATGGATATTTTGATTCTAACCATGCCAATAATGTGATAGATTACAAGTCTACAACTGGATATGTATTCAAGTTTGGTGCAGGTGTCATTCCTTGGAGCAGTAAAAAGTAACCAATAGTCTCCATTTCTTCTACTGAGGATGAATATAGAAGTGCAATGGAAGCAGCGAAAAAACCCATGTGACTGAAGTGGATGTTGGAAGAGATGCACATGGAAGCTAAAGGACGTACTCCTCTTCTCGTGATAGTTAGAGTTGTATTCCTCTAGCTAAAAATCTAGTTCAACATCAAAGGAAAAAGCATATCAAGACACATATGCACTTTATCCGAGAAAAGGTTCTCTGCGGTGATATAGATCTCAATACTCCTTCGATCAAGATAAATTTGTAGACATGTTTACAAAGCCATTTTTGTTAGAACTATAATATTAAGTGAATCATAATATTTAGTTTATAGTTAAATAATATAGAATAACTTATATTCTTATTATTTAAATATAAACTATATATTAGGTGGTTAGTTATTTAATTAACTAACATTAATCGGGAGGTGTACCCCATCACTTAAGAAGGTCATAACCCTTCAGGTTATTTAAATATGACCATAGGTCATATTCAGGATTAATCAAGTGATTCTGGAAAATATATGGAGTAGAAGTGAGGAGGGAGTTTTTACTGGACTGGATGTAAAAGTTTCTCATATAGTGGAAATAATTATTTTTGTGGTTTTTTACCCCATTGGGGTTTTCCATGTTAAATCTCATGTTATGTGTTATGTATATTTATTTATTTATTACTTAGTGCACATTTATGTTTGTATTTATTAATTAATGTTGATAAATATTTTTATCCCCTTGTCCTGACATGGTACCAGAGTGAGATTAAATAATTTAATTTAATCCTAATGTTGCAATAATTGGGAAGTTAGGTGGTTAGTATCCTATTTAACCCCCCTTCCCTCTCCATATGGATGGAATGAATGTGGTGTGCACAGTGGAAACTTAATTGGAGATTTCAACCCACGCATGAAAAATTGGAACTCGAGAATTACCAAGGCCTGAAAATAAAGGTAAGGTTTGAATAAGTTTTGTGAAATATTTTTCTATAGTTTGTAAAAGTGTGCAGGTTAATTCGAGATATTAAAAAAGAGAGTAAAAATTCAAGTGAAACCTAGTTCACAGAGGAGACAAGAATCCAGAAAATAGGGGTTTCAAATTTTCTTATTGGTCGGATAAATCATCTTGTCCCTTGGTAATGTAAAATAATTACTTTCACTTTGAATTTCAAAACTTATCTCATGTCCTTTATGGACCCCCTTTAAAAATTGCACCTATAGTTTATAGTTAATATAAACTATATTTTTATATATACTATAGTTTAAAAACTTCCGTTGTTATAAATTATGTTTTATAAAAATTATATATATATTCTATATATAAACCAAATTTTTATAAACTATATTCTATAGTTTATATATCTAAGAAAAATATCTTAATAAACCAAAGACTATAGAAACTGTTATATAAATTAAAAGGTTATCTTAAAATTATATGGGGATGGGCGGCCCTATCCAACCCCTCATCTACCTTAGCACCACTTGGAATGCACTACATAGTCATTCAACCACCCTATCACCGATCCATAGGGATCTAGAAAAACACACCACTTCATCGTTACATCAGCACCAGGAAGAAGAAAGAAGAAAAATTGGAAAAATGAGGTAAATGGAGGTTTCGGGACAGAACCACCGCTCTGTGCAGAGCGACGGTTTTAGAACCACCACCCCGTAGGTCGACGGTTCTGAAACCACTACCTAGCCGGGGAGGTGGTCCTAAAACTACTGCCCAGCCTAAGGCGGTGGTCCTAGGACCTTCTTGTGCATGCGCAGGCGCGCGATCCTGTAACTTTCTGAGACAGTAAAACAAAATTGAATGCGAAGGATGCGTTTTGAAGAGCCCATCCACGTCTCTTCCCTTCCCTACCCCTTCACATCCTACAGTGCATGCATGAGAGGACATGGGAAGGCCTATAAATGCATGAAAGGAGCAAGAGAATATCATTGAGAGATTGAGAGAGATCAAGAGTCGAGTTTAATGGGAGCAAGTGAGCAAGACCTTGAGTGTTGGATTGGAATTGTAGGAGCAAGGTGTAGAAATAGAGCAATCAAGTAATTGGAGAGAAGGTGGACATTTTTGCTTCTTTTCATACTTATTGTAATATGTAATTTGTCTATATTAGACCAATAAAAGTGGGAAGAAAAAGCATTTGCCCTTCCCGACTGGTTTTCCTCCATTAGAGGTTTCCAGGATAAAATTGTTGGTGTTGAAGTTTTGTATTCTTTCCCACTCTACAATTTCCTTTCTATAGCACTAGATAATCACTCACAAAGCTCTAATATTTCAAGAAAACTGTCATTTTCCAAAGTTGAAAGTAGAACAAGTAAATTTATGTGATTCGTAGAGTTCCAAAGTAGAAGTTTACGGATCATTTTGGTATCAGAGCTGATTAAATATCCAGGACTATGGTATTTGAATATTTTTGTGGTTTTGTATGACAGTGACAAGGTCAAAAGGCGAAGAATTTTTACCTTGTGAGCCAAAAATTTCTACAAAGAAGTGGAACCGGTGAATTTGAGCTCAAATGGAGGAAGAGAACTTGGTCCATAGAGTTGAGATGTTAGAGACCATGATGGATAGATTGCATAGGAAACAAGAAGAGATTTTAGATCTGCAAAAGATGGCTTGATTAAGCAAGATTCCATGGACTCATTGGTTTGAGCACTGGCCAAAAAATTTGGTATCGGAGAGAGCCACGAAGAGGAAAAGTGGGAAGAGCATGAAGAGACACCAATTGTAAGCGAGAAGGTAAAATCTACACATACACCTTTTAAAGTTGAAACGAAAGTGGAAATTAAGAATTTTGAAGGACAAGTAGATGCATAATTATTGGATAAATGGATAAAACAATTGGAAGTCTATTTTAGTGTGCATAATGTCACTGAGGCACAAAGGATCACCTTTTCACGTCTCAAAATGGAAGGTCATGCTCTGGTTTGGTGGGAAACCCATCTAGCCACTTGTGAGAAGAAGAAATGTCCTATTGTCAGTACTTGGAAGGGTTTTAAAGAATTGATTAGAGCTAATTTCTATCATATTGGCCATAAGACTGACATGATGATTAAGTGGAAGTACTTTAGACAGGGCAGCGGTCAAAGCGTGCAAGACTACATTGTAGAATTTTGGAGACAAACAATGTTGGTTAATATGGACTTGGAGGATGAGGACATTCTGACCAAGTATTTGGGAGGACTTCACACTCACCTTCAGAGGAAGGTAATCTCCACGAAACCCAAGGACCTCAATAAATCTTGTATACAAGCATACTACACATGATAACAAGAAGAAGCAAGGAGAAATAGAGTCAAAGGGAGACTAGTCAACAAAACAACATGACAAAGAATAATGGAAGACAAGTAGCAAAGGTAAATGAAAAGGTAAACAAGCTGCTACCACTTTGCATAATTTTAGAGATCCTAAGAACTTCTGTAAGAATTGTGATGTAAATGGACATACTAACACCACATGTTGGAAGTTGCATCCGGAATCACACCCAAGGCACCGAACCAAGGATTCCAAGAAATCAATGGCCACTATGAAGACAGAAAGGGAGGTGGAGATTGAGGATGATTCGGATGTAGACGAGAGGCTGGGATGCATGGCCAGTAACATATATAGGGCAGAAGAAGAAGAAGAGATGAGTAAGCTATTTCAAATCAAAATCCAAATCAAGAACACTAAGATAAATGCTTTAGTAGATTCTGGTTCTTAGTCAAATTTGATTTTTGATGCGGTTGTAGAACATCTTGGTTTAGAGACTTATGCACATCCACATCCATACCCAGTGGGATAAGTGAAGAAGGGTGTAGAAATACAAGTTACAATGATGTGTAAGTTTCAATTTGGGATAAATACCCAATACATAGATGTATTAGAGGCTGATATTATTCCACTTGATGCATTTGACGTTGTAGTCGAAGTCCTTACTTGTATATCAAGGATGCTTTGTATTCACAAGAAGGAGAACCAATTTAGATGAGTCAAGGATGGGGTCGGTTTCAACATCCGAGCACACCAGAGCATGTCAGAGAAGGCTATGGTAAGTTCCAACCAAGCACAAAGACTTATTCGAAAAATAAATAGTTTGTTTACTTTCATTAGAAGAAAAGAAAAATGGAATAGAGAGCACGAATATCTTGGATATCACTTGTCATTTTTGTAGAAGAAGCCACCACAGAACTACTCATTCAAGGAGAAAAACAAACTTCCATTATGCAATCCACCGTATCTACCTATAGATTCACCGGACTGACCGTGGGATAACAAGAAGAAGAGGAGATATAAGGAACGGTGTTGACTATAGCACACTCGGGAGAGGATTCGGCCAATCCACCTCTAGAAACAAAGATAGAAAGGACCAAACCACTCAAGTATGGGACCATCGCCATACTTGAGTAGGTTGAGAAGAAACCTTCGAGCCATACTTCATATAGAAGCACGCGATATCAGGTTGTAAGAGCTCGCATCCACTAACGCCATTTGTGCATGAGGAAGAAGGAAAGATATATAAGTTACCTCCAAAGAGTATTGTACTCGAGGAAACTCGAGGAGTATGTAGCACTCGGAGCAACAAGGCAGAGATCTAGTGGAACCTTGGCAGGTTGGAAAAGAGAAGACACCAAGGCAGACTCGGTGGTACTCGAAAGAAGCACGAGAGGGAGTTGATTCCTCTACCACTCCACCAATAAGATTTTTGGGACCAAAATCCTCTTAAGTATGGGAGGTATGATCCATAGGGATCCAAAAAAACACACCAATTCATCAGTTACATCAGCACGAGGAAGACGAAAGAAGAAAAAGTGGAAAAATGAGGTAAATAAAGGTTCGGGACGAGAACTTCTGCTTTATACAGAGCGGCGGTATCTAAAACCGCCGCCCTGTAGGGTGGCGGTCCTGAAACCACCGCCCAGCCAGGGTGGTGGTCCTAGGACCACCGGTCTGCGTGAGAGCGGCGGTCCCGTAGCTTTAGGAAAGAAAACATAATTGAATGCAGAAGGACGCGTTTTGAAGCGCCCATTTGTGTCTCTTCCCTTCCCTGCCCCTTCACATCCTACAGTGGGTGGGAGGACATGAGAAGGCCTATAAATGCATGAAAGGAGAAATATAATATCATTAAGAGATCAAGAGAGATCAAGATTCAGAGTTTAATGGAGCAGTGAGCAAGATCTTGATCTTGGAATGAAATTGTAGGAGAAAGTTGTAGTAAACAGAGCAATCAAGTAATTGGAGAGAAGGTGGACATTGTTGCTTCTTTTCATACTTATTGTAATATGTAATTTGTTTATATTAGACCAATAAAAGTGGGAAGAAAGAGCATTTTCCCTTCTTGACTGGTTTTCCTCCATTGGAGGTTTCTAGGATAAAATTGTTGGCGTTGAAGTTTTGAATTCTTTCCTACTGCAATTTCCTTTCTATAGACTAGATAATCACTCACGAAGCTCTAATTATTCAAGCAAACTGTCATTTTCCAAAGTTGAAATTAGAATAGTAAATTTATGTGATTTGTAGAGTTCCAAAGTAAAAGTTTACGGATCAACCACCAAATGTCATGTTACCGTGGTCCCCCACATCACCGACCACCTTATGCATGGGTCCCCATGCCTATTCCTTTGCAAATTTTAGTCCCACATGGGGATGACATGGGTTAGAGAAAGGATTTAAAAGTATTGGAAATAGGTGGAGGTGGTGTGACTTTAGTCATGCCACCACATTTTGTTTAAAGCCCTTATGGGCTCGGCTCACCCTCCGAGTTGTGTTGTGTGGACTCTGCGCGACTCGATCACGAGATGAATGTGTGGCTCAATTGGATCGGTTGGTAAATAAGGGTTGATTATCAACAAGGTGTGGATGATTAATATTTGGTTAATTTGCATATTTTGAAATATTGACAAGTTGGTTATAAATATGGTTCATTTTATCACCAAATCAGCACACCCCCTAAATGGCAAAGTTGTGATTAGGACAATTAGTGTGATTAGGTAACATGGGATCACCTCTCAAGTTGTGGGACTTACGGGATTAAGGTGAACCTCCAGAGAAGGCTGGCTTCCTCTTCCTAAACTAAGCACTACACTAATCCTAATGCAAGAAAAAAAGCTAACTATACCTATACTAACATTTCCATGGGATTAGGGAGAAATATTTGCAAGAAATTAAACTTGCACTAGGAATGGTGATGCATTAGGGAAGTGTTTTTCTAGACAAGTTTTCTTTCTTCCAATGAAGAAGGATGAAAATGGGAAGGATGGACATGTATCACAAACCCAACTATATAAAAAACTTCACTCCCATGTAAGAACAATAACTCCCAAAACCTATAATGGAAACTTGAGATTGCATAGTATACCTGCAAACATGAGAGAGGCAAAAAGAAGTAGCAAAAATGATGAAAGGAAAGATAATTAGCCACAAAACATAATTTCTATTACTTTAATCACATGCACAATGCATCATTACAACAGGAAGAGGAAAGGGTTTCCATTACAATATTTGGAAGAAAGGCTTGAAAGCCTCTAAATTCACAATAGATAAACTTGTGAAAAGAGGGAAAACTTGGAAAAAATGTCTAACCATTTTTAGTGCATCATCATTCCTAGTGTAGGTTTTATTTCTTACAAATAACTCTCCCTAATACTCTTGAAATGTTAGTATAGGTCTAGTTAGCTATTTTTCTTTCATTAGGAGTATTATAGTGCTTAGTTTAGGAAGAGGAAGATGACCTTCTATGGAGGTTCACCTCAAGCCTACAACTACCATAGTTTGAGAGGTGATCCCATGTTACCTAATCACACAAAATTTCCCATTCACAACTTGACCATTCGGGGGTGCGGTGATTTAGTGAGAATAGTTTTGGGTATGCCCAATGGGATGAGTTGGTACTTCTCTTCATACTTTCACAAACTAAAAGTACCCGACGACTCCATATCTCTAGACTTTGAGTCTTAGTGTGTTGAATTATGCAAAGAATTCATATGAGAGCTTCTTCAAGGTGAGGAAATTATCATCATATTGAGTTATCCTTGTCCCCTACAATAAGAAGGAGAAGAGGTGTTTCAACATCACCTATTACAAGATATCTCCCTATAGAGGTCATTCGACCCCCCTTATGGAAGTTTTCCTCCACCTAGGGATAAACAAACCGTCATTGATATGACAACCCCGTAAGGAACCAAGTTTTCCCTCCTTTCAATGCCGAATTCCTCTTCAATTATTTCAACATGATCCTATATATGTTTTCACACTCAAAATTTTACCTTTCTATACGGAGGAAACCCATATTAATCCTATAAAACATATTCGGATGTAGCCAACATTTATGTAGTTCATAATATCACATAAGACAAGGTTATACTAAGGATTCTCGCTACTTCCTTTAAGGGAAAGGAAATCCAATGGTTTCATGGGCTAGACGATGGTACTATAATAACTTGGGATGAATTGGGGGAAAATATCTATAAAAAATTCGAAGACAATAGTGATCACCTGTCCCTCATGGAATAACTCACTACTATAAAGAGAGCTCCTTAAGAGTATATGAGTGATTTCAACTTCCGATTCTAGAAGAATTGGAATAGGATTTAGGCACTTATAGAGATTTCTCCTAATAATGCATTCTTGTACTATTTAAGAGCTTTAAGTAGTGATTTAGCAGTTATGACCAGTCTATGGGAGGAACTACATTGCTCTATGCTTAATTCATTGCTATAAGAGTGGAGAATTATTTGATTTAGGATAGAAAGATAGCTCCAAGACCACCAATGTTATTGTATCTAGAGCTCCCAAATAACCAACCTACCATTGATCCTCTTCCAATGTAGCCTCTAAGAAACCAACTCAGTCCACACCCACCCCTTCAAATGATCTATTTGAAGTTAAGTCTCTACTTCAAACCTTTGGGAATGAACTAGTAGCTCTTAAGAGGAAACAATCCCAGTATACCTGTCCTTACCAATCCCAAAATCAACAATATCAGTCTAACCACCCACCCTTTCTAGGAAATAACCAGTCACAAATCCAAGTTGCCAATGTTAAGCCTCTAAACATTAGAAATCCCCTCGCTACCAGTTCTTCTAGAGCTCTTGTACCCATTCAAAATAACTTAGCCCAAGACTATGAATGGTGATATCCTTGTTCCCAACCCCACAATCAAAATCTTTGTCCCAATAGAATTCTTAGCTAGGCCCTTATGGTTTAAAGTATATCTACTCTACTAGAGCTAATGGAGAATTCATCTACACAAGAAGTAATAGATCAACTATATTTTCATGAAGAAACCACTTCGCTAAATTGGAAAGTGGAATATTTTTGTGGATTGAATACAAAATCTTTTCTAGTTTTGGAAAATACTCATTTTACAAGTAGGGTGATAGAAACTCAACCTTCCAAAGCTGATCAAGCATCCACTTCTTGGCCTCGACTACAAGTGGTGGTTGATAAAGATGCAGGAAAGAAGTTTCTAGAAACACAGGATAGTCAAGCCATAAGGAAAGAAAGTTCTTCAGGCATCACAGTACCCAACAAGAACTTTCCAAAAGAGGATCCTAGCATATAGAAGAATATTGGAAAGGTAGGTGGTATCCCTTTCAACATTATTGAACAAATGAAAAGGACCAACTTGAATGTTACTATGTGGGAATAAATTTCAATTCCCTCTTAGAGGAATTTGTTGTAGGAATCCCTAAAATGTTTTGGTGCATCTAGCAAAGCAACACATTGTGGATCATAAAATGCTACAAGTTTGTGTCAACCAAAAGGAAGAGTTTCTCCTAAGAATAATAAACCTCCACCATTCTATATTTCTCTGGTTATTCATGAGCATTTGGTACATAATAGTATAATCGACTCTGGTGCCAACAATTCAGTCATGCCCAAGCAAATTGTAGACATGCTAGGAATCCAATATACACCTATATCCAAAGGAGTTATTCAGTTGGATGGCACAACATTTCAGACCATTGGAATCATTAAAGGACTTCAACTTATTATCCATGCATGTCCTAGATTTTTTTCACACAAGACATATTAGTTATTGATCTTCTCCTTCTTTTCACCATATGCTTATCACGAGACTTCACTGCCAAAATGGGTGGTTATCTATCCGCTGATTGGTCACATATGATTCTCAAGACTCAGTATGGAACTAAAGTAACTATAAGGAAGATCCAATTTTTCATAACCATGCAAAGCCTTATAATTCTAGTCCCATAAATGGAAACTATACTATTTGTGATCAATAAGAAAAGGTTACCGATCATTAATCAACTACTCTTGTGATAGATGTACCTAATACTTTGTTGTATGAAGTAATTATATAACATAATTTTGATCCTTATGTTGATGCATTGGTGGAAGAAGAAGTTGGTTTGCTTCTTTTAGAAGAGACAACTTGTTAAAACCTAAAATAAATTGGGAGGACTTTAGTAACTATTTTTGATTGCTCAAGGAGTAAAAATGGAATAGGTGTTGGTGTCATGTTAATTTCTCCAAAAGGAGATAAATATTTCTCATATTTTCGATTGCAATTTAGCTACACCAACAATGTCTCGAATATGAAGCTCTTGTGCAAGGAATTCAGTTGGCTCAAAAGAAAGGGATCAAGGCCTTGACTATTTTGGTGATAGTGAATTGGTTATACATCAAGTAAGAGCTCGTAGTGTATCAAAAATGATTTTCTAAGATCTTATAAGAACCAAGTTTAGAATTTGATTGAATATTTTGAGGCTTTTGGGATCCACGTGGTTCCTAGAAATTAAAATCAAGATATTGACAGGCTTGCCATGGTTGGCTCAAAATATGACATGCCTGTTGATATCATGAAGGATGAGCATCAACCCGTTAAAATGGTTGTTTGACTTGGAGTTCCTGATAATGTGGGTAGTTGGAAAGTTATCAATAGTGATAAAAATCATTCTTTTCCTACAAGAAGAATTGGAATTTTTCGTGAATAATCAAAGCTAAGTTGTAGGAAGCATATATCGATCAGATTATACAATTGAAAAGAAACTAGTTTCTAAAAGCTTTGGTTACTCTCGAGTCGATCTTCAATTCAAACGATCAGGTTAGAAGACAGAGTGCTAACATGGTAGTCAAAGAGGATGATTTCTAAGAAGTTGAGGTAACAAATGAAAAGTTTCTAAAGATTGGAAAAGTGTGTACCCCAGAGGAGAAATAGGATTTTGTCAAACTTTTTCAAGAATATAATGATGTTTTTACATGGAGTTATAAAGATCTATGTGGCTTCGATCCATGTTTATCACAAGTATACCATTGAACTTGATCCTAATGCTAAGCCATTCCATAAAAAATAGAGGCCAGTTAATCCAAAAATTGAGCCACTGACGAGGAAGGAGCTGACCAAGCTTATTGAGGCTAGCATTTATTTTCCAATCAAACATTCCTCTTGGGTACTAATCTAGTTCCCGTGAGGAAGAAAAATGGATAGATCTGGTTATGTGTGGACTTCAAGGATTTAAACTGGGCTTCATTAAAGGACCATTATCCCCTTTCGTCTATGGAACAAATCCTTCAAATGGTGGCAAGAGCTTAGAGGTTTTATTTGCTTGATGGATATTTGGGTTATAACCAAATTTTGGTTAAGGATTTTGATCAGCTCAAAAAAATTTTTACTACCAAGTGGGGTACATACACCTATAACAAAATTCCATTTGGATTATCTAATGCTAGAGCTACTTTCCAATGAGCTATGGACATGAAATTTAAGGGGTTGATCAATGACATTATCTTGGTATATCTTGATGATATAACTATGTACTCTAAGCATGTGGAGGATCACATTTCACATCTAAGGAAGGTTTTCAAGAGGTGTAGGTAATTTTGGGTTTCATTGAATCCTAAGAATTTTATTTTTGTTGTGTACGAGGGAATTTTTTTGAGGAATGTTGTTTCAACAGAAGCGATTTCCATTGATCCGGCTAGGATTCGTTCAATTTTGTCCTTATCCCTTCTAATTCATGAGAAGGGTCTTCAAATTTTTTTGGGAGCAATAAATTTTGTGCAGATATTCATCCCTTAGTTTGCAGCTTTGGCTACATCGTTAACAACCATGTTGAAGAAAAAATTTCCTTTTTCATGGACGATGGAAGGAAAGGAGAGTTTTGAAGCTATTAAGACATCTATCTCTCAAGCTCCTACATTGGTGAATCCAAGTTTTGATAAGGATTATATTATTTATTATTTTATAGGTCAAGAAAGTATTTATTTGATCCTCACTTCACAAAATGATGATCGATGGAACAACCAATTGCTTACTTCAAACAATCTCTAAAAGACTATGAGCTCAAATATTCATTTGTTGAAAATAATTTTTTTGTTATCATTTGAGATTTGAAGAAGTTCAGGTACATGTTGTCCAATAATAGAATTCATTTGATGGTGTCTCATCTAGACATTAAGAATTTTTTTGAATAAAGATATGAATGAGAAACATGTCGGATGGATTACCAAGGTGATGGAGTATGATGTGCACATCAAGGTTACCAAGCTAGTCAAAGGTAAAGGTTTGTGTCAATAGCTTACTACAGATTTGGAATAAAAAAGTGAAGAAGACATGATGCTTCTGAATAATGATATAGGAGATGATCAAGTTGACTGGTTATTAAAGATGAAGGCCTTCCTTCTCTCAGGAACATATCCTGTTGACATGGATAGGACCCAAAGATAGAAATTTCATCTTCAATCTATTCCTTATGTTTTAGTAGATAATGTTCTCTTTCAAGGGGATTTAAATGGTGTTCTCCTTCGATGTATAGGGTTGTTGAAGGTGAATAAGATATTGGAAGAGTTTCACAATGGTCTATCGGGAGGGAATTACTCTGCATGAAAAAATTCTACAAAAATCATGAGGGTTGGCTACTATTGGCTAGATTTATTCAAGTAAACCCATATATGGGTAAATAAGTGCAAGGAATGTGCCTTTTTCATTAGGAAATAGAAGTTATCAATCCTTCCCCTTGGTGATTCAAGTTGATCAACCCTTTGTTCAATGGGGGTTGAAATTAATTGGGATGATTAATCCTCTATCCAAAGGATGACATAAGTGGGTACTTACTGCAATGGATTATTTTACTCGATGGAAAGAGGCTATGACATTGAACGAGGGTAATGAAAAGGTTTTTTTTTTTTTTAGAAAGCATGATGATGAGGTTTGGTATTCTATTTACAATTATTTTAGATAACACAATAGATTTTCTTAATTTGAAGTTAAGTGAATGAACTCTTAAGAATGAGGTTTATCTCAAAACTTCATCCAATTACTATCCATACAGAGATGTATTGGCTGATTCTAACAATAATAATCTCATACGGATTATCAAACACATAATGGAAATCAACAGGAGGACTTGGCACACACATCTTAAAATTGCTTTATTGGAAGATCAGATCACACCTAAAAGGGACATCGAAATTCTCCTTTCATGCTTTGGTATATGGAAGAGAAGCAAAACTTCTACTATCCTTAGAATTACCTTCTTTGGAGTTAGCACATCAGCTTGAGGTTATGGAGAGTGATCCTATGATAGTTAGGTTTGCTGAGCTCATGGAGTTAGAAGAAGTGTGGAACAAGGCAATGAAGACTTTGGAGTAACATTAGGCTCAGGTTAAGAAATCTTTTGACAGGAAGGCATCTAATCAGAAATTTTCAAGAGGGAGATTTAGTTCTCAAATGGGATCGACAAAGCAAAACCTGGCATGCACGCAAATTTTGACGCTCTCTCGGAGAGAACCATATATTATTACAAGTTGTAAGGTGGCAAATTTGTTTCCCTATCCAGGCTCAATAGAGAAGCGCCCATTTATGTGAATGGGATACATCTCAAAGGTTGTTTTTGAAAATTTTCCACCCCTATATAGTTTATGTAGGTTTTTTCCTCTAATTTCTTTGCACTTTATTTGTTGTTTTATGTATTTCCTTTTCTGTTTTTATTTCCTCATTTTTTTGGTGTTGTTCTAATTAGTTTTAGAGGTTCTAGGACTCATTTTCCCAATGGATTGCTTAAGGCTACAAGACTAGTGCAAAGTTTGACGCTCTCTAGAGAGAACCATATATTATTACAAGGTTTAAGGTGGCAAATTTGTTTCCCCTATCCAGGCTCAATAGAGAACTACCCATTTATGTGAATGGGATACATCTCAAAGGTTGTTTTTGAAAATTTTCCACCCCTATATACGGTTTATGTAGGTTTTTTCCTCTAATTTCTTTGCACTTTATTTGTTGTTTTATGTATTTCCTTTTCTGTTTTTATTTCCTCATTTTTTGGTTTTGTTCTGATTAGTTTTAGAGGTTCTAGGACTCATTTTCCCAATGGATTGCTTAAGGCTACAGGACTAGCGCAAAGTTTGACGCTCTCTGGAGAGAACCATATATTATTACAAGTTGTAAGGTGGCAAATTTGTTTCCCTATCCGGGCTCAATAGAGAACTACCCATTTATGTGAATGGTATACATCTCAAAGGTTGTTTTTGAAAATTTTCCACCCCTATACAGTTTATGTAGGTTTTTTCCTCTAATTTCTTTGCACTTTATTTGTTGTTTTATGTATTTCCTTTTCTATTTTTATTTCCTCATTTTTTTGGTGTTGTTCTGATTAGTTTTAGAGGTTCTAGGACTCATTTTCCCAATGGATTGCTTAAGGCTACAGGACTAGCGCAAAGTTTGACACTCTTTGGAGAGAACCATATATTATTACAAGTTGTAAGGTGGAAAATTTGTTTCCCCTATCTAGGCTCAATAGAGAACTACCCATTTATGTGAATGGGATACATCTCAAAGGTTGTTTTTGAAAATTTTCCAACCCTATACGAGTTTATGTAGGTTTTTTCCTCTAATTTCTTTGCACTTTATTTGTTGTTTTATGTATTTCCTTTTGTTTTTATTTCCTCATTTTTTTGGTGTTGTTCGATTAGTTTTAGAGGTTCTAGGACTCATTTTCCCAATGGATTGCTTAAGGCTACGGGACTAGTCCTTAGCATGCAAACATCCCCGAGAGGTCACCAAAAATAATATCCATTTTTGCCCCTTGGGAAAAAATGGATGAGGGTGAATTGCACCCTAGGACCGAAGAGTCCTTCATAGAGAATTCTGGATAATTTGGGTAAATTTTGAGCTTTGGGAGCATTTATGGTGTTCCAAGAGGTTTCAGGATCACCTTGGACTATTCTTTTCTTTTTGGGTTTTGAAGACTCGTGGTTTTATCAGAGTGAGAAAATTGGCCTCAGTGGGCCCACTATCAATCAACATGGTAAAAAAGTGATCAAAATTTATAAATCGATTAAGAGGTCTTATTATGCTTCCATGATATTCTAGTTTCGTAAAAGGCCCGAGGAAGTCAAATTCGGGGAAAAATATCCTTTGAAGGGTCTAAATGGATTTGAGCTCACCAACAACTTGGCGAGTTGGCATAGATCTATGGGGTCAAGGACCAAGGTACTTCGCGTGAGATACTTGAATAACTAAAGGGCGAGCTACTCGGTTTGAAAGAGCGAGTCATGATGAGTCGAGACAAGACCATGCCGAGAAAGGTTTTGGTACCACATCGGTTGAGATTGGTGAGTCATTGATTGGGTTCTCTAAGGGATGTAAAAGGCACAAGTTTGGTGTATGCATTGCAAAGGTCTCTATAGTGGAAATATAACAAAGCATAACCGAGTTGACCTAATGACTCAGGGAACTCGGTGGACGCATCATGGGGGTAACCACGAAATCTTGTATTGTGCTCGAGTCACGGGGTGATGTTGCGCAGAGATGGACATAGATGGTGACACATAGAGAAGTTCACCAAGGTGAGCCCATGAAATAACGTGGAAAGAATCTCGAGGTGCTCGGAACTGGAACAAAGCAATTCACGTGGGAAACAAGGTGAACTTGGAGGATTGGGCTTGGCCATGGAGACATACTTATAAGGTGAATCAGAAGAATGGTGTTGGGATGGATTGACATAGAGGCCGAGTAGAGTCCTCGATAGAATGATGGATGACACAAGTGTGCAAAAGCAACTCGGTCAAGTTACTCAAACTTTTGAGCTAGGCCAAACCGGAAACTTAGCAAGCTAGACAGAGGTAGGACCGAACCTATAGATCAACAATGAGGTGTTCGAGGATGAGCTCGTGCTAGAGCCAAACTACTCGATGGCACAATGAAATCATTTCGGAAGCTCGTAGTGGGGACCAGGCTATAGAGTCGGGATTATGTCTATCCTAGGTGAAGGAGAGTTCATAGAGAACATAAAGGGAGCTCAACTTGCATAGCAAGTGAGTCACAGTGGCTCAATGCAAAGGGATCAAACTCATTGGTAAAGGAAGACTCAGCCAAATACCTAGAATCAGAAAAGCATGGTATTTAGAGAGTTTTCGTGGCATGATGAAGACTCAGGTAACAATGTAGTATTGATACTGATGAAAGATCTTGATTAGGATCACCAAGAAAGGTTACTTGCAGAGATAAACGTATAACCATGTGGGAGATTGAGACAGTGAAAGATCTTGAACATGAATCACCTAAGAGGATCGAAAGGGGAATCACTTTTGTAGGTAGCCCATTACGAGATTTTAGAGATTATCAACATGACAACTTACACAGGACGAGTTGAAAAAATTTAGAGGGCCTTAATGTACCTGGGGGTCTTTAGACTCGAAATTTGAATTGCTAGGTATACATGGTGAAGGATGTCGAGCCGACTAAGGCAATATGGCAAGTTAACAAGTGCATTTGGGACACTAGGACTCAAGTCCAAAAATGTCATGCTCATCAAGGTAATGTGGTGAGAAAGTGGGTGATGTGGTGTGGAGCTCACCCGGTGAGCCATGTTGGCTCAATGTGGCAAAGTGTCAATGTGTCCTTGGGGTCGGAGATGTTAGTAGGTCTAATCAATGCAAATCGTGAGTCCAACGCCGAGTTGGTAGGTTGATAGGTGGAGCTGGAATGTTGAGTAAAGTGTCAATTTGTTGATATTAGACGGGCTCACCATGTTGTACCACACAAGATAATGTCGGTGGGGGGGTGTTTTCAATGTGAGGTGTAAAACTATGCCAATCATAACATGTGGTGCTCACCAAACCAAAGCTTGGTGGGGTGCTTTTAATGCAAGACCAAGTCATCCACTCTGTGGGAAAATATAAAGGCAGCCCGAAGGTCTCACTCAATACTAGCAAGGAAGGTGTCATGCGATGATCAAATGTAATATTAAAACTAGTGAAGCTAATGATGGCGAGAGATGTGGAAAGTTCCAACTTGATGCAAAGATGTGGCGAGTAAATAGCTCTCTGGGGAAATTTAAGGCCGATTGAGCCATTTCGAAAACACATTGGGGTGTTAAATGTAAGCGGCCACTTGGAGCTCGATTGTTAATGAAGGATCCCGACACTCAATGCAAAAGGGGAGTCTAAACAATGAGCCTTCCAAGTAAAAGTGAAAGCGAGAGGATAAAAGAGAATATCTCTCTCGTATAAAGCGAAGAGCTCATAGAGGGAAAAGGGAGCTCGCCACAAACACTCGACGATCCGGTTGGAGAGCCATTTGCCGAGTCAACAACTATTGACCCCCTAAATACTGATTCAATCTCATGGGTCCCACCAATGAATCAAGATGTCCCTAAAAGATTAAAATAATATTTTTTATTAAAATTATGGGACATTTAAATTTATGAAGCATGATGTAAGGATTTTTCTTTAAAATAAATTAAAGGGTGATGCAAGCATCATGGGAAATTATCAGAGAGCCATATTTACTATAATTTTTCCTAGATTTTAGGATTTCTTCCTTCTTTCTCTCACCAACTCATATTTTCTATAAATGTAAATGGGAAACACATTTCAAGGGTTAGACATTTTTCCAAGTTTTCCTTCTTTTCACAAGCTGAGCTATTGTGAATTTAGAGGCTTTCAAGCCTTTCTTCCAAATATTGTAATGGCAACCCTTTCCTCTTCCTGTTGTAATGATGCACTGTGCATGTGATTGAAGTAATAGAAATTATGTTTTGTGGCTAATTATCTGTCCTTTCATCATTTTTGCTACTTCTTTTTTCCTCTCTCATGTTTGTAGGTATATTGTGCAATCTCAAGTTTCCATTGCAGGTTTTGGGAGATATTGTGCTTATCTGGGAGTGAAGTTTTGTATGTAGTTGGGTTTGTGATGCATGTCCATCCTTCCCATTTTCATCCTTCTTCATTGGAAGACAGAAAACTTGTCTAGCAAAACCCTTTCTTGGTGCATCACCATTCCTAGTGTAGGTTTTATTTCTTACAAATATCTCTCCCTAATCCCCTAGAAATGTTAGTATAGGTATAGTTATCTATTTTCTTGCATTAGGAGTAGTGTAGTGCTTAGTTTAGGAAGAGGAAGTCAACCTTCTTCGGAGGTTCACCTCAAGCCCGCAAGTCCCACAACTTGAGAGGTGATCCCATGTTACCCAATCACACCGAATTTCCCATTCACAATCGGAAATTCGGGGTAGGGTTATTTGGTGATAAGAGTTAGGCTGATTAAATAACTCGGTGATAAACTCACCAAGTTGCAGCCAACTCGACTCAAGTTGATAAAGATTCATATTCAATAGAGAGCAAGAGCTCCCAATTCTTTCCATAAACCATTATTTTGTTTTTGAAAAATATATAAATTATTGTTTTTTTTTTTTGAAAATATAAACTAATAAAAAAATTATTTCTTTTTTGTAGAAAAATTGTAAAAACAATATAATAATTTTTTGTTTAAAATGATATGATTTTTATGAAATGATGACTAGATCATCATCGTCATTTTGTTAGAAAACTAAAAAAATCACTTAAATTTCGATTTATTTTTGATATCATACTAACACATTTATGTATAAATTATTAAATTGACAGAACATCCTTTTTTGAGTAAACTAGTCATTTTTCAATTGCAAGGATTAAATGATGACATGGGGATTTCTATTAAACTCTGTTTTTAATCCTCATTAATTATTTATCGCTATTTTACAAAAAATGGGGTCTAATTAGTTTTTAATTGAAAAATATCATATGTTGAATGTGAATAATTACAACTTTGGAAGATTTGATTAAAGGCAGAATTCATGGCTTGCAAATTATGGGCAGTTGTGAATGGAACTGAGAGAGCTCCGAATGGAAGACAAGCAACTGTGGAAAGTATCATTGTGTATCAACAGAAAGTACAAGTGATTTCCATCATTTTATAAAGCATACAAGATGATTTTATGCTTTATATCGGGAATTATGAAAGTCCAAGTGAGGCTTGGGCTTAATTGAAATCGATGCACAAAGGTACACGTCTATCAAAAATTATTAAATTAATTTTAGAGCTTATGACAACTCCCATGAAGAGAGATGAAAAAGTGATAAACTATTTAGCAAAAATAAAAAAATATTAATTCACAGTTGGATGGATGTGGCGTAATTTAATTCAATATAAATTAATTTATATCATTATTCAATTAAATATTCACGAGAAATTTAGAAATTTCATTTCAATTTCGAATTCAAAATATAAAACAGAACAAGACATTCTAGATTTGCAAACCCTTAATGATCTACTCATTCAATAAGAACAAGTAATGTCAAATTTTGATTTTAAGGAAAATATCACTCTGGAACTTCTCGCTCAGAAATCAAAAGGTAAAACCTCTAGATTCAACAAAAATCAAAATCCAACTTTTAAACCTCCTAGCAAAGATAAGAAACCTAGAAATCTAAGAGTTAGATTTGATGGAAAATGTCATTATTGTGGTAAATTTGGCCACAAGAAAGAGGATTGTAAATTTAAAAATAAAATTTAAAGTTTGAAAATGAAAAGGGTAGTAAATCTGATCAAAACCAAAACAAGAATATAAAAATAGTCAAAAATCAAATGTAATTGCTTTGTAAGTGACTTTTGTCACTACAAAAAAAAGAGTGAATAGTAGACAGTGGTGCCTCTAGGCACATGACATTTATATATTATATCTTATCCTAACTCAAAGAGTGTGATGATCATATTTATTTGGGAGATCATTCCATTCTCGATGTTCATGTTCAACAAAAAATAAAAAGTTTCAAATGGTTTTATTAACAATGTTTTGTTAGTTCCTAAACTTAAAATGAATTTTCTTTCTTGTTCTCAGTTGACTCAAAATAACTATAGTGTAACACTTTTAAAAGATAAATGGTTTATTAGAAATGAACATGATGTTACTATAGTTGAAGGCATTCAAAGAGATGGTTTGTATGTGTTTAATGGATTTCCTTCTACTTCTTATTTAACAACTCAAAGAAGTGACATGTAATTGTGGCATGAGAGACTAGGTCATGTCAACTTTAGGATCATGTATGACATGTCTTGAATAAAACTAGTGACTGGTCTACCACCTATTTTCCAAAATCATGAAACGTGTGAAGGATGCTTATGTGGTAAGCAATCTACTAATCCCTTCCACAGTCATCATGATGTAATTCTTCTAAACCTTTGGAACTTGTCCATAGTGATGTTTGAGGACCCCTAGAAGTTCCATATCTTAATATTTCTATGTATATTGTCACGTTCATTGATGATTTCACTCGTATGATTTGGTCTTATTTCATTAAAAATAAATTTTATGTCTTGTCAAAATTTAAAGAATTTAAAGCTTTAGTTGAAAACTCTTCTAGTTATAAAATTAAAAGGATTAGGAATGATAATGGGGATAATATATCAATAAATCATTTGACTCATTTTGTGTTGAATGTGGCATTCAAAGGGAACTGACTACTCCATATTCCCCTCAATAGAATGGGATTGTGGAAAGAAAAAACCGCACCATTCTGGAAATGGATAGAACTATGATGCATTCATATGGTGTTACTAAATTCCTCTAGCATAAAGCAATGAAATTTTATGTTCATATCTTGAACAGAGTTCCCACTAAAGCCTTAGTAAATTCCACTTCGAGAAAAAGTGGTCAAATTAAAAACTAAGTGTAACTCATTTTATACTATTTGGTAGCCTTGTTTCCCTCTTCATTCTAAAATCAAAATGGAAGAAGCTTGATCAAACCTCTTTTCCTTATATCTTTGTAGGATACGGTGTCAAAACTAAAGGTCTTAGGATCTTTGATCCATCAAAAAGAGAAGTTATAGAAAATAGGAATGTTAAAATTTTAGAAAAACCTTTTTTCTTCTTCTTCATCTTCTGTTTCTATTATTCATGATGATTCTAATGAAAATGAAATTGAAATTGAAAATTGTGAAAATAATGTAAATGATGAAGAAACTAGTATTGAACCTATAATTGAAAATGAGATAGTACCTATTTCCTCTATAACTAAAAGACCTAGATGGGATGAGTCTATTATTCAAGACTCTAATCTTGGAAACCTTTAGAAAATGACTAGAAGTCATCATACATATCATGCCTTGATGACATTGTATGAACCTAAACCCCAATCTTTCAAAGAAGCTTCTTCTGAAGAAATATGGATAGATGTTATGAAAGATGAATATACTACCTTGATTAAAAATCAAACTTGGGAGTTAGTCCCTCCTCTTGAAAAACAAAGTATAGTCAGATCTAGATGGTTATACAAGTTTAAATATAAAGTAGATGACAACTTAGATAAATTCAAATCCAGATTAGTAGCTTGAGGGTTTACTCAAAAAAATAGTATTGACTATGTTGAAACCTTTGCACCAGTTGTAAAAATGAGAACAATAAGGATTTTGATTTCCTTAGCTGCTCATTATGGTTGGGAAATCCATCAAATGGATATCAAAAATACTTTTCTTAATGGTGATTTAAAAGAAGAGATATATATGGAGGACTGCGTGTTTGAAAATCATGGAGGACTACGTGAGGGTTTTGAGAGTGTGGTTTCAGCAGCTCTGGCTACTGAATGTCTTTCAAAGGACTACGTAATAGCTGTTAAAGCACCGGGAAAAGAGAGAGAATCAGCTAAAGGTGGTAGTTTTGGATCTAGAGCCTGGGCGGATGTTGTAAAGATTCCTCCTGACAAAAATGTGGGTCCTCATCCTGCATGTGATCTAATTTTTAAAAGTACAAAAGATGTTGAGGGGGTGACCCACATACAAGTGCCTGATGGATGTCTGCATAGAGCACTGGAGAAAACCAATCTAGCCCTAGTCGGCAAATTTTTGGGATCAAGACCCAATGTGGACATTATCAGAAAATGGGCCATTCGCAGATGGAAACCAAAAGGGGATTTGATCATCACCACCATGGCAAAGGGATTTTTTCTGGCCCGTTTTAATCTCCAAACTGATGTTGACTCTGTCTTGTTGGGAGGTCCCTGGTGTCTGGGCAATATGGGACTATTTCTAAAAAATGGTATCCTGGGTTCAATCCATATGCTGAGAACATTCATGCCATACCCATCTGGTGTAGACTCCTAGGGCTACCCCTTCATTTATGGGATGATGAAATCCTCCTTCATGTAGCCAAATTGATTGGTTCACCAATTGGGCTGGATGGGCCCATGAGAAATAGGTCAAGACTGGCATTTGCTAGGTTCTGTGTCTCTACTGAAATGGATCAAGAGCTTCCTGATCACATCGTTCTGCAGTCCAAATTTGGAGCATGGAAACAACAAATAGAATATGAAGCTTTCCAACTAAGATGTAGCAAATGTCATAAATTAGGCCACTTTGCCAAAGAATTGCCCGAACAAATAATGCAAAAGCTAGAAATACCCTCAGATCTATCTGAGGCTCAAAGACAGAAATAGACAGATAAGGCTGATAAAGAGCCGCTAACTGATCTAGCTACTGGAGATAGACACTTGCAGAGGCATTCCAGGCTAAAAGAAAGGAAAAAAGGATTTAAGACAAAGAGGCCACCGGTTTATAGAAAACTGTGGAGACCTAAGAAACTGGTTGAGACTCAACAGAAATAGATCTGGAATCGACAAAAGAGGAAGAAAGCAAAAGGGATATGTCAGTGGATTCAGCAATGAACACTTTGACACCAAATCCGGTAAAGTTGAGTATGGAGGTTGATGAAGAAAATGAAAAAGTTATCATTTCTCTTACTTCTAAGGAAGAAGAGATGGAAAAAACTACTGCTCATCAAGAGCTGTTAAATAGAAAAGCTTTTTTGAGACAAGGAATCCATAGCAAGAGATCTAAACCAAGATAAAGAGTTTACTGATATGGAGGAGCTCACTCCTAAAATGGTTAAACAGACTGATGTTGACACAGGTAAAGAGGAAGGGGAAATTACCCCTACTAATGAAGAAAAGTATATCAGACTGTGATAATGATGGATTCATCATAGTGAGAAGTAAGAAAAGAGGACTAAAAAGTCTGGAAGAAATTCCGGAATCACTCTATAGTGATAAAAGAAATGATTGGAAGCTGGGAAGCTTCCACCTCAAGAATCACAAGGGCCACTACTAGAAGAACTGAAAATATTGGAGTCCCATATAGAAAAGGCGGTAGACTATCAAAGAGAGAAGCAAGAGAAAAAGAGACTGAAAAGAAATTGCAGATGGTACACAAAGAATTTTGAACCATCCGGCAACTACATCTCCAAAACTTTTTAATGAAGGTTATTTCTTGGAATGTCAGAGGCCTCAATGGGGGGCCTAAGCAAAGAATGCTCAAGGAAATTAAAAGATCAAATAGACCCAAGCATCCTTCTTATTCAGGAAACTAAAATGAAAAGTAAAGCAGTTGAAGATTGCAAAAGATATTTCTGGGAGAACGTTGCCTTTGCTGCTGTTGATTCTCAAGGAGCTTCTGGAGGCTTAGCGATCTTCTGGGATACCAAGATTGTTAACGGTAAGGTACTCTCCTCCTCCCAGAACCATTTAGCTATAATCTTTAAAAGTCTTGAGAATAATCATAGCTGGATTCTTTCTAATATTTATGCACCCAATACTGTTACTGGTAAAAGAAATTTATGGAAGGAGTTAACCTTGTTTCGAAATAATGTTGAGAACATGAACTGGTTGATTATGGGAGACTTCAATACTCCTTTAAATCCAGGAGAAAAGTTTGGGGGAAGCTCTGAATTTTCTCTTAGTATGGAAGAGTTTGCTGGCTTCATTTCGACTCTTAATCTTATGGACATAGAGCTTCATGGCAATCAATTTACCTAGTCTAACAGAAGATTTGGGGAGAACTTAATCCAGGTTAAACTAGACAGAGCTCTTATTTCTGCTAATTGGATCTTGGATCAGAATTTTCATCTTTCTTCTCTCCCCAGAACGGGCTCTGATCATAATCCAATTGTCCTAAATTTCTTCAATTGGACAAAACCTTTTCACGGCAATTTCAAATTTGAGAAAATGTGGCTCGAGCATGAAGATATTCTGGACAGAATTAAAGAGTGGTGGTATTGGGAAGGCACAGGGATGGCCCAATACAAGCTTCTGCAGAAGTTGAAAAATGTTAAGCAAAAGGTTAGAATATGGAATAAAGAGGTTTTTGGAAATATTTTTGAAAAGAAGAAAGAACTTAAGCAGCAGTTGGAAGAGCTTGAACTCAATGTTTCCGTGAAAGGTATGTCTCTAGAGGATCATCAAGTGGGAAAAAAATTCTCTCAGATCTGCATAATATAAACAGCCATGAAGAATCCTTTTGGAGAATGAAGTCTAGAGCCCTTTGGCTTAAAAGCAGGAGACAGGAATACAAATTTTTTCATTTGACAGCCCTCAAGCATAGAGCTTGTAACAGAATTTCTGAGGTTGCTAAAGACAATGGAAACATTACTAAGGATTCTAAGGACATCAAAGAAGAAGCCCTCAAATTTTACAAGAACCTACTCACTGAGAATAACTCCTACAATGAACAAGCGGCCTCTTTTCTCTTAGACTCCATTCCTAATAATCTAATACCTGCTGAGAGATTTAAGAGTCTTTCCAAAACTGTCACCATCGAGGAATTAAAAAAGGCTATTTTCACTTTAGAGGGGGATAAGGCTCGGGTCCAGATGGTTTTTCGGCTAACTTCTACCAAAGATGTTGGGAAATATGCTCTGAAGATCTTTTGAAAGTTGTTAATGAGTTTTATAGAACTGGAAATCTTATTAAAGAATTAAATAATACACACATTGTGCTTGCCCGAAGAAGTTAGATGCAAAGGACTTCAAATATTTCAGGCCAATCAGTTTAGTTAATGTAATATATAGGATCTTCACAAAGATTCTCACCACTAGAATGCAACCTATTCTTATGGAGATCATTTCACAACAACAGAGTGGATTCATTCAGGGAAGAATTATTCAAGATGGAATTATCATGGTTCATGAAACTATACATTCTATGGATAAAAGTAAAAAGGTTGGGATGGCTATCAAGCTGGACATGCATAAAGCATTCGACAGAGTCTCCTGGAGATTCATGGATGAGGTCTTATCCAAGTTTGGTTTTCAAATCAAATTTAGGAAAATCATTCACTCTTGTATCTCTACTTCTAGATTCTCAGTGGTCATTAATGGGGAACCGGTGGGTTTTTTTTCCAGCAATAGAGGAATCCGGCAAGGGGACCCAATTTCCCCTCTATTATTCATTATAATGGCTGACAGTTTAAGCAGATCTATTTCAAAGCTATTTGCATTGGCATGATAAAAGGCTTTCCTCCAACTTCTGGCAATCAGATCTCCTCCCACCAATAGTTTGTTGATGACACTCTGCTTCTCTGATGGCCTCAATCATTGAGGCAAAGGCTATCAAAACTATCCTTAGGTTCTATGAGGAAGCCTCGGGACAAAAAGTTAATTTTGACAAAAGCTCTATATATTTCTTCAATACTCCTATGGAAAGGCAAAGAAAGATTGCTAATATTCTAGGATGCACTATTAATTCTCTTCCTGCTACTTACTTAGGTTTACCTTTAAGTACTGGCAAGATTTCTATTGAGGTCTGGAATGATCTTATTAAGAGATTTCAAAAAAATTGGCTGGATGGAAAGGAGCTCTACTTTCAAGTGCAGGCAAGTGCTTATTGATAAAAAGCACGCTCCAAAACCTACCTATTTACATCATGTCAATGTTCAGCATACCAGCAACAGTGATGAACAGTATTGAAAAGATTCAAAAGCACTTTTTATGGCATGGTACTGAGGACAGGTTCAGGTATCATCTTGTGGCTTGGGAGCAGGTATGTAAACCAAAGAGGCTTGGGGGGTTAGGCATCAAAGATATCAAACATATGAGTGTTGCCCTTATTGCAAAGTTAGGTTGGAGACTTATAAAAGAGCACAAGCCTTGGACAGAGTTGGTTAAGATCAAATACCTTTCAAACCAAAACAATATTTCCTTCATTTATGATCAGTCTCTTCCGAATGGTTCTATTTTCTAGAACAACCTTCTTCACAAGAGACATCCTTTCTCAGGGGTGTAGCTGGAAGCTTGGGGATGGGAAAAACATTAACTTCTGGACTGATAAATGGACTGATTCTAACTGGATTTCTTCTTATGGTCACATTAAAGACAACTTAATTACAAAGTATGGACACAAAATTCAGGGATACATTGAGATGGATGGAAACAAAAGAAAATGGAAACAGCTAAAAGTGGAGAATGATAATGTACAGGCTGATGTTTCATCTTTACAGAATCAACTTTCTCTAATCCATATTAGTAACCAAAATCTTAAGGATGAACTCATCTGGAAAGATTATTTTGATGGGGAATACTCTGTTAAATCAGGATATAATTCTTTCTTTGTATCTATTGAAAGTGAAATTAAGTGGCACAAGTTGTGGATGTCTGAGTTAACCCCTAGAGTGAACTTATTTTGGTGGCTCATCATTAATGGCAAGATCGACTAACGAATACCTCATCAAGAAGGGATTCATCATGCTTGAATAGATATTGCATGTGTCGAAAGAGGCGTAAGACATAAAACATTTATTCCTTCATTGTGAGTATGCTTCCAAAATTTGACATCTTGTTTTTGCAAAATTTAATCAGAGATGGATTTTTCCCCTTACCTGTCTTCAGGCCTGGGAACAATGGGACTCTCCGTATAAGCATTGTGTGGTGAAGAGATTGTGGCAACTTGTTTTACCTCACACTATGTGGCGAGTTTGGAAGGCTCGTAATGATGGAATTTTTAGAAACACTAGAAAGGCATGTAACAAAGTCTACAAGGAAATTATCATTGTTATGCAGGATAATATTGCTAGATTTAAACCTCCTAAAAATAGACTTTACCCTGAGAAAGAAGAATACATTCTGACTGATTGGAATATTGACACTGCCTTCAAAAAGAATAACAATGGTATGGATAGAACCACCGTCCGATGGATTAAGCCTCCCAATGATTGGCATAAGTTAAATTTTGATGGGGCCTTAAAAGGTAATCCGGGTGACTCTGAAGGTGGAGGATTCATCAGATATCAAAGAGGTTGTTTTGTTGCTGCTTTTTCTGGGAAAATGGGTAGGAAAAATAACCATTACTCTGAAGCTCTAGCGGCTCTTTGGGGAATAAGGCACAGAGAGATTGTAATATTCTGAATATTATAATTGAGGGTGATTATTTCAATATTATCAATCTCTTAAACAAAAAGCAACTCCCCAGCTGGTCAGTTAGAGATTTCATTGGTGAAGCTACTAATATATGCAAGAGCTTTGAAAATGTTAAAATCACCCACACCTATCGGGAAGGAAATAGGGTCGTGAGATGGTTTGGAAAACCTTGGTTTTACTAATACTTTTCAAACTTGGCTAAGGGGGGATGTTCTGCCCACTCAAGTCAATAAAGACATAATCAATGATCTACATGGCGAGAAAATCATCACTAACGGCTGTAATGTGGATGCTAATGTGCGGATCCTCAAGTACAGAATGATGACATCACATAAGATATGTATGATTGATGGGATTTGTGCGAACTGGACTGTCATCATTTCTTGGCATAGAAAGAAAGCCAAGGAGTGGGACACTAATTACAAGTATGGTATAATAATTAAATCTTCTTTCACGGAAGGGAAAGATTCAAAAACCAAAAACAAAGTTCAGCCTGCCCACATAGTGCTAACATTTTTACCGTTGAGAACAGGAACAGAAATAGTGGAAAAATGGGGGGTCCGCCATGCAAAACAGAACCCACCCACAATCCAGCATGGAAAGAGGATGTGGTGCTTTGGAACTACCTTCAAATTGGGGGTCTGTCAAATTTAATTGAAAGGATTCAAGGGTTTGATCAAGATATTTCTATTAGATTCACCCAGGGATGGAAGAATCGGGTTGTCAAATACAACATGGAGATTGAGATCATGGAGGAGCTCATCGCCCAGATCACGGGACTCAGTCTTGATGGCACCAAATTCTTCAATAAGAAGGTAGACAGGAGGTGGAGACTAAGAAATTCCTGGATGATGGGGAGAATCTTGAATTTGTGACTGCAGGCATCAAGGTGGCTTCGATTCCTGAGCCTTTTGCTGAGCTAGCCAGGATGGTTGTTAGGTATGTAACTCTTGAAGGAAGATTTGTGACTATACCTCAAAAACATTTGATATTTCTTAACCACTTTCGTAGAAATATAATCATCAGCTTCCCTCACTACTTGATAAACTCACTGGAGAAATCAATTAGGGAAGTGCAGAGCCATTCTAGGGTTGTCCCTCTACATCAAGGGCTAATCCTGTTGATCCATCGCCACTGTTCAAACTATCCCTGTATGAATCCTACTCCACCCTCTTCCTCCATACCTCCCCCTACTCACACCACCTTCATTTCCCCCTGCTAGAAAGGAAGATTGAAACTACTGCTTCTAGCAAGAAAAGAAAGGGCATGAAAACTAAAATCCCTACTTCTCAACGGGTCCTTAGAAGTCACAAAGACCTTGAGCTTGCTGAGAACCTCCTGCATATCAGCCAACCGATGGAGGAACCTAAGGAGGAGGACTTGATGGGCAGAGTGGACAGGATGGAAAAGGAAATACAAGAACTCAAAGGGGTTATAAAAAATATGGAAAAAGCTAAGGGAAAAGGAATACTGCAAAGTGATGATGAGGAGGGGGTTATTGCTGAAGTATTCAAGAAGTTACAGTCTTTGGATGGCAGAATGGGAAATGCAAAAAGTCGCAATGACTGCATACTATCTGCCCTTAAAAGTATTTATAATTTCATTGAACAACATGTTCATAGTGTATGCAGTTTAAGTGGGATTAATGAAGACATTTGGGGCCCCAAAGAGAAAAGGGATATAGCAATTGCTCAGGCGGATCTGAAAGACTCCTCTCAAGGCCACAGCCATTTCCTTCTTCATGTCATTGCAGGCTATCAAAACCAAGATTGACAGGGCTATCAAGTAACAGGGTGTTGTGATGTTGTTTTCTAGCTACGAAGTTGTTGATAACTGGCGGTTCTGGAGCTATTTTTTGGTGGAGTTATTATATGATGAATATCTTTTGTTTGCTTTTTGATCTCTTCTACTACTTTTTGGATCATTGTACGTCTGGATCCTTTCTTCTAATGTGTTGTCATATCTGGCTGATGAGCCCTCTTAGGTTGGTTGTTTTTCCCTTCTCTGGGTTGTTTCTCTCACCTATGATATCTGGATTTTGAGCCCTTTTGTATACAGGGTATAGTCCCTTCAAAACTATTTTCCCTTAATAAAAAGAAGAAGAGATATATATGACCCAAGTGAAAGGCCTTGAAGAACCGAGTAAATAAATGTGTGTTTGTGAATTAAAAAAATCTTTATATGGTTGAAGAAAAGCTCCTAGAGCTTGGTATACAAATATTAACAGTTTTTTAATGAATTTGGTTTTTATAATTCTTCATATGACAATGATTTATTTGTTAAAATTGAATAAAATGTTATCATTCTCATTGTATTGTATGTTTATGATTTACTTATCACTAGTAATTCTAACAATTTAATTATGAAAATTAAAGAAAAATTAATGCAATATTTTGAGATGACAGACTTAGGATTATTGCATCATTTTTTGGGCATGGCTATATTTTAAGATAAAAATTCTATTGTAGTATCTCAATCACAATATGCAACTAATTTACTTAAAATTTTTAATATGATTGATTGTAAACCTGTTGTTATTCCTATAGAAGTTGGATGTAAACTTGATCCTAAACCTCCATATGAAAAATCTAATCCTATTTTTATAGGAAACTTAAGTATAGAAAAACAGGCGCGCCTGAGAATAGTTTGCAAAAAGGTCTTACCACTTTGAAGATCGGGGCTAATTTTGGACATGGAGTATGGAGCACGTTTTGTAAAAGACTTGCAGAACACGCAAGGCTATTTTGGAACTAGTAGAAGATCAAACACCATGTAGAATTTTGGATCCAATGATAGGATTATCTTGCAGTTGTATTATTAGATGATCTATTATTAGCGCTTGTATGCTTTTGTATTCTCATGTAAGGGTGCATAGCTATTATTAGCATGTGGCTTATTTTTAAAAGGAGTATGGGTGGTGAAGGAAAGTCCCCATCCTTATAAATATGTATTGATTTACACGGATTAGACATCACTATTTTTGTATTAAAGTTATGTTGTGGGATCTTGAGAGCGCATAACTTATGGTGACATTATGGTATTTGTATGAAGCTTCATGTTGCGAAAAAAATATAATGGATCGTCGTGACTGGATATTGGTTGTAAGCATGTCTCTTACTGGTTATTTCATGATAGAATTAATATTAATACTTGTTTAAGTTATTCTTGTTCACATTAGGATATAGATCTGGCTTATGAACTTAAGTATAATTGATTATCTATTATGGAACTAAGGTATAAATTCAATCATGCTAACATATTGAACAAGTTTCTCTAAAGAGGGACCCGGTACCCTTGCTCACTTTGGGTGAGTGCTTAGTTCATGATGAGTGATGTGTCGGTGCGCCTTGGGATTTTATGGATATATTTTAGGCTACATCATTAGTTCCATTGCCGAGAACCATTTTTCATTGTTTTTCGAGGATGTTGCATGATGAAGACGTACCAGTTGACCTTGGCCAAGTATTGAAGATTGGTTAGAAGATTTAGAGGAAGAGTATGCTCATGATTTAGCTGGACACTGAGTTTAATACATGTGTATGGGTTGAATAGAATTTTTATGATGTGTTGTACAAAAATTTCTTAGCCATCTTTCCTATAGAGTTGTACAGTGGTTATTTTCTTACACATCAAAGATAAATTGGAGGATTTTGTGTTTGTTTGGACGTAGGAATGATTCCAGACCTTGTATGATGCAGATCTGATTTAGACGCACTCTATGGATGTTTAGTTCCATGGTGTTACGAACAACTATATTCTAGAATATTTTTTCTAAATACTCTTGTCTAGAGGTTACCAAGTTCTAGTTCTTCCACGAACCTAGGGGATCGTATTTACATGATATTCCTTTGGTAATTAAAATCTTGATCATAACTTTGGATTTGGAAGAGAAGCCTATGACTAGCTAAATTAAACCATGCATGGGGGAAGGAGTAGGATTGATGAGGATGGCGGACCTAGAGGTAGAGAGAAAGAGAGAAGAAAGACATCTTAATTTTAATGAAGCGTGCGAGAGGGATCTGTCGATGAAGTGATAGATCATGAAAATAATTGTGTTATGGAGAGAGAGAGATGGCTCATGAAGGATTTAGAGCTCACACAAAAGACATGGAGTTGGAGCATCTAGAACTCTCCCATTTGGGAAAGCATGGTAGATAAACCTCTTTGGTTTCAGATGAAGGAAAGTTTGAAGAAAGAGTATGGATTGTAGGTGCACATTTGAACCTACAAAGTGACCTAGCTCTTGTACTTGGTTTTATAGTTTCTATGTCAGTTAACAGTAAGTAATCTAGTGTGGGAAGTAGAGTTTTAGTAGATAGAGTTGATTTACAAAATAGTTTAGTTGTTAGACAAGTAGCATATTCATCCATGGCGACGAAATCGTTGTCTATATTATATGGAGGTCCATTGGGAGGTATCTTTTTGGTGCATCATTAGCATAGAACATTGGCATAACGTCTGGAAGTAACACAAATTCCTATACTATGGGCGTTAAGTTTAGCAAAACTATTGGAGCACAAGGCGGTGCATCCTCCAGTATGTTACTTGGTTCGGGAGGAGGAGGATTACGAGGATTGGGTGGCTCGGGTGCTAGTGGATCTAGAGTTTCTAGGGGCATAGGAAACATAGGAGGAAATACAGGTTCTATATCTGGTGGGCACAGTCCACACCAGCCCTAGCAAATTTATATGGAGATGTATCCCCATCTTTCAGAATACAGAGGGATAGAAGATGTAGATGAGAACATGTATATATGTGAAATACTATGGCATGAAAAGGGGATTATGGATCTAGAGTGGAAGGCAAGATAGTTTGTAACTACATTATAGGGGCATGCATATAGTTGATACAAAAATTAACCTTGACCAGACTTGTGTTGATTATACCACGTTGTGGGATGCTTTCTTGAAAGATTTTTATATCCCTGAATTTGATCAAAAGAGCATCAAGGCATTGAAGGACATCAAAACGGAACTATTGAGAGTGTTCAGAATATGATGCATGGTTCAAGACCATTTTTTCCAAGTTATCTTATGACATACATGCGAGCCAACATGCTCAGTGGTTTGTTGGAGGACTTATCATGCCTTTTAGAAGAGTGCTTTCACATAAAACTTACACAGATCCACACGAGGTACTTGAAGCTGCTCTACATGCTGAGGCAATAGGGAGTGTAGACTAATGAGTGAGCCCATTCTTTGAATCTCATATTGCAATAATGGAAAAATAGTTAGATAAGTTTTCACCGAATTCAACACAAGAGACGTGCAGTGGAATTTGGTGCACAAATTATGAAGTAGAAGGGTATACTAAGGATAGTTTTCCTCGTAAATCACTACCCTCCTTTTTCTCGTACTTTGAGATCTATTGCTTGGACCATAGTTCAATTTGGTGATAAGGAAGAATGTGTCATGTTACTATAAGATTTGCAGGTCTACTACTCATGATACTAAAGATTACAGGTTGATTGATCATATTCATGATGTCATTGATATTGGTGTATGACATACTAATGTTGCAAATAATTCTAAGGAGAAGGGTGAGCATCATGACCATGATCATAATGAAGGGAAATATGATGGAGGCCATGGTATAAGTTCGAGGGGGATTCGAGAGGTTGAGGTCTCGGTAATTGAAGATGTGAGTTCCCCGTGGAACATGCTATACATGTGGATCTCCTGATCATTTCTTTCGCAAGTGACCTCATAACATTATCTATTCTTTCTACAGTAAGAACCATAACTATGAAAAATTCCCAAACATGTATGAGAAATTGAGCAAGAAGCTTAAGAAAGAAAAGGGCACGGGGATGGTTAGAGTATATCGCATCGTGGAAGATCGAGTGGATTCCAATGTTAGCATCAAATCCTAAGTTGGTACTGTGAAAATTACTACGGGGGGTTGAGGCTGTGCGTGC
The DNA here is from genome assembly GCA_018340775.1 of Taxus wallichiana var. yunnanensis. Lineage (NCBI taxonomy): Eukaryota > Viridiplantae > Streptophyta > Pinopsida > Cupressales > Taxaceae > Taxus > Taxus wallichiana. The sequence goes on from CM031240.1 coordinate 281,416,956, forward strand.
TTAAGGAAGTTCCAAAATAGAAGTCTACTATTACAAAGGAGGAGGTGCTACATGCGAAATATATAGACCTTACACATAAGAAAGAGGTTTATCAAGAAACTATGGAGGTGATTAGGAGTTTACAGGGTGAGATACAATGTCCGAAAGAATATTTGTGGAAGTTAGAGAAAAATAAATTATTGAGCTCCATCAGATAGATGTTGATGATTTAAGCGAATTTTGCAAGATGTTGTGATGGGATAACATCTTTCCTTTATTGGGAGAATGGTTAAAGGGAAACAATCTACGTCTTTGGAATAGAGTGCGAAAGATAGATTCTAGATGTTAACCTTCCTCCTTATAGTTTGGATTATGATTAGGATATCACATTGAATGTTTTTGTTGATGGATGGATTTTGATTGATACAGTGTGGAAGTGAATGTACTCACTTTGGAAACTTGGGTTCGGATGGGCGAGACCACCATTGCAACCATCTTCGAATGTTCTGTTCATGGAAAACATGACTAAAGCCAAACCTATTGGAGTTTTAAAGGATGCATCAATTACTACACAAGGGGTCAAGTTTACTAAATACTTTGAGGTCTTGGCACTTGCAGAGGAAAATATTTTTCCAACTTTTCTTGGGTGCCCTTGGTGTTATGAAAACAACGATGATCTACGCTTCAACAAAGGATATGTAAGTTTTTAGAATAAGGAGGAGAACATCATTATACCTCTGACAAATGGAAAATATGCACCCTATATAGGGCCTTAAGTGAATAAAATTTAAAGAGAACTTATTTGTGCACCATTAGAGATTTGTAAGTTGTTAAGCCATCAAAGAAAGGAGTTCTCGAGTGCGATGATGCGTAATCCATGAGTGATAACTGCGAGTATTACATGTGACAACTAGGCACATGGAACTTATGAAATGGTTAGGTAGGAAGTAAGAAGTGCAGTTTCACACATAAGTAGGCCACGTTATATAAGGCATTTGGGCAATGATTGGGTATCAAGGTACACTTTGGTGAAGGAAATCCGAGGTATTCCTACATGCTATAAAATTAGAGTAGATAGATTAGGTGAAGAAAAGGAACATGCGAGTTTATACTCTGTGTGGGATAGAACACACTTTGGTGGATGGTTCATAGAGATAATCTGTTAGAATGACATGAAGTGAGAACTACCTTCTTTGCTATATTTCTGTAGTAATTCACATACTCGAGATCTATGAATTTCATGGAAAGGATCTTTTTCAACACCACATTCAACAGTGTGAGAGACTCTAGAAAGAGGTGCATGAAGCTCTAACACCTTCACCGTGGGTGCACAATCTCTACTTCACCTTGTAAGGTTGCGCGTATGCAAGGTATGTCTATGTGGAGTTGAATAGAGAGACTATAAATTGGAAAGAATTGACTGCAAGTATGATTTAGACCTTTGACTATTTTTCCACTAAACCTGCATGAATGAGGCGTTATAGGTTATGAAGCACTTGACTATGAGAGATAGTGTATAGAAGTGAGGAACGTATTCGGGAGTCACTTGGTGATTCATACCTATAGGTGTGTTTTGAACAAGAAGAAGAGACAGATGCAAAATAGCTTGGGCGCACTTGCCTAGAAAAAGAAAAGGCTAAAATGGTCTACATTATTGATGATGAAGAATTCAAAAATCTTGATGTTGAGCATACATAGGGTATGCGTGAGGTCTTAAATAGTAAAAATGAGAAGGTTCACACCTACCACGAGCCTTTGAAGACCAATAAAGGGTAAAATTTGAATAGATATCTTGAACCTAAGGACGCCATCATTGGAGATTATTAGTCCGACTATGAGGTTGCTAAGATAATTTACCTCTTTGCATGACTTCCAGGACCTATTTCTAGGGGCTACCATGAGTTAAAATGTGTGCATGAATATTTGGGTTAAATGAGAATCAAGTTGAAGGAAGGTGTGTGCCCAGTTAGGAAGAGGCCTTACATGATGAACCCTAACCTTCATGTCAAAGTTAAAGAAGAGATTGTTAAGATGTTGAAATATGGATTCATTAAACCCATATATTAGTCAAAGTGGGTTAGCCCTATGGTGATTAGTATCAAGAAATATGGGAGAATAAGAATTTGTGTGGATTATAGGGAATTGAATACTACATGTGTGGTTGATCCCTTTTCCACACCATTTATTGAAGAAATATTGAAGGCATTGCGGGGTGTGAAATATACTCCTTCACTAATGGATTTTTTGGATATCATCATGTGAGGATAGAAAAAGAGGATCAAGAGAAAATAACTTTCACCACTGAACGAGGAAGTTTTACATACATGATTACGCCTTTTGGATTAAAGAATGCACCTATAGTATTTTCGCGCATAGTTGTACAAGCATTCCAAGATTTTATTCATAAATTATTGTAGGTTTACTTAGATGATTGGATAGTGTATGGGCTAGTGAAGGATCATTGTGATAATTTGAGATTGATGTTTGAAAGGTGCAGGTAGTTGAAAATCTTCTTAAACATTAAGAACTGTGTATTTTCTACACCCTTTGGGACTTTGTTGGGACACATCATCTACAAGGAAGGCTTGTTAGTGAGTCCTGCTAAGGTTGCTATTATTTTGGGCTTAGAGGAACCTAACTAGAGTGAGGTGTGTGGATTCTTGGGGAAAAAATGATATTACAAGAATTTTATCAAGGGTTATGCCAATATTTTTGTGCCTTGGAAGAATTATTGAAAGGAAAAGGCAAGTTTTATTGGGGTGAAGTGCAACGAGTGCATGATTGAGACATTGAAGGAAAGGCTTACTATAACGCTGATTTTGCACTTTCCTTCATGGACTCTACCCTTTCATGTACATGTGGATGCCTATGGCATGGCCATTGGTGCAGTATTAGCCCACCTAGAGAAGGTATTATTGATCATCCTATTTACTTTGCAAGAAGGAAGTTGACTCTAGAGGAAATAATTACACAACTACAAAGTGCGGGTTTTGTCCATGATCTACATGTTGCATAAATTTCGATAGTACTTATTGGAAACACCTTTTATCTTCTATACATATCATATGGAATTAAAATACATCCTGAACAATCCCATTTTGTAGGGGCACATATGTTGGTGGGTTATGTTATTTAAGGAATTTTACTTTACTATTGTGGTGAAGCCATGAAAGAGTAATTTTGGTTTTCATCATTTATAAAGGATTCAATTAGGACAGGACATGTAGAGCATTAAGGACACAATGTTGGATGCACATATATTCGAGATTGAAGCTGTGTGCCCTCGTACTTAGAGGATATTGTTATCTTTTTGCGAACAAGTGTGGTACCCGAGGGTATGAAGGCTTTGGAGAAGAAATGACTTGTTATTTACATCGTGCCTTACATGTTTATTAGTGGAGACTTATAAAAAATAGGATGGGATGAAATTTTATGTCGAGGTGTGTACTTAAGCATTAGCGTGAAGCACTTATGGAAAAATCTCATGATGGTATTACAGGTGGACACTATGCGAGGGATGCCCCGCTGCGCGTAAGATTCTATTAATTGGTCTATGGTGGGAAATTTTATATAAGGATTACAAAGAATATTGTAAGGAATTTGACCATTGTCAGCGCTATTGGGCCCCTGAAATAACTACCAAGTCATGAAGGTGCATGAGCACGTGTGCAAGAGAAGGCGCATAGAGCGAGGGTTTAAGGAGGGTTTTGTAGAACCAAGGATGCATGACTACGGAGCAGAATCTGGGACAACCATTTTGGACCTTTCAGGCAGGACACACGAAAAATCTGATCCAAGTGGATAAGGTAATAGCTTAGCAACAGGGTGGCCTAGAAGGAATATACCCTGTAATAGAAGATTCTAGAAGCCCATCATGGCGAGGAGTGGTCGGCTCGGACACGGAGAAGCATACACCCATGGAGGAACACATTCAAACACACGGCCTTGGATCTCGAGGTCAGTAAAAAGAATGATTTGGCACTTCAAGTGCCTATATATACAAGTGCTGCATAAGAAATAGAGGAGATTAACGGGAGATAGCGGAGCTCTCAGAAGTGCTACATGAGAACTTGGTTAGCTAGATAGAGGAAATTTGGAAAGGATGTATCAAGGGATGGGGTTTTAAAATTTCTTTGAGAAGTATTCGATGTATGAACCAAATATGATGCATATTGTGGTCTTCCATTCGTCAGAATTTTGTATTAAGCTTGATGAATGTAATGAGGTTACCAGTTTATATGAATATGATTAGTAATGATTCTGGTGCATTTACATATCTTCATGGTTCTTTTTTATGCTTGCTTATGAGATGAATATGAATCCCTATGCATTTTTCTTTTTGTTTATTTTAGACTTTTAATATGTTAAGTATTGTTCTGTTTAAATGTCTTCTTTGATCTAGAAGCCGTTCTGAGCTCTACGATCCTCACATGTCTCATTCCCACTCATTCTCTTATGAACATATCATATATGTTTCCCACTAAACTCACATAAAGGAGAGACTTGGCACCCACGCATGCCTCGGTGAGCACCCAGTGCCCATTGGGTAATAGGCCGATGCGTATGGGGTTTCCTTATTTTCTGGTGGATGCAAAAATGACTACATCTTGGTTCCTTTTCTGGGACCTCTTTTTGAAGTTGTAGTGGGACATGGCATACATCATGATCTATGCAATGAGTGATGACAGAGCGTTTAACTCTGGAAAGTATTGAAACTTGGTTTAAAAGCACGGAGGATGAATTTGCTCAGAGATTTAGTACTAGACCTAAGTTTGATGCACGTAGATGGGTAGAAGACAATATTTATCATGATTTGCATGAAATTTTCTTATGTTGTTTTCCAATAGATCCATATGAATGGATCTCAACATATGCCTCTAGATCAAGGTGGTATTATAGAACACGCACGTCGACCCAAGAATAATTCTAGAGGTTACAATATGTAGATCTGATGTGGACTTGTTTTGTGGATCATTGGTGGAAGGGAGTGTTGGCTAGCTACACTCTGGAATATGTTATTTCCACATATTCTCGTCGACATTGCTAAGTTTGAGTTTACGAGGGAGCCAGAGGATAATTTCTACATGTGTTATTCTTTTAGCAATGAATATATTGATTATGACTATGAGTTTAGAGGCCCTTCCAATGGCCGAATAAACCCTTCCGGGGAACTAGGAAAGGAAGCTAAGGTGGAGGAAGATGGAAGACATAGAGATAAAAAGAAAGGGAGGAGAGGTGACTCAAGTATAGTGAAGCGCGTGAGAGGGAGATTGTTAGAAAGCATGAGGCTACGAGTGTGATGGATTTATGGAGGTAGACATTACGGGAAGGAGTTGAGGTTCACGTGAAGGACGTGGAGCCTAAGTATTCTATGATACCCCATCTTGGAAAGTGCAGGGAGATAAACCCTAGCTTCGATAATAGTTCGTTACGTGGAGAAAGAAGAGTCGTTGGCACGCATCCGAACCCACCCGATGACCAAACCTTGGTGCTTGGATTTTCAAATCAAGGGAGAAGTATTATTAACCCACTTTACATCGGTAGAAGTAACCGATCCGTGCCTAAGAGGTACATATTTTCTTTTCCTACTTCTATGGTTGCAAAATCTATTGTGGTTTTGGAGGTATTTTTGGACAAGGAACGAGTTCACAAGGTTTTGGTAACACATCGGGGAGTGGCTTGGGACATACATATGGTAGTGGTACAATCTCACGAGACCATTGACACGTATTTTAGTGGGACATTGGGAACACTAGGTGCAACTTCTTCAAGCCATTTGTTGACCACGAGAGGATCAAGAGGAGGAAGGCGGTGGGATTGGAGGCTTGGGACCTAGAGGGTCTAATGGGTCTAGCAGAGGAGGAAACACCGAAGGAAATAAAGGATCTAGATCATGAGGATAAGGGCCACAACAACCTCCTCAAGTTGTCTTTGAAATGTCTTTACACTTGCCAGATTACCATGGTATAGAAGATGTGGCAGAGCATGTGCATAAGTGTGAGCTATTATGGCATGTGAAGGTATCACTACCCCGGAGTGAAAGGCCGAGTTAGTTTGCAACGACATTGTAAGGACGTGTGCATAGCTGGTATAGAAAGTATGACCCCCATCAGATGGTTATGGACTATATCATGCTAAGGAATGCTTTCCTGGAAGAATTCCACATACTTGCATTTGAGCATAAGAGCATCAGCGCCCTCAAGGAAATCTAGCAAGGAATGGCATACGGTGTGCGGTAGTATGATGCGTGCTTTAAGACTCTTCTGTCTAAATTATCATATGATATTCACCCTTCACAACATGCTCAGTGGTTTGTTGGAGGGTTGATCACGCCCTTTAGGAGGGCCTTGTCTCATAAAACTTTCACTGAGACCCGTGCGAGGCGTTGGAGGTTGCTTTGCGTGCTTTGAAGCTATTGGAAGTGTTGATACTAGTGTTAGCCCTTTTTAGAAGCCTAGATCGCTGCCATGGTTAAGCAACTAGACAAGTTATATGCAAATTTGGTTCTAGAGACTCGTAGTGGGATGTGGTGTACAGATTTTGATGTAGAGGGGCATACAAAAGATAATGGAGGGATATGCACTCGGAAGGTGGTACACACCATAACGATGGATTGTGAAATTTTTCACGAAGAACATGATGCAAGTAGGAGCCCTCTGCTATAACACACAATCTGCAAAAATCTATCTTGTTATGCAAGATCGAACATCTATATCTCATGATACCAAGGATTGTAGGATGATTGATTAGATTCATGATGCTATTGATCTTGGTGTGTGCGGACTAGCCTTCTAGTAGTTTAAAGAATGGTGAGCTCGTTATGAGGAACGCGTGGATGCGAGCACGCACGGAAGAGGATTTTCAGGGGTTTCCGTGGTCGTGGTAACCACGGAGGTGGAAGAGTGAGTTCTTGCGTGGAACCTATTTCAAGCGTGGCTCTCTGAGAACATTAAAAGTGTGAGTGTCCGGACCTTTTATAATGCTCATGGTGTGGAAAGAAGCATAAGTATGAAGAATGCCCCGAGTTGTATGAGCACTTGAGTCAAGTAGCACCTGAGAGAGAGACAAGGGCACTTTGTCATGGTAAGTATAAAGAAAGATGATACATAGTGGATGCCACAGGTAACTATTCATGTAGGAGTGGAACCTGTCATGGTAACAACAAGAGAAAAAGTTGCGCACGTAAAGGAAATACAAAGGCAGAGAACTCTAGTTATAAGAGAAGCAGTGGTGCATGGAAAGTACCCGGACCCCTCTCATCAAAAAGAAATATACCAGAAACCATGTATGTCATTTGAATATTACAAGGGGAGATCCAGTGTCTTAAGGAATAGTCGAGAAAGGAGGATCAAAAGAGGGCTATTGAAGCATCAAAGGATGACTTGGATGAATTCAAGGAGGTGTGTAGAATGCTAAGGCAATAGAATATTATTCCCTTTCTTGGAGCATGGTTGAGGGAGAAGATACCACGCACCAGAGAAGAGCACGAGAGGCAGGTCTTGCATGTAAACCTTCCCCCTTACATAATTGATTATGATAAGGAGATCACATTGAATGCGGTAGTGGATGGGTGAAGTGAATCTTTGAGTAATATCCTCATTGACACAGCGCAGAGGTCAATGTTATTATCCTGGATGCATGCCATCGAGATGGAAAGACCTCCATTTAACCATCTTCAAATTTTCTATATATGGAAAATAAAGACAAAGGCCATGCCCAATTGTCTTAAAGGTTGTGACTATTACCATTTAGGGGCTAAGTTCACTTTGGGGACTTTGAATTCTTGGCGCTCGCCGAGGGTAGATAATTTCCTAGCATGACTTGGGCACCCTTGGTGCTATAAGAACAATGTGGATCTACGATTTAACAAGGGATACATAAGCTTTGAGAATGAGGAGGAAAGCATCATTATATCCCTTTCGATGGGAAGTCCACACCCTATACTGAGCCCCTAGGAGAAAAAGTCTTGGACACAATATATGTGCACTCAATCAGAGATCCAGAGATAATTCATCCTTCAGAAGGAGTCATCCGGTTTGATGATGCTCAGTATATCAGTGATACCACAGTATAGCATGTAATAATTGGGTGCATGGTACTTATGAATTGGTTAGCCAACATCCGAAGGGATTGGTAACCAAGGTGACAAAGGCATGTATAGTTTAGCACCTGGGAGGAAAGAAGATAGCTAAGTATTTCGGAGGAGACTTTCCTGATATCTTTTTGCAAGAGATGGAAGCCCAGTGGAAAGGAGGATGAGCGATGTGGGATGTTGAGTTATGTCTTTCTCGGCATAGTAGAAAGATGGTGGGCTACACATAGTGAGAACCTCTTGGAATGGTGTGAAGTGAGAATTTCCCTCTCTATCTAGTTCTCTCAAGCAACGTACCCACCACTATCAAGGACTACCATGGGAAGGAACCCGCATCTTTCCATATCTAGGAATGTGAGAGGATCTGGAGAGAAGGAACGGAAGCATTACCACCATCCCTATGGGTACACAAGTTATATTCTACATTGCGAGGTTATGCACGTGTTTGGTGCATACATTCTAAGACTCACTATCAAACAGGTAATTGGCAAGAGTTAACACTAATCTTGTTCAAGCCTTTGAGTATCAGAGCACCAAGCCATCAATTGACAAGGCCTTACAGGTTGTCAAGTGCCTTACCATGGGGGATAGTGCCATGGTGGAAGATAGGCTACTAGACTTGCTAGGAGAACCTAATTTGGTTAAGCACTTTGAAGAAGAAGAGGAACCAGAAGAGGTCTAGTTTGAGTGCTCGTGTATTGAGAAAGAGAAAGGAAAGCTGGTGTATATGATTAATGGGGAGGAAGTGGAAAACTTTAATGCTAACCACTCTAAGGGGATGCGAAGTGTTAGACAGTTCTGATGAATGGGTGCGCATGTACCATGAACCATTAAAAACACAAAAGGTTAACATTGGATCGGAAGAAGAGCCTAAGGAAGCCATCATCGGAGATTATTGGTCAGAAAAAGAAGTTTCAAAGATCATTGATCTTTTGCATGAGTTCAAGGATTTATTTCCGCATGGGTACCATGAGCTTAAAGGTGTCCACCATTCCTTGGGGGAGATGAGGATAAATTTAAAGGAAGGTGTGCTCCCGGTCAGAAAGAGACCCTACTGGATGAATCCCAATTTATGCGTAAAGGTAAAGGAAGAAATTGATAAGATGATAGCATATGGTATCATTGAAGCGGTGGAAGAATTAGAATGGATAAGTCCAATGGTGGTTAGCATCAAGAAGGATGGGAAGATTAGTATCTGTGTGGATTATAAGGAATTAAATGTAGTTTGTAGCATTGATCCTTTTCCAACCCCTTTTACTGAGGAAATTTTGGAAGGAGTCTTTGGGCGCGAAGTCTATTCCTTTACGGATGGATTTTTGGGTTACCACCAAGTTCAAATTGTGAAGCAAGATCAAAGAAAGACAACTTTTGCCACCGAGTGGGAAGTTTTGCATATACGTTCATGCCTTTTGGGTTGAAGAATGTGCTGTTGTTTTCGTGCATTGTGGTACAAGCATTGTAGGACTTCATCCACAATTTTTTAGGTATATTTGGATGATTGAACAATTTATGGACTAGTTAAAGACCATTTTGATAGCTTGAGATTGATGTTTGAGAGGTGTAGAAATTGGTTATCCCTCAACATTAAGAAGTGTTTCTTTACCACTCCATTTGGGATGTTGTTGGGACATATCATATGTAATGAAGGATTGCTAGTAGATCCTACCAAAGTTACAGTTATTGTGGGATTGGGGGAACATACTAGCCAAAGCGTAGTACGTGGATTCCTTGGTCATATTGGGTATTACAAAAAATTCATCAAGGGGTATGCCAAGATTGCCACACCTTTGGAATAACTACTTAGACACAAAAGTGCCTTTCAGTGGGGAGAGGTGTTGCATAAGGCATTTGACACTTTAAAGGATAGGCTTATCACCGTGCCTATTTTGCAGTTTCCCTCTTGGGATAAGCCTTTCCATGTCCATGTCGATGCCTTTGGGAAAACAATCGGAGAATTATTTACACAACCTGGTGAAGGAATTGTGGATAATCCTTTGTGTTTTGTAAGCAGGAAGTTGACACCACAGAGAAAATTATATGACAACCCGATGCGAGGCTCTATCAATGATCTATGCGCTTCAAAAATTTTGACAATATCTACTAGAAACTCCCTTTATAATTTACACCAACCACATGGCATTGAAGTACTTAGTAAACAAACCTATTTTTTAAGGGCGCATATGTCAATGGGTACTCTTGTTCAAGAATTTGATTTCACAGTAGTGGTGAAACCTAGAAAGAGTAATTGTGGGCCGATCATTTATCAAGAATTAATTCAAGGGATGACACACAAATCATTAAAGAGACTATGCCTAATGTGCAATTATTTAGGTTGCGTGCACACACCCTCGATTTAGAGGAGATTGCAGTATTTCTCAAAGAAGGCATGGGCCCGAAGGAATGAATGTGTTGGATAGAAAGAAGTTATCCATACGCGTTATGCCCTACATGTTAATCAATGGGGATTTATATAAAATGGGCCATGATGAGGTTATGCACCGATGTGTGCTAGAACATGAGTGCGTTGTTATACTTGAAGAAGTGCATGGTGGGATTGCGGGGAGGACACTATGCGATAAATGCAATCGCATGAAAGATTATACTTGTAGGGCTATGGTGGGAGACCATTTATCAAGATTGCATTGAGTTTTGCAAGGCCTGTGACCATTTCCAATGCCTTGGAAAACTTGGAAAAAGGGATGAAATGCCTTTGAGATCCATACCCAGCGTAGAACCATTTGAGAAATAGGCTATTGATTTTTTCGGAAAAATCTCACCAAAGTGACGCGAAGGGAGTGGTTCGCAGTATATAATTACTTGTACTATTTATTTAACAAGGTGGGCAGAGGCAGCACCCACTAAGGATTGCACCGTAGCTACTGCTACCAGGTTTTTATGGGAGAACATAATCAGCAGGTATGGCTGCCCATTGAGTTGAACAAGTGATAGAGGTATACATTTCTTAAATGAGACGGTCAAAATTCTTTTTCAGAATTCATGGTGGCCCACCACAAAACTACCCCTTATCACCCTCAAGAAAATGGAACTGTAGAGGTATTTAACAAGATACTTAGTCACACATTGACTAAGATATGTGATGTTGGTAGGTAGGATTGGGATGATAAGGTATCGGTTCTTTGGGCATGCATGGAACAACATATAAAAGGTTAAATGAAGCCACACCATTTCAAATAGTGTTTGGTAGTGAGAGGTTGTCTTCTTGGTTGAGTTTATGTTACCATCATTTCATATAGCACACACAGGAGGGCTAGATGATGAACAAGCAACTCTGCAAGAAAGAATTGATGGCTGATAAAGCTAGATGAAATATGATCCCTAGCCAGGTGGAGCCAAAAGACTGAAAAAGCTAAGAAAAAGGCATGGCATGATCATCACATTAAAAATAAGAAGTTTGAGGTTGGGTAGATGGTGTTATTATATGATTCAAAATTTTTGCGCCATCCTAGAAAGTTGAAATTCCTTTGGTTGGGTCCTTATGCAGTCTCGTATATCCTTGATTCAGGCGTGTGTCAGTTACAAGTGCTAGATGGGACGAAGTTACCTAGACATTTCAATGGGGTAGGTTGAAGCCCTACTATAAATAAGGCTTCTTGGTTTTTGTAAATAAGGTAGTTTTACACGTTAGTTTAGAAATTCCTTTATGCAATTTACCTTATGTGTTTCCCTTTTGTGTTGTCTTATGTTTTGCACCTTGGGCACTAGTAACCTTATTACTTTTTAGAGTTATGAATGCGCAGAGGACTGCACATTGTTTTAGTGTGGGGTGGAGTGATGAAGAAAAAATTGGGAGAAAAGCAAGGAAGGTTGGTGAAAAAAAAAGATAAGGCTACATTGTAAGGAATCCATGTACAAAGGAAGAAAGAAGTTTAGAAATAACATGAGGTAGGAAAAAGCAAGAATCACAAGGATAGAAGAAGTTCTTTCGATCTAGTGGTGATGTGCGCAAAAGTCTCTGTCAAGATGGATTGGTTGTGCGCTAGAAGGTTGGGAAAGTTATCCACCCAAGATTGGGCACGTGAGTAAGGGTGCTAAAGTCAGGATTTGTTTGAAAAAGCTACATTAAGTATAGCCATAAAGTGGTAGGTGGAGTATCCTTTAATGTGAAAAAGTGATAAAAACTATAAATAGAAGGGTGCACACTTCATTATTTCACATTGTGAATGCGAGAGAAGAGCTTTTGAAAACCTAGGGTTTCAGAGTTGATCCGTGTGAACAAAAATTACTAGAACTTGAGCATAAAAGGTCGATTGATCTAAAAACTAGAAGAGAAGTGATTCATGGGCATGGGAAGTAGTGTGAAGAAGCATCGTCAAGTGAAAAGAAATCTTGGTTAGGGTTTGATTTTTAGGGCACGGAGTGATTGAAACAATTTCTCCACCGATTTGAATTTGAACTTAGAAAAAAGAAGAAGCAAAGTGCAAGATAACATTTACAAATCCATCCCAGAAAATAGTAGAATCATCCAAGAGGGAAAGAGAAAAGGCAAAAGTAAATGCAAGCACAGAGGAAATACCTATAGAAACGAATGAAGAGTGGTATGCGGAAATGCAATACATGTAGATGGAGTTTACTTGGGCAAGAATGGGATTCCCACCTAAGAAAGATGTCAATAAGCGATTATAATCATCGCTCAACCATGATTGAAAAGGAATTGGCATTGGAGTTGGTGCACCCAACAAATAAAAGAACATCCGATGGATTTCCTATCTCCAATGATGAGGTCAAGGTAAAATTGGAGAAAGCAAGTCTGTTGTAGCTTTATGTGTTTCCATACTTTGGGAAGCCTAAGCGATTGTATCAATGGTTGATGGCACGCGTTCATGAGGACTACTTCCATTTCACAGGGCACAAGATGTGCATAACCCCAGCTCATTTCACACTTCATAGGCCTAATCTGTGAAGGAGACAACTTAGAGGATGACCTGTGCGATAAAGAAATAATTAAGGAGACCGTCACCATGCTTAATTACAAAAAGGGGTCGAGATATTTTGACATCTCAGACATTAGTGACCCAGTGATGAAAGTAGCTGCACACCTAGTTAGCAAGCTACATGGGCAAGAGAGATGGACCCAGGTGAACAATCCCTAGTTAAATGTCTGTAGGAAGATCTTGGAGGGCACCATCTACAATCTATTTGTGTACATTGCGGATGAGATTATCAGTAGCACACAAGAAGGAAACAAGATCCTATTTGGCAATTTTCTATTAACCATAGTGTTCTCGAAATCGAGTGTCGGATGCTTCTAACAAATTCCTTGGGAATACCCCGATGAAGACCCTCGCCCACAAAAAGGTTCAAAAATATACTTGTCAAAGCATGACAACAATACACAAGGCACACCTAGAGAGACTATATACATGCCTGAGGAATGTATTCGGGGAAGAATGGTGCATTCCTGAACAACTTCCAATGACCACTAGGGGAGAAGCAGAGTTTGCGGTACTAGCACTTCTGCATTAGTAGATTTATTTTGAAGAATGGTGCTTGGAGCCCTTGGTGTAAGCTCCCCTTTTCCTTCACATCCCAATTCTTCCAAGTAGGGGTAAACATAGGTTCAAAGAATCAAAGAAGTTGGGGCTCGATCTAGGTAATCTAAACCAAGTACATAGAGAGATACGTAAAGGGTTGGTCTACCCTGGTAAGTGTGCGTATGTTGAAAGATACGTATTGCGGGATGTACACATACTAAGGCCCCGATGTTGTCAATTATGGGAAAGGATGTGGCCATAATATACCTTCGCATCAGGCCAAAGTTTGAAAAGTGTGTGTACCTAGAAAATGAGGTATCCATTCTAGAAGACCCCACTGGTAGGAAGAGGCCCACGCCAAAGAGAAAGGAGAAGGAAGAAAAGAAGAAAGAACTAAGTATGGTAGGAACATAGGCTATAAGTACCCCTGGGACAAGTACCTACATGCGCCAGAAAAAGAAAACCATAGTCAAGGAAAAGACTCCAGAGCACGAGAATCCACTATCCGAGGAGTCATCATCGGAGGAAGAAAGAACTGCGTGACCTACACCAAAGTCATCGATAAGGAAGAAGAAAAACATGACGGAGAGTGAGTCGAGCACACTAAGAGCTTAAGTGCCCATAAGAGCGAGAAAGATGAGGATGAACAAGAAGAACCTGAGGTAAACCAGAGCAACCCATCTTTACTGTGAAGGACTCGGGGAAGAGGATGAATAGGAGGTGAAGGACAATTTTGTCTTCACATGAGGAGGAACGGGAGGAAGGAAGTGAGGAGGCAAGTACAAAGGGGATAGGAACCTCAAGGCCCACATAAGAAGAAGTAACCAAGGTGGTAGAAAGGGAGGCCAAGAAAATAATAGAGACCTTGTTCGACCAAGAATTGAAGTGCAGCACGGAGCTGGTACTAGGGGAATCCAAAGAAGAGAGTGAAGGAAAGAGCCGCAACACAGTGGTGGTGGTCGGTATTAACAATAATTTTCCTAAGGACACGTGCACATGGAGTAGGCGTATAGAGGGAGAAAGGACATCATGATGGGTTATGTTAATGACCCCAACAAAGTGTTGCGCACGTGATGTAAGACTACCATCCAAGCAATGGATCTCACAAAGAATGGCATCCTTCGATCCTGAGGGTGGATACCCGCGGACAAGGAAGATGCTCTCATGGGATTTTGATTCCCACCTTGATGATCCTAAATTCGACGTCGGTATAGAAGAAGATAACCCCATGGTGAACACACAATAGCTCTCAGACGAGAAAGATGCAATATGCAATGTGCTCAACAAAGTATTCATTGAGTTGAAGCTAGGCTCTTTGGCGAAATGACGGGTTTAAAGTCTTGGAGGATTTGGTGAAGAAAAAGGAGAAAGAGATAGCTAAAAAGGCAAAGGAGCTTAGCCTCGGAAAAGTTACTCAATGCCCAATTACAACGTGAGCTAAGGAAGAAAAGGATAAGGTGTGTGAGGTCTATAAAATGGTGGAGTGTATCTCGGATGTAATTATCTTGAAGCATCCGGACCTAGCACCTCCCACGCGAAGTATGGTTCCTCCCTAGAATTCCTAGAAGACTTAACATGGATCCTCACCATGGAAAGAGAACCCCTAGCGTCATATTTTGTGGAAGAATTAGCTACACACTTGGAGAAGGAGGACAAGTTAAAGGTCATTGTGCTTTTAGTGGAGTACAAGAAGGTCCTTGCTAATTTAAGGATTGCTTCCCAAAAAGCGAGATCGCGTATGACAATTACAGACAAGGACAAAGTGGCGGGACTAATGGTCACTAATGAAGAAGCAGAGCTAAAATAATTTAGGGAGAAGAAAAAGGGAAACATGGAAGAATGAGATAAGATCTTGTCGAGGTAGAGTAAAAGTTAGAATCCATTGAGGTCGAGCAGGGGCTCGATCAAAAACCATCTTAAGGAGCTATACCCTTTGATCATGAGGAAGATGGATGCCCTAGAAGACCTGATCAAGGAGTTAGAAACAGTGGTGGAAACTTTGAACACGCAGGGGAAGGATTAAATTTTGATGAGGTAAACATGTTATTCGGTGATCTTTTCCAGAGGGCAGAGGATGAGGTCGACGCTTGGAATAATCTGGAGGCCAACCTATAAAAGAATCTTCCCCTCTTGCTTCTTTAGTTAGCAATTCCCCTTATTATTTATCTCTCCCGTTCTTTTCCCATTCATTATTTCCCAAGGTGCTACGCCTTGTTGTATTTATTTATTCTTTAAGGATGTTTCTGAGGGTAGAGAATAGGTGAAGTGTGGGGTGATGTTGGGCCCTTGAAGTAACTACCAAGTCATGAAGGTGTATGAGCGCATGAGGTTGTAGGAAGCACACGCAGAGAAGGCACACAGAGCAAGGTTTAAAGAGGGTTTTTATAACCAAGGATGAACGCCCATGGAGTAGAATCCAGGACTTAGCCAGTTTTGACCTTGGGTAGGACACATGAAAAACGTGACCCGAGTGGATAAGGTACCATCCTAGCAATAGGGTGGCCTAGAAGGAGTATACCCTACGATAGAAGATTCTAGAAGCCCATCATGGCGAGGAGTGGCAAGCTTAGAATTGTAGAAGCATGCGCCCATGGAGGACCACATTCAAACACTTGGCACCAGATCGAGGTTGTATTAGAATGAGTTGGCACTTTAAGTTCTTGTATAAGAAATATAGGAGATTAACGGGAGATAGCGGAGCTCTGTAGAATTACTGCATGAGAACTTGGTTAGCTGGGTAGAGGAAATTAGGAAAGGATTTATCAAGGGATGGGGTTTTAAAATTTCTTTGAGAAGCATTGGCTGTATGAACCCAGATATGATGCATGACTATGGTCCGCCATTCACAAGCATTGTGTATTAACCTTAATGAATGTAATCGGGTTACGGTTTATTTGAATGTGGTTTGTAATGATTCTCGTGCATTTACATATCTTCGTGGTTATGTTTTATGCTTACTTATGAGATAAATATGAATCCCTATGCATTTTCCTTTCCATTTTTTCAGACCTTTTAATCTGTTAAGTATTGTTCTATTGAAATGAATGCTTTGATCTACAAGCCGTTCGAGCTCTACGATCCTTATATGTCTCGTTCCCACTCTTCTCCTACAAAAAAATCATAGATGTTTCCCATTAAACTCACATAAAGGAGAGACTCGGCTCCGGGCATGCCTTGGTGAGCGCCCAACACCTGTTGGGTGATAAGCCGATGCGTATGGGGTTTCCTTGTTTTTTGGTTGATGCAAAAATGACTATAATCACCTTGGAAAGCCCAAACATAGAGATGAAATGCCTTTGAGGCCTATCGCTAGTGCAAAACCTTTTGAAAAATGGGAAATTGACTTTACAGGTCCTATTTCCCTACCCACACAGACTAGATCACACTATATTATAACTTGTATAGATTATCTTACAAGGTGGGTAGAAGAGGTGCCTACAAAGGATTATACAATAACTACAACAACAAGGTTTCTGTGGGAAAATGTTATCAACAGGTATGGGTGTCCAACAATTTTGACAAGTGATAGGGATACTCATTTTCTTAATGAGACCATCGAGAATACTATTATGCGAATTTATGGTGGCATAGTGTAAAAAACACCCTATCATCCTTAGGAAAATAGAACTGTTGAGGCCTTTAACAAGCTCTTGAGCCATACCTTGACAAAAAATTGTGATGTTGGAAGGAAATACTAGGATGATAAAGTCTTTGTTGTACTTTGGGCATACAGGACAACCTACAAAAGGTTGAATAAAGCCACACCCTTTCAGTTGGTGTTTGGCATGAATCTTTGTTGTACCCATGGAATTCATGCTACCTTCTTTATGTATTGCGCACACAAGAGGTTTGGCTGATGAGGAAGTACTTGAAGAACATATTGACAAAATGATGCAGGTGGATGAAAGGTGCACTATAGAAATATGGAGTCAAAAGAAATAAAAAGCTATGTAAAAGGCATGGCATGATAGGCACATTAAGGATAAGAAGCTTGAGGTTGGGAAGTTAGTACTTTTGTATGATCCAAATTTTTGTGCCACCATGGAAAACTTAAGGTGCATTGGTTGGGACCGTATGTTATAACTTAGAGTTAGAGCACTTTGGATGGAACACGGTTACCCAATTACTTTAATAGGAGAAGGTTGAATCCCTACTATAAATAATTCTTCTTGGTGTTTTTAATAAGGTGGTATTGCCACTTAGATTGGATTTCTTTAATGTAATCCCTTTATATGTGTTTTTTTATTATTGCTATGTTTTGTCAATTTAGTTTGGTGTTTTATGTAATAAGTGCACTTGTGCGCCAGAATTTGATTATTATCTAAGTGTTTTCATGCACAAAGGACCTCACATACCCTTAGTGTGGGGTGGAGTATATGTAGGATCCATGTCCCAAGTTTGGGTATGAATAAGAGAAAGGTTATGCAAGTTCTCAAAGGAAAGTTACGGATAGAGAAAGAGAAAATTTTCTCATTATTGAAGACTATGTTTGGATGAATGGATGCACATTATAACATGAGGTAGGTTGCAGCAGTACAAACTACTTAGTCAAGCAGAGTGGTGAAGTACTTCGGTGCATGAGGGCACATGAAAGGAGGTTTTTGGCCGAGAAGTAGAAGGCACGCCAGAAGGTTATGATTGTGGCGCAGAAAGAAGAAGCATGGAAAAGTGAAGAAACACCAAATAGATGTTGGGTAAGGTGGTAGATGGAGAGAAATAAATGTAGATTTTTTTGAAAAACTATATAAGGACGTGTTGTGAAATAATTTCTACCTTTTCATTTAAGAGTGTTCGAGCGAGTTGAGGGTGAGCAATACGGGAAGAGAGTTGTGAAGTGCGAGAGAGTTACTGAACAGTTCGATTTACATATTTATGCATGGGATTGTGGGATGCTCCATTAGATAGGGTGTTTGAGTGATATAAAGGTGTGAAGAAGAAGAAATCAGATGTTAGGGTTTGGAGTTAACCTAGGTCACACAAAGTTGAGTGGAGCATGCGGGGTTGGACTTAAAAATATCAAAAAAGGTACAAGATCACATATTTATAGTTATTATGGCACCAAATAGATCACTTGGAATAGTTGCGTAAGAGGAAAGAATCAAAAGGAAGTTGAAATCAAAGTGGAAGACGCCCTGAAAGCAATTTCTCAAAGATGCAATACCTAAAGGTGTTTACATGGGTTTCAATTGAGACTTTCATATTCTCCCCTATAATGTTATTGATTACAATGACATACCAAAGGATAACAAGGATCAACTAGATAAGTTGCTAGTTGTGAAGATGAATAAAAGAACAACGCCCGACATGGTCGTGGTACGATGATGCGAGAAAAACTATGTCGGTAAAGGTAGGAGTTTTATAATTGTATGAACTCCCTTATTTTGGAAAAATGGAAAAATTATACCAGTGGCTAATGAGAAAAGTCCATGAGGACTTTTTTTATTTTCTAGGGCATTGGATGAGGATCATCACACCCTTGATTGGGATTTTGACATGACTTAGGAGTTTGGGCACATTGAAGTGAGCAACGACCTCACGGATAAAGAGGAAATAATGGCAACAAGGAAGGCATTGGGTTACCTCAAGGGAGGGCACAAAATGGATATTGAAAAATTATAGAATTACCCAGTAGTCTAGGTAGTAGCAGACCTCCTTGCAAAGTTAAATAACCAGGAGTGGTGGTCACAGGTAAATACCTTGTGGCTACACATAGCAAAGAAAATGACTGAAGGGGTAACTTACAACTTGGTTGGTTTCATTGTTGAAACCATCATTGAGGAAGCACACGAAGGTGAGAAGATTATCTTTGGTGCGATCCTTTTGTCACTTGTCTTTGTAGAAATTGGAGTGCCTGATGGGCCAAAGGACAAAATATGGTAGTATCCTATAGAGAAGAAATATCTTGCAGAGATATTTGAGGAGTATACATGTGATGGGACCATGATTATACCATTTAAATAGAGGGCATAGTTGTGGTATGTGCGAATCTATACCACATTTGAGGAGGAATGGAGAATACCCAAGGAGTTACCTTTGGTATTGGGTAAGCAAGTATAGTTTGTAGTGTATCAATACTTCTACATTATGCACTTTACGATGAAGGAAAGGAAGTGGATCCCTTGGTGTAAGCTCCTTTATGCCTTCACTATGCACTATTTCCAGGCATATATACATAGGTTTTTAGACGCATGCTAATTGATCGAGTTCAAACTTCTTGGGCCATCCAAGGGGAAGCATATAATTAGCACTTTGGCAGATGAAGAACCAACCTTGCCCCTTGTGGAAGAAGAAGGAGAAGAGGAATAAATTCAAGAAGATAGTGGTATTTTGGGTCACAGGGGTAGAAAACAACCCATTGTTGAAAAGAAAAGTGAGCGTGGGGTGACCCCACCATTGTAGGAGCAAGAGGATGAAATATTAGAGACAGACACACTAGAGATGGATTTAGACAAAACTCTAGAAGAACCTCATTATAAGAGGGTACTAAGAAGAATAATGACTCAGGGTGCGGGGCCTTCACATCCCCTTAGAAGGTCACCAAATACTTATCCTAAGAAGGTAGAACCTAAGAATAAGAAGAGGCACAGGTACATTCCTCGGAAGGAGGAAGAGGAGGAAAAAATGTGGACAATGCGCCCAACACTCTAGTTATGACTGGAGATACTAAAAATCCTCAAGAAGAGGAGATGAATAAATATGAAGAGGAACTGAAAGAGGAAAATGTAGATAGTGGGAAATTTGACTTGAAAATAGGTGAAGAAAAGGGCGAACCAACTAGAGTGCCCCTACTACACGAGACAAGTGAAGTTCGGTGTTAGACTCAAAGTGCAAGAGTCCCGAGGGTAAGCACATCATGAAGGAAAAAGAGGATGAGACACATGAAACTCCATTGGTTGGGTACATTGACGACCCAAGAAAAATCATACACGCGTGGTTCCAAACTACTTTGGAGCCTTAAAAAATGTATGGATGGAAACTCATTGATGCGAAGATGGTTAATGCATGCACACATAAGAAACTATCCTAGACTATGCAAACTCGTATAGATGAGTCTGATTTTGACCTATGTGAGGAATCGTGTGTTTCACGCAGAATGAAGAAATCACCCCATTCCAGGCACATGAATGTCAAACACCTGTCATGTCGATGAAGCAGTTAAGTAATGCCTTAACAAAGATATCTGTTGAGGTTGTAGGTAGGAATATTGACAAAGCGATAACCATCAAAGCACCTTTCTTGTAGATAAAAAGGAAAAAGAAATAGAGATTAAGTGATTAACAACAGAGAAGGTGCATGTTGAAGAAAAGGTCAGGGATTTACAAAGTATGGGGGAAGAGGTTGCAGATGATATTTTGAAAAAGAGGCTAAATTTTGAGAAGGGCTTGCAACAAAATTTCCCATCTGTGATGCATTATGTGCACGTGCTTGATCATATGGTAATGGAATAGGGCCCCATGTGGATTCTTTAAGCGAAGAATGCTACAAAATAGGAAGAGAGGGCCAAGGTAGTTCAAGGAAAATTATAAGTTATGAGGCCTTACTGCAAAACCTTTGAAAGATGAGTTGAAAAAGGTAGATCAAGCATTAAATATATGTGCATCCCAGGATGTAATTATAAGGACAAGGACTATTGAAGAAGATAATGAGGTCCTTAAGGCAATGAAGAACGAGAAATTTGGGTATATGGAGAGTATTTATTTAGTGGAAGAAACATGTGATACACTTGTGGAAACCCGAAATCCACATAAGGAATGAATGAAGGAGATTAGAAAACTCATTGCAAAAAAATAAATTTTATGGAAGGAATGGTCTTTAGCATGGCTCACATTGTTTGAATATTACATAATGAGAGTTAAAACATGACTCATGATGAGATGGAAGCCATGGTTACAGACGTTCTTGATAAAATTGGTGAAGCACCGAGTGATTAGAATAATTTAGAGGAAGATATCAAGCATGAATATCCGAGTTAATCTTGCATGTTGAAGAAAAGGATGTTGAGTAGTCTCTTTATTATTTTTGTGTAAGGAACTTATTTATTCTTTCATTCTTTATTTTTTATTCATTATGGAGGGATAATTTGTGATTACCCATTCGGGGACAATAATGCAATTAGTGTGGGGTAATGTTGATCTGATGAAATACATCTCAAGTATGAAAGTGTAGAAGGATTGGGCGCGCTTGAGACATAGGGTGCACAAGAGCGTGCATAAGTATAGAAAAATAGGGCATGCCGAATAGTTTGAAAAGCTGGACTCATCCGCTTTGAAGATCAGATCTAATTTTGGACATGGAGTGTGGAGCACATTTTGTAGAAGAATTGCAGACCACACAAGTCTATTTTGGGACTAGTAGAAGATCGGCGCCATGCAGAATTTTGGAGCTAATAATAGGATTATACTACAGTTGTATTATTAGATGATCTATTATTAGTGCTTACATGCTTTTGTATTCTCATGTAAGGGTGCATGGTTATTATTAGCATGTATCCTATTTTTTAAAGGTGTATAGGCGGTGAAGGGAAAGTCCCCACCCATATAAATATGTATTGATTTGCATAGATTAGACATCACTACTTTTGTATTAAAGTTATGATGTGGGATATTGAGTGCGCATAGCTTATGGTGACATTATGGTATTTGTATGAAGCTTCTATGTTGTAGAAACTAATATAATGGATTTTCGTGACTAGATATTGGTTGTAATTATGGCTCTTACTAGTTATTGCATGACAGAATTAATCTTAATACTTGTTTAGGTTATTCTTGTTCATGTTATGATCTGGATCTGATTATGTGCTTAAGTATAATTGATTTTTTTTGTTATGGAGCTGAGATATGCATTCAATCATGCTAACATCTTGAAAAATTTTCTCTAAAGAGGAGCTTTGTACCCTTGTGCGCTTTGGGTGAGCGCTCATTTCATGCTAACTAATGTGTCAAGACGCCTTGGGATTTTGTGGGTATATTCAAGTTTCTAGGCTATATCACTTGAAAAAAACTAAATTCGGACTTAAAGTAAATACTATGCAACTCAAAATGCAGATAAAGGAATGAATTAATGCTAATTCTACTCATGCAATAAATCAAAGCAACAAACTATGGAGGGGGTAGAAAACCATAAGTGGGCCTTGCCTTGGGTGTTAATCCCTCCTAAGGACTATACATAGAAGTTCTTGAACATAACTCAAACTTTTATTAAATTGACATGAACATTACATTTGCATACAAAGTAACCTATGTATTATGTGTATCTGCTACTCTATAATATCTATCTAGATCTACTCATCCCATTTTTATCTTTAGCATTAATCCTTCCCTTTTATACTTTCTCATTACAATCAAAGTGTGGGAAGAAGAGTTCCGATAGAAGTTCTACATGGACTAGGTAGAATATCTCAGAAAACTCATCACGGAGATTCAATGCATGTAACAAAATTAATCAGCAAGTGTTTAGATGTCAAACACATAACTTAAGTAACCAATCAATTAAAACAATCAGTTCTTCATTTAGTTCTACAAATAATCAGATCAAGAGTTGATTTATCTTCAGTTCTCATGTTTCAGTTTGTGACTACCTCTTCCACGACACATACAGACTTAGAGTGTCATCCTTTACATTCCAAGAGATATTTACAATCATGGATCCTTTGTTTTAGATGATCTTATTTGGTTGCACACGGGTTGCTTTGCGTATAGGTCCCTTAGTTGTAGGTGACTCCCTTTGGTTGCAAAAAGTTCCATCGGCTGCATATAACAAGTTTCTTACAAACAATAGTGAAATCACATATATCATCATCCATATAACTTATTGCAATTAAGATAATAAATACAGTAAAATAAAGTTAACTAGTAATAACTATATTAATAAGTATTATAACAATAAGCTCAAGTTATAGTGATGATGTTCAATAGTATGACAGGGAGATACAAGGCCATGGATTCAATGGATTAACAAAATACAAAATATGAGTTGTTTATATACATGGTTTAATGAACTCATCACATCCCCAAGCTTAATTTCCTAAATATCCTCATTCAGGTTCCTTAGGTTATGCCTAATGGTGCTGCATACTCGTTTGAAATCCATTGGAGTAGTTGTCCCTCCTGGTTCAGTGAAGAAGTAACCTCCATTCATCTTGAGTGGGTTCATGACTCTGTCATGTATAGTCTCATTTAATGATTAATCACCTGACCAATGTGGTATCAAAAATTGGAATATTGGGGGATGACAAACAATTGGGAACCATTTTTCTACACATCTAGCAATGTGAATGTATGCATTCACTCTTCTTAGAGTTGGTATTATGTTAGGGTATGAATTCATTTCCTTCTATTTCAGTTCAGGAATCATTTCATTCCATCACATCTGGTATGTGTGTACTATCTCTCTCCCATTATTTTTAATCATGTCCCTGACTTCCTCATGAGTTACTTTCCTCATTTTCCATACCCTCTTTCTGATTTCCTTCTTTTCCATATACTTTCCATATTGCTCTACAACTTATTTAGTGTTATTAGCTTCAGCCCTGACCATCAGTGGTTGTACTTTCTCCAAATGCCTGTAGTCCTCCATTTTCCTTTCTCAATCCAACTCATTCTAAAAATAGGAACAAAGTGCTTTAACCGGAACATCTCCAAAGCATATAGGACTAGAATCTAGTCCCTATCATATTCAAGAGCATAATTATACATGTAGAGTTCACAAAGTAGAAGTTGAGTTTCATGAGGGCTATTTAGATACAACCTAAAGAAGTTCCTTTCTCCACTAATGTCAAATGACATATCAGAGTTGATACAAGTAAGTTTGAGCTGCAACATCTTTTCTTTCAATAAAATGGCATAGACATTGGAAGGAGGCCTATATCTGAATATCTCATGGGCCACTTTAAGTGTCTCTTCTTGCTTTTTCTTTAGCCTTGCAATTTATTTATCTTTTTCCTCAATTTATTGCTTGTGCTAGAAGATGAGTTCTTATTTTTATCTTTCATACTTTCCTTTTAACCTATTGATACATGTTTCAAATTGATTCACCCATTAATCGATCGGTGTTGTTTTTGTTAACATTTCTCTACAAACTAGTTTAACAAGATCTCTTTGAACTTATTGAATAACAATATGTGGTTGGAATGGGATAACATATGTGTGTTGCATGCTAACATGTGGTAAAAATGGTGGTGTAACTTGTTCAACTATATCAGCCACAACTATAGGGATATGTCCTGGTACTCTTTCAATTCCCATAGAAATTTGTTCTTCCTCAATTTCATGGACCAAGTGCTCAATGAAATTCTCAACATGTGTAATTTGTTCACCTATATCTTATTATGTTTCTTCCTCATTACCCTTTGGTAAATTAAATGTTTGGTCAGTTTCCTCTTTCATCCTTAGCTCATGACCTTTGGTTACAGGAACCGTCTCCTTAGTTTTCTTTTCAAATTATTCTCCTTCATACTCTCCATGACTTACATCATCATGAACTTACTTTTCATGTTCCTCCATGTATTCTTCAGGGAATTCTTGTATAGTTTCTCTACCACCTTCTTCTCCCTTTTCCTCTTCCTAGCCCTCAATGAGATCCTTAGTGCCTTCTTGCTCATGAAATGAAACATCAACACCTCCCTTCTCTGTGTCCATTGGTGTGGCCTAAATGGTCTCCTTACTAGCTTCCATATCACTATCAAGTGATATGGTTTGGGGTTTTATTAGCTGGGAGGTTTTTGGCCTTCTAGTTTTTAGCCTATGAGAATTCCTTGATGGTGTGGGAGTGGTCTTTGAGATTTTATTTTATCCTTGGAGGTAGATGACTCGGGGTTTGATATCTATAGGAGGGTTTCGGAAATAAATATTCTTTCAAGGGAGATTGGTTCAAGGTTTGGTTCAGAATAAGGTAAAATCTCAGAAACATGGGTTTTTTTAGGCTGGGAAGTTGATGTTTTGGCTTCAGCTACATGCGTGGAAGAACTTCCAGTAATTCTTCTCCTCTTCCTTCTATTTCCCAATAATTCATCAATGTTCTTAGCTCTTGAAAAACCATCCTAATTTAGTTCAGGATGTTCCATTTGTAGGGTATGTTTGATTATCAAAGTGATGAGGTAGTGATGTGATAGTTTAGACCTTCCTTTCTATGCCTCCCTTCTCATATTTTTCAATATCTCATTCAAGAACTATAGCAAATTGACATGTCTATTGTTCTTTAGATGATTGAGAAATTTAAAATGAATTATGTTTAACCTAGAGTATCTCCCCTCGTAGGTAAAATACTTGATAATGTAATTTACAATTTCAGCCCAAAGAGGTTTAAGAGAAGGCTTTTGTATACCTTGTCACCCATTGATGAATACATCATCTTCATCGAGAAAATTCACGTATTGCTACTTACCGGGTTTGCTTTTTCTAGAAAGGGGTCACCCTGTGAAGGAATTCCCGTCACCTTAGCCAAGATGTCATCATTAAATCTCACCGATAAACCTCTTACCTTTGCTTCACCATCTCTGAATGTAGTAGCAAACTCTTCAACCATTGACTCATTAAAACCCTAGAATCTATTTATATAATCAAGCCACCCATTGTCTTGAAAATACTATAAAATTTGAGGTTGGCTAGGAAGTTGAGATTGCTTTGTGGGCTCATGATGTATCAAGTCTCCTCTTATTTTGAATATGCAGCTTGCTCGGCTCTCTCAATGCAATCACACAATGTTTTTTGAAGAAATGATATAGAAATGAATTGTGTGAGATTGTTTTGAGTATTTTTGTTAACTTTGTGACTAAAACACACAACACGGTTACGGGAGGGGTAATTAATTAATGTGAATGCATGAAGCAAATGAGGTAAAGTGATATGACAATATGGGATGATGTGTAAGGACACATCATGGCATGAAATGTGATAGTATTAAAATGCATTGAACAAATGATGATTTGGCATTAATACTAATCAATAGTAATTATTCTAAGTATACTTTAATAAAGTGGTAGGAGTGCACTTATCTCGATGCA
Organism: Taxus wallichiana var. yunnanensis; assembly: GCA_018340775.1. Classification (NCBI taxonomy): domain Eukaryota; kingdom Viridiplantae; phylum Streptophyta; class Pinopsida; order Cupressales; family Taxaceae; genus Taxus; species Taxus wallichiana. The sequence goes on from CM031240.1 coordinate 281,443,519, forward strand.
TGTTTAGAATGATGATTGTGAGTGCTTTATTGAGCTGATTTGAGCCTTGACTTGTTATTATTTTGCAGACATTGCTACGATGCTGCATGTGTGTATTGAATTTATATTTGATGCTCTATACTAAAACCAGATAACTTCGAGAGAGGGAATAATGATCTGTTGGGGTTACAATTTCCTCTTGTCATCTTTCACACATGCAGATGTCTTTGATCTTCTTCATGCAATCATGAGCTCTGTCAAACGTGAAAACAAAATAGGGGTTTGTTGCATGCTACTGCAAGTGGACATTCATTCATTGCATGCTCTCCTTGTGATGGAGATTATGCACTCTTGCAACCATCTAACATCAAATCTTGCAAAATAAAAATTCTAAGAAAATAAAATGTTTAGCAAAGTGTTGTTGATCACCTAGAGGGCTGATCACAACACTTTTATTTGTCCTTGGAGTATTCAGCAAGCTGAATATACCAAGGCCACTGAAATATCTCAATCCTATGAAATATCAAAAGATGAACCAATAGGATCAACTTCTGATTTTATCTTTGATGTCCTTATTTCCATCTTGTTTTTTCCTCCTCTAAACTACTACATGAAGGTACTTATGTCAATTGGCTTCTTATACAACCTCAACCTGTGGCCATTCACTAATAACTTGAACCTCATAGGATCTATGGTGGTGAGTTTTACAGCTCCATTGGGAAATATTTTCTCAATCTCATAGGGGCCTAACCACCTTGTCCGAGTTTTCCCATATGGTCCTTGTACTTGGATTCAAATAAGACTACCCAATCACCTTCTTGAAATTGCTTTTTTAGTACCTATCATGTCATTTGATCCTCTACTTCTACATTACCTCTATGTTTTTCACAACTTGTCTTCTCATTTCATCAAACTCATTGAGTTAGAGAATAATTTACCTCCATGCTTCAAATAAATCTATGCCTAACTCAATTGCAGTCCTTAGTATTTTATGCTCATATTCGATTGGAAAATAAACAATATTTTTATGTACCTATCATGTCATTTGATCCTCTACTTTTGCATTACCTCTATGTTTGCCTGACTTTGTCTTCTCATTTCATCCAACTCATTGAGTTAGAGAATCCTTTACCTCTGTGCTTCAAATAAATCTATGCCTAGCTCGATTAGAGTCCTTAGTGTTTTGTGCTCAAATTCAATTGGAAAAAAAATAGTCTTACCATACAAAATTTCAAATGGTGTGAAGCTAGTTGTTGTCTTCCACATTGTGTTGAATGCCCATACTTCCTATGGAATTATGTCTACCCAATATTTTTTGTGAAGTGTAATGGTATTTTTCAAGATAGCCTCTATCTCTCTATTTTTCACCTCTACCTAGCCATTAGATTAGGGGATGGTATGGTGTAGAATTCTATGCCTAATTTCATACTCTTTATCTAGATCAGAAATTACATCAATAGTAAAGTTTGTACCTTAATCAGTGACAATATCCCTTGGAACTCCATATCTGGTGAAGATATGATCATAGAGAAAATTGGCTACTTTCTCACTTTTCTAACTTGGTAGTGCCTTCACCTTTTCCACTTAGTTAGATAATATGTGCATACCAAGATGTATTCCTTCTACTGATATTTAGGATCTATGGGGCTAATAAAGTCCAAACCCCATTTGTCAAAAGGTTGTAAAACCAACTGAGGTTGTAATGGCAATTCATCGAGATCTGTTAGGCTTGCTAATTCTTTGACACTTATCACATCTCCAAGTGTATAGTGTTGCATCTTTATGCAATGTTGGCCAATAATAACCTTGATTGTAAATACTTTCGCATTTTTTTTTGTAGCAAAATATCCCTCACAAGGTTCATTGTGCAGGATTTGAGGACATCATATATTTCCTCATCGTCTATACATCTCCTCATTATATGATCCTATCCTCGTATGAAATAGAAATCCACTATCCAAGAAAAATGCACACTCTTTTCAACTATTTTTTTTTCAAAGTATAAGTAGTGTGGAGGTGTTTTACCTGAAACCAGATAGTTGGCTATGTTTTCATACCAAGGTGTTTTTGTAGAGATAACAAATAAATTATCATCAGGAAAAGAGTCATAAACTACCCGTTATTCATTATTAGTATCTATTCTTGAAAGTAAATCTACTACCATTTTGTCCTTTCTAGGTTTGTCCACAATAGTGACATCAAACTCTTGTAAGAGTAATAACCATATGATTATTCTGTTGCTTAGAACTGGTTTGTTGATCAAATATTTAATTACTACATGATCGGCGTGAATGAACGTTGGATAACTTGTGATGTAGTTTCGAATTTATTTATAGCATACACAATGCCAAGAACTACTTTTTTATGACTGTAATTGTGCTCAACATGTTGCAAGTTCTTGCTAACATAGTAAATTATATAATTAAGAACTCCATCCTTTTTCCTAATACAACTCCAATGGCATGGTATGATGCATCAATATGGATATGGAATGGAATATTCCAATCAGGTCCTCTTAATATAGGAGTAGTAGTCAACATTTTCTTCAATATTTGAAATGCAGTCTCACATTTTTAGTCCACTCAAATGCAGTGTCCTTTCCTAGAAATGTAAAGAGTGGTGTTGCCACCTTGCTAAAATCTTGTATGAATCTTCTATAATACCAGAATGGCCTAGAAAAATCCTAAAATCCTTTTGCTTCTTTGGTGTTGGAAAATTTATTATAACAAATACCTTTATTGGATCAACTTGAATTCCATCAGAAGAAAGATAGTGTCCCAAAACTATACCTTTAGACATCATCATGTAGCATTTTTCATTACTTAAGGATAGATTTTGCTCCTTGCATCTCTTCAAAAATTTGTCCATATTTTTCATGGATTCTTCAAAAGTGCTGCCATGTATTGTGAAATCATCCATGTATACCTCCATGCAAGTAATTTTTAGATCTAAAAAGAATCCACCATGAACTTCTTCAATTATCTTTTACAATATCCATCAGTTGGGTTCATTCTTATTTCTCGTTGATGCAAAATCACAACACCCACGGATGCGGATCAAGTTTCTAGGTTGATAACTTAGGCATCCTGTGATTGCATAACATTGAATCCTTTCTCCAAGTGTGGGACTTGAAAATGAGAAGGATTCACCAAGGTGGTTCCTAAATGAAACGCAGAGGTTTACCCAAAAAAAAAAAAAAAACTAATCTAACTACCAAGGAGACAGGGAGGGAGAAATGCATAAAAATAAACCTAAGCTAGGGAGGTGATGCACCGAGGAATGAAGAACATAAGCTTTGCAAAAATAAACACAGCACTATATAGACGCAATACCACACCATGCACAGTAACCGAAATGCAATGAGAGATCAAAAATGACAACAATGAATACATGAGAGGATTTAAATTTAATCATGCATATATATATTGCTCAGAGAATCGATTCAATACATTGCAATGGCCAAGAGGCAACAATGGCATTACAAACCATGTGGGAGGCTTGAAAACTCCACGAATTCTCTGCAAAGGTGAGAGAAGGGAGGGATTGCAAAACAAGAATGTCCAACATTAGAAAGAAGCCCCTCCTTACAATTTATAGGAAGAATGAGAGAGAAAAGAGAGAGGAATTCAAATCTGCCCCAACCACCTCCGTAATGCACTTAACTCATCTCATTATGGCGTAAGCGGCGGATCATGTCAAAATGGCTGGCTGCCAATGTAAGCGGCGAACTGCTCGCCGCATTAAAGTTGTTCGTCAAGCATTACTTCGCTTATTATTTCGCGCTGAGGCGTCTTCTGATTTTCTCTCCTCAAACTGAACCAAAATGCAAGATTGACCCTGGAAACGTGTAGAGAATCTCACAAGCTTTCCGCTGATATAAAGAACGTGTAAAACCGAGCTCTGGATCGAAAGTTATGTCGATCTGAAGATTTAGGGCACGGAATAGGCGAAAACGGATTTTTTGAATTTCTTCCCGCGCTCTGCCACCTGGATGACACGTGGCAAGCTCTGATTCGCTGAATGATTCTCTCTCCTCTACTTTTCGGTGGGCCTTCCTTTGAAATCTCCTTGTGGGCCCTAGCTAGGACACGTGGCATTATTTCATTGGTTTGGATCGGTGCTCGAAAACTCGCCTTTGACTTTTCGAACTTTTCTCCTATGAGGACACGTGGCGGCTTCTGATTAGTCCGCGGGCCTGCCAGCTCTTTCGCGCCCTTCGCGTCTTTTTGTCCCGGATGTCCCAAACCGTTTGGGACAAAAACCTCCGATCCGCCCGAAATGGGCTTCCCTGTCCCTCATTTGGCCGATGACACGTGGCGCAAATTTATTGGCTTTCGGCTTTTTCGGCGATCCGCGTCCCGCGCGTCCCTTTGTCCCATTTTGCTTTGTGCTCTTTGTACTGATTTCGGGTGAACCGGCCGGTCATCGTCCATTTGTCCCGCTTGTCCCATTTTGCTTTGGACTGTCTGGCCCTTTTTCACCCGGTTCGGCCGGTTCGCGCCTTTTTGGCCCGCTTGTCCCACAGGCGTCCCCTCTCAGCAGTTAGCCAATTTTTCTCTTTTTCGACGGATCGGCTTTTCGCGCCCGCCGCGTACTTTTGTCCCAGATGTCCCGATTGCTCCTTGGGCCGCCTGGAGGCTTTTCGGCCGATCCGCGCATTTTTGTCCCAAATGTCCCGATTGCTCCTAGGACTAGGACTTAGCCGATTTTCACGATTTTTCCCGGATCAACCTATTTGCCTTTCTGCAACTTTTGATGCATGTTATCGAAATTTACCCGGGGGGTGAAATTTTGACAACAATTTTGACGACTCAAGGGGTTACCTGCCTGCTAGGTAAAAGATCAGTGGCCTTTTAGCGATCCATTGGGCATGGAGTTAAGCAATAACCTGAAACAAGCCTGATACTGCAACTTCTTCTCCAGCAACACTCTGAACTGTAGAAAACAACCTGAGAGCAGCGAAACCTGTGCCAAAGCACTTAGGGAAATAGAAACCTAACTACAACAGGACAATGTGCATACGCACTTAGAGGAATTAAGAAAAATCTAAACTAATATTTACAAGGGTAAAACATTTCTCTTAGTAGCAATGTTTAAGATAGATTCCGTTAACCGGAATCGGAAGTTCCTCTCCATCCAATGCAGATAATTGGAAGGCATTACTATTTTTGCATCCCGTGACCATGTAGGGACCACTCCAGATGGCATCAAACTTGGAATGTCTTCCTGGTTTTGCCCGATCTGCATCCCATTTCAGAACCAGGTCCCCTTCCTGGAAGGTTCTTGCTCTAGCTCTCTTATCAAACCATCTTTTTACTACGGCCTGATCATTTTCAATCGTCTGAACTGCATGTTCTCTGATTTCTTCTAATTCCATCAATTCCACATACCTGACCTCCATTGGTTCGAACTCGATAACTGCTCGCTTCATGAGCTCCAAGGTCGGGCAATTCTAATGATATAGGCACACGCTCCTTCCCATAGACCAACTCAGTAGGAGAATTACCTGTAGACCTCTTTGGTGTTATTCTCACACCCCATAACGCTGATTTTAGCCTCAGTATGCCATGTTCTTTGATTTTCATCCGAGTCCTTCCGATGATTTTTAGCAAATTCTTGTTTGTGGACTCTGCCTGTCCATTACCCTGCGGGTAATAATTTGAAGAGGTGCTCAAATAGATTCCATTCTTGACAGCCCATTCTGTAATTTTTGAACCTATGAATGCTAATGCATTATCTGATATGATGGTGGCCGGCACACCGAACCTGGTTACTATCCCTTCATAAAAGTCTAGTATGCTAGACTCACTTGCCTCTTTGAGCGCTACTGCTTCGGTCCACTTGGTGAAATAGTCTGTCGCTGTAAGAATCCACTTGTGGCCTTGACTCGAATTGGGATTGATGACTCCAATGAAGTCCAATCCCCATTGCATGAATGGATGATCTACTGAAATTGGACGAAGGGGAAGTGCTGCTAACCTTCCTTTCCCTGTGAAGAATGCACATTTCTTGCATTTCTTAACCCATGAGTAGCAATCATGAATACAGAGGCCAATAGTAACCAGCTTTCATGATTTTGAGAGTTGTTACTCGTGGGGTGAAATGGCCTCCTGCCTCCCCGTCATGGAACTCTTGTAAGATCCTCTCAACTCGACTCCGTCCCAACGCATCTCAATAGAACACCGCTGATGTCCTTTTTAAACAAAACACCATCAACAAGCACATAAGGAATCGTTTGTAATCAAGTACCTTCTTTTTGCTTTGCTCATTTCTCGGAGGGCACATGCCCATCTCAGAGGAAATGTATCATATTCGAGTCCAACAGGAGTGGACACATCATCATTTTCCCGTTTTTGATCATCTTTCTTGTAATAGCAGGACAACGTCTTCTTCATCTTCGGGCTGCTCGGTTGTTTGGAAGCAAGCTGCTCACACAAACCTTTGCCTCTTACCAGCCTTGGTGATCTTGATCTCAATGTCATACTCCATGACACGGGTGATCCATCCCGCCCTTTTCTCATTCAAATCCTTGTTGAGGAGGAAGTCCTTAACCCCAAAGATGTGAGACCAATACTGGACCTTGTTGTTTGAGACTAAATGCTTGAATTTCTTCAAGCTTCGATTACTGCAAGCACATGCTTTTCAATAAAAGAGTACCTCACCTCACAGTCATTTAGGCTCTGGCTGAAGAAAGCAATCGGCTGCTCATCATTATCTTTGTTCTGTTGTACCAGAATGGCAGAAATAGTGTCATCACCTCCAAATGCATAGAGGATGAAATCCTTGGAAAAGTCAGGGTTGATGAGAGTAGGTGCCTGGGAGATGGCTTCTTTGATTGCTTCAAAACTTTCCTTGCCTTCTACCGTCCACTTGAAAGCCATGCTTTTCCTTAACATTTTGGTGATGGGCTTGACAAGGGCTGCAAAATTTGGGACAAACCTCCGAACAAAGTTTATCCTTCCCAGGAAACTCTGAAGGGCCCTCTTGTGGCTTGGCAATGGTAGAGCTCTTATGGCTTCAACCCTCTCTGGATCAATTGCTAATCCTTCCTTGGAGACAATATGGCCAAGGAGTTTTCCCTCGTGAGCCAAGAATATGCATTTTTTGGGATTCAATGATACCCCAAATCTTCTACACCTCTGAAATACCTGCCTCAAATGACAGAGGTGATCCGCTGCATTTTTTGAGAATACAGTGATGTCATCAAGATATATCAAAACTATTTTATTGATCAACCCCTTGAATGCCATATCCATTGCCCTTTGGAAGGTGGCTCCAAAGATTTGATAGCCCAAATGGCATTTTCAGTAGGCATAGGTCCCCCATTCGTGGTGAAAGCCGCTCTTGAACTGGTCATCTTCTTTCACCATCACCCGATTATACCCCGAGTAGCCATCTAGAGAGAGAATCTCTCCAACCGGATACTACTTGCAATATTTGTTCCATCAAGGAAGTGGGTAATGGTCTTTGAGGGATGCCCCCTTAGGTCTCGGAAATCCACACACAACCCGATTTCTCCACTCTTTTCCCGACCGAACCAAGTTCGCAACCCACTTGAGTGCTTGATCGGGAATATAATACTTGCCTCGATTAGCTTGTTAAGCTCTTTCTTCATTAGAGGCTCAATGTGAGGGTTAACTGGTCTCTCGCTCTCGCCGACGGGCTTAGCATCGGATTCAATTCTATGGTATGTTGTGCCAAATTTGGATCGAATCCTTTTAAGTCCTCATAGCTCCAAGCAAGACATCTCCGGAAATTCTTTCGCAAAGTTGTATGAAATCTGATTTCTCCTGCTCAAAGGGCCACTTTGCCAATTTGAAGTGTTTTGCCTTCCCAACTGCAATTGGCTCAATCTTCTCTCTTGACTCGTATATTGGCCTTTTCTTTACTTAAATCGGTCGTTAGGGTTCAAGATAGACTCCAATGTTACCAAACCCTTAGAAGCTTGTTGTCTCGCAGCCTGCACTACTTGATCCCCATACCGCTGCTCTAATCTATCTCCCGATTCCTAGCTGAAAATTCAGCTTCTTTTCAGTAAGAAATGACGATCTCCGCTGATCGTTCTCAAACACCCGCCACCTTGTGTTATTATCTCTGAATCGCTGGCCTTACAACCACATGGATGTGTGGCTGCGTTTTTTTCTTCTCGATGTTGTCAACCACATCAAACGTCGCTCCAATCGCCGCGAGCCTATCTCGCGGCTTCATTTTTCTTCCCGGGTATGGACACAATGTCAAAGCTTCAAATCCTCAATGAGGTCCCATACCCTATTCTTGTAGCTCCTTAACAAGTCGCTTCTTTCAGAAAGATGTTGCCCCTAACTTGGTTGACGATTAGCTCGCTATCTCCAAACACCTGCAAGTTCTTTATGCCCCTTTTCCTGGCCCAATGAAGTCCATGAATCAATGCTTCATATTCAGCCGTGTTGTTCGAACAGGAAAACTGGAAACGAAAAGCTGAATAATACTTGATGTCCTGTGGTGAAATCAACACTGCACCGCCTCCAGAACCTTGTCTGCTTCTCGAACCATCGAAGAATAATCTCCAGACTTTGTTTTCATCCTTTTGTTCAGGTTGAATGATGTCGGGGATGGGTGAATTTTCCTCGTGTATACAATACACGCCCAATTCAGATTCTTCAATTTCTCATATGGGTCAAATTCATGACTTTTGTTTGCCCATTCATCCAAAGTTAAATCAGAATTCCTCGACCTTAGTACTGCTTTCTAGATCACTTGAACACTCCTCCCGATCAAAAGCCGAGCAATTTGCAGACGATAGAGCTGGTACATAAGGCTCAATATGGAAATTGGCAATTGGTTCGACTGATTGTTGCTTTGGCTCCATACCTCGTCCTAAAATCATGTGTGACCAATCTGGCAGATAAATATCCACCGATTTTCGCAGTGAAGTCTCTTGATAGACACAACGCAAAGAGTGGCTAAGGTCAATCATGCACACATCTTGCAAAACCGTAACATTAGGACAGAATGTAGTGTTAGGCTTAACCCTCGATGACTCCAACAAATCCCTACCGCATGCTCCATCTAGTTGCATTTACTCCTTTCAAAGATCGGCTCATATTTCAAACCCCCTGATCCGCTATTTGCTTTCAGCATCACCGAACCATCGCCCTCGAATCTAACATGCGCTTGTGCACCAAGTGGTTTCCAACAATCAATGAAACATGAAAGGCGGAGGCTTCAAAATTTTCCTGTCTCGGTCCCCCCTCATGTCAGACCGCATTAGTGAGAATTTTCTCATGTCCCCGGTTTGATACATTTGTGGCGCATCAGCTTAGCCACCGCACTGCAAAGAGGTCTCGTTGTCCCGGGATCGCCAAAGTGATTCCCACATGGAAATGTTCACATGTGTCTTCTTCATTTGATCGATGATGTTGAAAGGGGATGAACTATCCTTTGCTGCCCCTTACTGGTACAACCTTTTCTCGAACTTGAACGGGTGCATGTGTCACTACAACAGGATCTTGGGCTGATTTTGCAGGTTTGGAGCGTGTTTGGTCCATCGACCCTTTTGTGTAAGAGTGGGTTGAGAAACAATCGGATTACACGGTTGTCCCTCTCCTATATTTCTCTTCGACCGTGTATTGGCAGCCACGCCTTGAAAAGGCTGTTGGTTAACTCCACGTAAGTCTTCCGCTTGCCAATTTGCCAATGTGGTTTCGCTGAGGTCCTTCTTGCTGCGCTTTTGTTGCCGCTGATTCTCCTCCCGGCTTGGATCTTGAGCAACACCAATGGTTTGCACCATCAAGGCCTCGATTTAGTGCACCATCATTGAAACATGCCGATCGATCAGGAGGTAGATTGCAAGGGTAACACCACCAAACTCTTGTGCCATGTTATTTTGTCGGGTACTAATGCCTTAGAGGCAGATATGGCATTTGGATTATAGGCTGGAATGGTCTATCGACAGAGGCCTTGTTTGATTCATATTTGTGGCTGGATTAGGTGGTCTTTGAGGCTGATATGGCTGCCTATTAGGTTGAGCTTGAGGCTGATACGAAGGTCTAAAACCTTGAGCTTCATTCAGCCTCTTGAGTGTGACCAGCTCATTACCTAAATTTTGTAGTTGCTTCATGACTTCAAGCTCATTTGGGGCACTTGGAGATGAAGTGGAAGCTTCATTTGAACTCGATTCCTAGGAGTGGGAATAGAGCTAAGACAGTGCTCGACTAGTACTGGGCTCTCTAAACTTGGATATAATGGCATCGAGGCTCAGAGCTAGCTTGCACACCTTGAATCAAGACAATTTTCAGCTCTAATGGCAATACTATAAGCAGCAGGATAGTTGTGCCTCCCATAGATTGAACCAACATAGAAATATCAGAATTTAAAGCTTTAAGGTAGTATAGAAAAGCACCTTCATTGTTGCCTCGATCGCATCGGAATTCTATCCCAAGATCTTTGAAATCTGAAGTTGAAGTCGCTTAGCCGCTCATTGGAAGCTCTCGATGGTTGTCACTGCTCCAAAAGAGACAAGTTGTCTCCCTTCTCTCCAAATTGATCATGAAGTGCAATACATAGCTGATTCCAGTTTGTGATAGAGCCACTCCAAGGCTCCTAAACCATTGCAATGCTTTTCCTGAATGAAGACGCCAAAGAATTTGATACCTACTTGATCTCATTAATCTCATGGATCGCACAAATATTAGCAATGTCCTCGACATGATCACCAGGAGTGGTCCGATTTTCTCCAAGAAAGTATGGAATGTTTTTCAATGCCGCAATCGGGATTGATTTTTGCATATTGAGAGCAAGTGGGTCGCGCCCGTGAAGTCGACATAGGGGTTCACCGGTTGCGCCATTCGATTGGTCTTAAAACCCTCAGATATCGAAAGAAAGGCCGCCAGTGGAGGAGTTGAGAGAGTTCTGCTTTGGTGGAGATGGAGACCTTCAATCCTTCTTCCTCTTTGCCTTCTTCTCGAGATAATTGCAGGTATTCAAACAAAGACTCTTTCTTCTTCTCGAGATAATTGTAGGTAACTTCTTCTCTCCAACTCTTGACCTGTGATTCTTCTCATAAGCTTTTAGGCCCTGCATCACTGAAATTCTATTGATTCTTCCCTCGAGTCACCAGATATGCAAATAATAGCTCTTTTTAAGCAAGAAAATTGCAGCAGATGCATATCAACCTTGCTGCAATAAAAATGAGACCTCTAGGTCCCACCGGCGTGCCAAAACCGCTGATGCAAAATCACACCCCCGGATGCACATCAAGTTTCTAGGTTGATCACTTAGGCATCCAAGCAGGTGATTGCATAACATTGAATCCTTTCTCCAAGTGTGGGACTTGAAAATGAGAAGGATTCTCCAGAGAAAGGCTGGTTCCTATTCCTCTGTTCAGATGCACCAATGAAACGCAGAGGTTTACCCAAAAAAAAAAAAACTAATCTAACTACCAAGGAGACAGGGAGAGAGAAATGCATAAAAATAAACCTAAGCTAGGGAGGTGATGCACCGAGGAATGAAGAACATAAGCTTTGCAAAAATAAACACAGACCATATAGATGCAATACCACACCATGCACAGGTAACCGAAATGCAATGAGAGATCAAAATGACAACAATGAATACATGAGAGGATTTAAATTTAATCACAGACATATATATTGCTCAAAGGGTCGATTCAATACATTGCAATGGCCAAGAGGCAACAATGGCATTACAGTCCATGTGGGAGGCTTGAAAACTCCACGAATTCTCTTGCAAGCAGGAGAGAAGGGAGGGGTTGCAAAACAAGAATGTCCAACATTAGAAAGAAGCCCCTCCTTACAATTTATAGGAAGAATGAGAGAGAAAAGAGAGAGGAATTCAAAATCTGCCCCAACCACCTCCAGAATGCACTTAACTCATCTCATTATGGCAGAAGCGGCGGATCATGTCAAAACGGCGGGCTGCCTAATGTGGTTTGCGAAATCGCTCGCTGCATTAAAGTTGTTCGTTGAAGCATTACTTCTGCTTATTATTTCGTGCCAGAGGCGTCTTCTTGATTTTCTCTCTTCAAACTGAACCAAAATGCAAGATTGACCCTGGAAACGTGTAGAGAATCTCACAAGCTTTCCGTTGATATAAAGAACGCGCAAATCTGAGCTCTGGATCGAAAGTTATGTCGATCCGAAGGTTTAGGCACGGAACAGGCGAAAATGGATTTTTGAAATTCTTCCCGCGCTCTGCCACCTGGATGACACGTGGCAAGCTCTGATCCGCTGAATGATTCTCTTTCCTCTGCTTTTCGGTGGGCCTTCCTTTGAAATCTCCTTGTGGGCCCTAGCTAGGACACGTGGCATTATTTCATTGGTTTGGATCGGTGCTCGAAAACTCACCCTTTGACTTTTCTGACCTTTTCTCCTATGAGGACACGTGGCGGCTTCTGATTAGTCCGCGGCCCGCCAGCCTCTTTCGCGCCCTTCGCGTCTTTTTTGTCCCCGGATGTCCCAAACCGTTTGGGACAAAACCTCCGATCCGCCCGAAATGGGCTTCCCGTCCCTCATTTGGCCGATGACACGTGGCGTAAATTTATTATGCTTATGGCTTTTTTGGCGATCCGCGTCCCGCGCGCCCCTTTTCCCATTTTGCTTTGTGCTCTTTGTGCTGATTTCGGAACGGCTGGTTCGGCCCATTTGTCCCGCTTGTCCCATTTTGCTTGCTGACCTGCTCGGCCCTTTTTCGCCCGGTTCGGCCGGTTCGCGCCTTTTTGGCCCGCTTGTCCCACAGGCGTCCCTCTCAGCAGTTAGCCAATTTTTCCCCTTTTTCGGCCGGATCGGCTTTTCGCGCCCGCCGCGTACTTTTGTCCCAAATGTCCCGATTGCTCCTTGGACCGCCTGGAGGCTTTTCGGCCGATCCGCGCATTTTTGTCCCAAATGTCCCGATTGCTCCTAGGACTAGGACTTAACCGATTTTCACGATTTTTCCTGGATCAACCTATTTGCCTTTCTGCAACTTTTGATGCATGTTATCGAAATTTACCCTGGGGGGGTGAAATTTTGACAACAGATTACCTAATTGGTTTATAGTTGTCCTTGATATTAATCTTATGAATGCACAACACAACTTTTAGCTTTGGTGTAATGAGTTTCATATTCATGGAGTGTATGACTGATATAATATATAGCTTGTTCTAACCTTGATCATCACGGTGAGAAAGCATAATGCCTAAGGCATGATATGAAGTGGATATGTATAGGTAAAATGGCCCCCCTCACGAGGAGGTGTGAGCATAGGTGGTGATAGAATATAATGTTTGAGTTCATCAAAGGATTTTTGACAATCATCATCCTAGTGAAAGTCCATGTCCTTGTGGAGAAGATGATGAAATGGTTGACAACAATTAGAAAGTTGTGATATAAAGCACCAAATGGATTGTAATTTACCTTGGAGGCTACGTAATTTCTTAATATTAGATGGAGGAGGCATTTCAATGATGGCTTTAACCTTTACTGGGTCAACTTCAATACCTCGATAGATATGATGAATCCTAAGATTTTTCTAGTGAGAAAACCAAAAACACATTTTGTGGGATTGAGACAAAGGAAATATTGTATAAGACGAGTAAATATTGATTCAAGGACATTGAGGTGATCTTTGCATTGTTTGGACTTTCCTAAAATATCATCAACATAATCTTCAACAGTTTTGTGGATAAGGTCATGAAAAATGTAGGTCATGGCACATTGATAAGTAGCTCCTACATTTTTAAGACCAAATGGCATGACACGATAGTAGAAGGTTCCCAAGGGGTGATGAAATATGTTTTATGTTGATCATCGGTAGCGATAAGAATTTTATTATAACCAGAAAAACCATCCATAAGGGAAAGCATTTTGTGGCCAGCTGTTAGGTCAACGATATGATCTATGTTTGGAAGGGGGAAATCATCTTTAGGACATGCAAGATTGAGATCCCTGAAATATGTGTAGATACGTAAATTTCCGAGGCTTTGGTTATAGGAACAATATTAGAAACCCATTGTGGATAATCAATGGGTATGATAAAATTAGCAGATAAAAGGCGTTGTAACTCTTCTTTAATAAGGAGAGCTATATAGGGATGCATTTTATGAAGTTTCTTCTTAATAGGCTTGGCATTTGGATATGTGACAATATTATGTATGATAATATTAGGATCAAGACCAGGCATATCATTATATGACCAGGAAAAATCTTGGCTATATTTTGATAAGAAGGTAGTGAAATCTTCAAGTTCTTGTGGACTTAGTGATTGACCAACCTTAACTATATGAGGATCCTGAGAAGTTCCTAAGTTAATGTTGATAGTGGATTCATTAAGAAGAGTTGATGTGTCAGGTGGTAGATATTTCTGAAGGAAATGGTCTTCAGCTTCCATATGAGAAAGGATATCTTGATCGTCATGACATTGAAGGATATCAATGGTGGGTGAATCTTCTTCAATCATTTCTGGCCAAATGAGAGGAATTTTCTTGGTGACACAGTTAGATTGATAATTCAAAGGACCTAAGGAAATAATATTGACTAAAAAAATTTAGGTGGGATGGATACGGTATCGTCTATGTCCTTAGGATCTTCAAGGCTAGTAGGTGACGATAGTTCTAGTTTGGTGATATGTATAGATGTAGTAGTTTTAGATGAGTTAGAGCCAGGTATCTCATAACCTAGGACATATTTATCATAATTTTTAAGGGAACATTGAATAATCAAATCATGTATTCCCTATTCATAATGGCCAAGACCAAAACCTTTCCATACACAACGATGAAGGTACATGTAAGTGAATTAGGGATTATCTAAGGATTTGAAATCCAATGTGTAAGGATTTGTATAATGTTGGTTGATATAATGGGGGATGATCAATTCCTCCACAAACAAGATTTTTGAGATACATGAGGTCATAAGAGAAAATGTCTCCTACGTTAGGCTCATACATAGGTTGTTTGTCAGGGTGACCATAAGTTTTTGGTGAGGGGATGGAGTTAATAATGAGGAGATGGTATTCCCCCAATGTATTTCATTATACAACATCATTAAGGGAGGAATCATCTGGTAGTTTAGAGGAAGGGATGTAATAGAAGAAGGTTTATCTGACGATTCCGATGTGGATTTGGGCACAAGTACGTCATTTGGATGATATGTCATATAGCAGTCAGTGAAGGGATTTGGGTCTGTGGGGACTGTGAATGTTTGGCCTTCATGTTCGTATTTAACACAACAATGTAATGTAGAAGGAACACACCTCATAGTGCATATCAGGGGCGTCCTAACAACATATTGTATTGGAACTCTCCTTCTATAATGTAGAAGAGTTCATGTAAGGTTTTGACACCAAATTTGAGTGGTAGGATAACGGTACCTAATGTGGGTGTGATAGTGTCGATTAAAATGTGTAATAAGACTGGAGTTTGACCAATGACGGTAGGAGGTAACTTAAGTTGATTGAAATCAATAGATGATATGATGTTGATGGATGTGCCCCCATCAATCATGACCCTCTTTATGAGGACATCATTGATTTGGGTAGTAATAAAAAGTGGCAAGTCATGATATTTCGCCTAAGCAAGGGGATTTCAGATGGTTTAAATGATATGGTTGTGGATGTTTTAAAGGTACCTATAAAGTTTGTGAAGGGAAGGGATCATTTGCCGGTATTGTTATTGATTGGAGGGCTTCGATCATAGATTGTTTATGAGATGGTAATGTTTGAACTAACTCATAAAGTGACATCCTAACAGGGGATTGATGTAACTATTTGAGAACAACCCATTGTACAAAGTGGTGGATGAGGGTGGTGCAGTGAGTATGGAAACCTTATCTTTAGGTGATGGTGTTTGATCAGAAGCTTCAGGAGATATAGAGATGGATAATTTAGACTTATTAGATGAATCAGATAATTTTGGAGATAGAGGTATGGCTACAAAATTTTTGGATTTCTTGGGATCGGAAGGATCGATGTCATAATTCTGCAAGTGAGTAGTTATGTGCAAATTTTTGATCTAATGGGATGAGATTTTAGCTAAGGGTTCTTCATATTTGGATGATGATGGTGTTATTGGGCATGGTTCGGAAGGAAGTAAAGCTAGAATACCAAGATTTTGGTGATTAAATAGAAGGCCTTACAATATTCTATGCAATGTCCTTGTGCCTTGTGATAATTGTAAGAAACATTATAATCATGCCATGTGGGTTTCCATCCTTGTGGTTCCAATCGGGTTGAGGGGTGGTAACATAATTCGTGATTTTTGAAGGAGTTCATTTAGAATAGTCGTATAATGACCCTTAGGTCCATATGTGGATGGTAATGAGGTTTTGTCTATCTTATCTTCCAAAAGAAGTAAGAGTTTGGTTACAGGTTGTTTAGTTATTTGTCATTGAGGAGTTTTGGATGGTATGATGGATGGAGGATGAGGGGTTGATGTGGAAGCTTGATAAGTAGGATTAGGTCCTAAAATAATAGGGTGATTACTAGGAGTGGTAATTACCTTTTTAGGAGGAGGTGAAGAAATAGGTGTAGGGCCACGAAATGGTATGATTCATAAAAGGTATAGTGAGGAATTTTAAAGACTTGAACAACAACTTGTTTATTGGGTCCCTTTGTGGTTTTGGATGAGCTAGGTGTGGTTTTTGAAGTAGGTGTTGATGATGGAAGAGGAGTTTGAATAATATGGTTAATGAGATCTAAATTATTTGTAGGTTTTGTAAGTTTTGGATTGTTTGGTCTTGTAGATGGGGAACGAATATGGCTTATGGTTGGTTTAGGTAGAGGTGGTTGTGTCATGAATGTTTCGAGAGGTATCATAGTTATGTTTTTAAATCAAGGTACACATGTGGGTGTTGTTATACTAGAAGATGTGATAGGTGTGGAAGTGGACTCAATTATATAATATGCTAAAGGAGGGGAATAGCTTTAGCATTATTTTTGGTAGATGAGGTCTCGGTAGATGTGAATTTGGATTTGGTAGACGTTGTGGACTCAGAAGTTGGTAATGTTTTAGTAATGGTATTGATTGTATGGTGATCTTGAACAATGTTTATTTATTTTTATCAAGTAGACAGGGATGGTTTGGAAAAGGTTGTTTAAATATGTCAAGATTCGATTTGGGGGTGCATTTGGATTATCTAAGTAAAGTTCACCCTTATCAATCAGATCTTGAAGGACATTGCAGAATGTTTGACACCTTTCGATATCATGTCCTTTGACCCTATGGTGTTTACAATAATCATTGTCTCGATACCAAGTGGGTTTAGATACAGATGTATCGATTGGTTAGATAGGTGGGAGAGATATCATATTTATGGTAAACAATTTATCAAAAACTACACTGTAAGTCTCTCCTATGGGTGTGTAGCTTCGTTTTGGATGGGAACACTCAGTCGATGTTTTTTCCTTACAGTGTGGAATTAAAAACTACATTGTTTTCAGTTGATTTATATTTATCAGGATTGTATGATAATTTAGATGGAAATTCAGTTCATGGATTCTTAAGACAAAGTTTGACTCAACCATCTTCTAAGGCTCGCAGTTCCAACTTTCGGGCCATAGTGAAAGCTTCGTCAAATGTATGAAATGATTGAATTTGTAATGTTGATGAAATATGTTTAGCACACAAATGATAAAAAAATTAAATCATCTCAGTTTGTGGTAATGAGAAGGATAATTGGTTAATCGTACCCCTCCAGTGGGAAAACAAGTTGGCAATAGAATCATCTTCAAACTGTTTGATAGCATAAAGGTCATTGATAGTGACTTTGTGGGCTATATTTATGGAGAAGTGATCTAGGAAGATTTGTGCAAGTTGTGTGAAGGAGAAAAGGGAATACTGAGGAATGTTATTATACCACCTGTAGGCAGACTGAAAGAGACATGGGAAGGTCCTCAGATGAGGTCTTGTTCATGGGCTATTAGATAGTAAGCGTGACGGAAAGCATGGATTTGTTGTTGGGGATCTTATTTGCTATAAAATTTAATAAATTTTGGAAGTTCTCAGTGAGGTGGTGGGTTCATTGCAGATCTGTTTCATAAGAGAGAACATATTTTAGGTCCTGGTAATAAGGATTCCATGTTGGATATATGATTCATGAGGACTTTGAGAGGATCAGGTTGTGTCAGTTATTGTGAGGATGATCTGGGTTAGGATGAGAACTGGCTAGGTTGTGAGTATGTATGATATTCCTGAGGAATGTTTTGCTGATAGGGGATATTTGGTTGATATGGAATGTTGGCAAAAATGTTTTGTTGTGGAATATTTTATTGGTATGGAATATTTATTTGTGGAATATTGTATTGCAGAGTGTTTTGTTAGGGAATGTTATATTTTTTGAGGTATGTTATACTAAGGTATGTTCTGTTGAGACAGTAAAGATTTATTATGGATGTTTCTTTGTGGAATATACTGTTGAGAAGGAATACTTTGTTGTGGGATATTTTATTGTGGGATGTTTTGTTGAGGGATGTACTATTGTGGGATGTGTTTTTGTGGAATATTATAGGTAGGTTAGGACACTAAAGGTTGTGATGGTTGAATATACTAATAAGGATGTGGGATAGATGTAGTGGTAAATGGTTGTGAATAAGGAGGTGGTTATTGATAATACATTGCAAAGGAAGTGGAAGATGGCATTTTTGTGGGATGTTTTACATGGGAATAGATTGTGGTATGGAAATTAATGGTTGTGATGGTTGTGGAATATGTTGTGAGACAAGGGGTGTAGTAGATTGGACTGAAACATGATGAGTGGTGGCAATGACACTAGTATTTATTAAAGGAATGGATGTTGGAATGGACATAGTGATATTTTGAATACTACTAACTACTTGAGATACAATAGTAAAAGTGGAAACAGAACTCATTGAAGGTGTTTGAGTAATTGAGGATGTTAGAGGGGTAGATAATGAAGCACTAGTATTATTTTGTGGAGGTGTTGAACCAGTGGAAGGCTCGGGTGAAGATGTATGTTGTTGGGCAGTTGTGTCTTGAGAAGAAATCATATGAAGACTAAAAAGGAATGGAAGATGAAACTCTTGATGTTTCAGATTGACTTAAAGGTGGATATGAATCTATTTTTGAATGACGGGTTATTAATTATGTTCAATAAGATGTGAAACCACGAATGAAGGATCTGGGACATATTGCGGTGGTTCGAGATACACATTTTTTATTTCAAGCAATAGAATGTGAAGAACTAGATAAATGATTAGGAATATTTAAATATGGTTTGGGTTGAGATTGTTGGTTTGAACCAATAGGATGTGAAGAACTAGATAAAGGATCAAGAATATTTAAATATGGTTCGGGTATGACTTGTTGGATTTGAACACCCCTAGCTACAAGATAAGTGTTGAGAGAAATGCAGTTTAAATCTAACATCTCCTCAAATATTAGGCTCCTCTTTCCAAGAAAAAGGGTTCAAAAGATTCTTATTATGAGCGGGAGAGTATGGTTGTTGATTTCTTCTTGTTCACAGTTGTATGGAAGATTTGACTATGAAACTGATGTGAAGAATGTAAGAGACATTGTTGCATTTATTCGTTGTATTTTTCTTATATTTCATTCCAGGATTTTCCAATTACGTATACTGAGGGTAGATGTGATTGGTTAATGAAATGGGTGTTGTTGTTGTATTAAGGTAGATAATGTAGTAGATAATGGTGTAGATACATTAGTGGATAAGGGTGTAGGCAACATTGTAGACGAAGAAATAGATAATGGGATATGTTGTTGCAATGGTGTAGGTAATGAGGTAGACATGCTTTGGAGGCTTGATTACGGGCTTGTTGTCTTGTTTGCACCATAGTGAACAAACACAAAAAATTACCTAAAAATGAAAATTAACTAAGTGGGTAAATTACAAACAACAAACAAGCAAGCAAAATGAATTTTTATATTTTCTTGGTTTAATTACAAAAATTGAAATATGTAAAATGGATAATAAGGATCCTATGGTATAATAAGCTATGGCTGGTTTTAGGTATGTTTATGGGCAGAGTCCTTGATATACAAATAGGTACGCGAGCGCAACTATGTATTTTTGCTGATATGGGTGTGGTATTGGGGCCTACCCCCTCACTTTATGGTCTCATAGTGATAAGGGTGTCGGTTGCTTTGCCAATATATCGATATACGATGATTATAGTCATCCGTAACACTTATTCATCTTCTCCTCTTGGTGACCAAATTGAGGTAGGTATCCACTTGGGTGGGAATTGTTTAAATGTACTTTTAATTGTTTTATGTGGTTTGATTATGTGTGCAGAAAAAAATTTGAATGCAACGGATTACCTTCCCTAATTAGAACTATGTGAAGAAATAATGATGAACAATTCGTTTTAAAACCAAAATTTAAATATTGTTTTTGATGAAGACAATCAAGAAAATAATGCAATACTGAAAACAAAAGGATGGATTTAGGACTCACCGTGATAAATGCTTCCTATTTTTTTATTTTAGTAATTTTTAAAGCAAGGAATCCAGCAATCTGGTAAGAAAATTAGCAACAACAAAGAACCTACAAAACAAAGTTAGAAGAAACAAAGAGGATACAAGAAAAACAAAATTTGTAAGCAATCTATAAAGCATCAAAAAGAGCATGAATTTGAATCCTTAGAGTCAGTTTCATTCTAGTATTTAGACTCGAGATCAAATTATCTAACTCATTTTTATACTAATATGCAAACTAACTAAGCTATATCAACTCGGAGTATGCAAACTAATTTGAGGAGTAGATTCAAAAATATTCTGCAATTGATCCAAAGGGGCAGAGTGAATGGCACACAGCTCAAGATCATGTAGGATATCGTATTGTTCCTAGTACATTGGATGACAAATTATGGGAAATGAATTGACATCGTAATGTCGTGACTTGGACCACCTATTTCCATCTAAAGTGATTCATGCTGGAAATTTTTTTAGAACAAAACATGTTTGAAATGACTGATAAATAGATCATATGTATACTAGAAGGAAAATGGCTCCCCTCACAAGGAGTTGTGAGTAAAGGTGGCGATAGAATATAATGTTTGAGTTCATCAAATGCTTTCTAACAATCATCATCCTAGTAAAATTCCATGTCCTTATGAAGAAGATGATGAAATGGTTGAAAATGATCAGAAACTTGTGATATAAAGCATCAAATGGATTGTAATTTTCCTCGGAGGCTTTATAATTTCTTCATATTAGATGGAGGAGGAATTTCAATGATGGATTTAACCTTTACTAGGTAGAATTCAATACCTCAGATAGATGTGATGCATCCTAAGAGTTTTCTGGTGAGAACACCAAAAACACATTTTTCGGGATTGAGATGAAGGCAATATTGTATAAGATGAGTAAAGATTGATTCAAGGACATTGAGGTGATCTTTGAATTGTTTAGACTTTCCTAAAAGGTCATCGACATAATCTTCAATAGTCTCATGGATAATTTATTGAAAAATGTAGGTCATGGCACGTTGTTAAGTAGCTCCTTCATTTTTAATGACAAATGGCATGACACGATAATGTAAGGTTATCGAAGGGGTGATGAAAGATGTTTTATGTTGATCATCGGTAGTAATAAGAATTATATTATAACAAGAAAAACCATCCATAAGGGGAAGAATTTTGTGGCCAAATGTTAGGTCAACGAGCTGATCTATGTTTGGAAGGGGGAAATCATATTTAGGACATGCAAGAATGAGATTCCTAAAATCTATGTAGATATGTAACTTGCCTAAGGGTTTGGTTGCAGAATGATATTAGAAACCCATTGTGGATAATCAATGGATATGATAAAATTATCGATAAAAGGTGTTGTAATTCTTCTTTAATAAGGAGAGCTATATGGGGATACATTTTACAAAGTTTCTACTTAAAGGCTTGGTGTTTATATATGTGAAAATATTGTGCATGATGATATTAAGATCAAGACTAGGCATATCATTACATGACCAGGAAAAATATTGGCTATATTTTGATAAGAAGGTGGTGAAATATTCAAGTTCTTGTGGACTTAGTGAATGATTGACTTTAACTATATGAGGATCCTGAGAGGTTCCTAAGTTAATGTTGATAGTGGATTCATTAAGAAGAGTTGATGTATCGGGGTGAAGATGTTTTTGAAGGAAATGGTCTTTAGCTCCCATGTGAGAAAGGATATCTTGATCATCGTGACATTGAAAGATATCGATAGTGGGTGAATATTCTTTAATCATTTCTATCCAAATGAGAGGAATTTATTCACCGACGCAGCGGTTATATTGATAAGTCAAAGGACCTAAGGAAATAGTATTGATAAAAAAGTTAGGTGGGATGGATACGGTATCATCAGTGTCCATAGGATCTTCAAAGATAGTACATGATGATGGTTCTAGTTCGGTGATATGTATGGATGTAGTAGGTTTAGATGGGTTAGAACAAAGTATCTCATAACCTAGGCCATATTTCTCATACGTTTTAAGGGAACGTTGAATAATCAAATCATGTATTCCCTGTTCGTAATAATGAATACCAAAACCTTTCCATGCACAACGATGAAGGTACATATAAGTGAATTAGGGATTATCTAAGGATTTTAAATCCAATGTGTAGGGTTTTATATAATGTTGATTAATAGAATGGAGGGGGGATGATCGAGTCCTCCATAAACAAGGTTTTTTTAATACGTGGGGCCATAAGAGACAATTTTTGATATGTTAGGCTCATACATGGGTTACTTGTCGGGAGACCATAAGTTTTTGGTGAAGGGATGGAGTTAAGCATGAGAAGACGGTATTCCCCCAGTGTAAGGCATTGTACAATGTCATTAAGGGAGGAATCATCTGGTAGTTTAGAGGAAGGGATGGATGTACTAGTAGATGGTTCATCAGATGATTCGATGTGGATTTAAGAACAAGTATGTCATTTGGATGATATGTCATATAGCAAGTCAACAAATTGATTTAGGTCTGCGTGGATAGTGAATGTTTGGCCTTCATGTTTGTATTTAACACAATGATGTAATGTAGAAGAAACACACCTCATAGTGCGTATCCAGGATATCCTGAACAACATGTTATATTGGAACTCTCCTTCTATGATGTAGAAGAGTTCATGTAAGGTTTTGAAACAAACTTTGAGTGGTAGGATAACGGTACCTAATGTGGGTATAATAGTGTCGTTGAAAGTGTGTAGTAAAACTAGGGCTTGACCAACGATGGTAGGAGGTAACTTAAGTTGATTGAAATTAATAGATTGTATAATGTCAATGGATGCACCCCCATCAATCATGACCCTTTTGATGAGGATGTCATTGATTTTTGTGGTTATAAAAAAGTGGCAAGTCATGATCTTTTTTCCTAAACACGTGGATTTTAGATGGTTCAAATGATATGGTTGTGGATGTTTTAAGGGCACTTACAAAGTTTGTGAAGGGAAGGGGATTGTTGGCCGGTAATGTTATTTATCAAGGGCTTCTATCATATCTTATTTATGAGATGTTGATGTTTGAACTAACTCATAAAGTGACATCGTAACAAGGGATTGATGTAATTGTTTGAGAATGACCCATTGTACAGTGGTGAATTAGGGTGGTGCAGTGAGTATGGAAACCTTAGCTTTTGGTGATGGTGTTTGATCAAAATCTTCAAGATCTATAGAGATGGATACTTTAGGATTATCAAATGAATCAGATAATTATAGAAATGGAGGTATGGCTACAAAAATTTTGGCTTTCTTGGGCTCGGAAGGTTAGTGTAATACTCTCGTGAGTGAGTAGCTATGTGTACATCATCGACCTGATGGGACAAGATTTAGCTAAGGTTTCTTCATATTTGAATGATGATGGTGTTATTGTGTGTGGTTTAGAAGGAAGGAAAGCAAGATTATTGAGATTTTGGGTAATTAAATGGAAGGCCTTACAATCTTCTATGGAATGTCCTCGTGACCTGTGATAATTACAGGAAACATTAAAATCATACCATGTGGGTTTCCATCCTCGTGGGTCCAATGGTTTGAGGGGTGGTAATGTAATTAGTGATTGTTGAAGGAGGTCATCTAGAATAGTCACATAATGCCCCTTAGGTCCAAATGTGGATGGTAATGAGGATTTGTCTATCTTATCTTCCAAAGTAAGTAAGAGTTTGGTTATATGTTGTTTATTTGTTTTTCGTTGAGGAGTTTTTGATGGTGTGATGGATGAAGGATGAGGGGTTGATGTGGAAGATAGATAAGTAGGCTTTGGTCCTAAAATAGTAGGGTGATTACTAGGAGTGGGAATGACCTCTTTAGGAGGAGGTGAAGAAAAAGGTGTATGGTTGGGGAAAGGGTATGATTCAGAAATGGTATGGTGAATAATTTTAAAGACTTGAAAAACACGTTTTGTATTGGGTCCCTTTATGGTTTTGGATGAGCTAGGTGTGGTTGTTGAAGTAGGTGTTGATGATGGAAGAGGAGTTTGAATAATACAGTTAATGAGATCTAAATTATTTTTAGTTTTTGTAAGTTTCAGATTATTTGGTCTTGTATATGGGGGATGAATATGGCTTATGGTTAGTTTAGGTAGAGGTGGTTGTGTCATGAATGTTTCGAGAGGTATCATAGTTATGTTTGTAAATTGGGGTGCAGGCATGGGTGTGGTTATACTAGAGGATGTGATAGGTGTGGAAGTGGATTCAATAATATCATGTGGTAAAGGTGAGGGAATAACTTCAACATTATTCCGGCAGATGAGGTCTTGGTAGATGTGGATTTGGATTCAGTAGATGTTGTGGACTTGAAATTTGTTAATGTTTTAGTAATGGTGTTGATTGTATGGTGAAATTAAATAGATTTTGTTTGTGGTTGATCAGTAGATGGGGATGGTTCGGAAAAGGTTGTTTAAATATGTCAAGATTCTTATTTGCGGGTGCATTTGGATTATCTAAGTGAATTTCACCCTTTTCAATCAGGTCTTGAAGGACATTATGGAATGTTTGACACCTTTCAATATCATATCCTTTGACCCTATGGTATTTACAATAATCATTGTCTCGATACCATGTGGGTTTAGATACAATTGTATCGATTGGTTGAATAGGTGGGAGAGATATCATATTTATGGCAAACAGTTTATCAAAAATTGCACTGTAAGTCTCTCCTATGGGTGTGTAGCTTTGTAGTGGTGGAAATGGCACTATTATTGATTAAAGGAATGGATGCTAGAATGGACATAGTGATATTCTAAATACTGTTAATCAAGTTGAGATACAAAAATAGAAGTGGCAACATAACTCATGGAGTTGTTTGAGTAACTAAGGATGCTAGAGGGATAGATAATGGAGCACTAGTATTTTTTGTGTGGAGGTTTTGAACTAGTGGAATGATTGGGTGAAGATGTATGTTGTTGGGAAGTTGTGTCTTAAGATGAAATCATATAAAGACTAAAAATAGGAATGGAAAATGAAACCCGATGTTTCAAATTGACTTAAAGGTGGATATGAATCTATTTGTTGAATGACAGGTTGGTAATTTGGATCAATAAGATGTGAAACCTCGGATGAAGGATCTGGGACATATGGCGGTGGTTCGGATACAAATTGTTGATTTGAATCAATAGGATGTGAAGAACTAGATAAAGGATCAGGAATATTTGAAGATGGTTTGGGTTCAGATTGTTGGTTTGAATCAATAGGATGTGAATAACTAGATAAAGGATCAGGAATATTTGAAGATGGTTTAGGTCCAAATGGTTGGATTTGAACACCCCTAGTTGTAAGATAAGTGTTGAGAGAAATGGGATTTGAATCTAACATCTCCTCAAAGATTGGGTCTCCTCTTTCAAAGAAAGCGGGTTCAAAATATTTTGATTGTGAGCTGGGGGAGTATGGTTGTTCAGTTTCTTCTTGTTCAAATGTATGGAAGATTTGACTATGAAACTTATGTGAAGAATGTAAGATACGTTGTTGATGTGTAGATAGAGGGTACATGTGATTGGTTAATGAAATGGGGTTTTTACTATAATGGCGTAGAGAATGTATTAGATAATGGTGTAGATATAGTACCGATAAGGGTGTAGGCAATAGTATAGACATTGGAATATATAATTGGATTTGTTGTTACAACGATGTAGGTAATGAGGTAGACATGATTTCGGAGGCTTGATTATGGGCTTGTTGTCTTGTTTGCACCATAGTGAAAAAACACACAAAAATTACCTAAAAATGAAAATTAACTAAGTGGGTAAATTACAAACAACAAACAAAAGCAGCCAAAATGAGTTTTTCTATTTTTTGGTTTGATTACAAAAAGTTAAATATGTAAAATGGCTAATAAGGATCCTAGGATATGGCAAGTTATGGATGGTTTCATGTATGTTTATGAGCAAAGTAATTGATATACGAAGGTACATGAGGCATAATTTATATCTGGTGCCGATACAGAATGGTATAGGGGCCTATCCCCTCACTTCACAAATCCCATAGCGATAAGGGATTGGTGCTTTGCCAATATACTCGATAGAAAGGTGATTATACTCGATCGTAACATCGAGTCAATTTCTCCTTTTAGTGATCAAATCCAAGTAGCTATCCACCTGGGTGGGAATTATTTAAATGTGTTTTTAATTGTTTTATCTGGTTTGGTTGTGTGTGGGGAAAATAAAGTGAATGCAACTGATTACCTCCCTAATTAGAACTATTTGAAGAAATAAGGATGAATAATTCATTTTAAAACCGAAATCAAAATATTTCTTTCGATGAAGACAATCAAGCAAATAATGTAATACTGAAAACAAAAAATGGATTTAGGACTCCCGTGATACACGATTCCTATTTTTTAATTTTAGCAATTTTTAGAGTAAATAATCTAGCAATCCAAAGCTATAGACACCTAAAATATGCTTACACTTAGCATTTCCTCTCATTCAACTGATTAACGACACTTTGTTAATTCCCCATTCATCGCTCCATTCTCATATGCCCATTTACGATAATCTTTCAGTCATATTACTCCTATAATCAACTTATTTGGCTAAATATATCTCTTATTAGCTAAACATTCCTCCTTTCAACCATTCGAGAACCTTCCTATTCCTCTAAGGACCACTTCTACTAGCTTCCTAGGCTATCTATCCATCACAGCTTGGTTATCCAGGATCCTCCCAACTCTCAATGAGTCTCTAATCACTTGTTAATCAAGTTTAACTAGCCTAAATAAAGTTTAACTAGCCTAAACCAAGCTTAACTAAGCCTAAAGCACGTTTATCCTAATCTAATCTAAAAGAGATTTAGTCCCACATGCACCCAAATTCCAAACTCTTCCATTTAGAAAACTATAAATAGAAGGGTCACCCCTCTCTTTCAAACTTACAACTTTACTCTCAAGCACTTTGGAAAGGCATTAGAAACCATTTGTGATAGCTTTAAGCTATGAAACATTTGGATCTTGGCCATACTCCATTGTTAAGAGCTCCTCCATATTGCATCCATCCGACCTTCATAGTGGGTTAGTAGGAGGGTATCTAACTTGTCCTTGTAGCCATTTTAGAGAGACCTCTTCACCTCCATTGAAGTGAACAACACATAATTTGATTGCTTAGAATATAACTAGGTTCACTTTCATTAAGCTTTCATAGAGTAGAGAGTAGTATACATGTTATTTTTTGATATTTTTGTCAAAGTTATAACCCTTTCATGTTAGTTTCTCTTGTTTATCTCGAATCTGATGGTGCATAGTTGAGTTAGAAAATATTTGAGGTTCTTTAGCCTCATTCCATAGATTGTGCAACTTTCCATTGCATACATTTGGCACACCCGGTGGGACTTAAACTCGGGTCTCTGTTGCCTGCTCACATCTCTGCACGACCGCCGCAAGTTAAAGATGAGATACTCCCAAGGAAAATTCATGGGGAGGAATTTTTTTAGTAAATTGAGCTTGCTTAAGATAGCTTTGTAACACCTAGTTGAGAGAACCTATTAAGGAGACCATTTTGTCTTGAGGCCCACTTTACTAGTCCACATCGCGTCAAGCCGTCATGAAGTAACAACTTACTTGGAGTCTAAACCTTATTTGTCAAACAAGGCAAAGACACTACTTAAGTTCAATCTAAGTGGCTTTCATCACAAAAATTAGATGACGTCTCACTTAGCTTAGCTTCTTTCACGTCTTCAGATGAGGCAAAGCTCTACCCAAGTGGCACTTATTTTATTTTTCATCTTATAGATCTATACCCATGCATTCTTATTTCCCACATTGGAATTAAGAAGGAGGCATACCTCGTGTGTCTTGTCAGGGATAGTTATGACCACTTTTTTGTACGTTTACACTCATCCATGTTTGCGGCTAGGGTGTTAAATGACTAAAGTGTGCGGTACATTTTCACATCTTTGATAGTCCTTCGATCTTGATTTCAAGATGATCATCATAGTTAGGATTGATTCATCATTTGATCTCCATTTGATGTGTTAACTTGTTTGCATTGCCTCAACATAATTAAGATACTTATGTCATGTTTTTCATAAACGTGATCTAAGTATCGCATTGTGGTGTTACACCGCACACATTTTAACACATCTTTAGTATATTATGACTTAGTTTTATTTCAAACATTATCCCAAATCTTGAAAGGTGTCGCACTTACTTTTTCTCTGTCATTTCGATACCACTTTGACACTAATATATCACCTCTCCACAAAGCTTGATAGATGTGTCCAATTGGTGTGGTTACGTGGCTTACATTTTATAAACCTGACCCTTTAAAATTTTGGACTTGTTGGTTGTTGAATGCGTCATTGTATCCTTTTATTGGGAGTCATGTCTACCCTTTGTTAATATCTACGTCTTGTTCATTTCGAGCTTGACGTAAGTATTTACATTGTGTTGATCATCTTTGCATCAAACTCACTTTAGACACGTATTTGCATAGGGTGTATTTCCTTCGATTGGCTTTGTGATTCACACTTGGATGATTGTTCCTTGTGATCATTTATCCGAAAAGCTGGTTTTCTAAGACAATCGCTTCTATCTCATCAATATTACATCATCACGATGTATATTTTCCTTAGACGTTCTTGAAAAATCACACACACATCTCCGTAATTACGTGATGTCTAGTTGGTTGTCGTTATGCATCCCGAATTGACATGGAGCTTTCCTCCCTTTGAAGGAGTTCCATAACACCGTCTAGAGATAGAAATTTGTGCTTAAATGATGTCAACCATGATTGATTATCATGTGGTTCCTCATGCTTATAAAAATACGGAACCTAGGTTTAAGCATTCAAATCAAAAGATTCCCATTATGACTAAATCTTGTTTGGTTCTTCATGTTAGAAGTCCCATTCGAGTACCCTGTTCCCCACCTTCAGCTCATAGTCGGTGGTATGGTTTGGATGCTTCTGATCCAAATTATTATTCAGTTCCCCCACTCTTCTTCTGATTCAGATCCAAACTACCATTTGGATTCCCACTCTTCTTTTAAAGATTCAAATCCCAACTATTGTTTGGATACCCCTAGATCAAATCTTGAATCATGGTCCTCCCTTCCTTCGTAGGACCTTTATTTCAAATCACCTCAATGATGTATTCCTCCTTTAAAGACTCGTGTGAATCCAAGTTCCATCGATCAAACATCTAATTTGGTTCTTAAGTCACGGTCCTCCCTTTCTTTGCAGGACCTCCTTCATCAGTCATCTCAATGACCTCTTCCTTCGTCGAAGAGTTCCATGACTTTGATTTCCTCTAGTCAATCATCCAATTTGAATCCTACGTCGCAACTTAAGAGATGGATATGTGATCCTACTGTCCAACCTACATTACGTCATCTTCTAGAAAAATGACCTAGGTCCAAATCCAAATCTTCCTCACTTGTCGAACCCATTTCTTCTAGTCAAAGATCCATGGTCGAATAAAAACAACCTCTACTGATGAATTTCTCTCGAATGATGAAACAATCGAGACTACATGAATATATCCCTTAAGAGGATTACAAACAAGGATTCTTTGTAGAAATTGATACGCTCACGTATGGGGAGAAAGAAATTGATCCCTTTTATCAAAATGTAGAGGAAGATCCTAAGGTCATGGAACTTGATTCTTCTTTTGTTATTCCATCTTCACCTTCTCTCGATCATGATGAGATTCCGTGGTCCGGCATTTATCCATCACCTATCTTCCCATTACCCAATCATCCCTTATCTATCATCATTCCTCATTCAAAATCTCTCTTGGGTCATATTGAGTAGCCCATCGTATTCTTCTATTATGTGGTCACATCCTAGTATCCTCCATTTTCTACTTGTGGGTCACCTCATAGTAGCCCATTACCTTCTATTCTTGGGCCACATCCTAGTAGCCCTTAATCCTCTTATATTTATGGGACCCCTCCGAGTAGTCCCTCCTCATCTATACTTGGGCCACACCCTAGCAAGCCTTTTGTCATATTCTTCTATTCTTGGGCCATATCCTCGTAGCCTAATTTATTCCATCTTAGGGCCATATTCTAGTAGCCCTTCATCATCTTCTATCAATGGATCACCTCCCAAAGATCCCATCCTCTTTAATTCTTGGACCATATCCTTTCATCTATCACATCTTTCTTTTAGTAATGGTTGTATAAGCCCACGATCATTTCTCACATCCGTTCTAAACGTAAATGTTCTCTTTCTTCTCCAACTTCTCGAGGTCGACAAGTCATGTGTCAACTTATAAAAATTGAAACAGATTCTTAATCAAGATAAAGTCAAAACTTCCAATAGCTCTAAAGCTCCTAACGACTCAAACGATCTTAGGGTTAAAAATCAAACATGATTCAAGAATGCACATCAATGTAGCCATCAAGTATGGCACAAAGTACATAAACCTATGGATGGGGAATTTAATCTCCCACATATGAAATCCATGTTTTAGGAAAAATCACAGTCATTGTTTGAGTATGAGCTCACCACGATCATTGAGATCGGCGATAACATGACTCTTGATAAACAATCATGCTTAGTTTCCCTTATCAAAGAAATTGCAAACATTTTTGTTGGATCCTATCACGTTGAGTGACTTTGTTGTTCCCAACTTTCCAAAAACTATCAAAAATCTAAAAATAAAAACAAATGCAAAAATACAATTTTTTTAGAAAACACAAGAAAATCAAAGGTACAAAGATCAAACATTGCAATCAGGTATTACGTACACATGTATGTTCTTTCTTCCCTTTCTTGATCTTCTTCTATAAGTCTTCCTGCCATTTTTATCCCTTGGTGATCTTTTGGTTATCCTATTCACATGCATTTTGCATGACAGCTTATCTCTATGGTATCCATTTGACCTCGGTCTTTTATCACCTTGGTAAATTAAAGAAAGACGGCCTCTTAAAGATCATATCACATTCAACATCTAATAAACTTCTTGTGAAGAACTTTTGGACATATTTGTTGACACTAGCCAATTTCGTCATCACAATCAATTCCACCTCCTTCCATCAAGCTATCAATGGTTCTTAACCCCTTGTCAAACAAGAGATCTGAAATATGTTTTCAGAAAGCAAAAGAAACAAAATCAATAAATCAAAAGCTAAGAGCTAAAAGAAAAAGCAAATTGATATATTTTCTCTCTTGGGTTATTTCTAATAATATCATAGGGCTATGGACCTGATTGGGCAAGAGAGAAATGTTGTGATTAGAATCAAATGCATCTCCATCGGGACTATGGACGTTTGGCTGGTAGCGGAGAAACATACGACTCTCCTTCCACCCTCCATTCACTAATCACCTTTCAAAATCAATCATTCCTACACATTGGCTAGGTGTCTTCATTTGTTGTCTATTAAATCTTCTCTTCAAGATGTAATACATTCCACATTCACACACTAGATCTCTATGAGCAAACATGATTAGTATGTTACCAAGTGTCTTTTTTTTACCTTGTTCAAACTCTTTCTCTAGTCATTATCTCATCTCGTAATTTGTGCCTTTGGTTAATTGCTTCCTCATCACAAGGCTTCTCATCTACATTCATATCATTCACATCATTCTTCTACTTCCTTCAAAACATCCATGTGTATTAGATTTCCTTTTGTCATGTTTTCGTGACACCTTTGTCCCCTTTCACAAAAACAATCATCTCCTTCCTTTCTATCATGTGCTTTTAGGCCAACTTACGCTGGGGCATCCTTTCTTCCTCCCAGAATTTCATTATTTTATGTCCATCATCACGTTAAACCTATCCATAATGGCCTTGGGTCCCACTTCTACCATGTGAAGATTTTTCTTTGAATACTCCCACCTAATCGCAGGGCATTTTTACATATTCACCTTTCTCGTACGCACGTGTCCTTTTTTTCCCTTGTACATCCCATCTATCACCTGGGAATTCACATTTCCTCTTCTTCCTATATATAGTTTCATAAAAATTTAAAAATAAAAAACATTCAAATATGTTAGAAAAGTAAAAAACATTCAAATATGTTGGAAAAATAAAAAAACATTCAAATATGTTAGAAAAATAAAAAACATTCAAATATGTTAGAAAAATAAAAACATTCAAATATGTTTCAAGAAACATCAAAAACAATATAAATCATCCTATAAAATGTCACTCTTTGGTTCTCACCTGTTCATGTGTGCGACTCACGGATCATCTTGATCTACCTCCATCAAAAAAGCTACGTACTGATTACTTTCTCAGTACTTTGGGGCACTAGGAATTGTTTGGTACTCTTTCGTAGTGCACATTTCTTTTTCATTGGACCGAAGTTTCCTCCGTTATTCCCCTCACATGTATCCTTGCTTGGGGCACCATCATTAACCCTTGTCGTTAATTCACACAGTTGGAACTGAATCTTGATAACAAAAAACATTACATTATGTTTCTCTGTTAGGTTAGCTTGTTTACTTTCTCGTATTGCATTGCATTTTGTATGTTGCATGGAGTTAGGAATCTTTTACTTTCTCGTATTGCATTACATTATATTTGTTGCATGGAGTTACACATCTTTTACTTTCTCGTATTACATTGCGTTATGTATGTTGCATGGATTTATGAATCTTTTAATTTCTCGTATTGCATTGCATTTTGTATGTTGTATGGAGTTGGTGTTTTTAAGAATGGACATTTTCTCATATATGGCTTTTCATGTCATACTACACTTTTGTTCACTAGTTTTAATAAGGACCAATGATGAAAATCACTAGCAATATGATGAAAAATAAAGTTGTTTAAAAGGCACTAGATGGATGTTAGCTCATTCCCCCTTCCTAATTCTCCTTTTCTTCTATATCGCCTTTCTTCTTCTTCACACTATTCTTTCTTCTGTTATATTTTTGTCATCTTTTCGATCGTCGATCGAGTTCTTTCATCACCCCATCGACAA
Organism: Taxus wallichiana var. yunnanensis; assembly: GCA_018340775.1. Lineage (NCBI taxonomy): Eukaryota > Viridiplantae > Streptophyta > Pinopsida > Cupressales > Taxaceae > Taxus > Taxus wallichiana. The sequence goes on from CM031240.1 coordinate 281,476,777, forward strand.
TCAAGGGGGCATCATTCATTCTACTCATTTTTCTTTTATCCCTTAAAATTTTTACTTGTTTATGCTTGTCTACTTTCTTTGAAGTGACGTCACTTACACCACCCCAAAGAGGTGCAAATGTAGACACCTAAAATATGCTTACACTTAGCATTTCCTCTCATTCAACCGATTAACGGCACTTTGTTAATTCCCCATTCATCGCTCCATTCTCGATGCCCATTTACGATAATCTTTCAGTCATATTACTCCTATAATCGACTTATTTGGCTAAATATATCTCTTATTAGCTAAACATTCCTCCTTTCAACCATTCAACCTTCCTATTCCTCTAAGGACCACTTCTACTAGCTTCCTAGGCTATCTATCCATCACAATTGGTTATCTAGGATCCTCCCAACTCTCAATGAGTCTCTAATCACTTGTTAATCAAGTTTAACTAGCCTAAATAAAGTTTAACTAGCCTAAAGCACGTTTATCCTAATCTAATCTAAAAGAGATTTAGTCCCACATGCACCCAAATTCCAAACTCTTCCATTTGGAAAACTATAAATAGAAGGGTCACCCCTCCCTTTCAAACTTACAACTTTACTCTCAAGCACTTTGGAAAGGCATTAGAAACCATTTGTGATAGCTTTAAGCTATGAAACATTTGGATCTTGGCCATACTCCATTGTTAAGAGCTCCTCCATATTGCATCCATCCGCACCTTCATAGTGGGTTAGTAGGAGGGTATCTAACTTGTCCTTGTAGCCATTTTAGAGAGACCTCTTCACCTCCATTGATGTGAACAACACATAATTTGATTGCTTAGAATATAACTAGGTTCACTTTCATTAAGCTTTCATAGAGTAGAGAGTAGTATACATGTTATTTTTTGATATTTTTGTCAAAGTTATAACCCTTTCATGTTAGTTTCTCTTATTTATCTCTAATCTGATGGTGCATAGTTGAGTTAGAAAATATTTGAGGTTCTTTAGCCTCATTCCATAGATTGTGCAACTTTCCATTGCATACACCAAAGCAAGAAAAATTAGAAACAACCTATAAAACCAAAGTTAGTAGAAATAAACATGATACAACAAAAACAAAAATTAGGGCAATCTATAAAGAAATAAAAAAGAGAAAGAATCGTTGGCGATTGCACAAATCACTGGCGATTACTAAATAGTAAAATGGATATGAAGAAATTCTATTTTTCAGATGAATGAAAGTTTTTTTATTAAAAAAATCACAATAAACAATCAGAAATAGAAATCTAAAATCTTTGTCTGACAAGAAATTGAGAAATAACCAAAAACAATAACTAAAAGGAAAACTACAAACTAAGCAAAAGTACTCAGGAAATTGTCATTGGCGATTCGATAAATCAATGGGGTTTGGCTAAATCACCGCGATGATCTAAATCGCTGGTGACTACATACAGGGAACCAAAAATGAAAAACATATGCTATTTTTAATAAAATTAATAATGAAATGAGGGACCTTGTCCCACCGGGCGTGCCAAGATGTTGAGAATAAATCCTACCTCTTCAACTTAATTAAATAAGAAAGAAAATAAGACTTACCTAACCTCAGAATGATGGGGTTTAGAGATACCTGGATGTGGATGAATGATGCTTGATGGTTGCGCTCCGTATATGAAAATATTTAGACTTTCTTTCTACGAGAACACCTGCAAATCACAAACACTAAACAAAATATGATTAATAAAATATGAGGTGGATTTCTGGAAAAGGCCAGTCCCTCGAAAATCAAAGGACTTCCTGATAAGGGTGTCAATCTACTTTTACAATCAAGTGGGTATAAAAATAATAAATGATATATGATAGATGGTAATAATAAATGTTTTTACAAATGTTTCATTATTACAAATATAAAGTTGATAAATGATAATAAATGATAGATATGAATCTATGGTTTGAAATTGGAATCAAATATAAATTTGAATCCTTAGAGGAAGGATAATTCTCTTCTTTAATGAACTCTAGATCTTCTTCTTCAGAGAAATCTAAATTCTTATGTTCAGTGTATTCTTCTTTAAAGAAATTTGAATACTCCTCTTCAATGTCGTATTGGTGCTCAAATTCAAAATATGAATCCTTAGAGTCATTTTCGTTTCTCGTATTCAGACTTAGAGCTCAAATTCTCTAACTCAACTTCATATTGATATTCAAACCAAGCTAGATCAGCTTAGATGCATAAGACCTCAAAGTATGCTTCCCAAAATTCTTCTACAACGTCACAAATCTGCTGAGTAGATTCAAAATTATTTTACAACTGATCAAAAGGGCAGAGTGAATGGCACACTATTCAAGATCATGTATTTTGTCATACTATTCCCATTACACTGGATGAAGGACTATGGGTAGTGAATTGATACTGCTAATCTCATGACTTGGACTACCTATTGCCATCTAAAGTTATTCATGCTGGAAAAAATGTTAGAATAAAACATGTTTGAAATGACTGATAAACATATCAGATGTATACTAGAAGGAAAATGAATATAACATGAATCATCGACAATTCATGCAATTGTTGGTGATTATGGGAGATTATAACAGACTGATATATTATTTGACTAATTAATTTGAAATTGAGGCCTTTCTGGGACTTAGATAATAAATTGTAAATAAACAAAAATACGAAAGTTCAAGCTATGAAATGATGTCTAACCTTGATGAAAAGTGATGTAAGAGGTTGAGGAAACTTGCAGCTGGAGTGACGGGATGCTGATTTGCAAGAGCCTTAAAGCAGCTTTGAGGTGCCTAGAGAATGTTGGGATGCTACTGGACAATAACTTGAATGTTGTGGATGCCAAACAACACTACAAACTCAAAACAGAGAAGATAGAATTCATGAAATGCAAGTGGATGATCCCAAAAAGAGACTAAAAATATGACTTAAGTAATCACTGGCAATTGACCAAATCACCAATGATTTCAGTCTGTTTGGTTTAGGTTAGCAAATAGTTGGAACTGCTTGCTAATTCAAGGCTCTTGTTTTGAATTTCAAGGAGATGAGTTGTGAAGTGGTTCGAAATGTGTTGGGTTGGTAGTGATGATGAAGGAATAAACTAAATTTTGCTAGATTAGGTTATGAATTAGCCTAATCTAGGTTTATAGATAATTTTAATAGGTTTATAGATGATAATGATAAGTTTGCAAGATAAGGGTGTTAGGGAATAGGTTAAAAATGGTTTTTAGGGAATATTTGGATAGTTAGGAAAATGATTAGGTTAGGTTATTAATAACAATTTTCATAGGTGGATATATTAATTTGATTAAATGGTGTATATGTTATGGAATATTAATAAAATGGGGATGTAGTATGTGGCCTAGGGCATGTATTTAATTAATAAAGGTAAAAAGAAAGGGGGAGAGGTGGGGTGTCAATAAAATTAATTGATTAAATGAATAGAGATAAAAGGGTGTTTTATGGGATGGAATGTGTTTAATTAATTGAAGAGGATATATTGTATTAAACATGGTCGTGTTTAATTAGGGATTTGGACAAAGATGAGGGAGTGTAGATTTTTAGTTTCTACAACATAGATCTTTAACCAACTTGTTATAGATGGGTACATCCTTGATGGATTAAATAAGCAGAAATTTTGTCACAAATATCTCTCAGCTGATTGACAAAATCATAGTCAAATTTTGATTTGAGGTCAGTCTTCGTTTCTTTTAATCTCTCTAGAAATGGAGGTTCATTAGCTTGTACTTTACCCTTGTTGGAACTATGTCCAGAGGTTGTTGCGTATCAGCTTGTAACATGTTTTCACTTTGTTGTGGATAAGTCTACAGTAATTGGGGTTCATCTACAATCTATGTAATCATGGGTCCACTTAGTGGAGGAATTGATCTTCCGAGAAAAGATGAATGTTATTAAGAACAATGAAATAGGTATGGTATTGAGCTGGTTCGGTGGAATAGGTTGTTGAACAACTTTATTTTTGGGGTTAGGTGTTGGTTGATCTGGTAGTTGAGTTTCTTTTGACTGAGATCCAGGTTGAGGATTTGGCTTTAAATATTTTACTACAGATAAGGAGGTTGCTCATAAGATTTTTTGTAATTAGGAGGTGGGTTATTCCATTATTGACCTCCTCTCCAAGGTTACTGCCATGATTGAGGGGGTTGTTTCCATTGTTGTTGGCTTGCAAATTGAGGTTTCCATTATTTTTGGTATTGGCTAGGGTATGGATCCCAACCTTGTTGTGGATTAGCCCAAGGTGGGGGTTACATATATTGATTACTAGCCCAATTATGAAATGATGGCATATGGTCTTGTGACATACCTCCTTGTCTTGGTAGCCATAGTTTTCTTTGAGAAACATAGAAAACTTTCCCATCCTCTATCTCCAACATCTTGAATTCAGGTGAAGCCTCCCTTTCTTGTGAAATGTTGGTCAATCCTTTGCATCTGTAGTTATATTTCTTCCTTCTACATGCATGACAGAACTCTGTAAGTGTTTCCTTTGCATCTTCTCTTTTCTTCTTGGCATGCAGAGAATCCAAATTTGAGTGGCCATGTCATTGAAAATCTCTTGCTTCATGTTCTTGAACATGTTGACAATCTCTGACTTGGATATGTCCCCAATTTTTTTGGTAGCTGATCCACCTCTTGATCTTACATTTCTTATTCTCTTCATGGTGGATCTAGAGTAATTCCTATAGGATTCACAAATCTCATCAAAGGTATATTTTTAAATGTCTCCAACTCTTATCCAATATAGAACATCCATGTCCTCCTCACTGATTCCCTTCAAAAGAGTAATTTGAGAGATTCAAGAGGTAGTCTTGTGTGCCTTTTCTTTTGAACATAGAATATGAATATTTCTATATAGTCTTCCAATGGTTCAACCTCCTTCTGTGCCATCTTGTATATTTCATCACGCCCTCTGCTACTCAGCCTGTAATAATCTTGGTGCTTGGTGAGAAACTTTTCCTTCATCTATGCCCAAGTGGTAACGCCATCTTTTCCTAATCCCATAAACCATCTCAAGGTTGCATCCTTAAGTGTAGTAGGGAATAGCTTTAGTTTATGTGCATCAATAGTATAATCATATCTCCTGCATAAAACGTAAAATTTGAACAAAAAGGTTTTTAGGTCTTTATTCATGGATCCATGAAATTTAGGCAAGGCAGAGGGAGAAATATTCTTCATAGCAAACCTCATCATTGTTGGAAATGGGAAACTCAAAGGTAGTTTCCCTATCTTCAACATTTTGGTTCACTTATTTTGCCATGTTTGGTTGATCAGGAGCAGATCTAGAACTTTCACTTAGAAAGGGACCTTCTAACAACAAACCTTGTATAGAGGAAAGTATGTCTTCTTCAGAATCCTCAGAATTATATGAAGAGATTTGTGTTACTTGTGGATTGGGTAAAAATATATTGTGGACATCTCTTGAGCGGTGCATGCATCAAATAGCTCAACTCAATTAATAGAAATTAGTGGGGGGGTTGGTTGGAGGAGAATTTCCTAAACCTCAAATAATTTAAGAAATGAAAAACCTCTCAAAAACATTATAACTTGGAAGTATTCCTAGAAACAGTGCCAAAAATGATGGTACAAATTAACTTTCAACAATTAATATGTTGTTCATTAATCCATAGTCATTTAATTATCAAACCAAGGGACGTAAACTTTCAATAATTCCAGTGTTGTATGTATAGTTACAAGTATTTAGGAGGTAAGGAAATGAATTGTTGTCACTACAATACTAGAAATAACAATGCTTGGGAATAAACTAAATTCAGATTGAAAGTAAATATTATGACTAAGGTAAAGCATGTAAACTCAGAATGCAGATAAAGGAATGAATTACTGCTAATTCTACTCATGTAATAAATCAAATAAATGGACTATGGAGAGGGATAACAAGACACAAGTAAGCCTTACCTTGGGTGTTAATCCCTCCTAAGGCATATACCTATAAGTTACTGAATAGAACTCAGACTTTTATTAAATTGGCATGAACATTGAGTCTACATGTAAAGAAACCTTTATATTCTGTGTATCCGCTACTCTCTAATATCTATCTAGATATACACATCCCATTTTCTCTTTAGCATTAATCCTTCCCTTTTCTACTTTCTCATTACAATCAAAGCATGGGAAGAAGAGTTCCACGAGAAGTTATAACGGACTAGGTAGAATATCTCAAACAAATCATCGGGAGATTTGATGCATGCAACAAAATTAATCAACAAGTGTTTAAATGTCAAACTCATAAATTAAGTAAACTGATCAGTTAAATCAAAGAACTCTCAAATCATGAATTTAAATTCATTTAGTTACAATTAATAATCAGATCAAGAGTTGAGTTATCTTTAGTTCTAATGTTTCAGTTTTTGACTTTCTCTTCCATAACATGTACAGACTTGGAGTTTCATCCTTTACATTTCGAGAGATATTTACAATCAGGGATCCTTTGTTGTAGGTGATCTTCTTTCGCTATGGATGGGTTGATGTAGTCAAGTTATTTGTATGTAGGTGAATCCCTTTTGCTATGGAAGAGTTGTTGTGGACAGTGTCCTTTAGCTACATATAACAAGTTTCTTACAAACAAGAGTGGCATCACAAATATCATCATCCATACAACTTATTACAATCAAGAGAATAAGTACATACTCAAAATACCACAAAATAAAGTTAACTAGTAATAACTATATTAATTAGTATTATGCTAATAAGCTCAAGTTATAGTGATGATGTTCAACAGTATGATAGGGATATACAAGGCCATGGCTTCAATGGCTTAACAAAATACAAAAGATGAGTTCTTTATACACATGGTTTAATCAACTCATCATCAATACTTCTCAAAATAGCGAGCTCCTTGTTGGCATCGGTGGTGGTTGTGGTCCTCCTTCCTAGGTCATTGTCTGCACCTAGTTTGGGAACACTCTATACATCTAGCTCTCACATATCGTTAGGGGTAAGGATATTAAATATGTTCTTGCACACAAATTAGGTTGTAGGTTCGGTCTCATAAAACTTATTTTTGGAGGAAAATTTCTGAAGGATGACTCCCTTCTCATCTCATATGGGATTAGATGGGATTCCATGATTCTCATGTCTAGTTTTTTAAAGGGAGGAGCCAAAAATGAAACCCTACACCTTTTAAAGAGGTACTATTTAAAAATGTCTCTTCCACATTAACATTAACTACCCCTCCTCCCCCCGCCTACATTGTGGACCAAGCCTCAGAATCCCCTAATTTGGATATTAATAGTGAAGAAGCTTTGACCTTCAGACACAATCTAGAAACTAAGGCTCTCATCTACATATATAATGGTGTTTGGCCTTCAACAAATGCTTTGATCTAATGGATTCACTCCTCATAGAAAAAAATTGTGAATATTTCTTTTGTGCACGAGGCTTCTTCATTGTCTACTTCTATGATCTGGAGGACTATCAAAGGGATATTGATGAGGGCCCTTGGTTCTAGGGTTGGGCAGGGTTGTTCACTACCCCATGGTTTCCACAATTGATCCGAGTTCCTACTCCATCTTATGTGTTCATGTTTGGGTGAGATTGCCTAATCTTCCTCTTAATTTTTTTCTTGCTATGAAAGATATCGGAAATAGTCTAGGGAGGTTCATAAAACAAGATGACAAGCAAATGCAAAGTGGTCTTCTTACTTATGTCGGATATATGTATAATTGGATCTCAATAAAGCAATGCAGATAAAATTATGCTTAAGATGGGATATGTGACTCACATACATACTCTTGACTATGAAAACATGGATTTTAGATGTATAAATTGTAGGAATCTTAGTCACCTCCAGAATTCCTACCCTCATAAGAAATTCCAAGCTTCAAATAAAAAAGGATTCATTTCCAAATGATGGATCCCTCCAAATCTTGAAGACAACACTGATTCTAACTCAAACATTCAAGTAGCTATAGAATCGGTTCCATCGGCCGCTTCTCATCCTGATGCATCTAATTGTACTAAGGTGGGAAAATATTTGGTTCATTCTCCCTCTTTGGAGAGACCTATTCTAGGGATAAAGATACCTCATGAATATGATCACTCGACTCGAGATAAGAAAAGGTCCCATTTCTCTAGAAAAGGAATCATAGATTTGTGCCCCTCTGAATCCGGTTGCCCTGAATCCGATGGGTTCAAAGGAAAACTTACTTAGAAATTATTAGTTTGTGTGCTTAAAGAAGGGAAAGAAGGATAAAAATTGATTTCTTACCCTCATATTCTTATCTTACCTTCTTCATCTTATTTTTTGGACACCTCTTGGTTACTTCCACTTTGTTTTATTATAGCCTATATCATGTTGCTTCTCCTCTCTCCCTCTTTGTTCTTCCTTCTTACTGCATCTTGTTGCATCTGTTTGAGGAACTATCTCTTCTACTTTTGGTTTCTTATTCATTTTTATAATTGTGGCTGTAAAAACTTCTCCTTGTTCCCTCTTGTAGTTATTTTCCCTTTTCTCCTTTTGTTTAGCGGTAGGTTTCTTTAGTTGTTTCTTTTGGGTTCCTAGTATTGGTTCCCGTCTTTGTTTCTTTATATTGAATCCTCTCCTTTTACCTCTTCTTTGTATAAGGATGTGGGTCCTTTCAAAACCCTCACTGTCACCCTTATCCAAAAAAACAATTGATTCATTTTTTTAATTTGGTACATAAACCCAATTGCATACCTTATTGAACCAATCGAATAATAGATTCACATTTTTATGAAAATGGGTCCAGTTGAGTCCAAACCCACCAAATATGATAATATATTTCAATTGAGGCTCAATTGGCCGCAATTATGAAATGTGTTGAACTAATCGAATAAATAGGTGTAACACAGTATGCAAATTGGGTCAACCAAGCCCAAACCTACTAATTATAATTATTTATAATGCTAGTTGGGGTCCAATTTTCCCCAATTTCATACCACTTTGAATAAATCAATTAGTAGATTCAATATGGTATATAAATGGGGTCAATTAATCCCAAACTAAATGTAGTCATGAAATTAAGCACTTTGTATTTATATCAGCCTCTAAGTATGTTATTATATGCATGATTTCTAAGTGATAAAACTAGACATTAACAACACATGTTTTGCTTTTACATTTCTTTATCCTCTTACACACTCTTCTTATTTACTTTTCTAGAATGACCACTTTACTCTTGGACACTATACAACATATGGATCACATATATATTTACTATTATTATATCCTTTGACCATCCCAAACAATACCGCTCATTTGGAAGAGGAGAATCCAGCTCTTTGTCCCCTTTGGGCACTTCTCGTCATTCTCCTCCTTTTTCCTGATTTTCAAATGCCACATCATTTGGTACCTTTTCTAAAATATTTATTATTACTTTGGGTCATATTTTCTTGTTGTTAATGAAAAATTCAAACAAAGGAATCATATATACATCAATTACTATCATTAGGGTTGGACAATTTGGGGCTAATACTTACTATCTATTACTTGGGAAAATAACAATATTCAAGGACTACATTTAGGTTGCATTATTCAATGCATATGAGGGGATATTTATGAATTCCATATCACACGTTCATCTTAATGGGAAAATATTTGTAGCCCTCTATATTGGTGTGACTAGTACAAGGGTAACCTAGATTTAAGGGACACAATTTAATCACACACACACTAGAACTACATAGAGTCTTAAATTTGGCATAGTGCTTGGTGATAATCACATTGGGATGACTATTAAGGTCATTCTGAATCAAGCATATGCATTTTTTTTCATCTAATGTTTGTTTGATTTTTTTCAGTAGTTAGGTTTATTTTGTAGGTACATGTGCGACATAATAACCCTACAAAAAAGTGGGTGTAACAGGGAGTGAAAGGAAGAAGCTAATTTTAGCCATAAAAATACCAAAAGAAAAGATTTTACCTCGACACTAATGCCTAGTTTTGATACCGGCACTTGGGCGTTCTTGACATTATCTTAGCAAAGTCTTATCCGAAAAGGTTATAGATTCCAATTTCTCATATAAAGTTTACAATGTTTAGATACATCTTATTCCAATCATCTTCTATCCTAGATTTGATCTAGATCTACAAATACAAGAAAATTTAAATTCATTCTTATCTCCTATCTTGCACACTTGTTTGTACTTTACATGCTAGATATTTCTTATTACTATTATATTTGTTTGATCGCATTCATTTGAAAAATATTTTTTTTAAAAAAATCATTTGGTGAACCCGATCATTGCATGCTTTTATCGATTTATTCTTCTCAAAGACCAAACCATAGTTGCATTAGTATTCATATCTACATCTTATCTTCATTTGACACCCGATTTTCCTCTATCATCTTCCATAAATTTGATCAAAGACAAATTTTCCTAGGGTTTCATGGTTGGTTCTACCCTTTAGGTCACTTTCTAGGGCTCCTAATTTTCAAATCACCTTTTGTTTCATATCTTGAGCATAATGACTCTATTTTTAAATTCTTTTGAGGTTATTTTTAATTTTTACATATTTAACGAAAAATATATTTTTGTTTCCCTAAATTTTTGCACAATTTTTGGAAATTCAAAATAACACATTTTGGTAATTATGGCATAATTTGAATAATACACACTTTTGAGATAATCCCTTGGAGGTTTTTATTTTACATCATTAGACTCAAAAGAGCATCTTTTTTTTTGTAAAATTAAAATTCTATTTCGAGATATGGTTGTTTTATTTATTTGATAACAATCACTTTTTTATCAACGTCACTTTCAATACAAATATCTTTATTTGTCTAGCTTGTTTGTGTAAAATTATCTTATGAATTACCATACAATTGATGAAAATGCTTCCCCATTTTATATTCAAGTTCAAATTTTTAATGTGCTTCTTAAGCATGCTTTAGTTAATAATGGATCTAGTCTTAATGTATGCAACATTTCCTTTCTCCATAAAATAGAACATTATGTTACCGATCTAACTCCATCTACTCTACATATTCATGGCTTTAATAACACACCTAAGAGAGCATTGGGAGAAATCATTCTAATCATAAATATAGGCCCTTGCACTCTTAATGTTCTATGTTATATTATGCCTCACAATCTCGCTTATAATATTTGTTAGGAAATGTGGGGATAAATAATAACATAGATTTATATATCCACCAAAATAAATAAGATAAGGATTATAGTTTATGATTGAAAAAGTTACAATGAATTACATCATAGAATAAATTAGATATTAGATTTAGTACATGAACACAAAATTAAATGAACACAAGGCACAAGATTTAACTGGGAAAAATTTCAGTAAAAACCCACTAAAAAATCATTTATCTTTATTAACAATTATAATCTTATTATTTCACCTAACTCCTATGTGCATTAGCACCTCATCCAAATAGGTTTGAACACTCACCCAAAGCGCACAAAGCTACCAGGTTCCTCCTTTGTGTTTGTTTTCAATATTTTAGCATGTAGATACATGATGATAGATAACTAAGTGTGCATTCATGCATAAGGGATTATTACCTACATTCAATTGGAAACACATGTAATAAGGAAACACACAGATCAAATAACAACTAATAACATATGCACCATGTAATCACCATATTAATACATGTCAATTATTAGAATCCAACCACAATGATCCATTAATAACATAGTCTTACATAACTGAAACTAATCACATAATAAATAATACCAGTAAATACAGAGCCATGCACGCAAGTATAATAGAGCCGCATAACTATGGTGTACCATATATATATATATATATATATATATATATATATATATATATATATATATATATATATATATATATAGGTGGGACTTTCCTTTCACCGCCTATACATCCTCAAAATAAATCGCATGTCAAAATAGCCATGCGTACATCAATAACATAGTGCATGATTTTCTATCGATCCTAATAATAGATTAATCTATAAATAAAATATTTTTAATCCTATTATTAGATTGGCCCTCGCATGACCTTTGATCTTTCACCTCACATGTGATTTATCCCAAAATAGATGTTATTTGATCACCAAGTCTCCTTTCTTTTCTCTTTGGCATGATCTGCACTCCAACTACCCTTCCCTATTTTTAGCTTGTGTATGCAAAATTGGCTAAGTCCTGAATCTATCTTTCTAGTTGCGTGGCACTTAAAATGAACCTTACACACATTCATGCACACTACTTTCATGCCTCACTGATCTAAGTGTTCTTTTGATACTTAGTCAATTTTTTCAACCCAACATTATCCCACACTAATTACATTTCCGCCCTCAACAATGGGGTTGCACAACTTATCCCTCCATAGAATAAAAGAATCAAGAATTTATACACAAGAACGAAAGAATGAATTAAATGGAAGAATACCTAGCGTGCCTTAATCCTCCACTAGTTGCATAAGTTCAAAGTTATTGTTTATTTATTTCAGATATCAATTCATTCCACTCTCCCAACCCCTTCTTCACTTTATCCAAGAATGCAAGAATTATTTCATCCATCTCCTCAAGATTCATGTCCCGACCCTTATGATTTACTTCCCTTATTACACCATCAATGTCATATACCATTCCCTCCATGAAATCCATCTTTTACACAACCAACTCTCCCATCTCCTTTATTCGCACCTCGTGAGGATCCCCATGCCTTAAGTGCATCATGCTTTGTTAAGTTGTGGAGCTAGATTGCTTCACAATAAGATTGCTTTTACATGTTACTGGTTTTGACATTAACCAAAGGTGTCGACCAACGTATAATCGAGTCGGTTAGGTTAGGTCGGGATGTAATCAATCAGCCGTCGGTAGTAATCGGTGATGGTTACCTGTGTGAAGTGTTTTATTTTTAAGTCGTATGCGTTTTAAATATACATTTTATTTTAAAGAAAATCTATTGGATGTAATTACATGTCTAAGGTTCCCTAAGTTTTTCTAAGCTTATATAAGCTAAAAAATAGGGTTAGAGAGGAAGGAGGATGAGGAGAAGAAGAAGAAGAAGAAGAAGAAGAAGAAGAAGAAGAAGAAGAAGAAGAGGAAGAAGAAGAAGAAAAAGTATATTACATGAAGATAAGAGCTTTCATGGAGAGAAGCTAAACAAAAGGAAAGTGTAGGTACATGTTGGTGAGAAGATGGTATAATCTTCTACCGTATTTCCTTTGTATTGTTTTAGTCTTATGTAATGGCTTACATAGAATGCAAAGAACGTAGTGTTTCTTCTTGTTAGATCCACAAGTTGTTTTGAGATCTTGTTATTTTTCATTCTTGTAGATCCACATATTGGTGAGATCTTGTATTGTAGATCCATAAGATCATGATGTATTGTTGATCCATGTAGATCTAGTCTTGTATTATAGATCCATGTAAATCTAGATATTGTAGAGGAAGTTGTCTTCATGTTTACACAGGTTATGCAGTGATGGAGAGACAGACTTACTTCTTGGTGCACAATCATAGTTGCACATATGGTAGACCCATGTGAGAGTTCTTGTTCTGATTCATAGAGAACTTGGTAGCAATTCATAGATGTAAAAGTTCATGGTTATGTGAGATCTGTTGGTGGTGTTTGAAGGCACATTTGTAGTGCACTCATGGAGATCTGTTTAGAGATCTGGAGGAGAGGAGATACTCTTTGAGAGATACATTATACTCTTGTATTGGAAGAGTTGATTTGTACTCTTATTGTATTATATATATGAGATCTCTATCTTTGGTGGACATCGCCCACATTGGGTGAACCACAATACATGTTGTGTTATGTGTGTGTATTTTGTTTTAATTTGGATTATTCTAGTTTATACTTCCACTATTATAGATTATGGGGAATTGTTAAGATCACGTGTGTATGATTAGGTTTGTTATTTAATCATAGCACTATTCCGCAGTTCTAAATTCCCAACAACTGGTATAAGAGTTTGGTTAGTTTGGTTATTTCAGAGAAAGGTTTTGGTTTAGTATATTGTTAGTGGTTTATTGACAGGTCTATGCGAGCAGGGTATGTTTTTCTTGATGTAGAGATCACGAAAGAGATTCGATCTCAAGTGGGAGTTGGAAGAGTAAGGTTGCTAGAAAGTAAAGGTGACCGGTGTCGGTTTAGTGGCAAACGACATCGGCAAAGTGTGAGCGTGGTCGATTAAAGGGTGATCGTGGTTAGTTACGGGATGACCGTGGTAGGTTACTTGAGAAGCCGGTTATAAACAAAAAATCATAGATATGAAGAATTGAGAAGATGCATGGAATGTATCTTGTTTCACGAGGTGTCCCCTGGTCACATTGGAGGCACAAGCATGTTGGTCATATTGCATATCTAGTTATTGAGGTATGATTTTATCTTGGTATTGCAGTTGCTTATATTATTTTGGTTGCACATGCATGTTTTGGGATTGCAGATATAGATCGAGAATGAGAAAAGGAGCAGCTTATGCATCCTTTGGTGCAATTAGATGCATAGGATTCATTAGAGAATCTAAATATAAAGAGAACAAAGATAGGGTTTCCATCAGAGAAGCATGTTCTTCGGTTTGGAGATGCGGTTGAGTATCTTGGTGCTGGTAAGGTGATGTGTTTCATCTTGGTGCAATTTTTATTGCATGTATGTTTGTTGTTAAGTTTTTGTGCAAGGCTCGGTGCTTTTGAAATGACTGGCTCAACACAACTATCATCTTTGGTTGGAGTAGGCATTTGGTTTGGTGACCTATTCCAATTTTTGGCGTTGTGTTAGTTCTAAGCAGCACTAATGTTGATCAGGGAACCATGGTAGGTCTCTATGAAAACAAGTTTGCACATGGTTTCTTACAATAGAAGAGGGCATGATTGGTTTAGTGTCTTATTTTGGAGGATCATATTTCGCCAAAGTGTGTACAGTGCAAAAATGGTGTAGATCACTTCATGGTTTGAATCAGAAAGAGGATGGAGTTGGCTTGGTTAGTCCATGAGACTTTAAGTCAGGTATCTCTACATGGTTCACATTTTATTTATTTCATTTGGAGCAACTGATATTATGTTTGGATAGTGTGCATGATTTACACCATGTTTTTGGTGTTATTTGAATTTTATTTCCTGGATGTGTGGAATCTTGAGGACAAGGGTTTCTAGTCTCTGAGATGAGATCCTCAAATAATAGGTCATGGTTAGACACAGTTGCATATAATGAGAGATGTTGAGTACACACGGATGGAAAGAAGGTGATTCACCTACTTCACAAGAAGTCCAAACTTCTTTGATGTAGAAATATTCTTTGATAAGCAGGGAATCAGTTTATATTTTCTTTCATCTGGTTTTATTTCTCACTAACATATTAGCTTTTGACCTTGGTGTTAGAGGCAATGCAGGGAATTTCGTGTTGAGTGGGAGCAAGCCATGGTTGTTGGCATTACAGGATTGGATACATGGTGCACATGCAGAGTGAGTGGAGAGTGCTACTATTAAGAGTGGAAGAGGCACTAGTTGGTTTTGAGGGCAGTCATGTGTTAGCAGGTATTTTGAGTTTATTTATTTGTGATGTCACCTCTAGTTTATTTTTGGTGCCTAAATATTCCTTAGGGATGACAGGTTGATGGTTGATTCAAAGCTGATTTTAAGCTCGATAGAGCAATTTTCAAAGTTTGAAGGGTGAAAAAGGAGAAAATTTGGTCACATTATGAGAGACCAATGTCGGTTAGGTGTCACCGTGGTTTTTCATCAGTAACAATGGTCGGTTAGGGAAACCATGGTCGGTTTGGTCATAGGTTTGACACAGTGTTTATTTACCATTTTAGATGGTGCCCTTTTTTTTGCTTTCATCTTGGTTGGTTTGTGTAGTATGTTGATGACATGTATGTTGGTATTTACACTTGGTATTAGTTGCATGGTTTAGCATGGATGTTTGTTATTGACATTGATGAGCACAGGATTTATACTTGGTGTTTAGAGTTAGTTAGTGGCAGACTTGGAGATTCGAAGAGATGATGATATGGATGGGTGTATAGGTGAGTTTATACATGTGGATAGATTCAGTTTTTTTTTGTGTCTATATTGATGCGCAGATGTTTGATTTGCACATGGATCCTTATGAGCACAGTTTAGATGACTTGAGCATGAGTAGGGGATGTTCATATTTCCTCTTGTTACTATGTTACTCCTTGATAGGTATGTTATCTATAGATGAATGTCTTGGACATGCTATTTGTTTATGTAGGGTTGGATTTGCAGATTGCAGTGTTTGGATTTCTTTGAGTTATGCAGGTGTTTGTGGATTGGTCACCCATACATGTAGAACTCATTCGTGGTTGTTTTTACCTAGGATCTTGTTTTTCTTTCGTATATTCAAGTTTTATTTGTCTTGGACAATTGAATTGGTGGTTACATGGAGACATGGATAGATAAATGGAGAACATGGTTGGTTTTACAGGTATGGCTATGGTTACAGTTGAAGCTCAGTGTTTTAGTTTGAGTGGGAGATCTTATAGGTGTGTTATTCATGATGGCTTGGTTGCATGAGGAGCTTGGTTGGCTTGATTGCATAATACCAACATTTAATATGGTGTTACGATTCAGTGGGAGCTTGAGGCTAGGTGTCACGGATCAGTTGTAGCTTCGTGCAGGTTTGGTAAGTCATGGTTTTATCTTCTTTGGTTTTGAGAAGATAGTTTTATCTTCCTAATTTTATTTTTGAGATAATTTTTGAAGGAAATTATAGATGGTCTTCATGGTGTGTAGAGTACGGTGATGTATGTGTACAAGTACAAAGGTTCAGCGATTTATCTCCAAGTGGGAGATTGTTAGGTTGTGGAGCTAGATTGCTTCACAATAAGCTTACTTTTACATGTTTTCGGTTCGACAAAGAACTGCGTCGGTTAGGCTAGGTCAGGATGTATCCATCAACGGTCGGTAAGTAACTAACAACAATTACCATGTACGAAGTGTTTTAGTTTTAATTGCGGGTTTTAAATATAGATTTTATTTTAAAGCAAATCTATTGGATGTAATTGCATGTCTAAGGTTCCCTAAGCTTGTCTAAGCTTATATAATCTAGAAAACTAGGGTTAGAGAGGAAGGAGGAGAAGAAGAAGAAGAAGAAGAAGAATAAGAATAAGAAGTAGAAAAAGTAGATTACATGAAGACAAGAGCTTTCATAGAGAGAAGATGAACAGAAGGAAAGTGAAGGTACATCTTGTTGGTGAGAAGATGGTATTATCTTCTACTATATTTCCTTTGTATTTTTTTAGTCTCATGTAATGGTTTTGCATAGTATGCAAAGCATATAGTGTTTCTTCTTGTTAGATCCATAGGTTATTGTGAGATCTTGTTATTGCTCATTCTTGTAGATCAACATGTTGGTGAGATATTTTATTGTAGATCCATGAGACCATGATGAATTGTTGATCCATGTAGATCTAGTCTTGTATTATAGATCCATGTAAATCTAGACATTGTAGAGGAATTTTTCTTCATGTTTACATAGGTTATGCAGTGATGGAGATACAGACTTACTTCTTGGTGCACAATCATAGTTGCACATATGGTAGACCCATGTGAGAGGTCTTGTTACTGATTCACAAAGAACTTGGTAGAAGTTTAGAGATGTAGTAGTTCCTAGTTATGTGAGATCTGGTTGATGTTTTTGGAGGCACGTTTGTAGTGCACTCATGGAGATCTATTTAGAGATCTCGGAGGAGAGGAGATACTCTCTAGAGAGATGAATTATACTCTTGTATTGGAAGAGTTGATTTGTACTCTTATTGTATTTATATATATGAGATTTCTATCTTTGGTGGACGTATCCCACATTAGGTGAACCACGATAAATGTTGTGTTATGTGTGTTTATTTTGTTTTGATTTGTATTATTCTTGTTTATGCTTCCACTACTATATATTCTCTTGGGAATTGTTAAGATCCTGTGTGCATGATTGGGTTTTTTATTTAATCATAGAACTATTCTACGGCCCAAATTCCCAACACCCTAATTTCACGCCTCACTCGATCTAAGTGTTATTCGATACTCATCAATTTTTCCAACCCAACATTACCCCACACTAATTACATTTCCACCCTCGACAATGGGGTTGCACAACTTATCTCTCCAAAGAATAAAAGAATGAAGAATTTACATACAAGAATGAAAGAATGAATTAAATGGAAGAATACCTAGTGCACCTTAATCCTCCGCTAGTTCCATAAGTTCAAAGTTACTCTTTATTTATTTCATTATCCAATTCATTCCACTCTCCCAACCCCTTCTTCACTTTATCCAAGAATGCAAGAATTATTTTGTCGATCTCCTCAAGAGTCATGTCCCGACCCTTGTGATTTAGTTCCCTTATTACACCAGCAATGTCATATACCATTCCCTCCATGAAATCCATCTTTTACAAAACCAACTCTCCCATCTCCTTTATTCACACCTCGTGAGGATCCCTGACTACCTTAAGTGCATCATGCTTCCTTAAACTGTGGAAAAATTTTATTCTATCCCGAAGGAATCATCCTTATTGGCTACAAGGACCTCATTCTCCTCCTAGAATGTGTACACTTTAAGGATTCTCTCTGGATCCTCACATTTTTCCAGCACCCATCTAGTTTTCTTCAGTTCATATTTCAATGTTTGGAGCATGACATCGTACTATGTAATCTTGTGCATTATCACTCTTTTATTCTTCTCTTTCTCACTCGAAGTATCTATGTGTTTCTCCTCTTACACTTTTGGCCTCTCCTTAAGTAGTAGGTGTAACTAATATTGCAAAAAATTTAAGGCTGGTGGGTAGGTATTTTGCGTATGTTCATCAAATTTTGGACACACATCTAAAACTTCAACCCCAATCTTAGCAGCAAAATACAAAATCTCTTTTTTTCATTTCTCAACCCTTCTACACACCTCATTCAATTACTCAATTTGCTTCATATTTTTCTTATTATCTTTGAACAACATCTTGAATGCGTCTACCTTATCCAATTTTCTCTGCACCACCTCTATCATCATCTTTGTTAAGGCATTTATAGCCTGTTCATCTAAAAACTCAATTGGCTTGATTGTCATATGTGTCACTTAGGGAAATTTCTTCATCTTTCACCCTTTGCATGCTTCCTCTTTAATGTCAAACTTAGGTTCATCCATGTGTGTTTGCATAACCCTCAGAAAGTTACTTCCTAGTGCACATATTCATACCCTTGGAATCTATCAACTCCCAAGTTGTATAATTTTTCATGAGAAAGGGTGCTCTAAAAATTACATGAATGATTTTTTAAGGTTCGTCCACATACCCTAGATTTGGAATCTTCAAAATTTCTTCCCCCATTTTCCTCTCGGACAATTACCCCTGGGAATATGTGTTTTACACCTAGAATTGAACCTTCACCGACACGCCCCCATGTTCACTGTCGGTTCCTCAAAGCACTCTTCTCCTTTTCTTCATCACCTCTAGTGGTATCTTCCTCCTCATGCTCACTTGGCACTTCTACAACATGTTGGGTTTCTTATTTTATTTTTTTCTTCTCCTTCCACACCAATATTGGGTGATGACCCTTTGTTGCATGCAACATCATCGATATTTCATCTTCCTCACTCTATTCATTTGTTCAAATATTGAGCCTTCTCTTGGTTTTCTTCTCTAGGCTTGAATTAACATGGGATGTCTTGGGTGACCTCCTAAGTGGCTCTGCACAATTGCCCGAGGCTTGGTTTTCTTATCTTTCTCCTCCCATCCCGCTTAACCATGTTGCCTTCACCCTTTTATTTCTTTGTCTCCTTGGCTGCAAAATCAATCATCGTCTTTTCTTCCTTCCCTAGGGGACTATATTCATGTGGCCTCTTATTTCCCACGTCAGTTTCCTTCTTGCGCCATGATCTAGTGCGCTAATATCCTCCATCTCCTCCTCCTCATCCTTAAGCTCTTCTTCTTTTGTTTTGGGAGGAGTAGGATCACGCTTCTACCTTGTGATGATTGTATGCTTTCCCTTTGGTGGATTTGGGAGCTTGAACTCATTTTCAATATACTTCCCATTAACTAATTTAGGCTTAAGGTTGATGTATACCTTAGCCGCACCCACTTTTCCAATTTCCAAAGTCATAGAATTAATGATGATATCATCTGATATCATAGTCTCAATGTAGGTAGACTTACCTAGATAAACATAAGTCTTGTGGAGCATATGGTAATCATAACCAACCTTGTCCGCATTAAATTTGAGCCTCTATTTTTCTGAGAATCTATTCACTAAATCCTAAAAATAGTGCGTTGTAAATGCATATAATATATTATACCATGGGCTCCACTTACCAGTCTTTCTTTGGAACCTACCAACACAGTAGTGTTGGTAGACCGAAAACTCTGCCTCCCCTTATACCATTGCAGGAAATTATTTTGGTATGCTCCACTCATGTTCAAAGGCCTCATGCATTCTCTTGCACCACATCTCTAGCCTAATTTTATAGGAGCCACTAGTGGCTCCATCACATGTATATTTCTCAAGCCTTTCAGCGTAATAGAATTATTTTCTCGGTGGGTACTACCACATCTTGTCCTTGGGGCCATCTAGTACCCCAATCTCTGCAAATGTAATGTGAAGGATAGCACCCAAAATATTTTTTTCTCCTTTGTGCACATCCTAAATAATAACTTCTGCTATGAATGTCGTAAGGTTATAAAAAGTACCTTCCACCATATTATTCACGATGTAGATCCAATTATTATTCATCTGGCCCCAACTCTCTTGGTTATTAAATTTTGTCAAAAGGTGTGAGGTAATTTTGACCACGAGTTCGGTTATCTTTGACACACCTATTGCGTTCCTTCCCCTTCGATATGCCAAATCCACAACAATGGCCTCAACACCTACTTCATCATGTAAGTGACTAGAAATTTTATTCCCTAAGCTCCTTAATCTTGTAAGCTTCCCAATTAAATGTGCGGTGATGCACACTCACCTCCCTACAAAATAGAAAAATTCATCATGGACTCTCAACATCAACCACTGATAGAGCCTTTCTGGTTTTCGAAGTATGATAACTCATAAATTTGTAAGACTCAACTTTATTTTATCCTACATCTTTATAGATGGGATTTTCATCTTCAGTGCACAAATTAGTCTTTTTCACCATCTCATTCTCAATTTTATCCTTATTTGCACTAGCTCGGTGATTGTAGTCGCTCACCTTTCTCTTTATTACATGAGACTTCCAAAATTGCCCCATAATGACACCCTCAGGATATTGCATTTCAAAAAATATTTTCTCTAGTGCATATTCTAATTTCACCTCTGGTTCATTCCTCTTCTTTCCCCTTATGGTTTCTTCGTGTGCTCTCTTCAAGTGTCATTTCTCGCTTATAACTTATCCTTTCATTTTTATGCCTTTTACTTATTTTGTGACCTCAAAATCATGTGTCCTAGCTACATTTCTTCTTCTTCCCAAACCCTAACTCCTCGAACCCAAAACTTTGCACACCTTCCACTTGCTCAAACTCCTTTCTCAAAGGAGTTGTAATGCCTCTAACATGGTTGATATATATTATGATTTTTATACTCAAAGTTTCAAATGTTGATATATGATTCTTGTTTGTAGACAATGTACTCTTATGAACTAAGTAATCATGTTTGTTGTAGATAATATTTAATATTTTGAAAATAGATACAATTATGCCATGTCTATTCTAAATTTAAAATGAAATATTTCATTCCTTCTTATGTTGAATGTTCATTGCATGTGGATAGAATAAATTGATTCAGCTAAAGCTCATTCATAGTCTTTATTGCACTTGAACTTGTTTTTTAGTCTTCACGATCTCTGATGCACGATAGCTATAACTTGGATCAATTTCAATGATCCAAGGCATGCTTTCAATTTCATGACGTTGAGGTCATCTTGAACGAGCTGGGAGGAATGTTATATTTCGAACAAAGGATTTCCACGTGATATCAAGTGACTTTTTCTGCCCACACCCTTTGTAAGCAATCCAATAACATCATATTGGTTCTCCATTCAGTAATGTTGAAGTGATAATTTTTACAATTTGTATGGGCACCTAATTAAATCTAACTTCCTAAGTTGTAATCTTATCCTAAGTGAATAGGTTCTTTTATTAAAGAGGATTGTTTATTAGAGGAAGGGAATTAATAAACTTTAACCTAAGGACCTAAGTTTTTTTCTAATCTAATGTTATGAACCTAACCTAAGACTTGGACTAACCTAAAGGGATGGCATGGATGACATACAATGGGATGTCGGTGGCACCAATCTCTAAGTATTTAAGAGGATTAAATGGCATTTAAACTCTTTGTTGCCACAAATTTTGGCGAGTGCATGAAGGTTTAGTGGATGATGAGTTGACACCTCTACTAAAGTTTTAGTTGCATGGAATTTTAAACTTTGTAATAGCCAAACATGAGTTGGCAGAGGTGAGAGTTAAGGAAGGAATGTCAGTCTTGTTTGCATTAATTGATCTTGGAAATTGCAAAAACTACCTAGGAAGTAGGGGAAGTTGGAAGAAAATATGGTTTTTGGTTTTTCATTGTTCATTTGGTTTTGGTGAGCTTGTAGCTCTGCATGTGGTTTTTCATTTTCAAACCCCCAGT
Organism: Taxus wallichiana var. yunnanensis; assembly: GCA_018340775.1. Taxonomy (NCBI): domain Eukaryota; kingdom Viridiplantae; phylum Streptophyta; class Pinopsida; order Cupressales; family Taxaceae; genus Taxus; species Taxus wallichiana. The sequence continues at coordinate 281,499,293 of CM031240.1, forward strand.
TCAAATTTGTGCATGCTTATTTTACCTTGCATGGTGGTGATGGTAACAGAATTAAGCGAGGAAGTTATAAGAAGAAGGAAAAGAAAGTTTTAGAGTTAGTTGTTGGCATTTTTGTGGAAAAAAATGCTATCGAGGCTCTACTTGAATATTTGCAACAAGGAATAGAAGACAGGAGCTCTATTAGTCATGATATGCCTTATCTCTTTAAGTCTTTTAATTTTATTTAAATGTATTCACTAAAAGAACTCTGCTCTTTTTGGAAATGTTCTAGTTATGGTTTTGTGTTTTATTTTCCTTACTTCAATGGCATTCGACTTGATTCTTTTGGATGTAATATGAGTTTGTGTTTGTTGCATGGAATATGAGCTCTGGGTAATATTGATTTATTTGCAGTTGTGTTAACTTATCTACATTTGAACCTTCTTTGGCATTAAAATGGTTTGTGTTTGTTTATTTGTTGAATGGATACCTGGACTGGGGATTGTATATGCATTAATAGTAGCTTGTCTTTGTTGAAATATAGATTTTGGCTTCACGTGCTCTCCTTATTGTTGTTATTTGGAAACTAAATTTATAAGAGACTTTGTCTGGAAGTTAAGATTTACGCCTTTGACTTAAGAAAATATTTTTGTTTTACATTTTTGTCTGTTTTCTTGTTGATGGCAGTGAGGACCCATTATTTTGTTTGACTTGTTTCATGACTATATTTTTGTTACTGCAAGGAATATCTAGTTTGTTTAGATCTGGGATACACTTATTTTGGGTTCTTCCCCAAATGGAAACTATATCAAATCCTTGTTTCTTTTGTAGAACCTTATCTGGACGGAAGTCAAATAGGAAAGTATGCTTGTGAATGTTTTGGTTATGTTCTTTTACGTTTAAATCATATTTTGTAAACCCATTCGGGCTTGTGGTTTCCTTAGTAGATATTTTTGATCTTGGGAAATTTGCAAGGATTACTAATCCTGGTAAGCGTTTGTTGAATAGAGATTGTCCTTATGCTCTCTTTCTTCCCTTCTTGTTTGGATAGTTACAACCTTATCAAGTGAACCAATATAGAAGATAAGACCGATCTTCGATGCAACCTAGAATCTATTGTGAATAACCCAGTGCACTTTGGCACATCACCCACCTGATCTCGAGAGCTCACCCGAAGCACACAAAGGTACTAGACCCCTCTTTAGAGTTGCTTGTGTAGGATGTTAGTGTGATGATGATAAAACATATTCATATCCATAATTAAACATAAACATTCCATAGTGCATAATCTAGATCTATATCTTAGAGAATCATGAATTAAAAATAACTATAATAAGATTAACCATATAAGAACTGGCTCTAGCTATGTTTAACACCATTATCCATCTAATGTTATCCATTGTATTAAACATTGTAAAACACAGAATCTTCTTACATTATAAAGTGTATCCATAAATCATGCACGCATCAGATCCAACACCATAACTCACCACATAGTATCGCCTTAAACTACACAAATCAATACATATAAATAGAGGTGTGGATTTTCCCTTCACCACTCACGCACATCTCAAAATAGGTCGCATGTTGATAATAACCATGTACCTTTATAATAGCATGCACACATGTGAGTGCACTAATAATAGATGTCCTATAGTTAACCGGTAGAAGAAATCCTATTATTAGTCTAAACCATGCATAGTGCTTATCGATTACTCGTTCCCAAAATACCATTTGTGTGTTGCACAAGCATCCATCTTGATGTGTGCTCCACACGCTATTTTCCAAAAATATCCCTTATCCATAAAAACGGTTAAGTCTTGAGTCAAACTATTCTAGTGCACGTTTCCTTCCTTATCCTTCATGTTTCTTCAAATGTGCCTTATTCCCGTGCATGAATCCTTTGTGTGCTTACTCCTTAGAGAAATATTTTGTCTGCTCAACATTACCCCACACTAAAGTACATTATCATCCCGGCAATGGGAATTCTTTCTAATGTTCCCAAATAATAAATAATAAGTGATGAAAGAATTAAAGAATCATTGTACAAAAGAATGAACCTTCACTTTGTAGCTCCCTCTTCTTCAACTAGGAGGATTAACTCCGGATATTCATTCTTGATCTCATCCTCCAATGTTTTCATTCATCTAGCGTAGTCCTTGTCTTCTCTGGAATATCTGTGGCTATGACATCTAGTTCATCCTGAGTGATCTTTTCCTTCTCATTTTGTAGTACTGGACAACATTAGCCATAGTAGACACCATTCCTTCCATGAGATCCATCTTTTGTGCTATAAGCTTTCCAATCTCATCTATCCTCTCCTTATGTGGATCCTAGGCTGCTGTAAGGGCTTCACACTTTTGTTTCACTAGTGACAATCTTTCTACATGCCTCAGTGTCTCATCTTTCATTATAGCTAGAACTGCATTATCTTCTACAAGAATTCTCGGTCCTTATTACGCCTCTCGGTGATGCACACAAATTAAGATATTGGTTTTCTTTCTTTATCCCATCCTTTAAAGTTTGGATCAATACCTCGTAAGTTGAAATATTTCTAATCATAGAGGCCCTTGCTCTTTCTATTTCTTGTTCAAGATCCTTTGGTGGTGGCATTTGAATATTTCTGTCTTCTAACACCAAATCGACCAAAGTGCACACATAATGCATAAAGAAGGAAAAAAATTTAGGTACCTTTGGTTCAAGATGAGGCCTTTCTTTCAGAATGTAATCACCAATTTATTCTTCCATGCTAACAAAGGCCTTCTCTTCCTTTAAATGTGTTATCTTTGTATTTTTGTCTTGTTATCTTCAATTAGCGCTCTAATGGTGGCGGCATTATCAATGTTTTTGCGCGCCACCTCTGTAGATACCTTAACTAAGGAATTTCTTACCTTATCATTAGACATTAGAGTAGTATTTATTGTCATGTGTCATCTCTAGGGTGCCTTCTTCACTTTTCCCGAGACATAGGACTCCTCACATACGTCAAAATCCGGTTCATCCATGTGTGTCTGCATGGAACATGACAAGTGCTTCCTTATGCACCTAGTGGCCATATTTGGATCCATCGGCTCCCATCCATACATCTCCTTAAGATCCACGGTTATTTGAAATCGGGTGGGGATGATTTTTCTTGTGTCCTCACCATAGCCCATACTAGGCACAACATATTCTTTTCTTCTCTTTATCCTTGGCCCCTTAGAAACCTAGGTTCCAAGATATGGAATTGGTCCTTCTCCTACCACGATTAAGAATCTGGCAATTGGATTTCACATGCACTTATTCTTCTTATTCTTTCACCCCTTCTTCTTCATCTCTCATTTATTCATCGCGAGGCTCCTCCACATCTTCTGGTTACACTAGGGTTTCAAGTGTGCTCTCTTTAGACTCCTCCTCCTCATTAAACTTTAATTTTTTTCTTCTCTTTTTCTCGGTGCTTCTTTCTCGATGGGAGAGTCAATCCGTAAAGTTTGATATGTTCCAGTGCCTTAGGTCCTGGTTATTTTGAACACCTTCTTAAACTAGCTCTCCTCATAGAATGCATCTACGTCCAAGTCTTCCTCTTCCTCTTGCGCTTTGTGGTGGAGTATCTGCATGCTCACCTCTACTTTGTCTATGGGATGCATCTAGACTCTATGGTCTAAGCCTCCACTATCCTCATGTTCTTCTTCTCCATCTATCTCAATGGTCGATGTAGGATTTGGAGTTGCCACACTTTCAACTATGTGTTTTCCCTTAGGTGGCTCTGGAAGCATTAACTCATTCTCCACATACTTTTTATTTTCCAACCTAGGCTTGAGTTGGAGATAGAAAAACATAGCTCCATTGTCCACAAATAGCCAAACTTCTTGGCTTCATATTTATAACATCTGAAATAAGCCTCTCAATGTAGGTAGACCGACCTAGATAAACATAAGTTTTTCTAAGAGTATGGTAGTCACAATCTACCTTGTCCACATTAAATCTCAACCGACATGCATCAGTAAACATGTGTACTGATGCCTAGAAATAACGTGTTGTGAAGGCGTATGATAGTTTTCACCATAGACTCCTGTCCCATCCTTCATTGTAAACCACGCGATGTAAAAATGTTGATACATCGTGAACGATCTTCGCACTTCGCCCACTACTAATGGAAACTCCTTTGGAATGAACCATTCCTCCTCAAATGCTTTGCACGAAGTTGGTCATACCACGCAGTTCTACCCTTTGTTTGAATGGACCACTTATTGTTCCTTCACACAAGTACTTCTCAAACCTCTCCGCGAGGAACTTCTTCTCTGTGGGTTATTCCCAAATTTTGTTCTTTGGCCCATCGGGCACTCCAATTGCTACAAACACAAGAGATAAGAGGATAGTGCCAAAATTATCTTTTCACCCGTGTGTGCTTCCTCAAGTAATAGTTTTTACTATGTATCCAACAACATTTTTTTAATTATTGGCAAATAGTTTTTGAAAGGGACTATACCCTTGAGTACAAAAGAGGGCCTAGGAGCAGAATAGGAATGAAAACCGCAGAGAAAAAGGATCGGAATCCAAGTGTGACAATGAAGCCCAAAGTAGATAAAAATAGCTACCCAACGTATCCAAAGAACGTTGTACACTTCTCCTTGTGACATTTTCTTTGCACTATGAAGCCACATGGTATTTACTGCGACCATCTCTTGATCATTTAACTTAGTGAGTAGATGTGTGGTGCTTGTACCACTGAGATACTTCCTTAATTTATAGATGTCCATTACACATGGACCCTTAGATTATTCAACTCCTTGCTGGTGGCTATAACAGTTGCCTTATCAATTAAATCACTAAAAACATCTATCCATGTGCCCTTTATTCTGTCAAAGTAGTTATCGTGGTCACTTTGTGATCCTTACCCTCTGTCGGAATAATAGAATAAGTCCTCATGGACTCGCTTATAAGCCATTGGTACAAAACTTCTAATTTCCCAAAATATGGGAGTTCATATAGTGATAAATCCCTACCTTCTTGAGCAACTTCTCCCAACATCGTCATACACCGGCATGTCATACACCATGTACTTGTTATTCCTCTTATTCAACAAAGTGTCCAACTCTCCCTCGTTTTCAGTGGTGTGATGGTTGTAATCACTTACTTTACATCTATGGATATGGGAATCCCAATCCCATCCAACTATCACTCCTTCTCGGATACCGCATCTCCGAAAAATTTCTCTTGGCATCATGTACTTGTTATTCCTCTTATTCAACAAAGTGTCCAACTCTCCCTCATTTTCGGTGGTGTGATGGTTGTAATCACTTACTTTACATCGTGGATATGGGAATCCCAATCCCATCCAACTATCACTCCTTCCGGATCATGCATCTCGAAAAATTTCTCTTGGTAGTAACTTTGACCTCGATTTCCACCTTTTTCTTCCCCTTCATGCCTTCTCCAGGTGCTTTCTTTGGTGCCAAAGTTAAAACTCTCTCCTTTTCTCCTTTTTCGAGTATGCTCTCATGCCCTAGTTCAAAACCTCATGCCTTAGCTCAAAATCATGTGCCCTAGCTCCTTCTCAATGCTTATGCTTCACTCAAACCCTTCACCAATGGGAACGCAAACCACTTCCATGCACAAATCTACTCTTCACGCCTGGTTTCGTAGCTCTCCGCACCTCAACATGTTTCTCTTGGCTTGGTCGTACTTAACTCACTCAAATATGTTTGATTGCAAAGGTAAAAATGAACCTACTCACGTCCATATATAGATTTTTGAAAAGTTAGTACATTTATTTCTCTTTCACCTACCACCAATCCTCTCATTAATTGACCATTTTCCCAACTTTCACGCGGTACACCTTCGCACCCCTGGGCTTATAACCTTCTAGCTCACCTTCCGACCTCTTGGCTATACACCTCCTTCTATGCGCATCCATGTGCCAAAGTAACTCACCATTTTTCCTTCCCCTAGTAGTTTTTACGGTCGCGGCTTACCTTGCATTATATTGTTCATTCATTTATTTCTAGCTATGGTCTTCTCTAGAAACAATCTCCTTTCTAGAATCTCCTTTTCATAATTTAATAACACTTGTAATGGTTTGTTCTCATTGGTTCCCTTTATTGAAAAAAACCACCACCCCATACCAATGGTATGTGCAGTCCTCTATGCATAAAAATACTTTGGATTGTAATTAGTTTTCAGCATGTAACATGCTTATTACACCAAACACCAAACTAAATTGACGAATCATAGTGACAAAGAAGGAAATACTTTAAGGGAAATGCAAAAAGGGAAATCTATAATAAATGGAAATATTGTCTTATTACAAACACCAAGAAGACTTATTTATAGTAGGGCTTCATCCGACTCCCATTCAAGTGCTTAGGGTAACCATATTCCATTAAGCACCTTTAACTAACAAGCATTAGATTCAAGTATGTGAGTGATAACATATGGTCCCAACCAAAGCACCTTAAATCTTCCTAGATGGTATAGAAAATTTGAATCATAAAGAAGTACCATCTCATGTCAACTTAAAGCTTCTTATCCTTGATGTTTTTGTCATGTCATACCTTCTTCCTAGCCTTTTCCTACTTCTAACTCCAACATGTTATGGCACGGCTCTCATCTAGTTGTATTAACTTGTCAATTCTTTCTTCTAATGCCTAATCATCAACTAGACCTCCCACACGTGTAATACGCAAAGATGGTATCATGAATTCCATTGGAAGAACTGCTTCTACACCAAACACCAACTGAAAGGGTGTAGCCGTATTCAACCTTTTGCAGGTTGTCCTATATGCCCAAAGTACAGAAGAAAATTTATCATCCCAATATTTCCTTCCAACATCACAAATTTTTGTTAAGTTCTGGCTCAATATCTTATTGAAGGCCTCAGCAGTCCCATTTTCTTAAGGGTGATAATGTGTAGTCTTATGGTACATAACCATAAATTCATCCAATAATATCTTGATTGTCTCATTCAAAAAGTGTGTGCCCCTATCACTTGTCAAACTCAGTGGACATCCATACCTAGTAACAATATTTTCCCATAAGAACCTTGTTGTAGTTATTGTAAAATCTTGTGTAGGTGTTGCTTCTACCCACCTTGTAGGATAATTTGTACAAGTGTTTATATAGCACGATCCGGTTCTCGTGCGTGATGGGAAATAGGACCCACAAATTCTATAGCCCATTTTTCAAATGGCTCTGCACTAGTAATATGCCTCAAAGGCATTTCATCTCTTTACCAGGTTTTCCAAGGCACTAACAATGATCACATGCCTTATAATACTCTTTATAATCCTTATACAGGGTCTCCCACCATAATCCAATGAATATAATCTTACATGTGGTGGCATCACCTGCATAATTCCCACTTGTAATACCACCATGAGCCTCTTCCATGATATCCATGTGCTCATGTTCTAGTACACACCAGTGTAATAATTCATCTCATCCTATTTTGTATAAGTCACCACCGATCAACATCAAAGGTGCGGAGTGAATTGCAAGTTGCTTCTTCTATAATAATTTCATTCTTTCGCGCCATACATGTGCATAAAAAGATAGCTATATCCTCCAATTCTAAATATGCCCAATGTAACCTATATAATCGTGCATCCGGAATTGCATCTTCAATTGTCTGCGCATCCTCTCCCGAATGAATTATTGATAAATAGTCCGGACGAATTACTTCTACCTAGTTTTACCATGATTGTAAAGTCAAATTATTGGAATAAGAGAACCCATCGACATATGCACCTGTAAAATAGAATTATATACCAATTATTTTAAGGCCATGCGATCAATATAAAATGCAAAGGGTGTTTCCAACAAGTATTGTATGAACTTATGTAGCACATAGAGCATCGAAAAGGCCTCACACTTTGTAGTTGTATAATTTTTTTCTGTAGGATTCAAATTTCTACTCAAAAAATAGATAGGATGATTGATAAAACCTTCTCTAGGTTGAGCTAACACTACGCCAATGGCCATGCCAGAGGTGTCCACATGTATGTGAAATGGTTGGTTCCATGAAGGAAAATGTAGAATAGGTGTTGTAGTAAGTATCTCCTTCAATGCCTCAAAAGCATGTTGTTGCGGTTCTCACCAATAAAATGTACCTTTTCCTTTGAGTAACTCTTCCAGGGCGTGAAAATCTTCGCATATCCTTTGATAAAATTTCGTAATACCTTGTGTGGCCCAAAAATTAACACACATCACTGACATTTGGTAGGATCCTCCAGGCCTATGATAACCACAACTTTAGCTGGATCCACTAACAAACCTTCCTTACGGATGATGTGCCCTAACAAAGTCCCAAAAGTGTAGCAAACACGCACTTCTTGATGTTTAAAGAGATGCTAACTCTGTATGCATATTTCAAACATTAAGTGCAAATTGTCACAATGATCCTTAACAAGCGCATACACCATCCAATCATCCAAGTAAACTTATAAGAATTTGTGAATAAAATCTTGGAATGCTTGAACAACTATGCACAAAAATACGTCAGGCGCATTCTTCAAACCAAAGGTCATCACAGTATATGCAAAACTTCCCCATTCATTTGTGAAAGTCATTTTCTCTTGATCCTCCTATGCAATTCTAACCCGATGATACCCCAAGAATCCATCTATGAAAGAGTAAAATTCGCACCCTGCAATGCCTTCTAATATTTCCTCGGTGAAAGGCATAGGAAAAGGATCAATCAAACATGCAGCATTCATCTCCCTATAATCCATACAAATCCTAATCGACCATCCATCTTTATAGTGATTACTATGGGTCTAACCCATAATATCCTCTAGGGGCTTAACAATTCTAGACTTTAACATTTTATCAATTTCTTCCTTAAATTTTATGCGTAGGTTAGGGTTCATCCTGTAAGGTCTCTTCCTGACCGGGCGCACACCTTCCTTTAGCTTAATATTCATCTCGCCTAATGACTCATGCACTCCCTTTAACTCATGGTATCCCCTAGGAAATAAGTCCTGGAAATCACGTAGTAATTCAATTATCTTTGCTACTTCAGAATCAGACCAATAATCTCCATTATGGCCTCCTTAAGTTTAGCATCCATGTCAATTTTCACCTTCTTGGTCTTCATAGGTTCATGATAGGCACGTGCATTTTTATCCACACTATTTAAAACCTCGCGTGTACCTTTTGAATGATCTATGTCCAAATTTTCTACTTCTTCATCATCCACTATGTAGACCATCTTTCCTTTCTCCTTCTCAAAGCAAGTGCACTTAAATAGTTCGGCATCTGTCTTGTCTACTCCATCAAAATGTGCTTCGTGTTCTTCCTCACCAAATAATTCATGAATGATTTCTTCATCCTTTGCATTGTCTCCCATATTCAAGTGATTTATAACACTTAATTCCTCTTTCTCTAGAGTATTAGTCGAGAATTAGTCAAAAGTCTGGGTCATTCTTGAAATCAAGTCCTGTCAATTTCTAGTCTCCCTATGCAGTTCCACATAAACATACCAAGCACGTGTGCAACATTGCAAAGTGGAATAAAGTTTGTGCACCCAACATGAAGGTGGTAAAGATTCTTGCCCCTCTGTCTAGAGTCTCTCACACTATTGAACGTGGTGCTAAAAAGGTTTATTACAATGATATATGCATATTTGAGTAGGCGCATTGCTCCTGAGAAACCGAGTTATCAGAGAAATTCTCACTTCATTCCATTATATGAGATTATCCCTATGAACCATCCACCAGTGAATTACCATCCCATGTAGCGTATACACTAGCATATTTATTATTTCCACTTGATTTCTCCACTGATCCTCCATGGCGTGCAGGAATACCATAGGATCTCCTTCTCTATTATACCGAGTGCATGAGTTGTTACTTATCCTCCTAATACAACAAGGTTTTCTCCTCTGCATAAAAGTGCTTCTTACCTTGCACCCAACCATCTCATAGGTGTCATGAGCCAAATGATCACAATAAATACTTGTAGTATCACTAATATACTGTCCATCTTCCCACTAGAGGATTCCTTCCTTACATGGCTCAATATTTTTGGATCTCTAATGGTGTGCACATAAATTCTATTCAAGTCTTCCTCACTCAAAGATTCAACTTAAGGTGTAGATTTTCCATTTGTTAGAGGGATAATAACTCATTCTTCCTTGTTCTAAAAACTTATATACCCCTTGTTGAACCATATATGACCATTATTTGCATAACACCTAGGGTTCCTAAGTATAGATAGGAAGTTGTCCTTCGCAAGTTCTAACACCTCAAAGTCCCAGTGAACTTGGCTCCTTGTATAGTAATAGATGCATCTTTTAAAACTTTTATTGGAGTGGCCTTTTTCGATTGGCCATAAACAATACATTAGAGGATGGTTGTAATGGAGGTCTTCCCATCTATACCCATGCATCTAAATTAAGCACATTCACTTCCACGCTTGTGTCAATCAATATATTGCTCAAAAGCCACCCATCCACAACAACATTCAAAGTGATTTCCTTGTCAAAATCCAATGTATAAGGGGGAAGATTATCATGCAGGATCTGTCATCCATTCTTAATACCAAAGCATGTAGAGTTTTCCCCTTTAGCTAATTCCCTAGTAATGGAATGATATTCTCTCTGGCGTAAGATCTTACATACCTCTTTCAAATCATCAATATGTAAGTGGACCATCTCTATTGCTTTAGTTTGTTCCAACTTCGGTGAATGCTCCTTTAAACAATGTATTTCACCTGAATATTTCGAGTACCTCCATAGTTTCCTAATAATATTCCTTCGATGTGTAGGATTTAGATACCTTGCATGTAAAAATTCCGTCTTATTGATGGTAGGCTTCTCTTACCGTAACGTCTCTTTGTGCGCGAAGCTTCAGTAGCGTGTAGTAATCTTTGCAAGTACTAACTCGGGTTCGGTTCCAACTTTGGCATCCATCGATTCTCTATGGTGCAATGTATTCTAACCATCCATGCGCCCTTGTTATCCTGTTTATGTTTCTTGTTAAGATTCTCATATAAGTCCAGGAATTCCTCATAGTTATGATTCTTTCCACAAAAGCGCAAGTAATATTCTATGGAAATTTGTGCTTGTAGTGGTCGGGAGATCCGTATATAAATCACATTCCATGAGGAAACTCACCTCGTCTACCACCACCGCCTCATTCCCTTAATCCACCATAGTATCCTTGACCTCTACCACGACCTCCTTCAAAGCACCCTTCATTCCGATCGTAGAACCCTTGAGTTTGATCATGATCATGGTGCTCACTTTTAATTTTAGAATTATCTGATACTTCTTTCTGTCGTACACCAATATGTATAGCATCATGGATCTAACCAATCAACCTGTAGTCTTCGGTATTGTGAGTCATGGACCGGAAAATATTATAATAGCAAGAGACATTCTTTCTTATCACATGTTGTAATAATGGGAAGCGACTTGGATCATGGTCTAAATGACATACCTCACGGTCAAAGAAGAACTAATGTACTTCGACCTACAAGGACAATTATCCTTCGTGTGGCCTTCCACTTCACAATTTGTACACCAAATCTCGGTGCGCATCTCGTGTGTTGAATTGGATGATAGTTTCTCCAACTTCTTTTCCATAGCTATAATCTATTCTTCCAAGAATAGGCTCACTCTAGTGTCTATAGTTCTGACTACCTCATCATGCAACGCTACTTCAAGTGCTTTGTGTGGATCCGTATATGTATTATGTGACAGTGCCCTTCTAAAAGGTTTGATCAAGCCCCCAAGAAACCACTTTACATGTTAGCTTGCATGAATATGATATGAAATTTTAGACAATAGTGTTTTAAAATGGGCATCATATTCCCAAACACTCTCAAGTAGTGCTCTATTTAATATCCTTGAGTGCACTTATACTCTTTTTCTCAAACTCAGGGATATAAAATTCTTTAAGGAAAATATCCTTTAATGTTGCATAATATATGCAAGTCGATCAAGTCAAAAATTTGTACCAACTATGTGTGCACCCCCGCAATGTAGTTACAAACCGACTTGCCTTGCGCTCGAAGTCATGATTCCTTTTTGTAGAAAATTATCTCACACATGCTCACATGTTCAACAACATGTTCTATTCCCCCTATACCTGTAATACGAATCGACATCTCCATATAGATAACCCGGGGTTGGTTAGGACCATGCCCATTTGATCTAGAACCTCCTATGTTACCTATGCCTCCGAACCACCAAATCCACTAGAACTAGAGCCACCTATGCCCCCGATCATCCCCTCGTAGCCGAAATTGGACCGGTGGATGTGCTTCCCTATGTCCCAACAAAGTGGTACTAAACTCGAACTCCCATGATCTGCGAGGTGGTACTACTCCTAGAAGTGAGTCCAAAATTTTACGCGTTTGAGTTCTCGAGATGATGATGCACTGAAAAGGTACCTCCAAATAACAAATAAGACATTTTCCCATCCATAAATGTACTTGTTATTTTATTTACTTATGTGCTTCTAGTTCCCAAACTAACTTGTTGACTCTTTGGTTGTACTTAGGTACTGGAAACCAAACATAAGGGCTAGGTTTCTAGGTAGATTCGAGATGCGTGCTGCATGCAACCCATTTCGTCTCTCTCTTTGGCACTTTCCCATATGAGGCCGAGGAGGGTTCCATGTCATGATTTCCCAAATGGGGAGTTTCATATGATCTAGATCCATGCCTTTTATGTGAGCTACAAATCATTCATGTCATCTCTCTCTCTCAATGCAATTTGTTTCGCAATAGCATGATGCTTCTCTATCTCCCTTTTGCACACCTCATTATAATTAAGCCACCTTTCTTCTCTTTGCCTCTTTTCTTTGCTAGGTCTTCCATCCTTCATCAAACCTTTTCCTGCCCCACACATGGTGGGGTTTAGCTAGCCATCAAATTTTCTTCCAAGTTCAGGGTTACCATCAAGATTTTGATCTCCAGTGGAATGACTTGCAGATAATTTCCCCTGAGGAAACCGTAAAAACTAGAACTCAACTACCTCCGGGAAAGAGTAAGTGGAAATTGAGTACTCCAAAATATAGCTATTCAGAACACCAAAGAACCAAGTATCCACACGTGCATCCAAATCATATCAACATCATAGAGGGCCTAAAATTATTCCTACATCCATACAAGTTTGTGATACCTTCAATTCCTTTTAGACACATAAGCAACCAGCCACTCGTACAGCTCTACTAGAAAGATAACAAAGAATCTCTCATACAAACAGTCATAAAAAATTTTCTCCTCCCATGTGCATGATTCAAACTTAGATCTAGTGTTAAACCTCTAAGCGTACTCTTCTTCCAGATATTTTATCCACTCCTCAACACTTGTTAGGGTTAACCGGTATGTCTTCATCACAAAACATCCTGAAAACATCTGAAAAATAGGTCCCAACAATGGAACCAATGATGCAGCCTAGAGTATATTGTGAATAACCTAGGCACATTGGCACATCACCAAACCTGAGTGAGCTCTCACGAAGCGCCTAAGGTACTAGGCCCCTCTTTATATTTTCTTGTGTAGGATGTTAGTGTGATGATGATAAAACATATTCAGATCCATAATTAAACATAAACATTCCACAGTGCATAATCCAAATCTAGATATTAGAGAATCATGAATTAAACAATAACTATAATAAGATTAACCATACAAGAACCATATCTAGTTATGTATAACACCATCATCTAGCTAATGTTATCCATTTTATTAAACACTACAAAGCACGAGAAGATTCTTACATTATAAAGTGTATCCATAAGTCATGTGTGTATCGGATCCAGAGCATAGCTCTACAATAACTCACCACATAGTATCACCTTAAACTACATAGATCAATATATAAATAGAGGCGGGGACTTTCCCTTCACCACTCATACACTTCTCAAAATAGGTCACATGCTGATAATAGCCATACACCTTTACAATAGCATGCACACATGCAAGTGTGCTAACAATAGATTTCTTATAGTTAAGCGGTAGGATAAATCATATTATTATACTAAACCATGCATAACGCTTATCATTTGCTCATTCCCAAAATACCATTTGTGTGTTGCAAAATTCTCCATTCCGATGTGTGCTCCGTGACGTTATCTTCCAAAATAGCCCTTATCCATAAAAATGGCTAAGTCCTCGAGTCAAACTTACGGCATGTGTTTCCTTCCCGTGCCTTCAAATGCACCTTTTTCTCACACGTGAATCATTTGTGTGTTCACTCCTTAGATAAACATTTTGTTTTCTCAAAAGGTGCTCTTCTCCTTCTTTTCTTTGTTTTTGAGTTACTTGTAACTTTAACCCTTGTTGGGTTGGCATGCATAAGGAGGAACTGTTAAGTTTGGTTTGTTTAAATCTTTGAGATAAATCTTAATGGTTTCGTATTCTAGTGGTCTTGGTTAACTTTGTTTTCCTTTCTTGAAGGGAAGTATTCTTCATTTAATGGACTCTCTTTTAAGAGTTGTTTCCAACTTTTGAGTTTGTGGAACTTAGAATTATGTGGGTGTATATCAGCATTCTTTTCTTATTACAGTTCATACTGTCTTGTAACCTTGAGTTATCATGTCGTCTTCGTGACCGTGACTCTATTGGGTCTCTTGTAAGACATTCCTTTGTGATGGTTGGAGTCTTTAGTAGTTCTGAAATTAGTTGTTTCATTCATTCTTATGATCCTTTCATTAAGATGAGTTCAACCTTTAAGATAAGACTGGGAATGATATAGGTTTGGACTAGTTCTAAACTTTTAGTTTTCCTGTCCCTTTTCTTGAATTGGGAATGAATGATTTGAGTTGTGTGTTATTCATAATGATATATTGTTCTTCTTTGTGGTTTGTGAAATAGTGAACATGCATTTTTTTATGTCATAGGATTGAATGGTGTTGTTATGACTACTACATTTGAGTTTGAATTTGGACACGAATGCAGGACTTTGAAAACTTGTACCGTGACTTACTGGGTCTTGTTTTTAATAGATTAAACCTTGCTTACCTTTATTGTTGGGACTTGTTCTTGATCAACATAATTCTTAGACTCGTGTTGAGTCCTGAGATAGGTAAGATTATTTAATGGAATGATATTCGAGTTAACTTTGAATAACAAAATAGTATACTTATTACAGAAAGGTAGTTGTGTATATCTTTGTACTTTTTCTTGAAAATTCAGAATAGGTTGAGTTGAAGAACTTAAGTTGGAACCTTGACTTGAGAAGATAAGATTAGGATTGGAAATATGAATTTCTTCCTTCTTTAATATTGTTGTTTAGATGACTAGCAGGTTGTAATGAGTTCATATTGGTGTAGGAGATAGAATTAATTAGTCCTTATTTAAATATTACTTATTATAGATTCTATGATCTTTATCTCTCCTTCTTTATTTGTTATATTTTGGAAAAAAATTCTGTTAATCTTAATTTTGCTTTTGGAACTTTTCCATTAATAGTAGGGTTCCTTTTATGAAACGGTTAGATAAAAGCACAATGTTTTAATGTTATAGCGCTTATCATGCTCTACCATATGAACTCGACTCGTGCTAACAATTTTGTAGATGGATTTCATAAAAGATGAAAGGAGAAAGACATATAGAAAGTTACAAATGTTTTACTAAATAAATTGTCTCTTTATTATGATGACTATGTAGCAACGTTTATTTCATATGTAATTCGTTGGAAAAAGATGTTGTATTTAAACTAGTTCATATTGATGCAATGAAATTTTGTAATACTTTGAAATATTTTTGTATTCTAGTGAGTGGATCACTCCCTTTTTGATAAATGAATGGCTTGATGATTATTGATTACTGCTTTACTTGTGATACTTTCATTGATATATTATTTCGTAATATCTTACATGAAGGGGGAGTTTGGATATTTATGTTATATGGGATTTCAAAACTTAATAGTTCTTATATATATAAGACTCTTGGATTAAGGATCTGAAATATTAGTTGATTTATTTACACGTAAAAGAGATACAACTAATAGTTGATACTCTTGAGTAGATCCTTAAATAGTAGAAAGGGAATATGATTGAATTATATATGTGTGTATGAATTCTTTTTTGTATTAAAACATATGTGATATGTTTTCATAATTAGGACATTATTCCTTGATAAAGGAAAAAGGATATTTTCCTTGAAATTAATCAAAGAGATTTATTTGAGATATTGTTAGGTGTTATGAATAGATTATAAGGATGGTTGATTGTGTTCTTCCTTAGGTAGATTTCTTTAATCAAAATATGGATGCTTAAAAGGGAACTAAAAGGGATTTATACTTCAGCATTATGAAGTCTAAAGAAATTTTTTTAAATAAGCTTGTTTTAAGCTAAAAATGAAGTAAAAGATTTAATGAACACACCTTCATAACATTGAGATCAATCATGTCATTATATGAGATAAACAGATTACATTTAAGATAAACATAACATGTATTCAAAGTGGTTAGGAAAGCATATTTTATCTACATACCTACCTCTCGTGTAATTTACACCTTGTAACATTTTTAGGTTAAATGATGCTTAGTTAAACCTTAAGCATTGTTCTCATTAATCTTTAAGACAAGGAATAATAAGGTTAATAGACTTATAATCTTAAGTATGTTAGTCTAGTTGAGGAAACTCAGTTGGATGTTGGAACATAGTAGCTGCATGACATAGTAACTTCATAATGACAGGGGTCATTACGAGGATACTATGATGCAGCCTGTTATGCCTCAACACCCCACTTAGTTCGATTAACTCGATTGACATAAGTGGAAGACTGGATCACGGTCCCACCCTAAACAGAGATAGAAACATGATCTAGTGTTGAGGTCAACTCATGTTGACTTAGGGTAACTAGACACACCCAATCGACATAATTCAATTGAGTATGTCTATGTATCCTTAGTCACCACGAGTAGTCTTCCACACTAGTGCATGTTGTTTCCCTTGTCTAGTGTGAAACCTTGAATCAAATTGAATTGATCAGAAGTCAGGAAAGACCATTCTAGATAATGAACAAGTGTGGTGAGGAACATATTCCTTCTAACGAGTATGTCATCTAGGAATGTAAACATGTTAAGCATGTTTACAAACTTTGGCCAAAGTATCACAAGTTGTTAGTTGCATTATCCTATGTCACCTAGTCTAAGATGTAGAATTTCAGATGAATGTCGGTAGAATGAGATATTCGGATAGGCTTCTTAGGCAGAAAACTTGGGAACCCTAAAAGGGTAAAGGAACCAAGTATACATAGTATACACATTATTATGTTAACATGAGAGATCGGTGTCTCACCAAGTCATTTACAGCTGTATATGGTTTTATGTTATGAGATGGATTTGAAATGGAATTTGTGTGTTCTAACTAATGTTAATTTAGAAGAGAGAACATTATGTAAGATATAAAAATTCCCTTGTTTCTAAAGTCTTAAAATGAGGATGTTACAGGAGCTCCACTACGGTCATGACCAAATTCAATTGGTTTGATGTTCTTCACTTCTACACTCATACTTTGCACTCATTCACTCTTCAATTATCTCTCCAATGCTTGAAAAATCAAACATGCAAGGTAAAAATGAAATCACATGAACCCCTTTTAAATATTTCTCTAATTTTCCCACATTAATTTCTCGTCACCTACCACCATACTCCAGCTTTAATTACATTTTTTCACTTTTTCTACACTTTTTGTTGCTTTCTTCCGCACCCTAGTCGTAACCTTCTCGGTGCACCTACTTTTATTGGCCACCATGCACCAAAGTACATAATCCTCTTTGCCTCATACTAAGTAATTTACCATGCTAATTCCTACCTCGCATTACATTATGTGAACCTTTCCTCACGTGTGGTATTTAATCTGATAAAATTCCCTTATGAGCACCATCACCTTAGCACCTATAACACATTTCTTTTACATGTACCAAGAATTTAGAATAAATTCATATTCCAGCCCATATATATATTTGCATGCCGAATTACACTTGAATCTTAGTACCAATAAGTTATTTTTCCTTGTACTGTTCCATCCCACACTAAAAGTATGTGTGGTCCTCTCGCACATGAACTCGAGATGGTAATCATCTTCTTGCATGTAAGTGTGCTTATTACACAAAACAAAGAACTAAAAATGAAAAATCATAGCAAATATTGAAAGGAAACACATAAATGGGAAAACTAAGCTAAATGCCAACACTTTGCCTTATTACAAAAACCAAGAAGTGTTATTTATAGTAGGGCTTCAACATACCTCATTCAAGTAATTAGGAAACATAGTGCCATCCAACGCCTGTAATAGGATGTAATGACATTTCATCTCTATGTCCAGGATTTCAAGGCATTGAATATGATCACATGCCTTAACATATTCTTTAGTATCCTTATACAAGGCCTCCCACTAAATTCCATCCATTAGAATCTTGTGAGTTATAGCATCACCTACGTAATGCCCTCTTGTTATCCCACCATGAAATTATTCCATAATAAACTCACCCTCATGTTATAGAACACAATGATGCAAAACTTCATCATGGACCAACTTATATAAGTTTCCACCAATCAATTGATATGGTGTCACATGTATTGTAAGTTGCTTCTTCTCTAAGTTATTCATTCCTTCAAGTACAAGTCTAGTGCACAAAAACACTGCAATATCCTCAAATTATGTGGGAACACAATTTAATCTAAACAATTGTGCATCCAACATAGTGTCTTCAATGCTTTTACATCCTCACAATAATTAATCCTTGATAAGTGGTCGGGCCTTGCATTACTCTTACCTAGTTTAAAAATAAAGTGAAGTCAAATTCTTCAAAGCAGTATCCATCGCATATGCACCCTTGTAAAACAAGCTTGTTGACTAAGTACTTGAGTGCCATATGATCGTATAGAAAGTAAATAGGGTCGCTAACAACAATTGTTTAAACTTATGTAGCATGCAGATCATAGATAAAGCTTTCCGTTCGGTGGTTATGTAATTCTCTCTCGAGGGTGTCAACTTCATGCTTGCAAAACAAATAGGATGGTCCAAAATTCCCTCTCTATTTGTGCAAACATTACACCAATTTCCATGCCACAATTGTAGACACTTAAAATTGGTTACTCAATTTAGTGTCCCTCTCATCCATTTACTTGCTTAGGTAACTGGGGCAAGTTTTACGTCACCAACTATCCCTTGGGATATTATCCAATTTGTGATTTAATCACTTACTCCAAATTTAGTTCATCCCATCACATCTTACCCATGAGTGATTAAATATTAAATATTTAATTACGCTTCTTCCCATGCATCTTAATCACTTATCCACCCCAAATTTATTCTATCTATGTATCACATCCATATTTGCTCTTCCCTAAGCGGGATATTTCCCGTAGTCGAATAAGTCTTATCTTTCTCGAAATCGATCATTTTTGGCCACCTCGGGAGTCTTTTCCGCGATCGGCGCCGACCCATATGGTCGGTGCTGATTTTCTAGGAGCGGCACCGATTATAAAAGCAAGCCCGAGCTCGGTTCTAGGGACCGAAAAAGAGACCACGAACAAGAAAAAAGCGCAGAGGCGATTTAAAAAGGAAGCACTTACGCACGAACGAGAGAGCGAGAAAGATACGGGTTGTGAGAAAAGAGATCTTTTTAGCATCAATTGTATCAAATTAGGGCAGATCTGTCCGAATCAATCCCTCGAGGAGCACCGTTACTACTTGTCCTGCTCACATCAAAGATCGCACACCACCATCTATCATCTCGGTGACTCTGTTCAGTGTCTCGCCAACTTCGGCACATCCGTGCAGACCACATTCACCTTCCAAGTCCCTGATTGATCGATCTACCTCCAGTCGACGCCGATTCTACCCAGTCGACGCCGATCCGTCTCAATCGACGCCGATCTTAGTCAGTCGACGCCGATCAATCTCAATCGACGCCGATTCTACCCAGTCGACGCCGATTTCCCTGCAGATAGATAAAAAGACACAGGTAACACAAATCCTGCATTATTTCATAGTTCCCTGTTTTCTGTACTTTCTGTCTGCTGTTTAGATTCTGTCTTATCACTGCAATCAGAAAATCTAGCTTTTTACTTACATCTTTTATCATGCATGCTTCTTTTCTTAATTGAAAACGTGGACTGACATCCGCCGAGGAAGCTTATCGCTTCCCGGACCCGCTTCTCGGGCAGTCCACCTAAATACCTTTTAACGTGGTCTTTTTCTGTCAAGCAATCGGTGTCTTGCAGGTTACTTGGATCCATTGTGCGAATTGCTCGTGTGCGCCCGTCTTATCTACATCGACTTCCTCATCCATCTACATCTTCATCAGGTATCGATTTTATTGGAGTTTTTCAGGGTTTTTGTGTTTAGTTTGGTGCATTAACTTGGACAGGTAACAAGCGCGAAATTCTTGATCTACATTCTGGCACGCCCGGTGGGACCCAACCAAAGTCCCTTATTGGTAAGTTCATCTCTTTTCTAGTTTTGAACATTGTTCCTTTTCTTCACTGATTTCTATCAGTCTTATTTGAGCATTTCATTGCATCATTTCAATCTTGCTTTTTTAGGTGAAATCGTTATCTTCGAAATTTTTCTAGTTCCTTAAAATAGAAATTTTTCGTTTCACCATTACCTGGATATATCTTTCTGGGTTTTCTTTGGTGTTTGCTTAACCTCTTCTTGCGGAGCACTTTGCTTGTTCGTGGGATTGTTCGAGGGGAAGAGCTCAACAACGCGCTTTTTGAAGTCCACACACCTTGGAGAGCTAAATCTACAGGTATTTCTCTTTTACGGTGTTTTCTCCTTTTTAGGATTTCTTTGTCGGTTGCCTATCACATCCAAACACTTCAATTTTTGGTGCTTAAAAATAACTTAATCGCATTTGGGAAAGAATCTGTTTGACTTTTCTTCATCGAAATCAAACACTTCAATTTTAAGTGCTTAAAAGAACTTTTTCTTTGTCATTCTTTGCATGTTTTTCATCTAGTTTTAATTAGGTGGAAAATTGATCAAAATCGGTAGTGACACTATTTGATTTTTATTTTTCACCCTTGCACACAAAGCCAAAATCACTAGGTATAAAGCATTTAAACAAAATTCCTTCCCTGGCCTCGCCTACTTGGAAGTGATATCCAAGAGGAAGAGCCTACGCGGTACTCAGGCCGCGCTATAAATTCACTGAGAAGATTTTGGTATATATTGGCAAAGCACCCACTCCCTTATCGCAGCGGTGTGTGAAGTGCGGGGGTAGGCCCCTATATCAAGCCACGTACCGGTCTTTTACTGAAGTGCCTTCGGGACTCCTCACCAAACATTACCCAAACCATCCTTAGTTTGGCTATCTGAGTAGTTCCTGTTCTAAAAAGCCTTCCTTAACATTTTCTTTTCTTAAAAGCATCAAAATTTAAAGGAGATAATCACTTGCGCTGCTTGAATTGTCTGTGCATTAGTTAGGTCAATCTTCTTTTCTGCGTGTTTATGACGGTTATCACTCGGTCACAATCTAGAAGAATGGCTCAACTGGTTCCTTCTTCCTCCGAGATCACCACTAGTGTGGAGGTTACAGCACCCCCCCAATCTTCCTCGGGACCGCTGTTAGTTGGTTCCCCATCCTGGTCATATAATCCTTTCTATCAAGCCAAAGCAATCCCATCACGTCCAGCTTCCCCTAGTCCTTCGGAAATATCATCTGGCTCGGAGTATGTTCCCCGCAGGATCCTGAATTCCAGGCATTCCTCGACCGCAATCCGATAGCCCTCATGGACTACCTAGTACACAAATCTATTCAAATATCTGATCAAGGACCACCAATCCAACAAGTGTACGATTATCCTCGTGGATCATCCCAAGCCTTTGTAGAGCAGTTTGCATCATCTCTCTTGCCTCGAGCCACGGAGAAGGGCGAGGCCCCTATGCCTCCCTTTTCTCTTCCACTGTTGTCGCCAAATCACTGCACCCCCCGAATATCCAGGATGTGAATAGGACGTTCGGTGTGATTGGGACACATGGGATCACCTCTCAAGCTGTGGGACTTGGGCTCGAGGTGAACCTCCGGAGAAGGCCGGCTTCCTCTTCCTAAACTAAGTCTTCGACTTACTCCTAGTGTAACAAAAATGATTATCTAGTCCTAGGCTAACATTTTCATGGGGTTTTAGGGAAAGAGATTTACAGAAATGAAACTATACTAGGGATGGTGATGCACCGAATGAAGGGTGTCTTCAGATTCAGGAAGGGTTAATTTGAAGAGGGTGTGTGCACCACAGGTCAACTTCACCTACTGCAACTTAGAGAGGGTACAAGATACCACAGGCTAAGAGACACGCGTTCCTTTTGTTAAACTTTATCAGACCGAGAAATATACCAGTTTCCCAGTGAAGAAGGATGAACTCAAGAAGGGTGAACAGACACCACAACTCAACTGCATGCAATACTTCACCACTCGATAAACACAGAACTCCAAGAACCTGCAATAGAAACTTAAACTTGCACAGTGTACCTACAAGTATGAGAAAGGCACAAAGAAGCATAGAAGGATGAAAGGACCGAGATTAGTCACAAAACACACACTTTTATTGCTTCAATAACATGCACAATGCATCATACATTCAGAAGAGGCAATATTTGCCATTACAGTCTTGAAGAGGAGGCTTGAAAGTTCTCTCAACACACAAGAACAACTTGTAGAAGAGAGAGGATTCTTGAAAAGTATACACTCGCCTGAGATATCTAATCTGTCAACTTATGTCCGAACTGCAGGCTATTTGGAACCCTTTGAAATGAGCTTCCAACTTACATTTATAGAAGAATATGTGAGAAAGAAGAGGAAATGGTCATAATTACATTCCTAAATTGAAGGCCCATGATGTATTTATTGCAGTTAGTTGAACTACCTGAGAAGGTTCCATCATGGGTCATTAATTGCCTGATGACCAAGTCTTCTCAATTAATTAAAAGAATATTTAAATAAAATATTTAAATAATAATAATAAATATTATTATTAAAATATTTAAATAAAAATATTAATTTAATTAACATAATGTTGGGACCCCCCGTTGACCCGTTTGACTTGAAGAGGAGGGGGGTCCATGTGGATAGAATCTGCACATAGCCAAATTTGATGAGCTTCGAATCCTCTAACTCGGTATTGCACTCGATTTTTGACCCCGCACCAACTCTTTCCTCGTCTTGGCAATCGGGCCCTTTTGCATTGAGTCCTCCGAATGGTGGACTATCAAACTTGATTCTTATCATTTCGCTCTGTTAACTCGAAACCATTTATGCATTCCTCGTTCAAACTTCATGAAACATCACCACGAGCTCCCAACTGATTCGACCTGGCTTTGTTTTGCATATCAACCCGAGCACCCGGTCTCAACTCGGACTCTCACATGTCTATGTACCGAGCTCATATTTACCATCCTGCACATCTGATTTCCTTACTCCCTGAACAACAATGGGTCTATGCTCATTGGTTATAAACTCAAGCACTAGCTCATGCATTGAGCTCTTCTTTGATTCGGTCGATCTCTTGAGCTATTCTATGCTTTGTATCTGCGGGAAATATCAAGATTTGTTCGATCATGTTCACATTTTCACGCCTCTAAGAATGGTTTTACCACAATGCTCACGGTTCTTCCTTATCATATAACACTTGTAGTAAGAATGTTTAGCTTTGCCATAATAAGCACAATTTGTACCTTCCAAACGATGAGAAAATGCCATTATTAATAAAGACCTAATGCTGCCATGATGATGACACAGTCTCATGCCCATAACATGTCTGATAGACACCCTAAGACTGATTTTTTGGCCAAAGAGCCCCTTGGTATTTTGGCAGTGCACCCGGAAATCTCAGCTCCAATCGACAATTATGCTACTATTGGAACCTATGGCATAGGTAGCCGTGAGCTATACAATATACTCATTTTTTCGAAACTAAAAAGATCTTTTATGTTACAATTTGCAACACGTGAAATAAGCTCTTCAAAAAATACATTGAACAACTGGGGCAGCCAAGAGGACCTTAAAAAAATGTACAGTAACAACCATATGAATTCTTCCTTAGTCGCGGATCAAAGCTAATAGAAATAAAGCTAGATAAAACTAGCTTGAAACTGCAGTATATCGTCCATTGTTTAAAAACAAGCTTCTCGAATGGCAAAAGAATACTTTTATTGTCGATTGGACGTATCTAATGGAAGGGTATAAATATTGCTGCTCACGCACACAGAGTTTCTCAAAGAGACCATTTACGAGTGACAGAGATGTGAGTCGTGACATACAAAACGGCCGACTGTGTATTTTTGAGTTGACCTTCGCATTCGTTTCGTTTCAGGAGAAGGAATCTTTGAGCAATATGAATCGTTTCATTCGCACCGCTTTCAAAACTTCATCTCTGGTTCGGGCAAACTTTACGAAGCCTTGAATGGCGTGACTCAATCTATCATACACGGCGGTGAATGTTTGTTTCGCAATGCCACCTGGAGGCGCTGAAAACGGCTTCTGTGTTTGCAACATGCATGTTGCTGTGATCTCCATGCACTCGCCGCTCCACTCGGCATTTGACTCGTTCCTCTGGCGACCCGCACAAAGACTCGGACTGTTTAAACGCCCGCGGAAATCTCATGACGGATTGCCATTGTAATATTTCCGCTTGGCAATTGATCCGATTTCTCCCCTACGTGGAGGTTTGATCATGGTTTGCCAAACCAATATTTCCACGCTTGGCAGTTTGACCGGATTTCTCCCCTTTTTTGGCAGTTTGATCCAATTTCTCCCCTACGCGGAGTGAACAAGCATGGCTCTCCATCCCGAAATTTCCACTTGGCGGTGCTGCTCCTTATTTCCCACGTCCGGAATCGGCCAAATTACTTCACGGGCCCCGGCCTTAGCTTTGCCACGCAACCTTGGCAAGATAGTAAAATATTTCCCATTTGCGGGATTACCTACTCACTGCCATGATCGTGCTCCTGATTTTTCCTCCTACGAGTTTTGATTCATCGATTTGAGGATAACATTAACTCTCACCGCAAACATTTAAGCCTGTAGCTTGTAAGGTGTGATAATTTCAATGAGAATCATTTATGCCTCGCCAACTTAGTGACTTGTTGAAGATGCTCATATAATTGCAAAGCAAATTGTGCCTCATGAATATTACGATATGAAACAGTTATACCTCTATGAGATCCGCTTCCATGAACTACATCGTAAACGAGTAAGATCTCGATAGAGAATTTTTGTAATAAATTTCCTCGGGTTTCTGGTAACACTCTCAACAATGTCACTTAATCGATTTTCATAAAAATATCTTGAAGGAAAATCCGAATTTGAGGATGCATTCGATCGATTAGATAAATACATAGTTGGATGACCCGCTTGTTGGAAGCGCTCAAAAGGCTTCGCTATACTGCAACATGTCAACTGCCTGTGCACCAAATGCTTGGCCGAGGAAGGTCTGAACACCATTATAATTCACAGCTCTTTTTAAGATGTCGGTTTGACTCAATTTTACATTGGTATTCGATGGTGCTTATACTTTCTTCCTAGGTTGATAGAAGTCCTTCCATTATGTAATTACAAACCCGAGATTCAATGATGTTGAACCTCCCATATCTGCATAATTTCATATCATCTCGGTCAAACAAGATAATTCTCCCAAGTGGTTGGTCGAGCACTGTCTCAATGGATTAAACCTGGCATCATGTTGACTTTGACTCTCCCTGACTTGGCCTTCAGAGCTTTTTGCATCGATCTCCACCGAGATCCTTGTACAGTTCCTTTCATTCGTCAATTTTCAACGAGCTATATTTTGCATTAACAAGACCATCGTCGAGCTCTTACAACTGAGAGTCTCCACTGAGATGATTTCTGAGATGACTATCAATTTGACACCGGGTTCTTTATCAACTCGACCCTGAACTCTTCACTGAGTCGAGATCAACTGGGTGCCTTTCGATGCTAGGTGATCTCTTCATATGCAATTTAGGAATTATTTTTTAATTATTGCATCTCGATAATAACCGAAGGTGGGTTCCTGGGACTATTATTTTATTTTGAACGTGATAGGACCCCGTTGTCCAATCTTGCCAGGTGTGCAAAATTGGATAACACCACCTACCATATCGACTAGTTCTCTAATAGTCTTACCTATTCCTAACACCGCAGTTACCTCGAGTATTCCACAACCTACTTCTGAGAAGTCTTCTGCCCTGGCTATAATGAATGCGTCTGCACACCCGCATATTGCTGTTAATTCATCTATGCCCTCCATCGTGTCCCAAGGTCAATACCTCTTCATGAGCCAACCCCCTCCGAATAGTCAGTTGGCTCCTACTTCTCGTCCTCTAGGGGGTCTTTCTTCCAATATTCCAGCAACTGTGACCTTCGCCCATCCTCTAACATCGGCACCCTTAATACCTAATCCGGCAGTAGAAGGCCCCTTTCAGGTCTTGTTCCCCAACATGTCCAATCCAACCAACACCCATGTTCCTCAATCTGTCCCGATCCAATCAACAAACATAGGAGTCCACCAATCACAGGCTCCATCCGTCACTCAACCTTTATTTTCTCAACCACTTATTATCTCACAGCCTGCCTATACGCAAGCTGCCTCATAGCAAATACCCCACCCGGTGTCACCCAGAACACCTGGTTATTCCTCTTATCATCCTATCCAACAACAGATGAATCCCCCATTGACACCTCAACAACATCCACCACTTGCTTCTTATGTAGGACATACCAATGTACCTCCTCCTCAATCGGACGTGGTTCAAATTCTCTTCAAGAAAATCACAGACTTGGAAGCCTCCACAAAAGGGGCTCGTCCTTCATACTCCTTTGAAGAAGTGTGTAATGAACCCATTCACCCTTCAGTGGCTTTTAAGCCTTATCCTCCCCAATGGGAACTTCCTAAATTTTCAAAATTTCATAGTCGGGAAGACCCTCAACAACATGTGCGAGCATTCAAACATGCTTGCTACCTCATAGTCCAGGATCAGGAGCTTATGCTCCGTACCTTTCCTATGTCTCTAGCAGGACCTGCTTTAGACTGGTACAATAACATTCCTCAACATTCCCTATTTTCTTTCTCTCAATTGGCTCAAATGTTTGTTGAAAACTTTTCAATAAATATCGCGCATAAGATCTCGATTACAGATCTTTATAACATTCACCAATTCGATGATGAGTCTATTGCAGACTTTGTCGCTCGTTGGAGAGGGATAATCAACCAATTGTCTTTCTCCCTTCCTCAATCCCAACAGATCGAGTTGTTTACTCGATCTTGTGCTAATCACATTTCTTCTACTTTAAGGATCCAAACTTTTCATACCTTTGAAGAAGCCTTCACGATGGCACGCAAACTTGAATCTCGCGCCATTGAGCAAGGGAAGCTAAAACTTCGCTCTAAATCTAAACCAGATTTTTCTCGGTTTACCAAACCAAATTCTTCCCCTTCTAAAGACAAAAATCAAGGATCCACCAACGCTATCGTACTAAAAGCATCACGAGCCGACAATACTTCTAATCAAACACCACGAAGAGACCCCTCATCTTCTCAAAAAGGGACTTCATCATCTCGATCCTTCGCTCCATTGGGGGAATCATATGCCTCTATCTTAGAAAAAATGTTGGAAGTTCGCATGATCGAACTTCCCCCCATTAGGGATGTTGATGAAAGCCGAGAGCGTCCATTCTGGTATAGGGAAAATGATTTCTGTCCTTATCATAGAACCAAGGGTCATGACATCGAACGATGTCAGACTTTCAAAAATCTTGTCCAAAAATTCATTGATAAAGGCGAGCTCATTCTGGATAACCCAAATGCTCCCCCAAATCAGGCACTCGATGTTTTTAAACAACCTTTTCCCAATCATGCCCCGAACCATAATGCTTCAGAGTCTCAAAAACCAAACACTCATACCATCAACTTCATCTCTACCGAAGAATCTTCTTCTGAAACCCAGCCATCTGCAAACGCATCAATCGAATCAGAACCTCCTTCCACTTCATCAATCACTGGAGTTCCACCATCTTCAGATAGCCCATCTTTGAATATTCCTACATTACTAAGCACGGAATCTTCTTTTTCCGCTCCTTTGTCTGACCTACCATCCATACCCGAGACAGTGTCATCCTCATCTGTCTCATCTTCAGACATTCTTTCAATACTCGAGGCGATTACGTCCCTTCGAGTTTCCACTACTGAGCACATCCACTTCTGTTGCTCCCATTCCCGCTGCAACTATGTCCTTGGTAAATGTACCTATAATTGTGCCGACTTCGACGGAAGCGTCTTCGATTTTGACCCTTCCTATCTCTTTTCCTACAGTGGTTTCACCCATGATTACTGCATCAGAAGTAGTCCCTTCGCAAGGAACTGCTTCTTCATCACCCCCTTCTTCCATCACCAATGTTACTTCGCCTATTAAGGAAAAATCAAAAGAAGTAGCACCAACACCTATACACTTGGTTCCGGAACCTAAACCGAGACAACCAAAATCTAACATTACACCATCAATACCTCCCCACCTGCTTCCTCCGAAAAGGTTACAATCACCTTATGCCGTTGAAGTTGTCACCATCCCTGAAAAAGGAAAGCCCATATTTCGGACCATCAAGACTCTTGGTGCTCTTCCACAAAAATCTCTCTCTACGCCTCATAAACGATTGGATTTTCCCGCTGAGAAGGTGTTTTCTTCTACACACTTATCAAAGCCATCGTCTTCTTCTACAACACATTCTTCACCAATACCTCGGAAAATAGACTTACCTACTAAAAAGACGTCACCTCTTCTATCAGGATCATCATCTTCATTACCAAAAACCAAGGCACCCTATCTTCCTCCAATTTCACCTACTTTGGGAGCTTCTTCCTCTTCTAAACCGACATTATCTAAATCATCAGTACATTCGACCAAGCAACCCCCTTTGTCTCCAAAGACCGCAAAATTTGTCACATCTCCATCATCTTCAAAATCTATTTTAGGGGCTCCTCCTCCACCAAAGTCAATCATGTCTCACTTACTCCCATCTCAAGTGCCCAAGACTGCTCCTCCAAATGTCCAAACAAATAAGAGGATTCCTAAAAAGACTGTTAAACCTAAC
The DNA here is from genome assembly GCA_018340775.1 of Taxus wallichiana var. yunnanensis. Classification (NCBI taxonomy): domain Eukaryota; kingdom Viridiplantae; phylum Streptophyta; class Pinopsida; order Cupressales; family Taxaceae; genus Taxus; species Taxus wallichiana. The sequence continues at coordinate 281,528,300 of CM031240.1, forward strand.
ATGCAAGTTCTTTTACCTCGGCAGTCGGTTAATGTAAAAGAACCACCTTCATCATCTCTATCCTCCTCTTCGTCTACCGGATTCTATACCGAAATCCTTCATCAACTTATCCAATCTTCATCCATAACCCTTCCTCCGATTAAACCTTATAACCCTAAAGGAGTTAAACCTACCTGGTTTAACTCTGATCTGATTTGTGCTTACCACCGTACCCCGGGTCATGATACTGAGGGATGTAAAGCACTTCAAGCTGTTGTCAAGAACCTTCTGGAAGATAGTGACCTTTTGCTGGAGGAGGAGGAACGAGTACCTCCTGTCATCTTAGCCCCATCTGAGCCTCAACCATCCATTCGGACCTCTGGTGATTCCGCTCCACTTGATCTTCCTCCTTCTCAAATTGACACAATCCATATCGCCACCAGAACCCAACACTATGATAACCCATCTTCATCCTCAGCATCTCGACCACGGGTTGTCATTTCTGCAGCCCCTGAAGGCGTGTCTCCTTCCTCATCAGCCCCACGACCTAAGGTCTCTATTCGTGCTGCACCTCGGGCTCAAGTTCCCGTGTCTATTGAGGAGAGTGTTATGAAACAACTCACCTGGGCTCGGTCAAAATGTCTCTTTTTGACCTCATCCAATCCTCTCCACAACATCGCCAGGCTCTAATCGATAATCTGCGTCGCATCGCAGTGAATTCAGATGAGCCCCAACCCTATGAGTTGGTTGTTGGATTGAATAGACTATCAACCACCATTTCTTTTGAAGATTCAGAAATTCCTTCTCTTTCTTCAGAGGATTTGGAGGCTCCCCTCTTCATCACAGTCCAAATCAATAACACTACCTTAAAACGTGTTATGATCGATAGTGGAGCTGCACTCAACGTCATCTCCTCGCACACATTCGAACAACTTAAGTTACCAAAGAATGTGGTGTCACCCCCGCCCTTTGCCCTTCGATCATTTAACGATCAGCTAGCAGTTACTTTAGGAACTGTGGTCTTACCCATTCGAGTAGGTAAGAAGCTGCTTCACGAACTTTTCTACATTGTCGAAGGAAAATTTCACTATAATATGATCCTCGGACGCTCCTGGATTCGCGCAATGCATTGTGTCCCATCCACCCTCCATCGATGCTTAAAATATCAATATGAGGGCAAAATATATACCCATCCAGGAGATCCTTTTCCTTCCGCACAGTGCGACATGACCACAAGATCTGCCCCTTTAAAAGAAAATGCATGTTCTCCTGACGGGGCCTCATCTTCTTCCATACCTGCAACTAAACTACCGGATTTACAAAATCTAGAAGAGACATTGCAGCGTTTCTCACTAGGAGAGCTTCCTCTCTTTTCTTTCGATGCCCATCTCAAACCTAATGAGTATGGTAGACCAGACAAACAACCTGAATATCAACCAGGTCTCGGTCGCATCGTCACCATTGGTCTGCCCAATCAACAGACTAATTTCATCTACGGTGGTCTTGATACGCCTCACTATCACCCAGATTCTCCTCCTAAGACCAAACCTTACTTAACAGGGTTTGATTATCTACAGAATCCCACGTTTGCAAAAACTTATCTATATCGATGCGCGTGGAAAGGTTTTGGCCTGGGAAAATATGAACAAGGTATACATGACCTCAAGTCCATTCCTACTCTCATGCCACATCAGAAATTTGGTTTAGGGTTTAAACCCCTTTCAAAAGCCACCGTCACTATTCTTGATGAGCCTCTTCCTACGGAAGAACCATCTTCCCCCACTAAATCAGAAGCATCACTTGATGTGGACGATGACATTTCCATCCCACCTAACTTTTTTTTTTTTGATCAATACCATTTCCTTAGGGCCGTTAGTCTATGAGACTAACAATCGGTCCGCTTCTATACCATTAATCTTCCCTGAAATAGTTGGAGACGATTCTCCCACTATCAACACTATCCACTGTGCGGATGATGATTCTGTCCTCACCTATCTGGGGGCAGAGGATTCATATCTCCCCAAAACTATTCCTTCTGACACGTCTACCCTTCTCAACGAGGCCACTATCGACCTTAATATAGGGACTTCTAAAGACCCTCGTATCATTAAGGTCGGCCAATCCCTTAATCCACAGGAATTAGGGGATTTTACCGCTTTTCTTTCCAAACATCGTCAAGCCTTTGCTTGGTCATATGAGGATATGCGGGGACTCGATCCCGATATTGTGGTCCGAATATCGTTACCCTTCCCAATATCAAACCGAGTTAAGCAAAATTGCGTAAAATGCACCTAGAGTAGCCCTTCTTGTCAAAGAAGAGTTACAGCGCTTGCTCTCGGCTAACTTCATCCAACCCATCGATTATCCACAATGGGTCTCCAATATAGTACCAGTAACTAAGGCTACTGGGAAAATTCGAATTTGTACCGACTTCCGGGATCTTAATCTTGCCTGTCCAAAAGATGATTTTCCTCTACCTAATATCGACCAACTCGTAGATTTAACTGCGGGTCATGAGATGCTTTCTCTTATGGATGGTTTCTCTGGGTATAATCAAATCCTCATCGCACCAGAAGACCAACATAAGACTTCCTTCATAACCCCTTGGGGGACCTTTTGCTATCGTGTCATGCCTTTTGGTCTTAAGAACGCAGGAGCAACCTATCAACGAGCAATGACCTACATCTTCCATGATCTCTTGCACAAGACTGTGGAAGATTATGTTGACGACCTCCTCGGCAAGTCCAAACGTCGTCAGGATCATCTTTTCATCCTTGCACCTCTCTTTGAGAGGCTTATCCGCTTTTGTCTTCGTCTAAATCCATCTAAGTGCGTATTTGGCGTTCTCACTGGTAAACTTTTAGGTTTTGTCATTTCCATCAAGGGTATTGAAGTCGACCCCGCAAAAATAAAAGCCATCCTTGAGATGCCTCCCCCGTCTAACTTGAAGCAACTCCGCAGTCTCCAAGGGCGTCTTCAGTCAGTGCGTCGTTTTATCTCCCAATTGTCGGACCGTTGTCAACCTTTTCACCATCTCCTCCGTAAGAATGTTCATTTTGAATGGGATGAGCATTGCCAAAAGGCCTTTGATGATCTCAAAGCTTATCTTCTTTCTCCACCCGTGCTTACACCTCCACGCGAGGGGGAGCCTTTCTATCTTTATATCTCTGTGACTGACCATGCTCTGGGAGCCATGATCTCGCATCGGGACACTTGTGGTAAAGAACAAGCTGTCTATTACATCAGTCGCACCCTCCATGAGTATGAGACACGTTACTCCGAAGCTGAAAAACTATGTTGCGCTCTCTTCTTCGCAACTTCTAAGCTTCGTCATTATCTCCTTAATCACAAAACTTATATTGTCACAAGTGTCAATCCACTTAAGACAATTCATGCAAAGCCTTATCACAATGATCGTATCACTCGTTGGCTCATGCTTATGACAGAATTTGACCTCGAGTTTATCCCGCAAAAGTCTATCAAGGGTCAGGTTATTGCAGATCAATTAGCCGATGCTCCTCTTCCGGACACTCAAGACCCCCCTGCTCAATTCCCCGATGAAAATATCCAACAAATTGATTTTGGTCTATCTCCATTTAAAGTAAAGCTCTTCTTTGATGGATCCAAATGCCAACAAGGGGGAGGTGCGGGTTTCGTGATGATTCCGCCTTGGGGTACGCCTATCCCAGTTGCACACAAATTAAACTTTGAGTGCACCAATAATGTGGCTGAGTATGAAGCTCTTGTCTTAGGTCTTCAAAATGCCATTAATCTCGGCGCTCGTCATATTGACATCTTCGGTGATTCTGAACTCATCGTTAATCAGGTCACGGGTGTCTATCAATGCAAGAATGATATCCTTCAAAAATATCGTGATATCGTTCTCGCTCAACTCCAATCTTTTGATAAGTTCACCATCCAAGCCATTCCTCACACTGCAAATCGATTCGCGGATACCATGGCCTCATTAGCCTCACTTATCCCACCTTTCACCGAAGACTCACGTCTTTATGTGGCTGTACAACGATTAGACCAACCATCTCATCTTCAACAACTAACTTCGATCAATGCTGTCACAACCAATACTCAGGATGAGTGGTATCAACAGATTGTTGATTATCTATCTCATTCGATCCTTCCTCCAGATCTGACTTCCAATGGTAGAAGGTCTTTTGTCCAACGTGCCCAATCGCTATACTATCCTGGCGGGATTCTTTACAAACGCGGCTTTGATGGTATTTTGCTTCGATGCCTCAAAACCCATGAATCATCTAAAGCCATCCAGGAGGTCCATGACGGTATCTGTGGTGGACATTTTAGTGGCTTAGCTGTAGCCAAGCGCATTTTACGTTTGGGGTATTATTGGCCTTCTCTTAATCAAGATTGTTGTGAATACACTAAGAAGTGCGTCAAGTGTCAGCAACATTCCAATCTCACACACATCCCTAGTCAAGCTTTGGAACCTGCGGCGGATTTGTGGCCTTTTTTGATGGGGTCTTGATCTTATTGGTCTCATCAATCCCGTTCTTCACAAAGCGTCATCATTCATCATTATCTTTGCCCGAGTACTTTACTAAGTGGGTAGAAGCTATCCCTCTTTCTTCAACAAAGGCTAAACCCATAGTTGATTTCGTCTATCAACACATCATTTGTCGCTTTGGCGTTCCACACAAGCTAATCACAGATAATGGTAAGTCTTTCAAGAACGCTGATTTGCAGAATCTCTGCAACGCTTTCAATATCAAACTCAGTTTTTCTTCTCCATACTATCCTCAAGCTAATGGTCAAGCGAAGCTTCAATAAAACTTTGCGCAATATCCTCAAAGGTAACTAGTCGATTTGGTAGGGATTGGCATTTACATATCCCTTTTGCTCTCTGGGCTTATCGGACTAGCATTCGTACTCCTACTGGTGCTACTCCCTTCTCTCTCGTCTATGGGTCTGAGGCTGTCCTTCCTTTGGAAGTCCAAATCCCATCTCTCCGTGTTTCTCTCAGAGAATTTGTCTCCGATGAGGATTATCATCAAAATCGTCTAGCACAACTTGAATTATTAGATGAGCGGCATCTCAACGCTCTTGAACATCATCAAGTCTATCTTGAGCGTGTCAAACGTGCTTACAACAAGCACTTGCTGACACCGTGACTTCAAAATTGGTGACCTTTTTCTTAAGGAAAATCAAAATGTCACTACACTCGAAAAGAAGTCAACGTGGTAAGTTTGCTCCCATTTGGATGGGCCCCTACATTATCACTCATAAATATGGGTGCAGGGCTTATCGTTTATCCTCCATGGATGGTGTACAAGCGGAACCTCTTAATGCCTTGCATCTACGGCCCTTCTATTGTTAAAATCTATCTTACACAAATCTAGTCGCAACTCGGATCTTCCATCCGTCCTAATAACTTCAGTCATCTACTTTCATGGTGATTTGAAATTGTGTGGTTCTCCGCCTATTGCCTCGTTTACCTTAAATATGAGTATCGCGGCTCTACTCATTACACGTTTCTTTTGGATATGTTCCTCCTCATGGTAGGAATACCTTAATCACCACTTCATCTGTCCCAAGTACTTATCTTAATTGGATCTACTCGGGGTATGAGTACATGTTCTTCTATGCTCTCTTCCCCTCCATCTGATCTATCTAGGTCTAAACTCAGCTTCTTCCAAAGAGTTTCAAAAAAAAAAAAAAAAAAAAGAAGATGCTATCCAAAAGATAGACTGATCCCTTGAAGGACAGCTATCCATACATTATCAAGTGAATCAAAAAGAAAATAGACCATACCCTCGAAGGATGGCTATCATTAAAATTCAAAATACAGACCGCTCCCTTGAAGGACGGCTATTTCTCAAAGAAAAATTCAAGGCTTCTTGTAATTAATCAGCCTTCCAGTCAGTTTATACACTCTTTAGCATCACTGAAAGACTTCCCGCATCGATCAGTCTTTCCATATCAAGCAAACTTCCCGCATTGATCAGTTTGCTTTTCTGTCAAAGTCATGAAGCTGAGATTTAAGACCTTTTGTCGATCATATGGAGAATCCTATTTTCCTATCATGGACATGTATCCTGTCCCTTGTAAATTCCGACAAGATACTTACTTTTCTTTCCATTTCTATCCTAGATCTGGTTTGCGACTAGTTAGTGTCAGGTTTATTTTAATCTTATATAGGGCCTTGTATGCTTGGTCTTTCGGTTTCTTATCTGGATTTTATCTATGGTCGGTTGGAAGTCCGACTCATCATTTCCCTTCTTTTCCGAGTGTCTTCTCTTCTAAGTCACGGTTGTTTCCACTTACATCTTTGGCTCTTGCAAGGAGTATTCCCCATTTCTTTGTCTTGCATCCTGTTAAATTGACATTTCATATGTTAATTCAATCAAAATTTATCTTCTATCAAAATTCCTCTTATCTATCAAAACATCTATCTTTATTCATTTCTCATTAAAATTACATCTATCTATACATCAAACACATCTATCTATTTATCCATCAAAATATTTAAAATATGTACATCTAAGGTACATTATATCTAATCTATATATCAATCACATCCATCAATCTATCCACCAAAATGTACATCCAAGGTACATTATATCTATCCATATCTAATCCAAACATCAAACACATGTACATCCAAGTTACATCACATCCGTCTATCAAAGTTATATCCACATATCAATCTATCTAATCACATCTATTTCTATCATCTATCAGTCTATACCTATCCAATCACATCTATTTTATCCTCTATCAGTCTATATCTATATCCATCTATCCATGTATATCCAAAATTAAAAGCATGAGTACAATTATATGACAAATAATGAATCTATATCTATATATACATGTGTGTCTGTACAAAAATGGATGGCTTCTAATCAAGCCATCTATACAATGCCTTCCAATCGAGGCTACATCACTATACAGATACAAAATCTATCAAATCTCTATATAGTAAAATCTGAAGCATGGAGGACACTATCCCCTCCACCCTCCTCTGCACCTGGCTGTCTCTCCTGGCCGCCGCCTATCGAGCTCGATGCACCTGCTGCTGGAGGTCTCGGCCCACCTCGATCTCTCCCAGTACTCCCTCCACCTGAGGCTCCACTCGCGTAGCCGTCGCTGCTCTCCTCCTCGCCCCGTATCGAGGCACATCTGGGGCATGCTGCGCTAGGGCATCCTCGTAGTATCTCACCTCAGCGAGGAGAGACTGGTATGTGCTCAGGCTCACAGTACCCGGTGCTCGTAACGATCTTTGCGCCGATGCTGCTTGGGGCTCTGCCTGCCATGCTCTTGGTGGTGACCCTCCTGGGTCGTACCTGTGTGCGAGGAATCGATGAGGCACCTGTCTCCCCATATTTGGCCCTGAGGGCCTCCCTGTGTCGAAAGTAGCGGTCCCTCTGTTTGGATCGGCGTATCTCGCTCCTGGCGAGCGGTGTCTCTCTCCACAATCAGGGCATCCCTCTCCTCCGTCAAAGCCCTGATCTCCTCCAGAGCTACCTGATGTGTCTGTGTGAGGGTGGCATGCTCTCCCTCTAATCTGTCCAGCGTAGCAGCTATATCCTCCTCATCAGCATCTATAGAGGGCGGGAGATGTCGTGGAAGCTCGTGTCGTATGCAATCTTTGCGTAGCCCTCATCCACCCCGCGTCATCATCACTTTGCCTGCAGCGTGGAGGGTGGGGCCTCTCTCAATGGGTGCTCAGGGATCAAAATCGGCAAATCCGTCTCTCTGCTTATCCCTATATGGCGTGTGTAGGTGGCGAAAATCTTGCATGCTGTACTAGGCCAAATTGTCTCTCAAGATATCCACATAAACGGGACTCACTCCCACATATCCGGCCTACGGCCCCCGACCACCCGGCTCGCGTCTCGGTCTTACCAAGTGCGCATCCTGACCGGCCCATGTCGGGAATGCCCGATATGGTCTCCAGATGACCTGATCTGGTGTAAGCGTCCTGAAACGCTCAGAGTACCACCCGGCTGGTCTACCTGTATCTCCTGCGGCCATGTCAGCCCGCCATCTCCGAAATCCATAGTCAACACCTCCCACTGCTGCTGGCATCCAAGGAAGCCCGGATGGCCTGATCACCGCTATGTGCTCATATGCCCAGCAATGGAGCACAAAACTGACGTCAATCCCTGTCCTCCGGCCAGTGGTGTACATCCATAGCTCATGGTAAATCTGAGCTATCAGGGCATCGGCGAAGGCAAAAACCTGTCTGTACTGCAAGATGTCGCACACACAGTCTAATAGTAACAATGGGAATCTCCCACCTCCGAGTCAGCGGGGCAAAGTAGGAGATAGCCATCGAATCAAGGCTATCCGCCCGCTCGAGGGCTATCTGCTGTCTTTGTGAGGCTATCCTCACTTGCCTGAATACTATCTCCGAGTCATCTGCTCTATCTCGTATAATCGCACTGGGGCCTCTCTTTGTTGCTCCCGGGGTGTGATCTCGATCGGGACCCCGGTAATCGGTGTCGAGGATCTGAATACATCCTCATGGGTGATCGTCATCTCACCCGTCCTGAACCAAAATGTGCACGTGTGGCTGTCCCACCGTCGCACTAGTGCCCGCATGAGCTCTACATCTCGTGGCACTCGTCTATAATATCGGAAGCCCCCGAGCCCGGCTAGCTCTAAATGCTGCCAGTCTACATCTGTCACATCAGAGAGAATCGTCTCCAATAGCTCAGGAATGGCATCCCTCATATGAAGAGCCTCTCGTGCCTGCATCCACGACATCAAAAGCATAATTAGTCTCTTATTTTCATAACTCGCATCCTCCAAAACAATAACATCAAAAATAAAAAAGCAATGTTGAACATCTATCGGCGTCATTCATTTCGGTGGTAAAAGCCGATTAATACCAATCGACGCCGATCAAAAACCAATCGACGCCGACCAAAAACAATCGACGCCGATTAAACCAATCGGCGCCGACTGCCTGGCCGGACGTAAACCAGACCCTGGCCTCCCATGCACAAAAAATCAAAAAAAAAAAAAAAACAAAAAAATAATAAGAAAAGTGGGTTCAAGAATGACCACTTACCCCAGGTCGTGTCCTCCTGCGCTTCTGTCCGCTCCCAGAGGCTTCCATAGTGTTCAAAATCAAATTCTGACTTTCTCTGAATCAATCGTCACGTTGCAAATAAATCGTTTACGTTTTCCGTTCGCATATTTATATGTGCCTGGATTGGTCGGCGCCGATTTTTTGGGTCGACGCCGTTTGTTTTAGTCGTCGCCGATTGTTTTGGTCGCCGCCGATTTTTCATGTCTATTTGCCATAGTGTTGATGCTTGGCTTACTTATCTATCTGATCATTGTTGTGTGCTGAATCTTGCCTTTTGGCACATATTTTCGATATCACCATCTATTTCGGGTTTGTTCCCTTTGCGTGGAGCACTCGCTTTGTTTGGCAGCTTAGAGTTAAACGGGTCTGTAGGAACTAACGTCGTCTGCTTTGTAGACTGTCTAGTTGTCCCTACCAATGTGTCTCTCTTTAGATGCTGACTATTTTGCAGTTCTCCTTACACTCATGGGTCTGTAGGCACTAACGTCGTCTCATGAGGAGACCGGCTAGTTTTCCCTACCAATGTGAGTTCCTTAGGTTCTTTGCCTTTTTGCCTTTTTTTTTTTTTTATGCGTCATCAATGATCAGATCTACCAGGACATCCAATTTGGGGCATCCTGCATTTTTCATCTACCTCTTTCAAACTCGGGATCATCTGTTCTATCATCCATCCCATCCCTAGTTTGAGGGGGATCACATCACCACAAGTTCTTCTCTTCTTCCATTTCCTTGTTTTTGTCTCATAACCTTGCTTATCGCAAGTTACTTGACAAAAAGGGGCAAAATGTAGACACTTAAAATTGGTTACTCAATTTAGTGTCCCTCTCATCCATTTACTTGCTTAGGTAACCTGGGGCAAGTTTTACGTCACCAACTATCCCCTTGGGATATTATCCAATTTGTGATTTAATCACTTACTCCAAATTTAGTTCATCCCATCACATCTTACCCATGAGTGATTAAATATTAAATATTTAATTACGCTTCTTCCCATGCATCTTAATCACTTATCCACCCCAAATTTATTCTATCTATGTATCACATCCATATTTGCTCTTCCCTAAGCGGGATATTTCCCGTAGTCGGAATAAGTCTTATCTTTCTCGAAATCGATCATTTTTGGCCACCTCGGGAGTCTTTTCCGCGATCGGCGCCGACCCATATGGTCGGCGCCGATTTTCTAGGAGCGGCGCCGATTATAAAAGCAAGCCCAGAGCTCAGTTCTAGGGACCGAAAAAGAGACCACGAACGAGCGAAAAAGCGAACAGACGAAAAAAGGAAGCACTTACGCACGAACAGAGAGCGAGAAAGATACAGGTTGTGAGAAAAAGAGATCTTTTTAGCATCAATTGTATCAAATTAGGGCAGATCCTGTCCGAATCAATCCCTGAGAGGAGCACCGTTACTCTGTCCCTGTCACATCAGCATCGCACACCACCATCTATCATCTGGTGACTCTGTTCAGTGTCTCGCCAAACATCGGCACATCGGTGAGACCACATTCACCTTCCGAGTCACGATTGATCGATCTAGCTCCGATGACGCCGATTCTACCCGGTCGACGCGATCCATCTCAATCGACGCCGATCTTAGTCAGTCGACGCCGATCAATCTCAATCGACGCCGATTCTACCCGATCGACACCAATTTCCTATGAGATAGATAAAAAGACACGGGTAACACAAATCTGCATTATTTCATAGTTCCTATTTTTCGTACTTTGTATCTGCTGTTTAGATTCTGTCTTATCACTGCAATCAGAAAATCTAGCTTTTTACTTACATCTTTTATCATGCATGCTTCTTTTCTTAATTGAAAACGTGGACTGACATCCGCCGAGGAAGCTTATCGCTTCCCGGACCCGCTTCTCGGGCAGTCCACCTAAATACCTTTTAACGTGGTCTTTTTCTGTCAAGAAATCGGTGTCTTGCAGGTTACTTGGATCCATTGTGCGAATTACTCGTGTGCACCCGTCTTATCTACATCGACTTCCTCATCCATCTACATCTTCATCAGGTATCGATTTTATTGGAGTTTTTCAGGGTTTTTGTGTTTAGTTTGGTGCATTAACTTGGACAGGTAATAAGCGTGAAATTTTTGATCTACAACAATCATCCACATAAATGTGAAAACATTTATCCCATGAAGTTAAACACAATATAGGCACATTAGTAAGTCTTTCCTTCAATGTCTCAAATTCTTATTGTTGTACATCACCCCAATAAAATTTCCCTTTAGCTTTCAACAGTTCTTCTAGGGGCATGACAATCTTTGCATATCCTTTGATTAACTTCCTATAATAGCTTGTATGTCCTAGAAATCCAAACACCTCACTCTGATTGGTAGGTTCTTATAAGCCCAAGATTACAAATATCTTGGTTGGGTCTACCAAAAATCCTTCCTTGCAAATGATATGCCCAAGTAACGTGCCATAGGGTGTTACAAAGATGCACTTTTAATGTTTAGAGATATTCTCGAGTTGTTTGCACCTCTCAAACTTGAGCCTTAGGTTATCACAATAATCCTTGACCAAGCTATATATTGTCCAATCATCCAAATACACCTGCAATAATTTATGAATAAATATTGAAATTCTTTCACAACGATGCATGACAAAAGCTGTTGGTGCATTTTTCAGTCCAAAGGGCATGACTGTATATGCAAAACTTACCCATTAAGTGGTGAATTTTGTCTTCTCCTGGCCTTTTTTCATGATGTGTACTGAATGATAACCTGAAAACCCATCTGTAAAGGAATATATCTCACACCCAACAACTCCTTCAAGGATTTCTTCTATGAAAGATGTGGGAAATGGATCTATGACACATGAAGCATTCAAATATTTGTATTCCATATAGATAATTATCCTCACATCCTTCTTAATTATTATGACCATATGGATGACGCATTTAGGTTCTTCAATAGGCACAATAATTCCATACTTGAGCATCTTATCAATTTCTTCCTTCGCCTTCATGTGTAGGTTGCGATTCATCATATAATTCCTCTTCCTAATCAGGCGTGCACCTTCCTTCATCTTGATCTTCATCTCTCCTAAAGAAGGATACACACCTTTTAATTCATGATAACCTCTTGGAAATAATTCCTAGAAGTCGTGTAAAATATCGTAATATTTTCTACTTCCTACTTTGACCAAGGTAATCACCAATAATGGCCTTTTTGGGATCATCCTCGATCTTAATGTTGACCATATTTATCATCATAGGAGCATGGTCCATTCATGCCTTATCATCTATATAATCCATTAACTCGTGTGCACCTTCAGTGTGGCTAACATCCAAGTTTTCAACTTCCTTGTCATCAATCATTTAAATCGGATTACCCCTTTTTTCTTTCCAAGCATGGCAAATATGTTCTTCTTCTATTTCCTCAAGATCAAGATGTGCCTAAAAATCAAGTTCTTCAAATAGTTCTAACATGATCTCTTCATCCTTTGCGCGATCACCCAAAGTGATGCACTTCATTATATGCAATGCTTCATGGATTGGAGGCTTAGTAGAAAAGTAATCAAAAGTTTAGATCATACCTACAGTCATCTCTTGCCAATTTACAGTCTCCCTTTTTAACTCGGCATGGACATACCAGGAGCACACACATCCATGTAGTGTGGAGTAGAACTTATGTATCCATAATGATGGCAGTAAGGCCCCCTTCCCCTGTGCCCATGATCTCTCACACTCATGTACATGGTGTGAATCCAAATCCTTACCATGAAATTCAAAAATGCACGTAGGTACATTGTTTTGATTGAACCTAGTGGAGAAGGTGATTCTCACTACTTGCCACTCTAAGAGGTTATATCTATGTGTTTCCCACCAGTGCATTTTTTCTCGCACAAGTTATATATGAGCATATTCCTTCTATCTCCTTCATTTGGCCACCGAGTCTCCATAGCGCACAAGAATGTATCGGGCTTCCCTTCGTCAATATATCTTGGTATCTAAAGCCGGGCCTAAGCACCTCACCATGTGCGGCCTAATCATCCTTGTGAATTTACCTTTAAATTTACGCTGACCATTTCATACGTGTAATGCACCCAGATTATCACAAGTAAAAATCATAGTGTCACTTATAGACTACACGTCCTCCCACTGAAGAACACATTATTTTGATGGTTCTAAATTTTATGGATTGTACATAAATTGGATTGATAGCCTCCTCACTCAAAGTCTCAATATAAGGCTTTGACTTCTTTTCAAATGGAGGTATAATCATGTGCTCCTCCCTATTCTCAAAAGTGATGTACCTCTTGTTAAAGCATAAGTCAACATTACTTTCATAGCACTAGGGCCACCCAAGTAATATTGGAATGTTTTCTACTTTTGCAAGCTCCAACACTTCAAAGTCTCCAGTAAACTTAGCTCCCTAAATGATAATAGATGCATCTTTTAATACCCCAGTAGGTATTTCCTTAGTCTTATTTACCATATAAAACACATTTGAAAATGGCTTCAATGTGGGCCTTCCCATTTGATTCCAAGCCTTTAAAGTGATTACATTTACTTCAGTCATGCATCTATCAATATATTACTTCTTGGATAACCATCAATTATTGCATATAGCTGATCTCCTTATCAAATTCATGGTCCTGAGGTGGTAGATTTTCATGAATTATTTGTCTCTCACACTCAACCCCAGTGCATGGTACCTTCTCTTAAAGCCATTCCCCTAGTAATGGGATGATATTTTCTTCATGCATCATTTTACATACCTCCTTAAGATCATCCACATACTTCTATAGAAGCTCAAAGCATTCTTTTCCTACCCTCTTGCATGCACATGTTCCTTTAAGCATTGTATTTCACCCTACGGAGTCTATAATGACTCACATAATCTTCTAGTAGACTTCCTTATGATGGGCCGTGGCCAAATACTTAGCATGTATCAGTTCCTCCTTCCTTATAAATGTTTTGGCCTTTAAAGGCTCGCGTATGCATGCTACCTCAAAGCACGTGTTGTAACTATCATGGGTTGTAACTCTGGATTATTCTTCTTAGGTATTCATTGATTAGCATTCACGCATTACACCTTGATCATCCCAATGCCCTTGTCTTTCTTATTATTTTTACTCATGTGTTCATATAAATATGGGAAATCCTCCAACTTGTGTGGCTTCCCACACCATGAACATGCTACATTTTGAGGGCAATCCCACTGGTAATGATCAAGTGATCCACAAGTATAATAAGTTCCTCTAGCAAACCTACCTCTACCACCACTACAACCTCAGCCATTATATTCTCCTCAAAAGCCTCCATTCCTATTTTTTCCATGGTTTTTCCTTCATGATTATGGCCTTCTTGTTCCTTATATCCACTTTCCACACCATTCGGCACACTCATGTCTCAATGGCTTCATGAATGTGATCAATCAACCTACATTTAGCAGTGTCATGATTATGGGACTTACAAATCTTACAATACATGGAAACCTTCTTCTCGGATTATGCGCTGCAAAAGAGGGAAATCCTAGATATCATGATTTAAGTGAAAATCTTCACAATCTAATAGTAATGTGTGCACTAACTTGCGTGGGAAATTGTCTTTAGTATGTCCCTCCACTTCACAATTTTTACACTAAATTCCATTGTGCATCTCATGTGTTGAGTTAGAAGAAATATTCTCCAACTATTTCGCCATAGATGCAATATGTGCCTCCAAAATGTTGTCAACACTTGCAATAGCCTCAGCACATAAAGTTTCTTCCAAAGCCTTGCACATATCCATATATATATTATGAGAGAGGGCTCTTCAGATTGGAGTAAGTAATCTTCGAATAAACTATTGTGCATTCGACTAGGATGAATTTCATAAGAAAACTTAGACAACAGGGTCTTAAAATGTGCATCATACTCCCTTACGCTTTCAGCTAAGCCATGTTTGATATCCTTGAGTGTGTTGATGATATGATGCTACAATTTTGGAATATGAAACTCTAATAGAAACACATAACACAAAGCATCGTAATCCAAGACCACTATGTGTGCGCCTTTGTAGCATAACAACAAATCGACTAGCCCTTATACCGAAGTTGTAATTCCCTTAGCATGTCATAGTAGTTCAAACTTATGCACATGCTCTAATGCATCTACAATCCCTATATACTTTGTAGTAATTAAAGTGGCATATCGTAATAAACCTAAGGTGTCAACCTGCAATGGTTATTGAGGTTAATGTGGGTTCTTTGGGGATGTAGACCTTATCTACTATATCTAGAACTAGAACCTCCATCAATATTTCCTCCTAATCCATTTGATCCTCCCGAGCCCCTGTTGAGGGTTGTGGTCTAGTTGAAATACTCTTTTACGTCTCGGTTGTGGTACTAGACTAGACACCAACGGTCTAAGTATTTGTAGTTGCAACGCTTTGTAGTACTTCCAACGTTTTCACACCAATGTTCTATTATGATGATGTGTCTAGGAACAATCATACCATAATACTTCCAAAGAATAGTGTTGACTATGAAGCCATGGGTGCACTACTAACTCTAACTCCTGAATTCAACACAAAGTGATATGTACTCATCTCCGCTTTTTCACCTACACTAGTATGCTTCTCAATGACTACCTGGAATTAGAATACCATGTGTAAGGGATAGATGGATAGGTGGGATCAGATGCACGCCTACGGTCCTCATTCTCTCTTCTAACATGCTCTCATCCGAATCTTAAGGGGATTCTCTATTACACTTTTCTAAAGTTGGCAGAGCTTGATGATATGGCTCATTATCTTCCATGAGAGTTTCAAAACCTTGGCACGTGCCACTTAAACCAAACCTTGCACGCATTTACGTGCCCTACTTGTGCACCTCACTAATCTATGTGCTCTTCGATAATTAGTCAAATTTTTCAACCCAAAAAGAAAATTCATTTCACCCAACACTCCCATCATTTCCAAGTGCATCCCCTATAGTTACACCTTCTAAGAGGTATTACAAATAGTTGATAAATATTGCTTATGTGTAGAGATTAATCTCACATCATTCACATCATGTTTCACGCATCTCGTTGGCATAACTCACAAAATTTGCATGTATGTTACTCCTTCGTCATCAATCTCATATGTGATCACCTTATTTTATACAAGGCGGGTGGCCCATTGCATGGGTCACTCTTATAATTAAATTTTAAATATCCATCGATGTGGTATGGGATCCACCACCTTATGATTTAAACATAAGTTATAAGCCAAGACCTTTAGTATTTGGCATGTTTGTATTAAGTCAATTTTCTTTTTAATATTATAACCCCAACACTCCCCCTTAATGTTAAGTAGGGAAACATGTAAAATTGTCTTTTATACAAAAGGACTTACAATCCATAAATCATCACATGAATATTTAGGCTAGCATGCAAATATATAAATCTTGTTCCAAATAACACATGCCAAGTCACCTTTTTATACAAAAGGAATTATAATCCATAAATCATCTAAGTGATTTAGGCTAACATACAATAAAAAAATATTCTCGCAACTTTTATAACATTTTGGTACACTACTTACGCATTTTACAAGTTTTGCAACTCCACAGTACACCACTACAATATCTCGCAAATTTAAACAAGTCATGAACCGATGCAAGTATTATGGTTTTAGAAAATTTATTGACAATGCTTTAGTGTTTTGCATACTTCAAGAAATTGTGGCACAAATCAAGTATTATGTGGATTTTAAAAAATTGCAAGACACAAGAAGAACAAGAATTTTCAAGATAAAGTGATTACATATGAAGTCTTACATAAGATTATGGAGTCTTTTATAAAACAAAAATCTCTCATATCTAATGCTTCATTGGGTATTACAAGTAAACTCACATAAAGTGATAATTTACTTAAACAAAATGGAAATAATATAGGGAGTTTAAACTTAGACTGTTAAGAGGTGGCATTGCAAAAACATGCTCATTCCTCCTTATTTCCCCCTCAAGGGAAAATCTAAAAGGCCATATCTCATCTAATTCAGAGGTGAAGATCAATGTCATTCACATGATCATTTGAGTCAAGCAACATATGTTCATCTGATTTAGAGGTGAAGATCAACGTCATTCACATGATCATTTGAGTCAAATAACATATGCTCATTTGATTCATAGGTGAATATCAAGGTCATTCACATGATCATTTGAGTCAAATAACATATGCTCATCGATTCAGATGTGAATATCAACTTCATTCACATGATCATTTGAGTCAAATTATGAAATGCCCAACATAGCACAAAATTTGCAGAGCCAGAAAGCACACAATGGCTTTATAAAATGTCTCTAACTGATCTTGAGAGAAAAACATTTAGATCTATGTCACCATGCAGAAAATTCTCCTAAATGAAGTGCATATGAATCTTAATATGTTTGTTTCTTTGATGTTGAAATGGACTTTTTACAAGATCAATACAAATTTGGATGTCATATAGAAGAAGAGTACTTCTTTTGACACCCAGATTGAGTTCATCTAATAGTATTTTCAGCCACATAGCTTCATTTTTTGCTTCCATATAAATTCTATACTCTTTTTGGGTGTAAGAGATGGATATTGTTGGCTAATTCTTGCTACTCCAAATGATTACACCTCTAGCCAACTTGTAAACATATCTAAAAGTAGATTTTTTTCCACGATATCTCCAACATGGTTCGAATCACAATAACAAAATAAATATGCATTATCACAAGAATAATAATACAAACCATAATAGATTATAGCTTTGATATACCTTAGAATAATTTTTCTATTTTTGGTGGTCTTTATAAGCATCCTACATGAGTCTAGAAACAATTCCACCCGCATAAGATATATCAAGCCTAGAGATGGT
Organism: Taxus wallichiana var. yunnanensis; assembly: GCA_018340775.1. NCBI lineage: Eukaryota > Viridiplantae > Streptophyta > Pinopsida > Cupressales > Taxaceae > Taxus > Taxus wallichiana. The sequence continues at coordinate 281,546,180 of CM031240.1, forward strand.
TAAATAAATCAAACTTCCAAAATATATATATATATATATATATATATATAAAGTAGGATTAAATTTATCACAAGAAGGTTTTGGATCTAATTTAACTCCAACTTCCATAGGAATAGAAATAGGCTTATAATCAATAATGTTAAATATTTTAAGAAGGTTAGAAGCATACTATGCTTGAGATGCAACAATAGATTTTTTATTTTGACAAATAACCATGCCTAAGAAATGATTTAATATTCCTAAATAATTCATTTCAAAATGTTGTTTTAGCTTCTCTTTGATTCTAATAATTAGATTCTTATCACTACTAGTAATCAAGAGATCATCAACATATAAGACAATAATAATATGATTGTTTTCAAATTTTACAAAAAAATCATTGTCAACAAAATAATTTTTGAAACCAATATCTTGAAATAAACTATTTATCTTAGCATACCAAGCTCTAGGATCTTGTTTAAGACCATATAAATATTTTTAAGTGACATACATACAATTCCTTACCAGGTTCTTCAAACCCTCTAATTTGATGCATGTAAATTTCTTCTTTCAAATCACTATTTAAAAAGGTATTTTCCACATCCATTTGTTGTATCTCCCATCCATGTTGAGTAGTAGGAGCTAGAAGAATTCTAACAGTGCTAATTTTGGAAATAGGAGAAAAGGTTTTAACATAATCTAAACCAAGTTTCGAGTAAACCTCTAAAGAACTAATCTTTCCTTGAATTTTTCAATATTACCAGACAAGTTATACTTAATTTTAAATAGTCATCTAGATCCTGTAATGTTTCTTTTATGAGGAAGATGGACTAACTCCCAAGTTTTAGTTTTTATTAGAGCATTGTATTCAAATTTCATAGCATTAATCCATCTTTCATCTAGGTTGGATTCTTCAAAAAAATTAGGTTCAATGTCATATAAAGGTGAAAAAGTATGATAAGAATATTGATTGTAGGTCATATTTCTCATATTATTAAACTAAGAATTAGAAATCATATTTTGAGCCCATTTAGGAATTTTAGATTGAGATAAAGACTATGAGGAATCACCCTTAATATCTACATCCATCATATCATAAGAAGGATGATTAGCCTCTTGGAAATTAGTTTCCATATTTTCTAAGGAAGGATTATCAAATTGAATAGATTCATACTCAAGAAATGCAGAGGAGGGAAAAGAGGAAGATTTACAAAATGGTTTCTCTCAAATAAGAAAATTCCTATTATCTATAATAACATGTTTAATCTGGATCATGCAATCTTAATCCTTTTGTGTAACCGTCATATCCAAAAAAAATGCAAGAGTAAGAGGTAGGATCAAGTTTCTATTTTTGACTTTAGGAATGAGAAGGGAAGCAGGACTATCAAATATATTTAAATGAGAAATATTAGGTTTTTGTTCATTTCAGACTTCATGAGGTGTAGGTTGATGAAAATATTTAGTAGGAACTCTATTTAGGATATGCACAACAGTGCTCATGGCTTCATCCCAAAGAAACTTTGGAGATTTAGACACATAGAGCATTGTCTTAGCCATTTCTATGATTTTCATAATCGTCCTTTCATCTTGTTGGTGAAATAATTTTTTGTGTTGCAAATTATGTGTTTCTACCAATGCTCACATGGATACGCCCCTCCTTGTGTATGGGGATGCTCCCATTATTGAATGAAAACTATCCTAATTCTATATAATTTTTTTGGGGTGGCCAAATAGGTCGGGGATCACACAGAAACACTTCATTGAACCTGTGGCAAAGTTCTTGACAGGTACAAGGGAGGATTTTACAAAGCGATAAGGAATAAACAAGAGAAATTATGAAAGGGAAGGTTATTTTTTATGAGTTGACACAAGAAAATTTCACACACAATAACCAGAGTATTTCAACATTCAATTAGAGGAAAGAAACAATGTAATAATTTAGCAAGACTAAAAAATTAGAGACACACAATTATTTAGATTAATTAATCAAGGACACCAAGTTCCTTCTTGGTCATTCAAGCTTACTATGCTTATAAAGTGAAAAAAAAAGAGAATAGAGGAAAACATGGGAAAGGTAAATGGAAGAAATATAGATTTTATTTCTTATGTGTTGGTGATACAAATCTCGACAATCATACAACAATCCACAATTTCTACATAAAAATAAACTTTTGAGATCCTTTAAAATGGAGTAGCCATTTCAATTTATAGCATTGTAGATTGTCTTCTCATCTACCCCCACATGAATATTCATGCTCTCATTCCACTTGTGACTTTACATCTTCCTAGGAAGTGAAGAAAATAAGTTCCCTTTTATAAATCAAAGGTAATTTTACATTTTAACTTTATAAAGTCACTTAAGTGAATGAGAAAAATTACCATGATTAAATGCAATAAAAATTAGAAAGGGGAGAGAAGGAAGAGGGAGAAAGAGAGGAGAAGGGAGTAATTGACTGATATGATGGAGTAATTGGTGATATGATGAAGAAGCTCCTTCTGATGAAGAACTTGTTGATTCATGGCCCTTGATGAAGAGTTTCTAGAATGGTATCTTTTACTTTGAAATATATTTTGAATTGAGGTACCACAAGTGTTGACTTGTATTCTTTTAGAATGCAAATGTAACTCAACACTTTGATCCATGCCTTTGGAACATCACCGATCTTATTGTATTGACTAAAACATATTCTTTGATCTTTACAATTTATGAAATGGATTCTTTGATGTTGACCAAGGAATCTAAGGTATCTTCATTGAAGGAGAGAGAGTATCCTGATTCTTTCTTGACCAACTCCTAGAAGGAAACAATGAGTTATTTTGATGATGAATTATCAATGAGTGGAGGGAACCCAAGTATTTGAACATAGTTACAAACTTCATTCAAAACCTCAAAAGCCTCATGTTCTCTACAGTTAAGTTCAGAGATGGCATATATTATCATATCGTATCTTTCATCTATGATGTGAACCCAAAATAGATAAAATTTCTCAATATTTGATGTAAACACATTCTTACTCACAAGGGTGTCAGAGTTGAAGGATCTCATCTCGGACACAAGTGGGAATACCTCATCCCAATGGATCTTCTCTTTTACCATAGTCTCCTTTATTTATTCACTTCTTATAGGATGGAAATAATGTACTTGACTAGAGAGTAGACCTCTGGAAACATTGTCTTACTTTTCTCGATGATCTTCTCAATCCACCTCTCATTGGCCTTCCCCTGCATCATATAACCTTATGCTTTCTTGATCACCTTAAGGTCAAATCTAGTGATTGGAGGAATGTCTTCCAAGGGGAGTGAAGGTGTTGAATCAAGCTGTAAGAGAGGTTGAATGTGAAAACGTGAGTTTTTACATATTCCTCCAATTATTCAATTGTTCACTTGTACTCTTCGTTATGAGAAAGGAGATGAGAAGAGGATTTCTTGAAAAGATGAGAATCACCCTCATGTAAATCTTGACCCAATGATATGTAGATCAACTCATAGTCTAATGGATTCATATCCTCGATAGGATTTACATTCTTAGGCCTAGAAACTTCTACATATTGGTTACTTTAGGTGCCACTGAATAAGCAGGGAGTTGTAGGGGCCTTCTTACTTCACTTGTATTTCAAGGTTTTTGTGATATCTCCAAGGTCAGACATAGCATCTTTTTGTGTTGTCCTTGGCTCACTTTTGATCATTTCTTGAATCCATAGGAATGAATCTTTAGGAGTTGACATGACGTTTCTTTCCAGAGAACTTTCAGAACTTGATGCAAAATCACTTCTTGTTCATTATGGGAAAGCTCCATCATTGAAGATGACATACATGGATGCTTATGAATAGAAGGATGCTATAACATGTCACTCTTTCTTGACTCGAGAAGTTCGTGGGATCTACAATGAGCTTTGTCTTCTTATGAACTCTCCTGGAATATGGAATCACTTTGTGCTCTTTGTTCATTATCTTCCCTTTTGAAAACTCGTGCTTAATATCTCTTACTTGCAATTCTTCACCTTTACAAGACTAATCATACTATCTAATGTTTGATTGAGTGTTTAAGAACATTGTTATGCCAATGTCATCAAATGAAGCTTGGATGGTTTCTCATTCTCACGTACAAGGTTCCCAAGTGAAGATCACTTATCTAACTTTCTCAACACAAGAGTATCTCTGGAATGAAATAAGATTTAGGGATTCTTGAATACCTCATATAGGAAATGGTGATATCTTGATCCTTCACGTAGAATGTCTTGAATGCTCACATGCTTTAACCGATTCAATCAACTCACTTAGCTCACTAATCTCACTCCAAGCGACTCCTCAAAAAGATGATGGTGGATCCAACTTGACTGATGAGTTATTATGACCATCTTATCTTGAATTTAAATTGTTCTCTTGACTCTTTTATAATCTTTTCCAACTATATAATGTCGTTTTCTTTTACTGTTGCACCTCAAGATGTTATGTCTTGATCCGAACGTAATTGTGACCATAATTATGCTTCGGGATCTCAATGGTGGATGAATGTATTTTTTTGAGCTATGAGGAAACCTAAAAACATGCGAGGATGGAAAAAATCAGTGATATGAGTGAAAATGGAGCCAACTGCATCTTTTTGCATCAAAACTCGAGACTTTTTATTATTAGCGGTGGGACCAGGACCTTTTATTTTTGGGATATTTTTCTTGTTGCTAAAATTGGGCCTTTTGAATCCCATGAATTACTCAATTCAAATCCATTGATGGTGTTTTATTATTTTTAGAAATTTTCTATTTTATTATGTTTCTTTTTACTTTTTTGGGAAAATTATTTTTTCTCAAATTGCATGTTTTGTCAAGTTTGTCATTTTTACTCTTTCTGGATGTGATGAGCATAGATACCTTGCTATTTTTGGATAGTTGATATTTTTAGTAAGTAGTATTGTTATATATTTGATATTTTTATAATGTGCACTTACCTTGCTCTGTTTACAATGAAAACATCATCATCAAATTCGACTCTACGGTGTGATCTCGTACTCCAATTTTTGTTGTGTTCCGCCCACTAGAATTGTTACAAATAAAAAATGAAAATTCCTAGGGCATAAGTTTTAGGTATAATTATATGATGGAATCCATTAATGGTTTCTCAAATTTTTGATCATAGGATGTCTAGAAGAATAAAACTCGGTGAAAATCTTTGTCGAATCAGTTTTCTAGACTTGCAAATTATGGATAAATTGTTGTTTTTTTATGTGCATGGCTTCCTAAAATGATTTAAACAGCATGGAATACGTTTTTAAAGGTTTTGGAGGTTTATGAAACCAAAAATTGTATCAATGGTAGAATTGGAGGAATAAATGGTGTTGGAAGTAATTATTTAGAGTTTTATAACAACATGGCAATTAGTTGTTTTCCACAAATGAAGTAAAGAATGCATTATTTCAAAACTGTGGTTTTGGAAGCATGGGTGATGGGATAAATATTGTGTCCCATATTCCCCCTTGGGAATGGGGACAAAGGGGAAATAAAAATTTCCCTCACCGGATGAGGACAAGAGGCGCATTGAGGTTGCATGAGGAGGAGATGGAGAAAACTTGTTTCAAGCACATGACAACCGCAACTTGAGATATAAAGAACTAGAATAAGGGGAAATTTTTGTTTATCTTTAGGAATAGGGAAAATAGGTGTAATAAAATGAGACTCAACCTGATCATGCCAAGTGTCAACATCATATGTGATCTGTGAGGAAGGGTTTAGCATGTTTAGCACTCGAGGGTTAAAAATTGGTCATGTGGGGGACCAGAGAAGAGAGATGATGATGGGGAAAAAATTCCCCATATATCCCCTTTGGAAAGGGATAAGAGGGAAAAAAATTCTTCCATGCACCAGAAATGACATGTGTCCACCAAAAATATGACTAAGCTCATCGAGAAACACGATTCTGAGAGAGACAATTTGACGTAGCATTTCCGGAGCTCCAGGTGGTCTTTTCTCATGAAAATGTATATTATTTTTACTCTAAATACCATTTCAAGAATAATTAGACGGTTATAAAACTTAAATTATTCCTTAAACTCCATGAAATGTCTCCTTTTTCTTTGGGACTGCAGTTTGTGTCTATACGGATTGAGCTTCCCTGAGAAGCCATCGGAGTCGTGTGAAATATTTTATGATTCCATCATGTAGATAATTATTAAATATTTTTAATTCCTATTTTATTTACTCCTAACTCCTTACGGAGCTCCCGGAATCATTCGATGAAGTCCAATTTCCAAATTTAGCTATACACGCCTTGTACCTTAAAACCGATGCTACCCAAATTATCCCTAAACCTCCAAATATTCCCTAAATCTTCCAAAATAAGTTCCATTACTTCCAAAACTATAAAATTCCACCTCCATATTATTTTTAACTCTCAAATCCATCCCAAAGGATGCACACCAATCCTGAAAAGGATAAAATTAGCCTTTCTAGGCCTACTGGAGAACTAGCCTTTTGAAACACTTCATAGTATGATTTAATTTAATTTAATTTAATTTAAAAATTAATGTTTGGAAGTAACCAAAAAGGTTAAAGTGACTACAAGAGGAGAAAAGAGAGCAAGACAATGCATGAAGGGAAAAAACAAATACAAAACAAAATATGAGAAGCAACAGAAAGACAAGGGAAGCAACAGTCATGTGCCAAGCTTAGGAGGTTCTACGCCGGTAGATCGTGGATCTTGTTGTGTGAATTCATGGAACCCAAGGCTACCGTGATGATGTTTGAGGAGGCCATATCTATGTTGGGTCATCTCCCTGATAAATAAAGCAACACACCTCTAGTCTTCATAATGAATAAGGGCATGTAATGAGCCTTGAGTTTCTTGAAAGAGACAATAGTACCTACCACGGATCTCATAGTACATAGGACAACGAAATATAAAGTGCTCCTCTGATTCAGGTTCATTGTTGCAAAGTGTGCAAGTGCATTGGTCCCTAGGAATGTAGTGCTCTGTCTCCATGTGAAGTTGATGAGAGAAAACTCGTAGTTGACCCAAGGGGAATCTCAAACCCAGTGGGAACTTGATGTATTTGGGGGAATGACACGTCCATCTTCAATTTGGAGATAATGCTCCAAATAGTGGTGCATTTTTGTTGGCAATGGTTCTAATGGTTCAATCCACGTTGATCTAATGTAAGCTTTGTAGATCTCCTCTCTAATTCCTCTATGAATTTCCCTTCTAGGCATGTGGGGAGAATTAATAGAGAATGTGAGAGGAGGAAGGTGATTAATATCCAATCCAATGCTTTGGAGGAAGGTTGTATAATGTGCATACCAAGTGGTTTGGATCCCCAATTCACATAGCCTCATGGATGATTGGAGAGCCTTGAAGGGATATCTATTCTGCCCAATTGGTGTATCTGCCATACATCTTAGTCTATGGAGTAGCATCACAAGATGAAATATAGTTGAGATTCGGAGAGGGTGCGTGCCAAACTCAGCCAAGATGATTGCATGTGGAACTGAGCATTTTTCCCGGAGGGTCCTGGATAGCATGGAGACGAGTACTCTATCAACACGAGCCCAACTACTGTGCCGAAGATCAGGGCCCCAAATCTCACAACCATACAACATTGTTGGTGTCACTAGAGTTTGGAAAATACGCAATTTTGCGTTGGCATCTTGAAATTGAAGCTGGAAACATTGTCTCTCAAGTGTATTGAGGGCTGCATAACCTTTACATAATCTCTCTTCTACTGCATGAAGCATGTTCAAAGGAGGGCTCAGAAAGTCACTCCAAGATAGGTGTAAGAGGAGACTACTTCCACCAAGTTTCCTTTGTACATGAGGTTAGTTGCATGGGAAATCCTCTTGGTTGTATTAAATACCATGACCTTAGTTTTCTTTAAGTTCACTTGTAAGCCATGAGTATCACAAAAAGAACTTAAGATGTCAAGGTGTTGTTGAAGGCCTACAACAATATGTGACATGAGAATGATATCATCCACAAATAATAAAATAGAAATGATGATATCATATAGAGAACAACCATCATCTCTAAGACTGGAATTTGCAATGATATGCTCTAGTTCGTCAATGTAGAGACCAAATAGAGTAGGAGAAAGTGGGAAGCCTTGTTTAACACCAATGGTGCTATTGATATCACCTGTATAACCAGTAGGAGTTCAGACTTGGCCAACCACCTTTTCATAGAGTGTCATCACAAGAAGAACCAAATGCTCTGGAATTTGGAGGTCACGAAGCCGTTGGATTAGAAGGTGTCTAGGTACAGTATCAAATGCCTTTTGAAAGTCAACAAAACAGCAATAAACCTTACGCTTGTTGGCCCTTGCTTCTTCAATTATGGCTCTAAGAGTTAAGACATGGTCTATTGTTCGGTGATCCCGTCTGAACCCTGCTTGTCCTTTCACACGAGTTTCTTGGATTCAACAAATATGGAAATCAAATCATCTAGCACTGTAGCAAATAACTTGCTCAAAGTATGCCCAATCATGATGGTTCTATAATTATTTGGCTCTTGTTGATTCCCTGATTTAAATATGGGGCAGATGATGTGAGACGTCCATGCTGGTGGGAATCCATAAGAAGCCACTAGATTAAAGAGATCAGCAATGTGCATTGCTAAGAGTTTTGGACTATGGTGAAGAAATTCAGCTCTCAAGTTCTCTATATCTACTGATTTCCTTGCCTGAAGTTTGAAGATAGCCCATAACACCATACGGTTTGTGAAGAGAATTTTACCCTACCACCTATTCTCTACTGAAATTGGAACTTGATTGGGGATGTTGTAGAGAGAGGATGCATAGTTGAACCATGTATCTTTGTCTTGTATAACACATGAGGATTTCCTTGGGAGGAAGGTTTGCCAAAAAGACTTCACTTTAAACCTCAACATGTTGAGTGTGTCCCTTTCTTTCTTGTGAATATATAACCTCTTCTTTTTCCATAGGAGCTAGCGGTACATTTTTTGGACTGACTTCTTCCTATAAGGGTGTTCGCGAATGATGCGAGTCACAAGCTTGTGGAGGGATCTGCAACTACTATCAAACCAGGCATTCCGAGGTGCAATGGCCAAGTGGGACACTAGTGGGATGATTACGAGTGGAATGGGGAAAGGATTGGAGAATTGTATTCCAAATTGTTCTGGAAAGATATTCAGCTCTTGCCATTGGGCAATGGATAGAATTAATATCTTGGAGGTTGGTTGTCAAGTTTTCAGTATAAATATCATCAAACTCATGGTCGAAGGAGATATGGGTGGAAGACTGGAAAGTGTAAGAGGTGATATGTGCAGCCCCAAGAGTGGGGAGTAGGACCTTAAAAGAGATAGGTGCATGGTCAGCGAGGGGTGGGAGAGGTTCCACACAAAGATTGGAGATGGATGACTGAAAAGTAATGTTTCTCATGACATAATCCACCACACTAGCTCCACCAGCATGAGGATAGCAGGTGAAATCCCCAGACCCAGGAAAACAAGAAAGCCCATTCAACACTATCAAGTCATGAGATTCCCCAAATCTAATTAAATGTCTTCCATAAGGTGAAATGGAATGATCAGCTGACTACCTATAACTATCCATCTCTTCTCCAAGCTCATGCAGTCTTAAAGGATCTGAGATATGGTCATATTGGGAGCATTGTTTGTTACCTATACGAGCATTGAAGTCTCCCAGAGGATAACATCCCCCATTGCCAAGAACTTGGAGGTTGCAGGATATAGATCAGTGAATGGGGATTCATCATCCCCTATCATAGTATATGGTGAGTATCTTGGCGGGAAGTAGCATACTGTGATGAAAAATCTAGATTGTGAAGCTGCCTCGTCAAGTGACACCCACGAGTATCGGCTGTATATCAGATTCTTCAATTCGAAGTTTAGAGGCTAGGTTGCCACGTGCAAGGCAAGCGATACCACCCGAGCCTCTAGAACCAGGATGAAGTTGTGTCCTATACTTGGAGAACCAAGTGAACCCAAGGAAAATAGGTAGGGGCTTGGCTCTTGATTCATGGGTTTCTGTAAAGAAAATAAGATCTTTCCCCGGATAACATCATTTGAGGACCCTGGAGAGAAGAAAAGAGATCCGCCACAATTCCATAGTGAGAGTGAGATGGATGTATGAGAGCGGAGCTCCACCTTATGGCGTCAAGATGTTTTGGTAGGCCATGGATTGTCCCACCAAGGAGGTGGATTATCCTGTATCACAGCCTTACCACTCCTCATAATAGCCCACTTGCCACATTTCCTAGCTTCAATCATTTTGGCCCTTTCATTCTTGAATTCCTCATATTGTAGCCTAGTCATGTCTTCATCAAGGTATATATTTTGGTCAAGGTTGAAGAGGCAGCTTTTCAATTTCAAGGCAGTGAGCTTATCCTATATGTTGTGGAATCTGATGGTCAGAGAATTATCTGGTAGATACCATGCCTTTTCAATTGGCATGTTATCTGTTTTGAGTGTATGTTGGAGAAAGTTCTTAGTTGTTGTTAAAGGGACGTCTTCCTTGGTGAGGCCTCTAACTCTAAGGTTTAAGACCTTAAAATATCTTTGTTTCTACTCTACGAATTTGGCTTGGATTTTTTCTTCAATAATTGGTGGGGTTTTACATTTACCGAAGACAACTTGTGTCCATGGATGATATGTGGCTATGCTCTCAAGTCTGGCAGCAAACCCCTTATAGTCTTCCTTAGTTGCTTGGACTTCTTCTCAAAGGTTTGCAATGACCTCTGATGTTGCTTGAGTTGGATGGGCAACAACCTCTGAGCTTAGTTTAGCTAGAGCTATTTCCAGTTTTGAGATGTGATCTCCTGTATGGTAATTTGATTTGTTTGTTTCTCAAGTTTTGATGCTTGTTCCTTAATGATTTGGTTTTGTTCTATCACTGTTTTGGTGAGTTCCTGCATGCTTTGTTCAAGTTTATGAATGAGCATTTCCATTTGACTGAGCTTGTTGGTAAATGTGTGGGCATCAAGATCTCTTTCATCATCCTGACCATCATTAGACATGGTTGAAACTGTCATAGAACAAACAGGTCCGGATGAGCTCAGGACATTTTGTCAAACAGTTTATATGTACTGTCAATCAGTGGGAATGTGCACAACTGAGCTCAGAACATTTTTTCAAACAGTTCATATGCATTCCTAATGGGAACACCAAGGAGCACTAAATTTGTCTCGCACTGTACAAAATACTATTTTGTGGCAATTTCATGCATAAAACCGTGACTATGTTCTGGTGTAGACATATACAGATGAAGCCTCTCGAAGCTATTATGCAAGGATTATGAGATGAATGAGCTTGTCAAAATATTTCAAACAATAGAAAAATATATTTCAATGCATGGAGAGGACCTAAAAATTTAGGATTAGCATGCTACATAAGGAAAACCAGCTGGAGTGGGGGATTCGGGAAGACTTGGAAGAAAATTTTCAAATTTGGGCTTAGTTGTCATGCTTGAAACTTTAAATTTTTTATGCAACACATTTTCATGACAACAAAAATATTTAGTTTTTCTATGGGTAATATGGAGTTGTTAACTCCCTTTTAATTCCACAAGATACAAAACTCATCAAAATTCATATTGACATATTCACCTCCATTATCAATTCTAATTCTCTTTATTTTAAATTAGCCACATTTTCAACTAAGGCTTTAAACTCTTCAAACTTAGATAGAACATCATAATTTTTATTAATATAATATGACCAAGTTATTATAGAAAATTGATCAATGAAAGTTATAGCATACAAGTTTCCACCAAAAGAGGGAACTTCCAAATGATCTCTTACATCACTATGGATTAACTCAAGCAAGTTAGAGGAATTAGACTCATGATGTTTGTGAAATGGTTCAACATGTTGTTTACCATGCAAGCAAATTTCACAAGATCTATGGTCTAATTTCATCTTAGGAAGACCTATTATAAGGTTAAGATGAGACATTTCATATAAACTCTTAAAGTTCACATGCCCAAGCCTTTCATGCCATAATTGAACAACATTACAAGAAGAAGAAGAAATACAATATTCAATAACAAATCCTTCAAAGATATACAAGCCATTCTTCTAAAAACTAATAGCAATAATTTTACCAAGCTCATTCTTTACATATCATTTATCTTTTAATAACACAACTTTACAGTTTTCTCTAGTTAGTTGAGGATAAGATAAAAGTTTTTTTTGTAAGTTAGGAACAAATAAAACATTACTAATGATTTCATTTGCTAACTTAACATTACCACAACATTCAAGACCTAATGATAGAATTATCACCTAGATATATATTCTCATGACATTCTACAACATTAGAAATAATTTCATGAATATATGTCATATGCTTAGATGCACCACTATCTAGAATCCATTCATTTTCATTAGAGGATGAAAGAGCAGTATAAAGAGCAATTATTTTCTTAGCATTATTAGCTTGGTTTTTAACATGATTATGATTTATATTCTTCTTTGTATTTTTAAGTTCTTACTTTTAGCATTTTTATAAACCTTATTAAATCTAGAAGAACAATCAGCTATTTTATGACCAAATTTACCACATTTGGTACATGTGCCATCAAACTTGACCTTAAAATTTTTAATATTCTTGGGATTGAGCTCGATTTAAATTTTGATTGTTGATTATTAATGTTGTTATTCTTATTGTTAAGTGATTTCTAATTTCGGAGAATAATGTCTGAGAGGAATTCTCTTTTGAGTCAAACTTATCCATTACTCTTTCTTATTGAATGAGTAGAGAAGACAATGTATCTAAATCAAGTAAATTATATTCATTTTTACACTTAGTGTAGACATCAAAATTGGTTCACACCCTTCTAGCCCCCTTTAATTTATTTATGTGACACATACACCTAACCATGGCCCCTTCTACACATTAGTATTAATTTAATTACCCATAATTAAATTAATCCTCATCCTCACACCATTATTAATTTAATTACCTTAATTAAACTAATTTCCACCTCACCTAGCCACCTCATCCTAAGACCTATTTCAAGCTCATTAATTAGCCTAGACCAAGTCCCCACTCTCCCTAACCAACTAGGACTCATTCCAACCCTAATCTTAATGGCTTATTATCCCTCTAACTACTCTCCCACTCCATTTAGCACCATTCCACACTTGTGACCTGGAACCAAAATCACAACCACACCAAATTTAGGAAGAATCGGGTTATTTTTAGCAAGTATGACCTTTTCTCCCTAACCGGTGCAAGTCACCTAACCACCATCAATTACCTTAAATAATATTTTCTAACTCTTTCAGATAGGTTTTGAATCTTGTATTTTGTCTCTTGCGACCTCGCACACCGACTCTCAATTTTTCCAGTGATATTGCAACATACTAGAGACCCTTACAACATTCAAACACCACACCATTCATCAACAGATTGATCCAAATCTCCAGTGCACTCATAGGGAAGCACCATGCCATCCTATTGTTGTTGCATTCATTCAAGACCACCTTCTCCTGAAACCATCACCACCCCCTTCTATTCATATCCATTTCACAAGTAAGTACATTTCTTCTTTGTCTCTCATCCTCTGTCATACTCAAATCTCTCCCACAAAACCTCCATTCAACTATCTCGCTCATTTACCCTTCATAATTTTCCCAAACACCTATTTCATTATCTTTGAGTCTCCATAAAAATCCTATGACCTTCCTTAATCCTCCATCCTTCTCGTGCAATCACGAGAGAGCTCCCAAATAGTCCATTTTAACCCTTTTAACTAATTGCCCCTACCGACATCGGTTACCCAACCAGCGTAGGCCATTTCCCTATATCAATGTTGGTCACCTAACCATAATTAGTATCTCTAATCGGTAATTTCCTCCCAAGCAACAAGCTAATAAATTCCTCCCAACAGCCCAAAATCTCACCAAATCTTTCCCAAACCTCATGTATAGCTTTTGTCAAACCTGCAAGCCCAATCCAACCTACCAGCCCACCAAATTTAATCATAACTTTCCTTTTATATTGTATTTTATATGACATGCCTAAATCATATTAGTTAAAAAAGTGGATTGATAGCCATACGAGGAAGCATCACTCTTCCCGGATCTAGCATTCGCTAGGTATTCCACTGTCATTTGCTATTTAATATTATTTGGTGGTCTTGTTATGTTTCTAACATGTCGTTCCTCCTACCCAAAGGGAATATCTTCACAATCAGCTTGGTCAACATTCTACACATGTGCAACACCTTCTTCGACTATCACAGGTATTCCTCCTTGCCCTTACCTCTTATCTATTTTATCTCTACTTTGTGGTGAATTTTTTTTGGCATGCCTAGTATTTCCTCTTGTGGGTTCTTTGCATTGTTCATATAGATTTCATTTGTGTGTTTGTTTCTTTCCTAAAAAATTCACACTAAATCTCTCCCTAGAAATCTTCTTTTCTTTTTATTTGTCTAAAAGAAATTTGTCTTTTGGTGCTTAAAAATAATAATTCTTATTTTCTTATATACTGCATTTAGTGAAATAACATTCTTCTTCCTATTCGCCTTTTGTTACATCGAATATCATTTTTTATTTGGGTTTAAATTTTGTGCATTTCATCCATTGAGTGTTGTAATAGATCACATAGATTTACTTAGCAATCACATAGTGGAGGTCATAACCACTTTGTGATTGGATTTGGACTAAGCGTAGTTCACATTTGTGCACACACTCCCAAGCCAACCCACTTAAATAATTTACACATTTCTTAAAAATTTCCTTTCAGAATAATTTGTCAAGGATTTAACAACCCGTTGACGTTGGGCCCCGATCGGTGTTTTGTTTGGGTTTTCATATGAGAGTATGGACCGCATGTACTAAAAGCTATATCAGGCCACTTTATCCATAACTAACTCGAAACGATCCATATATTTCTTATAGGGCACCGTTGTTATCCAAAAACTCTATTTCATTCACAAAGTAAGTTTAAAAGTTCATAAGCCATCGAACATTAAAATCCAATACCTAGGATTTACATGTTTTCTAGCTTTTGCTTGATTGAATTGCATATTGAGTTATGAGGATGAAAATTAATTTTTCTTCTCTTTCACACTCCACAATCACAACTGGTGTATTCTGGTTCTTTCTAAGTGTGATAGGAAATCTTTCCATCATACATAGCTTCTGTGTTGGCTTTATTTTGACTTAATTCACTCTAAAATCAAAAATTTCTTCATTTTCTCAAAATCTCAAGAACTAACATCCGTCCAAAGAAGAATGGCATAAGTTACTTCATCATATCGGCACCGTTTACCTAATCGGTATTAGTCTACCTCTATTTTTGATATTCCTATCAAAAACGTCATTTATTCACATTCACCTCTTTCTGTGTTCGATTTCTTCTGATAAACAATTTATGAGTCTCTTTCACCATTAACAGAGCCGCCACATATTTTAGACTTTGCCTCACGTGATTTTGAAATTTCTTAGTTATCCACATGAATCAACATCGGTACAAAGTGAGTGGCATCAATCTTCTTGCTTAATCTACACCAATTACCCGACTGGTATTAGTCTCTGTGTTTTGATTTTATCAGAAACAAAAACTTATTTCTATCCTCCAGATTCTTCCTGTCTTCTATTTCTATGTTTCTATATCATTTCCAGAGCTCAAACCACCTATTTTTTCACCATTCACATGGTCTTGACTCGTCGGAAAGCCAACTCCCTAGTGTTTCATTCCATCTATTAGCCAATACCTCCTAGCCCTTCCTTGCATTATGTTTCTTCACCGATGGACCCCAAAGTTCCTACCATTGTGCCTACAGATGATGAGGAATTCTCTAAATTCCTTGATCCTAATCTCATAGCCTTACAACATTATCTCTCCCACTCTTCTACTTGCGATTCATCAAGCCATTCGTTGTTTGGTATGCGTACCTCCATGCCCCCTGCCATATTTGTGAATGCTACTTTAGCATTACCTACACCCACATGAACATCACTTATTTCACCTTTGACATCCGTTGCACCTTTGACATCCGTTGCACTGCGACATCCTGTCACCCCCAACTTCTTTCATACCTTTGACATCTACCATGCCTTCATCTATGACCCCTCATATAGGGATTTCTTCATCATCAATCCCTATTACTTCACAAACACCAATTGTGTCAACATCCTCTACCCATTTTTAGAACTTGGCTCTTTATATACCTCAAACTCTTTCACCTATCACCATGAGGGTCTCTAAAAATCTCCTCCTACCTACACCCAACGTCAACAACCACCCGTCACCTCTACTTCTTATTCAGGGTACATGCCTTCATCATCTATTCCCTCTTACATACCCCATCTCAGTTTTCTTATTCAACACCACCATACACTAGTTTGCCTTCTACATCCTATTCATCTTATCCACCCCCTTATACCGCAAGGGGTGTGCCTCAATCTAATCGACCACAAATATGATAAATATGATGATGTATAAGATGCGAGACCCTTAAATTATCTATCTTTAGCTCTCACAATTCCTTGAATTATGATGAAATTTGTAATGATCCCATTCATCCAAACCATACCCATTCATCCTTATCATGTACATTGGTGATGCCTAGTTTCAATCGATTTAATAGCAAGGAAGATCCAAAACAACATTTGTGATCATTTAAACACGTATGTTATTTGATCACCCATGATGAGGCCTTAATCCTTAGGACTTTCCCCATGTCCCTATTAGGATAGTTCGTAGACTGGTATAGTTCTCTACCTAGGCACTCAGTATTTTCTTTCAATTAGTTGGCCTAGGCCTTCCTAGACCACTTCTCCATCAATATTGTTAATAAGGTCTCCATGACTTATTTGTATTCTACTTGCCAATATGACGACGAATCTATCACAAAAATTTTCACATGTTGGTGGAGCCTCATCAATCAACTCACCTTCCAGTTACCTCAAACCGAGCTGATAGAGTTGTTCACTAGGGCTTGTGCCAGGCACATTTCCCCAAATATTCAGGTACAAACATTTTAAACATTTGATGAGACATTCACCATGGCTCGAAAGCTATAGATTCGTTCTCTTGAAGAAAATAATCTTTAGTTGCGTAATAAGAGTGCTCCATTTAAATCGAATGACTCCTCTTGTAATTCTAAACCATAAAACAATCATTCTAATTCAAAAGGATCTACAAACGTAGTGGTCATGAAATCTGGCCCCTCTCATCCATTAAACAAACTGAAACCACATTTTAATCTTTCCCTGTTCATAATTTCTAGTACAAGTATGAACATAAATGTTATACCCACATAATAGAACCGTATTCTTCTATGTTAGAAAAGTTTTTAAAAGCAGAGCCATCACCCTTCCACCTGTCAAACCACATACTAGTTTTGATCCTTCCCATCCTATACCCACATGGTATAAGGAGAATGACTACTGTAACTATCACCGTGTTAGGGGACATAGTGACGGAAATTATAAAACATTCAATAACAGTGTCTAGGAAATGCTAGATAATGGAGATATTGTCTTGGACAACCCTAACACACCGGAAAATAAAAACCTTCATATCTTTAAGAAGCCTTTTCGAACCATATCCCATAATCAAACTAGGAAGGTGAGACCTTTATCCATGATACCAATGTTCACGAGGTTCATGTTGTCTTCAACACAATACCTATCCCTTCTTCTCATTTTCCTCACATCCCATCTATTGATAAAATGTTTATGTGATCTCCTCTATCCATGGAGGAGCCTATTTTACCTACTCCTCTACCCATGGAGGAGCCTACCTCACCCACTCCTTTACCCATGGAGGAGCTGACCTTACCCACTATTTTACCTACCAAGCAACCTACCTCACCTACTCCTTCATCTACAGAGAAGTTTACCCCACTTACCCCTCCACCTATCGAGGAGCCTGCATTACCCACACTTTTACCCATGGAAGAGCTTATCTTATCCTCTTCTCTACCTAAGGAAGAGTCTACACCACCTACCTTGCTCCCTCCTTAACCCATAGAGGAGCCACTTTTATACCCTCTTCCTGTAAGTGATGTTTCGCCCATGACCTTCAAAGATCCTATCAACTTACTTACAAAGACTTCTACCTACTAATTCAAAATCCAAATACTTCTCTATCTCATAGACCTTGGAATTCTTCATAGGGATTACCACCAAGGCATCATCATCTTCCTCTACCTCTATGCCATTCTCTCATTTGGCCAATTACTTAGAGTACGTTGATTACTCCACACTCTGGGGGCACCTTCAACTCCCAAAGTGTCTATCCAAATGCAAATGTTGTATCATGATACTTTGACGATCTATCCTATGGTATTCTAGGAAACCAACTTTTTCATACCGGAGCTAGTCGTATCAACCTCTTCTTCATCAACCTCACCTTCACCTCAACCTTCACCTGCACCCAAACCTCCATCTACACCTAAACCTTCACCTACACCTAAACCTACTACTATATTTGGGATCTTGCCGACACCTAGTCTAGTTCATCCCCGTGAATATAGATTTGGCCACCACTTCAAAAATTGTCACCAAGTATATTCCCATGCCTAAGAGGAAGACCCAACCTCTTAGGCCATGTACCCCGATTTCTCCCACACCTCCTTTTCTCATTTTCCTCTTCCATCAATCTTAGGTTGACACCCATTGACCTTGGTCCAGCTACCCCTTTCTTAAGGAAAACCTACAATAAAGTGAATCACATCCTCTCCTCAATCTTCTTCACTACCCACACTTTCTTCATTACCCATGCCTTTACCTTCTCTTTTACCTACACCTTTTGCATTACCATCAACCATAATTTTACCGACATCTCCATTTTCACCTTGGTTGATTTGCACACCTACACCTTCGCATCCCATTATTCTTTCGCGTACCACCCCAGCACATTTACCCAAGAAGGTGAAACCTAAACCAAAAACACACTACCTACCAAAAAGGTAGTTAAACTGACCCAACCCCCAACTCCACCTCTAACAAACACCTCTCCCACAAAAATCACCCAAACCTTCATCCAAACCCACTCTGACTTCTCATTGTGATCCATTGGCAGGATCTTATTCTAACATCCTTGCTAGGTTATTAGAAACCTCTATTATCACACTACCGCCCATTAAGTCTCACGACCACTCAAACACAAACTAGTAGGGTTTGATGACACTAAAATTTATGCATATCATCGTTCTCCTGGACATGATGTCGAAGGTAAGGCCCTCAAAAACATTCTCATTCAACTCTATGATTCATATGGTCTCTTTGATTAATATGACCTATTGGAGGAGAGTTCCATTATGTCTTCACCGCCGCTACACAACCCCATCCTATATCTATTCAATGACCTTCACCTCCACCTCCAAAACCCTCTTTTCCTCCTCCAATATTCAAAATCAATATGGTTCGAGTAGCCACTCGATCACGAAAGACAAAGGAAAAGAGAAGACTGGTAACTCATCCATTACACCTCTACCCACCATTCCATCTTCACCTTCCTCCAAGGTAACCATCTATGGGCTGGCATATCATGTTTGATTTGAGTCACACATCAGACTATGATAAAAAAAACTTCACCAATCCTCTCGAATATGTCCTTTTACGACTTGATCCAAACATTTGATTCTCATCGTCAGGCCCTCATGGAGGTCCTATAATCTATTGAGGTTCCACCCAATAATCCCATACTTATAACCGCTCTCATGTCTTTTCCTAAAAAATTTAGCCCCATTACCTCTCCTCGTTTCTTGAGTCAATTTCTCTCGATGAAGAGATCATTCCTATACAATCCGATGTTCCTCATCCCTCCCTCTTCATTTCTTCCTACATCAATGATACTCATGTTTGACATGTTATGATTAATGGAGGTGTCAGCATCAATATCATTTCTTCCCATGCGTATGAAAATATGCACATAGCCACTAATTGAATGCATAAAAACCTAGTTATGTTATTGTCTCACCAATAAGTTTTACACTTTCTAGGATGAAACAAATAGAAGGTAAAATGGTTAAGAATACCAATGAGGCGAAGATGGAAGATAAAATACGTGTGTTGTATACTTTTGATCCAAACCGATTGCAGGAGTTTCCTTTTGGCTAGGAGGAATGACTTGTATAAGAAACACAACAAGACCACCAAATAATATTAATAATATAGGTTAGTGGACTTCCTAGCGAGTGCTAGATCTAGGAAGTGAGGTGCTTCCTAGAAGGCTGTCAATCCACTTTCAAATACAATTTAATGCAAAAAATACCATGAAATAAGGAAATCCTACTATAGTTGAATGATTTAGGTATCTCATGCTAATATAATAAGTAAATATAATCTAATAGGAAAGGTTATGATTAGATCCAAAGGTTTGGTAGGTTGTTCTGGGTTTTGTAGGTCCGATGCAGGGTCGAAAAGGGCTAAGACTGATCGTGTAATGTCTTGGTTGGTTTTGGTTAGATTGAAGGCTTGCTGGTCAAAGGGTATGAAATGACATAGAGACCGATATCGGTCAGGTGACCGACACCGGTATAGGGGTTAAACTAACGATGATAAGGAAAACCAATGTTGGTAGGGGCAATGGGTGATAAATTAGTAAAAGTGTCCTTTGGACCTCTCTGTGATTTCACATAGAGTGAGGAATGTTTGGTTAGGCTCATAATATAACTAAAAATACTCGGGAATACGAAAGAGAGGTTAATAAATGCATAAAGGCTTGGAAGGGTTTGGTTGGTAGATTAGTGGGAAAATGGAGATATTCGGGTAATAGCGTAAAGCGAAAATACTGAAAGTAAATAAAATATCCATAATAAAGTAAGCACAGATGATTAAAATCACATTACTTACTTGTTTCTATAAAGAATTTGTGACCAAAGATGGCTGGTGATTGATCGGTGATGTGATGACCAGATTAAGTGTTGTGACAAAGTGCATCCTGTGTTCTCCTATGAGTATTTCAATTCTCTAGATGGAGAACCAGCTACTTGTCTTGCATTTTGATTGAGTGTGTTTTTGTATGAATGCTTTGGAAGGCTTGAAGATTCGTGCTTGAATACAATAATGCTCCAATAATTGAATGACCAACTCATGTAAAGAGTTGTGAAAGTGTATATAAGGTGACCGGTGGGTTAGGTAACCGACATGGATGAGGAAAAATCAGCGTCGATTAGGATGAATTAGTCCATTTTACCAAAAATAGGAAGATCTTCCCAGATTTGGCATGTTTTCCAAGTTGAGTCCACTTAGGGAAGTGAATTTCTCATTAGAAAAGGTAAGAAATTCATAGAATAAGTCCAATTAGGTTTGAGAAGAATTCTTAGTTAGTTAGGTCAAGTGGTGACTCAAAGACTAGAAGTGATGACTTAGTCCGAGAGTGATGACTTGGTCATTGGGAGTTAAATGCCCCTGGAATGGGTCCAGGGTGAGGTGTAATGACAAGGTGGAGGTGTGAGGATGAAATTAACTCAATTACAATAATTAAATCAATTAATAATGTGAGGCTAATAATTAATATGGGATGAAGGGGTCATGATTAGTTAAATGTGTTACATTAATTAATTGAAGGGGACCAAGGGGAGTGTGACCCAAATTTGGTGTCTAAATTTTCCTCTTTTTGTCATATAGCTTGTATTGATAAGCGACACTGACAAAAATAGGAATTTGATGCTCCATGTATGAGTGAGGGTTAGGTTGCCCCAAGTGTGGGTGGAGGTGATCCCCCTCAAACTAGGAATGGATGAGGTGTTAAGGAGTTGGTGAGTGGTTTGATATATGGGTAAGTGATGAAAAAAAGGGTATGTTGGGTGTAGGTAAGGGTGATTTCGGTCAGGTAATAGGTAGTGGCAGTCTAACGCACACATACATATAGATTACGATAAGGTACCATGTTAAATAGCTTGCAAACTCTACATCGTCAAAGGTCGATAGGTTTATCCAAATAAGGGTGAATTGGTTCAAGTATCCAAGGTATAGGATATGTTCATGAAACATAAATAGGCAGTGTAGGAATGGGTAATAGGTTATGTTCCAAGGTGGTCGGGGATAAAAATCACAACATTAGGCAAGGTAAGGTCATTGGGTCAATAACATGAACAACAGGGGAAAAAATATGCCCCATCAAAGGATGGTGTCAGTAAGGGTTGGGATTGGGTGGGAGGTTATAAGGCCATTAAGGTAATGGGTAGGGCAAGGTCAATTATGGGGTGGGCAGAAAAGGTGATGGGCCATCATATTTAGTGTGGATTGGGAAATTAGGTAAAATGATAACCGATATTGGTTATTTAAAACTAACATCGGCTAAAGGTAACCGATCATGGTAAACTAGGGCACCTAACCGATGTCAATCAAGAAAACCGCATCGGTTAGGTCGTCGGGTGTGGTGGTAAAAAAGTAAAAATACATATAAAACGGATTCATTTTCACCTATTAACCTAGAGAAAATGATAGAGAGAAGATTATTTTACATTTTTGTGGAGAAATAGATGAGGTATTATAATCACCGGTGACTTGTGAGGAATCATTGGTCGATTGGATTCCATTTACCGGGCCCACGAGATCGAGACAAGCGATTCAATTGGTGGAGAGCGAGAGGTTTGATTCAGACATGTCCGCAACAGAGGAGGTGTTAGAGGGGATCATGCACATGTCCCAAAGATTCTAGCAATGACAATGGAAGCATGTAGAGGTAGGAGTCAATCCTTTTTGATTGTTTTTAATGGAATTGTAGGTAAAAATGAAATGAATAAAAAAAATAGGGTGGGGAATTAAAATTTCAAAATGTAGTGAAAAAAGTAAAATTGTGGGTAGGGGTGGGGAAATATAGTTTAATTAGGTGTAAAATGGAAATGGGTGGGGTTTGGGTAGTTTTTAGGTAGTTTTAGGTTGGTTTTTATTTGTTTTTGGAAAATTGGGGACGTGGGGTTTCGGCTATAAAGCCAAACCAATTATTGACATCGGTCAGTGTCTCACCGATATGAGTTTAGAATGCCGACATCGGTGGATAAATTATTCTATCAACATTAGTTGAGTGTGACCGGTATTTATAGTGTAACTATATAGAGATTTATGGGTGTATCGGTGGATACATAGGTTTGGAATGTGGTATACCTTCTTATTACATTATTGGGCATATGAGCATATAGTGTGCCTATGACCATGCCTGGATTTCGAGAAAATATTTGTTCAGAGGAGTATTCTAAGTTATTTTTTGGTGGTGGCTACCGGTGGGATCCCATCCTAGGGTTACAGAGGCGGCCAGGGATGTGACCTATTATAGCCGACTTCGATGGCATATCAATCGTTGATATATTGTGGAGACCTTATATAGGGTTTCCATCTTATAGAGGGATGGAAACTGAGTTGGATGGATTACAGCTAGTCAGGTGGATACATGGCAGAGATGTGTCAGTGAGCATGATATGATTCCTGTAGACAGAGTCTAACAGTAGTTTGGGCTCTAGCAGGATGTGCCTCCGCATTTTCCATTGTATTGTAGAGACGATGTGGAGAGACCATTGTCTCCACCACATCTAGTAGATCTAGGTGTGTAGGAGGAGAGGGTAGCAGATAGGAGGACTCATGATGCAGGTACCGCTGATGGCTACATGTAGTGGTGGATAGCATAGTTACAAGCTGAAGACTCCAAGGCTAGGGCAACCTTATTTAGCTGCAGTGATCATAGTTCATAGAGTTTCATTACAGGGGAAGGTGGCTGCCCTACAGGCACAAATTACAGGGTTGCGGGGATAGATGACAGGGGCACAAGTACAATTGATCACCCTGCAGGCACAAGTGACAACCCTACAGGCCTAAATAGCACAGGCACATGCTCCCGCACATGGTGGAGATGGGGATGGAGGGAAGTTAGTTGCCTTATAAGCATAAATGGCTAGATTACGAGGCCATTGGCCATAGAAAAGGCACAGAGTTGTGGCCATACAGCCCAAGAAGCCTGCACAGGTACCACCATAGGATCTTATACCAGACAGGGTCCCATAGTATAGGCTCCAACACTAGGACATGGTCCTCTTTTGGTAGGGACAGAGTTCTTAGGTGGAAGTTAGGCTAATGGCACTGCCGCAAACCATATCCATGGCGAGGTTAGAGGATACCTTGAATGAGGCTTGCTACATTATCATGACCACTAGTGATCGCATGCATTGATGTGTCCTTGTACGTCGATCACCGATCCTTGTATGCAACTAGTGATCGGACTAGATCTAGGACTCACAACTCAAGTAGTATAGGGGTCATTGGCCCCAGAGATAGGGTCAGGGTGAGGTTACTAGTTCCGGAGACCGGACCCCACGGAGGGCAAGAAGAAGGATATGGAGGATAGGTAGGGACCAACAGAGGGTGGCGAGATGATGGCAGGGTGCTTGAATGGTAGGGAGGAGGAGGAGACATGTGAGATCGAGAGGAGGTCATCAGGTGGGGGTGATTGATATCCATAGTGGATATTATACTACCATTTTGATTTTTGTTATATATACCGGCCTGCATGCCGAAGATGCGAGATTATACATGAGAGTTTTGAGATATTGATACTTATTTATATTTGTGTATATATGTATTGATACACAGACACTCCCATTATATAGTTGATGATGTTTATTGGATGGATGATGTACTTGTTTTAATTTCCATTGTTATTGTGTATTATGGAAACTAGTTGTGTTAGGCATGATTGAGGTGAGGTCATGTAGGCATGATGGATTCAGGTATAGGCATGGTGGAGTCAGGTATAGGCATGATTGAGTTAGGTGTAGGCATGGTTGAGTCAGGTATAGGCATGGTGGAGTCAGGTATAGGCATGGAGGAATCTAGGTAATTTCCAAGTTACTGATCTTATGGAAATAATGTATTGTATGTATGTTGTGGTTAAATTTCCAAGTAATTAATATCATGAAAATATGAAATGATTTAAGTCAAATATGGTTGTGGTGATAAAATGGTAGGTATGTATGTTTTTACAATATTAATTTCCAAGTTTTGTGTAAATGGAAACTAACTAGGGTAGAATGTGAATGTAAAGGGGGAAATTGGTTAGGGTAGAAAGTGGATGAGCTAACCTCCAAGGGCACCATGCCCTTTGAGTGTTTCCTACATATCCCAAGTGAAAAGGGGCCTTGGGCCGATGTAGTTCTCCCATAGGCTAGGGAAGAATATGATAGGGAGATGAATGGGTCGGTAGGTTTTAGGCATGATTAAGTCTAGGTCATTTATGCATGGATGATTATGGGTTTGATAGGCATGGTTGAGTATAGGTTGAATAGGCATGGTTGAGTATAGGTTGAATATGCATGGTTGAGTATAGGTTTAATAAATATGGGTGATTTTGGTGGAAGAGGAATTCCCAAAATGTAGGTGTCAAAGGTATGGTCCTATGAAGGAGGATCAATAAGTAAGAAAAGAGGTGAATGGTAAGAGGATACAAAAATCCACCTAAGTGGTAAGAACCATTACGAGTCTATCATATCAAAGATTGGCCTATGAACGTAAGACCCTAAAGGTGTTGCATGATTGACTATTCTAAGGGTGAAGAAGGTCACATGATCACAAAATGTTACATTTGTGGAATGTCCCTTGAGTAGGTAGAATATTAGAAATGAAATATGGTGAGGTGAAAGAGGTTGTTTTATCGTAACCTTGGAGTGAGACAACATGACTCTTCTACAAGATACCCAAGATCAAAATAGGCAAGTGCATGATGAAAATGTTATATTTTTCCTTTTTTCTTATTTTATAGACTAATCGATATGGGAAGTCTATTTGAGATGAATAGAATATCTCCTTGAGGTCTTTGTGAAGTTGATCGATGTGGGAAGCTTGGAATATTTTTATTTATTTATTACGTAAATAGTATTCTTTTGGCTAGACTACATACAGTATGGTTAGCTTTGTATATTTGTACTTCGAGGGAGTAATCTATTTATAGCAACAAGATAGAAAGATAGATGTCCTTTTTAAGGGATTCATATTTTTCTAGAAGTTTGACTCAAGAAGTTTTAATTTGAAAATCTTGTATATTACTTTTGAATTATTTTTTGGACTTTTAGGTCATGGACAAGACTATAGAGAAGTATAAGCTTCTTTTATGAAGATAAAACCATAACACACAAGGGTTATCTATGAAAGATATGTTTTAAGTGAAGAACAACCATGGGATTCCATCTTGAAAAGGATGAAAATTATCCATGAGAATCATGCCATGAGTAGAGTCATGGTGCTCATATTGAAGATAAGGCTGAAAGATGACAGGTAATCACATGATTCTTATTTAGTCATTAATCCTTAAAATAGGTAAGTGGAAGGTGAATGTTTCTTAAGGTACAAGAGTTTAAAAGATAGGAGGTTATATAGGACTTGATTCAACAATATAATGGTCAAAGATGCAAGGCATTAAGGGGCTCAGGTTCAGGTTTACCTTCAAGTGAAGATAAACGATAAGCACCCGATCCATAGGCATGAGTAACGATATATGGTCCAAGCCAATTAGGAGTGAACTTGGCCCGTTTACTTTTCTCGTTTTTGATACATGTTTATTTTCCTTGGGACGAGGTCACCAACCTGGAAGGTTCATTTTTGGAAATGTTTATCATAGGAACGTTTGATACATTTTTGGTAGATTTGGAGGTGATCGAGAGCATTTAGATGGCATTCGTCTAATAACTCAAGTTGTGTCAAATGATCCTAGCAAAATCATCATCGTTGAGCATATCTTTGAGTGAGATATGAAGAGATGGAATTTGGAATTTGAGAGGTAAGATAACCTTTGTATCATAGACCAAAGAGAAAGGTGTGCAACAGTTGAGGTGTGAATACTAGTGCAATAAGCCCATAAGGAAAAATGAATGTGTGTGTGTCAATCCTTACTAGTATCATCAACCACTTTCATAAGAATTTTATTTATATTTTTGTTAGTCGATTCAGCTTGGCCATTTGTTTGAGGATAATAAGGTGAAGAAAAACTGAGTTGAATGCCAAAGGCATCACAGAGTTTTCGTAGGGTTTTATTTTTGAATTTTTTTGTTATCAGTGATGAGGTGGTGAGGAACACCAAAGTAACAAATGATGTGATGGTTGATGAATTCAAATATTTTCTCATCTTTTTTAGAAATAAGAGGTATAGATTCCACCCATTTAGTGTAATATTTGGTAGCGGTAATAATCCATTGATGACATTGGGAAGAATGAGGGTTGATCTCTCTCGACAAGATGTAAACCCCATTGAGAGAAAGACCAAAGGTCTCGTGTGACTTGTAAGGCATGATGAGGGTGTGATGAAGATTATCATATTGTTGACACTTCACACAACGCTTGAAATAGTCACAATAATCAAGGTTTAGGGTTGGCCAATAATAGCCGGGTGAAGACTACACTTAACGATAGCTAAGCCATTGAAGTGACCCCCACAAATCTCGTTGGTAACTTCCTTGATGGTGTATGGAATTTTAGAACTTGTAAGGCATCATAAGAGGATACCATCAAAGATGCGTTTATAGATAAGACCACCCATGATGATATAGCGAGATGGCATTGCATGAGTAAGATTTGAAGGTAGAATTGAAAGGGAAAGGTAAGCAACAAACTAATTATACCAAAGGTCACATGGGTCAATTTCAATGTTTCCTATAAGTTTGATGTCTCATATTAGATAAGAAGGTGATTACAACCTTTGTATTGTGACAAATATTTTTGAGTTGGAGGGAGAAGCGGGGATTTTAGAAGCAAGACAGGTCATGGTGTCCACAAATTTATCAGTGGAACGCAGGGTGGTTTGAAGTTCATAATGGTAAAAGGTAGTCAAAATCATGTCAACATGATACTTATATTTTTGAAGTATCTCGTTACGACACTGGTATATACCATTAACTTAGTTCACAACCAATTGATATTCTCCAAAGATATTAATTGATTTAACATATAAGGCTATGGTGGTTTGAAGACCTAACACGAGTGCTTCATATTCAGAAATATTGTTAGTATAATCAAAATATAGTTTGAAATATAGTGGCATAGGCTCACCGTCAAGAGGAATGAGGATAACTCCGGCACCACCCCTGCTTGACATTTGGAACCATCGAAGAATAAGGTCATCTAGTAAATGGTATCGTCTAGGGAGAGGGTGGCGATGGATTCATCAGGGAAATCGAAGTTAGAAGATTGGTTTCTAGAGAGAGGTGTGTCTGTGATTTGGTCAGCAATGGTTTGTCCTTTGACATATTTTTGATGGATGAATTCAAGATCTAGGTCTGTAAGAATCATGAGCCAACATGCAACATGTTGATGTTGGTAGGGATTAGCATACATGTAATGTAAGGGGTCATTATTGGTGATAACAAAGGTTTTGTGGTTGAGTAGGTAATGGCAAAATTTAGTGGAAAAAAAAACTAAGGATAAGTAGATTTTTTCGGCGGGAGTATATCAAGTTTTGTAGTCTAAAAGCGTGCAGCTTATATAATAAACTGCTTGCTCCCTGTGTTGCACATTACGATGAGCAAGTATGTCACCCAGGGAATGATTAGTAGCATAAATGTAAAGGTAAAATGATTGGTCATCCTTAGGGGGAATGAGCAGAGGTGGTTAGAGGAGTTATTTTTTTAAGGCGTCGAAGGATTTGTGGCATTCATCATCCCTTTTAAAGGAGACATCCTTTTTGAGAAGATGATGAAATGGGTGGCACTAGTCAGAAAGCTGAGAAATAAAGAAATGAATAGATTCCAACTTTCCTTGTAAAATATGAAGTTGATGAAGGCTAGTAGGTGGAGGCATTTCGAGAATATCTTTGATTTTAGTGGGATCAACTTCAATGCCATGCAAAGAAATGATAAAACCAAGGATCTTTCTAGAGAGAACAACAAAGACACACTTCTTAGGTTGAAGGCAAACATAGTATTTAATGAGACAACCAAAGAGAGATTTAAGGACAACAAGGTTCTCATCCCAATGTTTAATTTGGAAAGAATATCATAAATGTAATATTCCAATATGTTATGTATGATGTCATGAAAAATATAAGGCATAGCCCAGTTGATATGTAAGACCGACATTTTCAAGGCCAAAGGGCATGATATGATAACATAAGGTCCCCAAGGAGTGATGAAGTTGGTTTTGTGTTGATCTTCTGGGGTGAGTAATATTTTGTTAAAACCTCGAGAAACCATCCATAAGTGATAGCATCTCATGGCCGAGGCTTTGAGATAAACTAGTTAATGAATACTAGGTAGAGGAAAGTCGTCTTTAGGGAAAGATAAGTTAAGGTCATGGAAATCCTTACAAATGTGGATTCCCCCTATCATTTTTTTGACAAGAACAATGTTAGAGATCCATTGGGGAAATGGGTAGGATGAAGGAAACCGAAATAATTTGTTGGAGTTCTTATTTGATAAGAAGGGAAATGCAAGGATGCATTCTTAGCAGCTTTTATTTCACAGGTTTGGCATCGGGAATGGTTATGATAATATGAACCACAATGTTTAGGTCGATACCAGGCATATCAACATAGGACCAAGCAAAAATTTTGTTATGATCCTGAAGGAAATAATTGAAATCTTCCTATTCAACATAGTTTATGTCTCAAAAGGTGACTGGTGAATATAAGAATCTTCCACACCAATATAGGTGAGAATAGACACATCATCCTAACATTCAACAACATTAATATAAGGTGTATCGTCATCGATCATGTTAGGATACAAGAAGGGAAGAAAAGAGGGAGCCTCACCATCACGTTGATAAGTCATAGGTCCTAGGGAAACGGTGTTCACTAAAAAATAAGTTAGGAGGAATGGATTCTGGATCCATAGACTCTGTAGGTGAAGGTGTTGAGGTAGTTGAATGGGGTGGGGAATGTTTATCATCCTCAATGAGTTCGATTCGGGCCTTTTGAGAAGGTGGTTCGAAAATCCAATACCATTGCGGTTTTTATGCTTACGAGTGGTGCAAGGAATGACAAGTATGGTGGCCTTGTTCATAGAAACCAAATCCAAATCCCTTGTAAGCACAATGATAGAGGAAGGTGTGGGTGAAGTGGGGGTTGGTGAGAAATTGGAGATCGAAGGAAAATGGTCGAGTTAGGGAAGGTGGCTCAGGCGAGTAGGTAGAAGCATCAAGTCCCCCATACATTAAGTTGGTGCGAATGTGGGGAGGACCGTAGGGGAAAACCTCGCCTATGCGGTGATCATAGCGGGGATGTTGGTGAAGTTTACCATACTCTTGAGGAGTAAGGAATGTGTTAATGTTATAAAGGTGGTACTCCCCCAGTGAGGCATTGAAAAACACCTTCTACAGGATCGAGTAGTTGATATGTGGGTAGCGGGAATAGAAGAATCACTGGGTAGTTGGGAAGAAAAAGCATTGGATGTTTGAGAAGTAGATGGGTTAGTTGATGGGTCAGCTGCAGAAGTTGTGGCAGCAATGGGAATAGAGGAGTTAGTTATGGAATATGTAGTGGTAGAAGTGGTGGATGAGGCAGTGGCTGAAGAAGAAGTGATAGCGGTGGTAGATGCCTTAACTGGTATAAGGACATCATTGGGTCGATACAACATGTTACAGGTATTGAATGGTAAAGGGTCCTAGAATGGTATAGTTTTTCCCTTCATGTTTGAATTTTAAATAGCGGTGTAAGGTTGAAGGAACACAACCCATGGCACGAATCCAGGGTCGGCCAAGTAGCATGTTGTATTGGAATTCCCCTCTAAGAAATAGAATAATTTAGGAATGGCACGGGGCCTACACAAATGTGGAGAATGATGGTGCCAAGGGTGGAAGTCGTGGCATCATTAAATAAACCCGGCATAACTAGGTTATTATGCATGCACGATTGATAGTGATGCACATTTGGTTATACGTATGGGAGGAAATTATGTTAATACTAGACCGCCCTCAATTATAATGCGTCGAACGCATATATTATCAACGTAGATAGAAATAAATTGGGCAAGGTAATGATCATCGATCGGAGAGGTACAATCTCGTCGTCAAAGAAAGCGAGAGCAAATAATTTATGAGTGGTAGCAGGAGCAGAGGAAGGGGGAAAAGTGGTGAGAGAGGCCACATGGTGAGGAGTGATAATAGATGTAACAAGTGTAGGGTCATTAGGTAGAACCTAAATAGATTGCAGGACCTCAATGAGGGCCTGACGATGAGACTCAGAGGTTTGGACAAGGTTGTACAAACATAGGATATGTGGGACCATGGATGGTGATTTTGGTGTAGGTGAAGATGGAATATTGGGTAAAAAGTAGTACTTGGATGAGCTAGTTGTTTTCTTCTTTCCTTTTTCCTTATGGGCTTGAGTGGTAATTTTAACCATATTAATATGTGGTGAAGGAGAAAGTGAGTCGTGAAAGGTGTAGCGACAGGATGGGAAAAAATATGTTGAGGGCATATACTAGTTTTGTGAAAACAATACAAAGCACATTGGCATTTTGGCAAAGGTTTGGCTAGCTCTCTTATGCGGACCATATTGATCTCAAATTTTAGAGGGGGATAAAATGGTTTTGGAGGTGGAGATGAAGGTTACTTGAATAGGTACAAGACAAGGATGTGTGGTGATAGGTGAAGGTGGAATAGGGTCCTCATCTAAAAGATCATCATCGTCAAATTTTTCTTCGAGAGGACATAGTTGGAGAAGAATAGTCTTAAGAACCTTACAACTTTCCACATCAAGCCCTGACACATGATGGTAAGCACAAATTTTAGTATCGTCAAACCCTTTTAGTTTAGGTTTGAGTGGGTCATAAGGTATAAGCGGTGGCAATGTGATGACAAAGGTTTCCAAAAGTTTAGCTAAGATGTTGGCGTAAGACCCTGCTAATGGATCACAATGTGAAGTAAGTGTGGGTTTGGATGGAAATGTGGGTGAATTTGGTGGGAGAGGTGTCACTGGAGGTGGAATCAGAGGTTGAGTAAGTTTGACCACCTGTTTGGTAGATGGTACGGTTTTAGGTTTGGATTACACCTTCTTCGGTAAAGATGTAGTAGGTGAACTAGTTATTGAAGGTGGTGTAGGTTTAACTACCTCTTTGGAGGGTAGTGGGTTATTGAGTTTTAGTTGCACCTTCTTGGGTAAATATGTAGCAGTGAACTATTTTTGAAGGTGGTGTAGGTTTAACTACCTCTTTAGAGGGTAGTGGGTTCTTGGGATTTGGTTGCACCTTCTTGGGTAAAGGTGAAGAAGAAGTGTGTGATGTAGAAGGGAAGGCGAGATGGCGAGAAGGGGAAGGGTACAAGTTAGCCAAGATGATAATGGAGGTGCGGTGAAGGTTGTAGTAAGAGGTAATGTGGAAGGTATTAGTTGAAGAGAATGGAATATCATAGGTAATGATGAGGATATTAGAAGTGGTGTAGTTATAGGAGGTAGAAAGGATGTAGGTGACGGCGAAAGTGTAAGTTGTGTAGGTAATTTGGGTGCAATAGAGGATCATGTCAAAGTAGGATGTTGTGATTTTGGTTTTGTAGTGCCCACATTTTTATAGCTCAATTACTTGTTTCTCATTACTCATAGACATGTTTTCCCATAGATTTGTTATATTTTGGACATTACATTAGGATATTTGATCGGATTAGACATGTATGGGCATTTAGGCGTATAGCGCCAATTTAGCTTGATTACTATCTTTTTGCATTATCTTATGATGTCATGGATACCAATTGATATGATGTTATTTTGGGAACATAGTTATATTGATGGATACTCAGTTTGTTGCATGTTGGGACTCTATGGATACATGTCATTTTATCATTGTGACTAACTTATGGTGAATTATGTATAGTTGTGCGCGTTTTCACACTTCCAATTCCAGAGAGATGAAATGTTAGTCTAGAATTCATTGATATCTTATTTAGTAATTGATTTATATTTTATCAGACATGTGCGTTTAATGTGTGTAATGAGTGTGCAGGTGACAGGTCACAGGAGAACGTGGGACTCAGGCCAGCTACGCAACTTTGCACAAGCAGCCCATGGGCTAAGTCCTAGCCATGTTTATTGCTTGAGGCCTTAGCATTAAAATTATTGTTTTGGGCACCATGGGTGACCCTCATTTGTAATATAACATGTCTTGTAATTATTAATTTTGCTTAGGGTGCTTAGTTTGTGTTGTAATCTAGTTTTGGGGGAAATAATGGCCCCGCTTGCATTAAGTTTTGAATTAGATTAATGATGTACTTAATCTAGAGGGTTTATGGTCACATGTGGACCCTTGGGTGGGCCCCACACCCTCTACCCTTGTGCCAAATTTTTCAAACCCGAAATTGGGTTATTTTGGGCATTTTTAGGGACCCTTTTTAGTTTGGGAGTTCCTTAAAATAAAAATGAGTTGGACCCTACCTAATAGGTAGGGGGCTTATTTCTAAGGCTAGAGGGAGTTTTCCTCCTTTTTGCCTCTTGTTTGGTCACATCCATGTAAGGGGTATGGATTAGTGTATTTGTTAAAAGTTGCACAAGATTTGTTTTGTTATCAATTTAGGTAATTTGGGAGAAGAGGGCTAAAAGGCATTTTACCCTTTCTCTCTTTTGTTTTGGCATCTTTGACCTTGAAGGAAGAGAGGGGTGACACATGTCACCCCCTCATTTGTGAGGATTTTTTCTTGCTCCTCTTCAAATTCCCCCTCATGGGAAAAGAAGAGAACTTTTTTTGGAGATTTTGCTTGGATGCTTGTGGATTTGGAGCTAGAGTTTGCTTGAGTCAAGAAGTGGAAAAGATTGAAGTTGGAAAGTTTTTGGACATCTTTCTTTGAGGTAGGTCTCTTTAGTCTTATTGTATGTGTTGTATTCATGCTAGTTGTTATATTTGTTTACTTGGAAATGTTGTTGTTACATGTGGATTTTTATTTATTGTTGCTTGTTTTTGCTCCCTCCATCATATGGCATGATGGAGTTTTGGAGTTGTGGGGAAGAGAGAGGGATTTTTTCCTCTCAATCCTCGTAGGCTTGATGGGAAAGCCTTGCAGGATTTAGTTTTTCCCCTCAAATGTTGAGGTGGGGAAGTTGGTTCATTTGGCTTTAACCTCCTTCCCCATTCTTGGTAAGGAAACCCCTTTGGGGTTTGAAAATCCTTCCAAGAAGGATTTGGTGAAAGGGAAAAGAAATAAGGAGGGCTTGAATGAATTAGGAGAAATAAGGAGGGCATGGAGATCTTGTTTTAATGTAACTATTATTGGTTACAATTTTAGAGAACTTCTCTCCTCTCTTCCCCATTTGTTTTGGAGGAAGAACTTGGGTTCTCCTCTTTTTCATCTTTGTAAAATTTGGAGTCTTGTTTATACTTGTCTTGTGTTTCATGTGGATGTATCATTGTTTGTTCACCCTCACACTTGTGCAAGTTGTGGATAGTAGTCCTCTTTCCCATGGGCTTGGGGGAGGCTAGCATGCATCCCAACCTTGGGAAAGGCATGTAATGATGCCTATGGTTGGGTGGCAAAACAAGCTTCTTCTCCTTGCATGGATTCCTTGAAGACATTTGAAGTTGGAAGTTTGATGATAGTTGGAGTTTGTGACTTCTTGATCTCTCCTTGTAACTCTAAGGATATGGCTTTGTGGAAACTAGTATTTCTTGTAAAACCCTTATTTTGTAAATTACATTCTTGTAACCTTGAGTCATTATTGATTTAGCAACCTCCTCAACATCTTGTAAGAAGCTTGTAACTCATTTAATGAGTAGTTATGTATTTTGTGCAAAACATATTGGACATTGAATTTGAGTCCATTGTAAATGAAACTTGTGGTAACTCTTCTTCTTGAAAAGAAAATATAATAAATATTAGAGATCTTGCTTGTGTGTGCAAATCTGAAAATCTTAAATTTGCCTTGCAATGGAAAGGAAATTTTGTTGTTTACATGAAGTTTGGTATTTAACATTAGAAGAAATTTATTTCTACCACTAAATGGTTTTAGAAATCTGAATTTGTGTGTTCAAAGGAAAGTGGATCTATTGTGAATATGGTTTTTTTTTTATATATTTTTCAAAGAATGATAAAATAAATTACAACCTGTATTATTCATATTCTCTTGGTGCTTTTTTTTTTTTAAATACGTGTTGCAGATTTTAATATTTAAAATGGTATTTCTTTTTAGTACATTTTCCTTAGATGTAATATACTTTTACTGTGTGTGTGTGTGTGTGTGTGTGTGTGTGTTTGTGTGTGTGTATGTATGTATATTATATAAGATAATATATCCACATATATAAATGATAAACTAATAAATATAATTACAAATAAATAAATAAATATTAAACTATATATTATATACGTATCATATAATATATATATAATAGAGTTTATATTGTTTTGTTTATATATATATATATATATATATATATATATATATATATATATATATATATATATATATATATATATATATATATAACTATTTTTATATAGTTTGGGGAGGCCAAACCCTCCCCCCACTGTCCATGGCCGCCCCAAACTCTGCGGCCACTCCAACCATCCCCTCTACTCCTCCCGCCTCCCCTATCCGCGCATCTTGTCCCACCCCTGCCGCGGCCTATCCCCGCCATCCTCTTGCTCCACACCAACCCTATCCCCAACCCGCTGCCACCACACAACCGCCCCGACGCCCACTCCACCACTGTCCCCCTTCTTACTGAGCCCCCCGCCACACTTCTTCTCCACGCAAATTATCGCCCCCTCTTCCAAAGCCCTCACACCACTTAAACCTGTAAGAAAAAAAAAAGGGGGATTCAACATTGGGTTGTCTTTTATTTCGTTTTATATATATATATATATATGATTATGGGTGTGATTTGTGTGTACGTCGTGTTCTGTGTGTGTGTATTTATAAGCTCTCGAGGCAGAATTTTGTTTTAACCCATAACCAGATTTTGGGTAAGGAAATATATATATATATATATATATATATATGTTTTTTTTTTAAATATATATAACATATATACATTGTGTAATAATGGAACTTCCATAAAAAAACCTCCATGGAAGCAAGCCTCCTTAGCTCCTCAAGTTACACATGCAAATGATAAAACAAAACAAAATGAGAAGAGAAATGAAAAAGAAAAAGGAAAAAAGAAAACATAAAGAAAATTAGGGCAAACTTTAGGGCATTTTCAAAACCAAGGGTCAAGATCAGATTTGATCCAAGGGCTCACAAATAACCTGTTCACTTTTAAGACATGGGTATTTTTAAATTTAAGTGGGAAATAAAGTTTAGTGTATGTGCATGTAAAGAAAATAAATTAAAAGGGGATGTGTGGACAAATGTTTTAAAGGGGAAAACAAATAAATTTTAAAAGATGTGTGTATTTATTTGGTAACTTTAGTAAGTCTAATTGAATTAGGTAATTAATTTGTTTGGGGCTAATAATACATTTGATTTTTGAACATGATTAAATTATTATAATTAAATAACGTGGGGAGACGGATTAAGCAAATACAATTGTAGTAGTTTTAGTTCACCTTTAAAAAAAATTACCTAAAATATTAGTTGCACATTTGTATGGTTTTTCCGTGTCCCGAGGCAGGGCACTACGAGGTTTACTTTGGGTAGGAGGTTGTTTGACCAAGGTTGATGGGTGGGGACCTAGGACATATGGAAGTGGTGAAGGTGACATAGGGGTAGTGGGAAAATCCGGTGTATGCAGCCTAAGAGGTTGGGTCTTCCTCTTAGGTGGGAGAATAGCCTTTACGACGGCTTGTGAGAACATAGCTAAATCTAGTTTTTCAGGAGGATGAACTATACTTGATGTCGGCATGACTTCCAATGTGGTAATGGCTCAACGTGTAGGAATATATAGGTGCGAGTAAGGTTTTAGGCATACATAAAATTTCATTTGATGGTAAAGGTTTAGGTGTGGGTGATGGCGATGAAGAAGGGGTCGCTACAAATGGCATGGGCATGGTGGGTTTGGTTGTCTGAAACGCCTTTGGATAGATTGTGGAAGTATCATCGGATAACATTTGTATTTGAGTTGAGACAGCGATCGAATATGTCCCCAAAGCATGGAATTGTCAACATAATCCAATCGGTTGGCCTAACATGATAACGACACCAATATAGGGGTATGATGTTGATTTGGTAGTAATCCTTGTAAATAATGTATGTGAGATAGGGAAATGGTTGACTTCAGACTCTATGGGTAAAAGAGAAAATAAATGAATATGATCCTTAAAAGCCAATGGAGAATTGTCACTAATAGGAAGGGCCTCTACTAATGGATCCCCTATGGGTAGGGGAGATGACAATTTGGATGAGTTAAGTTTGTCTTTTGGTGAAGAAGCAAGGTAAGCATGACTCTCCTGTGGGTTGAAGAGTAAGTATTGTGGGTTATTCATCAAGTTAAGAGGTGAGTGGGAAACTACATTGGAAGATATGGTGGAATTCTCCATGGGTGAAGGAGAAGATAAGGGAGACTCCTCTGTGAGTAAAGGAGAAGATGAAATAGGTCCCTCTATGGATGAAGGAGCTCATGCAATAATCTCCTCGATAGATGGAGTAGGAGGAAATTGAGCAGGAAGAGTTGGTATGATGTCAAAAATAGCATGAACCTCATGAACGTTATTGTCATTGGTCAAGGTTTCACCGGTTTGGTTAGACATTGGGGTGTGATTTGGGAAAACTTATTGAATATGTGAAGGTTCTAATTAGCGGTGCATTAGGATTATCCAAGATGAGATATCCATTATCTAACATTTCTTGGACGATGTTTTTGAAATTTATACAATTACCATCGTTATGACCTCTAACGCAATGATAATTGTAGTAATCATTTTATTTGTACAATGCAGGCATAGGACGAGAGGGGTCAAAACTAGTATGTGGTTTGATGGGTGGAAGAGTGACTACTCCAGCTTTAATATTTTTTTCTAAAACTGAATTGTAGGGTTCTCATAAGGGAGTATATTTTCGTTGCTCCCACTTGAATTGAAAATCCTGAACAAGAGAAAGATTGGAAGAAGGCTTTGATTGGTTGGATGGGTGAGATGGGCTGGCTTTTAAAACTACTATGTTGGCTGATCCTTTTGCTTTAGAGTAATTATTTTTCATTTTGGAAGAAGAAGAGGTATCATTTGGTTTGAATGCAACATTTTTGTTACGCAATTGTATCTTCTTCTCTTCAATGGCACAAATTTCAAGTTTTCGGGCCATGGTGAATGCCTCATCAAATGTATGGAAGGTTTTAACTTGGAGAGTTTGCGAGATGTGTCTAGCACAATCTCTGATGAACAACTCTATTTATTCAATTTGAGGTAGTTGGAATTTGAGCTAGTTGATTAGGCTCTGCCAATGAGCAACAAAATATGTGATAGATTCATCTTCATATTGGCGTGTTACGTACAAGTCGTTCATGGTGACCTTCTTGAAAATGTTGATAGAAAGGTGGTATAGAAAATCTTGAGCTACCTGATTGAATGAAAAGATGAAATGTATGGGTAGAGCACTATACCAATCTAAATCTAGTCCTATCAAGGACATTGGGAATTTTTGCAATAGCAAAGCGTCATCATGAGTGATCAGATAACACCCATGTTTAAAAGAGTGCAAGTGTTGTTGTGGGTCTTTTTTGTTGTTAAATTAGATGAATTTAGGAATTTCCCAATGGGGAGGGTATAGATGAATCGAGAATGGATGGTTGAATGGGCTCATTGCAAATCTCATAAATCATCGATCCGAGAATTACGTGAGCCAAATACATATGCTTCCAATGCCTACATCTTGTCCATCATCATTTTGATAAGAGAATTGGTAGTTGTTGATGACTAGGCACCCTCTACAAGTATAAGGGGGTAGATGAGGAGGGTATGACATGGGCGGCATCCCAGTATGTGGTGGTTCCGAGTACAAAAATTTGTGAGGAAGGAATGTAGGCTGGAATAGATGTAGATGGAAAGTATCCTGAATAAGTGATAAATGAAATAGGGGGTTGTTGGTGATAAGTGTAGGTAGGTGGAGTGGACATAAATAATCTCATATCAATCAGAGGAAGAGACTGTGGGATGGAGAGGACAATGTTTTGGAAGGGAGTATGGGTTGTCATCACCATTGGTGGCTGAGATGTAATAGGTATATGAGAGGTGGTGGATGCAGATAGACCTACACTCAAGGTGGTTGATAAAGGCATGGTTGACATTGTAGGAGCGACAAATGTCAAAGGCATAATAGATTGAGTAGGTGTAATAGATATTGATGATGTAGGGTCAAGCTGGGAAACCATAGGTGGTAAGGTGGAAGAGGGTAAGGATAAGATAGTAGTAAATGATGTAGAAGTGGGTGAGAGGGTTAGAGAAATGGACATAGGCATGTCATATACAAGTTGTCTTGATGAATCGCATGTAGATGAATGAGCGAGATAGTACTGCAAAGTGGAAAGGTTATGATCAAGAAGTATCATGAACTCCTCATCACCAATGGGTATGACAAGATCCTAATTGGGGTCCATAGGTGATGAGATTGAAAGGGGAAGTGGGCTAGGTGCGAGTGGCTAGCGGCTAGCATGAAACACAAGAGTGTTAGCTTGTTTAAGAGTCAAAACCATGTGACTGATGATAGAACAAATATTTTGAGCTTCACTGAAGATGTGAAAACACAAAAGTAATGGGTAAGAATCGGTCTAAAATGAGTGATTAGATTGTTGTTCTGATTGGAAAATTAGAATACAGAGACCGAATTCGGTTGGCGTAACTAATGTCGGTATGAGGGTAACCGCTAGTCACTCGGACTTATGTTGGTTATTATGAAAAATAAGAGACTCAAAGATCTAGAAATGAAAGGTGAAAAAGGGTCAACCTAGACTTTGAAGATGATATCAAAGACCCAAAAGTGTGATAAAATGATAGAACAAGACACAAAAAGAATAGAAAGGTGGAGAATACTATTTTGGTAAAAATAACCAAAAAAGCATAAAACCAATGTCATCAGTTAACCGATGGCGGTGAGATGATGTAACCGATGGCAATTGTTGGACCGATATCAGTTACTATGAAATATGGGAAGAGAAGGAAAAATTAAGTTTTGGTGATTTAGATCAAATAAAAGGGCCAACCCAGAGATTGAGTATGGCTATGAGGAGTCCTAATAAACCTAGAATAAAACTGGAATACACCAGTCATGATATGGGGTGTAAAAGGATAAGAAAGAATGAAGAAACGCAACTCACACCTCAAAACGCAAGAAGACAAAAAGCTAACAAACATGAAATCCTAAGTTGTAGATTTTATGTTGTGGCTTATGCCATTTAGGACCTGATTGTAAGTAGGATATAATTTTTGGTTAACAAAGGTGCCCTATAAAAGTCTGACAACTATGGCTGGTTTTAGGTAAGTTTTGGCATGGGAGATCCTTCTCTTAGAAGATGACTGGACAGAGAAACCGGTTGGATCCCATGTCGATCCTTTGAAGCGTGTGATCGTTAACAAAGCATCTTCCAAGAAAGATGTTGTTCAAGAACAGTGTAGTTTATTTTTAGTGATTTGGTATAAAGAGTATGTAAAATGTGAGCTATGGTTCAATTTTTCAACCATCAGTTGGGCATGACTTCCAAAGCATATAGGTTACCCACAATTTAGATGAGCTATAATGCAATCAGACTCAAAAATGCAAGTGCACAAGTTTTAAAACCCAAAACCACAAATTATGAAGAGGTTAAGGGTATGACTTTCACAAAGTGCAATGCAAGAAAATAAAAAGGGTTCTATTTAATCTCGAAAAACAAGTGTCACCGAGTCAATCGGAAGAAAAATATATTTCTAGAGAAGAACCTTAATGTGAACTTGTTTCAAATGAAAATAGACACACAATATTTTCAAAGTAGGAATGAACAATGCAACGAAACCCGGATGCGTCCCACCGGTGTGCCAAAATTTTTAACCAATAAGTTTTACACTTTCTAGGAAAAAATAGATAAAAGGTAAAATGGTTAAGGAGGAATACATGTGAGGCAAAGATGGAAGGTAGAATGTGCGCGTTTTAGACTTTGGATCCAAGCTTATTGCAAGAGCTTCCTTTGGCTAAGAGGAGTGACCTGTATAATAACACAACAAGACCACCAAATAGTATTAATAATATAGGTTAGTGGACTTCCTAGTGAGTGCTAGATCCGAGAAGCAAGGTGCTTCCTAGAAGGTTGTCAATCCACTTTCAAATACAATTTAATGCAACAAATACCATGAAATAAGGAAATCCTACTATAGTTGAACGATTTAGGTATCTCGTGCTAATACAATAAGTAAATCTAATCTAATAGGAAAGGTTACGATTAGATCCAGAGGTTTGGTAGGTTGTTCTA
Source organism: Taxus wallichiana var. yunnanensis (assembly GCA_018340775.1). Taxonomy (NCBI): domain Eukaryota; kingdom Viridiplantae; phylum Streptophyta; class Pinopsida; order Cupressales; family Taxaceae; genus Taxus; species Taxus wallichiana. Next base: position 281,587,353 of record CM031240.1, read on the forward strand.
GGTTTGCAGAGTCTAACAGAGGTCTAATAAAGGGTCTAGGACTGATCAGGTAAGGTCTGGGTTGGTTTTGGTTAGATTGAAGGCTTGTTGGTCAGAGGGTATGAAATGACACAATGGTCAATATGGGTCAGGTGACTAACACTGGTATAGGGGTTAAACCGATGGTGGTAAGGTAAACTGACGTTGGTAGGGGCAATGGGTGATAAATTAGTAAAAGTGGCCTTTAGACCTCTCTGTGATTGCACAGAGAGTGAGGAAGGTGTGGTTAGGCTCATAATATAATTGAGAAGACTCAGGAATACATAAGGAGAGGTTAAGAAAGGAGGAAAGGCTTGGAATGGTTGGGTTGGTATATTGGTGGGAAGATGGAGATATCCAGTAACAACAGAAACTAAAAATATTGAAAGCAAATAAAATATTTGCAATAAAGTAAGCACAGATGATTAAAATCACATTACTTACTTATTGCGTTATGAATATTTTGTGACCAAAGATGGTTAGTGATTAATAGGTGATGTGATGGATGGTTCAAAGTTGTCGATGCGTTGTAACATGTGTGCTCCCGTGAGTTAGTCAACGCTCTGGAAGGAGAACCAATTGCTTGTCTTGCAATGTGGTTGTGTTTGTTCGTCGTCCGGATGCTAGAAGGCTTGAATATTCACCCTTGAATGCAATAAGGATCTAATAACTGAATGAATAAACCCGTGTAAAGAGTTTTGAAGTGTATATAAGGTGATCGATGGTGGTTAGGTAACCGGCACCATCCAAGGAAAAATTGGCATCGGTTAGGATGAATAAGTCCCTTTTACCAAAAATAGGAAGATCTTCCCAAATTGGCATGTTTTCCAAGTTGAATCAACTAAGGGAAGTAGATTTCTTGTTATAAAAGGTAGGAAGGTCATAGAAGAATTCCAATTAGGTTTGAGAAGAATTCTTAGTTAGTTAGGTCAAGTGGTGACTCGGCATTGGGAGTGATGACTCAATGTTGAGAGTGATGACTTGGTCACTATGAGTTAAATGCCCCTGGAATGGGTCCAGGTGAGGTGTAATGATGAGGTGGAGGTGTGAGGATGAAATTAAATTAATTAAAATAATTAAATCAATTAATAATGTGAGGATGAATATTAATATGGGATGAAGGGGTCATGATTAGTTAAATGTGTTATGTTAATTAATTGAAGGGGACCAAGGGGAGTGTGACCCAAATTTGGTGTCTACAATTGTGTTCTTTCAATGATGCCATGACTTCAACTCTCGGCATCATCATCCTCCATATCTACGTGGCCCCCACACCATTCTTGAGCTATTCTATGTTCCCGAGGGGAATTTCAAAAGAACATGTTCTTGGCCAACCCCGGATTCACACCATGGGGTGTGTAGCTTTAACCCTTCATTGTTTCTTAAAATTTGAGTATGAAGGGAAACCTATATACGATTTAGGCTGATCCGTCACCATTTAAAACTTGTAACATGCTTTATGGACCTAATTATGTCCTTATTCCATCTAATCGATGTAGTATTCGTGTCACTTCACCTTCTATCATTGCCTCATCTACCATCCCTTCCTCTTCATCTCCTTCCACTACCTCATCCACCGCTTATACCGCTACATATTATACAACCAATACATTTATCCCCACTACTACCACAGCTTCCAAAGATAGCCCATCTACAAACTCACCTTCTCGACTTCGAATAGCTCATCCATCCCAACTACCCAAGTACCTACCTCGACCCCTTGGCAGGTTTTTTTCAATGCCTTATCCTAGGGATTATTGCCTTTACAACATCAACACTTTCCTTACTCCTTAAGAGTATGGAAACCTTCACAAACAACCACATCATGACTTTCGTGTAGGAGAGGTTTTTCCATATGGTCCTCCCTACCTTCGCACCAACCTGGCATATGGGGACTTGACACTTCTTAATCTTCTCCTAAACCACCTACTCAAACCTGATCATTCTCATCTGACTTCTAATACCTCACCAACCTCCGTTTTTCCCACACTTTTCTTCATCGATGTTCCCGAAAGGCTTTAGCTTTTGTCTATATGAGCAAGTTCATCGTGACGGTCATACCTTTCACCACCCGAAAACACAAAGACCATCGTGGCCTTAGATTTTCTAAGGAGCCCCCTTCTAAGAAGGCCCATATCAACCTCGTCGATGAAAAAATCCATCTTCACATTCCTCACCTTCCTTGCCCATCGCACCACCTTCACCCATGCAGTCCATGGATCCATAATCCATCCCTCCTTACTTTTTTTTTCATAAACACTATTTCCTTGGGGCTGCTAACCTATCATTGTGATGGTAAGGGACCTTCTTCCCTTCCTCTTCTTTATCCTTACATGATCGATGAAAATACAAATTCTATAAATGTCATTCAATGTTAGGATGATGATTTCATTCTCACTTATCTAGGTGTGGAGATCCTTACATTCATCGGTCGTTACCTTCTGAGACACAACCCATATTGAATGAATCAACCATAGAAATCAACATTCACACTTAGGACAACCCTCAAATTCTAAATATAGGCCAATCTTTATATTTTGTTGAACTAAAAGCTTTCAAATATTTTCTTCAAGATCATAGCAACACTTTTACGTGGTCTTATGTTAATATGTCTATTATTGACCCTAATATCGTGGTCCACAATATCGTGACTATCCCCAACACTAATCTTGTGAAAAATGTTTGTGTAAAAAATGTATCTGCGCATTTCCTTCTTTTGAAATAAGAACTCCAACGCCTTCTTTTTGTTTCCTTCATTCTACCCATTGATTATCCCCAATGGATTTCTAACATTGTTCATGTCACCAAAGCGATAGGGGACTTTGCATCTACATGAATTTCCATGACCTCAACTTAGCCTACCCTAAGGATGAATTTCCTCTACCTAGCATCAACCAACTTTGATCTTATAACCAGTCATGAGATGTTATCTCTTATGGATGGATTCTCGGGTTATAATCAAATATTACTTACACCGGAAGATCAACATAAACTTGTATTCATCACCCCTTGGAGGAACTTCGCTATCATGTCATTCCCTTTGGCTTGAAAAATGCTAGCGCCGCTTATCAATGCATTATGACCTATATCTTCCATGATATTATGCATGACATATTGGAAGACTACATCGATGACCTTCTCGGTAAGTCCAAAAGTCTTTTTGAACACCTCCCAATTCTCAAAATTATATTTGACCGTCTCATAAAATATTGTGTTCACCTTCAACCAAAGAAGTGCATATTTGTTATTCTCTCTAGAAAACTCCTTGGTTTCATCATTTCTTTGTGGGGCATCTAATTTAATCCCACAAAAATCAAGGCTATCCTCGAGATTCCTCCACCAACTAACCTTTGACAACGTCGCAATTTGTAAGGTATATTGCAATCCATTCGACGATTTATTTCCCAACTTTCTTATCGATGTCATCCTTTTCATCATCTTCTTTAAAAGGATGTCTCCTTCAATTAAAACGATGAGTGTCACAAATCCTTTGAAGCGTTGAAGAAATACCTTCTTGAACCACCTGTACTCATCCCACCTAAGGATGACAAACCTTTTACCTCTAAATTTCCTCCACCGACCTTTCCTTTGGTGTCATGCTTGCTCATCGCAACAAGAAACATAGGGAGAAGTGGTTTATTACATAATCCAAACTCTTTTAGACTATGAGACTAGGTATACTCACACTGAAAATATTTGCCTCGCCTTAGTCTTCGTGGCCACCAAAATTTACCACTATCTCCTTAACCACAAAACTTTCATCGTCACCAACACTAATCCCCGCATTACATGTATGCAAACCTTACCAACACCAATGCACCTCACATTGGCTCATGCTCCTTGGAGACCTAGACCTCAAATTCATTCATCAAAATTATGTCAAGGGACAAACCATTGTTGATCAACTTACAAATGATCTGCTTCTTAGAAATCAATCTTCTAACTTCAATTTCTTGGATGAATCTATTTCTACAGTCTCCTCAAAGTGATTTTCCTAATGAATACACCATTTATCGATGACTTTATTCTTCAACGGTTCTAAATTTTAATGTGGGGATGATATTGGGGTCATCCTTAATCCTCTCGATGGTGAGCCTATGCTTTTAACCTTTAAAATTGACTTCGACTGCACCAAAAACATCGCTGAGTATGAAGTACTTGTCTTGGGTCTTCAAACTTCCATAGCCCTAGATGTTAAATCCATTAATATCTTTGGTGATTCTCAACTGGTTGTGAACCAAGTCAATGGTTTGTACCAATTTCATAACAAGGTCCTTCAAAAGTATAAACATCATGTCAACATACTTTTGACCACGTTTGATACCTACCTCATTCAAACCACTCTGTGATCCACTAATAAATTCACAGATACCATGGCTTGCCTCACCTCACAAACACCTACCTCACCTTTAGCCTTTAATTGATTCACCCTCTTATCTCATTTGAGGCGTAAATTTTTGGGAAGAATCAAAACCGAACCACGCAACATTTGGTATAAGCAATTCATTGACTACCTCTCCCTTTCGATTATGCCTCCGGATCTCACTCACAATGATATCATGACAATCTTTCCTCAAAAGTGTCTCTCGTAACGTCATCATGGAGGGTCTTCTTTACAAACTTTTTTTGATGCTATCCTCCTACGATGCCTAACTAGTTCTAAAATTTTGTACACCATTAAAGAAATCCATGATGTGATTCATGGTGGACATTTCGAGTGGCTTCATCATTTCCAAACGTATCCTTCACCTTAGATATTATTGGCCAACCCTTAACCATGATAGTTGTGAATATGTCAAACATTGTGTGAAGTGTCAGCAACATGCTAACATTCACCACACTCCTAGTCACGCCTTACAAGTTGCCTAAAACTTTTGGCCCTTCTCTCAATGGGGTTTGGATATCATCGAAGAGATTAACCCTCATTTTCTCAACATCACAAATAGATCATCATAGTAACTGAATACTATATAAAATGAGTGGATGTTGTTCCTCTCATTTCTACCAAAGCTGAAAATATTGTGGAATTCATCAATCATCATATCATTTTTTTTTTTTTTTGTTCCTCATCGCCTTATCACTGACAAAAGAAAACAATTTAAAAACAATACCCTACGTAAAATGTGTGATAACTTTGGCATTCAACTCAGTTTCTCTTCACCTTATTACCCACAAACCAATGGCCAATCCGAATCTTCCAAAAACCCTCAAAAACATTCTCATAAAAGTCGTCGAAAAAACTGGAAAGGATTGACATACGCACATTCCTTTCACCTTATGGGCTTATCGCACCAGTATTCATACCTCTACCAATGCTACACCTTTTTCTCTTGTCTACGGTACCAAATTTGTTCTACCTCTCGAAGTTTAAATTTTGTCTCTTTGTATCTCACTCAAATATATGCTATCGACGATGACTTTCACCAAAAATGTTTGGCATGACTTGAGCTCTTTGGATGAATGTCATTTGAATGCTTTATACCACCTTCAAATCTACCAAAAATTCATAAAGCATTCCTATGATAAGCGTGTTCATGAACAAACTTTCAAGGTCGGTGATCTTGTCCTAAAGGAAAATCAACACGTAACCAAAGCTGAGAAAATTAAATGGAGCAAGTTTTCTCCTAATTGGCTTGGACCCTATATTGTTACTCCATGCCAATGGATCACGTGCTTATTATTTATCTTCTCTTGAAGTTAAACCCAAACGTGAGCCCCTAAATTCCTTGCATCTTCAACCATTCTATTGTTGAATAAAGTACTACATCACTTTATGTCATCTATATGCTCGTCCCTTGAGCGAACCTCTTATTTCATCTACCTCTTTTAAGGACTAACGAATAAACTAGAATTGTGTGATTATCCGTCACCATTCAGTCTTGTCTTCAATATGAGTACCATGGCTGTACTCATGGAATGATTCTCATGGATACTTTTCTTCCTATTCAAGATGGAATTCCATGGTCGTTCGTCACTTGAAATCCCTCTATCGTATCTAACATTTTCGTATTATGTATTTTCCTTCATATATATATATATGGGATAACCAAAACTCTAGTCCTTGAGTCAAACTTCTTACAAATAGATGAATCCATCAAAAAGACATATATGTCTATCTTTTGCTGCTATAAGTATTCGCTCCCTCGAAGGACGGCTATATAAAAATTTATCCACTCATTATATTTCATCGATCCAAAAAGAAGACTAATCTATATCTCTCAATTAAAATAATTCTATAGCTTCCCCGCATCGATCGACTTCATGAAGACCTCAGGAGAACCTATTTATCCCAATATATAATTCGCATCAATCATTCTATACAAACAAAAAGAACAATTCAAGAAAATTATAAAATTTTGGTCATGGACTTACCTATTCTAGTTTTGGGTATCTTACAGAAGGGGCATGTTGTCCCACAACAAGGTTACACTAAACAAACTCTTCCACCTTACCTTCGCTTATTATCTCCTAAATCAACTCAAGGGACATGGTATGTATTCTACACATTGTGATCACATAACTTCTTTCACCTATAGACCTATTGCTCATGCAGTGTATCTAGGGACTTGTGTTCAATAATTCTAAGGGTATGACACTTATGGTCCTTGCTTAATCTAAGCGGGTCACCTCTTTTCTTTTCTTATTTGTTTACTCGTTGTTTCCCCAAAACACGAAGACCATTGAAATAGACTCAATCATAACACCGTCATCTATTCATATGATTAACTCATCTTGCTTATTACCTGTTCACCATTTGACCTTGCCTATTTTATAAACATACCTTACCCAAAAATTTATTCTAACTTAATTACCCAATTTACCTACACAACCTACCTACTTAATTTACCTAACCTAATATCATTCTTCCTTGGTTTAAGGGAGAACTACATTATTTTGAGGCCCCTTTTGCAAGGGTTGTGTAGGAAAAACTCCAAGGTCATGAGGCCCTTGAAGGATAACTAGGCCACTCTTTTACCCATCATTTATTTTCCCCCATAAACAAAAACTTGGTTAGTTAGTTTCCATAAAAACAATAACTTGGAAACCAAAATCACATCAACTCAACCATGCCTAATCATCTAGTTTCCCCAAACATTAATACAGTGGAAATTAAACCTTTCAATCATATAACCATAATCAAACCATGCCTAAACATATAGTTTCCATAACATCAATAACTTGTAAATTAAACTAAACCATGCCTAAACATCTAATTTCCATAACATCAATAACTTGGAAATTAAACCAAACCATGCCTAACCATCTAGTTTCCATAACATCAATAATTTGGAATTCAAAACAAAATTATCTCACTATCATAAACCAAACCATGCCTAAAATTCTAATTTTCATAACATCAATAACTTGGAAATTAAACCAAACCATGTCTAACCATCTCATTTCCATAGCATCAACATTTTGTAAGTCAAAAAAATCATCTCACTATCACAAACAAAACCATGCCTAATCATCTAAGTTTCCATAACAACAATATCTTGGACATTAAATCATTCAATCAACATTAACCATGCCTAAACTTCTATTTTCCATGACATCAGTATAATGGAAATAAAATCATATATACCTCATCCAAACCATGCTTACATGTCTAGTTTCCATGATAACAATACAATGGAAATAACATCAAATATATTGTATATAATCATCATCATCAACTATATAACTGGAATGTTTGTATGTCAATACATGTATACATAGATATAAATAATACAATGTATCTCAAAATATCATAATACATCTTGCATCTTCGGCATGTAGGCCGATATGTATCAAAAATATAAATACAAAATAACTACATCACTCCATGTCATCTCTATGAGGGGACGGCACTCTATTGCTCTCTCTAGTGTCCTCATTAGGCCAATGTCTCCAAAAACTAGTCACCTCCCCTGCCAATGTCTATGAGACTAATGGCTCTCTCGAGCCACTTTGGAACTATAAGTCCATGAGTTGGTCCTTGCACTATCCGCCTTTGTTGCACTCTATGCTTGCCATAATTCACATATGGGATACCACTCTCTATCAACTCGGTCCTGATAATACCTAGCCTTAGACACTACATTTTTGTAACTAGAAATTGATATTACTACGGGGTGGTGTCATATCTCTAGCACCTACCTTTGGACCTTGTCCCAATAAAAGTGGTCCTTTTTCCTATCCTTGTACCTATAGTTGTGGACCATGTGCCTGTAAAATGGGACCTTGTCTCGGTGCACTATGTCTCTGTACCTATAGACCCTATCCTACCGTGGTGCATGTGTGCTACTAGCTAGCTACACCTATAAAGTGGCCACATGAGCCTGTAATGTAGAAACTTGAGCTGCAAGCAGTTACAACCTATCCCCCATCCCCTTTCGTTGGCTATGTAGGAGCATGAGTTTGATCCCGAGGCTACACTGTGCCATCTACCCCTATAAACTAGTCACATGTCCCTCGAAGGGTGGCCACCTGTGCATGTTCTGAGTAAGTTGTAACCGTAAATTAGTTGCATGCCCATGTAATTTGTCCCTCTACACTATGACTATAGGTAAGTTTGGTTGGCCTAACTATGGTGGTGTTTCCTGTGATTTGGGATACCCACCACTATTTATACCCATCAAGAAGTGTCGTCATCATTAATCCGTCTATCTGCGACCTACTCCTCCTACCCTGTTGGTCCTGTTGGATGTGGTGGAGATAACAGTCTCCCCACATCATCCATGCAATACTGTGGAAATGGTGGAGGCATATCCTACTACAACCTAAATTGTTACAGAATCGAGTTGACTATAATCATATCATGCTCCCTGGCTGCTTTATCCCTATATCCATCTAACCAACTAGCCAACTCAACTCAACTCCTCCGTCATGCCCCCATATGAAGGGAAATCAACATAAGGTCACCATACAATATCCAATGCATATAGACCCTCTAATATCCTCTTGTAGTATGTCACATCTTGTGATGCCTCCTTCACCCTCGGATGTGCCCCTATCGGCACCCACCTTTGTATCGATTTATAGACTCCCACTATTTCAATCCTATCATGGAAGTCCTTGTGGACGTATAAACACTATGTTCTCATAAGCTCAAAAATGTAGTAGATAATTACAACAAACACCGAACCGTTGAATCCTTTAATACGCCTCTGACAACTCCCTATACGGTTGTACCGGTATGCTTGCACCCATACCAAAAAAATCTCTCCTCAATCATATCCTCCAAAACCCCCATCAATGCCCGAGGGAATCTCCCACCCTCTGAATCTGGGAGAGCATAACATCCAACATCTAATATCATTAGAAGCGCTAATCTGGTCTCCCGAGGATGTGTAGCATACATATCCCCATAACTGATGTTAGCACTATGATATCTCAGGTCAATCATCACCTCTCCAAACACTGTCACCATAGGATCAAATGAATCATCTGAAGAAATCGATATAAAGGCTCCCCAATAATCGGTAGCCTCATTATCCTATATACGTCCTCTAGTGTGATCTTCATCTCATCTGAAGGTAATTGGAAGGTATTGGTCGTTGAATCTCGTTTGTCGATGAGAGAGACCATCAAGTTGTGATATTGTACAATATGTCTATATCACCTAATGACACTGAGCCTAAAATCCTACATATACCTCCACTGATCATCTATAACACTAGGCCGTATCTGCATGAAAAGAGGTGGCACCTTGTCTCTCGTTGTCAACTACTAATTCACTTACATCATTACCATTTAAACTTGTCAATCAATTTGTCATTTTTGATCATTTATTTGATCCTACCTAGTCCAACACCTACCTACAACTTTCCTATCTTACCCAGCTTTTACCTAACTCACTCGCCTAACGTTTATTTTATCTCACCCAAACATCTACACTTATTATGATTCACTCCTTTCCCTTCTTCATTAATTTGACCTAAATTTCCCTAACCCACCCATTCATACCTACGTTAACCTAAACCCACTTATTCCTCCCTAACCTTCCCCTTCCTCACCCACTCCTACCTCACTACACACTCACCCATCCTTCCCTTCTCTTTTTTGTCATCCCAAACTCCCCTTTTAAGCCGAAGTCACTTTTAACAGTGACCGGAATTGATCACCCTAACCGATCACTGGTCTCCTTCGACCCCACCGACATCGGTTAGCCTCACCGACATCTGGTCGATACCCAATCAGCGTCGTTCACTAGTTTAGCCCTAGGGCCAAACCCCCACGTCCCCATTTCCAAAAATTTAACTAAAACACCTAAAATACCTACCCAAACCACCCCAAATCACTTCTAAATTCATTTTACCACCTAATTAACCTATATTTACCCTCCCCATACCCAATTTCACCCACTTCTACCCAAATTTCAAATCAAAATTCAAAAACCAAATTCTTCATTTTTCTACCTTAGTTTTAACCAAAAACACCAATGGAGCTCGAATCCTACCTCTACTCGGCATCATCTCCATCCGGTCTCCGAAATGGAGGTCCTCTCTGACAACCTCTCCTACCTCTTCCATGACTAAATCACTCTCTCATCTCTCAACCAATCAAATCGCTCAGATAGATCTTGTGGGCCCATAAACTCCACTCCTCCACCCACTCAACTTTCACTAGCTCATCCTAGAAGATAGCCCTTTCATTTTCTTCTAAGTCAAAAGCACAAAATATCTCTCTCGGCATTTTCTAAATTAGGAAATAACCAAATGAATCTTTTCAACGCGGCTTTTCCATTTTAAACCAATTTTTTTCGACTAACATCGGTCAGGTCGTGCCCTAGGTGACCGGCATCAGTTACCCTTACCGGCATCAGTTCACCCTCAATTGGTATTGGTCACCCTGCCTAACCCAATTATACCTACTTTGACCTTTTTTTTAATGCAGGATAACCCCCGACCTCAATGTAATTCATGGCACATTTTTTCCTACACCTTGGTCTTACCCATAGCCTTACCTATACACCTAAACCGACCATGCCCATTTGAAACTTGAATTCACTTACTTGTTGTACCATGTGATGACATTAATCATGTTGTTTAGCCTACCAACCTTGCCTTTCCTGATGCTATGATGTTTATCTTGACCAAACCAAAAAAAAATGTACTTTGGAACCCACCTAATGCCCATTCCTGCACCTAGCCTTGTTGTGATTCAAAACCGTATCCTATACCTTGGATACCTGGACCACAACAACCTTGTTTAGATAAACTATTGACCTTTGATGATGTAGATTTTGTGAGCTCTTCAGCCCAGTGCCTTATCACATTATACACATGTGCAAATGTTTGAATTCCCCCACCTATTACCCACATTGATATAACCATTTCCTATACCCACACCTTTCCTCCTTTTTCATCACCTACCACTTTATTAAACCCATCACCGATTTAACCTCTCACTTCATCAGTTCCCGGTTTGAGGGGGATCACCTCCACCCATACCTAAGGCAACCTCACCTCTACCCTTACTTGGGGAAACCACTTCCTATTTTTGTCATCGTTTCTTATCAATACAAGCTATGCGACAAAATGGGGCAATTTTAGACACCAAAATAGGGTTATGCCCTTGTAGCCGCCTTTAATTTATTAATGCGACACATACACCTAAATGGACCCTTCTACACATTAGTATTAATTTAATTACCCATAGTTAGATTTATTATCATCCTCACACCATTATTAATTTAATTACCTTAATTAAACTAATTTTCACCTCACCTAGCCACCTCAGCCCTCCACCTCATCCTAAGACTTATTCCAATCCCATTAATTATCCTAGACCAAGTCTACCTAACCAAATAGGACTCATTCCAACCCTAATCTTAATGGCCTATTATCCCTCTAACCATTTAGCGTCATTCCACACTTGGGAACCGTAACCAAAATCTCAACCACACCAAATTTAGGAAGAATCGGGCTATTTTTAGCGCAGGATGACATTTTCTCCCTAACTAAGCACGGGGTATTCCTCGGTCACCAATTTGGTCACCTAACCATTGTTGGTTACCTTAAATAAGATTTTCTAACTCTTTAATCGGGTTCTAAATTTTCTCTTATGTCTCTTGCCTTCGCACACCGACTCTTGAGTTTTTCAGCAATATTGTGACATACCAGAGGCCCTTACAACATTTAAACACCACACCATTCATCAACAGATTGATCCAGAGCTCCAAAGTGCACTCATAGGAAGCATTGTACCCTTTTCGTGTTACTACATTCATTCGGGACCACCTTCTCTACAACCATCACCACCTCTTGCTATTCATCTCCATTTAACAAGTAAGTACATTTCTTCTTTTTCATTGGTTTCAGTAGATTATTTATTTACTAGTTATCTATTTCATCCCATCCCTCGCCATACCTAGATCTCTCCCACAACACCTCCATTCAACCATTTTCTCATTTACCCTTCATACTTTTCCCAAACACCTATTTCATTGTCTTTGAGTCTCTCGTAAAAATCATATGACCTTCATTAAGCCTCTATCCTTCTCTGTACAATCACAAAGAGCTCTCAAATAGTCCATTTCAACCCTTTTAACTAATTTCCCCTACCAACATCGATCACCCAACCGGCGTCACCATTTCCCTATACCGGTGTCGGTCGCCTAACCAAAGATTGGTCTCGTGATTGGAAATTTCCTCCTAAGAAATGAGCTAATAACTTCCTCCCAATAGCCTAGAATCTCACCAAATCTTGCCTAGACCTCATATATAGCCTCTTCATCAAACTGCGCAAGCCCAAACCAACCTACGGCCCACCGAATTTAATCATAACTTTCATGTTAGATTAGATTTGCTTATTGTTTTTTATATGAGATGCCTAAATCATATTAATTACAGTATGATTCATTTTTATGCTCTTTCCTTATATTAAGTTATTAAAAACAATGGATTGACAACCATTCGAGGAAGCATCACGCTTCTTGGATCTAGCATTCTAAGCAATCCACTTCCATTTGCTATTTAATATTATTTGGTGGTCTTGTTGTGTTTCTAACAGGTCGTTCCTCCTAACCAAAGGGAAGCTCTTCACAATCAGCTTGGTCAACATTCTACACATGTGTAACACCTTCTTCTATTATCATAGGTATTCCTCCTCACCCTTACCTCTTATCTGTTTTATCTCTAATTTGTGGTGAAACACTTAGAATTCAAAATAGAAATGTAATTTCTAAATTTTTCATGTATGTTAATCTGAATAATAAAATATAGTAACTTATCTTGAAATAATACACAATTATAGCCATCTAACTCGATCATTAATATTCTTAATCTTATCTAGATAATTGAATATCTTCTCATCTCCTTGGATTGTAGTGTAAATGTGGTTATGTGATTATGTTTATTATATAAGAAAGGTGACTACCTTCATGCATAGTTGTAATTGAATCAATGCATCAATAGGAGAATACATGTGTCCTATATGCAATTCATCTTTGATAATTTGTAATAAGATGGACGGGGCCTCTTGGTATTTTTCAGGAGAATATACTCAAATTTTTAGGTATATCATGTCTCCCATTGGGTCTCTTTTCAACACCACTAACTAGATCCCAAATATTTCTTGCCATAAAGATGGCTTTAATCCTTACTCTCCAAATACTATAATTAGAACCATTTAAAATATAATATTTATCCATATATAATTTATATGAACTATTCATACTCAAAAAAATTAGAAAATTAGTGTTATGCGGATTTTAACAACAGAAATATCCACGGTTAGAGTATCACGGTTAAAACACAAATTTCTACATAATGAAGACAATAGAATTTTTCGTAATTGAAACAATGAAGATATTAGCAACTTTGATAAATATCGTCAAATAAGGTGTAAAACTAAATATAAAATCAGAAACATAGAACATAATCGTGAGGAGCCACAAAGCCATAGATGAGAAGATATAGCTTTTCAAAATTTTAAAGTTGTGGAACAAAGAAACAATGTTACATGGAATTATAAAATTAATTTTTATGAAAATTCAAGAAAACCTTCAAACATGGTATGCAAACTCAACAAGGAGGCAACAAAACACAATTGTCATTCCGTGAGGCAAGAATAAAGAAGATATAAAAATTGCCTTATATGTTGTCCTTAATTACATCTTATGCATGTATACCTTTATACCCATATCATCACACATAATTCCCTTTCCACACCTTCTTCCATGGATAATGCTACAATAGATTCCACACCTCATGTTTCTAATCTTTGTGATATCCCTCTCATACATGATAATGAAGTTACTACTTATTGCACATCATTCTTCTCTAGTGATGGACTACAGTGCTACTGGTTTACATGATGAACTTTCTATTGGCACCCATGATACTCCTCCCACTATGTCTCATTCTCATCCACATGATGCTCGATCCCTAATGCATATTGTTGCACACTTACCTATATCTATAACTTTGTCCCCTATGATGGTTGCTACATCTACAATACCTAAGGTGTTGGGAGACACTCATATCCCCCTTCACAATGTCACCATGACCATGGATTTCAAATTTGTTACTTGGCACAACTCTAGATGCACTTATAATGATCATATGCTTACTGATTTCAATGTTACATCACTCTCTGCACCTTCCTCGTCACAAATTAGAACACAGTGTGTTGATTTGACAATGATACCTAATGCTCTCACTTTCCAAGCTTCTATGCATGATTCATTTACTATGGTCACACCTAATTGTGTTACCTCCATGGGGGCAATCAATTCCCCTCTTTCCACATTTATGTATATGGTCATAAGGGCTAGTACATATAGCTTTAATTTTTTCCATCTTCCCAAATTGTACATATTGCTTATGAAGAGTCGTATATATCTCCCTCCATTGCTTGAAGTTGATAATGATGAGCCTCTTAGCATTAGTTATGTTACACATATTTTGACTTACACATTTATCCTTATGTTTACACTTATTCCTCATAGATTTGGGATTTTGGACTCTATAGGGTTTTCCCTCACTATGTTGACATTATTCTTTTCTATCTCGTGTTTCCAAAATTGCACCTATTACTTCCCAATGTTCCACCTATTCTGATTTCTCTACTTGTGATTTCACACGACACTAGGGCTTTGGATCATGATCATATACATTCCTCTTTTACATTTGAAGATAGTAGGCCCTCACCCTTTGTTCCTATTAGATAGTCATTAAAAAAATTTGAGGGTATATTCTCCGCCCTGTTGTTACGATGACACTCTTGTTCTAAGTTAAAACTTGATTGTTGAGGGCGCATTTACTTATATGGACCTCAATTTGCACACATACTAGGGGAAACCTTTCTCCCCTCTCCTAACTATTCTATTTCATGTTCACATATTTACAAAAATTCAAAAATACTAGCTTAGATCTTGATTTGATGTATCCTTGCTTTCTCATTTTATTCTATGTTGAACATTACTTATCACGTTACTTAGATACATACTATTCTCTATAATCTTTCCGTATATGCATGCATATTCACATGGTAATTTTTAAGGTAAATGTAGATCACTTATAGGTTTCTACATGATGTATGATGCTTAGCATTGTTCCATACAAGTCCCATTGAGGCTCTAAGGGGCATCTACCTTTTTATTTCTCTATATTTAGGTTCTATCCTTATAATATCTACTACTTTAATTCCTATTTTCATTTGTATACATTGTAGCATAATATCAATTTTTTTAACATGCTAACGAGTGTTTCATGTGTAGTATTTTTCTTGTAGGCATACTCCCAACCTTGGTTATTTTACTTGTTTATATCGTGTCTTATTTGTTTTTGTCTTGGTTATCATTATTTGTGGCATAATCCCTATGCTTCATTGTTTGTTTTCTTATATCGCCTTGAAGGATTCGATTGTCTTGTGACATCCTAAGTGGTGCCTCATGTATCCAACCAGCTACTCTTTGTGTCTTTTTCCATGTTATTATGTGATATAACTTGTTTTTGTTACATCATGTTAAATTGTTTGTAACCAAATTTTTGGCTATCCTTTTCCCATTATTTGCATGTGTCATGGTTATTACCATGTATATTCCCTATTCCCCATATAGGAGTTCTATTTCAGATGTGCACATTAGTTTCATCTTTCCTCATTTGGGTCGTGCTCTCCTTTGTTCATCTCACACACCCCAAACAAGTGGGGGAAATAATTAGGTGACTATTTCACCCTCTCAACAATTCAAATACTAGACACGAATGGTACACAAAAAAATAGGATAAACAAGAGCTAATAAATAGATTTAGAATCATAATTGGGCCTACAATGTAGGCCAAAATTTCCCAACATAGACATGAGTGATGGGTGCTAGTGTCCCACTTGGGCGTTCCTATCCTAGGGGTATAAATAAATACAATAAAGAATCAAAAGTTATCAATGTTAGTATATTATAATTTCCAACAACACATGCTCGGTTACAAGTTACTATCAGAAATAGTAGAAACAAAATTAGTGGCATGTTACACACTTTGAGCAATGCAACTAATTACTTCATTTTTTCTCAAGATCATCTATGACTAGTTTCTATTGGATTTGTGGCCATCTGTAGTGGCACTTATCTATGGGGAAGTGTTAAAGGTTGGAGGGTGAAGATGAACGTTCTCCCATTACTCTTCCCTTGGTGATAGGATGCTCAAATCCTTAGTTTAGTGACAAGACGCTCAAATCCTTAGTTTAACAATAGGACACTTAAATCCTCAGTTTGGAAAATGAAATCCTAAATCCTCGAGTACTACTCCAACAATATCCAAGACAAAAACAAATAAGAATTATTTTATATCTTCTCTTATGACACATAGGTGTATTCTATCCTTGATTCACTTGTTTTTCAATACATGTCTCTATTTTAACATGTACTAAGTTAAAGTTCAATTTCATTTAAAATGAGCATTGAATACACTTATTTTTTTTGTGAGTCCAACCTTACTCCGACAAAATGGAAACACACAAATATAAAAGGAACAACCTCAAGCACATGTCGCTTTGGAAAAGGAAATATCCAAGGAACATACTAATATAGCACTTCTACTACGTACGCAAGGTCACCCCTAGGATATTTATCCTCTCTTCTATAATCCATGATACACACTTCATAATCTCCATTTAGCACAGTATCAAGCACATTCCTCATTCAACATGATATCGATTCAACTTCCTTCCGCTCCATAAGGTATGCTCTTCTTATCTACTCTATGCTACCAAATATTCATTCACCAAAGATAAATTGGGGCACATGTAGTCATGAAATCATGCACTTTCTATTTACATCAGACCTCTAAGTATGTCGTTATATGCATGATTCCTAAGAGTGAAAACTAAACATTAACAACATGTGTTTTTCTTTTACATTACTTTATCCTCTTACACATTGTTCTTATTTGATTTTGTGGAATGACCACTTTATCTTGGAAATTAGATAATGTATGGCCCGGCTCTATATTTATTTGTAAAATCCTCGATAATCCTAGATAGTACCACCCATTAGGGATAGAAGCACCCAAGCGTTGTTGTCTCCTTTGGACACTTATGTCATTTTCCCCACTTTTCAACAACAACCTAGCTTTAATGGATCCAATTCAATCACACACACACACACAAGAACTATATAGAATCTGAAATATAGTGCAACGTTCGGTGACAATTGTTATATATGGAGCATGTTTTCATGTCCGGAAGTGTTGAAGGACTTATTTAATCTCACCTCATACTACTATTCATATGGTTTTTGAGTGAAGAAAGTACTAATCAACCCATGTCCTTTGGCCATTTTACTTTTCTGTTATCATCACTTCTAACCTCCCGCATGTACTCGCCCTATCAGGTTTTCCATTTGGCATCGTTTTATCTTTGAGTGGGGTGCCCACCCGGTGCTTTAGTCTCATTTGGGGAACCCTAAGGATTTTTACACTTTCCTACCACTTTTTGGGCACTTTCTAGCCATTTGAGCTTTCTATCTTTTTAGTGGTCACCTTTTTGGGGTTAATTACAAAATTAGAACAAGAGAACCATATAAATATAAAGTTATGAGACCATAATGAGGGACCAAGCACTAAGCACTACTATCATCACCTAAGGTTGCATCCATCAAAGGCTTCATTTGCATCCATCTAACTCCATCATAAGGCACAAGGATAGTTCATCTGCATCACACTGCATAGGAGGGAAGTTTATTCTATTCCATCCACCATTTTATTACATTTATACACATAGTTATTGTTTGCTACTTTCACAAAGTAACTAGAACAAGAGTGCCTATGGCATGATTGCACACACACATAGAACTACATCGGGTATGAGATGTAGTGTAGCAATTAGTTAGTAAGTCCACCATTTTGGCCGTTGAGGATAGTATGACCCCTTCACATGCATATTTCTTTTTAGGGATTTGATGTTCATCTTGGGGTTTAGTAGGTGATTCCTTATTGCAGGTATTACAGCGACATCTAATGCAGTTCAACAAAGTTAGTGCGACAAGAAGAGAACACAGGAAAACATCCAATGACACACCTCGAGGAGAGCTTTAGGTTATTTCCTCATACCAAAGTGTCCATATCTCAGACCAAGGCACCCACAGGAACCTCTATCCCTCTACAGGCACCCCAACCTAGCCAGAAAGGTTGTATATGTGCTTTCTTAGACTTGTGATCTTTTCCTCCTCTTGTTTTCCTAGTTCACATTACAACACAATCCAACACCGTTTTCGAATTAGCTAAGCTCTTCTTAACCCTCTTTGTTCATTAGGGTTTCACATTTCTATTTACTTAGTTTCTTGGGTCACTTTCTTTACTTACTTAGCTATCATTTACTATTGTGCATATATTAGATTAACCTAGAATATTCCACATTTTAGTTAATCATTTTGGTGAACCCGACCTTCGAATACACTTTCTCCTTGGGCCTTTTCTTGGCATGCCCATCACTCATTGTGTTTGTTTTGGGTATTTTCAATATTGTGAGCTTCCTTCATTCACTCGTAGGGTTTCCAAACCAATGGCTAATATCCCTACTTCTATAGCTACCACTGAAAATCCTTTGGATAATTCACACAATGTTCCTCTCTATGAACTAGAAGCATCGATAGTCTAATAATGCTTCGTGATCGATAATTCCTATGATGTGATCTATAGTTATAGTCTAATGGCCCCTAGGCCTTTCGCATGCTCAACTCTAAGCCTCAGGGCTCGAGACCTATCTTTGTGTCCTGAAACTCGGTCTCCCTGTCCCCTCTACGGTGACTCTACTCTAATTGAATCCACATGGGAGTTCTCTCCTCTATGCTCCTTGATGTCTGAGGAGATGCACGAGCCTCAATGGATGTCACCCTATCATGTCCGACTGAATGTGCTCCTACGGTCCCTCCGCGTAAGGTCGAATTAACATCCTGAAGAGTCTACAAAATATGTGGTATGATGGTACATTTATAGCATGATCTCGGAGGTGGTAAGTCTAGGTCTATATGAAAATACCCTCATATTTTCCATGCCTCCTACACAGACCAAGGTGAGAGTTAGTTCATTATTCTAGGTTTTATTCAGTTTTCCCATGTTTACTAAAATATGTAATTTTCAAACGAAGTTGTTCTCTAGATTTAAAGTGTGCTAGGTTTAATATTGTACTAGGTTTAAAGTTCATGTCTAAAGTTTTCTAGTCTACCCAAGGGTCCAATATTTTGAACCCATGGCTCTGATACCAAGCGTAACGCCCTTAAAAATGTCCCACTCGAGACCCAAGAACAACCTAGGTTTAGTTAGAAAAATTATGGAATAATTTTTTTAAAGTGGATGTCCTGATACAGGCTTAGAAAACTACAGTTGTCACAACAATGTTTCAAGGACAAAATAAACCTAATAATAAAATTTCCCATTATAACCATTATTTATTTCACATTATCAAGTTAATAAGAGAGTAAAAATTAACAGGACAATTTTCTCACTACCCCACTTTCAAACTAGCTTAAATGCTTCAACCTGATTTTTATCATGTTGAACAAACTTAAAACTTCTTGAAAACATTTCCATTAGATAGGAAATTTCCTCACCTTTCCATTGATATAAAGAAGTCCTCCTAACTCCTCATATTTCTCAAGTTATGGGCCGGCGGACCTTGGGAGGAAAATTTTCCCAAAGGTGGTTCTGCGGGCCGCGGGAAGGAATTTTTCCCTAGTGCGGGAGTGTGGGTCGCCAAAGGAAACTTGAATGTTTATATTTTTATATAAAAAGTGCTAAAGGATAAAAAGGATCTGTGCCTCTACCGACATCTAATGATGCCACGTGTCAATCCCGGATTCGAGCGGGGAAAACAGACTTGCAAGGAAACTTAAGAATTTAAGACTTTTTGTGAAGAAAAATGCAAAGGTCAAAACACAAGCCGCACCTCCGCCAACACTTGATGCTGCCACGTGTTAGTATCTCATTAGCTGCGAGTTGGTGGGCCGTCAGAGCGACTTAGAAAATTTAGATTTAAAGAGAAAAAGATTAAAGGTTAAAACGCTCTGCGCCTCTACCTATGCCTAAGGCTGCCACGTGTCAACCATCCATGGTTGTAAGTGGCGGGCAATGAAGAAACTTTAAAACTTCACCCAAAACAAATTTTAAAACGTTATGGTTAAGAAATCAACCGCTCCTCCATCGTCGCCTCATAAAGCCATGTGTCAGCCAATCATGTCATGCTGGGGAGGCGGGCCGGCAAAGAATCCTAGAAAATTTCACCATTTTTTTGTTTTTAAAGTTAAGTTTGTTAGCGCATGCTAAGCTCGCGTGCTCATGGAAGAGCTTTTCCAAACGATGGGCGGGGGTGCGGGGCCGCGGAGAAAAATAGGAATTTTTCCAAAATTAGAAAAACGTTAAGTTAATGGTCGCGGGCCCGCGCACATGCGGAAATGCTTTTCAAAAGGCAAGGGTGGGGTGGCGGGGCTGCGGGAAAATGTTTCCAAATTTTCTTTTTCGAACTTCGATTATTTTTGACAAAAATGATGGTTTGGGCAGTGAGAGCAATGGAAACTTCATGACTTTTTTGTTTTTAAGGCAAAAGTGCAAAAAGGAATATTTTCACTGCGCATGTCCACCAGGGAATATTTTAATAATTAAATTTCACAGTTAGAATATTTTGAAACCAAAATGAAGTGAAAACTTCATAAGTTCATAACTTTTGATTAGGAATTTGGTTTTGGAAAACAAGGACTTCTACGGAAAGCTCTCGATGTCCTCTTTGTACAAGTAACCTTAAAAATTTAATTTGGATAAAGTTTTAAGGGTCAATTTTGAGAAAACATTTTTTTGTCACTTAAAAAGTGAACTGGTATTTTTAACTTGCACAATTTGTTCAAATTCATCATTAATTCTTTCTCAACATGCCAAATAGGCATGGAGGATTTCACTTGGGAGATTTTTAGGATAGATTGCAAGGTTAAATTGTTTGATTGATTTGCAATTCAAATTTACCAATTTTTATACAACAAAATGTCTACAATTTTGCCTTTGCCCGATTTGAAAGGTTCTATAAAATTTCATAAGTATTTTGGTTTGTTTGGGATCATTTTGATCTTCCTTAGATTGTATTAGTGTTTCAAATGTTTTTCATAGTTTTACAGGGTTGTTCTGTATCTTTTGATAAAAATTTACAAAGTTTACAAAGTGAAATAAAAATGAAGTTTATACATTTCAAAAATAAAGATTAATCTATTTCTTTTGCCATACTATAAAAACATTGAATTCATTCCATGCTAGTTTTAAATAGTTATCTTTCCTTCAATCAAAATGTAGAAACAAGAATGCAACTTCTATTTTTCAAATCATGCATTTCAACAAAACAGAGTAATGTATTTTCTTCATACGTATTTCTTTCTTTCAAACAGAAATTCCTCAACATATTTCAACACAGATTTTAAACAGAACAGTAACTCCATTTGTGGAAAAGAATACAACTTCTATTTATATTGATCAAATACAACTTTACAAATTACAACTCTTTCTCTTTTCCTTTCATTCAAATGCACTTTCACGTTTCTTTACATAGTACAGATTTCAGTGCATATCTCTTTCTCATTTAAACATAGGATTTCATTTCCAAAACAGAATAACTATCCAATACAAATAATATTACAAGTCATCCACTTGAAGTGGGAAAATGTTTACAAAAAGAAGTCTCACAAAGGACTTCCAAACTTTGTCTTCTTTCTTAGTTCCAAGAACAACAACATGAAGTTCCTCCATTTTCCGTTTGAGCACAACAAAAGCGGGGAAAGGCAACGCTCTCCACCCAACCAAGACATCCAATGAAAAGGAGAATCCACCCTCTTCATTGGCCCCGAGCCCCAACCACAATGCAATAAGAGATGTTTTCCAACACATGGAAACAACAAGCTTCCACAACACACAAGAAAATTTCACATTTAAAACACAGTCCAAAGCAAAACTACAGTTTACAACCACAGAATAAAGACAACAAACAACACTCAAGCTTCATCATGCAAGCCAAAGGAGCAAAAACTATGGGGATGTTGCTTATGCCTCCCAAGGGGAAATGGGTATCACCACCTGAGAACAAACCGCCAAAATATATCATTTCAAAACCCTAACATGCCCTTATGCCTCCCCCAAGTACCCCTTATTCCTCTCATTTCCTTATACCTCCCCAACCTCTTATAATACCTCATAACGAGTAAAGAAATGCAAGCTATTTCTTTTTGCAAGGTGGAACCCAAATCTCAACTCCCTCCACACTTATACCTCCCCATAACACTTATGTCTCCCCACAATAATCCCCATAGTCTTCTCCTACACCATTCCTAGGCCATCTACCCAACCAACCAACAAATAAAACAACACATTCAACCATTCACATAAGCATAAAAAGAAAGAAGAGCATTTCAAGAGCCAAGCTCCTACCTCTCCATGATGGAGTTTGTTCCAAGTTCAAACAACAAGCTTTCCAATGCAAAACAGTCCAAGATCAACAATCTACAAGCATGCAACAATCTCCAACTTTCTCCAAATTTGCAAGAGCTCAAACACCAAAATAAGTCGCCCAAAATGAAGTATCCAAAAGTGAAGCAACCCAAAAACAAGCTAAGGAATTCAAATATATAGAAGAGGAAAAATGAGGATGAGGTGGATCCATGTAGGATGCCACATCACACATCCTCAACTCCAACTCATAAGTCAACTTCAATCTCCAATGCATAATAAATAGGTGGGTGAATAATATGATGATTACTTACACACTCCAAACAAGCCCACACCCCATAAGGACTGAAATTAAAAGCATGTAAGAAAGTGCAATTAAAACATACAACTTGTCTTACAAAAATGCATAATGAAAGTCTAAATTTAACTCCCCAACCATAGGTAAGGTTGGTATACAAATTTAAGAGGTGTGGGACAAGTTTAACTTGTCCCACAAGCCTCCAAAATCAGCCTCCAAGGACAAATTCGAATTTC
Source organism: Taxus wallichiana var. yunnanensis (assembly GCA_018340775.1). Classification (NCBI taxonomy): domain Eukaryota; kingdom Viridiplantae; phylum Streptophyta; class Pinopsida; order Cupressales; family Taxaceae; genus Taxus; species Taxus wallichiana. The sequence continues at coordinate 281,610,803 of CM031240.1, forward strand.
AAAGAAGGTGGAGTGTTTCATACTCCAAAATTAACTTACACATCTCTTACACATCACTTACACATTTCTTACAACACTTAAATCAAGGGCCAACAACTCTATTAATTACTTTCTTATGATCAATTTGATTAATTAATTTTAACAATATGATTACTCACAATATTTACCACAATTTAATTAAATAATGAAAAGGGAAAGCACATCACTTAAAAAACACATACAACATTAACAAAGGACCAATTAAAAGAAAAACATAAATCCTTTGGTCACATTCGAAGGTGATTCCCCATGGGAATCCCTAAAAACAATCAAACACACACAAACAAATACGAGTTGCCATGGTGACCTTGTTGAATTCATCTAGAATTCCAATGTGGTTGGTCTCCAATCCCCGATGTGTGTTGTGATATTTTTAACTTGTAAAACACAAATACCTCCTTTGGCCTCGTGGCCATATCAGAACATCCAAATGAATATAATTATAATTCCAAGATCACAACAACATCAAGACAATCAACAATATCACTTACAATTTTATCAACAACTATATGATTATCAATTAATTCCATTTTCTAGGTCTACTCAATATATCCAAATATCACATGTCCGAACAACATCCATAAATATAACCATGTTGAACAGTATATCAACATCAATATATAAAATGTCTCTAATGATCATCATGCCTCATATATAAATCCAAGTCAACAATAATCCATGATCTAACATCTAATCATCATACTAAATCAAAACTATAATAATGTCCATAATATAGTCAGCAGTATCATGATCAATATCAAAAGGTGTCGAAGGGAAGAGGGCACTACAATTGCAGTGACCTATCCCATTGGAAGGAAGCAGTGGTGCGCCGCTTGGATCTCTTGTACAACGAATCAACCAACATTATCAACATCGGTGGACCGTGGGTATCGGTAAACCTCGTGCGTCTTCTAAGGTTAATGTAGATTTTGTTGTTTCACTTCATTAAGTTAAAGTGGGAAAGCAAAAACATTTATGAATAATTGAACCACGAAAATGTGATGAAGTGGAAGATGTCAATTCGTGAGGTTCATGTTGTGATTGTGATGTAGCCTTATACTTGCCCATTTATGTAAGTTTGATGTTGGTTTGTGTCATGTTGACATTCATGTGTTCCACATGTTGGTGTAACATTTCTTGCGGTGTCGTGAAAGCTCTTGTGAGTCTTGTGCTATCACACTTGTATCAAGTAATTTGAAAGACAAAAAAAAATCATGTTGTGTTTGGTCTTGTGTTTGGGTCCCACGTGGGTGGGTACTACATTTCCTTTCATTATACTTGCATCTACTAGCTACACTAGTAAAATTTTAAAAATACATGAATTTTTTTTTAGAAAAGTAACATACCTAAATTATCTAGAGCTACATTAGAGAATGGTTAAAAATACCAATAAAATTGTATGAGCTTAAAAATATGTATTTTTTTACTTGCAAAAACAGTATAGTACATTTTTATGTGTATGTGTAAAATTTATATTATTTTATAATAATATCATTAAAATAGTCAATTAATATTAACTTCATCTAAAAAATAGTAATATTGAGTTCTAATAATAACTATAAAATAAAATAAAAAATCTTTCTATTTAAACGTCCCCGATTATTGGCACCTGCAGGTTGCCTAGTCTACCCAAGGCTTAATCCCCGTTAATAATATATTATCAAGAGTTGCATCTCACTTTCAAATTTAATTTAGGTTAATTTGATTAAATTTATCTAGATTATGAGGCAAAAGAGTTGGATATCACTTCATCTTTCACCCTTTTATGACATAAGTTAAAAATATTAAGAAAAATAAGCAAACAAACGAAATGGAGTGGATAAAAAGCAATAATTAGTCGTGTCTTTATCATTTAATAATCTCTAAACTTTCTAAAATAAAATAGACATAATAATAATAATATACTTTATTAAATTAACTAAACAATAATAATAATTAAAATCACATTTTTAGAGGTTTGGAAGATCAAACACCTATTCAAACGGGTAAGAAATATATTTGGTATTTTTTTTTAATTAATATAAAATACATCAAAACTCACAACCTTTAGGGCCATTTTTGGTTTTTTAAATGTAATTTGTGTCAACCAATATTCTAATTTAAATTTTACGTCACAAAAATTGAAAATGTTGAAAAGTTATATTAAAAGAGTTACAATTTTTTTGAAAACTTTTAGTGATTCGTAACATTTATTTTAATACATTCATCAAAATGATTATCTAATTATGGTTTTTCAACAAATGTCTAAGTTTGATAAGCTTTTAGAACTATATCTTGTTCATTTAAGAAAATTTGTTTTCCTTAAATACCTTCACATGCATTAGCAATTTGAAAACCATTTAATACATTTTCATTCAAAGAAGCGTTATTGGGAAGAGAAACAATAACTTCGGGAATAACATTAACATCATTTAGATCATTATTTTCCATGCAAGTTCTAGGATTATCTAAAGGAATTTCAATGAAATCAATTGGGCTACAATTCATCTCATCACTCCTAATTTGGGTTTTCTATCTAATTATTTTGGATAACATAAAATTTGTATAACATATAGTAATATTAGGTTTTGATCAATCAATAAGCAATATAACACACAATAACTTGGGCTAATAGATTTGGAATAAATAAAATATAGCAAAGCCCTAGAAAATTAGTGTGAACAAATAACCTTCAACAAATTATTTTTGGGTACTTTGTTAGTACGAGTTCGACAAGTGTTAGCTAGCTCGAGATATGATTTCACGACCTTGTTGTCAACTTTAAGGCTCTAAAAATCTTATGCACTTTTCCATAACTCTATGTGGTTTTATGGGAAACTAATCTCCTTCATTGGAACCCAAACAAAACAACTTACAAGAACACAAATAAAAAAGTGGATGCTTTGAGGGGACTATGTTATCCCTCTATTAATATCAGGGCCCTTTACTCGAACAATTCTTTGAAGCTAACACACTGAATATAATTCAAGTTCAGTAGGTAGTCCAATGTCATGTGAGTACCAACCCTTATCGTAGTGCTCTAATAAATGTGTGATATGATATAACACGATAAATACTATATGCTCTTCATTTTTTTGAATGTTCTAAATGTTTGTGGTTGCTTTTGGTACGAGGATGCTCTTATATGATTCATTCTTATTTTTAAATGTATTAAAGCATCTATGTATTTATAAACTTCTTGAATTCAATTCAAAATATTATTGGTGTGTGCAATGACAATAGTCATGAAAATTGACAAATAAAGCCTAAAATTATTACGGTCTTAAACTAGGTAGAAAGGGACCACACAAGAAAATACCCTCGAATTATACAATTGAATAAGAGAAAGACAAAATATGAAAAAAGAGAGAAAAAAACATACCCAAAAAACGAATAAAACAAACATGAACGAGCCAACAAATACAATAGAATAGTGCAATTTTACAACTAATAAGTAGTCCCTACCAAAATCAGGTGTCCATAATAATTCTTGCAACCAATGAACCCATACCCATATGTATCCCAGAAGGCAACAAGGAAGGACCTTGTAGTTTAAACGCTAGTATTACCAACTAGGTTGGATATAACCAACTTGATCCAAGAGAAAGGTACAATTATTGTGGGCTCCCACCTTACATAAAGAGTTATAGAAAACCATAATACCCTTTTAATGATAGAAAACAAAAGGTTAGCCCATAGATGTGAAGAACATTTTAATAAGCGAAAAAAGCTGTTTTGGTGAGGACACGTCATCGCAAAAGCGGTCCAATCTCGAAAGGATGGCGTCAAATAATTGGGACGTTTTAATGACGAGGGTGACGTGACCCCTTTAATAAGTATTATTAAAAGGACAAAATTTGAGCTGTGAAAGACTAAGTTGCCACGTCTCTATCAATGATGGTGACGGCTAAGGGTTGGGACTCACCTAGACACTTCTTGTGGACCCCACCACCATCCTTTGTTTCTAGCATTTTAGTTTTTTTACTTTTTCCGGGCGCCCATGGTTAACCATAGTTGTTTAAGATATGTATTTTATATATTTTTAATATTCTTTTATTTTTAAATTTTTCCGGGCGCCCATGGTAAAACATAATTGTTTAAGATGCGTACTTATTTTTAACATTTACATTGTTTAAGATACGAAGGTTTCAAATTGTGTTACAACAGTAAGCCCAAAAGCTTCGTGCAGGGAAGGCTGGAACATAGCACAGACAAATAAGCATTACAAATCGCCATTAGCCCCAATCCCGTTCTATACAATTGGCACATAGATCCTTCATCAAGAAAGTAATTGATTCATATATACAAATATGTATTACAGAAATTCAAATCGAAACCTGGGGAGCAGTGGTCCTAACTCTGATTTAAGGTTAAAAGAAAGCAAGATGATAACATGTATGAATGCACCCATTGTGTCACAGATGTAGCGATACAGTTCACCATTGCGCACTCTTTTCTTTTGTGGAACTATCCACTGAAACTTCCCGCTCAAGTTATACTCCTTCATGAGCTTGTGCATTTTCTCAATTTCATCTATCTCTTCTATCTCGGGATTTTGATGGATCAACAACTACAAGGTTGACCAGATCTCTTAAACGATTGTTCTATACTAACCATTCAACCAGACCTGTCATGTTTTTCAACCGATCGAGCCTTGCCAGAGAAAAGATGATAGGTTTCTTCGGGTCCTTTAAAATGCCTCTGAACACACAAAAGCAACGTCTTAACACAAAATGTTGGATTGATCAGTTTCAGTTGCTTCTAATTAATCATATTATATCACAATCTCAGCTGGCTTTTGTTCTTGTGATGAAAACACATTGTAGGTACAGTAGCTTAAACTCATTTTACTTCTCAACCTGGGGATTTTCAAAGGCCTTTTCTCTTCTCTGTTCTGCCTCCTGACCGGATGCTGAGGTGTCCTGCCTTGAACCCATTCTTAACAAGTCTCCATTCTTCAAATAAATGGATCTTAACACGGCAACAGATAAGATTTGTAAATATTTCGAAGCTTACTAATCTCTGTATAGTTATCAAAACTGGTTGTTTGTCTATTCGATGTAGCTGGGTTTGTTTAGATTTATTACGTCAAGGCGTTCCCTCGTGAGAAAGGCCCTTCCGGACGTTTCTGCGACTATGTTAAATTTGACGATCTCTCGGACATTTTTTCAAGGAAATTAATGTTGACGGGTTTAATGATGGTTAATACAACCTTTTTGACAGTTTAACAAATTTGGTGTTTTTAGTTTTTCCACCTTTCGTGGGCTACACTTCCCCTCTCTTCTCAAAGCGATCCCGATCATATCATGGCCAACAAGTATCACCGGCAATCCCTGAACCTATATAGGCGTCGGCTGCACAATCCCTTTCGCCTTAAGCTTCTTCAGTATAGACTCGGGAAACCTCATGTCCTTGAAATTCTTAATCGGAGGAGGAATCGATCACTTTCAACCAGAATATGCCATTGTTTTCAACGACATCGCATTCTGTCTCTGTCATGCGACGGATTGTTGTAGGTGGTTTCCATCTTGTCACTATGGGCTTGTGGTACTGAATTCCCTTGGCAAGTTCCCTAACGAACATTAGAGTTTTACGGTCGGAAAGCCTTTCTATCATTTCATTTTCTTCTTATAGGAGCTTCTCTATGGGGCTTATTTCGGGAAAAAAAAATTTGAGTTGTGAGGCTTTAACAAGCAAGCTAGGTTTTGCCTCGATCGCCTTGTCTTGTTGCTCTACGTCTAGAGAACCCTTGCCTTTTCTCTATAATATTTTTTGAGCTTCCATTAACCTGCGCTTCTTGACAAGGATGTACTCTACGTAATCTTCATCTTCTTCGCCATTATCTAGAGGTTTTTCATGGGTTTCCATGTTATTTGGTTCTGAAGGGTTGAATTTGAGTGGATTTAGAGCAGAATCATTATGTGCTTCCATTTTGATAGTAGACGAGGTTTTCGATTGTTACTCTTGTTTTATTTTCTCAGAGGATTTGGGATTTTGAAAGACTTTCTAGTTTTTGATAGGGTGGACATATTGGCAGAGGCATTGCCCTTCATTCAGAAATTCCAAGGTAAGACTGTTGTAGTCAAGTATGGAGGAGCAACCATGAAAAGTGAGGTTTTAAAGAATGGGGTTATTAAGGACTTGGTTTTGCTTTCTTGTGTGGGATTGAGGCATGTTTTTGTGCATGGTGGTGGTCCAGAAATCAATGAATGGCTTGTCAGAGTAGGGATCCACCCTCAGTTCAAGAATGGCCCGAGAGTCACAGATGCGCCACAATGGGGGTTGTTGAGATGGTGTTGGTTGGCAAGGTGAATAAGTCATTGGTTTCTTTGATCAATAGGGCTAGGGGGCAATGTTGTGGGGTTTTGTGGGAAGGATGGGAAACTTATTACTACAAGGCCAGCAGGAGGGGATTTGGGTTTTGTGGGAGAAGTTGCTCACATAAATACTAGTGTATTGAAGGCCATTGTTGACAATGGAAGTATCCCCGTGATTGCCTCTGTTGCATCATATGACAGTGGGAAGGCATACAATATCAATGTTGATACCATGATAGGGGAAATTGCAGCTTCTCTGGGTGCAGAAGCTCATATTGTTGACCGACTTAGTTGGATATATAATTGTGTTGCCTGACATGCTTTAAAGGATAAATTGTTGATGAACATTGATATCTTTCACTTCATGGATGCATAAATTTGCAATATTTTAAATTAAACTTACCTCTATAACCCAAGGTAATATGAAAAGGCATCCAAATGCATTTTGTATTGTATAAATGTGTAGTGCCCACACTTTTTATAGCTCAGTAGCTTGTTGTTTCTTTGCTCATAGACATGTTTTGACAGAGTTTTGTTATATCGTGGACATTATATTAGAGATTTGATCTTATTAGACATGTGTGGACATTCAGGCGTATAGCGCCAATTTAGCTTAATTTCTATGTTGTCGCATTTTCTTATGATGTCATGGATACTAATGGATATGATGTTGTGTTTGGAACATAATTATATTGATGGATAGTTGTTGCATGTGGAATTATATGGTTATATGTCACTTTATCATCTTGTCTAACTTTTGGAATATTGAGTATAATTGTGCACGATGTCCAATTTTGATTTGAGTGGAATGTTAAGCTAGTTTAGAACTTATTGATATCTTCTTGTGTCATTGTTTTATATTTTATCGGATGTATGGTTAATGTGTGTAATGAGTGTGCAGTGACAGTTTACGGGAGAATGTGGGATTCGGGCCACTACACAATCTTGCATGCTGCATTGCAGACCCACGGGTTGAGTCCTAGCCATGTTCATTGTGTGAAGCCTTAGTATAGGAGATTATTATTTTGGGCACTATGAGTGACCCCAATTTTTGTAATGTATTGTGCCATGAATTATTAATTTTGTTTAGGGTAGTTAATTATGATGTAAACTTGTTTTGGGAGTTAATAATCCCACTTTCATTTAAATTTTTGATTTTGTTTAATGAGTCACTTAATCACAAGGGTTTAGGGTCACATGTGAGACCCTTGGGTGGTCCCCACACCCTCTACCCTTGTGCCAAAAATGCAAAACCCGAAATTAGGTTATTTTGGGCATTTTTGGGGACCCCTTTTTAGCTTGGGAGTTCCCCTAACATAAAAATGAGCCCTTAGACCCTACCTAATGGGTAGGGGGGCTTATTTTCAAGGCTAGAGGGAGTTTTCCCTCCCTTTTTACCTCTTGTTTGGTCACATCTATGTAAGGGGTGTGGATTTGAGTGCTTATTAAAAGTTTCACTATTTTTTTCTTGTTAACATTTAGGGAAATTTGGGAGAAGAGGACAAAAAGACAATTTTACCCTTTCTCTCTTTTGTTTTGGCATCTTTGACCTTGAAGAAGGAGAGGGGTGACACATGTCACCCCCTCATTTAGGAGGATGCTTGTTTGCTCCTTTTCAAATTCCCATTCATGGGAAAAGAGAGGGACTTTTTCTTTTGGAACTTCTTGCTTGGATGCTTGGGTGATTGGGAGCTTGAGATTTGCTTGAGTCTAGAGTGGAGAAATTGGAAGTTGGAAAGCTTTTTGGAGAGCTTTCCTTGAGGTAGGCTCTTATGTCTTTTTCCATATGTTGAATTTATCTTAATTGCTAGTTTGGCTACTTGAATTTTGTTTTCGTTATTTGTGGATTTTTTTTGTTTGTTACTTGTTTGTTTTACTTCCTCCATCATATGACATGATGGAGTTTTGGAGTCATGGGGGAGGAGAGAGAGATTTTTCCTCTCTATCCTCAAGGCTTGATGGACAAGCCTTGTATAGGGTCTTAGTGTCTCCCTCAAATGGTTGAGGTGGGGAAGTTTATTCATTTGGCTTGAATCTCCTTCCCCATTCTTGGTAAGGAAACCCCTTTGAGGTTTGAAAATCATTCCAAAAAAGACTTGGAGAAAGGGTGGAGGAATAAGAAGGGTTTTGATTGAATTTAGGAGCAATAAGGAGAGTATGGAGATTTTTGCTTTGTGCACGTAATTTGATATATAAATTTGGAGAAATTTCTCCTCTCTTCCCCACTTTTGAGGAAGAACATGGGTTCTCCTCCTTGTAAATTTTGGAGTCTTGTTTTGTATTCGTCCTTTTTTTTGTGTTTGTATCATTGTTAGTTCACCCTCCATCTTGTGCAAGTTTTGGGTTAGTTATCCTCCTTCCCATGGGCTTGGGAGAGGCGGCATGCATCACAACCTTGGGAGAGGCATGTGATGATGCCTATGGTTGGGTGGCAAACAAGCTCCTTTTCTCCTTGCATGGTTTTGGGAAGACATGGAAGTTGGCTCTCAAGTTGGAGTGGGTGGCCTTTTGGGCTCTTATTGTTCTTTTCTCTCCTTATGAAACTCTATTGTATTGTAACTTCTTTGGATATGGTTATGAGAATAGTTACATCTCCTGTAAACCCTCCATTTTGTATATTTTGTATCACTGGAGACTTGTCTTAGAAATTTTTGATTAGTTGCCACTTGAGATTTAACACACATATAGCCCGGGCTTGTGGAGGAGAAGTATTGTAGTAAATGATCTATCTAATTGAATCTTGATGTAACTCTTGTATTTATACTTACAAAGAAAACATAGTGTGTTGAAGGTGTTGTTTGCCTTAGCCTTTGTTTCCTTGCCAACATTGATAGTATTATGTCAAGAAAAGAAATCTATTATTTTCTTGCACTTTCTTGTTTTTGTGAAACTTAAGGAAAGATGTTATTTAGAAATCTAATTGTTTTATTTTGGCTATGGAATCATGTGACTGTTATTAACAAAAACAACCTCCTTCTTGCAATATGTTCCTTTCTTGAAAATGTTGATAATGTTAATACATAAATTGAAAGTTGAAATTTTAGTTTTCATTTCCATGAGGAGTTGGATATTTTGCTCTTATTAAACAATCTATATTATGAAATACAAAAAAAAAATAAGTAAAATCAACATGTAACTAATGAGGTTTTGTTTTAAATGACAACTGCATTTTAGTTAAGTATCAAGTACTTTGTTTTCTCGAGATTAAATAAGGAATTGACACCTAAGGCATATGCAGGACAATGATATGCTTAGAACAATGTGTCACCCAAGGCAAGTTTCAATCAGGTTTGTGATCATATGTAGTGGCAATTATCCGTAGGGAAGCATTACCGGTTGGAGGGCAAATCCTATAGCTCTCCCAATACTCTTCCCTTGGTGATATGACACTCAAATCTTCAATTTAACGACAAGACACCTAAATCCTCCATAATATTCCAATAATATTCAAGGTAACAAACATAAATGAAAAAAATCTATCTCTCTTCTCATGACATACAAGTGTACTCTATCCTTGATTCACTTGTTTTCCAAATAAGCATTTCTATTTTCACATTTACTAAGTTAAAAGTTTAAATTCATTTATCATGAGCATTAACTACACTTATCTTCTTGTGAAAGTCCTACCTTACTTCGACAAAAGGCAACATAGAAATGAAATGAGAAGCAATATCAAACACAATGACGCTTCGACAAATGCAATATCCAAGGAACAAATGCATGCATCATTATTACTATGCACACGAGGTCACAAATATGATCCTTATCCTCCTCTAAATTCTATGATGTACATTCTACTATTTCCATTTGGCACGATATGAAGTATAACCCTCATTTGGAAAGTTGTTGGTTGCAACAATTCTCTTGACTCTCCACAAGGTACACTCTTCTTATATACTATCTTATCTTTGTCATGAATATTCTTTCACTAGCATAAGGTGGGGGACATCTAGTCACGAAATCACACACTTTCTATTTACATCATGCCTCTAAGTATTTTATTATATATATGATTTGTAAGCAAGAAGACTATACATTAACAACACTTACTTTTGTTTCATTATTTTTAGCTTTCCCATACTTGTTGTTATTTGCTTTTATGGAATAACCACTTCACTTTGGGATACTCAATGACATGTGACCCAAATTTGTATTGATCTTTACATCTTCCGAGCATCTTGAAACTATCTCCCATTAGGGACAGGAGCACCCCCGGTGTTATTGTCCTTTCGGTCGTTTTTCCCTTTCCATCATTTTCTTGGTTTTGAATTGTCACATCATTTGGTGTCTTTTCTAGAGTCTATTTTATCACTTAAAGTCAATTTTTCAAATTTTAATGATGAAATTAAAATAAGGGAATCATATATATACATGACTTACTCACTATTATTAGGGATGAGGGCAATTGAAAGCTAATACTTACTATCTATCACGTGGACAAGGAGCAATACATAAGGACTACATTTGGGTTGCATTATTCACTACATAGGAGGGGTTATTTCTAAATTCCATATCACACATTCTACCTTGGGGGAAAAAGTAGTTGTAGCTTTGTTATCTTGGTGTGATTAACACAAGGAAACCTCACTTCAAGGGACACAATTCAAATCACACACTCATAAGAACTATATAGAGTCCGAAATGTACTTCAACACTCAATGACTATCACATTATGTGATCAATGAGGTCGATCTGACTCAAGCATGTGCATTATTTGTTTATCTAATGTTTATTTGAGCTTTGTGTAGGTAGCTATGGTTTCTTTTGTAGGAACAAGTGCGATACAAAACCCTATGTCAAATTCGAATCGACAAACAACAAAAGGAAGGAACCAAGTTCAGACCTTGAAAAGACCAGACACATAGCTATTGCAAGGACACTAGAGCTCGGATCAAACACTAGTGCCTGGGGCGGTCTTGTCCTCATGTGGGAACTCCTATCCGAAGAAGTCCCATATCCCAGTTTCTCGAGACGAAGCCTACACAATGTAGATCCGACCTTCTCGGCGAATTTTCTCTCTCGGCTAGTTTTCCAACCCAAGATCAACCCAGATCTCTCGATACAAGCCAAGGCTTTCTCATTCTCCTATCTTGTATACTTGTTTGTATTTTCCCTGTTAGATCTTGTTTGTAACTTCCATATTCATTTGATTTCAGTCCTCTGATATAAGATTTAAACTTCTTTACATCAATTCTTATCACAAGGTGTTTTGCATCATTAACCTTGCAAGTTATAAATGAAGAAATACTTGAAATAAATATGTTTTGAAATGGATGGAAATAGTGGATGATTTCAATCCAAAACCAAAGTGAGTTCTTAACAAACCATTCCTTATGCACATAGAAGATGTTTCTCCATTTAAGTGTTTTTCTGCTAATATATTTCAGTTGCAGTTTTTAATCCTTGTTACCAATTCAAATTGTTCTTTATTTACCAAATATAATATTATAATCCAAAGAAAACATCGGAAAATGACATTTTTGTTTATCAGTCAAAGTTCCAAATTCTATTTATGCCGTTGGGTTTTTATCTCATCATTGTCCCGGGGTCGAAGAGGCTTCATGGAAAAACTCTTTTTCTAATTTACCTTGAACAAAACAATTACAGTTCACTTTTTTCAACTTGGTCCTTAACTACTACTACTATTACTAGTATGAAGACGTGTAAACTATGTAATTGGATAAGAGCATCTTGATCAATGTGTTTATGAGAGAAAATGATTGTTCAACTATCTTTTGAGATTCATATACATATATAACAAACGTGTGGTACTATTGTTCTTGCTTGTTTCAACTACTTAGTATTAGTTTCTATTCTAACATGGTTTTTTAAAGTCTGCGTCCATTTTTCCTAGATTATATTTATTAACATCTAAGTTTATATTCGTCTTCGACCAAACACCTTCGAGTATCACTCTTAAGCATTCTTTTATTATGTTCATCATATTTTTACTTTGGTTTACCTCGCTTTGTGCGCCCCACAATACTATTTGTTACTTTGTTCCCCTTTCTTATCGCGTGAATTAGTTAGAGAGAACAAACCATTACAGTGTTTTTGACGTAATGTCAAGTAGTCATCCTACCGGAAAACTAAAATAAAATAATGATAAATAATAACCCAGTTCTTACAATGATTTTTACTTGGGGCGCCCATTGTTAACAATAATTGTTTATAACGGCTACGCAATTATTTTGTTTGGGAAGTAGGTAGGGCCCAACTGCTCCACAGGGCCACAGCGCACTAAGGGACAAAAGAATATTACGCACGGATCACGACACGTGTTGAGGAGCCGGTCCCGCAAAATAAAGTACGCGGGCCCCGCGATAATGACCTCTTCTGTGTCCTTTCTTTCACGACTTACTCCCCACTACGCGGCAAAAAACAAATGCACAAAATTACCCGAGGTAAATGCGGTCTGCGAGCCTGAGACATCGGGTTACGAACCGACACGCGTCGGGATCGTGTGACCCCTAGATGGGCACATAACTAAAATAATCTTAAAGACGCCAGGTGTCGACATCCACGAGCTTACAAGGTATGGCTTTGCCTGGGTTTAAGCTTTAACCCCGGGGTTAGCAGCCGGTGTTTGTGCAATTATTACACAAAATGAGAGATGTATGAGAGAAGTTTTGGCAGTAATTTACTTGTACGGGTCGCACACGCCAGCTAAAATAATGATAACGAAAGAAATAGAATAAATAAAGTATCTGGGCAGGGTTTGTTGCAGGAAAGGTTATAATTAGCGGGCAGGGCGTTAGAATCGAATACTACTTCCCCTCAGTTCCTACATTGCATCACAATCCAGGGCTCTACGATTCAACAGAGCTTCAAGGTTCTGATAACCCTTTTTAATTTTTCTTTTTCTGTATTTTGGAGGATCCACGAGGGTTTTTGGCAAGGAATTCTGAAAAATAAAAGAGGTGTTTTTCTGGCGAGGGTTTGAGGGAATTATCAGAGAGGTTTCTGGGCTGTAGGATGCTGGGCAAACGTTCGAGGCCCGTACAGAGAACACCGAGCAAATTGTTTCTGATGCCTTCTGAAAACCTGGAAACTTTTCATCATTCGAACAAATCCAGCGCATTTTTCAACAGTCCGCGGCTGTTTATCGGCTTCAATTCCAAGCCAGCGGGGTTTCCTGACGGCGGAGAATTGTCTGGAGGCATCAGAAGCCCCACATCTCCCCTGGATCACAGTAGTCTTTATCACAAATCCCCCAGAGGTTTTGATCAGGGCGTAGGCCTTGGCATTCTTGCGGCTCTTCATAACGCTGAAACTAAAACCGCCGTTTTGTCTCCAAAGAATTCAGAGGCCATGATTCCTGCAAAGCAGAGCGGTAAACCGAGCCAGCCTATTGCCATCGGCTCGGCAAAACCGCTTTCCGAGCGATGGGAAGGGGAACAGTCGGCGATGGAGTACTCGGAGAGCTATACTTGTATTACGTCTCACGGCCCGAAAACCACTATCCGGCACATTTTTGACGATCCAGCAGAGTCGGAGAAACGGAACAGCAAATGCTGTAAGCCGGCGGTTTTCGAGACGTCGAGCTTCTGCGACGCGGATTCTCCATACTTGCCTGATGCAGATTTTCTCAGTGCTTGTTATCTGTGCAGGCGACAACTCCGTCACGGAAAAGACATATACATGTACAGGTGTGTATATACAGTGCAAATTTGTGTGTATATACACTGAAAAATAGTGTCTAAATATTGCCTATCCTTCATATTATTTGCTCATTGCCTACGCAGCATATTATTTCCAAAGGCATACTATTCTCATTTTGCCCATCCATCGTATTATTTGCACTGTTAGAGCGGTTTAGATGCATTTAAATGTATGTAACCAGTTTGGAACGGATCTCAACCGTTTGATACCTTGTAAATAATGTGCTAAATATAGTAAGTAGTCCTATGTCGGACTCGTATGATATAGATATATATAGTCATGCCGATCGGGCGTGTATACAACGAATTTGTATACATGCTGGTCGGACGTAAATTCAGTGCTGATCAGGGGTATATACAGTGCACTTGTATATATGCTGGTCGGAGGTATATACAGTACACATGCATTCACAGTGCACCTGTACTGTTCAGATGTATACGCAGTGCATATATAGATATGTGTTGATCGGACGGATAAACAATGTGTATGTGGTCTGAGTAATTTTTTTATGATTTGCAGAGGTGACAAGGCTTTTGCAGCGTGGAGTGCAGATATCAGCAGATTGTGAGCGACGAGAAGGAGCGGTACGCGTCGAAGTCGATTAAACGTGTTGCTTCGTCCCAGGCGTCGTGCGGCTATCCTGGAAGGAATATATTCACTACGGGCACTGTGGCCGCTGCATAGATATATATATATATATATATACATAATGTATATGCTTTGTAGAGAGTTGAGGGGTTTGGGGTCGGCTCTGTTTTATATGACTGTATTTAGCATGGGAGAGGGTGCTCGAGAAATCAAAACAACCGGTGAGAGAAGAGGATCTGCAAAGAATCCATCTGGAAAGTTGCAGCCTCATTTTTTATTAAGGGATCGAAATTCAATAAGAGAATAGAGACGACCCAGAGTACATATATATTATATATATGCATACGGAGTTTTTAAAGCCTAAAAATATGTTGGTTGAATGGTTCGACCGGAGCTATGTATTGGATCATCATCACAGTGACATTTTTGGCTTAAGAAAGTTCGGGGAAACAGCAGAGGGTTCGTGCAAATTCCAATATTCGAGAAATTTTGACACGGAAGATGACATAAGTTGTTGAATCCAGGCCTTTTTTTAACCAGTCTTCTGAATCCAGGCCATTTTTGGTCTCTTAATTGTAGTTTGAGATCATGTTAATCCGGGAAACCAGAGTCATATGGTCTTCTTACGAGGAATGTCTTTTGAAAGAAGCAGAAATTAAATGGCAACTTGGCCATTTTGCTTTTATTGTGAAGCCTTTTGAGTTGTGTGAGATTTTGTTTGCTCTACGTAATTTCTGAATATAATATTTATAATTATTTATTAAATTAATTAATGTCTATATCTCCCTGCCTGTTTTTCGAAGTGTTGTGCAAAAATGTCTTTCATTGGCATTTTATTATTTGATATGTTCGTGTAGAACTTCATTAGCTTTTTTTATTATTTAATATAGGCAAAACAATGGGTGGGTCGGTAGTTTTAATTGTTAGGATATATGGTCATCTACGGCATGACAGTAAAATATGAGGTGTAATCAATATATGTATTCAATGGGCTCAGGACAGGTTTAATGTTTCCCTTATCCACACAAGGGATTGTCTGGATTATAAAACTTTAATGGTTTAATTATGATTTGGCACAAATATATATATGGATTGTATCATTGCAATTGATTTGGGGTAAATTTCTTTAAGTAAAGAATTGAATTTTGGAATCAATGGAGAATTGATTGCAGCTTTCACGTCAAGATGACAAAATTTTATATACAAAAGTACAAACGGGTCTAAAGAGGAAAAGTTTTATTATAATTAAGGTAAATATACGAGGTATAAAATACTCTTGTAAAGGAAAAATTTTATTACAATTGGGTTAGTGCCACTGAGTTGGTAAGAATTGAATCGTGGGATATGAATTGAACCATGAATTAGTGGTATATATATATATATATTTAATATATTGTAAGGGGTATGGATATGAGGCCCCCTCCCTTCCCCATATATACAACTACAACAAGACCCTTTATATAGAGGTCAAGAAATACATATATATTTATGTATATTTTTCTCTTGGAACTTATTTCCAAGTGTTATGTAAAATTATTTTACATATGCACTTTCCTTTTTTATGTGGTGATGGTTTGTTATAGAGAGTTTATAAAGCATATTTGTGTTGCTCGTATATATATATATATATTGGGGTACATATATGTTTTGGGTGTGTCTATAAAATGTGCATTTTAAGTAATGTTTGTCTTTTTGTCGTTTAGATTTGTGATGAAATCATATATTTGTATTTTATATGTGATATTTGTAGAAAATAGATATTTGTAGAAAATGGTACCCATAAGAAAAAAAAAGGAATTTTGCTATTTTTGTTAATAGAATAAAAAATGTCGATGTGCAAAGGGAAACATTGGTTTGTGCATTCCTTGATGTCAACAACATTTTTTTACTCCTTCACAAACATTTTATTGATTAATACATATTTAAAACCTTTTTTCATGGATACTTCTCATTTTGAACACCCTCTAATTTATTATGTTGTCTTTATTCTCTAGTTCAACATTACCACAACCACTTTAGTTTATACAAAAGGTAACTTCCATTCTAGACATACATTTTTTTTTGTAGTTTTGAGTTTCATGACATCATGACAAATGTGTGGGCACTAGATGGGTTTAGCTTCAATTTGTCCATTTGTTCGATCTCGTAATTCCGTGTCTAACAATCATAACTTCAAATGGATAAACTTGTCTTAGTCGAATTTAATGAGATTCTAGGGTCATTGAATGGGAAAACTAACAAAAAGTCTTTTATTTAATCAAAGACACCTTAAATCCATTCAAACCATACAGAAAACTCATAAACCCTTGGAGATCATTACACATAAACATGTTCTTGCTAAATCTTCCAAGAGAAACTCGGATTGGTTGAGTATGGGGATGTATCAAGCTGTGCATAAGGTTGCACAATTTCGTACACAATGGTTTAGTGTTGTGTATGCTTCTACATAATGGTTGGGCAAGGAAAGCTTGCATAGGGAGATTTGTGCAATTATACAAACACATGAGAATTGTGTGCGTTTTGCACAATGTGGATAATACATCTTTCGCAACATTGTGTTGTGTGCATGATCATACACACGAAGTATGTGCACAATGGGAGTTGCATTATGGTGCACAATGTTGCACGATATTAGAGTGTAAGTTGTGATGCATTGTCAATACTTGTATGAATAAATTAGAAGTCTCAAGGTGTTCAAGAATGGGTTAAATAATACTCTTAACACAACTATGGAAGAATATATAGATAATTACTTGATCATAGTTAGAGAGAATCCCAAGAATATTTGTTGTGTAAAGCCATGAGCTACTTTGAAGCATGCAAATTCCTAGTAATAAATTAAAGAGAAAATAGTTATAATAATCAACATGGTTGTTTGTTATGATCATGTCGTCAAGATTTCACTAACGCCTTGAGGTATTGATGTAATGGTTTGTTACATTATTGGATATGTTAAGATGGTTGAGTCTCAACATGCAATAAAAGAGAGAAACCTAGGGTGAAAAGGTGGGTTGAGGTAAGAACAGAGCTAGAGATATTATTGCATGGTCTAGCACATGGATGATATTGCTAGTATTATAATTGTATATTGAAAATGTACGGATTATTGAATAGTGTCATTTCCTTAAAAATATTATTATTGTATTTGAACGTTGGTTTAAGTTAATGCAATAAACAAGGTTACTATATCTTGAATTTTTTATCTAAAGGGTTTTTCCAAGTGAATCTTGTGTGTCATTTTTATACACCGCATAGATTATAGGTCAACAAATCTTTTCTCTATGTTTACTTATCATGCATAGGCCCCCTACTTCCTATCGCCGATCAAGGCCTTGGTTTTTTTTTTTTTTTTTTGGAAAAGGGTAAAGTGAGGGTTTTGAAAGGGCCCACAACCTTGTACAAAGAATAAGGGGGAGAGAAAAGGAAGAAGAGAATTCCCATACAAAGACAAGGAGAAAACAAAAGAAATCACATCCAGAAGAGAGGAAGCTACCAAAAATACGAGTTCGCAGCGAATAGGTCGAGAAGGAAAATAAGGAAGAACAAACTCGATTCTGTTGAAGAAGGCAAGCAAGAAGGTACCACAAAGAGGAGAAGAGAAGATACAACAAAAACAAAGTTGCCAAATGAAGAAGTGGAGACCACCAAATGGTAACCACAAGAAAAGCAAGAAGGGGAAGAGGGAACAAAGGATAAAGAATCGAGCCTACCCTTCTTTCCCTTCTTCGAGCACACCAACTGCCAATTTTCCGTTAAATGTTCCTCCGAGCCAGGCACACTGGAAATGACCAAAATCAGAGGGTTATCCATATATTGTTCCTGATTCAGGGAGAAGGGGCCTTCTTTATCCGAATCAGAATGATCAGATTCGTGGGGTCTTTTGATTCCCGGGTTGGATCTGTCCCCTGATTGGGCAGACTCTACTTGCTGGCCCAACGTAACATCCTTATATGCTGATGTAGGTTGGGCCTCGACCAAAGGTGTCAAAGACTTAGTTTCTTGAACCTCCACATCCGAATCTAAGTCCTCATCGAGGTAGGGGGGCTCCAATACTTAGAAGGCTTTTTCTGGCAGGGTGAACTTTCTTATGAGGACAGGAAGACTGAAGATGACCCAATGTCCTGTAGTTTCTGCATCTGAAAGCCGTATTTTCATAGTCAAGAGGCTGAACATGAGAGATATCACCCATCTTGAGGGTCATCTTGTCCGGAAGTCCTTTGCTAAGATCAACCTCAACACATATTCTGACAAAAGTGAGTAACCCACTATGAAATCTCGTAACATCCTGTTTTATAAATTTTCCTAAACAATTTCCGATTTCTCTCGCAACAAGGTAGAAATGGAGAGGAAGGTTGGGTAACCTCACCCAAACAGGAACTCATGAGATGGAATAGGAGCATGGGTCAAAGTGAGGGAACCAAGGGGTGGTAAACAAACCAGCCAAACCCCAAAACCACGGTCCCTCATTCAAGGCCCTTTGATAATCCTCCTGAGAAAAGAACAAAATGATGAAGAAGCCTCTTGCACAAAAAAAATGGTCACAATTTTTAGTCCAATTGGAGTGAACCCATTGGATAAGTGCATTAGTCAAAGGCCAAACACCATTAAATCTATAGATGAGGGCTTTTTTTTCTAGATTATTTTTGAGTGTCAGGGAATCAGAACTTGTGATTTCCAGTGAAGGGGAGTCAACAGCTTGCTCAACAAGATAGGTTGGGGGAGGACTGGGGGCAACAGAGGTGGAAGCAACATTCTTGAACAGAGCTTCCTTGAAGGTTGTAGTGTTATGAGCTCTAGCACCCCCCTTTAAGAATCCCATCATAGAGATCATGGAATCCTGGGAAATCCCATAGGAGACAAGAGGGCATTCATCTGAAAGTATTTTTCCCGCAAAAGAGAGACCAAAGGAACCCAGATGAAAACCTAGTTTATGAGAGAATACGTTGCAGGTCCAACCCAGAAGCAAATCAATGGGTTTGGAGGCAGAGGGTAATACCAAGTGATAGTTTTAACAGAACTTGAAATACCTTTGAGCAGCTATCGAGCGGTTGAGCACCCGCATGGTCAGGGACTATATTGGGCGGGAAGGGGCTACGGTCAATGGCGAGCTCCACACACACAGTTTGAACATAAGCCACAAAAGGGGAGCCACATAGCCTCGCAACACCCTCGACGCTTGATAGGAAACCCACGTCATCATGCACATGAACATCCGGGTTTGAGCAAGTATCAATTGGAACAAACCAGCCAGTGCGTCGACACTGCTAGGGTTAGGGCAGAGGGAGCACGCCATCTCAACTCAATAAAAATTGTATCGAGCCTTGGTTTATAGTTCAATGAGAATTGGTTTTCTATGCAATAAGTGCTTTAATTTTGAATGAGAGTTTTCATGTTTTTGAAGTCTTATGTATAAAATATGTTGGAAAACACAAGAATAGAGATTGACAAGTTCAATGGTCGAATTTTGAGTTATGGAAAATCAATATAGAAGATATATTGACAAAAAAGAGCAATGTTTGTTTTGTGTCATAAACAAGACCTACAACAAGAAGAGTGACATACGATTGAGAGGAAATCTCTAAGTTCTATATGGATTTGACTATCATATTCAATTTTAGTGATTGTTTGAAATAAAAATAAAAACAAATAGTTTATGGTAAGTTAAGAACATTGTACTAGGCTAAATCTCTTGTCAACAAACTATTCAAGCGCAAGAAGCTATATTTATTGAGAATGAATGATGGTGACTTAGTTATAGAGAATTTAAATTCATAAAAAATTGTAATTATTTAGTTATTGTTCGTGGATGTAAAAATGAAAGACAAAGAAAAGTGCATTATTCTTTTGTGCTCTTTGCTAGACTTTTGGAATGATATGGTAATGACTATAATTATCACCTCATTTAAGCTACAATCTTATTGCTAGAATAAATGATACAAAAGCCCATTAAAGATCATCGATTATGTGACGTATTAATGGTGTCCAAGAGAGAACAAGGGATTGTAGTAAGAGATTGGAGGATAAATGAGCATAGTTTAGAGTCAAATTTATGATTATGGATATAAATTCTTTGAAGAAATGTTGGAACCATGAAAATACAAAGCATTTTAAGGACTGTAGGATAAAGATGGATAAGAGAAAACCATTGGATGCTTCATCCTCTAGTGAAAAATAATCCATTGATGAAAATGGAGATGCAGACTTGGCTTCCTTGAAGTGCACATAGAACCAATGTGGCATGGTTGATCAAATATGGAGCTTCCTTTTTATACGAATTCCCACATTTAGTGGTTATATGAATATGAAAGTTAATATGATGGTGGTAATTTATTAATGGGAAATAAATCACCAAATTGTGGGTCAAGGAATAATAAAGCTAAGGTTTCGGGATGTGAGGATTAATAATCTTCGTGGTGTGTTCCATATTCCATGTCTTGCAAGGAAATTGGTTTCATTTTTAAGATGTGCGATGTTGGTGCCATTTACAAAGGATCATTATAAAATGATGCACGATGATATAGTGTTGGAAAGAGGAGTGCTTATTAAAACCTTTTTCAAACTAGACGCGAGCATAATTAATTTGCTTGCAACAATACTTCATTGTAAAGTATAAATCCGAGGTTATGCTCGAGTTGTTGGATTCTTCATTGTAAAGTATAGCAATAATTGTCATGATGTTTGTTAGTTCCACGATGATTACAAAATGGTTGACCTTTGATTTATTCAAGTTGATAGGGAGAGTATAATGAACAGTAACAAAGTGATTAATCACTCAACAAGTAGTTAGTATAGAATATCATGTTGTCTATAATTCTTGTCAAGCCGAAGAGGTTCTTTCTATTGTGGTTGCATTACTATTTGAGATTTATTTGTTGGAACATACACATTGTTGCCTCTATATATGACTTTCACTTCACTTGTATAAGCACATGTATTATGTATAATGTTTTTATCACATTGATGCATGATAACATTAGAAAAATATTAATCATGACACATATAGATGTTATGGATATGGGCATGGGAATATTCCTTTAGATGTGTTATCTCATCTATGAGAGATTTGATCTTAGTACTCATAGCTTGAAATTGGGATTGAAAATAATGTTGTAATGCTTGAATAGACTCTAGGTTATCTTTATGAAAGTTGTCATCATTACTAATAGAAAGGGTTGGCATACGTCTCAAAATTGAATCCACATGGGAAGGTGTTGAACTAACAAGGATAATTTGTTGGAAGACTTCCAAGATTGTGTGTTTTCTGTGCGATAATGTTGAGAAAATCTAATGTAGCCAACTTTAACACAAACGCAATACACCGCAAATATCTTGAACTCAAAGAAAATAAATCTTCTTCATTATTAAATCATGAATTAAAATGCTTCATAAATAGGAAAAAAACTCCCAACTCGAGTTGTCAAGCAAAATCTAACTAACTTTTACTAAATCGACTCTAGGTGATGGAATTTACTATTTATAGCAGTTTACTACAACCTCTTATTCTTAGTAAGTTCGCATGCTTATTAAATGCGAGATTTTTTTTTCCACGCATCTTCTACATGCCTAAATTAGAGGAATTGCCAACTTCCTACCCTATTATGCATTCAAGAGACTACAACTTACTAATGCCCTAAAATAGGAAAAGACCAAATTATAACTTAGATCCTAATTTTTGGCCTCTAGATGGTGGATTTTGGGCCTGAAAAATGTGCCAAAATGTGCTCCAATTGGCGTGGTGGGTTGACCAAAGTGCATTCGTCTCTTTGAAACATGTGGTTTAAAAAAACGAACTCTCAAATGAACACCCGTAGCACAAATTATGACCTTTTCAAGTTCTGCGAAAAATAGTGCATCAAAATCATATATCGAAAATTGGGAATTTCTAGTGCGGGCCATGATGGAACAATATGATAGAAGATAATCTAATTAGATAAGAAATAATACGAATCAAAACATGTAAGGGTGACACTCAAGAGACCATAGAGGTTAAGATCCAAAATTGATGTTTCGCAAAAATGATTATTGTCAAATAATTAAAATGACCATATATGAAACTAAACAATGAATCGAATGAAACACAAAGGGTATTTTTGAAGTTGAATGGAATATAAACCTCCAATGAATTTTCAAAAAAGTGTATATTGTTACGCTTATGCCCTAATCACTAAAAAATAACAAATTTAAATTCTAAAAAGTGCTATAAATTATGTCAAAAGAGGTTTTTGTTAAATATATAAAAAAGAAGAAAAACTCATAGAAATTTGAAAATAGAATCTTTATTTTTTAAATATGTCACGAAAAGGTGATTTTACAATCAATGATCCCTAAAAAGAGATTCAAAGGGAAGGAATGACCACGAGACCCTAGAGAAATTATGAAAACATATATACATATATGATAGATGAAAGTTAGGTTTGGATATGAAATTACAACACAAAGATGGAACCATAGGGAAACTAGGGTTTGGAAGAAGGTGTAAGAGTCAATCATGAATTGGGTTCGCAAGTTCTTACAACCTCATTTAGGGATAACTTTAAGAGGCCTCTAGGAAATTGGAGGTGGAAACTCCCTGACGAATATCTTGGAACCACTTTCGTGATATAGGTGAACTTTTCGTGAAGAAGTATTGTTGCAAAGGAGAATATCCATGGGTGTGTGAAATATTTGTCTCACAAAAACAATCTACTTGTCACACGAAATCAAGCTTCTTGTCGCATGACAACAAGTTTATTTTCGCACGACAACAAGATTCTTGTCACACGGCAAGCTTCTTGTCACACACGGCAACAAGCTTCTTTCCGCATGACAATAAGGTCCATGTCACGTGCCTATATCCTTTTGTTGTCGCACTTCCTTGTCATTTCTTGTCGCACGTCCCTAAACCCTAACCCCGAACCCCGAACCATTGTCCTATAAATACCCCCTCCCACACTCATTTCTCACAATTCTCACAACTTATTTTCCACAATTCTCATAGGTCACACACATGTTTCATATTTCTTTATTTCAGGGCTTTCAAAGACAGTTAAGCAAACCGCTTACATGTCTTGATTCTCATGTGAAGTTGAAGTTAAGGATTCAAATTTCAAAGTTCAGTTTTCATCACTACGTCATGGCAGCTCAAACCAGCTAGGCCCTACCCAAGATCCATTATAAGAACATAATGTGCCCTCAGAGTAATGTTCTCTTAAAATTTAATGAAACGTATAAGGATTGGGTCCAAGATTGCGAGTTCGAAGGAATCATTAACATGCCACAATTTGAGATAGATGTCAACGTCATGAACTACCTCCTTTCGTCATACAATCCAATAGGTGAACAATTCACTATGAGTTTTCTAGATTTCACATTAAAATTAAGTTTCGATCCTCATGCTATTTATCGATTGACAAGACTTCCTTTCAAAAATTGCTATGTTATTACAACCAAAACCACTTTGTTTGAAGTCGATAATATTTCCTTCGAGTCAATTACAATTTTCGGGTAGATGGTACATATTGTAATTTTTACGAATATATCGATTTTATTTAACCGTTTAATTTTGATATACATCCGCTTAATTTTTATTCAGTAATGATTTGTTGTGAAACAAATCTCAACAAATCAAGATGAGGAGTTGATGTACAAGGAGTCATAAAAAAATTTCTTCGTGCCATGATCACATTTTTTCAAGCTAGAATTATTTTGCAGGGTAGGCAAGAAAATATTCCTCATTGGGTTTTTGCCTACATTCTCGCAACCATTCAAAAGAAAAAAAGATTTTTGCACATTCTTATCAAATAGGATAAAGGATGATCTTGCCAATGTTCGAGTTGTTGAAAACCCTAGTTTTTCTTCTACAAACTATATCCTTGCTCTTTATTTCGAGTCATTTTATAATTTATAAGATGAACCCACTCCTACTTGCATGAACCAAAAGTTGAAGGAATTGTCCATTTCAATTGAAGAACAACATGTTAGTAAATTATACAAACTGTTACAAATTAGTTTTTGATGTTTATTTGATTACTCACTTTTGTTTGTTTGATTACCTTATGCATAAAATTTTAGACCTCCATTCCACGAAGAACAACAACATCAAGAGGAAGAGGTCAACAACATGCTGAGGCGTTGAGAGATTCATAGTTTGACATGCTCAATCATCCCCTCTTTAATTTCAATTAGTAAAATGATAGAGATGTAATACCACTAACATTAATCATGTCACTAACATTATTGATTTTTTTTACATTTTAAGATTTTTCATATTCCTTTTCTATTTACCATTTTATAGGGACTTTGAACTACCCTCCTTTACATCCTGAACAACCATTATCACCCACACAATCAGTTTAGTCACATCCATCTATTCAATTGTTGCAACTTGTTCCATCACCACTCTAATCAACTCGTACAATCATTTCAGTCACAACCGCTACGGAGTTTGGTAAGGTATAAAATTGTTAATTTCAAGATTTTTTATATAAGTCAAGTAATGTTTTTGTTTTTGGCAATGTGTGTGTCACCATCAATTCAAATGATGCCACCTTCTCCTCCACCATTTCGATTTTGACTTCCAACAAGAAAAAAAAAAGACCATTGGTAAATGCATGCCACTTTTGACCCCAAGAAGACACTCAACATCAAATGCGTCGAATTTTCCAATCTCTCTTTTGGTGGCATTTGTAGTACAACATGAAAATATGTTTTAAATCAAATTTCTTTAGATGAATAATATTTAGGAATTGATAGAAATGACCCGATAGTTTTTATGATACACGTGGTATGCTTGTGGCACACCGGTATGTTTCAACTTATTTATTTCAACATTCTCTTACATCAAATTCTTGTCAATTTTTAATATTTCAATCAATTTTAATTTCTAAATTTATTTTAACAGATAAATAGGATTGGGGCACACAATGATAAGAAGAGGAGGATGCACAGATACACTAAGCCCCAAATATTGATCCTTCAACCCCTCATCCTATCTATCCTCTCCGGAAAATGACCAACAAACTACATTTTCTTGGAATAACTTGATTGGAAATGATTGTGATGCCCATGTCAGAGAAGTTATTCTACCTAGTATAAATCAACTAAAATAATGGGAGATAATGGCCAAAGTATTAATTAATGATATAAATAATCGTTTTCATAATCACAACCAGAGGTATACTTAATTCAATAAAATATGAATTTTTTATCAAATATGATTTCAGAAACTACTACAATGATATACAACAAGATACAAATGATTTCACACTTTTATAAATGTAACTATGTAAAAAAGTGCGAAAGGTAATATACTTATCTGATTTTCACTTATCCTGAAGTGTGTCCGACCTGCGAAGACTGATGGAAATGTTGTGCAAAGTATTGGTAATGCTTGATAAAAATTCTATAACTCACAAAATGGTTGAGACACGGGCACTTGGGTAAGGGCAAGGGTGCCCGATACCTCTCCTAGGCGTTGGAGTCTGCAGAAAATCTCAGAACTTGATTTCTTCGAGATCGCTTAGGGGTTCACAATAGTTTGCCGATGATCACTTGTATGTCGCACTTAGATCGCCGAGGTACCTATAAACTTGCAACACAAATAGTATCATACAAAACCCCCAAAATACATCAAATCCTAAAAAAGAAAGATGTAAAATGGGAGGTCAAACTGTCCTCGGCTGTCAACAAAGTGAACTTATGACCGAGTGCTGCACTACATCTCAGAACCCATGTAGTTCTATGTATTTGTGTGTGCAATAATGCTCCTAGGTTACCCTTGGGCAGGTGTGACGCCAAGATAGCGGGCTATAACTAGATAGAAGGAAAATGTGTGGATGGAAAAATGAACTTCCACTTCTTATGTAGTGTGTATGTAGAATAAGAAGCCATATATGTAGTCCATTTGAGTATGTATATAGATATCCCTTGATATAAATTGTCTGCCCATTGTAATGGTATCTATGTTGTGTTTATATAGGGATCTCTTGCTTGAATTTCAACACTAGTGAAAAGACATGCCGACTAGGACATTGAGATAGGAGTAAGAAAACCGAGAAGGCCGACCAAAAATGTCAAAAATGTGAACAAAAACAAAGAGGACAGGAGCACCCAGGTTGAACATGAGCGTCTGGGCGCTAGTGTCCTGTGACAACTGACAACAAATGTGAAAATACTGATAGACATGGATCCTTGTGACTTGACCAAAATTGAGTGCAAAAGTGACAAATGTGAGAGATAAAAAAATAGAAACAATCACCGAAAGCGGATGGATTAAAAAGTGTGTCACCAGTGAATACTTTTCTCACTCAATATCCATACATAAAACAACATACTTAATGGTATAGTTGAATAGTAGTATGTGTGTGATTTTGTGTCTACTGATAATTTATATCTTTTTGTTGAAAATCATCCAACTAAGATTGATATCTTACTTGAACCAAGCATAAGTAGGAACTATGACATATAATAATAGCTATCAAAACAATATTTTAGATATCATTTTAAGACGATTAGAGAATATTAATGTCAAGCCCAAACATATTACAAAAAATGGTTGAAGGATAAATTTATGGTAGACATTACCAATGTTGAAACAAATAAAGCTCTTATAAGTATTATGAATTACAACATTCAATTTTAAATCATAATTTTAATTACTTTCAATTTTTGAGATGTTTACATTTATCTCAAACTTTTATTACTTTACTGGTCCAAATATGAAAATTTCAAAATTCAAGCAAGGGCCCTCCAGGTTACGTTGTCTTAGATTATATTTTTCAATTGTAATATTTGAAAAATAGTGTTCTAATAGATTGCGTTGTCTTAAAAAATACACATGTCACAAACACAACATCAAAGCAGTTTGAAAATACAAAAATAAATAAAACATGATTATACATATAAAAAAACAACATAATTATAATAAATAATTGTATTTGAATATATTATTATGAAATTGAATACATAATTTTAAAATGTCAGGTGACAAACAATAAATGTAAGGTAATACATGTAACATTTTAAATGATAGCTAGAGCTAAAACAATCCATTTTCAATAGCCTCGTCATAGTTGATATTTGCATCTGCATAGAGTTAGAGCACGCACCAAATCCAGTCTCATCATTGAGATCATTTGTATTTGTAGTTGTATTAGTAACACCTCTTCTTTCAACAAGGGAATTCCAATGTGCAATTTCTCTATCATAAGGAAATGTGTCCACAAAGTAGCGCGAAACATACAACCTCATGCAACTTTCTATATTTTTATCCAATTTGTTTCGTAGTTACAATTTTCCAAAATATAAAGCACTGAACACCCTTTCATCCTCCACAAATCCCAAAATCATAGTTTGGCACAACTTGTATAATAAAAAATATTCGTTGATATTTTCTTGTAACACACTACTATGGGATATTTTTCTCCACAACCTTGTAATTGCACCATTCTCTTGAGGTTCATTTAAACAATAATATTGGTCAACCATTGTTAGTGCAAAATGAGTTGATTGAGATTTTATTAATTCCTTATTTAGAATACCTTTGATTTCAACACCATTGACCTCTGATGTCTTTTTGAAATGATCCATTATAATACCCATGGATTTATGAAATAACTTACTGACTATATCTGCACGATCACCCATAGTATTCCAAAATATCGGATTCATCACTCCCATAGCTTCAAGAATGTTATCTTTACTGAAACACTCTCTGATTTTAGAAGCTAAGGATTGTGTAATTATTTTAATCTTTATTCGTGTATCATATTTAATAGTATCAAATAGAACATGAGTCATATGAACTTATTCTCTTTCCATACCTAGAATATCTTGTCATTTTTGTAAACTATGTAGGGGTATCTCCCTCCCATTAACATTGATATAAAGGTGATCATGAATATTAAATCTCAAATAATTATTAGGATTCTTAACATCCAATAAAACTTTCCAACTATCAAAAATAGGTGTATCAAAACTTTGTTCTAACAAGTACAAGACATCAAGAGATTGACATACCCACTTTCTCATTTGTATAAAATCAACAATATAGATGGATCTATCTTGTGCATGCTTCATCAAATATTGATATCCTTCAACATTGGAAGTGTAGACACCTAAATTCCACTTTTGCAATCTTATTGCCAAAGACACACAAATCACTCTCATTCTTACCGATTATGTTATAATTAGTGATTTCCGCTAATTAACTAATGTTTCTGTCAATTTGGTGAATTAACAAGCTCTTTGTTGATGATCAAACCTCTTCGCATTCAAGATGCCATTTTATGACAAATCGTAAGTCAAAATCCTCTTCAAAATAGATAATTAGCGATTATTAGCTAATTAAGCCTATTTTGCCTTTGTTTTGGTCAATATACCCTACTATTGGCTCAAACCCCTCTTCCAACCACTCAAAATAACCCCAATCCTCTCTACAATGATGTTTGAACAAGTTTTAAAATCTTATCCTAGCCTTCTAGTTGACCCTAAGCGGTTGATTAAGGCTCTATACATCTTAATCACTTGGTAAAACATTAGCTGTGATTAACAAAGCTTAATCATGATTAACAATTCTAATCTAATTTAGAATTTTAGTCCCAAATGCACTAAAATACAAGTTTTCTCCAAATGGAAAACTATAAAAAGGACTCACCTCATACCTTAATACTTTACACCATGCTTTGATTTGCATCTCATATAAGAAATATGATTTATAACCAAGCTCAACCCTTGCCTAAAGCCTTCAACAAGGTTAGTAGATGGATATCCAAAATGACCATGTAGTCATTTGGAGAGGCCATTTCACCTTGTTTGGAGTAGCAACCATACCCATTTAATTGCCCTCTTAGGTCTATTTAGGCTTATGTTAGGCAATTAAGCATATTAGTAGGCATGATTAGTCGGATTTTAAATTGTATTCATGTTAGTTAAGCATTCATTTAAGCTTCTATCTTAATGTTACATTCATAGACTTAGAAACTTGACTAGAGGTGGCAATGGTATTAGCATTATTTAGTTAGTCATGCAATTTTTTTGGTAAAGTTTAGGGTGCTTTCATTTGGCACGCCCGATGGGACCATACCCCATTTGCATTCATTTTAAAGCTTTTTAACTTACTTTCAAAGTTTTTTTTTTATTATTTCAAGTTATGTAGATTAGTTTCAATTTTTCTAGTTTAATTTCAAATTTTCTAGTTTATTTCAAGCTTTTTAGATTACTTTCAAGTTTTTTAGATTAGTTTCTCAAGCTTTTTAGATTAATTTCAAAGTTTTAAAGTAATTTTTAAATTTTTATAGATCATTTTTTCAAGCTAGGTAGTTGTTTCAACTAGATTACTAGTAGAAGTTGTGTTTTCATGTTATTTGCAGGATATAAATAGGCGAAGCCTTTCAAAATCTCCTCAAAATACAAAAGTTTTGAGATTTTTCAAGAAATTATTTTCAAAACTTAGATTTTGAGCACCTACAGAAAGAGTGTGCATATGCAGAGGAAAGTGCGCATGTGTAGAGGAAAGTGTGCCTCTGTGCGGAGGAAAGTGCGCATGTGCGACATAAAGTGTGCTTGTGTGGAGGAAAGTGTGTCATGTAGCCTATGCAACACAAGATTTTTGCTCTCTGTGTGTAAAGTGTGCCGGTGCATCCGAAAGTGCGCCTATGCCTCACTTTGGACGTGCCCATGCATAATCGACTATGTAAATTTTACGGGGATGCACCTGTGCACTACTGTGTGCACCCATGCTCTACGTGAGTGTGCCCATGCTTTAAAAAGTGTGCACCGTGCACTAAGGTAAAATTTCCTCAAACTTTAAAATTTCAGTTTTGTGTTTTTAGGATTGCTGTTATTTTAAGGGTCTTTGGTTGCTTTTTTGTCAATTTATTAATTTTAGAGCAATATTCCTAACAAAATTGCTGTAGGGTTTAATAAGGGATTTTTGGTTAAATTGGCTTAGGGTTTGATGAATGATTATGTTTTCATACTTTGTTTGAGTTTGGAATAGGGTTGTGTATGTTCTTCTCTTGCACCTAGTGTGATCTTGAGAATCAAAAGCACCTCTAAACCACTTTTTTTCTTCTTGGGAGTAAGTAGGAACAATCATCATTCATTTTGTGCTTAAGGGAATAAACTTTCATTTTTGACATGTACTTGATCTTTTAGTTTAAGAGCTTTTTCACTTGATAAATAATCAAGGCTAAAATTTGTGTATGCTCTTCCCTTGCACCTAGTGTGATCTTGGGAACCAAAAGTAATTTTAGTTTTTTCATTAAGAAGCACTTGGATTAATTGGGAATAAACCTTGTTTTGCAAAGTTTGATGGTAGTTAGTTTATTTACAAGATTTTTCATTGCTATTTTTAATGATATTGTGAATCTTTTTGAACTACTAACCATTTGTGTGAAGGACCTAAAACACTTGTCAAATAAATAAGGGTTCTCTTCAAACCAAATTATAACATTCACGTGTGTTATAGGTTTCCAACGGCGGTCTAAAACAAATCACTTAATCTAAAAGATAAAAAACATACCAACAAACAAATTAAAAACACGTATTATGAGGTTTCGGTTAAGAGCTACAACTGCTCGCTTAACTAGGACATAACCCCTTTGGCATAAGCCTTAAGATATAACAATGGGGCTAGTTCTAGGAACCCTAAATTAGTTCACACAAAAGGGAACCTTGTGAACGAAATAGGAAAGTGCTCCACACTACCGAATTGACTAGTATGCCTTGGTGAGATTAGAGTCAAAGTTACTTCCATTGCGACCCCAATGATAATACAACTGAATGCACTAGTTGCTCATTGTATTAGAAGGGGGTAAAGTAAAGCCGAGATACTCCTTAGGAAACCTTGGTAAATAGATCTTGCAGAAGTAAACTTGTGACACATAGAGAGAGAACCCCTAGGAAAGCTTGCTGGCTTGGAGCCAATTTTTGTCTTAGTTGTTATACTTGAGAGCTCTCACAAAGTGAAAAATTTGTTGAATTCAAAATCTTGTTTTTCGAACAAGGGAAAGAATCTCTTAAAGTTGAAACCACATGAAATTTCATCATGAAATCTATTTAAGGTTACTTTGACCTAGTTTTTCACTTGACCTAAGACAAGGTGAAACTCTACCAAAGTTACACCAAGTATTTTTCAACACCACTTGTTTTACACCTTTGTTTCCTTGTTGCCTATTTTGGGACAAAAGGAAACAACATACATATATTCCACTTGATCATATTACATATCCACCACTTTTTTATTCTACTTGCGCGACTAGGTTGTAATGTCGAGCATGAGTGTTAAAAGTGTGCATGGTATGTACTCACAATCTAGTAGGCCCCCATTGTCTAAAAAATCCATATTTGAGACTTACTATCATTTGTAGTTAGGCGATATCATCATTATCTTCTTTTGAGTTGTTCACGATGCTCGCATTATAGCCATACAATTGAGATATTTACATCTTGTTTCCATTGTGAAACCGAGCCTAAATATCTATATTGTATTAGTACGTGCTCACATGCATAACAATTTCGTGTTATACTTAGACGCAATTTTTAATCCTATAATTGTCTTGAGTTTTGTAAGTGTTGAGGTTACTTTTTTAGCATCATTATAATACAATTTTGATACTAAAATCTTTCTTTCGCAAAGTCTGATTATGTCTCCAAATAACATTGTTATGTTGCTCACATTTGTATCGTCCATTTTATAATACTTAGACCTTGTTAGTATTTAGAAACTAATTTTGATTATACCTTGTTAGAAGGTCGTGTTAAAATTTCTTAGAATTTAGGTCTTGTTTGTTTCAAACTTGACCTAACTGGTGATATTGTGTTGTCACTATTTTGTTTCAAACCTATCTCAAAGAAACATAGGGAGTAAACTTTTGGTGTAACTGAATTTGAGTATTAGACGTCATTGTATTGTCTTAGAAATCTTGTGTCGTATATTAACTTGTTAGGTTAGGTAATTCTTTATTCTTTTGTCTCCTTAGGTTCATATTGATCCTTCGGATTCGTGACCATTTATTATTTGATATTCTTTATAACGACTTAACATCGTTACGCCGCTTGGTTTGTCCTAGGGCTCATGTTTGCCAAATCTCTAGCTAGTTTCCATTGTCTTTGCCTAAATCGACACGAAACTTCCTTCCAATTGAAGGAGTTGAATCGCACTATCTCAGTCTATAATTTTTTTTCCCACAAACGCCGGTAATGATCAACTATTGCGAGGTTCCTTATACGTACAACACTAAGGAATCAAAGTCTTGGCATTCCCATGAAAGGATGCCCATCATGGGCAAGCCTCGCTTGGTTTTTCACGCTATAGAACCCACTCGGGCACCCTATTCCCCACCTTCATCTCATAGTCAATGGTATGGTTTGGGTGATTTTGATCCAAATTATTATTCGGGTTCCTCCCACTCTTCTTCTAAATCCAATCCAAACTATTATTCTGATTCTTTGGATTCACCTTGGTCTTCTAAAAATTCTCATCAGAGTTATTCACTTCATTTGAATCTTAAGTCATAGTCCTCCCTTTCTTCGCAGGACTCCCCTTATCAATCACCTAAATGACATCTTCCTCCTTTGAAGATCTGTGTGGCCCCAAGTCTCGTTACTCAAACATATAATTTGGTTCTTGAGCCGCGATCCTCCCTTGCTTTACAAGACCTCCCTTATTCACCACCTCGACAACCTCTTCCTTCGTTGAAGATTTGGGTGACTCCAAATTCATCTAAGTCAACTCTCATGTTGCAATCATCTTCCAATTCGACTAACATGTCACAATCATCAAATTCAACACCTATGTCACAATATTCTAAGTCGAATCCCATGTCGCAATCATCTAAGTCGATGCATACATCACAAACACCTTAGACGACTCCTATGTCACAATCATATGTTGATTTTATACACAATCCTCATTGTTTCTTGGAAATATGTTGTCTTCTAGGAAAGCCAATACCAATCAACTATCTCAAAGCCATGTCTTCTTCTACTCGTGAGACATCTAGATCCAAATCTAATTCATCTCTTGAGTCATCATCTTCTCAATATTCCACACCAGTTGGACCCGTTTCTTCTAATCAACCTCATATGGTTGAAGAACAAATACCCCTACCGATCGATTCATCTCAAGATGAGGAGACAATCACGAGAATTCTTGGGGTCACATGATGGCATTCCCCTAGAGGATTACAATCAAGGATTTAATCTTGACTTCGATACGCTTGTGTATTGGGAAGAAGAAATTGATTCCTTTTGTCGAAATACTAAGGAAGATCCTAAGACCATTGAGGAAGATCCTATATTTTCTTCACATCCTTCTTTGCATAGCATGATTCCTCAATCACAATCTCACCTTGGGTCACCACCTAGTAGCCCATCATCTGCTTCTATATGTGGGGCACCTCTAAGTTGCCCTTCATCATCTATTTGTGGCTCACCTTCTAGTAGCCCATTTTATTCTCACCTTGGGTCACCACCTGGTAGCCCATCGTCTACTTCTATATGTGGGGCACCTCCAAGTAGCCCTTCATCATCTATGTGTGGCTCACCTCTTGGTAGCCCATTTTCTTCTATATGTGGCTCACCTCCGGGTAGCCCCTCTTCATCTATATTGGGGGCACATCCTAGAAGTCCCTCATCTTCGATTCTTGGGCCACATCCTAGTATCCCATCATCTTCTATATATGGGACACCTCTAAAGCGATCCCTCATCTTCAATCCTAGGGCCACATCCTAGTAGTCATTTATCTTCCGTCTATGGGACACCTCTAGGCAGCACATCCTCTTCAATTCTTAGACCGTATCATTTGCATCCATCACATTGTCCTTCTATTAATGATTGTGGCCAGCCCACCATCATTTATCACATCAATTTTATTCATCCACTTTCTTCTCCCACTTCTTGGGATCAGAAAAGTCACATATTAGCTTATAGGAAACCAAAACAATTCCTTCATCAAACTAAGCTCAAAAAGTCCAAGAGCTCCAAAGCTCATAACAATTTAAATGATCTTAAAGTTCATAATCAAACATGATTCAAAAATGTACATCAACGCACCCATCAAGTATGACACAAAGTACATAAACCTCTGGATAGGGAACTCAATATCCCGCATGCAAAATCCACATTTCACAATAAAACACAATCATATATTGAGTATGAGCTCACCACGATCATTGAGATTAGGGATAATATGACTCTTGATAAGAAAACATGCCTAGTCTTCCTTATCAAGGAAATTACTAACATTGTTGTTGGATCTTATCACGTCGAGTGACCTTGTCGGTCCCACCTTTTCAAAAAAGATAAAAATACAAAAAAATAAAAACATTTCAAAAAATATCAAAGGTAAAGATCAAACATTGCAATCCGGTATTGAATACACATGGATGTTCTTTCTTCCCTTTCTTGCTCTTCTTCTACAAGTCTTCCTACCATTTTCATCCCTTTGGTGATATTTTGGTTAGCCTATTCGCACACATTTTTTTATGACAGTTATCTCTATGGTATCCGTTTGACCTTGGTCTTTTATCACCTTGGTAAATTAAAGAATGACTGACCTCTTAGAGATCCTATCACAATCAACATCTAAAAAACTTGTTATGAAGAAATTTTGGATATATTTGTTGATACTAGCCAATGCCGTCATCACAATCACTTCCGCCTCCTTCCATTAAGGCATTAGTGGTTCTTAACCCCTTTTCAAATAAGAGAGTTAAAATAAGTTTTCGAGAAAGTAAAATAATCAAATCACATCAAAAAGAAAATTCTAAGAGCAAAATCAAATTGATATATAGCTCTCTCTTAGGGTATTTCCAATAATCTCTCTTTGGGCTATGAAATCCTAAGCGACATGGTGATAATAGAGAACGGTTGTGATTAGAATAAAATACATCTCTATTAGGGCTATGGATGCCCAGGTGATAGTGGAGCAATGTATCTTGGTCTCCTTCCATAATCCATTCACAAAAAAAAATCAACTTTGAAAAATAAATCATTCCTACACATTGGCAGGTGTCTTCACTTTTTGTCTATCAAATATTCCTTCCAAGAGGTAATAAATTTCCACATGCACACACTGGATCTCGATGAGAAAAAAATATTAGTATGTTACCAGGGGTATTTTTTTGACCTTGTTTAGACTCTTACTCTAGTCTGTATCTTGTCTCACAATTCGTGCCTTTGGCTAACCACTTCTTCATCACGAGGCTTCTAAGCTACATTCAAAACATTCACGTTATTATTCTACTTTGTTCAGAACATCAATGTGTATAAGATTTCCTTTTTTCATGTTTTTAGACACCTTTCCCCCTTGAAAAAAAAATCTTCCACTTTTTTCTATCATATGATTATTGGCCAACTTACGTTGGGGCATCCTTTCTCCTTCCTAACACGTCATTGAGTTACGTTCATCATCATGTTGAACTTATCTAAATTGGCCCTAATCCAAATTCTGCACGTGAAGAGTTTTCCTTTGAATATTCCCATCTAATCTTTGGGAAAATTTTCCATATTCACTTTCTTGTGCATGCGTCGACATTCTGCCGCTTATTGTACATCCCATCATCATTTAGGGCATCC
The DNA here is from genome assembly GCA_018340775.1 of Taxus wallichiana var. yunnanensis. Lineage (NCBI taxonomy): Eukaryota > Viridiplantae > Streptophyta > Pinopsida > Cupressales > Taxaceae > Taxus > Taxus wallichiana. The sequence goes on from CM031240.1 coordinate 281,646,947, forward strand.
ATGTTTCTTCATTTACTATACATAGCTTTAGAAAACTTATAAAAAAATCAAAACATTCAAATATGTTAGTTAGAAAAAAAAAAAAACATTCAAATATGTTTCAAAACCCCCAAAAATGGTAAAATCATCAAAACTCCAATTTTTTTGTAAAAATAGTTTTTTTTTTCAAAAATTGGTAAAGCGATAAGTCGCAATGAAGCTGTATCAAATGAATTGTCCTCGAACATTGAAAGTTGTCCTAAAAAAACATCTTTCTAAGGTTCTTGCTTGTTCTGGTCTCAAACGACTTGTGGATCATCGTGATGTACCTCCATTAACAAAAGTTATGTTGCTTACTATGTCGGTACTTCCGTGCCAGAGACTGTGTCATAATGCATGAATTTTTTTCCATGGGACTACTTGTGTCCTCCATTATTACCCTCGCATGTATCCTTGTTTGGGGCACCATTTTTAACCCTTGTCATTACAACATGAACATTCGGGAATTGAAGCTTGATAACAAATACATTGTAGTTGTCTTGAACGTTGTTTGTTTGAGTATGTGTGATTGTACTAGTTTCTCTGTTAGGTTAGTTGGTTTACTTTCTCGTATTGCATTGCATTATGTATGTTGCATTGAGTTAATGTTATCAAAATGAGCCCCTTGCTCATTTTGTGGCTAACTCCCTTCATTCTTCCCTCTCTTGTGCCTCAGTCATAATTTTTGCTTTTCAGGCACTCAAGACCTTCTGGAAATGGCACCATTGGATAGAGCTTTTTCTCAGCTTTCTAGAAAGGTAAAGTTTTCCTCCTAACTCCATGTATTTTTGAAGTTATGGCTTAGCGGAGTTTTTGTGGGAAATTTTCCCCCAAGACAAGCACGGGCCAATAAGGTGAGGCCACGTGTCCTCGGAAGGGCGGAGGCGGAGGTAAACTTGGAATTTTTACCAAGTGTTTGGCAAGGTTTCAGAAGGAATTTTTTGCCCCGATGGCCCAAACGAATTGAATCGTGCCACGTGTCCAAGGGGAAGAAATTAGGAAAATTTCCTAAGTGTTGGCGCCATGGAAAAATCTCCAGGAAATGCTTGCGCCCAATCACATTATGCCGCGTGTCCCAGGTCAAAGGAGTGGCGGAGGCGAGAGATAGAATCAAAAATTTGGAAAAGTGTTTTGGAGAGGGGAAAGGAGAAAATTTTGGCCCGCAGGCCCGTGAGCGAATAAGATGACGCCACGTGTCTCAAGGGGCATCAGAGCTTCGGCCGTCGGGGAGAAATTGGGAATTTTTCCCAAAGGTTAGACAAAGGAGAAATGTTTGCCCCCAAGGCCCGCGTCCAATGGGAGCTTGCCACATGTCCCAGGACCGGCGGAATGCGGGGAAAAGTTGGAAATTTTTCCAAAGAAAAGTCGAAGGAAATATTGAAAGGAAAAGTCCGCCCCCAAACGCGAGCCAATGGGATCTTGCCACGTGTCCATGTGGCGATAAAATGGAGAAGGCAAGCCCGCAAGGTATTACAAAAGGAAAAGCTCGCGTCAATAGGGTTCTACCATGTGTCCAGCTCAAGGAAAATGGTCAACAGCGATAGAAAATTTAAGAGAAGATGCCTGCGGCGAATCATATCTTGCCACGTGTCCTCAGGCCATCGGCCCGACGGAGAATTTTTAGAAAATTTTCCAATGGCCAAAATGGTGAAAAATGAAGCACAGAAGGCCCGTGTCCAATCAGAATGTGCCACGTGGCACTAGGAGTGGCGGAGCGTGGAGATTTTTGGGAAAATTTTCCCAAATGCAAAAAAGTGGGAAAATTTCAAATTTTCGGCCCGCCATCCCGTTTTGGCCCTGTTTTGCCCTAAATTTTCAAATGGGCATAACTTTCGATCCAGAGCTCGGTTTTTCACGTTCTTTATATCAATGGAAATATGGTGAAATTATCTACATGATTCTGGGCTCAATTTTGTATTTTGATGGAGTTTGGAGAGAGAAAATTGAAAAATGACTCTGGCACATGGTAATCAACAGAGATGATGTTTCAACCACCATTTTTAATGAAGAATGGCTCGCATTCTCTCCCAACATGGTAAAAAAATGTCAGGGAATGGACCTATAAGGATGCCCATGCTATTTTATTGCATTTTGGTTGGTGGTTGAAGCTCCTCTCATGTTTTCCCGCATTTCTCTCCTGGGCTTGGTTCTTTGCATTGTAAAAGCCAGATTTGGCTCATTTTTGAAGTGGTTGGACATTTTTCATGTATTGCAGGCTCCCTTTTTCACCTTGAAAAGTGATTTTGTGGAATATCAGACCTCTTCCAAGACTGTAACATGTTTTCTGCCTCTCAGATGTTGTAATGCATGTATTTTTGATATTGGAAATGACAATGCAAGCTCTGTGAATGAGTTCCAATCCTCTGTTTGTGTTGTTTGCTTCATTTTTGACCTTTCATTACATTTTATCAATTTGTGCATGATGTTTTGTTGCATTTCTATGATCTGTGTCAATTTTTAGAAGTAAAGAATGTTCACCACTCCTTTGGTGTATCACCTCATTAGTCTTAGTTTTATTTATTTTGCATTCTCTATCTCTGTCCCCTTGGAATTTAGAGTAGGATTTTGAGTTTAAACCTCTGCAATTGCAAGTAATACACCTGATCAGAGGAGCTAAGGAACCAGCCTCTAACTTGGAGATTCTTTTCCCATTTTTACAAGTCCCACACTTGGGGAAAAGATTCAATGTTGTGCAATCACACTAGATGTCCAAAATGTCAAACTAGAAATCTGATTAACATCCAGGGGTGCTGCTGATTTGCACCAACAGTTTTGGCATGCCCAGTGGGACCTTAGAGGTCTTCATCTTCATTGCAACAAATTGATGTGCATTTTTTGCAAGTTTATTGCTTAAAAGAGCCCTAAATTTCACATCTGGCGACTCCAAGGAAGATGAATCAGCTGGTTTTAGCGGTGCGGACACGAAAACTCATGAGAAGAATCACCACAAGGTCAAGAGTTGGAGAAGAAGAGGTGTTGTTTGAATATCTACAATTATCTCCAAGAAGAAGGCAAAGAGGGAGGAGAATTCAAAGGTCTCCATCTCCACCAAACAGAACTCTATCAACTCCTCCACCTAGTAGGCCTTTCATTCAATCAACAAGGGTTCTAAGGCCAATCAAAATGGCACAACACAACCCCTATGTCAATTTCACTGGCAACAGCCCACTTGCTCTCAATGCACAAAATCCAATCCCAGTTGCAGCATTGAAGAACATTCCATACTTTACTGGAGAGAATCAGACCACTCCTGGTGATCATGTCAAGGATATTGCTAATATTTGTGCAATCCATGAGATTAATGAGATGCAAGTTGTTGTCAAACTGTTGACATCTTCATTCAAAGGGAAGGATTTGCAATGGTTCAGGAGTCTTGCCTCAGGTTCTATCCAGATTGGAACCAGCTATGTATAGCCCTCCATTAGCAGTTTGGAGAAAAGGGGGATAACTTGTCCCTTTTGGAACAGTTGACAACCATCAAGAGAGCTCCCAATGAGCAGCTGACTGACTTCAACTTCAGGTTTCAAATGACTTGGGAGAGAATTCCAATGGCAGTAAGGCCAACAACAGAAGGTGCTTTTCTATATTACCTTAAAGCTCTAAATTTTGATATTTCTATGTTAATTCAATCCATGGGGGGCACAACTATCCCTGTTTCTTATAACATTGCCATTAGAGCCGAATTTTTTTTGATTCAAGCTGACAAGCTAGCTCCTAGGCCTCCAATGCCATTGTATCCAAGTTTAGAGAGCCCAAGTACTAGTCAAGTGCCTATTTTAGCTCCTATTCCCACTCCTAGAAATTAGAATTCAAGTGAAGCTTCTACTTCATCTTCTAGTGCCTCAAATGAACTTCAAGAAGTCATGAAGCAATTACAAAATTTAGGCAATGAGCTGGTTACACTCAAGAGGCAGCAAGCCCAAGGTTTTAGACCTTCTTTCCAGCCTCAAGCTCAGCCTAATAGGTAGCCATACCAGCCTCAAAGACCACCCAATCTAGTTGCAAATCAAAATCAAGCAAGACCTCCTGCCAACAGACCATTTCAGCCCTATAATCCCAATGTTACATCTGCCTCTAAAGCAATAGTGGCAGTGGAAAACAACATAGCTCAAGAGTATGATTGGTGTTTCCCATGCAATTAACCTCACAACCAGTCTATGTGTTTCAACGGTGCCTTAAATCAAGCATTAATGGTGACTACAACTGGTGTGGAGGGTGAAGGGAGTCAAAGAAATAGCCAATAACAAGAAACATCCCAACAACAATCAGCTCCAAATGATACCACACTTGTAAACTGGCAGGCAGAAGATTTTTGTGGCATGAATCAAACAATCTCCCAAAGTGTTGTAGCCAACACAAGGTCAAAAAGGAGAAATTTGGGTGAAGAACAACCATTGGCTCCAAGTAATCCACAACCTTCTACCACTCCATAAATTATTGGCAAACAAAATGCAGTTCCAAACACGCAAGGGCTGCCTAAAATAGATCCTAGGCCAACTCAGATGCCAGTTGTTTCTGCCCATGTGCAAGGAATGAATGTGCAGGCCAAAGGACAACAGAGAGATGCTTCATCTCCATTCAACATCATTGATCAGACGAAGAATAAAAATGTAAACATATCAATGTGGAGATCCCTATCCATCCTAGGTCAAAGAGATTTGCTACAAGCTGCCATGAAGGACTGGTCAACTTTAAATCAATAGGTCCAAATGCAAGAGAAGGTACTCACAAATGCTACCCAACCTAAGGGGAATCATGGAGGACAACAAGGTAAAATGTTGAAGCCCCCTCCATTCTATGTTTCATTGATCATTGGAAACCATTTAGTACACAACTGCATGATTGATTCGGAGCAAGTAGTTTAGTAATGCCCAAGCAAATAGCTGATCAGTTGGGGATTCAATATGAATTCATATCCAAAGGGGTAGTGCAATTGGATGGGACAACAATAACAACAGTAGGAGTGATTAAAAATTTGAGTCTTACTTTGCATGCATGCCCCAACGTTGTTGTTTTACAAGATGTCTCGGTAATAGATCTTCCACCACTCTTTGCCCTATGTCTGTCAAGGGATTTCATAGCCAAGATTGGAGGGTACTTATCTGCTGATTGGTCACACATGTTGTTCAGAACAAGATATGGAACTAAAGCCACAATTAGGTCTGAGCCTATTGCAAACTTTCACATTGAGCCTCACACTCCAAGCCAAATCAATACCAATTGTTCAACATTTGATCAAGAGGATTATCCAAGCACTGATGAAGCTGACACCAAGGTTGGAAGCATCCCAGATTTGACTCTTGATGAATGGGAAAGCAAGGTGCATGCTTTTGATCCTTATCAGGAAATAGAAGAATTTGAGCTAGGAGTCTATTGCATGAATGAAGAAAATCAGCCTATTCCTAGCATCACCAAGCTAGACCACAAGGATGTAAATGAGGTATGGCAGTTCTTTTTGATGGATCAAGGAGTAGACAAGGTGCAGGAGGGGGAGCTATGCTTGTTTCACCTCAAGGAGTTAATTATTATTTAGCTTTTAGATTTCAGTTTGCATGCTCTAATAACACTGTTGAATATGAAGCTTTGATACAAGGATTGCATTGGTCAATCAAGAGAGGAATAAAGAACTTGCAAGTCTTTGGCGTGATAAAGTGATTTGATTGTCAACCAAGTTAAGGGGCAGCATGTTGTCAAGAATGATTTGATCAAGTGCTACAAAAACAGGGTGTGGGACCTCATTGAAGATTTTGAGGGCTTTGGCATCAAATCCATTCCTAGAAAAGAGAACCAAGCTGCGATGAGGCTTGCAGCAGTTGGAGCAGCCTTTGATGTTGTTGAAAGCATCCAAAAGGATAAGGTACAACCAAACATCCATGTGATTGTAAGGCCTTCAGTGCCAGAAAACAATGTAAGTTGGCAAGTGTTTGAAAATGATCAACAAATCATCCATTTCTTGTAAGAAGAGGCTGAGTTCTCAGCTAAAAATCAGGAAAAGTTGGAACAACAGTATGGTGACCAAGTGGTACAGCTGAGAACCAACAAACTACCAAAGGGACTTATTACTTTGGAGTCCATTTTCAATCCTAATGATCAGTTTAGGAAGGAGAAAGCAAACATCCAAGTCAAGGGAGAAGATTCAGTGTCCATCTTGGTGGAAGAAGGAAAATCACTCCAAGTTGGTAAAGTGACAACTGAGCAAGAAAGGTATGAGTTCATACAGCTTTGTCAAGAATTCCCTGATGTGTTTGCTTGGAGCTATAAAGATTTGAAAGGTTTTAACCCCGAGTTATCTCAACACACCATGGAGTTGGATCCAAGTACTAAACCCATCAGGTAAAAACAAAGGCTAGTCAATCCACACATGGATCCTCTCATGAGAAAAGAGTTAAATAAATTGATAGAGTCAAATATCATATTCCCTATGAGGCATTCTAGTTGGGTGGCCAACTTGGTTCTAATTAGAAAGAAGAGTGGAGAAATAAGATTGTGTGTTGACTTGAGAGATCGAATAGAGCATCTCTCAAAGATAATTACCCACTTCCTTCTATGGAGTAGATTTTACAAGTTGTTGCCGGCTCGAAAGGTTTTCATTAATTGATGGCTATTCAGTGGTACAATCAGATTATGGTGAACGAAGAGGATCAGTTCAAGACATCCTTTACAACCAAATGTGGAACTTATGCATACAGAAAATGCCATTTAGGCTATCCAATCTGGAGCTACTTTCCAAAGGGCAATGGACATGGCGTTCATGGGTTTGATTAACAACATGGTGTTTATATATCTTGATGATATCACTATTTTTTCAAAAAATACAGCAGACCATCTCTTTCATTTGAGACAAGTGTTCCAAAGGTGCAGAAGATTTGGGGTATCCTTGAATCCTAAAAAGTGTATTTTTGTAGCCCATAAAGGAAAGCTCCTTGGCCACATTGTCTCCAAAGAAGGATTAGCAATTGATCTAGAAAGAGTTGAAGCCATAAGAGCACTACTATTGCCAAGCCATAAGAAGGCCCTTCAAAGTTTCTTGGGGAGAATAAATTTTGTTTGGAGGTTTGTCCCAAATTTTGCATCCCTAGTGAAGCCTATCATCAAGATGTTAAAGAAAAGCATAGCTTTCAAATGGACAGCGGGGAGGCAAGGAATTTTGAAGTAATCAAAGAAGCCATCTCTCAAGCCCCAACTCTCATTAACCCGGATTTCTCCAAGGATTTCATCCTCTATGCATTTGGGGGTGATGATACTATTTCTACAATTTTGGTACAGCAGAATAAAGACAATGATGAGCAGCCAATTGCTTTCTTTAGCCAAATCCTGGAGGACTATGAGGTGAGGTATTCTTTCATTGAGAAGCATGTTCTTGCAGTAATCAGGAGCTTGAAGAAATTCAAGCATCTAGTTTCAAACAACAAGGTTCAATTGCTGGTTTCTCATGTGGGAGTTAAAGACTTCCTCCTCAACAAATACCTAAATGAAAAGAGAGCAGGTTGGATTACTCATGTCATGGAGTATGACATTGAGATCAAAGTCACTAAGTTGGTCAGAGGAAAAGGATTGTGTGAGCAGTTGGTCTCGGATAAACATAAGGAAGCATGCAATGAGAAGGAGGTTGTTTTGGCGTTGCAAGACAACCATGGGAAAGGAAGCAATCAAGAGGAAAATGATGGTGTCCTCACTCCTTGCTGGACCCAAGACATAATGCACTTCTAAGCATAGGTTTATGCCCTCCGAGAGATGAACAAGACCAAAAGAAAACACTTGATTGCAGAGCTGTCCCATATGCCCTTGTTAATGGTGTTTTGTTTAAAAGGGATGTGAATGGAGTGTTGTTGAGATGCATTTGTACAAATTAGATTCATAAGGTGTTGGAAGAGTTCCATGGTGGATCAGTTTGGTGGTCATTTTGCACCAAGAGTGACAGCTCACGAAGATCATGAGGGTCAATTATTATTGGCCCAAGATTTTGAGTGATTGTTATGCATGGATCAAGAGGTGCAAGAATTGTGCATTCTTCACGAGGTAAGGAGAGGCTAATTGCCCTTCCATTGCATCCAATTTTAGTTGACCATCCATTCATGTAATGGGGTTTGGACTTCATTGAGTCATTAATCCAAATTTAAGCCAAGGGTACAAATGGATTCTAACAATGCAATAGATTACTTCACCAAATGGTCAAGCAAAGAGCACTTAAGGAAGCAAATGAATCTAGCATCCTGGACTTCTATGAGGAAATAACAACCAGATTTGGCATGGCATACTTGCTACAATAATATCGAGATAATGCATTGGCATTCATTGGGTCTAAGGTAATCGAATGGGCTATTAAGAATGGGGTCTTCCTAAGCACTTCATCAAATTATTACCCTCGGGGTAATGGCCAAGCTGAATCTACAAACAAGAACTTGTTAAGGATCATTAGGAGGACTCTTGATGAAAATCAGGGGTCTTGGCATACCAAATTGAAATCAGCCTTATGGGCTGATAGGGTAACTCCTAAGAGATCTACGAGGTAATTCTCCATTCAAGCTTGTTTATGGAAGAGAGGCAATTTTTCCACGTCACTTGAGTTGCCAACATTGGAACTCATAAAATAGTTGGAGTTGTTGGAGTTTGGACCCATGGAGGTTAGATATGCGGGATGATGGAGCTCAAGAAATCAGAAATCGGCATCCCAAGCAATGGAGAATGATAAAGATTTGATCAAGAAGAGCTTTGATAGGAAGGCCAAGGATAGATCTTTCCAAGTTGGAGATCTAGTGTTAAAATGGGATGCAGACAGAGCAAAACCGGGAGGCATTCAAAATTTGATGCCATTTGGAGTGGCCCATACATGGTCACAAAGTGTAAGGATAGCAATGCCTTCCAATTGTCTACATTGGATGGTGAAGAATTGCAGATTCTAGTCAATGGAATCCATTTGAAGCATTGCTACTAAAGGAAATTCTCCACCTTGTACATATTAGCTTAGGTTTTCATTCCTCCAAGTGCTTATGCACATTTTTTTGTTGTAGATTAGCTTTGCTTTCCCTAAGTGCTTTGGCACAAGCTTGCTATTCCAAGAAATGTGTTTTGCAGGCCTTGCTCCAATCAAATGGTGTTCTACCTTCCATCTTCCTCCTTGCAATGTTCTAATCAGTTGGGGTACCAAGTAGAGAATTTAATGACTCCATGCCCAATGGATTGTTTCAGGCAACTGGTAACTTCATCTAGCAGGCAGATGACCCCTCTGAGTCACCAAAATTGTTATCCAAAATGAGCCCCTTGCTCATTTTGTGGCTAACTCCCTTCATTCTTCCCTCTCTTGTGCCTCAATCATAATTTTTTTGCTTTTCAGGCACTTAAGACCTTCGGAAATGGCACCATTGGATAGAGATTTTTCTCAGCTTTCCAGAAAGGTAAAGTTTTCCTCCTAACTCCATGTATTTTTGAAGTTATGGCTCAACGGAGTTTTTGTGGGAAATTTTCCCTGGACAAGCCCGGGCCAATAAGGTGAGGCCACGTGTCCTCGGAAGGGCGGAGGCGGAGGTAAACTTGGAATTTTTACCAAGTGTTTGGCAAGGCAAGGTTTCAGAAGGAATTTTTGCCCCACAGGCCCATCGACGAATTGAATCGTGCCACGTGTCCAAGGGGAAGAAATTAGGAAAATTTCCTAAGTGTTGGCGCCATGGAAAAATCTCCAGAAATGCCTGCGCCCAATCACGTTATGCCGCGTGTCCCAGGGCAAAGGAGTGACAGAGGGCAGAGATAGAATTGAAAATTTGGTGAAGTGTTTTGGCGAGAGGAAAGGAGAAAAAATTGGCCCGCAGGCCCGCGAGCGAATAAGATGACGCCACGTGTCTCAAGGGGCATCGGAGCTTCGGCCGTTGGGGAGATATTGGGAATTTTTCCCAAAGGTTAGCGCAAAGGAGAAATGTTTGCCCCCAAGGCCTACGTCTAATGGGAGCTTGCCACATGTCCCAAGACCGAGTGGAACACGGGGAAAGTTGGGAATTTTTCCAAAGCAAAGTCGAAGGAAATATTGAAAGGAAAAGTCTGCCCCCCAAACGCGAGCCAATGGGATCTTGCCACGTGTCCACGTGGCGATAAAATAGAGAAGGCAAGCCCGCAAGGTATTACAAAAGGAAAAGCCCGCGTCCAATTGGGTTCTGCCACGTGTCCAGCTCAAGGAAAATGGTCAATAGCGACGAAAAATTTAAGAGAAGATGCCCGTGGCGAATCATATCTTGCCACATGTCCTCAGGCCATCGGCCCGGCGGAGATTTTTGGAAAATTTTCCAATGGCCAAAACGGTGAAAAATGAAGCGCAGAAGGCCCGCGTCTAATCAGAACATGCCACGCGGCACTAGGAGTGGTTGAGCGCGGAGATTTTTGGGAAAATTTCAAATTTTCGGCCCGCCATCCCGTTTTGGCCTGTTTTGCCCTAAATTTTCAAATGGGCATAACTTTCGATCCAGAGCTCGGTTTTTCACGTTCTTTATATCAATAGAAATCTGGTGAAATTATCTACATGATTCCGGGCTCAATTTTGTATTTTGATGGAGTTTAGAGAGAGAAAATTGAAAAACTCCTCTGGCATGTGGTAATCAACAGAAATGACGTTTCAACCACCATTTTTAATGAAGAATGGCTCACATTCTCTCCTAGCATGGTGAAAAATGTCAGGGAATGGACCTGTAAGGATGACCATGTTTTTATTACATTTTGGTTGGTGGTTGAAGCTCCTCTCACGTTTTCCCACATTTCTCTCTCCTGGGCTCGGTTCTTGCATTGTAAAAGCCAAATTTGGCTCATTTTTGAAGTGGTTGGACATTTTTCATGTATTGCAGGCTCCCTTTTTCACCTTGAAAAGTGATTTTGTGGAATATCAAACCTCTTCCAAGACTGTAACATGTTTTCTGCCTCTCAGATGTTGTAATGCATTTTTTTGATATTGGAAATGACAATGCAAGCTCTGTGAATGAGTTCCAATCCTTTGGTTGTGTTGTTTGCTTCATTTCTGACCTTTCATTACATTTTATCTGTTTGTGCATGATGTTTTGTTGCATGTCTATGATCTGTGTCAATTTGTATAAGTAAAGAATGTTCACCACTCCTTTGGTGTATCACCTCATTAGTCTTAGTTTTATTTCAGTCTTAGTTTTATTTATTTTGCATTCTCTATCTCTATCCCCTTGGAATTTAGAGTAGGATTTTGAGTTTAAACCTCTGCAACTACAAGTAATACACCTGATCAGAGGATCTGAGGAACCAGCCTCTAACCTGGAGATTCTTTTCCCATTTTTACAAGTCCCACACTTGGGGAAAATATTCAATGTTGTGCAATCACACTGGATGTCCAAAATGTCAAACTAGAAATCTAATTAGCATCGTGGGAGAGTGCTGCTGATTTACCAACATTAAGCATCATTTTACTTTCTTGTATTGCATTGCATTATGTATGATGCATGGAGTTCCGTATTTTTAGAAATGAACAAAGCGTTAGTAATTTAGATTTTCATGTTATCTTACACTTTTGTTTATTTCAATAAAGGCCAATGATGTAGATCTAGGGGAAAAATGATACAACATAGTTGCTTATTGAAGGATTGGATGAAAAGATTGGGCTTGTCCTATATTTTCCATTATGATTTCTTCTCCATTATCATTTATTATCACTACTAATTTTTCTTCCAAATCACCTGGGGAAATAAACAACCATGTTTATCCCTATCCTTATTTCTTCTAAACAACCGAATATTTCGTGCCCGTTTTATCTTATTTCCTTTAGCCATTTTGATCATATTTTCGATCGTTGATTGACTTCTTCTATCATCCCATCGACACTCAAGGGGGAATCCTTCATCTTACTAATTTTTCTTCAAAAATTTACCTGTTTATGGTTGTCTACTATATTTGAAGTGAAGTCACTAACTTCACCTCAAATAGGGGCAAATGTAGACACCTAAATTCGAATTTTTCAATATTATTTCCAAACGCACACAAATCACTCTCATTCTTACCGATTACATTATAATTAATGATTTACGCTAATTAACTAACGTTTATTACCACTTTGGTCAATTAACAAGCATTTTTTTAATCACCAAACCTCTTTTGCATTCAGGATGTCACTTTACGATGAATCATAAGTCAAAATTCTCTTTAAAATAGACAATTAGTGATTATTAGCTAATTAAGCCCATTTTCCCCTTGTTTTCGTCAATATACCCCACTTCTCTCCACGTCTCAACAAGCTTTAAAATCTTAACCTAGCCTCCTAGTTGACCCTAAGTGGTTGATTAAGGCTCCACACATCTTAATCACTTGGTAATTCACTAATTGTGATTAGAAAATCTTAATCATGATTATTAATTCTAATCTAATTTGGGCTTTTAGTCCCACATGCATCAAAATACAAGTTTTCCCCAAATGGAAAAGCGTAAATAAGACTCACCTCATACCTTAATACTTTACACCATGCTTTGATTTGCATCTCATATAAGAAATATGATTTATAGCCAAGTTCTATCCTTGCCTAAAGCCTTGATGGGGTTGGTAGATGGATATCCAAAATGACCATGTAGTCATTTGGAGAGGCCATTTCACCTTGTTTGGAGTAGCAACCATACCCATTTGATTGCCCTCTTAGGTCTATTTAGGCTTATGTTAGGTAATTGAGCATATTAGTAGGCATGATTAGTTAGATTTTGAATTGTATTCATGTTAGTTAAGCATTCCTTTAAGCTTCTTTATTAATTTTACATTCCTATACTTAGATCCTTGACTAGAGGTGGGAATGGTGTTAGCCTTCCTTAGTCATGCAATTTGATTTGTAAAGTTTAGGGTGCTTTCAAGTAGAATGCCAACCAATTGAAGTAATGTTTCCATATATGTTAAATGGAACAAAAAATCCTTAGCTTTGTAAACTTCATTACGATATTTATGCATGAAACCAACCAAATATGGATACTCCTCACTAATTCTGCATGCAAGTTTGTACCAAGAAATACATCTTGTATCGAAATCCTTGAGAAGATTTTTACCATTAGTAATTCCAATTACAAATTTTGAAACTCGAGAAATCGTTTTGGACTGCTTGACATATAGGAATGCAGTTCTCGGATAAGGTCTTCTACTCTTGCAACATTTTCAAAATTTCTAACTATTTTATATGCTAGATTCATTTTATGAGCCATACTAATAAATTGCAAGCATATAAAGGCCTACTATTGTTTGCAATCAAACACAAAGCTTAGTTTGATGACCCTGCATAACTGATGCACCATCAACACCAATACATACCAAATTTGTAGCGATTTCATATTCATTCATGCTAGCAATATCTTTCAAATTGGTAAGAATTATTTTATATGGGTTTTAAACATTGCAAATTTCCACCATTTTTGTATAACTAAAAATATGGTTTCTTATATGATTTTCAAAAGTATAAATATGGATGCATACCCATGACATGTTGTCAATTGTTGTTACCTCATCAATTGATAGTGATATAAACTTTGCATTTTTCACTCTCTCTTTCAAATCTTCCTTTTCAATCATTACAAGACATTTAGCCATTTCCCATGCACTGTTGTCTGACCAATGTGTTTGAGGAATGTTGTGCATTCCATTATGTTGAAATAAAAATTAAAATCAATGAAATCAAAAATAGGTCTTCCCTTCTTAAGGATGTGCAATATGGTAGAGAATTGTATGCTTTTAGCATGTAAGTTTGATTGAATCACCTTTCCAATTTGTGATGTGATTGTTCCACCCTTTTCCACAAGATGTTTGTGTCTTTTCTACTCAGCTTCATACTCTATTGTGTATCTAACATGCATACATTATTTTTCACTTTTCCATCTATTTGTTTTTATTATCCGGTCTTCCTCCTACTTTGTATAGACACATATTATTTTCCACAATTTTTTTCAATTATGTCTAACTTCAGTTGCATTTTTGTTACTTTCCTAGTTTCCAGGTACATATTGTACATGTACATTTAGTTGGGATATCTTCATAATTAGTTGGATCTATTGGTTTGATAAAAGGAAAATTTGAATCCCACTCAAACTTATATGTCCTACCAAGTGTCCACATAGTCTTGTTTTCTTTCAAAGTTTTGCGACCAAATTTTTAGGAATATCTCGATCATCTTGTTTCCTCTTTCATGAAGCATACTTTTCAATTGAATTTGGTGTTACAATTTGTTGAGTATTTGAGATATCTTGATCCTCTCCTAGTTTCATCTCAACATGAATTTTGTCCAATGTTGATGAGCCTATTTGATTGTTTAGAGGAAGAGTAGTATCTTCAAGTTCGACATGTTGTCATCATAGGTATCAATTTGTTGAGATTTTGCTGAAGCCATGTCCACATCAATAATACCTTCCACATAGTTTGTATTCTGATTGATTCCAGTGGTATTATGGGTGCTAGTGGTAGTTGTAGAGTTACCATAATACTTGAACAATGTTTCCTTTTGAGATATTTTAGTTTCCTTTTGGCTCTTATGGAAAACCTCCATTGAGTCATCTAGCATTTGTATTTCCTTCTTAATGGGAAAAGAAAAAATCATCGGATGAGTGACAAGCAGAACATATTTTGTTGTGCATCTACATTTTCCTTTCGCGCATCTCCAAATCCTTAGCATGCATCTAACACTTCTTGTCGCACATATTGAACTCATTTTCTAGCATCAGACAAATCTTACTCGATTATACTTTGGGTACCTAGCAAACTACACCCTTTTATATGGGAATTTTTAACAGTAGGGGAAGCCTACCGCTAAAAGTTTTATGCTTTGGAAAATTTAGGTGAAAGGTACATACTGTCGTACTCTAAAAAATTTACCTTTTCAGATTTTCCAAATATGGAATATTTTTCAAATTACGAATATTCACCACTAAAATTTTCACTAAGAATGACCATGGTGATCAACCTTTATTGAGCCAATATGTGTTCTACACTACATCCCCTTGAGTGGGAGAAAACCTCATGTCGTTCTCATAGTGTTGGTGTAAATTTTATATACAATCTAAGATAATGCCCTATGTTTAGTCTATATCTCTTGACACAAAAATAGAAAATGTAATTATATATAGGGTAGAGATGTACCCAACATGGTAGTAGTGTAGCGTGATATGCTTAGGATGATAAAATTGATTCCCTATGTCCCTTAATTCCTTTTACAATTCTTGGAGTGATTTGCTTATTTTTAATACATAGCTCTAGTACCTTTAAATGCTTGGTAATGGAGGAAGTTAGACTCTTGAATTTTGTTTAAGTGTTTAGGACTTATGTAGTTGTGGATCTAAAAATATGTGCATCTACTTTAGAAATATTTAGGAGATTCTCAAGTTTGTTAGTGTTGATATTTTGTAATAGGGGTGCTTAAAAATGCCAATGAGTTATGAAGTGCATTTGACTTGTTTATATAGGATTTTATATGCTAGATGGCACATTAAGGTGAACCTAGGGAAGATGACATGACACAATAATATATTTAAATTAAGAAAAGTGTCATTAATGGGTGGGGAAAGGATTGTATAGGTTGACCCACACCATATTATAACTTGTTCATATATTGGATGGGCCTATGCGGGGACCTTATAATGAAAGATCCAAATTATAGTAAATATGCATAAGGATAAATTAGTGTTTTGGATGATAAAGATTACATGAATGAGCGATAGACTAATGTGTAGAGATTAGCAAGTCATGTAGGAAAAAGAAGGATATATCAATTTTGATTAGAATGTGAGCATAAATATAAGTATAGGAACAAATCCAAACTTTTCATTTCCAAAGGTTAAGTAACCAAATTTGAGTGTTTACGTGTAGTTCTTCCGGTGTTCAGTGCAAGATTTAATGCAGGTATAGAGTTCCCCTCCCTATGTTTTACCTTAATCATTAACACTAATATCGAGATAACTAGGTATACTTTATATATACCCTTCTTGAGTCTAAATATATTTCAAAAATAGAGTGTCATAATAGAGAGATTGTAAAATATTGAAGTGCCCTTTGGAGTGTAGATACTAGATAGTGCTTGATTTTTTTCTTGAGATGTTTTGGAAATTTCTTGTTCTTCTCTTAACATAGTTTAGAGTGCTTTGGACTTGTATAGAATTTCCTCCTAATGTTTTCTCTTGATTTAGGGAAGATTAGGGCATGCTTTCTTAAGACTTGATAAACATTTTCTAGAGGAGATCTTAAGAATGTTAGGTGAGTAAATGGGTATGTATATCTTTTATACCATTCCACATGATGTGATATTTTTACTAAGGACAACAAGAAATTGGCAATAAGATAATCATAAGAAAAATTTATCGTTATTCCATTGCAAACAAAATCATTGAAGAAGGAAATAATGTTTAACAATTCTTTCCAACCTAGATGTTAGTGTATAGGGAGATAATATGTTATAAGTGGGAATATTAAGATGTATAACATGATATACAGGATCTCTATGAGAAATGATATCATTCAAGTAGATATATTAGTGGGACATTATAAGAATTGGGAGTATTTATAAGCCTTAGGAGAGAGTGGAATAATTTGTTTAAGCTTTGTTTATGGAGTGCAAGTCACGATTTAGGAATATAAGCTAAAAAATATTATCAAGTATTTAATTACAAAATTTATGTGTATAAATTTGGTTATATCATACAAACCCACCCATAAATGAAAGTGTCTCGTGTTTTACTATGGAGTCAAGAATCGTATCTATGTTGGGATTTTTTTAAAAATATTTTGGGCACACCTTATATAGGTCATGAAAGTTTTTGCATATCTGAATATGACCATTGAGTTTAGAAACAAGATAAATGTTAGATTCAAATTAGAGATAATTGATGAGTTTTATGAAACTTACATCTAGTAGCTTTTGGAGTTCATCTTTGGCTAGTAAGGTTACCTTAGGATTCATTTTTCAATATTTTGTTTGATTGAGTTTACAATGGGATATAAAATGATGTTTTTTAATGTGACCTTCGAGATCTAATCTTAGAATTTCCTTCTAAGACCAAACAAAAAAGTCAAGATTTTTTTAATGTAGTTTATATCATCTTATTTTCATCACCATCTAATAGTACATCGAGTAGTATGATCTTAGGGTCTTGTTCAATACCAAAATTAAAATTTGTAGTGGTATTTCTTATTAACATGTAATTATATTCCAAACATTTCATCGTAGGAAGCACACTAGGACCATTTAGATTGATCTCCACCTTTATATCTAATTCCTTGTATTCACCAAATTTTACATGACCATTCATATTAATGGGAAATATTTTCTTGGGATGTAAGGGAGGGAGATCCACATATTTTCCCAATAATTCTCAAAGGATATATCATTAGAAAATTGATCGATTTTATTGATATAAAGAGAGGTGCTGATGTCAATATAGTCGAGATGCAATTATTCTCATGATGTAATGTTATTTTCTTATTTCTCATGAATTTTGGAGAATTTGACAAACCCCATAGGTGCTCCTAATAATTTTTTTGAAAGAAATGATTATGGGTGGTTAGGTATCCATAATATATCCAAGATGTTATATCATGTGTTGTAGCCTCATTAACTCCGAGTCTTCACATTTGTTTACTTTCATTTACTTTGATAAGATCGATGATGCCTAGTTTTATCTTTCCTAAAAAAATTCTTTGAACCTCATTTTTGTGCATACTGCCCAACACATATTGTTGTAGCGTGGTCATGGTAGGAGGTAAAATTTTTCTAATAATTTAGTGTAAGAAGAACCATCCCTCAAAATCAAGGTAAAATTTATGGGTGAATATTCATGAAAAGATGAATATAAGAGATTTTGAATTTTGAATCTAGTGAATTTTTACTACCATACGGTAGTGCATTCGCCAAAATTTTACGGGACCTAAAAACATTTGAATATAATTTCACCTATGTATTTCGGCCAAGGGTAAACTAAAGTTAGTAAAATTTCCTTCATGTTATAACATATATATATGATTAATTTACCATAGTATAGTCCTATTTTTTACATTATAAGCGTGTGAATAATACGAAAGTATAAGACCACAAGATGAAGGATTTAGAAAAAGCGAGAGACTCAAGAGGTAAGCAAAATGTATCAGTGTTACAAGCTGACAAGTCAAATGTGCAAGTGTTACCGACTGACAACATGTACATGTATCAGTGTTACAGGCCGGTAATAGATATATGTGTTACCGAACGACAACAAATATATATTTTTTGTTTTGGTAACAAATATACATGTTACCGTCTGTAACATATATATATGTTTGTTTACTGGTAATAGATATATTTTTCCATCTAGTAACATAATATATATGTGTCGCCAACCGGTAACAAATATATGTTGTTAATGCATGGTAAAAATATATGTTGTCGGCCGGTAACAAATATATGTGTTGTCGGTCGGTAACAAATATATGTGTTACCGTACCAAATTACGCATTATTTGTATTTGTATTGCTCGATGGTAACTCTATGTTCTTGCAACCTTCTTGCATATTCCTTTGTCGTTTGAGTGCTTGGTTGTGTTGTCATTTTCATTCTTAAGTTGTGTTGGCTTGTGTTTGGGTAAAGCTTTATTGTCGTCGGTATTTGAAAGTTCTATGTTTTTTCACATGTGTAGACTTCAAAATCATCCATTCGATGGCCCTTATTACAAATGAGAAAAGAACTCAACTTCAAGGAAAAATAAAATGCAGTATGGACATTTCAAAATATTTCAGTTAGCCAGAAGTAACCCAATGGTGAGAGGTAAGAAAACCAATTTCTACTATGATAATGTTACTTTAATTTTTTTATTTACTTAGGGAAGTTATAAGCAAACCAATTTCTCTCAAATGCTAGAAAACCCTAGTAGTGACCTTACTCTAGATGAAATTTCCAATCACCAAAGTAATCCAATTCAAATTGACAATATTGATAATCCCATTTCCGTCCAAATCAAACATCGATAAACATTCCAAAAACTCACATCAGAAACGTAAGAGTGGGAAGTGGACTATAGGAAGGACTTATAAATTTGAATGGTCAACCAAATATCCATTCATTGAACTTGTTGAACTGAGAACAATATTGATACTCCTACAAAATGTAGATGTACTATCTGTAGTTGGAAACTTGGTAGAGACCACAAAATGCAATTGAAGTTGGATACAATAGAGAAGCATTGTGGGAAGATATATGAGTCTAAAAAGCAAGATGATGGAACAATTATAAAACAACTAGATGGAAAACTAAGGAAGATTGTTTGCATATGAGATATGTTGTAGAATATGATAATCATCATAAACATCTTCAGGACCTTGTTGAGAAAGGTGGAACTATAAAGGCTAGATTTGAAAAAGCTATTGATGTAAGTCTTTAGGAAAAACTCATTCAATTCAAAACAATATTTCACATTTTAAAAATGGTAGACCAATTTCAGATCTGATTGATTATAAGACATTGTATCAATCTAATGGATTTCCAAATATTCCAACAACACACTAGTCAGATACTAGTGCATGGGAGATGGAAAAGTGTATGGGAGAAATAGAAATCACTGATTTGAGAGAGAAGGTAAAAAATGCAAATTTTATTGCTTTGTCGATTGATGAGGTCACAATAGTAGATAATACATCTTGGGTGTGCATGCATGTCTACACTTTCAGTTTCAAGTAACCATTTTAGGGAAAATCATCTACTAAATATGCACAAAATGATAGAGAATTACAATGTTGAGAACATCTGCAAACTTGTTATTAAAAATTTGAAGGAAATAACTGGTATGGATGATCATTCCATCTCTACAAAGCTGATTTGTGTAGGAGATGATGGTGCTTCTATCATGCAAGGTCACAAAACTAGACTTTGTATCCATCTACAAACAAGAGTAGCCCTTACATGATACCTATTCATTGTATGGCTCACCGAATGAATTTGGCTTACAAGATTGTAAGTAATTTTGAAAATGTTGCTAAGGTGGAGGAGCTGATACGAGACTTGCATTCATATATGTCAAGCAAGTCCTAAAATATTTCTGGAGTTTCAAAGATTTTTTGTTGGAATAACAAATGGTAAAAATTGCTAAAATATGTTGACACGAGATGGATATCATTGTATGAACCAGCTTGCAGGATTTTTGAGGAATACAAGTCCTTAGTAGGGTATATGTTCAAGCATCGAAGACAAGTGGACAAGGCTAAAGATCTGTTGTATCACTTGACTTGATATAGAGACATTATTAACTTTATGTGGTATTTTTCCAATGTTGAAGGAAATAAACAACTTGGTGAAACATGCTCAGAAATATCCATATACATTGTTGATTTTCTAAAATTAAAGAGACAAGTATGTATGATTTTAGATACCTTGTATATCACCCAAGATTGGATTCAAAATCTAGTTTTTAGCAGCTTCAAGGTTTTGAAAGACACCAAAGATCCGAACAAACTATTTAAAGTTCAATATCAGTGGTCATCTTTGTATTTTTGTTGATGGGAAAAATATTAAAATGCACACTTTATACAAAGATCCTTATGTAGCAAGGTTTTGAACTTGAGGAAGTACTTGTCACGAGATGTCTTTTTGATGTTGCAGTTTTTGATGTACGTAAAAAATTGATGAAAATATCTGAAACATTATCTTCTGAGATCAGAGAGCATTTTAAAAATAGTGATCTGTTGGAGGTGATGGGAGTTGTAAATCCCATTTTCTGGAACTTGATGATTGATGAAGAACAAAGAAATACAAACTTTGGGAAATCCATGGCTGCACTTATGGAACATTTTGCAAATCTTCACATGTTGATGGAGGGGAATTAAATGGTATATTGAACATAGAAAATTACTCATATCCTAGTCACAACATTTTGGATTTACAATGTCTGATCAATATAAGCTTATTGTTGACCCAACAGAAATGGGAGTTGTCACGCTATTGTGGAGAAGGATGTATCAGAGAAACATTATGAGAGAAACTATAAGTGAATACTTCAAACTATATGAACTCATACAAAAATGATTCTTGGGTCTATTGAAGATGAAAGGGTATTTAGTGCACTTTTCGTTTGTCAAATCAAAACTTTGCAACAGATTGGACAAGAATTTGGAAACTTGTTTGAGAATCTATGTTTCAAGATATAGGGTGGACACATTTCCGTATGAAAGAGCACTAGCTACATGGACATCTCTTGAGAGCATGAAGTTGTTAATTAGTTAGTGAACAATGAAGTCTCTAATAATGGTGAAATTGACTTGGACTCTGCTAGACAAGAAATTGCACAGATATAAGAAGTGATGAAGGACCATCCAGGATAGGGTTGTTTCAGTTACCAGATAGTTGATTGTATTCATTTTCTGAAATATAAATTATTACTTGATATTTTTTCATTCACATATATTGGGCATATAATGTTTGGAAATTGTTTAATCCCTTCTATATATTTAATAATGTTTGAACTTTGCAAATAAAAATGGTAGACAATTCATATTTGTGCAATATGTAAATTGGATGATGTAATAAATTAAAGTTCATTACTAATAAAGTATGTTCATTCGTTGATTTCTCACTTTCAATTCCACATGCACAATTGTTGGAAAATATCTTATAAATTATAATCCATATATGATATACAAGTAACAACATCATGATTATTAGGATTAATAAAAAAACATGGTAGTCTATGAATACATCACTTGATCCATCATTATTGGAGATAATATTTACATGATGAATCAAGAATAAAGATTCAAGAATCAATTGAAAATTATTAAGATTGACAACAACATGCACATGTAACTTTCAAGACACAAGTTTTAATTATTGAGTTCATACATTTTTGAAACTAAATTGAACAATGTAAATCAGATTCCATAATCAATGTGTACTATTCTAATATTGTAGAAGCTTGAAAAAATAAACGACTAGAGTTTTCATTCGACAACACCCATGATGAAATAAAAAAATCAACAAATAACAATTTCACATAAAGATAATGTTTTCAAATTCCAATTATAATCCAATATCACTATCACAATTCCACAAGCACAATTGTTCACAAAAATATTATAATCCATATATGTTATATAACATCGTGATTATTAGGAATAATCAAAAACATATTTGAAACTAAATTCTAGAATCCATGTGTACTATTTATCAATTGTTTCACATAAAGATAATAAACCATTTCACATGAGATCTCATAATAAAAAGATCAACAATTTCTCATAAAGATAATGTTTTCAAATTGTATTTGTCACAGTCAAATACTAAATACATAAATAGTAACATAGATAAAAGTTTTAATTCAAGTTAATTGGACCCTTTTCCTTGACCAGATTCAACAACTACACTACAACATTTTCACTATCTTGGATTACACCAGACTCTACTAATTCCTTTTCATGCAGCCTTAATGTTTTCTAAATTTTCTTTGTCTTCCCTAGTTGCATCTCCTGCTGAAAGGATAGAAGGATCCTCATCAATTTTTTTCTTCATAAGAATTTTGGATCCATATGATGCTCCTTGATAATCCTCTCACAAAGTATTGTTCTTCTTGTTTAATAGAACATTTTTTTCTTTAAAACCAATAGCCCCTTTGACACTCTCTCTTTCACTTTTCTAGGTGCTCCTCCAACAATGATTTACACCTTTGTCCTCAAAGTCTGGTATTATTTTTTTGCAATTAAAAATCACATAATTATTATTTTTAAATAAGATAAATAATAACTATATATATGTAACAATCTAAAAAATTAGAACTTACCATGGCCAAGTCTTTCTCTACATTAGCAATAGTGACAAGATTCTTGTCATGATTCCACTTATTGTAGTATGATTGCCTTGAATTCAAATTAGCCAATCTATTCAACATTATTGTCAAAACTTCATCCCTATTGTAAACATTTTCGGTGACTGCATTTCCTTTTTGTGCTTGAGCAAGAATACCATCAATCACCACTGGTTGATTTTTAACCAATGAAAACAATTGTTCTCTGTTTTCAAAATTATGATATCTATCATTAATTTATTTTATCAGAGCTTTCACTCTGATCTCCCACATCTTCATCTCCTTAAGGTTAGGAATAACATTTTCCATGACAAGGGTTGTAGCATTATCTAACACAAGGATGTCAAGTGAAAATTGGTCTTTGCATCATCATCATCCATTTTTTCCCTATGATGCATAATTGGGGAAGGAGGATCTAAAGAGCCTAATGGCTGTGGAATTTTCTTATGAATAGATTACATCAGATCCTGACATTCCTCCCCGAATCTTGCATCCCATAATAGTTTCCAACCCAAGAAACTCCTCATCCATATCTATATTGTTTAGAATAGAAGTTCCTCTAGCACTCTGCATGCCCTCAACATTAAAACTGGGGAAATCAAATGTTGTGATATTATGAGTTCCCTTGCTCATACTCATTGCAGCGTTAGGGAGCATAAGCCTTTTCCCCTACCATAAGCAGATGATGGAGGTGGAAGGGGAGGTTGGGCAGGAACGATGCACTCCTTTTGTGTTGAGATGGAGTTGGAGCATAGGTGGTGGTAGTGGGCATGGCTAAAGGATGAATTTTAGATTACAAAATATCTATAAGCATATATACTTTAACAATATAAGATTTAACTACCAGTATCAGTAATCAATATGTTAAAAATTTGAAATTAAAAGACAAACAAGTGAACAATAAGAATTTATTACATTGTGAATGTTGTTTGTAGTCAACAAAATCTTGGTGTGGAAATGGGGGGAAGGGTGGTGGTGGCATGCCCTGTTACGAAAAATCCTAAATTTAACAAAAACAATTAAAAATAATGATAAATTTGTAAAATAAATTCAAAACACTAATATAAATAAAGTTTAAGTCACTATTTTTAGTTGCTTTGTACCAGAACTTGAAATGCTTGGGTCGGTTCATTGCAGAGACTAAATCTCTTCATGCTCAGCCTGGCCCTTAGGTATGTATGTGGTGTCTGCTACAACATGAGAAGACTCTCTCGAGGTGATGCAGATATGCTAAAAAGGCTGCACATTAGGATAATGAAATTAGAAATATGACATTGTAGAGAATCAGAGATTCAAGATTATCAATATCATTACTCTGTAAAATAATTAAATAAAATTGAAATGATTGATCATTGTGTAGTATGTAAAACTTAAAACCTTGATTTTTTGTTGGATAGAAGCAGAGCGCGTTTTACTTCTCTCCTTACTATGGGACTAGGCCAAGTGTGACAAATCCAAAGAACCACACATCCATTTGTCTGGTCTTGACTCTTGAGCCACAGAGTCATCGGACTCGAGACATCAATTGCATTGTTGTCACTAGACCCCTCAGGCCCAACAAAGTTATGTGAGTGAACTACCTTTTGATGGACATTCCAATGTTTTTTCTTTCTTTGACTATTCATTGGTTCAAAACAAAATTATAGATTACATATTTACAATACAAGAATTAATTTAACAATGATTTTTTTTGAAAGGAATCAAGATTAAATGCTTTTAAAACAAAATACTCACCAACTGTTGGTCAATAGGCATTCCATGTTTTTCCATCTTCTCATGAAGAGAAGTTGGAATAGTTGTGGATTTGAGTCCATAAAAACCCTCATAATATAAAGCAAGAACATAACAAGAAGAACAAATAACTGTAATAGGATTGATTTTGGCCTTGTCAAGATTAGAACGAAATTTGATGCTAGATATGTGCACCAATCGAATCTAAATCCGGAAATGGTTTAAAGAAGGTAGTGCATTTCCCATTGAGGAATTTAGTGTATCTTCCTGTAACACGATATGGGATTGGAAAAATTCCACCATGGCCAGGAGAAAGGGGTCTTTGATAGATTGAGAGTTAATGCCTCTTTTGGATGGATTATTTACCTCAACCTCAACAAAGAGATTGTAATGAGACTCTAAAATTTTTTTTCTCATCAAGAAGAATGAATTTGGAGGTTACATGTGATTTGTTTTGATGGGGCAGGCCTGTTATACGATGAATGTCTTTAGGTGTTATTTTGATGATAAATTTGTGGGAGGGTAATTGAACTATGAATGTGCCATCATTAGAATGATTATACATTTGCATTAAATTATTTAGTAATGTGCTCTGTCTAATATTAGGGCATGTAAATAAGACCATGGAACCCTGAGCTAACAATCCAACTAGATTGGCTAAATATTTGAGGGTCTTGGAGTAGTTGAAACTGGGGATATAAAATGTTTTGTAAACATAGGAAGTCGGTTTAATGGTTTTTTTCTTGGGGCCATTATTCTTGAACGTTGAAACTTGATTGCTTGATAAAAGAAGAGGTTTGCAAATTGTAGATTAAGATACCTATATATGATGACAGATGTGCCTTCACCTTGAATCTTGATGATCAACCTAATAGTGGAAGAATGGAAGAAACTCTCTGGAAAAACTGGAGAAAACCCGCAAGAATGAGACAAAATGAATGGGGAAACTCTCATTAAAAACTCTATCTATTAAAGAATGCACTTCATTGTTACCAGGTGAAAATGGGACAATTAAATCGGGGTAAACACTAATGGGAAATGCATTAAATAGGAAAAACACATAATATTCTTGGTTGACAACACTTTTTAGTGTTACCGTCAGGGACACAAAACACATGTTACCGTCGACAACATTTTTCATTGTTATCATCGGTAACATCGCAAAGACTTGTGTTACCGATGGTAAATGCAAATGTTGTCGATTCAAATAACACTAAAAGATTTGTTAATGTTAACACCGAAAGTGAACACTAAAAGTGTCGACAACAATTTTCAAAGTGTTACCAACTGACAACACTTTTCAACATTTAAGTCGACACACTTTGAAAAGGTGTTATCGTCGGTAACACTTGCCAATGTTGTCGGTCGGTAACATTGAAAAGTGTTACCGATACCGAAAGACATAACACAACACAATGTTACCAAACCGACAACATTGGAAAGTGTTACCACTGACATGGTAACACAAACACTTTTTTTCTATTATTGTTGTTAGACTTTTAGTAAAAAAAATGTAGTCCACCATTTTTTGGAAAACAACTTCCTTTTTTCATCATCGCGAAATCCTTTTTCACACTTTTCACCTACAATGCAAATGTATTTTTCATCGGATTTTCCACCCATTCTATAATATTTTTTTGATATACTACACCATTGTGATGATACGTGAGACAAATATGCATTGTGCAAGGTAAACTATCCATATCATGAATCCAAGGTCTAATGAGTAAGATGTAGTAACTTAAGTTGTTATGTATGACCATGCATATTTTGCAATGTTTTTCCTTATTATTATATTCAAATTAATTTTCCGATACTTGTTGAGTGACACTGTTAAAAATTCTAATTAGTGTTAAATAGAATATTTCCTTTTTTAAAAAACATATGGTGTTAAGAAATGTTATAATACATATGCTTCGTTTTGATGCATTGTAAACAATCACACACTTTACTCCATTAATCAAAAATAATAATTGGATGTATATGGGTATGTATTGGTTGATGGGATGGTAAATATTCTTCTTCAAAAGAGATGATGTTATCATTATTTATTAGGATACGTAAGGAAGAAGAAAAATAATATGGTTTTGTGTCTCTAGGTAAAGTATTGTTTTGCAAAGCAATGTAGAGAATAGTTTTGTGAACCGTGGGTCATTTAACCAATTCTAACATTAAAATATTAACTTGATTATGTTGGAACTACTCTATGAGGTCATATTATTACATTGAATATGTATTGGTTTTAGGGGAGTAATAGAGGAGTATTGTTTTAATGTGGATCTCGAAGTAGAAGTGGGATTAATGGTAGGTCTACCCTACCAATATGCAACTAAATACACCTCCAACTGAGGTCCAAAATGTATGGATAATGTAAGGGGTATTTTAGTGATTTGACCTTACCTTTCATGAGAGTTTGAAGGAATAAAAGGATCCATAAAATCTCACTCTTTACAAATAGTTACAGAAGCATCTTAATTTTTACGTGTGTATAAATTATTCAAAAATTTATATTATTAAAGGTATTATCATAGAAATTAACGTTTCTACATGTACCCGTTACTAAGGCATAAATCTCAAATAAACTCTTAGTTATGATAAATTAGATAAATTAGGTTAAAATATTTAATTTTTAGGGTGAAAAAAACACTAGTTGGTGTAGTTTGGTAGATAGATGGGTTCACCAAAATGTAATAAAAATTTAATGTTTTACTCCTAATTAAATATAATGTACAATAATGATAATTCAAAACCAAAATAAATGATCCAAATAGTCCTAAATTATGTTACTCTTTCATATGCCAACAAAGTTTCCAAAGATAATCATTTAAACTATTATTAGGGTTTAGGATTTAGAGAGAAATATTTTAGCATGTTTAGATGATGTTATAGAGTGCTTAAAATTTGCACAAGATAATGTTAGGGTGTCATCAAGTTGTTTATAAAATACCAAGATCTAAAACTTAGCATAAGATGGGTTTTTGTGTTCCTAAGCACCTTCATCATCTAACCTCTCCCCCATGGCTACAAACTTATCCTCTATAACTACACATTGGATGTCAATTTAAGAATTTGGTTCACTTTCCTCTAGAGGTATAATTTATGGAAAAAAATTATACAATAATTTTTATGTGATGAGATATATATTCTCCTTACTTGGAACACTAAAAAATGGTTAGTAGTGACTAGTATAGATTACTTCACTACACCCCCACTAATGTGATGCTAATTGTGCTACGTACCATTAATTTTGAGAGGGATAAAACCAAATGTAGTTTTCTCAACCCTAAGATGATACATATGTAATAGAAATAAAATAATACGTGGAGCCCTTGATTTGAACCTTACATTTTAAAACACACACTTGATACTTTAGTTTTCACTCATGGTTGATCTAGGGCAACCATAAAAATATATTCACAATTTAAGTAGCCTGATGTTATGATATTTTTGTAAGGAATTGTATTATTCAATATTTTGTCTCTTTTCCTTCTTATAATGGGTGAAATAGGGAATTTTTATATACCCCTAATAGGTTAGGGTTGATGTGGTTATATATGTGACCATTTGAATGATTTCTTGCTCAACTAGCGCAAAAATATCACCTAGGATGACTAAGAAATTTATGTATTTACAAATGTAATTGTATGAACTGCAAAGGACATGTTTGTGTATGCCTAGATTTTGATCTTCCTACAAGATTTATTAGTTGACACATTATAAATCTCAAATTAGTGCTACTAAATAAAAAATAGGATTACGTTGTTATTAAATGTGTGAGGGAAAACTATAGGCTATTTTTTTGAATAAAGTGGGTTAAAATTCCAAGATCTGAATCTAAACCTACATGTAAAACACTCGAGAAAAATGTTTTTTTGTTAGGGTACTTTCCTAGGTTAGATCCCTAGCCTTTTCAAGGTTGATAACAAAAATATGTAAGATATGCAATTGATAAATGAAAACAAATGAAATGATATTCTTGTTTACGAGGCTTGAGGGGACCAATATATGGTGCAAGGTTTATTAATGGATGATTAATGATTGTGTGTTGCTTTATTTGAAGTTGTTAAAGTCGTAACTCGGTGGCAAGAATGATAACTGAAAATTACATAGCACTCGTAAAGCGAGTCACGAGCGTGAATGAGAGTATTGTTAAAAAAATAGAATTTGGTGTGCAAGGAGTTTTGTGGTGTCAAAATGGTTCTTTTTATCCTTTGATAATACATACAAAAATGCTTGGGTGAATAATAGCCAATTTTTTAAAGAAACCAAGATGAATGAAAGGAGGGGTGAGTGTTATTTTATATTTTTATGTTGAATAAACGATTGTGATAGATATGGATGTAATACACATAAAGGGGTGAGATGATAAGGTTCCATTGTGAATTGGAGATGTAAATGGGTAGGTGGAGTGTATAGAGGGATGTGACAACATTGAATATAATTAGATGAGGATACAAATGGATGACATCCCTTAAATCAATCTTAGTTTTTAATTTTTAGGTGCTTTGGGGGAATATTTGATCTATAGGATTTATTGTGGTTTTATATATATTTTTTTGTATTTGAAGCTTAGAGTACCTTTTGAGTAGTGTAAGTGGAATTTCCTTGGTCAAGGGAAACCAAGAGGGGAGTAGGGTAGAGGGAAGAATGATAGAAGGTCGGTCATAATGGTGACTGGTGGACTAAGGGGGTGATATGGTGAATGATCCAGATGGGTGGAACATGGAGGGAGGGTATAGTGTGGGGGAAGTTGATAGGAAATGGAAAAAGTATGATAGGTTGGTCATGGACACAAATAGCAGGTTCGAGTAGGGGTGTGAAGCAAGAGAGGAGTGGATTGAGGTGAAATTTGGTAGTGATTGGGTAAACATAAACAATGAAATGTGAGAGGACTATTAATGAGTTCATTTAATGGCCTAATAATGACATTGTTTATCTTCCCCTCGTCTAAATATGCATGCATTCTATAACTTTTTCCCAATCTAAAGTAGAGAATATATGCATTTTATTGGATTAGTATGTATGTATTTGTTCTACCATTGTGTTCTAACCAAATAACATGGAAATAATTCAGTTTTGTGTATACAGATATCTCTAGATCGAGAAAAAGTATGATTTTT
The DNA here is from genome assembly GCA_018340775.1 of Taxus wallichiana var. yunnanensis. NCBI lineage: Eukaryota > Viridiplantae > Streptophyta > Pinopsida > Cupressales > Taxaceae > Taxus > Taxus wallichiana. The sequence continues at coordinate 281,676,582 of CM031240.1, forward strand.
TCAATGATGCAGTGTTCCAAGCACTAGAGAACTAGTCTACTAGGCTTCAAAGTCTCTTTGTGTGGCTTTGTTGTCCACTCAAAATTCCCCTGCTCTTAAGAAAGTGAAAATTTAAAATTTTGAGTTTAAACTTGTCTTTTCTCATTGTGCTAATAATGTGAAAAGCCAAAGAAATTGAGAAATCTATGTTTTTGGGTCATTTTGTGTGTTTTTCGGGCCTGTCAGACATTTTGTCCCGTGTGTCCCAAGTTCAATTGGGCCCTCTGTTCCCGATCGGCGGTTCACCCGAAGTCTCTGCTCTTTTCGGGCCCATCGGAACTTTTGTCCCAAATGTCCCAAGTTCGCCGGACCAATTGTTCCATTTTCACCCGATTCGGCCGAGCTGCGTACTTCGCGTATTTTTGTCCCAAATGTCCCAAGTTCGCTCGGACCAATTGTTCCATTTTCACCCGAATCGGCCGAGTCACGTACTTCGCATATTTTTGTCCTAAATGTCCCAGTTCACCCGGACCAGTTGTTCCATTTTTGTCCGATTCGCCGAGCCGCGTACTTCACGTACTTTTGTCCCGCGTGTTCCAAGAGCATTTGTGTGTCTTTTCCCCACTTCGCCTGAATCGGCCGAGTCGCGTACTTCGCGCTTTCACATCCCTCATGTCCCAAATGAACCAAAGTGCTATCTGTGTGTCTTTTCCCCGCTTCGCCCGAATCGGCTGAGCCGCGTACTTCGTGCTTTCGCGTCCCACATGTCCCAAATGAACCAAGTGCCATTCGTGCTAATTTTTCCCACTCTACCCGAATACCTTGCTTTTCAAATTAGTAGGTATGTATTAAATGTGCATTCATTGCCTTTCTCTCTCCTAAACGGCTATATAACGAGCGAACCCCCTATGCGTTTTGCACACTACTTTCCTGCTATCTTTTGCTTGAACCTTTGCAATCTAAATTCCTGCGCGCGTATCCATTTTCCTCTGCAATTCCTTCCCAAGTCTAGCTTGCAGCTCTGCCCTCCAAAATACTACCAACATGAAGATTAAATTTCAGGGGCAAGAACAAATCTCACCACTAGAGTCTGCCGCTTCCAATATCGGGGACAGTGAAGTTCGCCATCTTGACTTTAGTGATTTTTGGTCGAGGATGAAAGATGCGAACCCTACACCAATGGCACAAATGATTCGTGATAGCGGTTTGGCTTTCGCTGGTGGTTTCCCAATCTCTGTGCAATGTGCAGATACAGTACTTTCATGCGGAGCTCATTTCAACCCTGATTCGAGTGAATTGACCAATATACACGGGGAGCTCATTGCCAAACTCGACGCTGCCGCCATTGGCACTACACTGAGGATTCCAGAAATGGATAATGCCACAGTGGGTCCCTCCCGATCCTGGCTAACACGTTAGTCCCACATGGCAGAGACATAGCCGAGGCATTGAAGAGATTCAGGTAGTGGATTTTGAAGTCAGTGGGTCCCTCCCAGTCATAAGCACCTGTCTTCTTCTCCTTATTCCTCTCTTCTCTTCCGATTCTTTCTCTCGGATTTATTGTAATAAGTTGAGGTATTGCGATTGGCAATCCTTAACTAATCTTTAGTTAAAAGAAGTAGTTAACGGGAGTAACTGAATTGTAAACTATATAATGGCCTCTCCTCGCCATTTTGAAGGAGGAAGAACTTGGCTTATTTTCTGAAAGTGTAAATAAATCATAAAGAAATCAATACAGAAGGGCTTTTCATTCTTCGTCTATCTGATCTCTTTTATCCCTAAGCTTTTCATTTAATCTTGTTAAGATCATTTGTCTATATTATATCAAGAAGCTCTGTATTCTTCGCAGATGTTGTTGATAGAACTTTGTGCCTTTCAAATTTCATCTTATTAGTATAATACAAATGATCTTGTTTCAATTCATTGTACCTTCGCATGCATAAAGAATTACTCTGTCATCTATAATTCTAAATGGTGCCTTTCTGCTCGTTCTCATTTTCTCATTCCTTAGTCCTTTTGTAATTGATGATCCTTATAGAAAACACTTTTGTGAATATCCAGGTTCCACAAGAAAATCATGTTTTGTATATTTGTAAATAGGTTCGTTTCTGAATAAGGGAACCTCTCCCATTAAAGAGGAGGGACTTCTTGTTCCCTGACTGTTGCTCTTCGTGAAGTCCTATTTGATGACCAACAGGCTTTAAAGCCTGATCATTTATATTTGGAGCCCAACATGTGACTTTAGAATTTCACCAGCTAGCATTAACATGCATTGGGATATGAAGGTACATGCTAACATGGGTTGTGAATCCATTTTTATGCAAGAATAGTACATACAAGCATTAAATAACACCAATTATAGATGGATCATATGGTTTATTTTTATATGTTTTTTATCACCGAATCCTATGGAGTCAATTGATTCCCTAATTCTCTCCATCATTTCACCTCGAAACATGGAGATATTGTGGAAACTATTTACCGGTTATCTAAATAAGATAGATTCTAGGATTCATCTAGTTGGTGTATAGGAATCAATTGATTTTGAGTAGGATAATATACTCTTCCTTCACTAAATGGCATATGGGATACTAGTAATCAATATTTTGTAATCAATCCTATTTTATGATCTAGAAATTTGAATTGAATAAAGTTGATGCTTTAGCATGCAAGGTGTTGTTCCAATCTAAGTGAGAGAAAGGGCCCACTCAACCCAAGGTTCAGAACCATAGGTATTTTTATTATTTATTTTTGTGTTAATATATGTGCATGTGCTTACTTGTGTTTAGTATAAGTTAGTTTATATTATCCATTGTTCTATCTTTTATTGTTTGTTAGTTTCTAACAAATATTGTATCACAATAATTATTATTTATCTCGAAACTTCAAATTGCCAACAAGTGTGTGATTTCATTTCAAAAGAATTTAAATTTTGTTTTTACTTTAATTCTGCAATTTCCAATTTTGCAAGTGTGTCTTTGATTCAAGTATTGAGAGTTTCCAAATTAAGTGTTGTGTGTTCCAATTCCAACAAGAAATTTTGATTTTATTCGAATTGTGTGTGTAATTCCCTATCATAGATTAGATTTATTTTCTAGCATTTAGGACTTACCCCCTTAAACAGATAGACCGACCAAGAAATTGTTATCTACTCAAAAGAATCTTATTGCATATAGCCTTGGACACTACCCTAGTTAGAATGACATCAACAATTAAGTTGATTAAATGAGGAGTTAATAATGATACTCATCAACTATTGGAAAACGTAGGTTATAGGTTGCGAAGTGGTCATGGGAAGATTGCAAGATGGTTTTGGGGAGGTTTTGGGTTGGTCACGGGAAGTTCATAGGATGGTTGCATCTATGTCATGCCCGTTATTGAGGATAATTGGTATGTGTTGAGTGGATAAAATGAGTAAGTCTAAAAGCCACGCATGGAAGTTTTGGGCACGCGTAAGGGAGGTGCGAAGGGTCGCATGTGAAAGGGGTTAGAACAATGCGTGGGAGATTTGTGCCGCAGAGGACAGATTTCAGGACTTAGCCAATTTTCCATTTCATGGGCTAAAAATAGAAAAGTAGGATGGAGTGCCGACCAAGAAAAGGAGAACAACATCATAACTTGGTGGTCAAGAAAAGGCTATTTTTGGAGGATGAAAATGCAGATTGAGCACACACATGGAGGCTATTAATATGATAAAAAAATATTATTTATAGGATGATCTATTATTAGCTTTCTTATAAAGCATGCATGTAATCTATTTTTGGCATGCCTATTATTAGGAGGATGCGTGAGAGATGAAGGGAAAGTCCTCACCCATATATATACTTGTTGTTACTCATTTTTTTGGTACCACCAAAGAGTATGAGTATAGTCTTGGAGTCTAGTATGTTGTTCAACTAGGGTTTGATACTTACATGCATTTTCCAGCACCTTGGTAGACATATGTATTCAACCTTTGTAATGTAGTACTTTGATATAATTAATTATGAAGGATGGAGAATGATCGGTGATATATATGAATATGGGGATTTCATGGTACAATGATATTGATTTTTATTTGAGCTATTATGTGTGTTTCCAATTGAATGTATGCAATGGGTTATTATGATTGAATGAGTACTTGGTTAATCTATCATCATGTATATGCATGCTAACATCTTGAAAAACAACACAAATTAGGGACCGATAAATATGCGAGCTTCGGGTGAGCATTCAACCTTGCTGAATGAGGTGCCAACATGCCTAACATTTTGTTGGGAAATAAAATACTACATTTAGTTCCATTTCTGGAACATCTTTTCAAATTTTCTATCAGGATGTTGTATACAGATGGCATATCACTTAAATCTAGACAACATTGAAATTTGGGTAGAGGATGGTTAGGATTAGTTTACGTAGAGATATAACACTGGACCTAATTCCAATGCACGAATGTGGGTAGAAGATAACCTTTATCATGAGCCATATGAGATGTTCTTCAACTTATTTCTAGTATAATTGTATGAGTGGTTGACAACTTATGCATTAGGGAAACATTAGGGTATTAGACCGAGAATTTGGACACAAAAGGATTACCAAACTCTTTTTGATGCTAGATGTGGAGTGGACTAGAGTTGTAGATTGTTGGTGGGCTGGAGTATTTCATAATTATACATTGGAATACACTATTTATACTTATTTGTGTTATGAGAAGGCTGAATTTCAGTTCTTGTGCGAGCCTAGAGGATCTTACTTGTGCATTATACTTTTATCGATCGGGATTATGATAATATAAATAGATTTAGAGAGCCTCCCTATGGTTAGCTAAAACCCCATCATGCGCAGGGGAAGGAGCAGGTGTGGAGAAAGATGGTGGACTTGACAGTAAAAAGGTGGAGAGAGAAAATATGACTCAAGTTTAATGAAGAGTGATAGAGGGACATGACATGTGCAAGAGATTGACGAGGCACTAGAGTTGAGGAGGAGGATGGATTGAGAATGGTTTGAATATCTCATGGAAGACAAGGATCTCGCAACATCGGGATCTCCCAACTTTGGGAAAGTGCAGTAGAGAATCCCCTTCTACTTTAGATGTGATCTTGCTAGAGGAGAGATGAGAACCACAAGCGTGCACCTAAACCCACCTAGCCACCTAGCCTTTACACATGGTGTTCCAAATCCAGAGGTAGTCATTGAGAAGCAGGATAGTGTAGGTAAGCAAGAAGATATGGGTAGATATCACTTTGTGTTGAATTTAGGAAATCAAGTTAATAACACACCCATGACATCATAGTTGGTGCCATTGTTTGGAAGTCCCTATATAGGATTGTTTGCGGGCGCATTGTTAGGAAAGTGTGTTGGCACGTAGACCGTTGTAAGTAATTCATTAGTAGATGTAACTACATGATTGTTGGTGTCGAGTAAAACACTACAACTGGGATATATGGAAGTTCATCAACTGGACCGTAGCTCGCTACAAGGGGCGTGGGAGGTTCAAGAGGATTGAGATAGTTTCCTGGGGGAAACACTAGTGGAAGTTCTAGTTTTGGATCTGGTGGATAGGGACCACATCCATAACAACCACCACCGAATTAACCACCACCTCAATAACCATTGCATCTGACACCTCAAGTATTCTATGATATGTCTATCCAGTTACCAAATTATAGAGGAATAGAGGATGCATTAGAGCATGTGCATAAGTGTGAACTATTATGGCACCCTAAGGGGATTACAACTTCTTATAGTAAGGTGATTCAATTTTCCACTACAATGCAAGGGTGCACACATAGTTGGTATCAAAAATATGAACCACATCAGATTGTGGGGGAATAAAATGCTTTACATAGTGCATTTTTGGTTGAGTTTCACATCCCATAATTTGAACAACAAAGCATCAAAGCATGCTCAAGGATATCAAGCAGGTTTGTCTGAAAGTGTTAGGGAATATGATGTGCATTTTAAGACTGTTATATAATTTTTCTTATGATATTCATCCTAGTTAGCATACACATTGGTTTGTTGGAGGATTTTTACTCTAGTCTAAAGATCACTCTCTCATAAGACATATGTGGATTTACATGAGGCCTTGAAGCAACCTGCATGCGCGCTGAGGTAGTTGTAAGTGTTGATACTTGAGTGAGCCAATTATTAGAGGTTCTAATTGCAACCATGACAAATTAGTTGGAGAAATATTTCTAAAAACTTAGGACACAAGACACGTAATGGTATATGGTGCACTGATTGTGAGGTTGAGGGACATAATAAAGATAGTAATTATGTTTGTGTGATGTTACTAGATTGTGAATTTTTCCACTAGGACCATGATGTATGGAACTAACCTCTTTTAAATCACGCAATTCAGAAGAACATGTCCATGTATTGTAAGATTTTCCATGCTCATACCCACAACACTGCGATTGCGGATCGATTGATCATATCCACAAAGCCATTGAAATAGGAGTATGCCAGACTAGTGTGGTGAGTGGATCAAAGGAGTAGGAAGGACAACATAATGAAGGGTGCAATAATGGAGATAATAGGAATGGAGGCTTCCAGGAGGATATCAAGGCTGAGGTCATGGTGGTGGTAGAGGTAGGTTTACTTGAGGAACTTGTTACACTTTTGGATCCCATGATCATTATCAACAAGATTTCCTTAGAATACAACTTGCTCATGGTGTGGGAAGCAACATAAGTTGGAGGATTTCTTGAAACTATATGAGCACATGAGTAAAAAAATAAGGACAAGGGCATGGGAATGATCAAGGTGCAATGCATGAATGTTGATAAATGGATGCCTAAGAAGATGCCTGATCCAAAGTTACAACCCATGTTGGTTACAAATCATGTCGAGGCAACATGCACACACAAAACTCTAATTACATGGGAGGAAGTAATACATGCTAAGTACCCGAACATGGCACATCGACGGAAGTATACCAAGAAACTATGGGAGTCATTAAAGATCTACAAGGTGAAATAAAGTGCTTAAAAGGATAGGTGCACGTGAGAGAACAAATGAAGAATAATGAGTTCTGCAGAAATATTTGGATGACCTCAAAGAGGTGTGTAAAATGTTGTGCTAGGAAAATATTATTCCACTATGAGGGGAATGGCTATGAGAGAAGGTACCACATGCCGGAGATGAGCGCAAGAGGTAGACACTTCATGTAAATCTACCACCCCATGAAAATGAATTTAATAAAGAGATCACACTTGATGTGGTAATTGATGGGTGGTTAGCAAGCAATATCTTGATAGATACAGGTACCGAGGTAAGCTGTGTTGAATATGGAAGCAAGGAATTAGATGATGAGGCCTACATTGCAGCCATATTCAAATGTGTTGTATATTGGGGTACTAAAGGATGCATTTATTATCATTCAAGGAGCCAAGTTTACTAGAGAATTTGAGGTATTAGAGCTTGTTGAAGTAGAAAATTTTCCAGCATTACTTGGACGACCTTGGTGCTATGCGAACAATGTTGATTTGTGCTTTAACAAGAGATACATCAGTTTTGAGAACAAAGAAAAACGCGTGATTATACCTCTGTTTGAAAAGAAGGTAGATCCTTATGTTGATCCTTTGAGTGAAGAAGAGATTAATTGAATTTATGCACGAGATAGTCCGCGATCAAGAAAATACATAATCATTAAAGGAAGACATTATTCAATGGGAAGACACGTAGTCTATAAGTGACACTACTAGTGTTGCTTGTGATAATTGGGTGCATGACACATATGAAATGGTTGGGCATGAATTTAAAGGGTGAGTCACAAGGATGATCAAGCTGCATATGGTGAGGCATTTAGGCTCGGCTCAGTACCAAGATATAATGGAAAAGGGAATCCCGATACATTCTTGCGCTCCATGGAGACTCTTTGGCCAAATGAAGGAGATAGAAGAAACATGCCATTCTATACCTTATGTGGGAGAGCAACGTCTTTGGTGGGAAACACATAGCGATAACCTCTTACAATGGATAGAAGTGAGAATCACTTTTCCACTATGTTTACTCGAGAAATGTACCTATGCACCTTTGTAAATTTCATGGTAAGAATCGATCTTCCATTGACGTCCATACTTTTAGTCCGAGAGACTATGGGTCCAAGGCTTGGAGGATTTACCACCATCCTTATGGGTACATAATTTATACTCCACACTACATAGATGCACGCACGCCCGTTATGTCCATGATGAGATAAAAAGGGGTACCGTAAACTGACAAGAGATGACTATATATATATGATTCAAACTTTTGATTAATTTTCTACTAGGCCCTCAGTCCATGAAGCATTGTAGATAATGAAGACATCACATTGGGAGATAACGCAAAGGTGGAGGAGTTCATGCTAGAGCTACTGTGAGAACTTGATTCTGAGGTGTGCCTTGATCTTGAGGAGATAAAAGAAGTGCAGTTAGGTCATGCCGGAAAGAGAAAGAGAAAGGAAAGCTAGTGTACATGATTGATGATGAGGAAGTAGACCACTTGGAAGTTAGCCACATTTAGGGTGAGTGTGAGGTCATGGATTATTTAGATGAGAAGGCATGTGTGTACCACACTCACATGAAAACAAATAAGGTGAAAATTTACATAGAAGATGATCCTAAGGAAGCAATAATTGGTGATTACTGGTTAGAACATGAAGTAGCTAAGATCATTGAGATTTTACACGAATTTCAAGATATCTTTCCAAGAGGTTACCATGAATTAAAAGGTGTACATCCTTCTTTAGGTGAGATGAAGATAAAGTTGAAAGAAGGTGCGCGACCTATTAGGAAGAGGCCTTATAGGATGAATCCTAACCTATGCATGAAGGTGAAAGAAGAAATTGATAATATGCTCAAGTCTAGAATTATTGAGCCCATTGAGAATCCGAGTGGGTTAGTCCCATGGTTATCAACATGAAGAAGGATGGGTGGATCAAGATCTATGTGGACTATATAGAGTTGAATGCTTCATGTGTTATAGATCCTTTTCCCATGCCTTTTACTGAGAAGAAATCCTTGAAGGCATCATAGGTCATGAGATATATTCTTTCACCGATGGGCTTTCGGGCTACCATCAAGTGTGCATCACAAAGAAAGATAAGTATAAGACAAATTTCACTCTTGAGTGGGGCATTTTTTCCTATAAAGTTAAGAATTTTGGATTGAAGAACACGCCAATAGTATTCTCACGCATCGTTTTGCAAAATTTTTAGGATTTTATTCACAAATTCTTGTAAGTATATTTGGATGACTAGACGGTGTATGGATTGGTCAAGGATCACTATGATAGTTTGAGGCTCATGTTTGAGTGGTACAAATAATTAAGCATCTCTCTTAACATTAAAATTTTTATCTTTGTTACACCCTTTGGAACACTACTTGGGAACATTATTTGCAAAGAGGGACTGTAGGTGGACCCAACCAAGATAGATGTGATTTTGGGTTTGGAAGAACCTACCAACCAAACTGAAGTGTATGGATTTTTGGGACATATAGGCTATGACAAGAAGTTTATCAAGGGATATACAAAGATTTATGTGCCCTTAGAGGAGTTGTTCAAAGCCAAGGGAAAATTTTATTGGGGTGATGCACAATAACAAGCGTTAGAGACTTTGAAGGAAAGGTTAAATACTACACCAATTTTGCACTTTCCTTCATGGAACAAACCATTTCATGTACACGTTGATGCCTCTGGCATGGAAATTGGTGCAGTCTTGGCACAACTAGGAGAAGGAATTGTAGATCATCCTATTTTCTTTGCAAGCGAGGACATTAATACCCACGAACAAAATTATACAACAACAAAGTGTGAAGCCTTGTCCATGATTTACGTGATTCACAAGTTTAGATAGTACTTGTTGGCTACCCCATTTATTTCTATATAGATCATATGGCATTGAAGTACTTAGTCAAAAAGCTTGTTTTACAAGGGCACATCTACAGTGGATATTTTTGTTTCAAGAATTTTAGTTCACAATTGTTGTCAAGCCAGGAAAGAGAAATTCAAGGCCTGACCATCTATCAAGGATTAATAATGGCAAGGATGCACAACACATTGAAGATACTATGTCTAATGCGTAATTTTTTAGATTGAACTTCACACCCACATATTTAGAAAAAATATATCTCTTTTTACGCATTGGAATGATGCCAGAAGGAATGAAGAATCTGGAGAAGAAACTGTGTTCATGTGTAAATTTGTGTGCTTATGAAAAGAAGCTAAATCCTACTAACTTCAAAGCACTAATCAAACCTATACTAAACCATCAAGATAAGAGATAAACAAATGAACTTCAAAAGCATGCATTATGAATTAAACAAGCAACATGCTAAGTTTATTCTACTCTTTAGAAAGCTTAATGAAAGTGAACCTAGTTTAGATTCTAAGCAATCAAATTGTGTGTTGTTTGCTCCCAAAATAGTGAAGAGATCTCTCCAAGTTGGCTACAAGGCCAAGCTTGGATCTTCCCTTACTAACTAGATTTGGAGTTGATGGATGTAAGATGGAGGAGCTTTCAACAATGGAGTATGGCCAAGATCAAATGTCTTATAGCTTAAAGCTACCACAAATGAGGTCTAATGCCTTTCCAAAGTGTTATGATATTTTGTTATGTAAACAAGGTGTAAGGTTGAAAGGGTAGGCTTAGCCTTATATTTATAGTTTTCCAAATGGCTTAGCTTTAGGCTTATTTAAGCTTGGTTTAGGCTATTTAAGTGTGATTAACGAGTGATTAGAGGCTCATTGAGAGTTGGGAGGAGTCTGATTAACCATTTGTGACTGATAGATAGCCTAGGAAGCCAATAGAAGTGATCTAGAGGGGAATAGGAAGATGGTTTAGCTAATAAAAGGGGGTTTATTAGCCAAATGAGTTGAATATAAGAAGAATACAACCAAGAAGGTGTCATAAATGGGCATTTGAGAATGGAGCGGAGAAGGGTTGATTAACGAAGTGTCATTAATTGACTAAATTGGAGGAAATGCTAAGTGTAAGCATATTTTAGGTGTTTAAAAAAACAACTCATTATACACACGATGCCTTATCGGTTGATTGGAGTATACTTGTACAAGATGGGTAGAGATGATTTTTGCGTTGGTGTGTTCTCGAGCATGAACGTGAAGCTATTATGGAAAAGTATCATAGTGGTATAGTAGGAAGACATTACGTAGGTGCCGATACAACATGCAATATACTCATGGCTAGCCTTTCTTTGCGAGAAATTATAAAAGGATATAAAGGAATATGTTAAATCATATGATCATTGTCAGTGCCATGGGAAACCTATACATAGAGATGAGATGTCACTCAGACCTATTGCAAGCACGAAACCTTTTAAGAAATGGGCTATTGACTTTGTAGGACCTATTGAACCACCCATGTGTAGGACTAACACGCACTACATTATAACTTGCACAAATTATTTGACATGGTGGGAAGAGGTCATGCCTACAAAGGATTGTACTACAACTACAACTTGAAGAAGGTACGTATGGGAAAATATTAGTAGCAAGTATGGCTGCCCATTAAGCTTGATAAATGATAGAGGAACTCATTTCTTAAATGAGACCTTTAAAATTTTGTTAGCGAGTTTATAGTAGCACACCATAAAAACACTCCTTATCACCCACCAACTAATTATATCTTGCATAAGCTTTCAACAATTTTTGGGACAAACATTGAAAAAATATGTGATGTTGGAAGAAAGGATTGGGATGATAAAGTTTCAGTAGTTCTTTGGGCTTATAGGACCACTTACAAAGGTTTTAACAAGGCCATAAATTTTCAATTGGTGTTTGGCATGGAAGCAATACTACCAGTTGAGTTCATGTTACCATCCCTATGTATTGTACATGTAGGTGGATTAGATGATAACCAAACTATTCAAGAGCTCATTGACAAACTAATACGGTTAGATGAGAGGCATGTTATTACGCGATGGATCCAAACGACATTTGAGAAGGAAAGATAGAAAGCATGGTATGATAGTCATATTAATAATAAGACATTTGTAGTTGGCAAGATGGTCCTTCTCTATGACTCCAAGTTTTGCACCACCCAGGGAAATTGAAGGTGCATTGGTTGAGAGCTTTTATAGTAACAAAGATACTTAGGTAGGAAATTTCAAGCAAGACAACTTTCTCCTATCTCAAAGTTTCCATGTTTTGATCATACTTGTTAACCAAAATAAGCTCCCTCTTATTTTGGGTTAACTAGCTTCCTTTTGTGCCTCAAGATAAATTTTTACACATTTTAGGCACTCAAAATTTTTTGGGTATTGCTTCATCATTAGATAGAGAATTCTTTCCCCTTTCCAGAAAGGTAAGGAAGTCCTCCTAACTCCTTGTATTTTGCAAGTTATGGCTCAACGTGGAGTTTGGAGGGGAAATTTTCCTTAGGCGGGCCCACGGAGGTAAGGAGGAAATTTTGCCAAGGAAATTGATTGGCAAAGGGTGGAGAGAAATTTGACACTTAGCCTTTTGGTTAAAAGGCTCAAAGAAGGTAAAAATTTTCCCTCAAGCCCGCAAAGGAGAATGGAGAAAATTGATTAAGTCCCCGGGAGTTTAATCACAACACTTAGCCTTTTGTCCATTCAAGTGGGGATCTTAAAAGGATTTTAAGCCCAAAACCATAAAAGGAAAAGGTGAAATGTTGAAGACCACATCTCCACATCAATCGAAGGCCACATGTCCTTTTATGACACGTCATCAAGACATCGGAGGTCGTTGGAGAGACTTGGGAAAATTTTTTTGCACTTTTGCCAAAAAAGGGTGAAATGTTATTTTGAACCCCCATGGATGAACCGTAAAGTGCCATGTGTCATGTGGACACGAGGGGGGTGAAGATTTTGGGGAAAATTTTCCCAATTTGAAAAAGAGGAAAAAGGTCAAAATTTTGGCCCGTAGACCCAATTTTGCCCTAATTTTGCCAGTTTTTCCCTAAATCTTCAAGAGGCCATATCTTTCGATCTAGAGCTCGATTTTCACATTTTTGGTATCAATGGAAATTTGGTGAAATTCTCCACACGATGGACACTTCAATTTTAAATTTTGATGGAGTTTTATGGGAGAAAAATCGAGAAAACGTCTCTTTGGCATGCAAAAAATGCAAAAATGTTTCCCCGACTCTCGCTCCAATGTTCTCTTGCCACGTGGATGGCCCTAATTTCAAAGCAATTAGGGAAAAGGATCAAATGGATTCATATGTGAACTGGAAAATTGAAATATAAAACACATTTTTACACGCAAAATCTCTTTTTGGGCTTGTCAGAAGCGTTTTCTTTGTGGTAGAGGAATATGGAAGAGGGGAAATGATCAAATTTGTTTGTAATGGCTTTGGGTCAAATGATTTAATGGTTTTTTGAAGTCTTTTTGTGAGGGGCAATGAATTTGGAAACTAGAAGCATGTTTTTGTGAACAGAGGACAAAAATGATTGTTAGTCTTCTTCTATTCTCCTCCTCTGCATTTTTCTTCTATTCCCACTCATGTACAAGTTTCAACTCTGAGATCAATAAAAAAGGAAGGAATTTTATGTCCCCTCGATGGAAAAATCGATTGGTGCTTTGTGACCAGTGTGTTTTATTCTATCTTGTGCTTAGAAATTACAAATTTTTCTTTCTTCTATTAATTAATGCATGTAATGAAACTTCCAGTTGATGTGTGTGGGCATCTGACACTCTACCCACAACATTGATTTCCCCTCCTTCATTCTCACTCCCTCCCCTTTCTCAGATCGATTTTTGCTATAACAAGGAGTTGTTATTATTGCCATAGGGACAGTGGAGTGTTCTGTGGATCTCTGGTTGAAAAACCACCATAAATCCACTTTGGTTTTACATGCTAAACAATGGGAGCTGCACCATTCAAATGTAGAGGGACTTAGATTCCCATAGCGTTGGCTGAAATCCACAAATTTGTCCACAAGACAAATTTTCTTGCCAATAGTTTTTGGCACCCACCGTGGGGCAGAGTTGCAACATCTGCACCCAAAAATGACCACAAGGTTTTTAAAATATCATTAAGTTTGCCTTTGAAGTCTGAAATTCCTTGTGATCCAAAAATACAAAAAGATTCAAATAGAAGAGTTCTGCAGATTGAGAAGCCATATGAACTGCATGGATGTAACTCAAAATTCTTGCAAATCCTTCTAGAAAACCTTCTTTGCTCTATCATATCCAAAGGAAATCATTTCAGACCTGAAAGAGGTTACTTGGCATATTTGGCAGAGTGTAAATCATCTCACCATTGCTACAAAATTCTGGGCTGTGAAAGAGAAGACAATAAACTTTCAAGCTGGCTGATAGAAGGTATACTCACCAGTTGAGGCAAGGAGGAGTGATTGACCCTACTTTTGAGGAGTTGGAGAGAGAAGAAGTAGAGGTTATAGCTTGGTTTGATAGAGAGGAAGAGATTAGAGCTCAACTTGAAGAAATTGCAAGACTCCAAGTCAGCAGAGGAGAGAGAGGCAACCTTAGCTGACCAAGAAACCAAAAATAGAAATAGAATGGGTGACCATGAACGTGAAGCACATAGGCCTATTGTGCCATGGGGAGGAAACACATAAGGCCCACTTTCCCTCCAACAACCTCTTCATGATCTGCCAAGAGGCTCTAGAAATAATTTTCCCAAATTCAAGGGAGATGGTTCTCAACTCCCTGAAGAACATGTAGCAACATTCATCACTGCTTGTGGTGTATTAGGAGTTGAGAATGAAGATGTGTCAGTCAAACTATTTGTGGAATCACTTCAGGAAAAGGTGCTTGAATGGTTTTACATGCTTCCTGCAAGATCTATTACTAGTTGGGAAGATATTAGAAGAGCATTTGAAAATAGATTCAAGAGCACTGAAGATGGTCAAGAGTTCTGGTGCAATTAGTCCAAATAAAGAAAGAAAGCTGAATCCATGAGGGACTTTGTAGCAAGGTTTGACAGATTGACAAGAAGAATCCCTGAAGATGTGCTACCTCCTGAGAACAACCTGAGAAGATTCTTCATCAGTGCCTTGCCATCAGAAGTTGGTTTCTTCCGTAAGAGCCCAACCAAACACACTGAGGGAAGCTCAAGACTTTTCCATTGAAACTGATGATGACTTAATCCTCTCTAGAAAGGTGAAAGGCCCAAATGGGAAGCAGAAGGGTCAGAGTTTGGCTTCAGTAACTACATAGATCCTATGTTCCAGAAAATGGAAAATGATCTGGTTGCCTTGAAGAAACAATGTCCCAAATGACAATGAGAAATGCTCCAAGGAGGCCAAACTTCCCTGATAGACAAAGAATTGCACCACCTCCTCGCCAACTTGCCCTTGAAGCACCTCCTATCAATGCTATCTATGACACCAAAGAATCAAGAGAGGATGCTGAAATTGATGAACTTGAAGGAGAAATAGTAGAGGATTATGAAGGCTACCTCGAAATTGAAGAAGTTGATATGCACAATGGCTTGTTTGAGTTTGTTGATGATGGGGAAGAAGAAGAGGAAGCCCCAAGCTTCTCATGTGTTGTCTTCACTCGAGCTCAATCCAAGAAATATGCTCTACCCTCCGTGGCTCAAGAGGAAAAGAAAACTAAAGAAGATCCCACTCCAGAGCCACACAAAAGAAGATCATCAGCAGAGGCTCACCATTACCACCCTCAATGGATTTAGCCAAAATGAAACTAGGCCAAATGGCTGCTAGAGATCAGGCTGTTATATCTAGTAAGTCACCTTTTCCTTCTTCTAGCTCACAAGTTATTAAAAACACTCCTCCCTCCAATGAAGTCTATCCTAAGTCAGCTAAATTCGACCATAGCTTCACCTTCACCTCCTTCTAAGTTGATGGCCTCACCCTCAGAAGACAATCCAATTTCCAAGTCAGCCAAAGTTCCTCAAAGACCCTTACCATGTAAACCTTCCCTCACTCCAGGAACTTCCCCTCATCCAACATTGTCCCATTTGATTTTGTGGAACATGCAAGTAAGACCAAAGTGCAAGCTCTCAGAGATTGAATACTTGCAAACACACCCTGCTCAGTTTGATAGACTAATCAATGTTGTTTGAGTAGCAATTTCTATACCCTCAAGTTCAAATTCTAAAGGTTCTCCGACACCATCTACACCACCTGCTCAAAACATGTTGGCCCTAAGTGCTTCCAAAATAGATAAGGTGGAACCCTTCTACTTGTCTCTTCTCATGAATGGTTTTGAGCTCAACAATTGCATCATTGACTCAGAGCTTCTGATAACGTAATGCCACTCAAATTTGCCAATGCTCTCAGCCTGACACTAACCAGAGTTAACAAGCTTGTTACTCAATGGAATCTAAGCAAGTACCACTAGTAGGAAGGATAAAAGATGCACAAGTGGCTTTGGCTGAATACCCTGATAAGAAAGTACTTCTAACCATCTTAGTGGTAGACATTCCAACATCTTTTGGCATGCTCTTGAGTAGAAGTTTTTGTAGAGACCTTGGTGGAGAGATAAAGATGGATTGGACCTCTGCAACTATTCCAGTAAAGGGTGAGATGAAGAAGCTACTTCCAGTAAGAAAAATGAAGTTTACAGTAAGAAGTTCCAGTGACCCAAGAGCTAATATCCTCTTTCAAGATTGTGGATTAGGAAACTATTTCCTTACTTCACAATGAGAAGAAGACTTGCCACTTTCCTCAGAATCAGAGAAAGATCAGGTCTAGACTATGGAGTTTGATGGAAGCCATTCCAAAGTAGGCGGGCTGGTGTTGTGTTGTACTCTCCTTCCAATGTGATGCATCCTTTTGCATACAAACTGTAGTTTGACAACACCAACAATACAACAGAATATGAAGCTCTCCTCTTGGGCATAAGTGTAGTGGAAGACATGGGAATCAAAAAGTTGAGATGCCTTGGTGATGCAGAAGTGATAGTGAAGAAAATCCACCAGCAATACTAGGTGAAGAACCCAAGGCTCAGGCATTACAGGAATAGAGTGTGGGATTGCATTGAATTATTTGATGCATTCTCTATTGAAGCCATCCCAAGACAACAAAATGAAAGAGCTGATTCTCTTGTAGTATCAACATCCCTATTGACTCCTCATCCTTCTTTTGGCAAGGAAAAATAACCATTGAGATGGTTTTCATACCAAGTGTACCTGATAATGCAGATCACTGGCAAGTTTTCAATGACGACAATCAGATTTTAGCCTTCTTGGAGAAAAGAGACAACTTCAATAATAATCTTTCTTTGAGGGAAGTGTTAATCCACATAGAGAAGTTGTGGCTGAAGATGCATCAGATGAAATTGAAAGAGTGGATGATGAAGGCATGATCAGATTGAAAGGTAACAAGATCCCCAAAGGTCTAGTCTCTCTGGAGGACCTGTTTGACAAGCATGACAAGATTTATTTGTGAAAAAGAAAAGCTATCTTCTCGCTGTCCATCTGATTTTGACAAGGAAAACATTGGGACTTCTGAAGATCCAAGGATGGTCAACATTGGAAAATGCTACTCACCTAAAGAGAAAAGGAAGTTCGTTGCTTTGCTTAAAAAGTACTCTGATGTGTTGGCCTACTCTTACGATGAGCTCAAATATTTTCAACCAAAGGAAATGCATCATTCCATTCCTCTGAAGCAGGATGCTAAGCCCTTCAAGAAGAAGCAAAGACCCTATAATCCAAAGATTGCTGATGTTATCAAGGAAGAAGTGAACAAGATGTTGAATGCTAGAATCATTTTCCCCATTCACCACTCAACATGGGTGGCCAACATTGTACCAGTCAGAAAGAAAAATGGGGAGATCAGAATATGTGTAGATTTTAGAAATCTGAATCAGGCATCTCTCAAGGACAATTACCCTCTTCCGATCATGGATCATATCCTACAAGTAGTTACTGGATCTGAGATGCTCTCTTTTCTTGATGGCTTCTTAGGGTATAATCAAATTAAAGTGGCGAAGAAGATTGTAGCAAGATGGATTTCACAACTCCTTGGGGCACTTTTTCTTACAGCAGGATGCCTTTTGGCTTGATCAATGTGGGAGCCACCTTCCAAAGAGCCATGGACCTGGATTTCAAAGATCTCAAGCATTGCATTTTCATATACCTTGATGACTTAACCATGTTTTCAAAGAAGAGAAGTGAGCATATCTTCCACTTGGAGTAGATTCTTGCAAGATGTAGAAAACATGGCATTTCTCTAAATCCCAAGAAGTGTATCTTTGGAGTCACGAAGGAAAGTTGTTGGGACACATCGTGAATAAGCATGGAGCACATATTGACCCTGAGAGGGTAAGTGCTATTCAAGCACTATCTCTTCCCACCAAGCAAGAAAGGAGTGCACTCATTCTTTGGGAAGGTAAATTTTCTTCGCCGCTTTGTCCCCAAATTTTCTGAACTAACAAAGCATATCACCTCTATGATGAAGCCTCAAACAAGTTTCAAATGGAGTAGTGAAGGAAAATCAGCATTTGAAGAAATCAAGAAGGCCATTGCCAAAGCTCCAACGCTAGTATCTCTAGATTTCAGCAAGGAATTCATCATGTACTATTATGCCTCAGAGCACACTCTTTTCTTGTCCTAGTTTAGAAGAATGATGAAGGATTGGAAGCACCTATTGCTTTCATGAGCTGCCCTTTGAAGAAGCATGAACTAAATTATAGTCAATTAGAGAAGCATGCATACGCAGTGGTCAAGGCCATGAAGAATTTCAGATTTTACATACTCAACTCTCACACCATGGTGATGGTCCCCGAAGTGCAATCAAGTCCATTTTGACACAACAAGATCCTAGAGCCAAAAGAGGAAATTGGATTGCAAGGATCCAAGAGTATGACTGGAGATTAAGCCCTCTAATCTAGTTAGAGGAAATGGTTTGTGCAAGTTGATTGCTGAAGATGAATCTCTCAAAGTTCAGCTTGGAGAAAGAGATGACACTTGCCCAACCTGCTCAGAAGATTTCCCACAAGTTCTCTTTGTGAACACTACAGAGGAATGGTATGCAGACATCACTTTCTTTCTTACCTATGGGGACTACCCTCCTCATTTAGATTACAAGCAATGAAGAACTCTTAGGCTGAAAGTAGCCAAATATGTGATTTGGAATCATGCACTCTACAAGAAAGGGATAGATGGTTGTTTTCTCAAGTGTGTTGACAAGGAACAACAAGAAAAACTCCTCAAAGCCTATCATGATCAAGCTTGTGGTGGACACTTTTCAGCCATGGTGACTGCCCACAAAATTCTCAGAGGTAGGTACTATTGGCCTTCTCTCTTTGTTGATGCATAGAACTGGGTTTCTAAATGCAAAGCATGCCAACGATTTGTTGGAAAGCCTCAGCTAGCTTGCCTTGCCACTCAAACCCGTGGTGATTGAAGAACCATTTCAACAATGGGGGCTGGACTTTATCGGTGTTCTGAACCCTCATTCAAGTGTAGGGCATTCCTACGTGCTCACCGCCATAGATTACTTCACTAAGTGGGTGGAGGCCATTCCAACCAAACAGGATAGCTCTGAAGTTGTCTACAATTTCATAAAAGAGAATATCATTGTTCATTTTGGAGTTCCTCATAAGATTGTAGTAGACAACGCTACTTATTTCTCTTCGAAGGAATTGAGAATTTTTTATGGCTTTGAGATTTCTCTTGCTCATTCTTCTAACTACTATCCTCAAGGGAATGGTCAAGCTGAGTCAAGAAACAAAAATATTGTGACCATTATCCGCAAGCTTGTTGATGAGAATAAGAAGAATTGGCACAAAAAATTATATGATGCATTGTGGGCTGATAGGATCACTCCTAAGAAGGCAATAGGCATGTCACCTTTTCAGCTGCTATATGGAGTTGAAGCAGAGATTCCTATTACAATTGAAATGCCAGCTCTCAAGCTGCTTCAAACAGTGGAAGACAACCAATACAGAGATTCAATTGACAAGAGGATCCTTTTCCTTGAGAAGCTAGAAGAGAGCAGATCCCAGGTAGTGGACAGAATCAAAGAACATCAGCTGAAAGTGAAGAATCTCTTTGACAGAAGAGCCAAAGCAAGGGAGTTCAGAGCTAGAGATTTGGTCCTACTTTGGGACAAGAGGAGAGAGCCAAAGGGAAGTCATGGTAAGTTAGATTCTTTGTGGTTGGGTCCATTTCAAATTTAGGAAGCTTGTGGTGAGAATGCCTTTCTCTTATCATACTTGGATGGAACTCCATTGGGATTTCCTAGAAGTGGGAAATATTTGAAGTTATACCATTAGTGAAAGTGAGTTGTCCCTCACCCTGTACCATAGTTTTGTTGTTTCCCCTTTTTTGTTGTGTGTGTTTTGGTTTGTTTTCTATTTTGGTGTGGTTTTGGTTTGTTTGTGTTTCCCCTCCTTCCTTCTTCCTTCCTTCAATATTGTACATGACTCTGCAAGGCCCAATGGATAAGGCACTGGTCAATGTTATATGTTTTGAAACCTGTGATTCTAGATCCTCATGTCATGTCTTCACCTTGCTCAATCCATGCCATGTCCCCAAGCTAGAGCCACTAGTTGTTGTTGCAAATGTGTAAAGGGGAAAATTGCAAGTTTTCAAGCAAGACAACTTTCTCCTATCTCAAAGTTTCCATGTTTTGATCATACTTGTTAACCAAAATAAGCTCCCTCTTATTTTGGGTTAACTAGCTTCCTTTTGTGCCTCAGTCAAATTTTTACACATTTTAGGCACTCAAAATTTTTTGGGTATTGCTTCATCAGATAGAGAATTCTTTCCCTTTCCAGAAAGGTAAGGAAGTCCTCCTAACTCCTTGTATTTTGCAAGTTATGGCTCGACGGAGTTTGGAGGGGAAATTTTCCCTGGGCGGGCCCATGGAGGTAAGGAGGAAATTTTTCCAAGGAAATTGGTGGGTGGTGGAGGCATGGAGAGAAATTTGACACTTAGCCTTTTGGCTAAAAATCAAAGGTAAAAATTTCACCCGCAAGCCCGCAAAGGAGAATGGAGAAAAATTGATTAAGTCCCCGCGTTTAATCACAATTGTTGACCACTTAGTGTCCATTCATCTGAAAAATCAAAATCAGGCCGAAGGAGCCCGCAAAGGTTTTTTGCCAAAACCATAAAAGTGCAAAAGGAAAATGAGGACCACATCTTTTCCATCGAATCAGAAGGTGCCACGTGTCACATCCAGCAATGAGGTGTCGAGGAGACCTTGGAAATTTTGGGAAAATTTTTCCTTCATGGGCAAAAAAGGGTGAAATGTTATTCTGAAGCCCGTGGATGAACCAGAAAGTGCCATGTCATCGGGTTGGTGGGGGCATGGAGATTTTGGGGAAAATTTTCCCAATTTGAAAAAAGAGGGAAAAAGGTCAAATTTTGGCCCGCAGACCCGAATTTTGCCCTAATTTTGCCTAGTTTTTCCCTAAATCTTCAAGAGGCCATATCTTTCGATCTAGAGCTCATATTTTCACATTTTTGGTATCAATGGAAAGATGGTGAAATTCTCCACACGATGGACACTTCAATTTTAAATTTTGATGGAGTTTTGTGGGAGAAAATTGAGAAAACATCTCTGGCATGCAAAAAATGCAAAAAAGTTTCCCCCGACTCCGCTCCAATGTTCTCCTGCCACGTGGATGGCCCGATTTCAAAGCAATTAGGGAAAAGGATCAAACGGTTCATATGTGAACTAGAAAATTGAAATATAAAACACATTTTTACACATAGAAGCTCTTTTTGGGCTCATCAGAAGCATTTTTTTGGAAGAGGAATCTGGAAGAGGGGAAATGATCAAATTTGTTTGTAATGGCTTTGGGTCAAATGATTTAATGGTTTTTTGAAGTCTTTGTGAAGGGGCAATCAAATTTGGAAACTGGAAGCATTTTTTTACAAAAGAGGACAAAAAATGATTGTTAGTCTTCTTCTATTCTCCTCCTCTGCATTTTTTCTTCTATTCCCACTCATTGTACAAGTTTCAACTCTGAGATCAATAAAAAAGGAAGGAATTTTATGTCCCCTCGATGGAAAAATGATTGGTGCTTTGTGACCAGCGTGTTTTATTCTTGTCTTGTGCTTAAATTGCAAATTTTTCTTTCTTCTATTAATTAATGCATGTAATGAAACTTCCAGTTGATGTGTGTGGGCATCTGACACTCTACCCACAACATTGATTTCCCCCTCCTTCATTCTCACTCCCTCCCCTTTCTCAGATCGATTTCTGCTATAGCAAGGAGTTGCTATTATTTGCCATAGGGACAAGTGGAGTGTTCCTATGGATCTCTAGTTGAAAAACCACCATAAATCCACTTTGGTTTTACATGCTAAACAATGGGAGCTGCACCATTCAAATGTAGAGGGACTTAGATTCCCATAGCGTTGGCCTGAAATCCATAAATTTGTCCACAAGAATTCACAACTGAAAAAGTTAAAAATCATTGAATTTAATCATATCTCAAAGAAGAATGAGGATGACATTGAGATAGATACAACTATCAAAAATTATGAGAGGATAGAGTCGGAAATGGTTTATGATGACTATGTAGAAAGACTCCTAGAAAGTGTTAGAGTGCTTGACTCTATGAGGTATCAGACGATGGAAAAGTGACAAGCGAGTGTGGGAATTTGCAAGTAACTCTTCCTCACACCCGACCTCCCGAGGTCATCTTGGGAGACACCAGTGGGGATGGAATACGTGTGGGATGCGAGACAAATTAGTTAGGAAATCTTATGTCTTTGACGTGCACTAGTGGAAGCTGCGAATCTAAGGCAAAGAAGACCCTCCTAACACGAATCTGGTGTGATAGATCGATCGATAAGGATGATGCTCGAAGGCTCCAATCAATATCGAGCTCGCGTGATTCAATATTTGGGTTATGGGATACACGGAAAATGACATGGGATAGTTTCATGTATGTCTCCAGATAGGGTCATAGGGTGGATGATGGGTATAGTGGATTCTACGGGTGATTATCTGGTCTAGTCCAGAACTCCTTAGCTATATTAGCTGCTACGTCTAACAAGGATAATTGTTCGATGATGATAGGTGGAAGTGGAGTAGATATGAATACTAATGTGCATAAGCCAACATCTATATCTGATTCACCTATGGATTCGTTGGGCTGTGGGATTTTGGGTCACAACCGTAGATTCGTGGTTGTTGTGGACCTGTTATGGTCATGTGCGGAATCAGTCCCTAATCCCTAGTATCCAATAGTCATATGCTTTCTCGGCCTCTATATTCAGAATTAATAGTTGTGTGATCTTCTCAGAGTATCTCACAGGCATTCGTGCAACCTGAATTCTTAAGCTAGTATCTATGTCTGTGAGAGTATCTCCTGCGTCTAGTTGTGGGACCAAAGGATCACAACCGAATGTTTGCTCTCTTTCAAGCCCTTCTACAGTCATGTGGATATTTATCTAGGATAATCTGTAGTTTGGCTGATTTGACCAAAACGTATGTGCTTGGTCGTCTTCTATGTTTAACCCGCTCAACTGTGAGCTGATCTGTTGCAAATCTGTTGTTGTTCGGAAGACTTGGATTCTAAGATTCTGATCTATGTCGGTTATTATTGTGACTAGATTGGGTTGAGGCACGATTGGCTTGAATATGTATTCTCTGGGTTCCCTAGGTCCCGTGATTGTCATACAAAAGGAAATTATACAAATCTAACTAATGACAGAATAACTTTAACCGTAAAAGATATGTCTATGTATATTCCTAAATCTGATAGTTTATGGATAAACTACTAAACAGAATTTAAAGAACAATTATCTAATGTATCTAAAAATTGACAACTAAACTAATAATGCAATTAAAACAAACAAAGCAACCGAGTATAGCTACTTTGCACGTGCGGTTTATAGATCTATTCTAAATAACCTGATAACTGATCTACTCTATTTGAAAGACTCTCGATCCTACCTCAGAAGTGAGGAATGAATCATAGTTTCTCAGAAACTATCAATCCTCATAGCTTCCCTGGCAATATCGAAAGTGAAACTAGCTGAAATGAAATGATTGACTACTTTATTTGATATGTTTTAACTAGAATTTTGAAAGCTTGAACCTGGATTTTGCAGAACAGTGGCAAATCTGATGGTGTGTGTGGTTTTGTCCCCTCAGTGTGATCTCCTCGTTCCTTCGTGCTCACATGGATCTAGAAAAGTGTGTAATGCTAGCATCAACAAAAGTAGATATTGGAACAAAGGCAACTTAGGATACAGATTGAATACAATGCGAGTAGGAGAGGGATAGCGCAAGAGTACAGAGCTTGGCCTATGTAATTCCTAGCGGGATTTATTGCGAGTCATGCAAAGCATAAAACATCCAGAACCTGAAACTATCTTGTTTGATGAGAAAAACCTGCAACTTTAATGGCTTCCTACTAAAAATTAAACTATTCTACCTTAATGGATTGCATGAAGTAATGACAACACTTGCACAAGATGGATATGTGGCTTTCTAATAGCAAAATAACACTAACTAAGCATGCAATGAACAAAACTATGAATCCTAGACAAAATGGAAGACTAAGCTATTGAAATGAGAAATTGAGAGGTAAATTTTGAGGGGCCATTTGCTTGAGCACAAGCCAACTATTTATAGCATTTCCATTTACCCAAAGGTAAAAACCAAATTGATCTCTTAAACCATAAACAATGCCAAAACACTATTCTAGGGAACCAAAATCATTAATGCAAGCCAAAGGCGGTGAAAAAAGCTGGTAAACGTTGAAATTTTTATGTGAGTCACGTTAAAAGAGCATTCTGGAAAATGCATGAAGGACCGCCGCCATGTCGGGCAGCGGTTTCAGAATCAAGAGCAAAATGCAAAGAAAAGAGGGGAAAGAGAAAAACAAAGCACACAGGGGTTAAGCGGGGCATGCGGGATGTTAACACATACTTGGGGAGATTTTCCAGATCCCAAACACCTTGGGAGGAGACTTGTATCATCATTGGGGCATGTGTTACATTGTTCGACGGTGTAGTACCCTACAATTTTGGGTACATACATATTGCCCCCTCGGAGAAGCGTTTTAGCCATAAAGAGGCGTAAAACGGTGGGTCCAGTATGGCGGTCCCGAAATGGGAAGTTGGAAGTTATACCTGATACGTCCGTGTGTCGGAATGACGCCATCCGAAATTCCCGCCACCTGCAAAACGAAAAGAGAACTCAAGTGCAGATAGAAAAAATAGATCGGAAAATAAATACTAAAATAATATGAAATGAGGACGTACCATTTGTGCGGGGATAAGAACTTACCTCCGTCGGCGCTCCAAACTTGTGGAAAGGGCATTCAAAACAAGTCAGGTTGTTATATATGAAAAAGTGGGCCCATTTTCCTATTCATTTGCACGTGTTGATTTGGTTGATTTTGAGCTCTGGGACCCACGGTGACGGTTTTTGACGAGAGTAGAGTCAAAATGTTCGTGATGAGATAGTGATCATGCCTCGCGAGTAGAACATCGACCCGCGAGATCACAAGTTAGTTTTTCTCAATTTACCGTTTTTACCCCCAAAATTTTAAAATGCTAAAATCTTTGTCATGGGGGGGTTATTTTTGAAAATGTTAGTTTTAATAGGTCTATCTAGGGGGCGCCTACTGGGTAGGCTTTGTTTTAGTTAAAATTGTCATTTTTTGTGTTTTTAGGCCTTTTTAGGGTACAAAACCTACGTGGGTTTTCGGGACACGACCGCTGCCCTGGGCAGGGCAGCGGTTACATGACCGCCGCCCTGTTCAGGGCGGCGGTTACAAGACCGCTGCCTTTAAGGTGGCGGTTGTGAAACCGCCGCCCTGCTCAGGGCGGCGGTTCTTCACAGAATGCCAAAAGAACACTTGTTTGAAATTGTTTTTGCATTTTTAGCATTTTTATGTGTTTTCATGATTTTTCAAATGTCATTTGGATACTAACTTGCTCTGTTTTGTGTGTATGCAGGCGAGGGAGGAGTACATTCGATGGAGCCGAGAGAGAGAGTGTGACTGGCTCCCAGTAGTATTAGATGCCCTTTCACAGGATGAGGTGGACACTCTTCAGAGGGCTGGTATACTGCGTATATCACGGGTTCCACATGTTGCACCATCCAGTCACATACTTTGTGACTTATTTTCATATTGGGATGTTGATCGGAACACCTTCCGATTACCAGGAGTCCGAGGTGAGTGGACCATTACTTTGGAGGATGTTTACCATATCCTGGGGGTCCCGATCATCGGGAGACAACTTACCCTTGAGACAGCAGGTTCACGGGCTCAGATAGCACAATGGGCCTCTTACATGGGAGATGCAGTTATCTCCACTGGTTCGAAGAAGGGTTGATGGTCCGATCTATTCTTAGCCCGCCCATCCCCTTGATTCGCTAGGTCATTATGGGGATCCTTGCCTCAAGATTGATTAGGGACAAGGGGAGGAGACACTCTCTTATACTACCTTGGTCCCCCATCATTACACAGATTGAGGGACATGGCTGGATTTACGCACGGGAGCCCACATACTTGGGACTACCTACCATGATTTGTACAGGGTGGTCCATTTACAGGGGCAATCTTTGAGCCACCCGACCCTGGTTATGAGATGGGTTTATGAGCGCTTCATCCCCTATGACAGAGGTGTAGAGGTGGCATATCCCGAGCTATGAGGGTAGCTAGATGGAAAGACATGCCAGTGCTCAAAGCACCTCACCAGCGAGTTGCTTCCTTGACCATTAATGACATGGATGCCACACCATATCAGGCCATGGCAGGTTTATGGGGCGAGGAGGCCCTTACTTTGATTTCGTGCTCCACCACAAGGTCAATTATTGACAGGGTAGGGAGGGTGGAGATACATCCTTTTGGCTGAGACCGTGGCTTCCCCTCGGGATCGTGAGCCCTCCGTGCACTCAGAGTGCCGGCGTAGCCGGAGTCCGAGGTGTGGGCGTGCACTCTCAGAGGGATCTCATAGGGGTTGAGAAGCCACTTGGCTCTTTTGGACTATTTGTATGATGTATTTTGTATCTCCCGGGCTCATGTTTAGCGCATGATGGCATTGTACAGAATTTTGACCATTTATATATATATACTCTTTTCGGATCAGATTCTTGGTATTATGACTTTGTTTCCGTTTCCACATGTAAACTATGATGTTATGTTTATATGCTTTTTAGAATGTATGCAATGGAGAACAAATGATACAAATGTTTACTTTCTTTTTGTATTTCGTGATGCTGATATGTGATAATGTAGACACAATGTGATTTTGAATTTTAGTTTCTATAAGCAATTCTTGGTACTTCATATTTGTTTTGACAAAGTATGATGATAAACCAGTATGATGAGCAGATAAACTTGCCCCACTCCTAACTCCACACAACTAGTAAGATGCGAGGGCTTATCACCGAGAGCTAGAAAGGGCACAAGTTATGAAATGTATTGAAATGATAGTGATGAAAGATAGACAAAGCTTTGGTGGAACCAAATTAGGATGCTACAAGCCTACTCTACTCGAGTGACTCCATAGTTTGGGATGCAACTTGCTTTGCGGTTTATCTAGACTTAGATCCATAGATGGCCACATGGTAGAAAAAATCTGGGTTTCAGGGTTTTGAACTCTCTTGGAATTTTGGACATCTGATTCATTTGTTTTTGACTCAGGATTTCAAGATTTGAATTGTTTGCTTATGACCTTTAACGTTTATTCGTCAAGAGGACCCCCTACACCTTGCCCCATGCTACTAGTAAGAAGTATGGGCTTATCACCATGGACAAGGCATAGGCGAGTAAGGGCATTTCCATCCTTTCCCAACCTTACGTCACTAGTAAGAGACGCAAGCTCATCACCAAAGGTTGGTAGGGCAAGGAAATGTGTAAAATTTAAATTTTCTGTTTGATTTATATTTGACTTGCTTATTTGAGAAAAATGTCAGCATGCTCTTACTTCCAAAGAGATATACATACGGGATAGATGTGACACGATGAAGCTTCTAGAACAGACCATAGGCAAGACACCTATCCTAAGAAGAAACCAAAAGTGAGAACAAGCATGCAGACCTTGGTATGGTTACCATTAAGACTTTGTCATATCTAGCTTTATGTGATGAAATGATTCCAAATAGTTGATGATATCATGGAAATGGAGAAGTATGATTAGAGTGTTTATGCCAATACCATCAGAAGTTTGTAATGAATTACTTTTAAGAATAAATTCCTTGATCACAAAATTGTACGAAACAAGCAGACAAAATGAACCTAATTATATGAAGATGCAATGTAGATATAATTATACAAATAATGTTGGCCGCTTATGCATAGAATCGTTTAAGGTGTAGGGAATTGACTGTTTCACCAAATTCCTCACCTTCTAGTGTACATAAGAGATATGCACCATTTCCATAGTCTCTTGTGACTCGGTATGGGCCCAACCATTTGGGCCGAAACTTCCTTCCTTCGCCGGTCTTTTTATTGATCCGAATGTCTAGCCTTAGAACTAGATCACCTTCATATATGTCTCGTTCATAGACCTTCTTGTTATACCGCGGTACATCCGGTTAGCATAGACTCTATCTTAGCATTGTTCAAAGATCTAACCTAGCTTCATCTAGACTTTCTAGTTGGGAGAGACGTGCTTCTCTATAAGCGTCTTCATCCATAATCCCTTGTAATGAGATACAGAGACTGGGTATTTCAACTTCAAGTGGGAGAATTATCGCCCCGAATACCAGTGAGAAAGGAGTCACTCCTGTTGGTGTTCTTATTGATGTTCGGTGGGCCCACAAGGCCGGATATAACTTCAAATGCCAATCTCATTTGTTTTCTTTCACAGTTTTAAGGAGAATGGCTTTTAACGTTTTGTTTGTTGCTTTAGCTTGTCTGCATTGGCTTGAGGGTAATACAAGGAGGCCGTATGATGGCTTATTTTAAATTTATTGCACAATTCATGAACTTCATCATTCTTAAAAGAAGTCCCATTATCCGAGATAATGATTTGTGGGACACCATACCTGCAAATGATTTGGTTCAAAATGAACTTGGCGATTACAGAACCTGCGGTACAGTAGTAAGAGGCATGGCCTCTACCCACTTGGTAAAATATTCGGAGGCTGTGATTATGAAATTATGGCCGTCTGTAGATGAGGGAGAGAATTTACCTATCAAATCTAGGCCCCACGTAGAAAAGGGCCATGGAGTAGCGATTGGTTGTAGAGCTTGTGCCAGCATGTGGATCTCGTGGGAGAATTCTTGGCACTTATGACACCTTCGTACAAACTCTACTGCATCGTGTTTTAGAGTAGGCTAGAAATAGCCCATCCGATGTATTTTATGAGTGGTGGCATGGCCACCGAAGTGGCCTCCACATATTCCACTATGAGATTCGTGGAGAATCTTCTTGGATTCTTCTGTGTCGACACATCTTAGAAGCATTCCATCAAACGCTTTATGATAGAGCACTTGCTCTATAATGACGTATTTAGCTATGATAATGTGTAACTACCTTCTTTGTTGTAGTGTAGCACCTTCTGGATACGTATGGTCCATGATATAATTAATAATATCAGTATACCAAGGACACTCAGAGATAGGAGGTCTGGTTTCGATGTAGTATACGCATTCATCAGGAAAGTCCAGATCTACTAGATTACCTCTGTCTAGTGGGTTATCAGCTAACCAATCCACGATGATTTGTCCTTTAACGGATTTTTGATTTACAAATGTTAATTCGAACTCCCCCATTAAGGTTATAAAGCGTCCAGCCTTTTTAGACAAGGACCCTTGTGTGAGGAAAGTTCGTAAATAGTCTATCTTTACAATGACCCTTGTTTCTTGATTTAGCATATAATGTCTTAAGCATTTGGTTGCAAAAATTATGGCAAGGCATTCTCATTCTACCTGTGTATAACGTGTTTCATAGTTGAGCAACGTTCAACTAATGAAATAGATTGCGCATTCTCTCTTGTCATCGTCTTCTTGAGCCAACATACAGGCTAGCGAGACATTGGTAGCTCGCAAATATAAAATTAATGGGCGGTCTGGCTTAGGTGGCATTAGCATAGGTGGTGATAACAAGAAATGCTTAACTGCGTCGAAAGCTTCATTGCAATCTTTGGTCCAATCAATACTATAATATTTTTTGAGTAGATTGTTGATTGGATGAATGGTGAAGCTTAAGTCTAGGATGAATCTCCAGATTGCACCAAGCTTTCCGAGAAATGACCTGATTCCAGATTCATCCAAAGGTGGGACCATTTTGAGAATAGCCCTAATTTTGGTTGGGTCAACATCGATCCTGCGTGACGATACAATGTAACCTAGGAGCTTCCTCCTGTTACAACAAAGACACATTTTTCTAGATTTAGTGTGACTCGTATTCTATTAGACGTGAAAGAATGACGCGAAGCACTTCCGGATGGTCACAACACTTCTTGGCCTTGGCCAACAAGTCATCTACGTAGGATTCCACAATTTTATGAATAAGATCATGAAATATATATGTCATAGCCCGCTGGTATGTAGCACCAGCGTTCTTGAGACCGAATGGCATAACAACATAGCAATAGGTTCCCCAAGGAGTTATAAATGTGGTTTTAGCTTGATCTTGTTCGGATATTCTGATTTGATTATATCCTAAGAATCCATCCATGAGAGACAAAAGCTCAAATCCAGCTGTTGCATCAACAATGACGTCTATGGATGGTAACGGGAAGTCATCCTTAGGACATGCCTTGTTAATGTCTCGGAAGTCTATGCAGATGCGTATCTTCCCATTCTTTTTGAGAATGGGAACGATATTAGATACCCACTGAGAGTAATCGACTGGTTTGATGAATCCTACTTGGAGGAGTTTCATTACCTCCTCTTTCACCATAAGAGCTACCTTAGGTTTCAGTGTTCTTGATTTTTTTTTAATCGGCTTTGCGTCTGATTTAGTGACGAGGTTATGTACCGCAATGTGTGGTGCAACCCCTGTCATTTCTTTATAATTAAATGCGAAAGCCTTCTGATGTTATTTGAGGATTTGAGTGTGTATTTCTACTTCTGATGGAGTTAACGAGGATCCTAACTTCAATATCCTTAGTTCATCCTCTGTTCTGATGTTAATATCAATTGTTTCTTCAATTAAAGAAGCGTTACCTTCTTCAAACTCAGGCGGGGTCGAAGGTAATTCCAGATCATCTCCATTCTCTACCATGTATATGTTGAGCTCCTTTTGTGGGGGAAGCTCTATCATGGAATTTCCAAAGTAAGAAGACGAATGTGGGATTAAGGACGAATCTATCACGTGATGGGTGAGATGTAACGCTGCATAGGTGTTTAAGTAATCCAGAGTGGCTCTATCACTATCAATGTGATCTAGGATAGTAGATTTGTTCTCATCTCTATTCGTTAAAAGAGGATTTGACATTTTTTTCACTAATGGTTCGGTACGAAGGGATACCATGAAACGGGTATCTTCTAACTCACTGTTTAGAGTGAAGCGTGATGCCGAGGTTGCTATTGAATCAGTGAGAAGATTTTGTTCTCATGGGATTGCTTCAATTGATATGAAGTCAAAATCCTTGCTTAAATTCAATACACTTTTTTGTAGAGGTTGTAAGTGCTCGGCTTTGGTTTCGTACACCTCAAAAAATTGGTTTGCTACTAATTATGAGTCTCCTAACACCCTGATGTTATTAACACCGATCCTCTTAGCTAAGATGAGGCCAAGGAGGAGGGCTTTGTACTCAGCGCCGTTGTTTGTACATTTGAAATTTAGTTTAAAGGCAAATGGTAGGACTTTTCCCTCGGGAGAAGTAAAGATTACACCTGCCCCAGCTCCGTAATGACATCTAGCTCCATCGAAATGGAGAGTCCAATATTTAGCTGGGAATATGGGCATTGGGATATTTGTTGTGTTAACATATTCTACTTCTACCATGCAGAGATCCTCTGTTGGAAGAGAACCAACACCTAGGGTATATCCCATGCCTACATAATCAAATGGTAGGAACATTGGTAGATCCTGTTCTAGCAATTCAACAATTTTTGTAGTAGTTCCTAATGATACTGTTTCTACAATCTTAGCCTCATCCTTGAGGGCTGGGGTCATCTTGACTAGGCTCATAGTCTCAAGATCTATCGTAGGTACCAGCTTTTCCTCCGGTTTTGTGTCGGTGGGTTTATTAAGTTGGTTTGTTGGGAGTTCAAATTCGAGTGAATGCCTGGTCTTTTCTTTAAGTCAGCTAGGTGTATATCGAATGGTTTTGGATCACCTTTGGCTATGAACACCTTTCCTAAATGCAAGAATCTTACTTCTTGGAATAATGTAGAAGGGATTGCCTTCATACGATGTATCCATGGTCACCAAGGATCATATTATAGTTGGTTTCCGATCTATAATATAAAACTCAGTCAGGATTGTTTTGGGTCCTAAGGTGGTAGTATTATAGTTCCAATCGACGTGGCTTTAAGGCTATCATAGCCTCTTAGTGTATTTCGAGTCGTGGAACAATTCGTTTCTCCATACCCTAGCTTTTGAAGGAAAGAGAAGGGGACTATGTTAACTGTTGCCCCATCATCAACCATCGTGTGTTTCACATAATTGTTATAAACCCATACTTGTAAATGTAAGGCTAGATCACCTCGGCGTGCAATCTCAGCGTCTGTTGGTATTTTGTTTATTTCAAATATGAATTTGGTATCCCTATCTGGCTGCCCTGGAGGGTGGATATCAAAGTCTATATGGTTTACCTATGTTTCGGGAGGTGGAGTGATGTTAATTAAATGACCTAA
This sequence comes from Taxus wallichiana var. yunnanensis, assembly GCA_018340775.1. Lineage (NCBI taxonomy): Eukaryota > Viridiplantae > Streptophyta > Pinopsida > Cupressales > Taxaceae > Taxus > Taxus wallichiana. The sequence goes on from CM031240.1 coordinate 281,709,180, forward strand.
ACCTAATGCCTCTAAAAGAGCAGCCCTGTGGGTAGGAGAGTTCTTTAGTAAGTCCAAAAAGAAATGTGCGAGAAGGTTTTTGTTAGATCACTAATTAAATCATAGGCACCCACGGGTTTTACCAATATTTGTTGGATGTTATCTATCTCTGGCAGGTACCTTGGACTTGGCTGAGAGGAATACTCTCGTGTCCTTGTTACAACTTCCACGGGTAGTTTGGCGTCTAACTCCACTAAACCAACTATCTTGGGTCGTGGCTGACTTCCTAATTGTGGCACAACTAATGGATTTAGTGAAGTTGAGGCTTCATGATCGTTGTTTCCTATCATTACACCCTTGTTTGTCCCATTTGGATTTAACTTTGTTGTCATTGTGATTTGGGAGCGGATCATTGAAGATCTTAAGGGGTGCATTTTGAGGGGAAACTGCCCCTGTAAAAGTATTTGGTGCCGGTGACGTAGGATCTACCAAGAACATATCTATGAAAAGTTGTCTTTGTTCCTCTGGCAAACGTTGCATGAATTTATTGTAGTCGCGACATGTTCTAGTGTCATGGCCCTGAATTTTGTGGAAGCCACAATACGAGTTAGGATTGTAATTCCTAGTTTGTTGGCTTGGTGTATATTGTGGCCCAAAACTCTGATCAAACCATTGTCTATTAGGATTAAAGTTTTACATTTGTTGTTTTTGGTTTTGATTCTGGTTTTGACAACCAGTTGAGTTTTGGCTTGGACCGTGTGTAGGGTTTCGCCATTGTTGTTGTTGTTGTGGATGATTGAAATCCACTGCATTGATTGTTGGGGTAAAGTTGTTGTTTCGTTGGTTGTTCATTAGTGGTGGAGCATTCACAATATTTACCTTTTTAGCCTGATCAGTTACTCCATCTGTTGTCACTCTGTGATTTTTATTGAGGATTTTAGGTCCTGGATTGACATTTGTGGTAGTAGGATAAGCCGTAGTATTCTGGTTGGAGGTGATTAACCTCCCATTTGTTCCATACGTCTTACGACCGCTATCTATTACCGCTTGATCTATTCGGAGAGCGCTCTCAAGTACTTCATCGTAAGTCCTTAGTGGGAACTTCTGGACTTCTTCCTTTACTTCTCTACTGAGAGAATGAAGGAATAAATTGCATAGTTCCATTTGGTCCATATTTGGAGCACTGGTGAAGTCTCATGGATTTCAACAAAGTTGGGGCCCTCTTTTGGGATCTCATCCCAAGAGGTTTATTTCCTCGGGGGTTTGGGAGAAGAGGAATGAAAGAAGAGAGAGGAAGAAGGAACAGTCCGAAGGGAGAAAAGAAATGAATTCCAAAGCAGTAAAGGTCAAGATTTATGTTTTTGGGTTGGTAGTAACAGAGCCAAACCTACTTGCATAAATAAACAAAGCAATACCGATGATAAATAAATGACAATAAAATAGAAGCAGATCCAATGTAATAAATACACATATCTAACATAAGAAAGATCTAATGTATATAACATGTATTCAAAGACAAAGTCCAAATATTGTATTACTAATTTGTTCTCACATAAAAAGCTCAAAGTCTTTTCTCCTTACTCCTATTTCTCATCTGAAAGATATTCATCCATCCATCAACACAACAAGTGTTGGGGTATTTATAGAAGAAGAGGAGAAAAGAAGGCAAAAAGGAGCCAACAACTATTTACAAAGATATTTACAAAATATCTAAAAGTCATGTTGACTTTTACAACTTGATGGATGACATCATCCCATGATGCAACATGGATGATGTCATCATTTGCATCAACATACTTTAGACATTCCAACAAGAAAGTCAGAGAAGAGAGAGAAGAAGAAGAAGAAGAAGGAGGAGGAGCAGCTACTGTCGGTCATCATCCTCGCGGCCGAAAGGGAGTAGCTCGCTTTTGATGCCGCTCAGTGATGAGATATGGAATCGAGCGTATTCCAAAAACTTGTTAATCATGGCCCAAATTGATCCCGAGAAGGATCCTCAGTGCAGTTCGCCTGATTGCTTCACAAGTCTCCCGCTCATCTATGAGCTTTCTCGGGAGTTTGGAATAATCTTTTTCCGCCTCAATGAGGAACCCGATGAAGTCCCTACAGCAAAGAAAGTTGTTGATAGATTCAAGTGTCAAATGTGACCTCCGCCCGTTCTCGAGAAGCGATCTCCTCAAGATCCGGATGGTTTCATCACCGACCTTAAGATAAAGGAAGGAGTGAGCAACCCCGAGACATGTTGAGAACAATTCGCTCCATTTGGTGCATCGATCCGTGGTCGCTTCCTTTACCTTGTCGATTTTTTCCGTAATAAATTCAAGCTGATCCACCCGTAGTCCAGAGTGGACATGGTTTTGCTGAGGGCCCTCGATGGCCGAAGACACCGAACTTGACTGACCAGATCTTCGATCAACAAATCGAACATCTATTGAAAGGTCTCGTGTTGGAGTCTAGCATGATCTAGCTCTTCTGATATGGGCCCCGCTAATGCTTGGAGCTCTTTGTTCGCCTTTCCGATGCTCAGATACAAATTGACAAACTCGGCGATCACTCTTTCACTGTCCTTGAGGATCTGGCTCCTCCAAGCAGAAACGGCCATACCTTGCTCGCCAATCTTTGCATATTCATTGATTTTCTCCTGGCTGAGAAGCTCAGAAGTTTCGGCGGCAGTTGTGGGAGGCGCACTACCCATCTTCTGTAAGGCTTGGAGCAGATATTTGTTTTGCTCTTTTAGTAGCCTTTTCTCTTCTTTTGTTTCTCAAGCTTTTGACAGAGGGCGCGACCATGGAAAGAGCTTCCCCCGGAGACTTTCGTAAGATGTCCCCATTGTGACTTGGGTCACGGTAAAATCTGCCTGAGACAGATCCTTTTTCTCTTCGAGGGATCGGGTATGCAATTTCCATGATTCTCTCACCGCAAAGACTTTTAGAGAAGCGTGCAACAGCTTTCAGCCTTTTTTGCCCCTTTGGTGGGATCATGAAAAGTCCATCGGAGTGATGGGAACTTTCCTCTTTTGCTGGCTCAGCTGCTGAGAGATCCAGGCTGGTCCTATGGAAGAAGGACCAGAAACAGAGGAGGGGGCAGCTGCAGTAGAAGAGGGGAAAAACGTGGAGACACGCGGAGGCGGCATTGAGAGAATAGCCGAAGAAGTGTCCACGGGAGGAAGGGAAACTGCAGCTGCGGAAGACATAGGAAGGGAAGGGAGCTCGGAGATGAGGGAAGAAATGGAGGAGGAAAGATCAGTGAGGGAAGAGAAGATAGACGAAGAAGCAGGGGAAAGAGTAGAAGAAGGGGCGGAGGACACGACCAAAGGGATGGTCGCTTGAGTCACTCGAGGAGGGGAAGGAAGAGAAGAAGAAGGGATAGAAGGGACCTCTGTTGTGGTAGCAATGCCGACATCCTGAGTGGATGGGCCAATTGGACTATCCCCTGCTGCTTCTTTCTCTGGCGAATCCAGAGTTATTACCTGTTCTGGCGCTGTGGAAAGAGGACTTCGGGGCTTCTTCCTGAATGGTGCTGGATTCACCTTCTACACCTTTGCCTTTAAGCTACTTTTTGGACCGTGAAGGTGCGTTGCCCAATGGGGAGGTTGTGAAATCTACCCCGAGGTAGATTAGGCCGTTCATCCGGCACCAGTGCTCTGTCCTACGCAGAGTTTCCTTGACCCTCTCCTCAATTGTCTGAGGAGCTTTAGTTCTATCAATGGCCGGAAAGGGCCAATCGTCCCCATCTGTATCATTATATACCTTGTCCACTTCATCTTCTGTTGTTTGGTAGCCTTTGGGGACAATGGCTACCCCATACTGGATAATTTCTGCCAATGCTAGGCGAGAATGATCCTTTCTTCTGAGCTCTACCTCATGGAGGACGTCAATATAAATATCCTCGATCTGAGGAACATGGATCGGATCAAGCTTTGCTCTTAGGCAGCAGCCCCTGGGTCGAAGGTGGGCCTGGCCGGGAAGTCATGCTTCAAATTGAGTAACTCCAGCCTCGCAAACATTTCCTTCGCCTTGTGGTGGGTAGAGCATGTGTATCGCCCACCGTGAGGGGGAAAGGAGTTCCACCCTTCTTCTTTTCGTGCATTTTTCGTGGATATGTGATTAGCCGCCTTGATAGCTCCAAAGAGAATCAGCCTTAGGCCCAAAGATACCTGGTAGCCTCCGGTTGGCTCTCCCAAAAAGTGGCAGCCCTCGATAGGTGAATGTAGGAAATTGGGTGAACAGGCTCCCATTTCTCCGTGGCTGCCACTATGTTTTTGGTCATACGACCATGAGTCGATTTGGCCTCAATAGTAGATGATGTGATAAAAGAATGCATCGTTGATTTTGGCGAATGGGCGATGCTATTCTCCAGCCTTCAACTCGGATAATACTCATATATTTTTGACCGAGGCCAAACTCCACTTCGTGCTAGGCCCGGATAATCCCTCTCTCGATGCAGCAAAACAGACCACGTAGGAGTTCATATGGAATACTCCTGCCAGGCCGAATCGTCAGAGCCGCCGGAAATGGTGCCGCTTATAATTTCCCCCAAAGAAAAGCGCGTTGATCTCGTGCACATTCTTATTCATTGTTTCCAAGTAGTAGCAAAGATCCATTTATGGAAGTAATGGGCGCCGAGAGCCCAAGACCCCCGCTCAGAAGGTAATGGTATCGCCGAGCTCTTCTCGAGAAGTCACCGCGGTGGATGATTTGGGGCCACCGGGTTACCACCTTCTTGTTCTTCAAGTAGACTTCTGCTCATTAGTTGCATGCATTGGTCTTCATTATCTTCCTGTGCCTTGATACACTCGCTGGCTGCCGACGGCCACGGTGCCGTGTGGTGAGGGATGCCAAGTATCATCTCAAAATGACGGGCAAAGTGAGGTTAATGACTACCTCGCCTTCATCGTTTTTGACACATCCGTGTCTTTGTTGTAAGACTGAGCAACCACCATCATAAATTCATTGTTGATTGTGCTGACGGGGATTCCTCCGGCGAAGTGCAGGGCACTGCCTATCAATTTGTCCATCCATGGACTCTCAGAACTTTCTCGAGTTCTCGCCTGTAATTCCTCCATGTCGACATGCCCCACCCCGAGTCTCTCGACATCCATGCCGCATTCGGCCCGTGACTCTGCATTCTCGACCCTTTGATATTTATACTTCATCTCTTCCTCGCAAGCTTAGCCTTCCTTTTGATTTGGTGGGTCTCTCACGGATGTAGACATATGTTCTTCTAAGATTATCTCGCTGATCCGCATGAAGAAGAAGCGAGACCCAATCCAAAAAGTTGAATTAGCCATTTGATCTTCCATGGAATGTTAGCAGTAAGAAAGAGTTAGAGATTTTTAGGCTGGGCGCAGGAAAATGCAGCTTACAGGTGGCTAAATAGGGTGGCGCACGGGAAAGGGTGCAGCAAAGATTAAATCGGGCGCCAAAGGCGCATGGCGCATGCATACCGCAGAGTGCATTTTAGTAAAGGGCGCATGAGAAAATCGTGTCGCATGGAGACAGATGCGCCAAAGGCGCATGGACTGCATGTTACATTGGGATTTGTGCGCCTTTCGCGCATGGGAAAAGCGTGTAACAGGACTTTTCGTGCGCCAAAGGAAATATGGCGCGCACACGGAGGGTTTGCACAACACGAATGTTATTGAAAGGAGCGATGCGCCTGCGCTTTTACGACTATACTTGGCGCAGATATAACTTGTGTTGCATGCATGATGCGCGCAGGGCGCGCTAAGGGCGCATGGAAAGGCGATGCAACACTGAATGATGGTGCGCCAAAGGAGCGCAAGTTTAGCTTCAGGCAAAGATGTGGAAGAGGCGCGCGCCTGAGGGCGTATGAAAACTTGATGCAACAAGCATGATGGGTGCGCCATTGGCGCGGGTTTTAGTTATGCTGCAGGGGGACAGACGCGCCATGGGGGCGCAACTGTTTATAATGTTGCATGACGCGCTGGTGCGCCAAAAGGGAAAAACAGAGTTTTTCACATGGTTCAACCCTTCTTTCTTTTCGCCTAAGGTCGCTTGGGATATTCAATGGTTCAAGCCAAAGGGGTTTCTGACACAAGTTTTAAACTAACACCCTCTACCAAAGCAGATCTGGAAAGAGGGATGGGAGGAAACAAATAAGGAAAGACGGCACAGGGAGGGCTAGCTCAACATTTGATATTTTAAACCGCTAAACCAACAAACAAGCACAAGCACACCAAGAAACAAGAAAAAACACACAAGAGGAGAGAAGAACTCTTACCCGGATAAATAACAAAAGCTCGAGAACGGGTCCACAACGTGTTGAAAACGACGAGGCAGAGGCTGACAGGCTCAGAAAAATCACGTGCACAGTGAATAGTGAAAATGACATTTGGGCGCGCAAACCATATATATATAGGTTAGCTGGACATTAATGCGCCACCCACCTTTTGAAAAGCGCATGAAAACCGTCATTGCCGACAGAAAGCGTGCGCCTTTCGCGCACCAAAACGCCCGCCAACATGAAATAAAAGCGCGCTTTCGCGCACCAAACGCTATCTCGACAGGAAATTGTGTGCCTTTTGGCGCACCAAAGCATTGTGTTGCAATAAGATTATGTGCGCCCTTTGGCGCACCAAAAAGTGGCGCAACAAACGTTGTGCCAACACAATGGCGCATGCGCCTTGGCGCACGCAGGGAAGGCTCAACACACTTTGGCGCACCGAAAGTCGTGTTAACACTGAAAATCACGCGCCAAAGGTTTTAAAGGGGGCGCACCAAAAGTTGGTGTTACATAGCAATTTCATGCGCCACCACCAAAAAGGCTCAAAAGACTAAGTTCAAAACCAGATTTCCGTGAAGGGATTTTACAACGCTTTGAACGCAAGGGATCCCTAACGAGGATCGGGACAAAATTTCAGATGGTTATCGGTAAAATTGCCCTTGTCAATTTTACGGGATAACAGCTGGCTCTTTCTGGGGACTATCCCTGAGTAAACTCGGGGGTAGAGAATCCCAGTTCTCATGTGCCTATCCATTGGGTAACAGAGTCAAAAACAAGGGCGACCGGAGGGGGAGCAAAAGAAACACACAACAAACCAAAAGCAAACACACGACGGAAGCAAACACACAACAAAAAGCAAACTGTACAAAGAAGAGAGCAAGCTCTACTTCCTGAAGATCTTCAGATGCTGCCCGCTATAAGGAAGCGGGAGTTCGGTTCCATCCAGATATGAGAGATAGAAACTATTCTCTCCGTTGAGCTGCTTGATCTTGAAGGGCCCTCTCCACAGGGAATCAAACTTTCCATGCATGCCCTTTGGTTCTCTTCGCTTGTCCCACAAAAGGACGAGATCTCCCACTTGAAAATCCCTTTGCTTGGCTTTCTTATCAAAAAGCCTCTTAACTTGATTCTGATGTTCAGTGATCCTATCGACCACCCTCACTCTCTTTTCTTCAAGTTCTGCCAGATACATGATTCTCTTTTCAAGAGAACTTTGGAAAGTTTCATCTTCAATGGCTCGTGCCAAGCGCAGAGCAGGAAGTTCCGCAGAAATGGGAAGCTCGGCATCAATGCCATATAACACTTGAAAAGGTGACATGCCGAGAGATCTCTTGGGAGTAATACGATCGGCCCACAAAGCGTCGTACAAAGACTTGTGCCACATTCGCTGATTCTCATCTACTAACTTCCGTATGATGGTCACCAAGTTCTTGTTACTGGATTCCGCCTGACCATTTCCCTGAGGATAATAATCTGAGGCGTGAGCCAAAGTTATACCATATTCATAGCAAAAACTAATAACCTCTCGTGAGGAGAAGTTAGAAGCATTATCAGCAACGATTTTGTTTGGAACGCCGAACCTGACAATGATATTTTCTTTAATGAAATTGCAAACCACCTCAGAAGTGGCATGCTTGACAGGTATGGCTTCCACCCACTTGGTAAAGTAATCCGTTGCTGTAAGGACATAGCTATGTCCGGCACTCGATTGAGGATTGAGTGCGCCAATAAAATCAATTCCCCATTTCTCGAATGGTTCATTGATAATGACCGCCTTAGGGAAAGGCACCAACTTGGGCTTGCCGACGAATTGTCGGGCGTGGTTCACATTTCGCCACCCTGTGGTCAGATCTGAAGAAGAGCGTCGCCAATAGTACTGCTCGAATGATCTTGTGTGCAGTTACAGGAGGAAGAGAAATGCCCTCCACAAGCTGAATTGTGAAAACTTTCCAGTAGTTTTACTTGCTGGGGTTTGTCAACACATCGCAAAAAGATGCCATCTATCCCACGTTTATATAAGCCGTCATCCCAGATGACATATTTAGCCGCTCTGAGCTTTATAGTGCGCTTCTCCTTTGCAGTTAGGTGCATCGGGCATTCGCCGTAGGTAAGGAAGAAAGTGATGTCGGAGTACCACTCATCACTAGTTGCAACAAATAGAACCAGAGGCAGAGAATCAGGCTCTTCCTGCCGGTCCCGTGTTTCATCGGTGTAGTCACCCCTTTCATCAGGGTTTTCTGAATCTTTGTTTTCAGCCATTAGCTGACACAGGCCCTTGCCCCTTACCAGCTTGGTTGGTTTAATATCCAGGTCATACTCCTGGACCTTTGCGATCCAATTTCCTCGCAAGCTTCCTAACTCCTGCTGAGTTAGAATTGATTTCACCGCCGTGTCTGGGACCAGCACCACCGTATGCGAGTTTAGAATGTAATACCTGAAATTCTTCACTGCTTTGACAACGGCAAAGGCATGCTTTTCCAGCTGAGTCATTTTTAGTTCGTGAGGCTTGAGGGGAGAACTCATGAACGCGATTGGAGATTCAACATCCTCCGAGTTCTTTTGCATTAAGATCATGGACACAAAGATGCTGGGGATGCGTAACTATACATGATGAAGTCCTTGGAGAAATCTGACATACCAGATCGGTGCATGAGCAACGTAAGCTTTTATTTCTTCAAATGACCTTTTCCCCTCTTCACTCCATCTGAAAGTTGGTGACCCCTTCATCATGTTCAATATGTGACGGGTTTTTTCAGCAAAGTCAGGAACAAAACGCCTGAGAAAGTTCACCTTTCCAAAGAAAGAATGAACACCAGTCTTGCTTGTAGGCAGAGTAAGGCTTTGAATAGCCTTAACTCTTTCGGCATCTATCTTTGTTCCTTCTTTGCTAACCACATGGCCTAGCAACTTCCCTTCCGTGACTCCAAAAACAGACTTTTTTGGGTTTAGGGAAATCCCATGTTCTCGGCACCTGGCCAACACTTGCTCCAAATGATCACAATGATCATTTCACTGTTTAGAGAACACGGTTAAGTCATCTAAATAAACCACAATGACTTTCCCCATCATACCTTTGAACGCAAAGTCCATGGCCCGCTGAAAAGTGGCACCAGCATTAGTTAGGCCAAAAGGCATCCCGTCAGAGGCAAATGTACCCCAGGAGTAGTGAATGCTGTTTTAAACCGATCTTCAGTGAAACTTCAACTGATCAGAACTCAAAAACCGTCAAGCATGGATAGCATCTCCGATCCAGCTTATCGCTGCGTAACTTGATCCATTATCTAAGAGGGTAGTTGTCCTTCAAATCAAGCTTGATTCAAATTTCAAAGTCTACGCATATGCGTATCTCGCCGCTTTTTCTTGTGATCGGCACAATATTTGCTACCCAAGTGCTGTGATGGATAGGGAAGATGATTCTTGCGTCCAGCATCTTCTGAATTTCGGCCTGGATGGTACCCGAAATCTTGGGATTATAGTGCCTCTGCTTCTGGCGGAAGGCTTTGACATCGTCTTTCAACGGAATATCGTGTTGAACGCCCTTCGCTTGAAGGACTTTAAATCGGCATAGGACCATGCCAATACATCCATATATTTTTTCAGCAACTTGACAAATTTTCGCTTCTCTTCAGGCGTGCAACATTTGCCAATGTTCACGAATTGCGGGTGTTCTATCGAACCTATATTGACCGGTTCGGTTTCTGGGGACGAGCTAGGGTCGTCCCGCTTCTTCTTTTTTACAAAACGGTCATGCCTGTCGAACAGGCGTTCCAGAGAAACCAGGCCCTTTGGAATTTTATTTCCCTTGAGCTGACATATGCCATCGTTACCTTCAGATTCATTGCCTTGATCGGTGACTGACTCACGGCAAGTGGAAGTAGACCCTTCAAAGTGCAATTCTTTAAAATTTTCTGCCTTCTCCAGAAAAGCAATGAGTTGATTATCATCGTTGAACACCTGCCAATGCTGAGAATTGTCTGGTACGCTCGGGCGGAAAACCACCTCAATGGTGTACTTGTTCATTTTCAAACCTGGGTGTGGGAGCATGAGAGATGCTGAAACAGCCAATGAATCAGCCATGTCATTTTGGGCTCTTGGAATAGATTCAATTGAAAAGGCATCAAACTCTTCAATGCTGTCCCATACCGCATTACGGTAATGTCTGAGCCTTTCATTCTTCACTTGGTAAATCCTTTTGACCTGATTTACAACTAGCTCAGCATCACCTTGCACTTTTAGATTTTTAATTCCTCTTTCTTTTGCGGCTTGCATACCGAGTAAGAGAGATTCATACTCAGCAGTATTGTTAGTGTTGAAAAACTGCAATTTGAAAGAGAGAGGAATGACTTCTTCCTCAGGAGATATCAGCACGGCCCCGGCGCCACATCCACTAGTTGCACAGCTCCCATCGAATTGCAATGTCCAGATCTTATTAAGATCTCCTTCTTGAACGAGGACACCCATTTTATCCGTCTCAGTAGATAAGAAGTAATTCCCCATCCCTGATGATTCAAAAAGGATTTGAGCTTTGGGGTCTTCAGAGCTAGTGACCAAGTACTTCTTTTGGGATTCCGGCTCCAAAGTTTGCATTACGCCTTTGACTGGAATTCTAGCTTTAGACCAGTCCATATGAATTTCTCCACCAACTTCGCTGCAAAAACTTCTTCCCAGCAAAATTCCATAGGCTGCCGGAATGTCAGCAACGAGGACTGTCATTTTTACTCTTTTATCCGGGAAGGCCGCAAATGCAAATTGCGCGTCTTTGATTTGGCCAACCAACGGAACTTGCTTAGTTTCCAAGGAATAACACCTGCCGAAAGGCTTGGTAAGAGTGAGGCCCAAAGCATGGGTGACTTTTGCCGGCATGACGTTATCAGAAGCCCCGGAATCAATTATGCAATTACTCAGCTTGTGTCCATTGATCAGCAGAGAGAGATAGAAAGGCTCTATCTTGCCTGACGCAGATGTTGAAGCAACATTTATATGGGATTCAGGGGGAGTGGAAAGGATTCCTTTTGGGGAAACCTGATTAGATATAACAAACTTGACTTTGATATACTTAGTCAATCTTACAAGTCGTTTCGGGGTTTGATCAAGGTACTCACTTTGTACACATTTGGATCTTGGTCTTTTTGCATGATCTATAATATCAAACGTGGCCAAGGGTTGCGTTGGTAAAGGAATGAGTCCTCACCTCGCATGATGGGATAGGATTGGTGGTCTTAGTAGGAATGTGAGAGGATTGATTTGGAGGAGAGATAGGGGAAAAGATTTCCTTGTAAAAGATTTGCCAGTGGAGTTGAGCAGAAGAGGATTACCTCTTTTAGCAATGATCGGAGGGCGCGTTTGACACGGCCTCTCTCCCCGCTGGACATGGGCAGCAACTTCCGCTTTTTTCCTCTCATGAGCGAGTAAAAACAACATATGACTGTCCGCTTGCATATCCCCCCGGGTACCTCTTCTTCATCGATTCTTCCTCATCAAATTCCATATACCCGATAGTAGAGTCGCCAATGGGTTCACCGACATCTTGATCATCTTCGCCCGAGACGAAGGTTCTTCATAATACTGCTCTTCTTCTTCAATCTCAGCCAGAGCATTGACCGGAGGAGCCTCAAGCGCCAACCAGGAGCAGCTGTAGGTAAGCGCGGTCTTTGTGAAACATTGTTAGGAACGAAATTCCTCCGCGGAATATCCCGGTATGAGGAACTGGGAGAGGCCTGGGCCAACTGCTTCTTCAATGCGAGCAAATCGTTCGCCATCTTTTGGAATGCTGGATCAGACGAAGTGGTGGGCGAAGGGCCCAAAGATTTAGGCTTGGCTGATTCCTTTTTTAATTCACCGGATATTATCAGATTATCCTCTATGCGAATGGCAGCGGCTTGGGCGAGAACCAAGGTGGCAACTCGTTCCTGAAGGAGCAAGAAACTAACTTTCGAGCTCATAGCATTTACGAAGAAACACTTTTGATTTTCCGGCGTTGGAAGCATGGCAACAGGGACACGGTTGATTAGTGCATTGAACCGGGTGACAAAATCGCGCATGGTCTCATTCGCCTCCTTCTTCAGGTGAGTGATCCGTGATAATAATGCAAATGCATCCTCTGAAGGCTTGTATCTGTCTTCGAAAGCATCCCGTAAGGTGGCCCAACTGGTGATAGATCCAGCCGGCAAATGCTGAAACCATTCAGCTGCAGGTCCTTGTAGGGTTTCCAGAAAAAGGTGAACCGACACATCTTCGTGGGTCACATCCAAAATACTGCATGACATGATGAATGCAGATATGTGGGAATCCGTGCTTTGATTTCCGCTCCCATCGAATTTGGGAAAATTCTTTCGATTTCCGTGAGGGAGAGCGTGAACTGGATGTGGTAAAGCTAAAGGACCCATCGCGTTTCCCCATGGTACCGCCATCTGAAAAGCCGGAAAGAGAACACGAGCTGGAAGTGTGGTTCCACTGAGTAAGCAAGGCACTACAAAGGGATGTGGATGCCCCCTGCAAAAGACTTTTTTTTTCGTGAAGGTGAGACACTCCTGGATGACCGGCTAGCCGAGCTTAGCGCTGAAAAACGCGCCGGTGTTACGCTGAAATTGTGCCTTTGAAGCAGATCGAAAGTAGGATCAGCTTCTCCACGGGCTCTCCTGCTGCGCGTAAAAGGTTCACTCGCCAGTGTTCCTTCCAGATCTGCAATGTTATGGCGCAGATTCAAACTTTCTTTTTGGTTGTACTTGCTGATTTTCTGGTTTTTCTGACAAAAACCAGCAGCAAATACTTTTCTAAATATTTAAAACTATCCTCTTCAGAAAACCGATCATGTTAAATGACAAATTACAACGAGGATAAGATGGCAGGGAAGATTAGTAAGCTGATTTTCGGATCTGATTTTAACTTTTTTCAGAGGGTTTCAAACTTTTTGCAAACAGTCAAAACTCAGATCTACGGCAAAATACTGATTTTTTGTAAAAACTCAGCGAACTAAAGATCTTTAACTGGACCAGATCTATGACTCTCAGAAGAAAATTTTTCAATTTGAGCACTTTTGCAAATTTTTGGATTTTTAACAAAAAGTTCAGATTTGCAAACAGGCAGCAATCTTCTGATTTTTCTGATTTTTTATCTTACTACCATCATAGATCTGACAGATCTATTCGATCCCCAGCGGAGTCGCCAAAAACTGTTGGTCCGAAAAATCTGTCGCTTGGGCAGATCTATGGATAAACGAGCCAACAAGCAGCAGGTGGCATAGCCTCTTTGAGTCAAAGAAAGCGAAATCGGTTTATTGCTATTCTACCAAAGCAGGAATCTATGCAAGTCTCACATGATTCGCCTTCGGGGTTTGGGATCTCATCCCAAAGAGGTTTATTTCCTACTGCGAAGAGAAAGGAATGAAAGAGAGGAGGAAGAAGGAACAGTCCGAAGGGAGAAAAGAAATGAATTCCAAAGCAGTAAAGGTCAAGATTTATGTTTTTGGGTTGGTAGTAAAACAGAGCCAAACCTACTTGCATAAATAAACAAAGCAATACCGATGATAAATAAATGACAATAAAATAGAAGCAGATCCAATGTAATAAATACACATGATCTAACATAAGAAAGATCTAATGTATATAACATGTATTCAAAGACAAAGTCCAAATATTGTATTACTAATTTGTTCTGTTACAAAAAGCTCAAAGTCTTTTCTCCTTACTCCTATTTCTCATCTGAAAGATATTCATCCATCCATCAACACAACAAGTGTTGGGGTATTTATAGAAGAAGAGGAGAAAAGAAGGCAAAAAGGAGCCAACAACTATTTACAAAGATATTTACAAAATATCTAAAAGTCATGTTGACTTTTTACAACTTGATGGATGACATCATCCCATGATGCAACATGGATGATGTCATCATTTGCATCAACATACTTCAGACATTCCAACAAGAAAGTCAGAGAAGAGAGAGAAGAAGAAGAAGAAGGAGGAGGAGCAGCTACTCGTCGTCATCATCCTGCGGCCGAAAGGGAGTAGCCTGCTTTTGATGCTGCTCAGGTGATGAGATATGGAACTGAGCGCGGTATTCCAAAAACTTGTTAATCATTGGCCCAAATTGATCCTGAGAAGGATCCTTGTGCAGCTCGCTGATTGCCTCACAAGTCTCCCGCTCATCTATGAGCTTCTCTGGGAGTTTGGAATAATCTTTTTCCACCTCAATGAGGAACCCGATGAAGTCCCTACAGGCCAGCAGGTTGTTGATAGATTCAGTGTCAAATGTGACCTCTCGGCCCTCTCTCGAGAAGCGATCTCCTCAAGATCCGGATGGTTTCATCACCGACCTTAAGATAAAGGAAGGAGTGAGCAACCCCGAGACATGTTGAGAACAATTCGCTCCATTTGGTGCATCGCATCCGTGGTCGCTTCCTTTACCTTGTCGATTTTTTCCGTAATAAATTCAAGCTGATCCACCCGTAGTCCGAGTGGACATGGTTTTGCTGAGGGCCCTCGATGGCCGAAGACACCGAACTTGACCAGATCTTCGACTGAACAGTCAAACATCTGTTGAAAGGTCTCGTGTTGGAGTCTAGCATGATCTAGCTCTTCTGATATGGGCCCCGCTAATGCTTGGAGCTCTTTGTTCACCTTTCCGATGCTCAGATACAAATTGACAAACTCGGCGATCACTCTTTCACTGTCCTTGAGGATCTGGCTCCTCCAAGCAGAAACGGCCATACCTTGCTCGCCAATCTTTGCATATTCGTTGATTTTCTCCTGGCTGAGAAGCTCAGAAGTTTCGGCAGCAGTTGTGGGAGGCGCACTACCCATCTTCTGTAAGGCTTGGAGCAGATATTTGTTTTGCTCTTTTAGTAGCCTTTTTCTTCTTTTTGTTTTTCAAGCTTTTGACAGAGGGCGCGACCGCGGAAAGAGCTTCCCCGGAGACTTTCGTAAGATGTCCCCATGTGACTTGGGTCACGGTAAAATCTGTCTGAGACAGATCCTTTTTCTTTGAGGATCGGGGTATGCAATTTCCATGATTCTCTCACCGCAAAGACTTTTAGAGAAGCGTGCAACAAAGCTTCAGCCTTCTTTTCCCTTTGGTGGGATCATCGAAAAGTCCATCTGAGCGATGGGAACTTTCCTCTTTTGGCGGCTCACCGAGAGATCCAGCTGGTCCTATGGAAGAAGGACCAAATAAATGAGGAGGGGGCACACGCATGCAGAGAAGAGGGGAAAACGTGGAGACACGCGGAGGCGGCATTGAGAGAATAGCCAAGAAGTGTCCACGGAGGAAGGGAAACCGCAGCATGCGGAAGACATAGGAAGGGAAGGGAGCTCGGAGATGAGGGAAGAAATGGAGGAGGAAAGATCAAGTGAGGGAAGAGAAGATAGACGAAGAAGCAGGGAAAGAGTAGAAGAAGGGGCGGAGGACACGACCAAAGGGATGGTCGCTTGAGTCACTCGAGGAGGGGAAGGAAGAGAAGAAGAAGGGATAGAAGGGACCTCTCGTTGTGGTAGCAATGCCGACATCCCGAGTGGATGGGCCAATGGGACTATCCCCTCGCCGCTTTTCTCTCGGCGAATCCAGAGTTATTATTACTGCTCGCGCGCCGTGGAAAGAGGACTCTCGGGGGCTTCTCCCTGAATGGTGCTGGATTCACCTTCTACACCCTTGCCTTTAAGCTACTTTTTGGACCGTGAAGGTGCGTTGCCCAATGGGGAGGTTGTGAAATCTACCCCGAGGTAGATTAGGCCGCTGCTCATCCAAGCACTCAAATGTGCTCGTCCTACGCAGAGTTTCTTGACCCTCTCCTCAATTTTCTGAGGAGCTTTAGTTCTATCAATGGCCGGAAAGGGCCAATCGTCCCCATCTGTATCATTATATACCTTGTCCACTTCATCTTCTGTTGTTTGGTAGCCTTTGGGGACAATGGCTACCCCATACTGGATAATTTCTGCCAATGCTAGGCGAGAATGATCCTTTCTTCTGAGCTCTACCTCATGGAGGACGTCAATATAAATATCCTCGATCTGAGGAACATGGATCGGATCAAGCTTTGCTCTTGGCAGGCAGCCCCTTGGGTCGAAGGTGGGCCTGGCTGGGAAGTCATGCTTCAAATTGAGTAACTCCAGCTCTGCAAACATTTCCTTCGCCTTGTGGTGGGTAGAGCATGTGTATCGGCCCACTGTGAGGGGGAAAGGAGTTCCACCCTTCTTCCTTTTCAGGCATTTTTCGTGGTATGTGATTAGCCGCTTGATACTCCAAGAATCGCCTTAGGCCCAAGATACCTTGGTAGCCCGGTTGGCTCTCCCAAAAAGTTGGCAGCCCTCGATAGGTGAATGTAGGAAATTGGGTGAACAGTGGCTCCCCATTTCTCCGTGGCTGCCACTATGTTTTTGGTCGCACGACGACCATGAGTCGATTTGGCCTCAATAGCAGATGATGTGATAAAAGAATGCATCGTTGATTTTGGCGAATGGGCGATGCTATTCTCCAGCCTTCAACTCGATAATACTCATATATTTTGACCTGAGGCCAAACTCCACTTCGTGCTAGGCCTGGATAATCCCTCTCTGATGCCGCAGCGTAGACCACGTAGGAGTTCATATGGAATACTCCCCTGCCAGGCCGAATCGTCAGAGCCGCTCGAAATGGTGCCGCTTATAATTTCCCCCAAAGAAAAGCGTGCTGATCAGCACATTCTTATTCATTGTTTCCAAGTAGCGCAAAGATCCATTTATGGAAGTAATGGGCGTCGAGAGCCAAGACCCCGTCAGAAGGTAATGGTATCGCTGAGCTCTTCTGAGAAGTCACTGCGGTGGATGATTTGGGGCCACCGGGTTACCACCTTCTTGTTCTTCAAGTAGACTTCGTTCATTAGTTGCATGCATTGGTCTTCATTGTCTTCCTGTGCCTTGATGCACTCGCTGGGCCGACGGCCACGAAGCGCCGGTGGTGAGGGATGCCAAGTATCATCTCAAAATGACGGGCAAGTGAGGTTAATGACTACCTCGCCCTTACTGTTTTCGACACATCTGGTGTCTTTGTTGTAAGACTGAGCAACCACCATTATAAATTCATTGTTGATCGTGGCCGACGGGATTCCTCCGTGAAGTGCAGTGGCACCGCCTATCAATTTGTCCATCCATGGACTCCTCAGAACTTTCTCGAGTTCTCGCCTGAATTCCTCCATGTCGACATGCCCCACCCCGAGTCTCTCGACATCCATGCCGCATTCGGCCCGTGACTCTGGGCATTCTCGACCCTTTGATATTTATACTTCATCTCTTCCTCAAGCAAGCTTAGCCTTCCTTTGATTTGGTGGGTCTCTCTCTGGATGTAGACATATGTTCTTCTAAGATTATCTGCTGATCTGCATGAAGAAGAAGCGAGACCCAATCCGAAAAAGTTGAATTAGCCATTTGATCTTCCATTGGAATGTTAGCAGAAGAAAGAGTTAGAGATTTTTAGGCTCAGGGCGCAGGAAAAATGCAGCTTACAGGGCTAAATAGGCAGGGCGCACGGGAAAGGGTGTGCAGTAAAGTTAAACTGGCGCCAAAGGCGCATGGCGCATGCATACTGCAGAGTGCATTTTAGTAAAGGGCGCATGAGAAAATCGTGTTGCATGGAGACAGGATGCGCCAAAGGCGCATGGACCTTGCATGTTACATTGGGATTTGGTGCGCCCTTTGGCGCATGGGAAAAGCGTGTAACAGGGACTTTTCGTGCGCCAAAGGAAATATGGCGCGGCGCACGGAGGGTTTGCACAACACGAATGTTATTGAAAGGAGCGATGCGCCTGCGCTTTTACGACTATACTTGGCGCAGATATAACTTGTGTTGCATGGGTGCAGGGCGCGCTAAGGGCGCATGGAAAGGCGATGCAGCACTGAATGATGGTGCGCCAAAGGAGCGCAAGTTTAGCTTGTGCAGCATGTGGAAGAGGCGCGCCTTGAGGGCGTATGAAAACTTGATGCAACAAGCATGATGGGTGCGCCATTGGCGCGGGTTCTAGTTATGCTGCAGAGGGGACAGATGCGCCATGGGGGCGCAACTGTTTATAATGTTGCACGACGCGCTGGTGCGCCTAAGGGAAAAATAGTGTTTTTTCATATGGCTCAACCCTTCTTTCTTTTCAGTTCTAAGGCTGCCTTGGGATATTCAATGGTTCAAGCCAAAGGGGTTTCAGACCAAGCTTTCAAACTAACACCCTCTACCAGCAGATCTGGAAAGAGGGATGGGAGGAAACAAATAAGGAAAGACGGCACAGGGGAGGGCTAGCTCAACATTTGATATTTTAACAAACGCTAAACCACAAAGCACCACAAACACCAAGAAACAAAACGTAAACACATGGAAGAGGGAAAGAACTCTTACCGGATAAATAACAAAAGCTCGAGAACGGGTCCACAACACGTTGAAAACGACGAGGCAGAGGCTGACAGGCTCAGAAAAATCACGTGCTCAGCGAAAAGTGAAAATGACATTTGGGCGCGCAAACACATATATATAGGTTAGCTGAACATTAATGCGCCACCCACTTTTTGAAAAGCGCATGAAAACTACTGTCGACAGGAAAAAGCGTGCGCCCTTTGGCGCACCAAAACGCCTGCCAACATGAAATAAAGCGCGCCTTTGGCGCACCAAACGCTATCTCGACAGGAAATTATGTGCGCCTTTTGGCGCACCAAAGCATTGTGTTGCAATAAGATTATGTGCGCCCTTTGGCGCACCAAAAAGTGGCGCAACAAACGTTGTGCCAACACAATGGCGCATGCGCCTTGGCACACGCAGGGAAGGCTCAACACACTTTGGCGCACCGAAAGTCGTGTTAACATTGAAAATCATGCGCCAAAGGTTTTAAAGGGGGCGCACCAAAAGTTGGTGTTACATAGCAATTTCATGCGCCCAGCCAAAAAAGGCTCAAAAGACTAAGTTCGAAAAACCAGATTTCCCGGGAAGGGATTTTACAACGTTTCGAACGCAAGGGATCCCTATAACGTGCCCATTCCCTGTGAGGAGGTCTACTTGGCTAGGCTGGTGTATAGGATTGGAATTTCTTGCCTGCATGAATTGAGAATGGTGATTTTCCTGAGCAAGTTCTAACCCCCTAACTTTTTCTACTAAAGTTGAAATGACCTCATTTGGTGAAGTCATGATATTTTGTCTTAGTGGCATTTTTGTATATCCTGATGTTGTATGGGCATGTGATATCCTGCTATGAATTGATTGCTGCCATGCCAAGTTTCCCGAGAGCATTTCCTATATGTAGTGGCATGGAGGTATTTTCTTGCAAAGAGACCTCGGGTTGCGTTTGTAAACTCCCTATGGGTGGGTACATACTCCGAGAGCGTTGTTCATTCCTGGCATAACGTACTGAATGTTCATCATCTAAAACCAGGTATGGGTCTGATTGTCTACTAATTTGTGGTCTAAGTAGTATCTGAGGAGATGAACCAGATTCTCCTGTGAACGTCATATTGTTCGAGCCTGAAGGCTCTGTTTGTTGTGTTTGAGTGAGCTGATCCAACTCCTCTGTTTGGAAGGATGAGGTATATCTAGTCCTTGGAGGTGGAGTTTGTGTTGACAACTGGTTGTCTGAATAATTGTCACCCCATACTGAGAGCAAGGGTGATGACTATCTATTCAATTAAGCGTAGTATGCTTCAAGACCTAGGAGAGGTCTACCATATGCATCAAATCCCGACATATTCGGGGTATATGAATACCCACAGAATAATGGGAAAGAGAGAAGGTGGAAGAATAGTGATAAGGAAGATGTTGCAGTTGTTGGTTTCATGTCGGTTTCACCAATTTCGTTGGTGAAGTTGATGAGGTAGAAAAGACGAAAAGTATTTTAATTGGAAGAGTAAGTAGAAATATGACTCCGAACCAGAAAGTAGGAAGTTCACGCTGGGTTCACCAATTTTGTATGATGGAAAAGTGACAAGCAAGCATGGGAATCTGCAAGTAACTCTTCCTCGCACCCGACCTCCCGAGGTCATGTCAAGACAGCCGGTGGGGATGGAATACATGTGGGATGCAAACAAACTAGTTAGGCAATCTTATGTCTTCAACATGCACTAGTGGAAACTACGAATCTAAGGCAAAGAAGGCCCTCCTAACCTGAACTAGTGTGATAGATCAATCGGTAAGGATGACTGCTCGAAGGCTCCAATCAATATCAAGCTCTGGCGTGATTCGGTCTATGGGTTGTGGGATACGCGGAAAATGACCTGGGATAGTTTCGTGTATGTCTCTAGATAGGGTCATAGGGTGGATGATGGGTATAGTGGATTCTACGGGTGATTATCTGGTCTAGTCTAGAACTCCTTAGCTATATTAGCTACTACATCTAACAAGGATAATTGTTCGATGATGATAGGTGGAAGTGGAGTAGATCTGAATACTAATGTGCGTAAGCCAACATCTATATCTGATTCACCTGTGGATTCATTGGGTTGTGGGATTTGTGGGTCACAACCAGTAGATTCATGGTTGTTGTGGACCTGCTATGGTCATGTGCGAGAATCAGTCCCTAATCCCTAGTATCCAATAGTCATATGCTTTCTTGGCCTCTATATTCAGAATTAATAGTTGTGTGATATTCTCGAGTATCTCACAAAGGCGTCGCAACGACTGAATTCTTAAGCTAGTATCTATGTCTGTGAGAGTATCTCCTACGTCTGGCTGTGGGACCAAAGGATCACAACCGAATATTTTCTCTCTTTCAATCCCTTCTACAATCATGTGGATATTTATCTAGGATAATCTGTAGTTTGGCTGATTTGACCAAAACGTATGTGCTTGGTCATCTTCTATGTTTAACCCGCTCAACTGTGAGCTGATCTGTTGCAAATCTGTTGTTGTTCGAAGACTTGGATTCTAAGATTCTGATCTATGTCGGTTATTGTTGTGACTAGATTGGGTTGAGGTATGATTGGCTTGAATATGTATTCTTTGGGTTCCCTAGGTCCCGTGATTGTCATACAAAAGGAAATTATACAAATCTAACTAATGACAGAATAATTTAACCGTAAAAGATATGTCTATGTATATTCCTAAATTTGATAGTTTATGGATAAACTACTAAACATAATTTAAAGAACAATTATCTAATGTATCTAAAATTGACAACTAAACTAATAATGCAATTAAAACAAACAAAGCAACCGAGTATAGCTACTTGTCTGTGCAGTTTATAGATCTATTCTAAATAACCTGATAACTGATCTACTCTATTTGAAAGACTCTCGATCCTACCTCAGAAGTGAGGAATGAATCATAGTTTCTTAGAAACTATCAATCCTCACAGCTTCCCTGGCAATATCGAAAGTGAAACTAGCTGAAATGAAATGATTGACTACTTTATTTGATATGTTTTAACTAGAATTTTGAAATCTTGAACCTAGATTTTGTAGAACAGTGGCGAATCTGATGGTGTGTGTGGTTTTGTCCCCTCAGTGTGATCTCCTCGTTCCTTCATGCTCACGTGGATCTAGAAAAGCGTGTAATGCTAGCATCAACAAAAGTAGATATTGGAACAAAGGTAACTTAGGATACAGACTGAATACAATGCAAGTAGGAGAGGGATAGTGCAAGAGTACAGAGCTTGGCCTATGCAATTCCTAGAGGGATTTATTGCGAGTCATGTAGCATAAAACGTCCAGAACCTGAAACTATCCTGTTTGACGAGTAAAACCTGCAACTTTAATGGCTTCCTACTAAAAATTAAACTGTTTCTACCTTAATGGATTGCATGAAGTAATGACAACACTTGCACAAGATGGATATGTGGCTTTCTAATAGCAAAATAACACTAACTAAGCAGGCAATGAACAAAACTATGAATCCTAGACAAAACAGAAGACTAAGCTATTGAAATGAGAAATTGAGAGGTAAATTTTGATGGGGCCCTTTGCTTGAGCACAAGCCAACTATTTATAACATTTCCATTTACCGAAAGGTAAAAACCAAATTGATCTCTTAAACCATAAACAATGCCAAAACACTATTCCAGGGAACTAGAATCATTAATGCAAGCCAAAGGTGGTGAAAAAAGCTGGTAAACGTTGAAATTTTTATGTGAGTCATGTTAAAAGAGCATTTTGGAAAACACGTGAAGGACCACCGCCCTGAGCAAGGCGGAAATTATAGGACCGGCACCTGTTTGGGTGGCGGTTTTGTCAGAATCAAGAGCAAAATGCAAAGAAAAGAGGGGAAATGAGAAAAACAAAACATGCAGGGGTTAAGCGAGGCATGTGGGATGTTAACGCATACTTGGGGAGATTTTACGGATCCTGAACACCTTGGGAGGAGACTTTTATCATCATTGGGGTACATGTTACATTGTTCCGACGGTGCAGTACCCTACAATTTTGTGTACGTACAGGTACCGTTCTTTGGAAATCTAGAAATCCTATATCAGTGGTTAGTATCATGAGTCCACGAGGACTAATTTTACTTTACGGGAAGGAGAATGATCTTACAAGACGGTTGATAGTCGGGGTGATCAAATTGTGCAGCTCTAGGAGAGACATAAATCAAGACTTGGATGATGAGGTAGGTGTAGAAGTTATGGAATTCACACTAAAATACCATACGGGAGGCCATGCAATATATGTGTCGGGTATCAAATATCCTATAACAAGACTTGTTGCATGCTAGGTGAGCTACAAGCTAGGTGCGCCAAAAAGATAAAAGGAAGTGAACAAGCGGTGACTACAAATTGCGCATAAAATGGCAAATTTTTTTTTTACTATACTATTACACAGTATATAGCTGAAGGCATTATTGAGGAAGCATGCATACAAGTTGATAAAGGTGAGAAAATTACATGGGGCACAATATTACTTTTACTAGTATTTGTTGAGATTGGGGTACCAAATGGGCCTAAGGAAAACATGTGGGTATATCCTTTGAAGCACAAGTTGTCAGCCCAATGATTCAAGAAATTTACTTGTGAAGGTAATATTTCGGGAACCTATAAGTAGCACGTGGATATATGGTACAAGAGGATGCACGATGCATTTGAAGGGTAATGGTGCATATCATGATAATTTATCGTGGTTCGGATGGGTTAGTGATGGTGCCCCAAGCAAGGATACATGCAAGGGAAAAAATAGAGGACACTTGGGTCTGATGAAAAAACAATGTGCACTATGAAACATTACTAGGCAACTCATTGTGCCCCATAATACATACGAAGTAAACAACTTAGCTTTTGTTGATGGAGGTAGATCAAGATGATGTGCGAGTCATGACCGTGAAGCAGTGAGAACAAAATAGCAAAGTTTTGTAGGATTATTTATATTGTTTTTTATTTTTCTTGAAACATATTTCAATGTTTTTATTTTGAATTTTTTAAAAACTATGTATAGGAAGACAAAGAAATGTGGATGCCCCCAACGATAGATGGGATGTATAAGGAAAAATTCCACGTGTATGCGTAAGTGAATATGTGAAATTTCCCCAACGATTAAGTGGGAGTATTCAAAGGCAAACTCTTCACATGTTGATGATGAGTGGGATATCAAGGCCAATATGAATAAGTTCAACATGATGATGAATGTAAACCAATGAAATTTTGGGAAGGAGCAAGGATGCCCCCAGTGTAAGCTAGCCAAGAAACATATGATAGAATGGAGTAGAAGATTATTTTTGTGAAAGGGGAAAAAGGTGTCTGAAAACATGGAAAAAGGCAATACCGTACACATGGATTTTCGGAACGAAGTATAAGAACAAAAAATGTTATGAATGTATCTTAGAAGCTTTATGATGAAAAATCAATTATCTAAAGGCACAAATCATGAGACGAGATACATACTAGGGTAAGAGTCTAAAAAAGGTCCAAAAAAATACACTTGGTAACATACTAATATTTTTTTGATCATAGAGATCTAGCGTGTGCATATGGAAATGAATTACCTTTTGGAGGGAAGACTTGATAGACATCAAGTGAGTATACTAGCCAATGTGTAGGAATGATTGATTTTGAAAGGAAATTTTGTGAATAGATGGTGGAAGAATAGTTGTACATTTCTCCATTGTTAGCGAGATGTCCATAGCCATGACAAAGATGCATCGATTCTAATCACAACATTGCTCTATTGTCAGCTAGGCATCCATAGGCCCGATAGAGATAATTATAAATACCCTAAGAGAGAGTTATATATCAATTTATTTTTTCTTTGTAGCTTTTAGATTTAGATTTTTGATTCATTTTGATTCATTTGCTTTTTGAAAACTTATTTCATCTCTCTGGATTATTTTGACAAGGGGTTAAGAACCACCGATGGTTTGACAAAAAGAGGTGGAAGTGATTGCGAGGATGACATTGGCTAGTGTTAATAAATATATCCAAAAGTTCTTAACAACAAGTTTTTAAATTTTGAATGTGATAGGATCTCTAAGACGTCAATCGTTCTTTAATTTACCAAGGTGATTAAAGACTAGGGTCAAATGGATACCATAGAGATAAATGTCACAAAATGTATGTGAATGAGCTAACCAAAATATCATCAAAGGGATGAAAATGGTAGGAAGACATGCGAGAAGAATAACAAGGAAGGGAATAAAGAAACATCCATGTGCACGCTATACCTAATTGCAATGTTTGACTTTTTTACCTTTGGATTTTTTTATGTTTCCTCATTTTTTCTCATTTTTGAATTGATTTAATTTTTATATTTTTGATAGTTTTTGGAAAGGTGGGACCAAAAAGTCAATCTACATGATAAGATCCAACAACAATGTTTGTGACTTCCTTGATAAGGGATATTAAGCATGTTTTCTTATCAAGAGTCATATTATCTTTGATCTTGATGATCATGGTGAGCTTGTACTCAACAAATGACTATGATTTATCTTGAAACATTGATTGTTCATGTGGGAGCTTGAGTTCCCTATCCATAGGTTTCTGCGCTTTGCGCCATAGTTGATGGTTACATTTAAAAGGAATGATAACCAAATCGTACTAAGCCAAGAAAGCAGATGCTAATCAAACACCACGATCAATAAGATGGAGTAATTTGCGAATAACGTTACATAAGCCTTTGGAAACAAATGAGCAAAGTAATATCATATATTATTATGGAACTCAATGAAATACAAAGTGAGGATGAGCCTTGCTTATATAGACAAGGAATAATAATCTACGAACTAGTCAAGGTCATAGATCAAACCATAAATCAAGGAAAGAACTAGTCAAGTCCAAAGATTTAGAATAGAACTAGACATCAAGGATCTAGTCAATACCATAGATCAAGGAAAGAACTAGTCAATATAAGAGATCAAGGAAATAACTACACCGAACAACTAGATAATATCCCCCGATATTTAAATAAATAAAAATAAACATGCACACACATAAGTGGGTGAGGATAAATACAATAAAGGTAAATAAAGTACCTAGGTGAACATGAGTTAAGGTAAATACCTACTCTAACAATGTATATGTGCGTTTTTGAATCACACTTGATTTTTAACCTTAAGATCGTTGGAAGCGCGGTAACTTTGGAGCTCTTGGAAGTTTTGACATGATGTTGATTAAGAAACTATTTGGGTTTCTTATAATATGACGCGTGAGTCATGTCGATCCGAAGAAGTGGGAGGAGAAAATGAACGTTTATGATTGATGATAAGAATGAGATAAATGATGGTGGTCTTACCCCCACATCCGATAGAAGAAGAACATGATGGGTGAAAAGTATAAAATCCAAGAATTTAAGAGGATGGGATACCAAGAGGTGAGCCACTAATAAAAGATGACGAAGGACTACCAAGATATTTCCCTAAGATGGAAGATAAGGGACTACTCAGAGATTTCCCATAGATAGAAGAGGATGAAGGGCTACTAGGACGCAACCTAGAAATAGAAGATGATGGGCTACTCGGAGGTGTCCCATAGATGGAAGAGAATGAAGGGATACTAGGGCATGGCCCAAGAATAGAAGGTAATGGGTTACCCCAAGGTGACTCATATATGAAAGATAATAGAGGGCTACTAGGACATGGCCCTAGAATGGAAGAAGATAACAAGGGAATACTAGGGGGTGACCCAAGTACAAATGAGGAGGGACTACTCGGAGGTGTCCCATAGATAGAAGAGGATGAAGGGCTACAAGAATAGAAGGTAAGGGGTGGATCCAAGATAGAAGAAGATGATGGGCTACTCAATGATGACCCAAGGTGAGATTTTGATTGAGGAATGATGATAGATAAGGAATGATTGGGTAACGAGAAGATAGGCCATGGATCAATGCTAGACCCCAACATCTCATCATGCTTAGAGGAAGGTGAAGATGGAATAACTAGAAGAAGAATCAAGTTCCATGACTTTAGGCTCTTCCTCTATGTTCGACAAAAGGGATCAATTTCTTCACTCCAATACGTGAGTGTATCAAGTTCAAGAAAGAACCCTTGTTTGCAATCCTCTAGAGGGATATCTTCGTGTAGTCTGATTGTTCCATCATCCTGAGAGAAATCAATCAGTAGAGGTTGTTGTTCTTCAACCATAGGAGGTTGACTAGAAGAAATGGTTTCAACAAGCATGGAAGTTTTAGAAGACATGTGATGATGTAGACGAGGGGAAGACTTGACCTTATCACTCCCATGAAGATTTTTATAG
Source organism: Taxus wallichiana var. yunnanensis (assembly GCA_018340775.1). Taxonomy (NCBI): domain Eukaryota; kingdom Viridiplantae; phylum Streptophyta; class Pinopsida; order Cupressales; family Taxaceae; genus Taxus; species Taxus wallichiana. Next base: position 281,736,004 of record CM031240.1, read on the forward strand.
TGCTTGAAAATATATCTTAGCACATGGCTTATTTCTAATGGTTCAATGTGGTCACAGATGTTGATCTTTAGAAGATGGATGAGGAAATGGTATGATATGGTTGAAAGGGCTCAAGGGCTGAAGAGGGATTGAAGTTAGTTTGATAGAAGAAGACAAGTCAAGAAATGACGTATATTTGGAGGTAGGCATCCCATGAACAAATGATTTGGATTCAAACTTGGGTTGTTTTTCTAGAAGATGATGTAATGTAGGAAGAAAAGTAGGATCACATAGCCATTTGTTAAATTGTGGTGTAGGAGTCAAATTAGATGATTGACTAGAGGGAATCCGATTCGTGGAACTCTTCGAAAGATGAAGGGGTCATTGAGGTGACTGATGCAGGAGGTCTTGTGAAGAAAGGGAGGATCGTGACTCAATAACTAAATTAGATGTTCGATCGATGGAACTTGGAGTCACAAAATTCTTTGAAGGAGGAAGATGTCATTGAGGTGATTTGGAATAAAGGTCCTGCAAAGGAAGGGAGGACCGTGATTCAAGATTTGATCTAGGGTTATCCGAACGATAGTTGGGATCCAAATCTTCAGAAGAAGAGTGGGAATTTGAATGGTAGTTTGGATCGAATCAAGAAGAGTGGGGGGAACCTGAAAATAATTTGGATCAGAAGCATCTAAACCATACCAATGACTATGAGCCAAAGGTGGGGAACAAGGTACCCGAACGGGCTCTCTAGTGTGAAGAACCAAACAAGGCTCAATCATAATGGGAATATTTTTATGTGAATGCCTAAACCTAGGTTCTCGCATTGTTGTAGGTGTGAGGAACCATGTGATAGTCAGCCATTGTTGGTGTCATTTAAGTAAAAATGCCTAGACCTAGATAGTGTGATGGAACTCCTTTAAAGGGAAGGAAGTGACATGTCGATTCATGGAATCATAATGACATAGAACTAGACATTTGGTAGATATAGGGATGTTGGTGTCATTTTCCAAAAGGGATGTAAGGAAAACATACATCATGATAATGTAATTTTGATAATCCAACAAGATTGTCCTAGAATAAGTCTACAATTTTGTTAACACGCAAGGAACAATCATGCAAGTATAGATAACCAAATAAATTGATCAAAGTGTTTACCTTTCTCTTTCAACAATAGTTTTGACGCTAGATAGCCAACTCTATGTCAATAATTATGTCAAGTTCAAAAAAATGAACAAGGCGTAAGTATTAACAAAGCGTAAGTGTGACTCCCAATCAAAGGATACCACAACGAGTTCAACAACCAATAAGGCCTAAATGTTAAAGGGTGAGGTTTACAAATGTAAGCCACATAACCACACCAATTGGACACATCTATCAAGCTTCATGGAGAAGTGAGATATTAGTGTCAAAGTGGTATCAAAATGACGTAAACAAAGTAAGCAATACTTTAATAGATTTGGGACAATGTTTGAAATCAAAATAAGTCAAAGTATACTAAGGATGTGCTAAAATGTGGACAATGTAACGCCAAAATGCAGAAACTTAGATCACGTTTATGAGAAACGTGACGTAAGTATATTAATTGTATCGAGGCAATGCAAAAAGGTAACAAGTATAAGGGATAAAATGATGAATCAATCCTAACTATGATGATGATCTTGAAGTCAAGATCAACTAGCTATCAAGATATAAAAACATACCCACACACTTTAGACGTTTAAAAACACAGCCACAAACATGGATGGGCGTAAATAGACATAAAAGTGGTGAACAATATCTATAGCAACACTCTCGAAATATGCCTTGTCTTGTCCCAAATGGGAAAAAATAATGCAAAGGTATAGATCACAATATGTGAAAATAAACTAAGTGTCACTTGGGTAGAGTTTCACCTCATCCGAAGGTGAGAAAGAAACCAAGATAAGTAATACACCATTTTAAATTCATAAAGAGAGACACTTAGATCTAACTTGATTGGACTCTTTACCATGTTTGGAAAACAAGGTTTTGAGTCGAAGAAAGTTGTCACTTCGTGATGGTTTAACAAGACACAATAATGGACTAGCAAAGTGGGCTCCTTGACGAAATGGATTTCCTAAGTAGATCACTCAACTAGGTGTCAATAGTTTGTCTAAATGCGAGCTCGATTTACCAAGGTTTCCCAAGGAGTATCTTGGCTTTACTTTACCCCCTTTTGATACAATGAGAAACTAGTGCATTCAGTTATATCGTCACTGGGGTCATGATACGGACAACTTTGACTCTAACTCACAATGTAAAAACTAGTCAAGTGGGTAAGCGGAGCACTTCCTATTTCATCCATGAGGTTACTCAGTGGTGGATTACTTTAGGGTTCCTAGAACCACCCCCATTGTTGTAGCTTAAGGCGTTATGCCAAAGGGGTTATGTTCTAGTTAAGTGGATATGGACGTACCCTTTTTGAAACCTGCAATACAAGTGTGATGAAAGTGGTGTGTTTTTTTATCTTGCTTAGCTTAATGTGGTTTTAAGTAGCACACCATTTGATAACCTGTATGAAAACACGTATTAGTGGGCTTGTGTTTCAAAACTCCTTTCTTTGACAAATGAATTAGGTCCTACACCAAGATTAGTAGTTTTCCAAAAATATCACAATATGAAAGAGAGTTTAAGTGTTGTTTTTGATTCCCAAGGTCACCTAAAAGGTGCGAGGGAAGAGCATACGCAACACGAAAACTCAACTATAATAAGAAATGGAAAACACCTTAAGTGATTTTGTGAAAAATAAACTCGTTTTAGCCAACTTTTAAAACGTTAATTCATTTTTAAAGCTTAAATTGAAGTGTTTTGAAAGCCAAAATAGAAGGTTTTGAAACATTTTTTATTCCCAAGATCACCTAGAAGGTTTGAGGGAAGAGCATACGCATTTCAAAGGACCCCTAAAAATGAAATACATGAACACTCAACTAAGTTAGCACAAAAATTATGATAGAAAAGAAACATGTAAACCACTATTAGAACCCTGCAAAAAAGTTAGAAAACCAAGAAAATCAGAAAATTCTAAAAATCTATTTTTAGTTATTTTTAGTATTTTTCATTTTTCGAGAGTTCTCCAGGGTAATTTTGGGATTTTTACAATAGAATTAATGATACCTCACAAATTTCACTTTGTCCTCTTTCTAATGCGTATTCAAGTTCTGAAAACGGGTCAACAAGCAAGGAGATATGACCCAAACTAGGAGCACTAAAAATAATAGGAATAAATCGGATCAAACAGAGACACCTACGCATCCAAAATGATGCATGTGCACCCCAAAAAGCTGGATAGATGCCCCTAATGATGGATGCATGTGGCTGGCTGAGAATATGACAATGTGGCTTTACGCCTATGCATCAAGATAAGCTTGTGCACGTGGGTTTTGGTGGATACGCACCCAAACAAAAAGGTACGCGGGTAAGGTAAAAATTCAAAGCCAATAGAGTGACACATGACACCTACATATCCAAATAAATGGGTATGCGTGTACTTTGACATATATGCTTAGGTTTCAATGGATACATGCCCCTTTGTAAATTGGTTGACAAATCAAGGTACAACTAGATGGGTATGCAACTAGTTCAACGGGTGTGTGCCTGTTTCGATAGAGACGTGTTGATACGAGTAAACCTACTTGTATCCCTGCAAAAGCTCAAAAAATCACGGGGTGGAATTTCCAACATTTTTAATCTAGTGTCCTCTCATTTTAGAATGAGTATAGTAATTATTGTTATTTGACTTAATAGAAATTAAATCTTAATAAGAGTATTGAGATCGAATGAATATAACATTAACATAAAATATCTATCATACAAGAGATAAACAACTGTAAACAATAGTGAAATAAGACTGAATTAGCTTGTATTCAAAGATCTGGGTTGATTATAGTCTAGAAATTGAGTGGAACCGGTTGGATATGGGCTGAGTAAGATTCGTCTATAAAATTGGAATGTAAAACTCCCTCAAAGTTGGACCGTGCATATGAGGACATGATTTCCTAGGAACTAGTTTCTGAGTTGGGTGCTAGTGTCTTGAAAACAACTCTAGATCTGATATTTTCAGGGTCCAAACTTGTTTTCTTCCTTTCACTCTTTTTCATGTCCAATTCTTTGTAGGGTTGTAGTGTCATACATAAACCTACAAAACAAATCCTAGATATCTATACAAGGCTCAAACAAACATTAGATGAAACAAATAATACATATGTTTGAGTTAGACCAACCTTGGTGATCACCCAATGTGATTTTCACTGAGCATTTCAATATATCTTAAACCGTATGCATTTCTAGTGTGTGTGTGTGTGTGTGTGTGTGTGTGTGTGTGTGATTGAATCGTGTCCCTTGAAGCTAGGTTTCCCTTGTGCTAGTCACACCAAGATAACAGGATACAACTAATTTTCCCCTAAGATGAATGTGTGAGATGGAATTCAGAAATAACCCCATCTATGTAGTGAATAATGTATGCCAAGTGTAGTCCTTGAATATTTCTCTTTACCCAAGTAGTAGATGGGAAGTAATAGCCCAAATTTTCTAGCCCCTAATAATACTGAGTAATTTTTGTATATATATGACTTCCTTGTTTTAATTTTGATACTTAGTGACACCAAAAGCCAACCCAAAGAATTATAAAAGAACCAAACTTAAGTACCAATCGATAATTTAGAAAGTAAAGAGACTGGAAAAAATACCTAGAAGGGATACTAGTAGTGTCCTTACTTGGAGGTATTATCCCAAAGCCAATAAAAGGAAACATGAACAAAGATAAAGATAGGGATCCCACAACTTGACCAAAAGATATAAATCTAAGAAGTATAAGACAATATCACAATCAAAACCAATCAAAGTAATAGAAGGACTAGGAAAAAGGTGTCACTAATGTCTAATCTTTATACTCAAAAATCATGTATATAACAACATACTAGAGGCATGATGTAATAGTAATAAGTGCATAATTTTGTGTCTATATTTTCCTCCCCTTTATGTTATTTGGATGAAATTTAATAGTATAAAGGATATAATAAGAATATACCTATAGATCCCCAAAGGATTTGTAATTGAGGTGTGTTAATAGTAAGAATCACAACATGGTGAACCATGGATCACCATTTTGATCCATGTGGGGTGAATGTGTTGTCACAAAAGGATTCATTGGATAGAAATGTGCTATGGAGATATAAGAGACTTTAAAACTTGGAGATTGAAGGAGGGGTTGGGAGTGATCAATTCCTAAACTGATGTGAAAACTCTATGGATTTGAGCATCATGTCACTATAGAAAGAGTGTTGGGAGAGTGATCAACTTTGTTCTCCACCATGACACTTCCTCAAAATAGGTTCCACCGATGCAAATATAAATGAACCAATTGTTTCTTTCTTTATAATCACGAAAAACCCTTTTGAAGTGGAAAAGGGTAGGAAATGATGTCTCATTTTCCCCACTTCATAATGTAAGGTTGTAAACTAGGCCAAAGAAAAATTCTCGATCTTGATTGGATCCTAAGTTAGGTCATCTAGGAGGAAAATTGATCATATTGGAATTGGATTTGGAAACAACATATATTGATTGGAATTTAGTATTTGATTGAACTTGATTGATTTGAACCAGCTTTAGAAAATTGAATTGCCCCCAAATTAGGTCATTTGGGGATGAAATTGTGAGAATATAAGAAATTGTGAGAATCCGAGATAGTTTTGTGCTTGGAATAGATTGAAATTTGTGATTTCATATGAGAACTTTAGTAGGATTTGAATATTCCTTTGCGATAAATTAAAAATATAGTGGTAGTGTGTAGTGTGATTGTATGTTTCACTTTGAAAATTTGATAGAATCATTCTAGAAGAGGTAATAGGATAACCCAAATATTTTCCCCCCTTTTGGTGAAGGGTGAGAAGTGAGACGATGAACCATGAGCCGAAAGAATAGTTTATTGAGTGTTTGGAATCACGCCGGGCCGTGACTATCATCTAGTCACCCATATTTCAAACACTGATCTGTCTCGACATGACCTCGGGAGGTCAAGTGCAGAGGAAAGTTACTTCCCAATTCTCATCCTCACCTATCACTTTTCTATCATACAAAATTGGTGAACCCGACGTGAAGGGAATCACTGGCTGTGACTATCATCTAGTCACCCACATTTCAAACAACCGGCTGTCTCAACATGACCTCAAGAGGTTGGGTGTGGAGGAAAGTTACTTGCCGATTCTCATCCTCACCTGTCACTTTTCTATTGTACTAAATTGGTATCCCAACGTAAAAGGAACAATTGGTCCCTTTTCATTTCCTTTTCTCTCATCCATCTTCAATCCTTCCCATTATTCTCGTGGGTATTTATATACCCCGAATATGTCAAGATACGACACATATGAGAACTCTCTCGTGGTTCAAGCATATTATGGCCAATCGAGTAGACAACATCAACCTCACTTTCTACATGGGCTGACAACTACTCAAATAAATACCTGTCATCACAAACTCTTCCTCAAAGGACTAACGCTAGTTCTTCATTCCGAATTGAGGAGCTAGACCAACTCACACAAACACAACAGCCTAAGCTCTCAAGCTCTAACAACATGACGTTTACTGGAGAATCTAGCTCATCTCCTCGGGTTTTGTTTAGACCACAAATCAGTAGGTAGTCAGATCCAATCCCATTCTTAGATGAGGAGTACTTAGCACACTACGCCAGAAGTGAGCAACACTTCCAAAACATGTACCCACCTCTAGGAAGTTTGCAAACACAACCTCGACACCCTGCTTCAAGAAAATACCCCCATTCCTCCACCAATGGAAAATACTCTTGGTGAAGTTTGGCAGAGTAATGAACAATTCATAGTAGGGTACCATACCCCTCTACAACCTCAAGGGGTACAACAATAGCCACCAAGGTAGAACACTATGTCATCACCAATCGAGGTCATCTCAACTTTGGTTGAGAGGGTTAGAGGGCTATAACTTGCTCAAGCAAATCAAGCTTCACATTTGGGGCAAGTAGGAACTCCCAACCCTCCACATCATCCTAGTCAGGTTGACCTCCTCATAGGAATATGTGTGTTAGGAATGCCTCCCAAAATTTGTATGGGTATCCTCACCAAACACCAACCAAAACTATGTTTTCAAATGTTATTCCAGTTGAAAACACGATACCCCTAGTTTAGTACCAAACAACCCATATCAGAGAAATGCTCCTCCCTATCTAAATATGTATTCAAAATCACCACAGGGAGACATGTTCTCTTTTCCTGGATGTTTACTCAATCTGTAAGGGTTTTCTTATGCCCCGAAAATGCATATGCTATACCATATCAACAACCTGTTCCACCTCTCGCCTCCTAAACATGCACCATCGATGGTTAAAAATTATGTGGTAGGGACTTATGTAGAATATTTAAAAGAGCCTCTTGATTTCACCATACGAAGCATCATGCTTCCAAGATCACTACTGATTTTCCTAAAGTCGTGGGAGAGGAGATCCAAATGCACATATCAAAGCCTATGTCATGGCCATGCAAGAAATACTCCCTTGGGATGTGGTTGTTGCCAAAATATTCCCTAAAACCCTAGAAGGTTTTGCCCTTTAATGGTATTATAGAATACCCAAAGCTTCAATACACTCATTCAAACAAATTGTGTCAGAATCTATCCAATATTTTGACATGAACAAGTTACTAAGAACATGGATCAGGGAATTCCTACACATCAAACAAGAGCACAATGAATTCATTGCTCACTTCATTTAGAGATGGCGTACAATCCTCTACTCTTCAACAAGCTATCTAAACATAGATTAGATGGAACTTTGCAACTTATTCCTTCATTCTCTCAGCAGAGAGATAAATGAAGGAGTCCGAAGTTCTACTAAGGACCTATGATGAAGTACTCAAGAGTGCCCTCTGTATTGATCAAACAACAATAAACAAAGTGGTCATAATACCTATGGAATGAATGAGAGATTAATCACTCCCAATCAAAACACTATGACTTATCCTAATTTTGGCAATACCAATAAAGGACTCAAGATCCTTAACAAAAAACATGGGGTTACAATGCATGAGTCACCGATCAAGCCAAAAGACCAAATGTTGTGAACACCCCAAAGACCCGCTAACAATTGACGCAATAATAAATTTACCCCAACTATCAACACGGTGGATTTTAATCATCCTCCACCACAACAAAAAAAAAAAAAATAACAACAATGAAAAATCCAAACACAAGGTCCTATCTCGAGGTCCAGATGGATATCGAATAAAAGCCAAAGGAAATAACCTCAAAATTTCAACTATAACAACCAAAAACCTAATCGGAATTTTGGGCCATAATGTGGTTCAAACCAACAGCCACAGGACTATAATCCCAACTTATACTATGACTTCCACAAGATCTGAGGCCATGATACTAGGACTTGCCATGACTATAAAAAAATTCTTGTAACATTTACCAGAAGATCAAAGACAACTCTTTGTAGATATGTTTTTGGAAAATTCTACACTACCCATGCCAAACACCTATATGGGATCAGTTTCCCCTCAAAATTCACCTCTCAAGATTTTTAACGATCCTCACCTGAATCATTTTAACAATAACATGGTAGATCCAAATGGGACAAACAAAGGTGCCATAGTAGGAAACAACAATCAAGAAGCCTCAACTCCCTGACAACTCTCGGGTTGCTCCTAACCTTGGTTCAAACGATAATACAAAAATCTTGGGATTAGTTGAGCTAGAGGTTGAGCGTGAAATTAATGCAACAATTGGACAAAGGAATACGTTTCACAACCCCTACCCAATATTTCCTTCCCATAGGATGAAATTCCTAAAATTACTAAACTAGTCGGATCCTATGATTTAATATCATATTTGAACAAAAACTTTTCTCATATTTCATTTCTAGATTTTATAAAGAATTCACATACGCATCACTCTGTGTTTCTCAATGCACTAGGTATTGGTCATCTAATCTATGTCACACCACCTCCTAGTGCTCAAATAAATCAGATTGACTTTGACATACATCCTTTGAGGAGAGAATGATAGGGATACTAGATTTATTTTTGATATAGACAAGATGCCAATGGACGCTGAAATTACACTTAGAGGCAACCTATCCTTGCATTTGTAGGTATGGATTTATAACAACTATGTCAAGCGTGCAATGATTGATGATGGGGCAGCAATTAACATAGTCCCCTTCACTTTTCTTCAAAAGCTAGGATTCAAAGAAACAAATTGTTCCTCAACACTAAATATGCTAAGAGTTATGATAGCCTTAAGGAAACTTCAATCAGGACCATAGTATTACCAGTCACCTTAGGACCCAAGATAGTCCTAACCAAATTTTATATTATAGATCAAGAAACAAACTATAATATGATTCTCTGTCTCCCATGGATACATTGCATGAAGGAAATCCCTTCCACGTTATTCCGTAGAAAATAAGATTTTTTCACATGGGAAAGGTATTCATCACTCAAGGGGATCCTATACCCTTTGATATACACTTAGAAAACCTCAAGAAGAAGAAAGGAGTCCATACAGAGTATGAACTTCCCACGAATCAATTGAAAAAACCACCTCCAACAAAAGAGTCAGTCTCGGTCACCCCGAACATTCCAAAGGTTGAAGTTTTTGACCCAAAAACATTTGAGGTGGCAAAGACAGATAAAGGAAAATCAATATCTATCAAAAAAGTGTCCACTAAAACCACAACAAGAATTATAAAACTCTTAGAGAGTGACTATCCTATATTCCTCCCATTTGAACCATAGGGAATGGGTAGTCTTCTCGGTTTAGCATCTCTTCCCTCCGATGACCTAGGTCTAGGTGTGAACATGATAGAATTGACGAACAAAGAAGGGAAATTTGAGATTGAAATGATGCCCATCAAAACCATCTCTAGGGTTTCTCTATTCTAAAACCTAGTTTCAACCCATGTGTGTCTGAAACTAAGTTTTCCATATCCATGGGGCAAGGCCTCATCATTCAGCAAGAGTTACAAGTGAACACAATGCTCTACATAGGAGACAAGGTCAAGCAACATAGTCATGCTCACCCACACACCATGTCTCAAAAATGTGACAAAGAGGTGCATAAACACCTTGTTAGTGCAAAATCACAACACCCCCAAATGAGTCGTTAGATATGATTTTCTTAGGCATATTCATTTGGTGTGATTCTCATAACATTGAGTTTTTCCCCACAAGTGTGGGACTTCACAGGTGGGAAAAAACTCTCCAGATTAAAGCTGGTTCCTACTCCTCTGTTTAGGTGTATGCATAAAATTGCAGAGGGTCTATCCTAAATCCTACTCTAATTTGCCAAGGAGATAGAGTTAAAGAAGGGATGCAAAGAAAATAAAACTTAAGCTACCAGGTGATACACCAAAGGAGTGATGAATAATTGTTTTGTTGGCAGACATAAACAGAAAAGAATGCAACATAAAAACACACACAAATAACTAGAGTTGTAATGAAGGATCAGAAGACAACAATTAACACATAAAGGGATGAAGATCACCCATAGAACATGTATTATTGCTCTCACGGCTTGATACGATGTATTAAAATAGTAACAAGGTAAAATTTGCATTTACAATCTATATGGGAGGTCCTGAAATCCATGAATTCACTTGCCAAGGAGAAGAAGGGAGCCTGCAAAACAGAAGAATGTCCAACCCTTTATAATGAGTCTCGACCCTGTATTTATAGATTCAATCAGAGAGAAGAAAGAGAGAGAAGTGGGAAAAGTAGGTCAAAGCTCAACCACTGCTATTAATGCCTCCTACAAAATTTTCCCCCAAATCTGTCTTGACTATATCAATCTCTGGTTCGGCACCTCGAAGGAGGAGGAAACAACAGAGCATTTAATCGATCTGGTTGTTGAGGCAGATAGATCCACATTAATGGCCCTGAAGATGTTTTCCCATTTTTCTTTACCTAACCTCCCCAAACTTAAAGTTTCAGATCTCCATGGCATGGGCAAGGCCAAGATCTTTCCAACGGTGTCATATTTGTAATATTTCAAGCCCTGAGTTGAAAGATATGCCCCTTCAAAGTTTGTATCAGTCCATACAACAGAGCGGGAAAACTAGTTTGAAAAATGGGCCCCCTCTTTAATATGGGACATGTGGTTAGCTGGCGCATGTCGAGGGTGGCCTTTGTATCTTTCTTTTGGAATGGCGCAGGGATGACACATGGCTTCATCCACTAGCCTGCTCAATTTCTATATTTCTCGGTTAAGTCCTTTTCTGGCGGGGTCATATTCCTTGACCGGGGACATGCAGTGGTCTGACGCTTATTTGAGAACCCTCTCTTGGATTCAACTTTGAGTTAGCGCCATGTGGACACTTGGCACTCTCCGTCGGCCTGCCACTATGCATTGACTATTCAACTCGACTTTGTCCCCTTCAAAGAGACTGGACGTGTGGAGGCTCTGCGCTCGCTGAAACTCCCGATCAAGATTTTTCCTTTGAAGGAGCATCAGTTGACACTTGGAAGCCTCCAAGGATTTTGGACTTTTCAACAATTTCCTTCCTACCTTTTTGGACCCTAGGCTACGTGGCGAGCTGGCGCTTGTTTGGGCCTCCGCATTTGGATTCAACTTTGGAGATGCGCCACTCGACATGTGGCTCTCTCCACTAATACTTCTATACTTAACCCTTTTTAGGCCTGCCTTGTCTCGCCTTTTGACCTTTTTGACCATTTGCTACATGGAGGGTTGGCGCAAGTTTGAGTCTTCACCTTGGGGGTCCTTCTCGGATTTACACCGAGCCGACACCTGACACCTTCCTGCTTAGCCAAAGAATTTTCAATGGCCATGAAACTTTTGGGAGCCTTGGACACATGGAAGCTTGACACTTGTTTGAAATTCCTTTCTTGGATTCACCCTTGGAGAAGTGTCGTTTCGACACGTGGCTTTCTCGCAACATCCTCCATACTTAGCTAATTTTTGGACTCATTCCTGGAGTGTTTTGAGCCCAAAGACTTTGGGTCTTTGTCGTTTCTTCCTTTTCTTACTCCTGGCTTCTCTTGTGATGCTGCTCTGACACGTCTGACCCTGATGTTCTATTTTCGAGCTCACATGAAACCTATAGAATGGATTTAAGGCCCGGATTTGCTCGATAGAGCCGTCTTCTGGATTTCTCCTACACGTTGTTGTTTGATTTTCGCAGGCCCCTCCACTTCCATTGTAGAGTCCCCTTGCAATATGTTTATAGGAAATGAACATGATTTCTCAGGTTCTTTTAGTGTGGGGTCGCTCTGATCCAGTATCTTTCCCGGGGCCAAAATATGGATAACACGCCTCTTTGGACAAATGGTTTTAATGATCAGACATATACACTTTTGGGCAGGGGTTGTAAGTATAAACCCAGAATGGTAGGCCTTTTTCAAGAAAAAATAAATTTTGAAGATAATGGTTCTCCGTTGTGTACTTTTAGGGGTGAAGAATTTGATATTTGTCAACTTTCTTCACCTTAGACATCATGTAGTATCTTCCTGCTAGATGAAAAGACCAATTGCCTTGTCGTATCTGTTGGGCATGAAGTCGAGAACAATGGTTTGATAATGATTATGCCTTTGATTCATGAGCCTGACTGTTTACACTCTCAGTCTTCATAAGAAATCTTGAAATGATGGTTTCTGAGAGTATAAAATTGTTTTGACGGGGCTTCATCTTGGATTTGAATGAGTCTGTGCAAGAGCAACAAAATAACACCACAACTATATACAAAATTTGAAATCATACATGCTCCAATTAGAACATGCAGAGTGTGCAAATCACTTAGGAGAAAAGCAACCTAAACTACAACAAGACAATGTGCACAAGAACTTAGAGGAAATAGAAACTAGACTAATATGTACAAGGTGAGAACCTTCCTTCTAGTAGTAGTGTTTAAGATAAATTCCATTCATTGGAATCTACAATTCTTCACCATCCAATGTAGACAATTAGAAAGCATTGCTACTTTTACATTTTGTGACCATGTAAGGGCCACTCCAAATAGCATCAAACTTGGAATGCCTTCCTGGTTTTGCTCGATCTGCATCCCATTTCAAAACTAGGTCTCCTTCCTAGAAGGTCCTTGTTCTTGCCTTCTTGTCAAAGCATCTCTTGATTGAAGCCTGATCCTTCTCTATTGTTTGAAGTGCATGTTCTCTAGTCTCTTCCAATTCCATCAGCTCTGCATACCTGGCTTCCATTGGTTCAAACTCAGACACCTCCAGTTGCTTCATGAGTTCTAATGTTGGTAACTCAGTGATACCGCCTTTTCCCATAGAAAATTTTGAATGGAGAGTTGCATGTAGATCTCTTGGGTGTTGTCCTGTCAGCCCATAAGGCTGATTTGAGTTTTGTGTGCTAGGTTTTCTGATTTTCATCCAGAGTTCTTCTGATAATCTTCAATAGGTTCTTGTTTGTAGACTCTGCTTGGCCATTACCCTAAGGGTAATAATTTGATGAAGTGCTTAGGTAAATCCCATTACTCATGGCCCATCCTGTGATTTTGGAACCCATGAATGCCAATGCATTGTCTGATATAATGGTGGTTGGCACTCCAAATCTGGTCACTATCCCTTCATAAAAATCTAGTATACTAGACTCATTAGCTTCTTTGAGTGCCACTGCCTCGGTCCACTTGGTGAAATAGTCTGTTGCCGTTAGAATCCATTTGTGGCCTTGGCTCAAATTTGGATTGATGACCCCGATGAAGTCCAATCCCCATTACATGAATGGCCAATCTACTGAAATTGGATGCAATGGTAGTGCTGCTAGATTTTCCTTTCCTCTGAAGAACACACAGTTCTTGCACTTTTTGATCCACACATAGCAATCACTAAACACCTGGGCCAATAATAACCCACCTTCATGATCTTAAGTGCTATCACTTGTGGAGCAAAATGGCCTCCAGCTACTTCATCATGGAATTCTTGTAACACTCTTTCAATCTGATCTATCCTAATGCATCTTAAAAGAACGCCATTGATGTCCCTTTTGAACAAGATGTCGTCAATGAGCACATATGGGATGGCCTATAGTCTAAAGTGTCTCCTTTTTATTTTATTCATTTTTGGAGGACACATGCCTTTTTGAAGGAAGTGCACCATGTTCTGAGTCCAACAAGGAGTGGGTACATCCTCATTCTCTTCCTCTTGACTATTTTGCAAGACAAAAACAACTTCCTTTCCTCCACTTGCTTCTTTTTGCTGACTCAAGGCCAACTGTTCACACAATCCCCTCCCACACACTAACTTAGTGAGCTTGATCTCAATGTCATATTCCATGACATAAGTGATCCATCCTACACGTTTCTCATTCAAATCATTACCAAGAAGGAAGTCTTTAACTCCTGTATGGGAGACTAACAATTGGATTTTGTTGTTTGAAACCAAATGCTTAAACTTCTTCAAGCCTCTAATCACTGCCAGGACCTGCTTTTTTGATGAAGGAGTATCTTACTTCATAATCCTCCAGACCTTGGTTGAAGAAAGCAATTGGCTGCTCTGTATCTTCTTTGTTCTGTTGTACTAGGATTGCAGAAATCGTGTCACTGCCACCAAAGGCATACAATATGAAATCCTTAGAAAAAAGTAGATTCATGAGAGTTGGGGCTTGTGATATAGCTTCTTTGATGGCCTCAAAACTTACTTTTCCTTCAGCGATCCACATAAATGACAAGCCCTTATTCAACATCAACGTGATTGGCTTGACAAGGGTAGAAAAGTTTGGTACAAACCTACGGACAAAATTTATTTTTCCTAAGAAGCTTTGAAGAGCCTTCTTATGGCTTGGCAATGGAAATGCTCTTATTACTTCAACTCTCTTTGGGTCGATTGCCAAACCTTCCTTTGACACAATGTGGCCTAGAAGCTTGCCCTCATGGGCCAAGAATATGCATTTTTTGGGGTTCAGTGATACCCCAAATCTCCTACACCTTTGAAACACCTGCCTTAGGTGAAAAAGGTGGTCTGTTGCATTTCTGGAGAACATAGTAATGTCATCTAGGTAGATCAACACTATTTTGTTGATTAGCCCTTTGAATTCCATATCCATTGCCCTTTGGAAAGTGGCTCCAGCATTAGACAATCCAAATGGCATTTTTTGTAGGCATAGGTGCCCCATTTGGTGGTGAAATCCATTTTGAACTGATCATCTTCTTTCACCATGATCTGGTTGTACCTCGAGTAGCCATCTAGTAGAGAGAATCTCTCTGATCCAGACACCACTGCAAGATTTGCTCCATTAAGGGGAGTGGGTAGTGGTCTTTGAGGGATGCTCTATTCAAGTTACAAAAGTCAACACACAACCTAATCTCTCCACTCTTCTTCCTGACTAGGACCAAATTTGTGACCCAGCTTGAGTGTTTGATTGGAAATATGATATTTTCCTCTATTAGCTTGCTCAGCTCTTTCTTCATCAGAGGCTCAATATGTGGATTGACTGGTCTCTGCTTTTACTTGATGGGCTTAGCAAGCTGGATCTAGTTCGATTGTGTGTTGGGATAACTTCGGATTAAACCTCTGAGGTCCCCATAGCTCCAAACAAATACATCTGGAAACTCTTGGAAAATTTACACAAGTTCATACCTTTCTTGCTCAGTGGCCACTTTGCCAATTTGAAACATTTTTCTTTCTCCAACTAGAATTGACTTTGAATCTTCTCCTTTGATTTATATATTATCCTTTTCTTTTCAAAACTGGTCGTTGGGATTGAAGATAGACTTTAATGTCACTAAGCCTTTGGGAAGCTTGTTTGTATGTAGTTGTACTACTTGATCTCCATATTACTACTCTATTCGATTCGATTTCTAGCCGAGAATTCAGCTTCCTCTTCAGACAAAATTGATGATCTGCTGATCATTCTTGAACACCTGCTAGCATGTGTTATTATCTAAAACTGCTGGCCTCACAATCACATGGATATGTGGTTGTTCTTTGTCCTCGTTGATGTTGTCAACCACATTAAATGTGGCTCCAACTACCGTGATCCTATCGCAGCTTTGTTCTCCTTCCTGGGTATGGACACCATGTTGAAGGCTTCAAAATCCTCAATGAGATCCCATACCCTACTCTTGTAGCTTTTGAGCATGTCATTCTTGATAGAATTTTGTCCTTTGACTTGATTGGCAACCAGTTCACTATCATTAAACGCCTACGCAGGTTTTTGATTCCTCATCTTTTGGCCCAATGCAATCCACAAACCAAAGCCTTAAATTCTATAGTGTTATTTGAGCAAGTAAACTGAAATCTGAAGGTCGAATAATACTTCATATCGTGGGGGACACGATCATAGCTCCTCCTCTGGCTCCTTGTCTACTCCTCGAGCCATCAAAGAACAATTACCATACTTCATTGTCATCTTTGCGTTCGGCTTGAGGATGTCAGGAAGAGGATGATTCTCCTCATACAGGCATTAGACTCCTAGTTCAGATTCTTCCATCTCCTTATAGGGATCAAAATCATGCCTTTTGACTACCCATTCATCAAGAGTCAGGTCTAGGATACACCCTACTTTGGTATCTTCCTTATAAGTGTTTAAGAGGTCCTCCTGATCAAAAGCTGAACAATTTACATTGATTGGGCTAGGCACATAGGACTCAATGTGATAATCTGCTATGGGCTCGGATCTGATTATGGCCTTCGCTCCATACCTTGTTCTAAAGAGCATATGTGACCAATCAATAGAAAAATATCCTCCAATTTTGGTAGTGAAGTCCCTGGACAAACACAATGCAAAATGTGGTGGCAAGTCTATGACTGATACGTTCTGTAATACAATCACATTAGGGTAGGCATGCAAAGTGAGGCTTAGATCCTTGATGACTCCAATAGTGGTCATTGTTGTCCCATCTAATTGTACTACTCCTTTAGAGATGACTTCATACTGGAGGCCCAGTTGATCAACTATTTGTTTGGGCATTACAAAACTACTTGCCCCCAAATCAATCATGTAATTATGCACCAATTTTTCTCCAATGATTAATGAAACATAAAATGGAGGAGGCTTTGATTCTTACCTCGTTGTTCTCCATGGTTTCTCTCAAGTTGGGTTGTATTGGTAAGCACTTTCTCTTGCTGGCTAAGGGGTTGATTTGAGCTTGACCAATTTTACATGGCAGTCTGTAATAGATCCCTCTTCCCTGGAATGGCTAGTGACTCCCATAGTGAAATGTTCACACTTTTCCTCTTCATTTGCTCAATGATATTAAATGAATTATCCTTCTGCTGCCCCTTCCTTGGCACATTTTTCTCTTGTACATGGGTTGTTACAACTAGTGCCTGAGTAGATTTGGAAGGTGGCTTGGATTGACTCTGTACATTGGGAGTTGTATCTTGAATTCCAATACCTTATGGAACAACGGAGGGTTGAGGATCACATGAGCTTGGTGAATCTCCTTCTCTAATATTTCTCTTCTTGGACCATGTATTGGTAGCTATACTTTGAGGAGTCTGATTCATTCCATAGAAGTCTTCAGCCTTTTAATTGACAAGCATAGTTTCACTTGGGGGTACTTCTTGCTGAGCTTCTTACTACTGATTTTATTCATGGCTAGATTTTTATGACCCACCAACGATTTACACCATCTGATCCTAATTTAGTGGACCATTACAACACATCTATTGATTATGTTGCTGATTGCATGGGAAACACTATTCATACTCTTGTGCCATGTTATTATGTGCTTGGAACCAATGCCTTTAATGTCGAAGTTGTGTTTGGATCATATGGCCTAAAAGGTCTAGCAGACTTGAGGTTTCCCTGGTGTTGAATCTGATTTACTGACTGAGGTGGTGGTTTATTTTGGTGATATGGGGTCTAGCAGCATATCGAGCTGTGGCTGATATGGCCTAGAACCCTTATCATGTTGTCTTTTGATGGTTACTAGCTCATTTCCTAGGTTTTCCAGTTGTTTCATAACTTCCTAAAGCTCCTCGAGGTGTTAGGTGAAGAAATGGATGATTCAAATTGAACTTCGACTCTCGGGGTGGGTATAAGAGCTAACATGGGTGTTTGGTTTGGTACCTAGGTTTCCTAACTTGGGGTATAGAGGCATGGATGTCCTAGGATAAAGTTTTCCCGCTTGAATCAAATGATTCTTGGCTCCTATGGAAAGGCTATAGCTGTCAGAGGTAAGGTTGTGCCCCCATTGATCGAATCATCAAAGAAATATCGAATTCGAGCTCTAAGGAAGTATAGGAAGGCACCTTCATTATCGGGATTTAATTGTTGGAATCCTATCCAGTCCATTGAAATCTAAGGTTGAAATCCGTCGATTGCTTATTCGGATCCCTCTTGATTATTGTCATTTTCTCCAGAAAGGATAGGTTATCTCCCTTCTCTCCAAACTGGTTGTGAAGAGCTGTGCACAGATGGTCCCAAGATTGAATAGAGCATGCTTCCAGGCTCCTAAACCATTGAGAATATTTTCCCTTGAGTGAAGAAGCTAGCAACTTGACTGCAATGTCCATCTTAGTGATCTCATGGATTATACAGACATTTGCAATGTCTTGACGTGGTCATGGGACAAGTCTTGTTTTCTCCAGTGAAATATGGACTTCACAGGTGGGAAAAAACTTGCCATATTAAGGCTGGTTCCTACTCCTCTGTTTAGGTATATGCATGAAATCACAGAGGGTCTATCCTAAATCCTACTCTAATTTTCCAAGAGACAGAGTTAAAGAAGGGATGCAAAGCAAATAAAACTTAAGCTACCAGGTGATACACCAAAGGAGTGATGAACAATTATTTTGTTGGTAGACACAAACTAGAAGAATGTAACACAAAAACATGCACAAATAACCAAAGTTGTAATGAAGGATCAGAAGACAACAATTAACATAGAAAGGGATGAAGATCACCCACAAAACATGTATTATTTCTCTCATGGCTTGATACGATGCATTACAATAGTAACAAGGAAAAATTTGTGTTTACAGTCTATATGGGAGGTCTAAAACTCCACGAATTCACTTGCCAAGGAGAAGAAGGGAGCTTGTAAAATAGAAGAATGTCCAACCCTTTACAATGAGTCTCGACCCTGTATTTATAGATTCAATCAGAGAGAAGAAAGAGAGAGAAGTGGGAAAAGTAGGTCAAAGCTCAACCACTGCTACTAATACCTCCTACAAAAATTTTCCCCACATCTGTCTTGACTATATCAATCTCTGGTTCGACACCTCGAAGGAGGAGGAAACAACAAAGCAGATTTAATCTGATCTGTTTGTTGAGGAAGATAAATCCACATTAATGGACCTGAAGATGTTTTCCCCATTTTTCTTTACCTAACCTCCCCAAACTTAAAGTTTCAGATCTCCATGGCGTGGGCGAGGCTGAGATCTTTCCAACGGTGTTAGATTTGTAATATTTTGATCCTTGAGTCGAAAGATATGCCCCTTCGAAGTTTGTATCGGGTTTGTACAAAAGGGCGGGAAAACCAGTTTGAAAAATGGGCCCCCTCTTTAATATGGGACACATGGTTGGTTGGTGCATGTCAAAGGGCAGCCTCTATATCTTGCTTTTGGAATGGCACAAGGTGACACGTGGCTTCATCTCTGCACTTTGCTCAATTTCTATATTTCTCGGCTAAGTCCTTTTCGTCGGGGTCATATTCCTTGACCGGGGACACGCGGTGGTCTGATGCTTGTTTGAGAACCCTCTCTCGGATTCAACTTTGAGTTAGTGCCGTGTGGACACTTGGCACTCTCTGTCTACTGCCACTATGCATTGACTATTCAACCTGACTCTGTCCCCTTCGAAGAGACTAGACGCGTGGAGGCTATAGACACCTATAATTACGCCCAAGCAATTTAAATCGAAATTGCGCTAATTATCCCCTTTCTCGAAAATCGACGACATATCTTCAAAAGCACTCATATTCCCTCTTGTTGTCGTTAATTAATTACAATATGCTAATTGATTAAGTCACCTATCCAATAAATACCCTAATTAACAACCTTTTGTTAATAAATCACCTTTCTACCTATACTAATTAATTATTATTAATTAATTAGCTTTCCTTCAATTTAACCAATAAATCAATATTTAATTGATTTAATTCCCTTATAATAGCCTAAATCGTACTAATATTCCTCTAATTAGCTTCTATAAGCTCACATCTACCTATTAGTTAATCACCTTTGATTAATTAAAACACCCATCAACTCCCATGACTTGCTAAGCATAAATTAAACCCTTCTAAAGTAAAGTTACTTTTAATAAAGCAACCTTATCCACTCCTAATCATGTTTTACCTTTATCCCACATTCATGAGAATGTGTTGAATCCTTTATCCTTTGGGATATATAAAGAGCCCTCCTCCTACCTTTATACCTACACCTAAACTCCTTAAGAGAGCAAATGCAAAGCATATAGCAAAGAGACTAAGAGCTTGCACCTTGTTTTCTTGAGAGTTCATCATTTTGAAGAGTTAAGCCTCTTTCTTAAAGTGCTTGGGTCATATGGGAGGTGTCAAAAGGGTCTTGTAGCCCAACTTTGATTAGCCCCCATTCCTAGGTTCTTGGAACATTAAGGATAACTATTTTTGATAGCCATGGTACCTACCTAGGTTCCTTCATTTATATGTTGTTAGAGAATAGAGGATATTTAGGTGCTTAACATAGTTGATTTCATAGTTTTGTATTGATAATTGTTAGTATCTAACCCTTGATTAATTCTTATCATGATGGTGTTTATAATGTTGTTTAATTCTTGTTAATTAAGACTATTTAGGTGTTAGTTTTTGTTTACATTAGTATTTGGCACGACGGTGGGACTTACTCCATTGTTCTTTGCACTAAATTTCAAGTTTTTGTAGTTAAGTTTCATTTTTGGTTACTAACCCGCTTTTACACATGTTGATCTAACTTATTTTGTTGAGTTTTCATGTGTTGAGTCTTCCTCAGTAGGTATAAAGGAGGTGAAGTGCTGTTAAAATTGGGATTGATGGAAAAATTTCAAGATTTCTCCATGTTTTCATTTTTAGAGCTTACGTTTTCAACATTCTACATGCTAGTTTTGTCAATTTCTTGAAAATTTTAAATTCTTGAGCATGTAGGTTAGTATTTGATAGTCTTTGAGTCTTCTATTTACATATTAATGTGGTGGGTTGCAGTAAAATTTAATCTTGGTGAGAAAATTTCAATATTTCATCATGTTTTCATTTTTAGAGCTTACTTTTTCATCATTCTACATGCTAGTTTTGTCAATTTCTTGAAAATTTTAAATTATTGAGCATGTATGTTAATGTTTGATAGTGTTGAGTCTTCTATTCATATATTCATGTGATGGGATGTTGTCAAAATTGAATCTTGGTTGGAAATTTTTTTCCCATTTTATAGATTAAGAGACGTTTTTTTTGACATTTTTGAGTGCATGTCAAGTGCATACCCATGAGCATAAGAGCATATGCGTAACCCATCTTCCAAAGGACAAAAATTTTGCTCCCGAACTCAAAATGACTCCATTTTTTTACGTTGGAAAGGTATTGAAGTTAATTATGCAATGAAAACATAAATTTGAGATTTATAGTTACGAAATCTCAAGTTTTTCTATTAGTTTAAAACTGGTCATTTTCTAACATGTCTAATGTTTTGATGAATGTTGTATTTCCATGCTTCCTTAATTTAGACCAAAGCGTGTTTATGATCTTCTCTTGCACCTTTTGGTGATCTTGAGAATCAAAAACAACTTTGATCTATATCTTTTTAACATTGGGATTAAACTTGGAAATTTGATTATTCATTTTGCTTAAGGGAATGAACCTTTTACAAAGCATTTTTCAATGGTCCTTTGATTTGAAGTTTTCCATTTCTATATAGTTGGGATAAAGTTTGTGTATGCTCTTCTCTTGCACCTTAGGGTGATCTTGAGAATCAAAAGTAACTTTAGTCTTCATTTTATAACATTTGATAAATTGGAAACTTCATCTTTCACTTTTGGTTTAAGGAATGAACCTTTTACAAAGCATTTTTCAATAGTCCTTTGATTTGAAGTTTTCCATTTCTATATAGTTAGGATAAAGTTTTTGTGTGCTCTTATCTTGCACCTTAGGGTGATCTTGAGAATCAAAATCAAGTTTAGTCTTCATTTTATAACATTTGGTAAATTAGAAACTTCATCTTTTACTTTTGGTTTAGGGGAATGAACATTTATCAAGAATTTTGTATGGTTCATTGAATGAAAAGATTTTCTTTACTTTTTAGTTGGATTATTTTTTGTGTATGCTCTTCTCTTACATCCTTGGATGATCTTGAGAATCAAAATCAACTCTTAATCCTCTTTTAAATAATGTGATTTTCTTGGAAAACTACTAAGGCTTGAGTGCAGGACCTAAAAACGCTTGTCAAAGAAAGGAGGAATCAAAACAAAATAAAAAACTACTAATACGGTTATTATACAGTTGCTTAAAAAGGTGTTTAAGCAAACCACACCTAATTAAACAAGATAAAAAGAACAACATATTCAAAACATCTTTGTATTATGGTTTTGGAAAAGGGTACGCCCTCTCTCGCTCAATGGAACATAACCCCTTTGGCATACGCCTTAAACTACAACAATGGGGGTGGTTCCAGGAACCCCAAAGTAGTCCACGCAAGAGGGAACCTTGTGGACGAAACGGGAAGTGCTCCACACTACCTACTTGACTATTGATTCCTTTGTGAGATAGCGTTACAAGTTGTCTTTTGTGGCGACCCCAGTGATAGTACACGTAAACACACTAGTTGCCTACTATTCTTGAAGGTGGTAAAGTAAAACCAAGATACTCCCAAACTAGTCAGTGTGACTTTTTGGGTGAATCACGCTTGCTCGTGGAAACTTTGTAACACCTAGGGTGAGAGAACCACCTAGGAGAATATACTTTGGCCAGGAGCCCACTTTGACCATTTTAAAACAGTGTTGAGTTGTGAACCTTCTTTTTGAGAAACGTGTGACGTATTACTTTCACCTAGTTTTTACTTGCCTTAGGGAAAAGTGAAACTCGCCAAGTGAGGATAGCATTTTTCGTCATTTTTCTTGATTTATTTCCTTCGTATTATTTTGACACTTTGTTGATCAAAAGAGGTGTGATTACCTTTGTGTTTCCATTCGATTGTTTCTCTCACTTTTATGTCCATTTACGCCCATCCATGTTTGCGGCTGGGTTAGTTAAATGTCTAAAGTGAGCGGAGGCATTTTCACGTCATTTGGTAGCCATTGTGATCTTGATACCCACGTCAAGATCATCATTGTAGTTAGGCATGGTTCATCACCGCAGACTTCCATAGAGGAGTTAGCTTGTTTGTCTCGTATCATTACAATTTTGATATTTACGTCTTGTTTCTTGTAAACTCGACATAAATACCTATATTGTACGGTTACGCTGCACACATTTTTAACTATTCCTAGCTATACTTTGAGATTTTTAGTTTGGTTCTATTATTACCTTGATTTCAAAGAGTGCTAGGTGTTACCATTTGTGTGTGTTATATCAATAACACCTTGATATCAATACTTCACTTTCTAGCAAAGTGGGTTAACATATCTTGGTGATATTGTTGTGTCATTCACAAATTGTAATTGAAACTTTTTGAGATATAGGTCTTAATCGAGTTTGAGCTCGCTCATTGTATATCTTGATTGGGAGATCGCATTGACTTATTGTATTTACTTACGTTTTGTTCATTTCCTTGAACTTGGCATAAGTGAAAACATCTTGTTGATCATCTTGCGACATAAACTACTTTTTGAAACGTAGTCTAGGAAGTACTTCCTTTGATCAAGTTTTAATACCAAATGCTTGTATCATGGGTGATTTATCACTCTATCATATTGGTATTCTCACATTATTGACATATTCATACTCTTAGCAAATTCATTTTGCATTTCACTTAGGGGTAGTCACTAAGCTTTGCACATATCTACAACTCACCCTAGTGAAACTTTCACGAAAGCATGGCTCCCAAAACATGTCTAGGGTTGAAGAAATAGACATATGAGGAACAACAAGCACATACTTGGGAGACCTCTAACAGACAAGGGTCAAACCCCTTCATTGGACACGACTTAGGGCCACTGTTTTCTGCAGAAAAGGAAACCGAAGAGATGGTCAATAGTAGTGGAAATGAATTAGAATCACCACACGCAGACTTTGATTTTGACCCCAATCTACTAGATGAGTTTCTCCTTAGAAACAAAGATAGAGTGTTGGCATGGGTTGTGGAATTAGGGGCCAAATTTCCCACCAAGAATGAACCAATACTACCTACAAATGACACTACTAAGGAAGAATGCCCCCTTATCAATATGGAATATATTTTAATAGGCGGGCATGCTTCCATTTCTTATGCAGAAAATGATAAAGTGGTAGGGCATAGAATACCCCTCATCAAAATACCACAAAGAAACAAGATAGAACATGAGACAGGGGAAGAACATTTAGAAGAAGAAGACATAAACCAAGTCACAATCCAACAATAACTCAGTAACCTAAGCCGACAACTAGCTTTGCTTACTTTCCAAGTACAGAAAGACACAAACAAGAATGTTCAAAAGTCAAGGCCTAAGTTTAGGATCCATGAACTCCATCAAGAAAACCAAGGAGAAGAAGACACAGGGTATCATCATGTACACGTCCCCGCTTCTCCTACTAGAGAAAAATTGCTCACACAAGAAGTGCAATCTATGAATGCAATGCTTTGCGAGTATACAAGAAAGCAATATAGGGAGAATTAGGAAATACCAAAACGAAGAACTATGCCCCTATCCTTTTGACAAGACAATGACCCTTCAACCCTTTCCAAAGAAATTTGATATGCTAAAGTTCGACAAATACAAAGGAAAGGGAGACCCAAGGGATCTTGTTAAAGATTTCTACATGGCACGTCAAGAGGTGTCTTATAATGATAATTACCTCATCAGAATTTTTCCTAAGAGTCTCGGAGGTCAAGCATTGGAATGGTTTACGCACTTACCATGAGGATCAATTTTCACCTGGCTAGAATTGGCAGAAAGATTCATGCGTCATTTCTCGTATAACATAGAGAGTGACATCACCATGGTAGACTTGTGCGGTGTAAAACAACACCCAAATAATACCTTCGCCAGCACTTCCTCCAATGATGGAGAGGGATAGCTAGTTACTTCCTTGCGCTTTCCCGAGAAGCGGTGGTCAAGATATATTTGTCCCTAATCTCAACCCAGAGATATAGCTTTCCACCTCCAAATGCATTGTGTCCGCACCTTTGAGGAGGTTATCGAGAAAGGGGTTCAAATAGAAAAGGCTCTCATTGCCAAAGGCACCCTCAAAACCCAATCTAAAGACAACCAAAGTGTCAAATCCACTGAAAACTGAAGATCTTTAACAAAAACAAAAATGTGGTGGGAGATGAAATCACCGATTCCAAACATGTTCAAACGGTCTAAACCAAACCAACCTTTTAAACTCGACCAAGGGCCCAATTCAACCACCACCAAAGCAACGAACATTCACCTCCCTCAATGAACCATTGTCTATCATACTAAAACAGTTGGATGCAGCCCACATGATGACCTATCCTATAATGCAATCATTTGATGACAACGCTCCTAAACCTTCATGGTATAAGGAGCATGAATACTATGAAATGCATCGTGTTAAAGGTCATAAGACAGACAAATGTCTGCAGCTTTGCCACTATATTCAGGACCTCATTGATAATAGGGAGATAGAGGTGGATAACCCTGGAAAAATGCAAACACCTAACGAGAAAATGGGGATTTATAAGGAACCATTCCCTAAGCATGATAAGTCGGAAAATAAAAAAATGAATCGGGAGACTCATCCCAAACCTATAAAGCCGTGAATTACTTGTATACCAAAAGAGATAACAATCATTATGATTCACTTATCGGATGTATTCACTCCCCTGCTGACCATGTCAATACCATCTAGATCAAGGGAAAGGACTACGCTGCGGTAATAAGGCGTGCCCACCTTGTGATTCCGGAACCCTCTCTGTTGACCCCGTAAACTAGTAAATATAACCTTTTAGAACAACTTGAGAGGACACCTGCTAAGATCTCGATCTTATATCTTCTCAAGATATCCAATGTGCATAAGGACATTTTGTATCAAACTCTTCAGGGGTCGGGAGTGCCTTTAGAAGTCGATCCTGTGTACCTTCAAGCCACGGTGGAAAATATTGCACCAAGTGAGCATCTCACTTTCAACCATAGGGAGGTCCCTACCGAGAATCCTAAACATAATATTCCCTTATACATTGAGGTAGTTGTCACCCATAGGAAAATCAAATGGGTGCTTGTGGATAACGGATCTAGATTGAACATTTGCACACTTAAATTTGTCAAACAATTGGGACAAACAGAGGCAGATCTTGAGTCTCATATCATCACTATCACCGCATATGACAACGTGGAAAGAGAGTCAACAGGCACCATTACACTGCCCATGGAGGTGGGCCCCACTTGCCATCAGATAAAGTTTCACGTCCTAGACTTGGAACTTTCATATAATATGCTTCTAAGCCGACCATGGATCCATGCCATGCAGGCTGTGCCATCAACATTTCATCAATGCATCAAGTTGAAGCAAGAGGGACATACGGTAAAAATACTAAGAGAATCAGAGCCCTTTGGTCATTGTAGAGCTCTCAATAGCTTTGCACAAAATGGTACATATGCATGTCCCTTTGTGGATATGGCCATTCCTTTTTAGTCTGAGGCTATGGAATCCTGGCTAGATTCAGTTCTCTTAGGTCTTGCACTCATGGGGCATCCACTTCCACATCTCCATTTGATTCATGGGAGATGAGAATTCGTAATATGGCTGTGGGGAGTATAATGTACAACAAGCGCTCTTGGTTTCTGACCTCTCCTTGTCACCCAAGACTAGAGGTCGACCCAACTACCACTTCAGGAGACCTAGAGAGGAACACACTATTGGGTCGTTCCTACCTGGAGGCTTGTTAGCTGAGGAAAAATTGCTTGATCCACCTACTACTGGGTCCCTAAGGACAAATACCATCTTGTTATCAAACCTTGAAATATGAAAAATCTAGCAGAATGATGTAATCCATGGGCTATAAAGGCCTAGGATGTGGGAGGAATGAACAAGGACAAAGAGAACCAATCCCTCTTCCACATTTCAAAACAAAAAATATGGCATTGGGATTCACCCTTATGGAGCACACCCCAATGATCAAGATGTGACTTGTTCTTAGCATGAGGATAGCTCCGAGTACCTAGACAGCGATATGGATTCCCATTTTAGCCTATATGAGGATCTGACCTCCACGAACCTTTTCATGAACAATGTTGTCCTAACCATAACCCTCACCGAACCAACCCTTGACCTTGTGTACCCTTCCCTTGTTGAATGGGACCAACAACATCACGTGCCACTAGATTTATTCTAGAATGACGAGGCTATTGCAGAGTTCATGGGCATAAGGGATACAATTCCCATTGGAGATCACAAGAAAGGTTTCTTTAATGACTTAGACACCTGTGCCTACTTCGGCGAGGAGGCTAAACTTTGTGGTCAAAAAAATTTAAAGAAAAGAAAGGGCAAGAGTTCTAAAGAAAAGCCTTGGCAAAAATTGAATTCCAAGTCACAGAGTGAAAACCTCTTTGAGGCACTGGCTGACAAACAGATAAGAAAATCAAAGGACAAACAAAGTGACCACGCCAAGGATGAAAATATCGTAGAGACATCCTTGGATGAAGATCTCAACCAACCTCCCTATCAACCGCGTATGGAGGATTTATCAAAATTGTTAGTCAAAGAAACCATTGATGTCAGCATTAGATCAAGAAGATCCCAAGATAGTAAAATTGGGGGCATCACTCTCAAACTAGAGAACAAAATACATTCACTATGTTGTTGTGAGAGTTCATTGATGTGTTTGCATGGTCTTACAAAGACATGCTTGGCTAGATCCGACTTTGGTCATGCACGCCGATGCCAAGCCTATCAAACAAAAACTCAAATATGCATCCAAGAGTGGCCTTGTTGGTCAAGGAAGAGTTAAAATTTTTGCTTACATACAGGATTCATCCGACCAATTGACTATTCTGAATGGATATCAAACATTCTTCCTATCCAGAAGAAACCTATCGGTATCCAAATTTGTACGGATTTTAGAGACATCAATAAGGCTTTCCCTAAAGATGAATTTCTCGTTACCCAACATTGATATGATTGTTGACTCAACAATAGGATATGAAATGCTATCGCTCATGGATGGATTTTCGGGTTATAATTAGATTAAAATCGTTGAGGAGGACCAACACAAAACAACTTTCACAACTCCTTGGGGCACCTTTTGCTATCAGGTGATGCTAGTTGGCCTTAAGAATGCGGGAGAAACTTATCAGAGAGCCATGGCAGTAATATTTCACAATATGATTCATGACATCATGGAAGACTACGTGGATGACATCCTGGGAAAGTCCAAAACAAGAGAAGATCATCCTGTCATTTTGTGGCGTATCTTTGAGCGCCTGCAGGAATACAAAGTTAGATTGAATCCCAAGAAGTGTGTCTTTGGGGTGCTATCAGGGAAATTATTTGGCTTCATTGTGTCAAGATGAGGTATTGAGGTAGACCCTGCTAAAGTGTCTGCCATCACTGAAATGCCTCCACCTGAAAATATCAAGCAATTACGTAGCTTGCAATGGAAAATTCAAGTCATTCGCCACTTTATCTCACAATTTGCGAGATAAATGTCACTCATTCAATCATTTTCTTAAGAAGGACACTGCTTTCATCCTGGGACCCAAGCAACAAGAAGCAGTTTGTTTAAGCAAAGTAAAAGTGGTTCTCCTGCAGTGGGAGGCATGAGGACAGTGGATTAGCTCTATATTTCCACTACGCAATACGCTATTGGTGCACTCGCCGCCTTGAAGCACGACCTTAGCCATAAAGAGAAAGTAGTGTACTATCCGAGTCACACCCTCATCACCTATGAAATTAATTATCCTCGATTGAAAAGGCTTACTTGGCCGTTGTTTTTACCTTTTAGAAAATTTGCCATTACTCGCTAAATACTAAGACCAAGCTCATATCCAAGGTTGACCCACTCAACTATTTATTGTCCAAACCCGCCCTCACAGTAGAATGGCTAATTGGACCATTCTACTCAAAGTGAGTTTGATATAGAATTTGTCCATCAAAAATCAGTTAAAGGACAAGTACTTGTGACCAAACTAGTAGAAGCACCTTTACAAAGCACAGTAACCTTTGAGTTTGGATCTGCCGGATGCATCTTTGCTCTACATTGAAGAATCTTTGTATGGCGTATACATTTTTATGGATCTTTTACGTTTCATGGTTTAGGTGTAGGAGTGGTCCTTATTACTCCTTGGGTGATCCTATACCGCAAGATTTCCGATCGCCTTCCTCGCATGAACAACATTGCAGAATATAAAGCACTCATTGCAGGGATGAAGCTAGCCATCAAGTGGAATATTCAACATGTTAAGGTTGTAGGTGATTCGTAGCTAATCATCAAACAGGTTAATGATGAGTATAAAGTTAAGGATGACAAGCTCATACCTTACAAGAAGTTGGTGGAAACTCTGAAGGAGTATTTTGTGCACATTACCTTTGAGTAGATCCCAAGAGCGTAGAACAGATCGGCAGATGCTATGGCAACGGTGGGATCTATGCTTCGTATTCTGCCAGGGAACAATGATATGCCATTTTTCGTAGAAAATATACACCAGCCCACATATGATGTGCTGGAATCTTTCCTGGCTTGTGAGGTTGTTGGTCCCTATTCCCCATGGTACGAACCCATTTTCACCTATCTTAAGGACAATACTTTCCCTCCCAATATCTCCCATTCTGAAAAGAAAAGCTTGATTTGCTAGATAGCCCATTACACCCTTTTTGGAGGTACACTTTATCGTCGTGGCTACGACAGAATTGTTATATTTTTTTCGGATGTGACAGAGTCAATCCGTGCAATTAAAGAAGTACACTAAGGAGTATGCAGAGCACATACAAACGGAATGGTCTTCACTAAGAAACTGTTAAGAGTAGGTTACTATTGGCCCACCATGGAAAATGATTGGTGTAATTATGTTAGAAAATGTGTGCTTTACCAAAAGTATGGAAATTTCATCCATGCTCCATCGCAACCATTGCAACCAATCACTACCCCGTGGCCATTCTCCAAGTGGGGACTTGATCTAATAGGGAAGTTTACTCCTACCTCATCTGATGGTCATACACATATCATCACAGCTACAAAATACTTTACAAAATGGGTGGAGGTTGTCCATTTAACCTATGTCACAGGAGCACATATTTCTAAATTCATCATGAATCACATTATTTTCGCTATGGTATCCCTATAGCCATTGTCACAAATAATGGGAATTCATTTAAGAATAAAAATGTGAAAGGTCTTTGCCAATGGTTCCAAATAAGATTGAAATGGTCCATGCCATATTACCCTCAGGGTAATGGAAAAGCGAGGCAACAAACAAGACTTTGGTAAGGATAATGGAGAATATGGTTAGCAAAATTGGTCGAAACTGGCACCTACAAATCCACCCAGCCCTCTGGGTCTACCGAACATCAATTCACACACCTACGGGTGTGATGCCATATTCCCTAGTGTTCGGGATAGAATCTATCATTTCTTTAGAGATAAAACTCCCATCCCCGTGAATTTCTCTTCGGGACTATTTGGATAAGGATGAAGATTATTGAGTGGTAAGATTGGTTGAGTTAGAGCTCCTGGATGAGAGGCGCATTCGCGCTCTTAATCACCTGAAGGTATATCAACACAGAATCTCCTACAACTACAACAAGAGAATCATCCCTCACTAGTTTGAGGTGGGTGATTTAGTTATGAAGGAGAACCATTAAACACGTGAGTAGAGCGAGAAAAGAAAGGGAAGTTTGAACCACTTGGTTAGGACCCTATGTCATAGTTGCCAAGTATAGCACTGGGCCATACAAACTAGCTCACCCCAATGGTGATGAGCTCTGAGAGCCAATGAATGCCATGCATCTTAAAAAGTTCTATGCTTGAACATGCCACAAACATAAAAAAAATACAAAAACATAAAAAAAAATCAGAAAAAGAAAAAGAGAAAACAGGTCGTTCACTAGTGACAACCATGCAATTGTGGCACTTTGGACAAGTCCTTGGGTGAAAACCAGTTTCCGGTGCCTCAAGAGGATTCGTTGTTCACAAGCATTCTATATTAGAAGGGTAGTTTTCTTTCCCTGGACCTATTTTTGCCTTCGAGTTTCCTTGTGCACACCATCTTTTCCAGCCTTGATCCAGCCTTTGCCTTCTTCTATTCGTCCCCCTGTAAGGGACGTGGTCTTTCGTTATTTCCCATCTTACACCGGGGGCAACTCAACGAATTCACCTTCTTGTTCATAAGCGCGTGGCTTCTACCCTTGTATATTCCCCACCTAACACTGGAGGCATCCATACTTTCTTGGTTACCTGCACATAGCTTTAGAAAACTATTAAAAACACAAAAACAATAGAAAATTGTTTCGAGAAAAACACAAAACAATAGAAAATTGTTTCGAGAAAAAGACAAAAACAATAGAAAATTGTTTCTAGAAAAACACAAAAACAATAGAACATTGTTTTGAGAAAACATAAAAACAATAGAATTTTTTACAAAACACAAAAACAATATAAAATTGTTTCAAAAAAACATAAACAATAGAAAATCAGTTTATGAAAACATATCTTACAAAAACATTTACTTGCATTGTCTTGTTTTCTTGCTTTGCTTATTGCTTGTATAGTGTTTTGCGTGTTTTCTTTTGAGTTGTTTGTTGCTTGGGTGTACTTTTTCATAGTTCATCTTTTCTTGCTTAGATTAGATTCATTCTTGCTTGTGCATATTGTGGTGTGTCTCGACATGCTAGTGAACCTTGGGAAATCATGATGTAATGTGTTATTTCATTATGTTCTTTCTTAAACATTTGGTTATGTTTGTTACTTGTTAATAAGACATGGTGAATCATGGTGTATTGCATTAATTCCTGGTGTTCTTTGTTAGCATTTGGCTGTGTTTCTTGCATGTGCTCTATTTTGTTATCATTCACATCATGTTACCATCATTATCATCACATCTAACATCATCTATACATCATATATAAACAAAAATGCTAAGTTTTACATCATGCATGTATGCTAAGCTAATCATCACATATCGTATCATCAATGGGGGCAAGAGGGGTGTGCATAATCAAAAATCTATCCCCCCCGCACCAATATCATCATATCACCCTATCCATCATGAGGGATCCCATCAAAGGGCACTCTCTGTCACCTCTAGGCCCTTCACTTTCTTCTTCTACTTTCTTCTACTGTTCACCATGGTTTGGAAAGCAAAAACAACAAAAACAATATATATATCAAAAATCCAAAAACAGGCAATTTTTTTCCAAAAATCCTAAAAAGTAAAAAACCCTACAAAAATGGTAACTTGCTTATTACGGCTAAAACTTGTGTCTTGTGCATGGTATTTTCTCCATATCCTGTTGGTTTGTCTCACATCTTCCCCGATTAATATGACTCGTGGATCATCGGATTCACAACCATTCACAAAGCTAGCTGCTTGCTTCGTCTGTATCTTGGGGCACTTTTGTTGCCTGGTGTTGTTTCATTGCGCATAAATGCTTTTTATGGACCTTGTGTCCATTGTCATTTCTCCTTGCATGTATCCTTTCTCGGGGCATCATTTTTAACCCTTGTCTTTAATCATGAACGTGTGGATCTCTTCAAAGACCGGTAACAAAACATTTGTACAACTGTCTTGACCGTTGTTGGGTTGGATATGTGCGTTCGTACTTGTTTTCCCTGTTAGATGAGCTTGTTTCCTTCTCGTATTGCATTGCATTATTGTATGTTGCGTGGAGTTGGTATTTTCAGCAATGGAAAATTGTTCGTATTATGGATTTTCATGTCATTCTACCTTTTCGTATGCTTATATTTTTCATAAGGACCGATGATGTAGTTCTTATGGCAATATGATGACATCCAAATTGTTTCAAACAAATACGTGGCTAGAGGCTAAGCTCTTCTCCCCCCTTGTCCATATTTCTTCTACACCACTTCCCTTTCACCCCTAATTCTCCCTCTCATCGAGGCATCCTGCCTCGTCCCCCTTCTTCTGCCTATATCTCACCTTTTTCAATCGTCGATCGGCTTCTTCCATCACCCCATCGACACTCGAGGGGGCATCTCTCCCTCCTACTAATTTTTCTTCTATCCCTTCAAAATATCTTTTGTCTACTATCTTTGAAGTGGCATCACTTACACCACCCCAAAGAGGGGCAAATGTAGACACCTATAATTATGCCCAAGTAATTTAAATACTTAAATTGTGCTAATTATCCCCTTTCTCGCAAATCGACGACATATCTTCAAAAGCGCTCATATTCCCTCTTGTTGTTGTTAATTAATTACAATACACTAATTGATTAAGTCACATATCCAACAAATACCCTAATTAACAACCTTCCGTTAATAAATCACCCCTTCTACCTAGACTAATTAATTATTATTAATTAATTAGCTTTCCCTTCCATTTAACCAATAAATCAATATTTAATTGATTTAATCCCCTTCTAATAGCCTAAATCGTACTAATATTCCTCTAATTAGCTTCTATAAGCTTACATATACCTATTAGTTAATCACCTTTGATTAATTAAAACACCCCTTAACTCCCATGACTTGCTAAGCATAAATTAAACCCTTCTAAAGTAAGGTTACCTTTAATAAAGCAACCTTATCCATTCCTAATCATGTTTTACCTTTATCCCACATTCATGAGAATGTGTTGAATCCTTTATCCTTTGGGCTATATAAAGAGCCCTCCTCCTACCTTTATACCTACACCTAAACTCCTTAAGAGAGCAAATGCAAAGCATATAGCAAAGAGACTAAGAGCTTGCACCTTGTTTTCTTGAGAGTTCATCATCTTGAAGAGTTAAGCCTCTTTCTTAAAGTGCTTGGGTCATATGGGAGGTGTGAAAAAGGTCTTGTAGCCTAACTTTGATTAGCCCCCATTCCTAGGTTCTTGGAACATTAAGGACAACTTTTTTGATAGCCATGGTACCTACCTAGGTTCCTTCATTTATATGTTGTTAGAGAATAGAGGATATTTAGGTGCTTAACATAGTTGATTTCAATAGTTTATATTGATAATTGTTAGCATCTAACCCTTGATTGATTCTTATCGTGATGGTGTTTATAATGTTGTTTAATTTTTATTAATTAAGACTATTTAGGTGTTAGTCTTTGTTTACATTAGCATTAGTTTAAAAACAACACTTGCACATAGAGGACCTGCACTTGTTGAAACTTCCGATCAAGATTTTGCCTTTGAAGGAGCGTTGGGTTGACACTTGGAAGCCTCCATAGGATTTTGGACTTTTCAACGATTTCCTTCCTACCTTTTTGGACCCTAGGCTACATGGCGAGTTGGACCTTGTTTGGGCCTCCGCAATTAGATTCAACTTTAGAGATGTGTTGCTCGACACATGGCTCTCTCTGCTAATACTTCTATACTTAACCCTTTTTTAGGCCTGCCATGTCCTGTCTTTTCACCTCTGTTGACCATTTTCTACATGGAGGGTTGACACGAGTTTGAGTCTTCGCCTTGGGGGTCCTTCTCGAATTTCAATTTGAGTCGACACCTGACACCTTCCTGCTTAGCCAAAGACTTTTCAATGGCCATGTAACTTTTGGGAGCCTTGGACATGTGGAATCCTGATGCTCGTTTGAAATTCCTTTCTTGGATTCACCCTTGGAGAAGTGTCATTCTGACACATGGCTTTCTCCGTAACATCCTCTATACTTAGCCAATTTTTGGACTCATTCCTGGAGTGTTTTGAGCCCGAAGACTTCGGGTCTTCACCATTTCTTCCTTTTCTTTCTCCTGGCTTCTCTTGTGATGCTACTCCAACACGTCTGACCCTGTTGTTCTATTTCCGAGCCCACATGAAACCTATAGAATGGATTTAAGGCCCGGATCTACTCGACAGAACCATCTTATGGATTTCTCTTGCACGTTGTTGTTTGATTTTTGTAGGCCCCTCCACTTCCATTATAGAGTCCCCCTACAATCTATTTACAGGAACCAAATGTGATTTCTCAGGTTCTTTCAGTGCGGGGTCGCTCTGATCTAATATATTGTCCGAGGGGAAAAATATGGATAACACGCCTCTTTTAGACAAATGGTTTGAATGATCGAACATATACACTTTTGGGTAGGGGTTGTAAGTTTAAACCCTGAATGGTAGGCCTTTTCAAGAAAAAATAAATTTTGAAGATAATGGTTCTCTGCTGTGTACTTTTAAGGCTGAAGATTTCGATCTTCATCAACTTTCTTCACCTTAGACATCATGATATATAGTTTCACCTGCATTTTCATCTACCATATCATTTCATAAATTTGTGATCAACGGACTTATTCTTATAGGAATTCCTAAAAACTTCTTAAAATATTGGAAAAATATTCAAATCATGTCTCTTCAAATCTTCATGCTATCATTAATTATTTTCAAATAATTTCATCAGTTCAAATATAATAAGACAAAGTTTTGACCATGACCATACCAAGGCCTGCACACTTGGTTCTTCTTATAGTCACTTTCTAGATTAGGTGTCTTTGCCTATGGTTTGTTCTAGAAGCTTCATGGTGTCACATCTATCCCATAAACATCTCTTTGGAAATAAGAACATTCTAGACATTTTGCCTAGATAAACAAGTCAAATGCAAATCCACATAAAATTTTATTTTACACATTTCTTTTCCCTACCAACCTTCGGTGTTGAGCATGCGTCTCTTACTAGTGATGTAGGGTTGGGAAAGGAGAGAAAATCCCTTACTCACCTATGCCTTTTCCATGGTGACGAGCCCATACTTCCTAATGGTAGCATGGGGCAAGGTGTAGGGGGTATCTTTGACAAACTTGAAAATTACAAATAGTTCATTTAAATGGAGTTAGATGTCTAAAATAAAAGAGCTTAAAACCTCAAAACCAGATTTTTTCAACCAAGTGATCATCTATGGATCTAAGTCTAGATAAACTGGAAAGTAATTCACATTCTAAACTATGAAGCAAACTTGAGTAGAGTGAGGTTGTAGGGTCTTAATTTGGTTTTGTTAAATCCTTGTCTTTCTCTCATCATTACCATTCAATAAATTTCTATAACGTGTGCCCCTTCTAGCTCTTGGTGTTGAGCCCTCACATCTTACTAGTTGCGTGGAGTTAGGAGTGGGGCAAGTTAATTCACTTATCATATCAATCTTTCACCACATTTTTCCAAAACAATACGAAGTACCAAAATTTTCTTAGAGAAACTAAAGTTCAACAATACAATATGTTTTCATTATCATATATCAGCTTTACAAAAACAAAAAAAAAAAGAAATCATTCTCGTTAGTATTCACACCCATTACATTCATTCTAAAATCATATGAAAATCGAGATTCTAAACATCTAAGAGTACACACATGAATCAAATCATCAATGCCAAATCTATAAAAGGAATAACCGAGCCAAAAAGGGATATATGTACATATCGTGGTGTGTTATGGTTTTTTTGTAATGCCATCTCACACTAGGTGTGGTCAAAATGCTCGCAATGAGCAAAAATACCAAAACATCATATATGCCTCACAAAATGGAGACTAAGCAATAAAGGAACTCTACCTATCCCCCTTTTGAGGCCCATTATGACCATTTTAGTTATGGATTTCTTAGGAGTTCTTCTCAAAAGCATTCAAAATAGAAAAAAGCCAAGTATAACACAAAATACCATTCCCAAGCCCATTCCAATTCAATCAAACTCAAAAATGAAAAGAACGGACACCGTGGGCCCCAGAGCTCAAAAATCACTAAATCGACACACAAATGAATAGGAAAATGAGCTCATTATATATGTATATATTATTATAATCTTTTTTAAGTGTATTTATTAATAGGGTTGGAGCACCGATGGAGGTAAGTTCTTATCCCCGCACAAATGGTGAGTCCTCATATCATCATAATTTAGTATTTATTTTTCGATTTATTTTATCTATCTACACTTGATTTTTATCTTCATTTTACAGATAGCGGGAATCTGGATGGCAAGATTTTGACACATGGGCGTGTCAAGTATATCTTTGAACTCCCCATTTCAGGAACGCCATACTCGAATCCTACATTTTACGCCCCTTCATGGCTAAAACGCTTCTTTGAGGGGGCAGTATGTATGTATCCAAAATTGTATGTGCTACACTATCAGAAGAAGTTACGGAAACCCCAATGATGATTCAAATCTTCTTCGCAAGGTGTTTGGAATCTAGAAATCATGTTGAGTATACAATTTTACATCCTAAAATGCCTTACTTTCCCTCTACATGCTTTGTTTCAGCTCCTTTCCTCTTTTTCCTTATTTTTCAGTCATTAGTGTTAGGACTACTTCCCTGCCTAGGTACTAGTTATGTGACCGCCACCCAAGAGAGGGCGGTGGTCCTGATACTGCCACCCTGCTCTGGGTAGTAGTCCTTCCCGTGTTTTCCAGAACCTTCCACGTAATCGCCGACATAAAAATCAAGTTGCACTTGCAACTCTCAACCAATTCTACTTTTTTAAAGTTTCCACCACCTCAGTAACAATAATTATCCATTTTTAAATGGCGTAAGAGTTCAATTTAATATTGTTTTCTCGATGAATAAAAATGCTATAAATACAAGGATGATACACAAGAAAAAGGTCTCTCTCTCTCTCGATATATCATTCATTTGGCTCTAGTCCGAGATCCCCTTAATAAGTCCGAATAGGTCCAGATTTTGTAAGCTAGATGGTGTGTAACTATAGATTTTTTTATGAGGAATCAGTCCAAATCTCTCTATTATTTCTCTCAATTATGTGTGCGTGGAATCGTCTTAGTTCTCCAAGTTAGCTCTTTCAAAGCTATGAACCACTGGCAAGTTCTGTTTCATATCCATGCAACGATCCTACTAGGAATTGTATAGGCCAAGCTCAGTTCACTTGTGCCATCCCTCTCCTACTTGCACTCCATTTGATTTACCTCTAAGCCACCACTATTCGAATTCTTTCTCCCACTACCATCGCTGACACGTCTTGTATTGTATTTCTGCAACGATCCTGCTAGGAATTACATAGTCAAACTCTGTTCACTTGCACTATCCTTCTCCTACTTGTTCTTAATTCAATTTAACTCCAAGCTACCATTGTTTCGTTGTCTTTTCCTATTGCTACTGCTACACTCTTAATTCTTCTAGATTCACGTGGACATGCAAGAATGAAGAGATCACACTAAGGGGACGAATCACAACATGATTGGATTTACCTCTGCTCTATAAATTCCAGGTTTGAATTGTCAAAGTTATAATTACATCATATCAAATAGAGTAGTGAATCATCTCATTTCAGTTAAGCTCACTTTCAACATTGCTAGGGAAGCTGTGGGGAATTATAGTTTCTGAGAAGCTATGATTTTTTCCTCACTTCCGAGGTAAGATTGAAGGTTTTCAATTGAATTAATTAGTTTCTTTTCATCTAGATTCACACATTTTCATAATTGATTAACCACACCGAGTTATCTTTCTTGTTTAGTTTTAGTATAGAAATATTTTAATTATTGTTTGTGATTGTAATGTTTCAATCTTGTGTTTTGTTTAGATTAGTTTCCCTTTCAGCAAAGTAGCATAGATTGTTATTTTCAGTTTAAGTTAATTCGGAGACTTCAAACTAGATTAACACTTAGATCCAAGTTAGGAGAACAAACCATAGGGAATTTACGCTACCCATTCATAGCCTCTAAATCTCCCCTTTGTCAATTCAGCTACCAGGAGATCACACTACCAAATCTTAGTCATTGATCCTCCTATAGTTAGCCACATACATTTCAAACAACCGGTTGTCTCGGCATGACCTCATGAGGTCGGGTGCGGAGGAAAGTTACTTGTCGATTCTCATCCTCACCTGTTGCTTTTCTATCATACAAAATTGGTGAACCCAACGTGAAGGGAATCACCCCGGCTGTGACTATCATCTAGTCACCCGCATTTCAAACAACCCGATGTCTCAACACGACCTCGGGAGGTCAGGTGCGGAGGAAAGTTATTTTCCGATTATCATCCTTTCTCGTCACTTTTCTATCGTACAAAGAGGTAATAGGATAACCCAAATATTTTCCCTCCTTTCTATGAAGGGTGAGAAGTGAGACGATGAACCATGAGCTAAAAGAAAAGTAGATAGAGTGTTTGGAGAGGAGTTAGAAATGTATAGAATATAATAGGTAGTGGTGAGTGAAATAGAAGTGTAATATGTATCAAAATATAGGAAGTGTGGTAGTCAACTATTCAATGTGGTAGACGTTAAAGATATGATTCTAAGGTCATGACGACACGTAAAATGGACAAACAAAGCTCAAGCTATGATGAAACAATTTTAGTGAATTAGTTATCATAATAAGTATTGTAACTATAGTAATTATAGTGGCAATAATATTTTACTATAAATAGTAAGGCTAGAAAATTTAATGGGAGTCTCATTTGTAAATTGAATCAGTGTGATTTGAGCTTTAGATCGCAACAAAGCCATGTGCACAAGAGATGATCCCGACAAGGTTCAAGTGGGTCGTAGAGGCGATATAAACTTAAATGGTGGATCAAATAGTAAGTAATGTGCTATTGAAGTAGACTAGGCAATATTGTAGTAATTTTCATCCTTTTGTATTTTTTTAATTTTTTAAGAATTTAGGAATTTCTATCCAAGATGGTGTCGGTAGGGCTGGTTTTGTCCTTTGAGCAAAGTTGTCTCTCAATTCTGGTCGCTGCTATTGTCCAAGTACGATAAATTAGTGTCAAGGTTTATGGACTCTTCTATCTAGAGGTCTATATGGGATTTGTAACATGTTTTTATGTGGTTGAGACACTAACTTGGGTTTTGTGTGTGTTTATGTTATGAAGAGGGATATACATTCCCGGGAGTTCCATGCAGGCAGAAATTTTTCTACTTTGTTGGCATTGGTTTTAGAGGAGGATGAGTGGGACATATTAAATAGTGTTAGGATGTGGCACATCAAGAGATTAGGGGAGGTGCCCCATACTATACAAATTGATTACTACACTATATGAGAGATGGTGTATAGATACATTTACTTTTTTAATACCTACTGGAGAGATGACAATGATTTTGGAGGATGTATATAAGATACTACAATTACAAGTAGTGGGGGAGAGGATTTGGGTTATACCCTAGGTGATACATGATGACAATAGAGAGATATGAGGAAGTATTTTATTGCAGTTCTATTGGCCTCATGTTTAGTTTTTGATGGAGGAGGGGTGTCAATATTGTATAATATGCACAATATTTATATGAGTATAGAGAAGCATGGGACATGGTATGTTTGGATCCATTACATGTTGGATCATTTGTACAAAGCTTTGTACATGTTTACCTATGACTATTTTACATGTATGGGCATATGAACACATAAAAGTAATGAGGTCATTGAGTGGTCCAAAAGTGGATTAGGAAAGACCAGAGATTTTTGTGGCTAGATGGGTTGAATTGAAGGGTCTTGGGTTTGATACCATGATATACAAGTCTATTTTAGATAGGATGGGGAATGAAGCAAAGTGTTTTGGAGACCGTATATGAATTATGGTGGTTGGGTTGAGGATCTGTATTGAGATACGATGTTTTTGGAACACTCTGTGGTCAAAGGACAGATTTCTAGGAGTGTTCAAGATATTTCAAGTATGAGTGTGTGTCACAAAGTAGTTTGGTATATCCCAGATGTGCCTTTAGAGTCATATATATGGCATAGATCAGTTCATATCGTGAAGAGAGAAGGAGTGATGCCAAGTCCCACATGAGCCTAGTAATGCCCTCATGTTATAGATGAAACCGATGTAGAGATAATACCGAGTCGAGTGGATGATGTTGGGTGAACCCGGCCTATACTTAGTGGTGGGTAGAGCACCAATGGATTCTATTATTTTCTGTTGTTTTGGATGCAGCGGGAGAGCCACCAAGAACGTATACATGAGGAGGACTAACAAGAGGTCATGTGCCTACCCGTATGATAATGTAGTGGTGGTAGGTGGCCATACACGACGTAAGTAGGATATATTGTTGTTTGTATTTGGTAGTGTTACTTGTATTGAGTATGACATGTGGTGATGAGGTACCAATATGGTTTGGGTATTGTAGGTGATTAGTATTAGAGTGTGATTGTGAACACACTGATACATACGTTTACACACAACTTTCCCCATGTGTTTCTAGGGAGAATGCTCACTTATTTGATCTTATGGTTGTGGTAGTGACCACATGCATATTTTTGTAGTCAAATCAGTGATGAGGTGATGACAGAGCTAGCACATGTGAGAGAGGAAGTCAAGAAGATAGACTAGTGTATATGAGAGATATGTGGAGCTCCATGACCGATATGTAGATGTGGTCATTGGCGAAGTGTTTCTATTGACTTAACTAGAGGAGCAATGGTCCCAATCACAGAGGAAGAGATCTAGTGGTGAGGATTTGAGTTATAGAGCTCCTAAAGTGAACTCCAATAATAGTGAGGAGGATGTATGATATATGTTGTAGTGGGCATTTCCCTTGATTTTTTATTATGAAACTATTGAGAGATGTATATATATGATGATATTATTTTTTATATGATGATGTGTACTTGTGTTGTTATATGAGTTGTTGATTAGTTGATTTGATTTGATTTGATATTTGGTTGAAATTATGATGATATAATTGTATATATGGGAAGTGTGTTATAGAGTATACTATACATGGTGATAATGTAGATAACATTGTGATGATAGATATTAGAATGATGATAGGCATGGATAGAATATGATCGTCAAATTGAACTTATAGTAGTAATGATAAAGAGGATGAAGATAACTAGGAAATAATAAGTAGCACAATATATAATGGCATATAGTTATATAATAAATGTGAAATCATGTAACACTAAGGAACATATAACATCTAACGGGAAATAATACAATGACTATGCACAAGTGGCTCAAAGGATGGAGCGTCGTGAGTATAGGTGCCATATGATAAGCCTGAAGGGATCAAAACAATACTAGAATCATGGAATGGAAAGTGGTGATTCTTTGGGACCTGTGTGGGTTGGATTTGAATAAGAAGTGGGGAACATGCATCATGCATAGTTTAAACTGAGGGAGGAGGAGATAAAATTACCTTAAGAGGATGAGAGGTAGTCAAAGTAACATGTGTCAATGTGTGACATCATGTCATGAGAGAATGTGATCTATACACATAGTGTGCACAAAAATAAATGACATCCTTATCCTCAAGCAATTGAATCCTATCATGGAGTGCATAATAATCATTATCTCTATGACCATTAATCCTATAGAAATTACAGAATGGTTGGTTACGATTACATTGTAACTAATGAGGAGGATGATGCTCATTAGAAGGTAAACGAATCAACTTCTCATCAAGTAATGTGTGTAAAATATCATGAGGCCTATCAGAATGTGAAAAGTATAATGGCTCCCACATAGGAGGGGGAGTGGAATGTGGAGGACTTCG
The DNA here is from genome assembly GCA_018340775.1 of Taxus wallichiana var. yunnanensis. NCBI lineage: Eukaryota > Viridiplantae > Streptophyta > Pinopsida > Cupressales > Taxaceae > Taxus > Taxus wallichiana. Next base: position 281,778,575 of record CM031240.1, read on the forward strand.
AAAATAAGAGGAATGATCATTCATATGTCTAGTAGGAGATGGATGATGTGAAGATGGTGCAATAAGAGGAAGAGAAGATGTAGTATGTGGAGTGGTAGAAGAACTAGGAGCATGTATAACAAAATATTCATTAATAATGTCTTATTCTAAATTTATAACCTTAAAGAAAATAAGTGTACAAGATTCACATATATCATATAATAATTTTTATTTCAACGGAAGAATCCATTCATGAAAAAATACATATTGCATTTCTAGATCAATAGGTTTATAAAGTAAATGATGCATGAAATATTTGAAATGTAATATATAATCATTAACAAGTTCATTATTTCCTTGATGAAAATAAGGAAAATTATCAAATGTAACTTTAGGACCATTGTTAGAAATAAAATGTCTAAGAAATGCTTCTTCCATATCAAGATAAGTATTAATAGATCCACTAGGAAAATGATGAAACCAATGAGAAGCAATATCAAGTAAGACTACTAGGAAATTATTTGAGAAGTAATCTATCATTAGAATGTGAATCCATAGATAATATGAAAGCCTTAATATGCATATAAGGATTACCCATTCCATCAAAAAGTGTAAAATTAGGTAAAGTAAAACCCTTAGGAAAAGTTGAATTGTAAATATTTTTAGGAATATGATTGCCATAAATAGAATTATTATCATTTTCCGTACTCTCAAGGGTAAGGGTATGGATCTTATTTTGTAAATCACCTACAACATGCATAAGAGAAAGAACTTATTGGGGAGGAATGACATAAACATTAAGGGGTTCATTAAGGGGTTGAATCTTTCCATTATAAGTAGCCATAAGGACACTATTGGGTTGAAATTCAATCTTGGGATCAACAAGTGGAAAAATAGGAATAGGAACATGGGAAGAAGAATCAATAGGAAAAGAATTTTGCACACTTTTATCAACAAGATTAGTAGGAGAAGGAATACAAGAAACATGCATATTATCCTTATGATCATCATTATGTACAATATTTTGGAAATATAAAAACTAGAGACACACGCATCTCTAACTTGTGCAGAATTTAAGATGTTATGAGAAGGAAAATGAGTACTAACATCATTAGGAAGAACACAAGAGGTGGAGGAAGAAAGATATGACTTTTGAGGCACAATATTTAATGAACAAGAACTTGGTTAAGAAGAAAAAGATGGGATCTGAATATCATTATCAACATAAATAGGATAATCTCTAATGATTTGTGCATATGTAAATGAAGGAGAAGGAAAAGTGGAGTGAGGGCCATTTAGGATAGCATCTACAACATAAAAATAAGTACGGGTATCACAAGACTCATTAATAAGACTTTCCTTATCTGAAAATTTAATGAAATCCCGAACACACGTATCATTTGTAGCAATAAAAGAAACATCACTATTAGATTCACAAGAGATAATAACCTCAATAGGGGTAGGAGTACAACATCAAGAATTTGGTTGATAGTTTTTGTAAATACAAGAGAAATTTTGGGATGAGATGTAGTAGTAATATGTGAAGGTCACTTCCTCTTGGGAATATGAATAAATAGGGTGAAGGCTAGTCATAGAAATAGGATCGTACTTGAGAGAAGGAGGTTTGGGACGATAATTTCCCAACACTTTTTTGATAATCCCCGAGGAATAAAAAAGAGGGATCTTAAGGAAATATAGGGTTCGATCAATAAACGAGTTCACCAAATGATTTAACATAAATTAAATCTTAATTAGATGACTGAGATCAAATGAATATAACAATAAAAATAAATATCTATCATGCAAGAGACAAACAAGTGTAAGCAATCGTGAAATAAGAGTTACTTAGCTTGTATTCAAAGATTTGGGATTATTTTGTGCTTTAAACCGAGTGGGACAAGATGCATATGGACTAAGTAAGCTTTGCCTAAAAATTTGGAATCAAACTCCCTCGGGTATGACCGCCTAGATGAGGACACACCCCTCAGGCACTAGTGTCTGATTTGGGTGCTAGTGACCTGACAATAGCTCTGGAATTGATATTTTTAGGGTCCAAACTTGTTTTATTCCTTTCACTCTTTATCACATCCACTTTGTTATAGGGTTTCATTGTCATAACTAAACCTACAAAAGAAACTCTAGCTACTTGCACAAGGCTCAAGAAAACATTAGATAAAACAAATAATGCATATTCTTGAGTTAGACTAACATCGGTCGTCACCCAAATGGGATTTTCACTTAGAATTATAGTATATTTCAGATTATATGTAGTTCTATTATGTGTGTGATTTAATTGTGTCCTTTGAAGCTAGGTTTCCCTTGTGCTAGTCACACCAAGATAACGGGATATAACTACTTTTCCCCAAGATGAATGTGTGAGATGGGATTTAGAAATATCCCCTTTATGCAGTGAATAATGTCCAAATGTAGTCTTTAAATATTGCTCTTTACCCAAGTAGTAGATAGGAAATAATAGCCCAAACAACCCAACCCCTAATAATAGTGAGTAAGTTGTGTTTATATATGACTTCCTTGTTTGAATTTCAAATGTGGGACTTGGCCCCTAAGATAACCTATAGGTTTTATAGAAGCTAGCTCTTCTCTTCTTATGTTGAGGTGAGGGTTAGAAAGAAAACAAAATGAAAATCCTAACTAAGGTGATGCGTCGGAACTTAACTAAAAGAACAGAGATAGAAACTAAAATGAATAATAGACTAGTTAAGGAGCACTGAGCATGATTAACTCTCTTAGAGACATTTCATACTATCAAAGGCTAGAAGGAACTAAAACATAACCATTTGCAAATGAACAGATTTATGTAAAGATCTAAGGGCATATAACATGATAGAAACTTAAACATTCATCAAAATGAATAAAAGCATACATAAGAGAATCAAGACCCAGAGTATTGTGAACTTCCTTGTGCACAAAACAAGAACTCTTTATTTATAGAGAAAATAGTACATAAGGCCAAGAATGGACATAATACTACAATATTTATTTACAATAGAGCCTTGTTAAGGCTGATGAACACAAACTACTAAACCTAAAAATCTTCCCCGAGGTTTTTCTCGCTTCCTTTTTTTTTCTATATCTTATATCGGCACCAAGACCCTCTTTTATAGATCTTGTGGCTCGATCTCCAATGCATCCGCCATCATGATTTCCACCATATGCATTTAGTTCTTTACCTACATGATCTTTGACCCATGAGGTGAATCTCAACTACTTTCTTTGGGACTCAAGATTGCATTCAATCCACCAAACTGTGAGTCCTTTTGCTTCTTTGGTTGGCTCTTTAGATGGTGATAGCTTCTTTGAGTGACATGTGGAGGCCGTGTACTAATTTGGGACTATCTTTTGTTTTCTCCCTTTGGAGTTGTGCCTGGATGACACGTGGAGCCTTACGGGCTCTTTTCCTTTCCTTTGAATTTTTTGCCCACTCGGGCTATGCCACTATGCTTCTTCCATGTGGAAGTCGTGTGTTATTTTGAGGCTCTTGGTTCTTTATGTTGGCTCCAATATGCACCAAAAGGACACATGGATGCCCTCCATGTTTAGTCCCATACTTAGTCAAAATTGAGCCCCGAAGAGGAACAAAAGAACACAAAATAAAAAGGGGGTGAATGACAAAATATAACAATAAAACGAGAGATCCCTAAAAGATGTAGAAATTATTCTATAGTTATGGCGACTCACCAAGGGACTCCATGTCAGTCATGGAAGAATTTGAAATCCTTCCCTATCTCAAAATTTCAAAATGTGGCCTTCAAAAGATGCCACTCAGAGCTACTTCAGAGCAGCTTGGTACCCGACCCATTCCTCCTCAGTCGGGTAGGTCCTTCATTGTAGAGCCTGAAAGGCTCTATCCAACTTGATGATCATCCTTGTGAAAGAAAGTTTGAAGATATTGTACCATTGCATGCAAGTAGACTCCAACTTCATAATTGGGTTCAGGATGGCCTCTACTTCAACTACATTAGAATATTCTTTTAAAGACTGAAAAATAGTCTTATCTTGTTCCTTTTTGTGAGTATCTGTTGAATTTGGTCCTTTGATAGGATGGTGGAGTCATGGGAAAGGGAGAGGGAATCCTAATTGCACCAATTCTTTGATGCTCTACTTTCTTTCTCTGATCCTGAGATGGAGTTGAGTCAAGAGATTCTGGCATTTGATGGCTTCCTTGTTACAACTCAGAATCTCACTAATTTTGGTTGCCACCACCCATCTGTGTATGATACCTACCCCTTGTAGGGAAGATTCTAAAGAATCATATAATTTCTAAACCAGCACTTGTGATTCAGAACCTTGGCGGAGACGACACTACTGATGGTGGAGGTTGAGGACTCCATGTTGGCACACAAGCCCTATGCATCAGATATGAATCTGAGTGTGGGTGAAAAATATTTTTTGTGATAGGAATCCTCTTGTAGTATGAGGTGTATAAACCTTACACTAATGTGATGATTCCTCCTTTTGTGGATGTTATACAAAGTTTTTAGGTCAAATCCTTGACCGCATCCTTAGATGACTGGTATTTTGATTGTAGGCTTCCCTTCTCTACCTCTATGGTATGTAACTTCACTTGAAGTGTGGTAACCTTGGCATTTTCTTGAACCAACCTCATGTTGTAGTGAAGTGGTCACAACCTTGGAGACTTCTAGTTCGGCCTCCAATTTCTTGGCTTCTTCTTGGGAAGCTCGTAAGAGATTCCTTTGAAGCCACCTCTTTTAACTCCTTATGGAGTTTCTCTACTTCTTTTTTTTGCCTTTGATTTTAGTGTTGAGGTGAATGACAATACTTTTTTTTGTCTGAGGCTAGACTCCACCTTCTTCACTTATTTTGATCTTAAGATAATCTGTGGTGACCACAACAGCTGATTCGTTCATCAATTGACCTTATCTTGAGGCCAAAATGATCTAGGTCCACCGTCACAACATTATAGTATAATCATTAGGTTACATCTATTCGGTGGGTTTGGAGGTGTTAGGGATCATTTGTGTGATGGTAAGGGAGCTCTATGTTGATGGTCATATAATGACCGCATCTTCTTCATCGCTCTAACTGACATCTCCTTTTTCTTCTGCTTCTCCTTCCTTTTATTGCGGGCCACCCTGTTGAATCAACTTGATTTACAAATTTTGTGGGGGGAAGGAAAATCCCACCTACAAATGGGAATCCCAATGATAAGAAGTATGGGATAATAGTGGGTTGCAAGGGTTGGGAGGTCACAAGGCTGAAGAAGGGGGCACCAAGACCTAGGAGAAAAAGAAGGAATGGTGGTGGGTGGTGGAGGAAGAAGAGAGGAACCAGGGGTGGAAGGGCATGAGTTAGTGTGACCAACATAGAAACACCCCCTACTGAGGAAATGAAAGATGGAGGAGAAGGAAGTGGATGAATGGGAGGAGGTGAAGAAAATGGAGGAATGGGAGGAGAGGCAGGGGAAGATGAAGAAGGGACCACATATGACTTCATCTTCTTCTTCGGTAGGCTCTAGGGGGATGGTGCCCTTAGTAACATTTATAGAGAGGGTGAGACCAATGGATGTGTAGAGATGGGGGCCCTGGGTTGGGTTGGGCACGATTCTCTTCTGTTTCCAAACCCTGAGGGTCCGGCATTTCTGAACCATGGGCATGGGCATGTGGCAGAGGGATCTTGTTGAGAAGCTGAGGGTGAGAGTCATGGTTGTGTTTTTTGTTGCGAGGGGCCAAGGGTTCCCACCTTATGCCGTGTGAATTGTTCCTTGGTGATGAATACTTCCTCCCCGTTGTCTATGTCGGACCCATGCTCAACATCCCAAAATTCTTCCCACTGTTCATCAGTGGGAACCTCCTCAAAATTGAGGGTTGTTTTCCCAATTTCTTTCCTATATTTCCAATAGGCCTTAATTTTTCCATACTCCAGTCCTTACCCCGTAAGGCTTGCCCTCAAACTCTTAGCCATAGTTAAAGAGGGGTCATATCTATGCTAGACTGGATGAAAATACTCCCATTTTGGGGTCGGGATATCCTTCAATTCAACAAAAATATCAGGAGTCTCCATTTTAGGAGACCTCTTGGCTTCAAAGAATTTTCTCACTCATGCTTTGCATGAGCCTGAGACTTTATTTCTGGACAAGGTGGCGGCCATCTTCCCATTTGGGTCATACCTCCATCTATCCTTAATCAAGGTGAAGCCATAGTGAGCCAACTTTTGTGTGAGTACATGCTCCACTTTGCTTGATAATAATGATACCACCTCTATGCTATGGGAGTTGAACAATGTTTTCTTCTTATGGGAAGAGTCATATTCTTCATCTAGGATCACCAACTACCTGGCCACCTCTAGCCCACCACCCACATCATGAGGACTCTAGGGAGCATGAAGGATTCCCCAGAATCCATGCACCCATATCATCGAATGCGCTTCCCCAAAAAAGTAATCACAGGGATGTAGGGGTCCTCAAGGATGGCTCAAACTAAATCACTCATTTATTATTGACTCCTTCTTGATCAAGCTCAAGGTAGAAGGGGTGCAAAAAAGTAGTTTGTGAACTCATAGGTGTCCGAGGAATGGGAAAACACATGGGTCCATGTGGATACTGGTATGATATTGTGAGGGTGAACCTGTATCCCAAAGTGACATGGGTATATACTAGTTAAAGTATGACTACTGCTGCTAGTACAAAATGAGATGGAACAAATAGGAGGAGTACTTGAATGTGGAGTTTATAGAGAAAGAGGCTAGCTGATGGAAAATACCCTCCACTATGACCTCAGAGAAGTTGAACCGATATGTTTGGTATTTTTTCACACCCTCATCCTGAAAAGGGCTCCCATTTTCTAGTCATGGACACTTTTGTCCGAGTCTTGACCAAAAATAAAGGTCAACATGGAGCAGGTGTCTAAGAATCCTACATGAATACTTTCAATGGGATTGGAAATCCTAGAAATTAAGAACTGCTTGAATCCTCTTACCATAATTATTTCTTGAGGAAAGAGGCTTTGTGTTGGCATGAGGACCAGACTTCTTGGAGTTTGGCCATACCATAAAAGCTGGCATTTGGGTCATGTGATAGGGCTAACATCTCCCTTGATGGCTCATGGTGATATCTTCACCTACATGTCTTTTCCATTGATGGTGTTGGTATTGATGTCAAAATGACATGCACACATCTACACAAGTTCTAGATATGGGTGCACAAGAGGCACCATGTATTGGGTAAGTGTCGTGGTCCAAATTCTAGAGTCAAAGGACTCATCATCCCCCATATTGTAGAATATAGCATGAGCATCATCTCTCAGGGCCTTTGATTTTTTGGTTAAGATGGGGTCATAGACATCATCCATGCATAGTCAGTGACCAAGGAAGCATCCTACAATGCATGCTTTTTTTATCAGGATAAATCATCTTTGAGTTGTGAGTGCATGCGGTGGTGTGGGGCATCTTGCATAAGATTTTGATTGAGGGATCGAGCTAGAAGCTTCCATGATATGTTCAAAAGCTAGAGAAAACTCTGGTTCTTTGTAATGGTGACTCGGGCATTCAAGGAAAGAGACTCTTAGCATTAGAATGAAAATTATGGTGACTCAAAACCTACCTTAAATGGCCTCCTTACTTTTTTGTAAAATAAAAGCTCACACACACAATGGGTCACATCCTATAATGAAACTTTGGTTGAATGACCCTTGGCACCAAATTTCATGCTTCTCAAGAGATTTTTCATTAATTCTCTAATCCTTTTCAATAATTATTCCCAAAAATGTTGGATCATTTACTTCAGGGAACATAGGAAGGTACACTTCCCAAGAGAATTTCAAAAAAGAGGAAACGAGAGTCTCCATAGGAGACACATGTCCAAAGACACTTTATTGGAAGGGGCAACACCACAAAACAAGCAAAAAAGAAAAAGAAAGGGACTATACATATGATACATATTTACAAAATTCAAAAGACTTAATGGAATGGTTTAAGATGGATCCCATTTACCGAATCACCAAGGGTTCACCTTCCATAGTCTCGAGTTCAAAGGCATTGTGTTGCTTTTTTGCATGCAATGATCTTGAATGGCCCAATCTAGAGAGGGTCAAACTTCCCATGGTTTCTAGGCTTGGTGGCTCTCGCATCCCACTTCAAAACTAAGGTGCCAACCCGAAGATCAAGTTCTGAAGTTTTCTAGTCAAACCAAGTCTTGACATTTTATTTTTGAGTTGATCATAGATTCATGGGTTGACTCCCACTTCTCTTGAAGTTTTATCAATTCTATGAGTCTCACCTGCATCACTCCATGCTCTTCTATTTCAATTTTCTTTAACAATTGCAATGTTGGGAGTTCCACCATGATGGGCATTACCACACTTTTACCATAGACTAATTCATATGGTGAGGTATTTAGGATCTATTTTGTGTGATCCGGTCAGCCCATAAGGTTGTCTTGACATGTTCATGCCATGATATTTTATGCTCATTCCCATTCTTTTTATAAGTCTTATCAGATTCTTGTTGGTAGACTCTACTAGACCATTACCCTGTGGGTAATAGTTGGAAGATGTTTTTAGATAAATCCCATGCCTCATAGAAAATTTAGATACTTTAGCACCTAGAAAATCCTTAGCATTATCTGATATGATCATGTGTGTGGGGTCCAAAGTGGTTAGTGATGTCATGGAGAAGTTCCAAGATCATATTCTTGGTAGCTTCTTTCAACGAAACTACCTCTATCCATCGGGTGAAATAATCGGTGGCTGTGAGAATCCATTTATGACCATGTGCTTGAAACTGGGTTCACCATTCCGATGAAATCTAGGCCCCATTATGTGAATGGTTCTTCAACTAGAATTGGGTTAAGAGGTAATGCAACATTTCTCCTAAAGCCTGTGTAGAATTGGAAAATTTTGCACTTTGCTCACCATCACATGGCAATCCATGAACAAACTAGGCCAAAAGTATCCTACTTGTAGAATATTTATGGTGGTAGTCATTAGCCGAGAAGTGGCCTCTAAGCTACCATGGTGTAACTCATGTAAGACCCTTTTAGTCTCTTCTTCATCTTCCAAGCATCTGAGTAAGATCTGTCAAAGTTTCTTTTGAAAAGGATATTATCAATTATGATGAACTCAGATCCCTTGTTATGATAATACCTTCTCTTTTTGAGAGGAAGGTGACTAGATACTCACCTATTTGCATGAAATGCATTCTATTATCGATACCCAACTTTTGGATTCATTTTCTTGGATATGGAGCACCATCTTAGATTCATCATTGATGGTGTCATTAGATCTGGGTGAGATACTAGCACAAACCTTTTCCTCTTACCAATTTTGTGGGCTTTATCTCAACATCATACTCTAAGATCTTGGTGATCCTAGTTAGCCATTTTATCAGTTATCTCTCCTTCAATGATGTATTCCTTGACACTGGAATGTGCCACCAAGATTGTGATCTTACTATTGGTCACAAGATGTCTGAATTTCTTCAGCCCTTTGACAAATGGTGTAGGCTTGTTTCTCCATGAAATTGTACCTTATTTCATAGTCATGGAGAGTCTTGAAAAGAAGGCTACTAGATGCTCCTCTCCTTGTGACTCTCCTTTGTGTCAACATGAAGATGCCACACTATGTTCATCTTCCATATACATACATGATGAAATATTTGGAAAAATTGGATTGCGTAACACTAGAGTGGATGCAATGGCTCTTTTGATTGCCTCAAAGTATTTTCAGCCTTCAATGGTCCATTTGAAATTTAGATCCTTTTTCAACATCAATGTGATTGGGTGGATCATTCTAGAAAAAGTGAAATGAACTTGCTAACAAAGTTGATCTTTCCTAAGAAATATTGTATTGCCTTCTTATTGACAGGTAGAGACAACTCAAAATAGCTTTGATTCTCTCTAGGTCAATTGAGATTCCATATTTTGAGACAATGTGTCCTAGGAGTTTTCCTTGTGGTACTCTAAAAACACACTTCTTTGGATTTAGAGAGATTCCAAATTCTTGACACTTCTTGAATACAACCTCCAAGTGCATCGTAAAAATGATCTTCCCCTCCTAGTGAACATTGTGAGATCATCCAAGTATATTAGGATTACCTTGTTGATTAGCTCCCAAATGCAACATCCATGGCTCTTTGAAAGGTTGACCCAACATTGGTGAGTCCGAATGACATATTTGCATATGTAAAATTTCCCCACTTTGGTTGTGAAGGTGGTTTTATGTTGATCTTCTTTATGAGCCATATTTGATTATAACCCAAAAACCATCCAAGAGAAAATATTTCTGACCCTACTATTATTTGTAGTATTTTCTCCATGGAAGGAAAGGGGTAGTGGTCCTTAAGAGACACCTTATTCAAATCTCTGAAATCCACAAAGTCTGATTTCACCATTCTTCTTCTTATAGGCACCAAATTGGACACCCATGTGGAATGCTTGATTGGAAATATTATTTTAGCTTCTAAGAGCTTCCTGAGTTCCTCAGCCATGAGAGACTCTATCTTTGGGTTCACGAGCCTTGATTTTGATGCATAGGTTTTGTTCCTTCTTCTAATCAATGGTATGTTGAATGATGTCCTTATTATAGCCATGTAGGTCATCATAAGTCCAAGCCACCACCTTATCATATTTATGGCATAAAGCCACAAGTCTTTCTCTTTCTTGTTGGGTGACTAATTTCCCTACCTTTAACTTCTTTCCATGAGCTACTTCTATCTCAGCATAGTCTTCTTTGACTTTTTGAACTTCCTCCTATCTATATTAGCATCATTGGAGTCAAAGATATTTTCAACGTTATTAGCCCTTTTGGAAGTTTATTCATTTGAGTTGGATAACTTGATCTTCGTATGCTTCTTCAATTTTTGGTTGGAGTTGGTCTACAAACTCTTCAAGATTTTATAAGAAGAGTAATATATTTTGGTCACTCTCAAAGACTTTCCAATGATCTACATTATCAGGTATGGATGGGTGGATGATCAGCTTTACTATGTCCTCCTTTTTGCCACATAGAAGTCCTTGGTAGGGTCAAATTGTGATCCGATCTGGGCCATCTTGTCTCGCTTCTATGTTTTGGTCTCGAGGGATAACCTTGATGTCAAAGGCCTCAAAGTATTCAATAAGATCCCATACCCTATGTCGGTAGGACCTCATTCTTGGGTTTTTTTTATGAATATTTCTAACTTGAGTCACCACTAACTCAGAGTCTCCAAAGACTCTTAGTTGTTGAATGCCTTCTTTTTATGCCAATGTCAAACCATGAACTAAAGCTTCATACTCTACTTCATTACTAGTGCAAGTGAATTGGAAAATGGAATGCCTGAGTATCTTCTCCCACTTGGTGAAGAAAAATATTCTAGCCTTGAGCCATTTCTACTTCTAGCACCATCAAAGTGTAGAGTCCATATCTATGAATCCTTTGTGGGATTATTTTCACTTTTACTATCCTCCTTCATGATCTTTGGAATGTTGGGGTTCTCATCAAAAATTACATAAGTGCCCAACCGTGGAATCAAAATTTTGAAAGGGTCACCTGGTGATAGGTCAACCAGATAGTTTCCTCTTTTGATGGTCACCTTCATCCATATATGACTCCTTCTCGGGTGATCATGGTGTGAGGCTTCAAAACCGAGGCTACTTGATCTATTATATGCTCTTCCATGAGAGGCTCTGATATAGCACCTTCATATTTGATCCATACTTAGTCACAAAATAAGATGAGACCAATCAAGGGACATATAGCCTCTAATTTTTGTTGTGAAGTCATGGGATAGACATAACCCAAAGACCAGTGGAACATCAATTACGACTATATCCTATGGAATAGTTATGTTTGGGAAGGAATAGAGTTGTAATGGGAGACCTTTGATAACCCCAATGGTTTGGACTGATTTCCCATCTAGCTGCATGACTCCTTTTCTTAGGGGTTCATATTTGATTCCCAGAGCATCCACTATTGCTTTAGGCATAACCGTAGTGCTTGTGCCAGAGTCAATCATGGAGTTATGCAAGTAATTTCTTACCAATTATAAGATTCATAAAAAGGGTTGAGGTCTTGGCTTACTTACTTCACCCTTCTAGTTCATTAGTACTGACTCCATTTGAACTTGAGTCACTTTGAGTTGCTCTTTTCCCTTTTTGGTCACATTCGGACCGCTATTGGATTTTAGCTTCTTGAAGCAATTATTTTTGCTCTAGAATACCCAAGATATCCCACAAGGATACATTGGTTAGTGCTCTTTTGAGTTTCTTGACTACATTCATTGGCCTGAGTGGTTGCACCTTGGAAACTTGTTGATATTTTGGTCTTTCAAGCTATCTAGATGAAAGGTACCTTGACTTTGAGAAACCGTCGAGTTTCTTGTCTAACTATGGGTAGAGGAGCAGTAAATGTTGGGGGCTCTTTTCTTGCCTCATTCCTTACTGTAGGAGCAGGGATCATGGCTTCTATCATCCACCTCTTAGAGTGAGTGTTGTAATCTGACTGCATTGGGTTAGAAGTAGATACTTTATTTGTGAACACAAACTCTTCTCCTTCGACCCAAGAGAACAACGCATGTTTAGTGTGATTTTTGCTTCTTGTTCTAGGGACATCCCTTGCATTTGCACAACCAAGGATGCATTTTGAATTCCCGGGATTGGTAGTGGTCCTCCATCCTAGACCTCATAGCCTTCCATTTCTTTTTTCTACTACCTTTTTCTGTAGATTCCCTTGAGGGAAATCTCTTGGCATATGAGGGGTATTGCAAGGAAAACACCAAGCATTGGGATCTTCCACCAAATTTTTTTGTCCTAGAATCATTTCTCTCCCCTTATTGGGTGGGAGCATAGAGTGGTGTGAGACTAGGAAAATTTGGTTAGATGGTTGTGTTGGTGGTGGTCTCTAGGAATTTTGATATTGTGGAGGATAAGTGGGCCTATTCCCTTGGTATCTTTGATAATTTTGTCTAGGTATGCACCTTGATTCCTCTTAAGGTTAACTATCTCATTAGAGAAACTCCTAAGAATATTTTTTACTTCCTCCATCTTTGAAGATGATGATGATGATGATGTTTCCATAGAGGCGAGTGGCTCCTTGAGGGGATGGGTAGCTATATATTGATGTAGGAGTTTGAGTAGAGCTTGAGGCCTGTGCCTAAGGAAGGGGGTTATCTGGATATACTAGAAAAGGGACCTTTGGGGGAGTTTACCAACATCTATCAAATTATTTCTCAGCCTGGACCACGTAATATCATATGCATGTGGCAAATAATCTCCTCTCAATGACTGAATCATGATAGAGATATATAAGTTTAGAGATTTTAAGTAAAAGACAATATCCATACCTACTGGCAGCCTAGCTAGAACTAGAATCCTTTTCCATGTCTTATGGAATATGGTGTTAAAATCAGTCATAGGCTCTTGCAGAGCTTTCTTGATGTTGATAAGTTGTTGTAAGAGTGAAGACCTATCTCCTTTTCATTGAATCTTCTAAATGAAAACATCTCCCAACTGATCCCAAGTACCAATGGAGTTAGGAGTCAAGGATTGATACCAATCGAGGGCTTTCCCCTTGAATGAGGCAAGCCAATAACCTTAAGGAAACATCTTGCTCTATGATATAATGTATTATGCATATCTCTGCAACATCTTGAAGATGTTCCTCGGGGTCTTAAAGTCTTCACCACTGAATTTAGGTAGTTCCTTCATCGCATTTTTTGGGATGGGATTCCATGTCGTTGGATGTACTAGTAAGATGAGTGGACTTCCTTGATTCCATGAGATGAACTATCTTAGAGGAGGAGGTGGTTGATGAGCCATTATGATAGGCCTGAGAACTCTAGTGGATTATAAGAAGGGCCTTCCAGTGAAGAGGTGTCGAAAGAGTTGGTTTGGAGGAGATGAAGATCTCTAAATATTTATCCCTTTTATTTCTTCCTAGGGAAAATTGTAGATATTCAAACATGCCTTCTTCTCTTGCTCTTGACCTTATTTGAATCCTTCTCATGAACTAGAGAGGATTAACCCACCAATATTGTTGAGACAAGTTGAGATGTCGAATAGAGTCACCATATGTGTTTACTAAGAGCCTCAAAAGGATATGAATTGCTATGTCACACACCAAACTTAGCAATATTTGAAGTTTAAGCTTTCAATGTTGTCCCACCAGGCGTGCCAAGAAAATTGTTGATGATTATATTTGTAGATGAACCATCAAAGTCATGGGAAATCTTAGAGATGTGGGACTTGGCCCCTAAGATAACCTCTAGATTTTATAGAAGTTGGCTCTTTCTTTGCTTGTGTTGAGGTGAGGGTTAGAGAGAAAACAAAATGAAAATCCTAACTAAGGTGATATGGAACTTTACTAAAAGCACAGAGATAGAAACCAGAAATGACTAATAGACTAGTTAAGGAGCATTGAGCATGATTAACCCTCTTAGAGATATTTTGTACTATCAAAGGCTAGAAGGAACTGAAACATAACCATTTGTAAATGAACATATTTATGTAAATATCTAAGGGTGTATACATGATAGAAACTTAAACATTCATCAAAATGAATAAAATCATACAAAAGAGAATCAAGACCCAGAGTATTGTGAACTTCCTTTGTGCATAGAACAAGAACTCTTTATTTATAGAGAAAATAATACATAAGGCCAAGAATGCATAGACTAGTATTTCTTTACAATAGATCCTTGCTAAGGTTGATGAACACTAACTAATTAACCCTAAAATCTTCCCTCGGGGTTTTCTTCTTCATTTTTTCTATATATTATATTGGCACCAGGACCCTCTTTTATAGATCATGTGGCTTGATCTCTAATGCATTTGCCATTATGATTTCCACCATCTACATTTAGTTCTTTACCTACATGATATTTAACCCATGCGGTGAATCTCAACTGCTCACTTTAGGACTCAGGATTGCATTTAATCCACCAAATTGTGAGTCTTTTTACTTCTTTGGTTGGCTCTTTGGATGGTGATAGCTTCCTTGAGTGACATGTGGAGGTCGTACGCTAATTTGGGACTACCTTTTGTTTTATCCATTTGGAGTTGTGCTGGATGACACGTGGAGCCTTATGGGCTCTTTTCCTTTCCTTTTGATTTTTCCACCGCTTGGGCTATGTCATTGTGCTTCGCCACATGGAAGTCATGCATTATTTTGAGGCTTCCGGTTTTTGCGTTGGCTCCAATATGTGACGAAAGGACACGTGGATTCTCTCTCGCATTTAGCCCCATACTTAGTAAAAATTGAAAGTATAATACAATATCACAATAAAAATCAATCAAAGTAATATAAGGAATAGTAATTTTTTTACCAATGTCTAATATTAGTATCCGTAAATCATGTATATAACAATATACTAGAGGAATGATGTAACAGTAATAAGTGCATAATTTTATGTCTACACTATTCCTCGTATCTTGTTTTGGAGAGTAGTCTTTATTAATCTTCCTTTATAAGGATTTCCTCTTCCAACACATGGTCACACAAAGTGGTTATTTAATCCACAAAAAGTACATGGAAATGAATACCACAAATTCTATGTTACCTAACCATCATTCACATAATTGAAGTGAACATTGGAGTATTTATGTTGTCCATTCCTTTTAGGATTATCACTTGTGCAAGAATGCCAAGGGGAAAATATTTTATCTCCTCCTTTGGAATTTTCATCTTGCTTTGGAGATGTCCCGCATCCTTTTTGGATGATTTTTCCTTTCTTGGAATTTTTTTCCTTTCTTGGTTTCAACTTACACTCGCTCCCATAATCAATTTGTGAGGCCTACCCAATTTTCAAAGAAACAACATCCTCATTAGTAGGATTGACAAAAGATTTTTTTTTTTACCTTGAATAGGTTATTTTGGAGATATAATGGTGGAGGCTCTACTCTTTAAGTGTTCCTTGCTTCATTTCTTTTGTATCATTCTTTAATCTCTATATTACCATTTTCATATCTCAAACCCGTGTAATGAGGTATTTCCTTTACCCGTATGGGATAAGTAATTCCTTCGCCATGAATATCAAGGCCCTTTTCATCAAAACCCATCTTATTTAATAATTTAGATCTAATAACTTTGTATGTTTCTCAAATTTACTAAAATCAAAATCTGATTCAAGATTGGAGGAAACAATATATGGTGATTCACTTATAGTACATACCTCAAAGTGGTCTATGCATCTAATGTAGAAGGATTAGTTTATTTAGTAGACTTATTGTTCTCCTTCACTTGCACTGATCAGCTTTTATATTTTTCCAAGATTTCATCCTTGACTGAAAATCATGTTATAATGCTTTTATAACACCTAGGATAATTTCTCCATGGCTTGTAAATATCTCTTGGAGCTCCTGATTTTCATCCTCCAAGGATTGTCATCATCTTCTCAATTCAGATTTTTCCTCTAGAATCTAGAGGTTAATGGCTTCATGTTCCTAAATTATTTCCTTTTAAGATCATTTCCCATGGTTATCATGTTGCAACTCGTATATCCAACTAAAAGCTAAACCAATGCAATAATATGAAGTGGAAAATTGATAGTAAAGATCCAAAAATCCTAATCGATACCAAAATTTGATCCAAAATTTGTTAAAATCAACTAAATCGAGCTTTTCCATTTTTGTGGATTATTATTTGTTCTAAAATCCACGTACTACATTATATTTTTGCATATTAAAACTCTTATTGATGTGAAAATACAATACGAAACTATTCCACAATTTTTATCATTTCTCAATTTTCTCATACTTACTTGCAAATACGTAAAATTAGCTTAAAATTGATGAAATCAACATAAAATCTGAATTGTGGAGCCCAATTTGTTAAATAACCTACTTATCTTTTCCCTAAATTTTCAGGTAGTTTATAAATTGTTTTTAAATTCTTGTAACTAATTAAAAACTAGTTTTTTAATTCCAAAATAAGAATAAAGCTGATAAACAATGAACAAAAAGGAGACAAATATAGATCACATGACAAACCACATGATCACAAAGTTCATCCATGAGAGACTACGTCTCCAGGTGTGGAAAGGATCTGTAACCACTCTATTATGATGAAAAATTACTTTTACAAGTACAAATTCATCATAACGCTTTTTAGTTCAAAGAAACTTATTTACACCTACTCTAGAATTCCTCCTGGTTTAACCTCCAAAGGTTTCATGAAATTTCTTTCTCTATTTTTCTCTCTAAGCTCTCGTAAAAGGGCCTATAATAATAAATTTCCTCCCTCAAATATAAGTGAGGTCCTTTATATCATTTCTATCCAGCAGTGCTCTTGGCAAAAGCTTATCATTTTACTATAATCCACCTTGGTTCAAATCACATACAATTCACATATCTTTAACATAATATTTGTAGTTTTAAGATGATAAACTATCATTTTCTTAGAATAGGTGTAGGCCACATGGTTTTATGGTAGGGCACAAAATTCATAGCTATGGGGTAATGAGTTTGAATCCCCACCTCCACATGACCTTTAACCTCATGGCTCAACATTTTCTTAGGGATACACATTATCCCATATTGATTGCTTCAATGTTTAAATCGGGCTTTAAAAGTCTAGTGGACCTAGTAGTTTGTATGGATATGATCACATCGTAGGATTTTTTTAGGGACCTACAAATGTGACTTGTAGCTCACATAGGTTGTAATGAAATTTTTCCTTGGTTGGCTATTGACATCACCAACATGCTTTCCACATGAATCAGTTGTGCATTGATTTCTAGTAATGTGATGAGGTGGTTCCTTTGATTTTTAGGTTTAATGGTTAGCTTGATCTCAAGCTCGTCTTCCAATGGTTACAAGTGAGTTATATATGAGTTGGAACCATGAGTTGTCATTTGACTTGGCCTTGAGAGGTAAGGTGGCTCGACCACCGAGATGGTACAAAAACTCAACACCCAATTCCCCTTTTGTTCGCTCTCTATCTTCCCGAGTTGTTTGGGAAGCTTTTGTAATATCATTGGAATTATCCCATATTGATGGTAGATTGTTCTTATATGAGATTAATATGTAATAATTCCTATAATGTAATATGAAAATAGGCGATAGGGTCCCCTCATTACAAAGAGTGAACCCCATTGGTTGTTGGGCCTCCATCCGACATACTTGTGTGAGACCCACATTGACTGTCTAAAATCAAGGCTAAAACCATTTTTTTACTTAGGAAGACTCTACCACTTGTCACCACCACACGTTTCCACTTTTTGCCACTCCACTTCTCCACTTTTTCAAATTCTCAAGATGCCACATAATTGTTGTGCAACCTATACTTAATTTTTCCAGTTAGAGAGAATTTTCAATGGACTTTATCTTCCACATACGTTATCCATTTTACCTCATTCAAAAGTCATCAAATCTCTCAATGAGATATTTCATATTCAACTAGTTTCGAGAAGCGTAGGGATTTATATCTATAGTTCTAGTTATTCTTGAGAGGATCTATCTAGATAGAGTTGGGGGACACTCTACCATACCCCTCTATATGTGTTAACCATCCATAATTCTCTAGGATTCTGAACCATATATAATATATCAATTAGATAGGACCTTGAACAAATAGATATATCATAAAGGGCCTCCTAGATATTAAATATCCTTTTGATCGGAAGGGTTTTCCCCATATTATGAAAAAGATTTATATTTAAGATAAAGGAAATAATTACTAGAAGAATTATAGTCGGGATAAAGGAAAGAAACCTTTCTACAAAGATAGAAAACCTTATCATAAATTTTTAAAACGGGAAACTTTTGATCATTTTATTATTAATGTGTATGTAATCAACAAATATGATGAATTTAAGTGGTGTATATATGTGTTATGTGCCCTATGCACCTTGTGTTGTTATTGTTATAGTGGAATATATTGATGATGAATTGAAAGAAAAACAAGATGTCCATAAATCAATTTATATTGACTTTAAAAAATTACACAAACATATGAGGTCCATACTCATGATATTTCCTACTTGAGAGAGAAAATGATTAAGAATATAAAAGAGGGAAACCATGTAATGAAGACAGTTAGGCCTTAACTAATGTTGATGATACTTTAATTATAATCAAATAAATAAACATAATTTACTAGAAAAGAAAGATAAGGATGATACCAAAAGAGTGGTACTACTAAGGAAACAACAAAGAAAAATGATTCCCTTGATCAAAATATGCACCCCGTCATGTGAAATAATTTCCACCTCATGAGAAGAAGGTTATTTGTGTTCATCCTACTAAATAGAGGAAGTTTGTCCCCAAAAATAGAACAAATATTTCTTTCCTCACTAATGGTTGTAAGAAATACTCTACACCAAAAGGCCGAATAGAAAGAAAGAAAGGAAAGGTAGAAGAGAACCCACTTCTTAAAGTAAAGAGACCCCACTTTAAACTTATGGAAAAAAAAACCATTGAACTAGTGTTGGCTTCTTACATTATTGGTCTTAATGATGTAACTTTACTACAAAATACACCCATGCCTAAGTATAGTGTATGTGATATGACCCAAATATTATATCAATTCAAAATGTGGGTTCTTGTTGTATAAATTTTGAGAATCTATGAACATCGAATAAAACTTTGCATATCTTCATACCCAAATGTCTCAATAAATCAAAATTGGGTGTTGAGATTGTATAATTAGATCAGAATGAGGAAAAAATACCTAAGATACAATTAGGAACATCACTGGTGGAAATTTAACTAAATGTTGAATCATTTTATACCATAGATAATAGATGGTTTTTGTGCATAATTTCATGTTTTATTATGGTGCTTCATGTAATATCACATTTTTGGTGCTTTTGAAAAATTTAAGTGTAAGTATTTGAATTTTACATGGGAAATGTTGTGTAATGGACTCAAGGAAGGTTCTTATTGTGGGATGTGTTATATGGTTGGTTCTGTAGTTGGCCTCTTTTCATGGTAAATTTTTATGATGGATGTTGTTGCAGTGGATTATCCTCATAAATGGGGTACATATTTGCCAAGAAAATGGGTTGCTTACAAAGTTGTTGGTATTCAAATGGAAATGGAATATTTTAAATTCCTTTGAAGGGTGAACATGTTAAATTATATAGAAAGAAAATAATGGTGCATCTCATTGAGGATCCCAATGAAGGTTTAAATGACATTGATCTTAAAAATGTGGTTGATCTTGATTGTTTTCCTAAAGTGACTAAGATCTACAATTTAAGGAGATATGGGGGTGTATATTGATGGACCTTGTACTAGGGAAGGTTATGGAGTAGGTGTTGTATTATGTTCTCCACATTTTCCTATGTATGGGTATTCTTATAAATTGGAATTTGAATGCATTAATAATGTGGCTAAATAAAAAGTTTTGTTGTTTAGGATTAAATATGGACACTAAGTGTGGAATTAAGAACATCATGATATAAAGAAACTTAGAATTGATGTTGTTCTAAGCTAAGAAGATATATGCAATAAATAATGAAAGATAGAAATAATATAAGAATGATGTAGGTATTTCTCTTGAGTTGTTTTATGCATTGGATACCAGACATAATGAAAGATATCACAAAGCTTTAGTGACATATCAATTGATTTTGCATGATTCTATGTGCAAAATAGTATGGATGGTCCATTTTGTACTTATGAAGTGGAGGTGTTGGTGAGGTCTTTTGAACTTGAAAATGTAATTCATTGGCAATATTTTTAATATAATCATCAAATTGGTAAGTTTTTTAAAAATATTCTTGGGTTTGAAGGATATGCTCCATCCATCCCCGTATAAGATGCATCACACTTTACATTAGATTCATTTTTGGTGGGTGTTTATGTTTAATCTTAGCCCCATACTTTATTAGTTAAATGCCTTATAGTTATTCTCATATTATCCTTTCTCTAACATCACTACTCCAAACAGTTTCTCCTCTTATACACACATGCAAAATAAATTTTGTTACAATCCTTAATATGCAACATATAAAAACAAAAACTTCAAACACACATCACAACAACAAATCAGTTTAAATTTCCCATTCTACTTGTTTTCTTTATTGTTACGTTTTTTTTTTATCTCTTTAACTTATTTTATTTGTTGGTGTGTTTTTGATCTCATGCAGACACCTTTTAACCATGTTATCTTCAATCTTTCCAAATACACTCTATCTTATCGCTTTTGCAAATAAAAAAATTCCACAAAAGTTATCAATTTTTTTGTTCTTTACACAAAACTATATTTATTTAATCTCTCACATTTTGAGGCTCTAATATCCTCCTGTAGAAACTAGAAAATACACCTTGTGCATAAGGTATATTTTTTAAAAAATACCAAAAAATCATAAAACATAATAACAAATAACCCCACAAAATCAAATAAAAATATAAAATCCCACAAAAATGGAGATAAATGACACCTCACCACTGATTGACTAACCCACACCCACTCACATTTAATTATGTTCATCCCACCTACCCATGTGCATACCTAATGCACTATGGACCCTATCATTGCACCCATATGTGTCCCACTCCCTATGCACTCAAAATCTATAAAACACCACTCACTGAC
Organism: Taxus wallichiana var. yunnanensis; assembly: GCA_018340775.1. Classification (NCBI taxonomy): domain Eukaryota; kingdom Viridiplantae; phylum Streptophyta; class Pinopsida; order Cupressales; family Taxaceae; genus Taxus; species Taxus wallichiana. The sequence goes on from CM031240.1 coordinate 281,800,042, forward strand.
GATGTGCGTAATAATCAACTAATGATATTAGGTCTCATACTCTGTTCATTAAATGTCAACCTAGGGGTGAAAGCTTTTCAAAGGGCCTACAAAATATATGCTACAGTACTTTAGAGTGAGGTCTTTGTAGGTTAGAATCATCAAAGAGTATAAAGTAATTCTTGTTCAAATTGGAAAGTAAACTATGGATGTTGTTGATCTGCATATCTAAAACTCAACACACTATGCACTCATTAGCTTTTAGAAATGAAATGAATAACTGATAATCAATCCACACAACATAAATAGGAAATGGAGGAATAGGATCTTCCTGCAATTCCTTCTGAGGGGGGCCTTCCTCATGCAGAAGTGAGTTCCGATCCTACCCTAGAAACTCACAAAACTACTCAAGAAGATAAATGATTCATCTATTAAGTTGTAGCAATTAAAGATTGCTACAACAAAGAGATTACAATGAACTTAAGAGCACAAACTCACATTAATATATTATGTCTTCACACATTCACAATTTTGCTTCTCTCATACATTTATCACTTTATTCCTTAATCTATTACTCCATATCTATTACATTTCTATCTGAATATATATATATATAGACAGATCACTAACTTATTCTATGCTAGGAATATGATCAAAAACCACTCAAACAGATTATAGTTGTTTTGTTTCATATTTGTTGAGTGGAGACAACTAATTCCTATCTTATTTACATGATAAGAACTGATTACAAAACTACTTAACAAAGTAACCATAACATTACATATGATGTGTTAGGATAGCTGGTACTTTTTGTCTTATACTTCGGTGTGAGCTGGATAAGTTCTCTTTGGCTACGGGAAGTTGGAGGTGCATATTGTTCTGTTCTTTGCGCAGTAGTTCGGGAAGATGCTACGGATGGGTCTGGAGCTTACTACAGGTAAGATAAATCACCCAAAGACTTCTTAGACTTGTCCAAACAATGCTTCCACTTGGTTAACTCATTTTCCAGCTTCATATGCTCAACTCCATATACTTCATGATGCCTCATTGTTTTTTAATGTCATTATTCTCTTTTATCATTGCCCAGCCCAAAGTGGCTACGGGCTGATGTAGGAGCACAACCAGAGTGCTACAAGCTAGGGCATACTACTTCAAAATCTTATGGCATCTTGTAATTTGTTCATGGAGACATCAGAAACATCAGTTTGCACAAAAGACAAGATTCACCAAAGTAAATAAGTATATTAGATCTTAATGAACATACAAAACTAAATATATGCAAAATCATAACTTTATCTCATATCAACCATCAAGAGGAGATCAAAGTCTCAAAATTGTATGTGTAAGAGGCTTCAAAAAGGATTTAGATGGGGCCAAAACATGCCAATATGTGGCCTCATCACACCCCCAACTTAGCTTCTTGCTCGTCCCTGAGCAAGTTGGCTCATCTTGAGGGCACAATATTTTCTGTAGTCATAGGGGTCTTGATTACCTACCTAGCCATATCCATAGAGACCTCCCCTTATCCCAAGTTCATGCCATAAGGCTGCTTATTTTTCTTTATCCAAAGGTACTATTTCCCTCCAATCTAGAATGGGATACCAGAAGATGGGAGGATGAAACCTTAATCCTATCCATCCTTCATTTTTCATTCTTACCAGTTCTATGTAATCATGAACCCTTTTTAAGGCCTGCTTAAAATTTACAGGTGAGTTTGGCTCTTTATTTCTCAATATAGTGGGCAACTCATCCCATCTTGATTTGCAGGATACATAAGTTGTTTTACCTTCTTTTTCTAGGAATATCAAATATCGGTTCTAGACAACTATCTACCTTTGCCTAACCCATGTAGCCAATCTATCCTCTGATACAAACTCTACCCATTCTTCTACAATGTCCTTAGGGTAACCACTTTCTCCCCTTATCATTAAGGTGGACTATTTTTCCATTTCTAGATACTCATCTGCCTCTTCTTTTCTTCTCTTCTCATTTTTCAGGTAGGATGTGAAGGCATCTAGAAGTATGTCACCCAAGTACATGTTAGGATTCCACTTTACATTAGAAGGAACGGAAAATTTATGGACATAAAACTCACTCAGCTATGCTTGAGTGTCAGGATCAAATTCTCTATATATGTTAAAGAATGTTTTGGGGTCATCCACAGCATAGGGAAGGTTATTGTATACTTTCTCATATTTGAAATGTAACCATTTCTCCTACAGATATAGAGCATATACTCATGGTGGAGGTTTGCATTCTAAAATCCTAGTAGAAAGATCATACATATTTTCTACTTTCATCTTGAGTCCCTCTATTTCTGCTTCCTATTTTTCCACCTTCTCCACCAATGTGTCATGTTTCTGCCTTGCTTCAACATGCCCTTTAAATCTTTGTACTAGCCTTTGAAAAACATTATAATCTTCAAGAAAATTTTCTTCTAAGAATGTATATAGGTCATCCTTAGGGCCAGCTGAATAGGTATTTTCAGAAGTGAGGTCAAAGTGTATTACCTCAGGCTCTGTTGTAGGCTGTTTTTGTGCTCTATATGGGACCATTTGGAGTAAGGACTCATCCTTTCCTCCCTTGTATTTACCTTCATATTTTGTTTGATCTGAGTTCTTCGTAGGTTCTTCTCTTTTTTTCTTCTTCTATGGGAGTCTTTTCCAAAGCTTCTGCTACTCCTATCAGGGCATCCAATCCTCTTGTTCCCTCTAGGTTTCTTATAATGCTTCTCAAAATGTTGATTTCCTTCACTACTTGCTCCAGAGTTTGGAATTCAGGTTCTTGTTTCCCTTCACTTTTCTCCTCTTCAATTTCTACCTGTTGTGGTATCTCAAGAGGTATTTGTTCTTGTTTCTCCTCTTCTTCCGAACCTGTCCATATCTCTTACTATTGTAGACACCAAGTTTGGGTCCGACGACACCCTCGTACTCGTATCTCGTCCCTCAACCTAACCCTACCTCACCACCTAAACCTTACACGCTGAATTATTCATTAATCACCTTATAATTAATAAATCCACATCTCCAACCCTGCCACCTCACCTCGCCACCTCACTATGACCTAGCCCTAACCCTAAACTAACCTAATTAAGACCTATGACTTGGTCCAGACCCACACCCATGATTCATCACCCCTCACCCGCATCAAAACAAGCCTAATAATGACTTGACCAATCCCACAACTGACCCCCTCAGAGAAAAGGAGGGAAAGTTGGCTATTTTTAGTAAAAATAGCCAACTTTGACTTGACCAACGCCGGTCCCTACTTGACCACCATCGGTTATGCAACTGCCATCGGTTCCTTGTAAATGACCTACCCCAGCCAAAATGCAAAGATCTGAAGTTATTTTTGAGAAGGAGACAAGTGAGAGAGAGAGGAGGTCGCAGAGGAGAAGAGGATTGATTCCAAGATCAGAACTAATCAATGAGATCACTATCACACTCATCCAAGCATTGGGAGGGTCAGAGGATAGCTTTATCAACTCACTTTCAATTTTCAGATCATCCCACTTGAGCTTTGCCTTCGTCACCACATTCCTTGGACCTGTATCCTCATCAGAAAGTAGTAAGTAGTATCTTGTATGCTTCTAGACTCCACTTTGTGAACTTTTGATTCATAGTAATTATAAGCTCACCCCTGGATCTAACACCGGCAGCACCCTGCACCTAACCTTCATTCATCCATCCCTATATTGCCCAGAAGACAGCTTTCTCACTCTCTGAGTTTTCTCCATTGCCTTACTATTTCCCGAACCATCTACCAACCTTAAAACCCCATAACCACCCTACAATCAACCTCTACCCAGAAGCCCCTGAATCACTGCCCCTACCGATATCGGTTATCCCCTACCGTAGCGGTTTATAACCGCATGATCGGGTTATCCAGTGACCGGCATCATCACTGTGACTTATACCAAAACCAACCTTTCACCTATTTATTTCCTAACAACCTCAGATCCAGCCTAGTCTATCCCTGTAACTTGATCTGAACATATCAATAACCAGTGACCAAACAAACAGAATGACGTTTTATTATTGGTAGTTTAGTCTCTATTGCTTTTAGTAACGAGGTACCTAAATCATGATTTCGCAATAGCTTCTTTATTATCATTTGCAATAATTTATATTAAAAGGGAACTGACCACCTTCGAAAGGAAGTTTAGTATTTCCTAGGCCCAAGGCAGTTCCCTTACTTATTGTCTAACTAAAATCTGGCGGTCTTGCATTCTTATTTACAGGTAGTCCTTCCTGACATAAAAAGGAGTTCTTCACTGATCGGTCTCGATCTCTCTATGGTATGCGCACACCTTCCCAACACTCCACAGGTATTCCTCCTAGCCTTAACCCTTATCTGTTTCTCAAGAGAATGAAAAGATAGAAGTAACTGTATTCTGGAATGAAATTATGTGCGAAACATTTTGGCACACCCGGTGGGACCCTATTCGGGTTTCTTCCTTTCTTGCTTGTTTTCATATAGGGAGCACACTTGTCTGTTTCTTTCTTCTAAATATTCACAAAATATTTTGTCATTTTGGTAAAATAACTTGTCTTTCTTTCACATCTTTGCATTAGTGAAAGTCATCTTCTTGACCTCTTCTCTTTCTTGGCTTCATCAAATATCATTTTCGATTTGGGTTTAAAACACGTGCATCACATTCTTGCCTACTATTTTTAATTCTAGTGAACGTAGATTAAGTAAAATGTCATACACATGGGGTGATATCCACGGTATTGACGAGAAATTAATCTTACTCTCACTGCACAACACATACCAAATCACATCATAATCTACACAACATCTCAAACATCCCCCTTTCCACGGTATTCCTCCGCCCGATTGAGGTAGCCTTACAAGCCAAAACAAACTTGACATCTCCCTTAGGTCTTTTGTTTAGGATTGACATCATCTTGCATCTAAGGCATAAGCCCAAAGTGATTAAAACTAATCCTAGGGTTAGTCTCTTGAGTTGCTTGTGTATCTTTCTTGTTTTGTTTTCTTTCAGTTATGTTTCTCGGTTATACCCTGTCTCAATGATCACTTCAAACAGTTTGGTGGGTATACTAAGCCTTGTTATCCCCCAAACCAGCCACCTCTTACATTCTCTCTTTTCCCTCACAGTGACCGACACCGGTCATCTTCTACCGACATCGGTTACTTGACCGATGCCGATTATCGTCTGAACGACATCGGTTACGTAACGATATCGACATTCGTGTTTTACAGTTCCTGACAAACCAACAACCTACCAATTCCAACATTTTGTTGCGTTTTTGTTCCTGATTGACTAATTCTCTGTTGTATCCTCTTGTCCATGGTTGTTATCACCCGGCAACAAGCCGCAGCCATGGTTTCCCATGCTTGTTCCGTGTCTTTTCCTGAGTCACCCCCTTCACATCCTATGGGGATCCTACGGACACCAGTGCTTTTCCCAAGATCCCTGTAGGAGATAAGGACTTTGCCAAATTTTTGGATGCTAATCCTAGCACTGTACAGTATTATTTGTCTCATACCCCTGACCGTACACCCGATGGTCAGCTCCTCTTTGGTATGCCTATTAGTATAGCCGCTCACTTAGCCCCTTCTCCACCTAATAACTCCGCCTCACCATCTTCATCCTTAGCCCCGTCTCCCAGCTCAGTGGCTTTGGTGGTTCATACTACACCAATTGGCTTTCCTTTGGTTAATTTGGGGCCCCACATATCACTACCGTCCACTGCCCCTACCTCATCTCTCTCGTAGGTTGCCTCTTTCATAACTTGTTCTCTACCACCTATTCACACGAGCTTTCCCTCTCAGGCTCCGCCCACCTTTTCATTTCCGTAACCTCATCCGGTGGCCTCAACATCTTATATAGGACATCCTTATTCAGTCGCCCCAACACATTCATCATTGATACCTTATCAACATTTAATCCCACCATTGTCTAGTAGCGGCTCTTGGCCCAATCCTCCTTCGTTTACGATGACAACACCATCATCTAACCCAACCAATGATTTAATCAAACAAATGATGGACAAGATGTAAAATCTTGAGGCTTTTGTTTCAAGAAACCGTAACACCCTGACATACGAGCAAGTTTGTCGGGAGCCTATTCACCCTTCTGTCCCCCTTCATACATATCCTCCTCAATGGGAATTACCAAAATTTACTCGCTTTAATAGTAAGGAGGACCCTCAACAACACTTGCGATCATTTAGACATGCCTGCTATCTGATTGCTCATGACGATGCCTTACTACTCCATACCTTCCCCATGTCCTTATCAGGACCTGCCTTAGAGTGGTATAGTGCTTTAGCCCAGCACTCAATCTTCTCCTTTAACCAGTTAGCCCAATCTTTCTTGGATCATTTCTCCATCAATATTGCCAAGAAAGTATCCATTACCGATCTCTATGCCATCTGAAAATTTGAAGACGAATCTATCGCAGATTTCATTGGACAGTGGCAGGGTCTCATCAACTAACTTACTTATGCCTTACCTCAAGTTGAGCTCATCGAACTCTTTACGCAGGCCTGTGTTAAACATATTACTTCCACCCTCCAAATCCAAACTTTTCGCACCTTTGATGAGGCCTTTACTATGGCTCGGAAAGTAGAGATTCGAGCCTTAGAGGAGGAGAAATTGAAGTTGTGCAACAAAAACTCAAATTTTGAACCCAAGACTCCACCAACAAACCCAACACCACCAACTCTCATGCATCGGCCACTTCAAAATCAAAAGGAGCTGTACATGCGGTGACAGTCAAATCTCAAGCACCGTCTTATACCCATCTGAAATCCACCTATAAGTATAAAGCCGAGCCCATCAAGTACACTCCCTTAGGAGAAACTTATGATGTGATCTTGGACAAATTGCTTAAAGTAGGAGCTATCACCTTGCCTCCTGTTAAACCTCACTCGGGTTTGATTCCACCCCGCTTATACCTTCTTGGTATAAATAAAATGACTTCTGTAACTTCCATCGCGTGAAGGGACACAACCATGAAAACTGCAAGATGTTGAAAAACATAGTGTAGGAAATGGTTGATGCAGGGGATATAACCCTCGATAATCCTAATGCCCCTGCTAATCGAAATTTAAAAATATTCAACAAACCATTTCCAAACCATTCATCTAATAGTAACACAAACCAAGAAACCTTAGCCGAGGAGAAGAGTGTGCATGAGATCCATGCGGTTTTCAACTCCCAACCAAGGGCTTCCATCAAAGAAATTCTGAATCGAGCCTCTTCACCGACACAGGAGTCCTCGCCTCCTTCTCCTTCATCGAGAACAAAAGGATAGCCCCATCATTCCTTTACCCATAAACGAATCAAGCCCGAGTTCTTTTCTCACAAAAGATCCGTCTTACACCACATCCCCATGAGCAAGATCTGTGAGCGGATGTTATCCAACTTATCTATTTCTCAAACATCTCCTTCCACCGCTCTTGCTACAAAAGATGAAGGATCACCACTTTTTCTGTCATCCTTAGAGGAGAAACCCTTCAAACTTACTTCACCAAACTCCTTAACCAAGACGGATCCTTTAGAACATGCCCTCCTCCCTATGAGTTCTTCATCGCCTAAATTTTTCCAGGACTGGTGGTTGACCTCTTAACACCCATTGATACAGCACCTCATTCGCCCCCTGTATCATACCCACAGTGGACCGGAATCACAACCCACTTCTCTTCCATACCAAAATTCCCATCCATACGTGAAGATTGTCATCCCCCAGAAGATAAACGACTCTTATGGGAACATTTGAGAACACCATACTCTACTCAAATGAAAATGACTAATCCAGACGCCCTACCATATACCCGAAGTTTTTACAAAAGCCAAAATGCCTATGTCCTCACCTCCACCCCCTCATCTCTACCGAATACCTCATCCACCTCTATCAACCTAACCAAACCTTCCCCTATGCTTGGGACTTCACCAATACCCAGCCTGACGCACCCACCTAAATGGTTAGACTTATCCAAAAATAAAGTCGTCAATCCACCTAGGAGACAGGCCCAATCTCCTTGAGTCTAATCTATGCCTATGCCACACCTAAAACCCTCACCCCCTATCACACCAGTACAGTAGACACGGCTTCAACCCTCACCGTCAATCTTACCTTCTATATTGGGCCCTCATCCCTCCACCTTGCCTCAATACACCATGCCTCCCACGTCTTCTTTAACACAACCAGTACCTTTTGCACCCATAATAAAATCCATAGGCATCTCAAGACCGTCACCCCAAGTATCTGGCCTACCTACCAACCCTAAGCAAACTTGATCATCAAAGGACTTGTTTCCTGCCGCTCCTCTTTCCACCTGGTTGTTTCCTTCCACCACGTCATCGTGGCCTCATCATCTAACCCGCCTAAACATGACACGTGCAAAAGAAGCCATGACTAGTTAAACCCGATCATCAAAATCCCTTACCTAAACCACCACCCGTATGAACCACTCATACCCAACCATTACCAAAACAATCAATAATCTCACCCACTCAATCAATAGCCTCATCTTCATTTGACCCACTCAAAGGATCTTACGCCAAGATCCTTGATATGCTGATAGGGGATGTGACCATTTACCTACCCCCACTCAGACCCTATGATCCATCTAAGCCTCGACCTATAGGTTATGATGAATCTAAAATCTGTGCCTACCACCGCACACCAGGACACAATCTAGAACGATGCAAATCTTTGAAAGCCATCCTTCGCCAGTTGCCTATCTTAGATAGACAATCTTAGAAAGACAACTTACGGAGAGAGAAGCCCCTAGCTTCGATCCCTTCTCCTATACCACCTATCCCCACCTTGCCAAAATCTATCATCATTGCAACCCCACCTCTCGAGAATAATGAATTATCCCTGCCATCTTCCTCCTCTCGTATTCACGAGATCAACATGATTAGCATTGCTACTCGAGGTCAGAAAAACAATGGAAAAGCTAAAGAAAGCACACTGCAGCCTCTCTTTCTTCTTCTGCCATCCCGATCACACCACCACCTAAAGTGGTTATTCGTGGACCTACCTATCTAGTCTCTAATGGAGTTTCCCATCATACCATGATCAAACAACTTCACCAATCTCCTATAAAAATGACACTTTATGATCTCATTCAAACATCTAAATCTCATCGACAAGCTCTAATTGAGATCCTCCAAGGGATAGAGGTCCTACCTAATGAAACCTTACCGTTGCCTCCATCTTAACACCCAACCATGTCGCTTCTCTCACCAAACAACCTACCTCCACAACCACCTCTGTCCCTGTACAACAAGCCGCTGCTGTTAGTTTTTCCGAAGAAGAAATTGTCGTCTTTGGTGCAGAAGATCCTAACCCCACTCTTTTCATCTCGGCTTATGTCCGGGACATCTGGGTACATCGTGTTATGATCGACGGGGTGCTAGCCTAAACATCGTCTCTTCCAAAGCCTTCTAACAGATGAATATCCCTCCTAGTTGCATGTGTGCCAACCCCACCATGTTACGTTCATTCAACGATGTTATTACTTCTACCCTAGGCACCGTGATCCTTAACATTCATGTAGGGCCACGTACCTTACCCGAACTCTTCTATGTCCTTGAGGGAGAATTTTAATACAACATGTTGTTAGGCCGCCCTTGGATCTCGGGCTATGGGATGTGTTCCCTCCACCTTACATAGATGCATAAAATTTGAGTATGAGGGGAAGTCATACACCGTCTGGTTGACGCTTCCCCTTCAAAACCTACAATATGTTATACCACCCTAATGATGTGCTTGTACCAGTCAAGACACCCATTGATCCAACCCAACCATCTACTTCAACCACGCCTCAACCATCCTCCTTAGCCGCACCCACACCTTCGACCAATGAAACCACCGACGCAAATACTTCTTCCTTTCCCGCGGACAACATCCCAACCTCGGATCCCTTGGTAGGTGTTTTTCAACACCTTATGCTGGGGGAGTATCGCCTGTATAAAATTATCACCTTCCATACCCCATAAGAGTATGGACAATTACATGTGAATCCTACCTACGACCGTCGTGTGGGGGAGGTGATCTCCTACGGACCACCTAATTGCCGCACCAACCTAACGTATGGGGGTGTCGAAGCATCCTCTGTCACCCCCGAACCCCCTTGGTGTGGTTCCTTCGAATCTGATTTTAAATATCTAACCAACCATCGTTTCACCCTCACCTTCGACGATGTCTTTGTGCTTGGAAAAGTTTTGGTTTCGGTCTTTATGAACAAGGTCGACATACGATCATTCCCGTGACTACACGCCAACACAAAGATCGTCATGGTCTTGGATTTTCTGCACCACCTACATTGAAGAAACCTCGTGTCAATTGTATCCAGGAAGATGATGACATCACCCATTCGAACAATCATCCCCATTTTACCATCTTCACCACCACGGAGTCGATTGACCGAGAATCATCCCTCTAAAAAAAAAAAATTCGTGAATGCTATCTTCCTAGGTCCTCTCACTTATCAACACGATGGTGAAGACCCATCTTTTTCCCTCTTTTATATCCAGACATGATCCAAGAATATTCACCTTCGATTAATGTTGTGGAGTTCCAAGATGATGACTCCATCCTCACCTACCTGGGTGCGGACGACTCTTATATTCAACGTGCCTTACCATCTGAAACCCAAACCATGTTGAATGAGTCGACTATAGAAATCAACATCCACACAGAGGACGATCCTCACATTGTAAAGATCAGACAATCTCTCGACGCATCAGAACAAGCCGCCTTCACTACCTTTCTCCATGCCCGCAATCAAGCTTTCGCTTGGTCCTACGCCGACATGCCAGGAATCGATCCTGACATCGTTGTCCATAACATCACTCTGAAACTAGACTCCAAACTAGTTAAACAGAAGCTGAGAAAAATGCATCCACGCATTGCCCTCTTAGTTAAAGAAGAGCTTCAACGACTCCTTTTTGTTTCTTTCATCTTACCTATTGACTATCCGCAATGGATTTCTAATGTTGTACCTGTCACTAAAGTGACGGGGGGACTTTGGATATGTATGGATTTCTGGGATCTTAACCTCGCTTGCCCAAAGGACGACTTCCCCCTACCTAGCATTGATCAACTTGTTGATCTCACTGCGGGCCATGAGATGCTTTCTCTCATGGATGGTTTCTCGGGATATAATCAAATTTTAGTAGCCCGCCGATCAACATAAAACCACCTTCATTACCCCCTGGGGCACCTTCTGCTATCATGTCATGCCATTTGGCCTTAAGAATGCTGGTGCGACCTATCAGCAGGCTATGACTTACATTTTTCATGACATTATGCACACTATCCTTGAGGATTATGTTGATGATCTTCTTGGAAAATCCAAACATCACAGTGAACATCTCGATGTTTTAACCATTATTTTCAATCACCTATTACAATACTGTGTTCATCTTCAACCAAAGAAATGTGTCTTTGGCATCCTTTCGGGAAAACTCCTTGGCTTTATCATCTCTTTGCATGGCATTGAGGTTGACCCGATAAAGTCAAAGCTATTTTAGAAATGCCCCCACCCACTAACCTAAAACAATTGCGTAGTTTGCAGGGCAAACTCCAATCTATCTGTCGTTTCATCTCACAACTCTCGGATCGATGTCAACCTTTCCATCATCTCCTTAAAAAGGAAATTGTCTTTCAATGGAGCGAGGAGTGCCACCAAGCCTTTGAGGCTCTTAAAACTTATCTCTTGTAGCCACCCGTGCTTATCCCACCTCAGGACGATCGCCCTTTCTACCTTTACCTTTCTGCCACCGACCATGTTGTAGGAGCCATGCTTGCACATTGTGACTCCGAGCATCAAGAAAAAGTAGTTTATTACATAAGTTGTACTCTTGTGGATTACAAAACTAGGTATACACACGTCAAAAAGTTGTGCCTAGCCCTATCATTCGTGGCCACCAAACTCCGACATTACCTCCTGAATCACAAAATTTTTGTCATCACCAATGCTGACCCCATACATTATATGTACGTGCCAAACCTCATCGAAACCAATGCCTCGCCCGATGGCTTATGCTCCTCGCCGACCTCGACCTTGAGTTCATACACCAAAAATCAGTCAAAGGAAAAAATATCGCGCACCAACTTACGTAGTAATCCCCTTTACCAGGGGTACACTTTACCAATTTTACTTTCCCTAATGAACTCATCGCAACTCTTTCGCTCAGTGAGACATCTTATCCGATGACCCTCTTCTTTAATGGATCTAAATGCTGGCACGGCGGAGGGGCGGGCGTTGTTCTCATTCCTCTTGAAGGTGAACCTATGCCTCTTTCATTCAGGCTGGATTTCCCCTGCACTAACAATACAGTGGAATACGAGGCCCTTGTTTTGGGTCTCCATGTTGCGTTACACTTAGGTGTGAAGTCTATTAACATTTTTGGTGACTCTCAATTGGTAGTAAATCAAGTTACTGGCATCTACCAATGTAAAAATGAGGAACTTCAAAAGTACAAATGTTACGTGGATTCACTTTCAACCTTCTTTACTCATTATTCTATCCAAACTGTTCCACGCTCAACTAATAAATTTGTGGATACTATGGCTTGCTTGGCCTCGCAAATTCCTACCTCACCAACTGACTCTAACATATTTGTCTTGGTCCAACAACTCTTTGCCCCATCTTACTTAGTCCTGGATGTTTGTATGGTAAATAATGTATCTACTAATTCACAGGATACCTGGTATCACCAATTTCACGCCTACCTTACAACCTCTGTTCTCCCACTTGACCTTACTAGTAATGGCAAACGTGATTTTATTAAAAGTGTTTCTCGTTATGTCGTCATGGGGGGACTCATCTATAAACGTGGCTTCGATGGTATCCTCATTTCTTTGTCTAATCGGTGCTGAAATCACCCATACCATCCAACAAGTCCATGACAGAATTTGTGGTGGGCACTTTAGTGGCTTTGTCATGGCCAAGCGGATCCTTCACCTAGGATATTATTGGCCTACTCTTAACAAAGACTGCTGCGAATATGTTAAGCACTTTGTGTTATGTGTCAACAAAGCATACCAACCTTCAACATACTCCTAGCCACCCGCCTGTGTCGCACGAGATTTTTGGCCTTTCTCATAATGGGGTTTGGACCTTATTGGTGAGATTCATCCTCTTCTTCGCAACGTCATCGTTGGATCATCACAGCAACCGAATATTACACTAAATGGGTGGAGGCCATGCCACTCGCTTCAACCAAAAAGGAGAAAATTGTTGAGTTCATCAATCATCACATTATTTGTCATTTTGGTGTTCCTCATCGCCCGATAACATGAGATAATGGAAAATCTTTCAAAAATAAGTCATTCTAAGACCTTTTTGACAACTTTGGTATCAAACTTAGCTTTCGTCACCCTATTATCCATAAGCAAATGGACAAGCCAAATCTTCTAACAAAACCTTAACCAAAATTCTCATAAAAGTCGTTAACGATTCTCGGGAAAAGCTGTCATGAGCACATCCCCTTTTCCCTTTGGGCTTATCATACCAGCATTCGTACTTCCACTAATACCACACCATTCTCTCTGGTGTATGGTACCGAGGCCATCTTGCCTCTCGAAATACAAATCCCTTCCCTCAGGATATCTCTTCAGGATATTCTCACCAATGATGACTTCCGCCAAGAGCGGTTAGCCCAATTGGAGCTTCTTGACGAGCGTCGTCTTACAGCTCTTGACCACCTTCAAATTTATCAAAAGCGCATTAAGCGTGCTTATGATAAGTGAATTCATGAGCGTACCTTTAAGATTGGTGATCTCGTCCTCAAAGAGAATCAACATGTAACCAAACTAGAAAAGAGTAAACATGGAAAATTTGCTCCTAATTGGATTGGGCCTTACATTATCACTCACACTTACGAGATCAGGTACTTATCATTTAGCTTCACTTAATGGTAAACCTGAGCCTGAACCCCTTAATGCCTTGCATCTCTAACCATTCTAATGTTGAATTTAGTATTACATCCCTCCTTATCTACCTTGCGCTCGTCCCTTGAGCTCATTTACCACCTCATACACCCTTTTTCATGCATCTCAAAGTAAATCACACCCATGTGGTTTGATCATCATCTCCTCTTAAAGATGCCTTCTCCTTTTTAGTCCGGTCCATGACTTAAAAGTATCAAAATAACAAGTTCTCAATTATACAACTCGGGATATTCTTGAGTCAAACTTCCTACAAAACTAGATGCTTTATGCCAAACAGGACATCTAGACCTCTCACCTATAAACTATACTGCTCCTCGAAGGAAAACTATGTGCAAAGCCGCATCTGCTAATATAAATAGTTGTTCCTCAAAGGACAGCTATGTGCAAAGCCGCATCTACTACTATAAGTAGATTGTTCCTTGAAGGATAGCTATACAAATTCAGCCTCTATCGAAGCTTCTCGTATTGATCACTTCGTGAAGACCTCAAGAAAAACAAAATGCATATCCCTAAAGACTTCCCGCATCGATCAGTTTATATCAAAAAAAAAAAAAAGTCATATTCAAAAGCACTTTTACATCGGGGACTTTTCTATTTAGGTTTGGTTCTCTTTCATCATAATAATCACTTTATAACAAGTTCTCTCGCACCCCACTATACCATCCACCTCACCTCACCATTCTTCAAAACAACAATACTCAAGGGACGTGACGTATATCCGATATATTGTGTTTATACAACTCTTTTCACCTATAGACTTCTCGCCTATGCAAGGTACCTGGGGATTCAAGCTCATCCTACGATAATACGTGGTTTGTTTAGCTATTTCTAAACTATGGGACACTTTCCTCTTTTACCCGAATCTAGGATTATGTGTTGACCTTAATTCGAGACACGGTTTCCTATGCTTGGGTAAGCTAACCCTCACTTAACCTATATCCGCACCAACACCAACAACATTACCCTACCAATATCAAAATTTTTACCAACCAAAAAATTGCCTAACCACAACCAATTTTCCTGAATTCACTTCTCCCTAGTCCTAAGTGAGAACTACATCGGTCTGAGGCCCATCCTTGCTTTGTGCAATGGGCTATGTAGGCAGCACTTAGGAGACATGGGGTCTCCCAAGGTTAGCTCGACCATCCCCTACCATCACCTATCATGTGTTGTGTTTTACTTAAAAATATAAATATTTTCACATATTTATATTGATAACACTCACCTTTGTCCTTTTTCAATCCAAACATTCAAAACACAAACATTCTTATTATTATCATAAACTCAAATCAACATACATATTCAGTTTTATTTAGATGTTAAACAAATACATCTTCTCTATCATCGACGCGCAGGTTGGCATCCTTATTTATTCTTCTACCCCTATGAAATTCACTTAGGCCCCGCGCATCATCCCGAACTAGGTAGCGATGGTGATCGTCGATGCTGCTCACCTGGCCTCTCCATCCTCAAAGGTGCCACTGCTATTGGTTCCTCCCACTGATCTGCCAATCTCTCCTGTAACATACGAATACACCCTCCCGTGTGGAGGAATCTTGCCTCTAGTCTCCCCACTCGTGATCGCGAAGCCTTTAACAATCCCGTGGTCTCGCTTCACCCGTGTTTGAAGCTGGTGGACTAAACCCTGTAGGTGGTCTCTCTCCACTGTAATCACAGCTATGTCAGGATGATTGGCCCTCTCATGTGTACCTCGCAGCTCTGCTACCCACCATAATCTATAAGACTATGTCACTCATGCATCCATTACCCTACGATCGGCTGCTGTCTCTTCTGGTCCTTTTGGAAATGTTAGCCATGGAGGTGAGAATGGTGCCTCGGCATCGATCCTCCTGTATGGTCTATGAGCCATGGGTATATCCCGAACAAATCTGAATTTGTCGCCGCACAAGACCTAGAGGAATCCTCTCGTACTCACCGGCTTGTGTCCCACAATCCACCTCAATTTCTTTACACCCTCAAATCCTCGGCTATGTTCGCCGTCACCATATAGTTCCCATAAGGCCTCCAACGGATATCCGAAATCATCACCATCTCCCACATCTACCTATAATACTTGGTGTCATCTGTCACGGTCTCGGATCTCACCTCTTGCTCTATCTGGACCCATCGCCTGAATCCCAACCTTTGCACTCCGGTGTCTCCTACCTAGATGGGTCGGCCTATTGGTCGCACACACACAATGTGCTTATAGGCCCAACAATGTAATAAGTATGCACAATCCGGTGTAGTCCTGTGATTTCACCTGCATGCCCATAAACCCATGTATATCTCTACCAGATATGTAGGTGCCCATGCGAAAGTAATGCTCCCTTCTATCATTTCCCGAATAATACACATCAATGATTTTGGAAATCTTCCCCCGTCTACTCTAGGTAATGTATAATACCCCACCACTATCATTAATACCATAGCCAATCTTGTTGCCTCAGGGTGTGCCGTAAACATTATACCATAAGTGAATGTCAAACCTCGTTGTGTCAAATCTCGTGCGGCTGGACCAAATACTACCGTTATCGCTGCCGCGCCGCATTAGGCCCTGCCTAATACACTGGTCTTCCTGTAATTGGAAGTCTCAAAATTCAAAACACATCTTCTAACGTCACTATCATCTCCCCTGTTGGAAAATAGAAGGTATTCTTTTCAGATTCCATCTCTCAATCAACGCCTGCAACATAGCATGATTGCATGTGATTCATGAATAATAGCAGATTTTACTTAACCCCACACAGTTTATTAATTCCCACTAAGCTGGTGTTACATCCACTAGACTCCATGACAACAAATTTGGCACCCTATCATTCATCCTCAACCCTACCTATGCCTGCACACATCAAACCAACAAACAACAAATCAACAAATAAATTCCCACATGTTTTTTATCACAATCCGCAACTTTACACAGTAACCGATATCGGTTATAGATAACCGATACCGGTTATTCCTAAACGATATCGATCATTGTCAATTCCATCTACCCTGCTCAAAAACACCACCTATGATAACTTATTTGTTTGATTGCGCCTCTCTATATCTAAAAACATATCTGAAACTCCTGATTACCTACCCCATAACACTCACCCCATCCCAAACCTTTCCTATCACCTTTCTTTTTCATCTCTACCCACTTAACTTCCCACATCCTATTCATAAGCATGCAAAAATTTAATTCCAACCAAAAATTATACCTCCTGGGATGCAGCAGTTTGAGGTGGAACCTGTCTTCCCTCTCCTCTCTACCCGCTGGATGCTTCTCCTTGTTTAGCCATGTTCACCACCCTCTTCATTGTTACTTGCTTTTACACCTTCTTAATCCAAGCCCACGATCACTTTACCTGTCTCTTTCCTCCTTATCACTCAATTCTCCCATGCAATTACCTGTATAGATGTCAACAGCCTCGCATCCTCGTATTTAACATGTTGCATGACTCTAAAAATAAGATTTCAGTTGCCTCCCAAGCTTTTCTATTTTTAGAAAAGCTTGTTTAAGAGTAACCGATATCAGTTAGCTAACCGGTATCGGTCAGGTTGTGACCGACATCGGTTAGCTAACCGATATCGGTCATCCGTCTCCTCTTACTTAAACCTAATCCTTTTCTTTGTTTTTTTGAATTTTTTGGTAGAGCCGCCTCTTTTCCCTGCATAACGACATCACTATCAACATCCATCATCATAATAAATATCAACATTTCAAAACATATGCATATC
The DNA here is from genome assembly GCA_018340775.1 of Taxus wallichiana var. yunnanensis. Lineage (NCBI taxonomy): Eukaryota > Viridiplantae > Streptophyta > Pinopsida > Cupressales > Taxaceae > Taxus > Taxus wallichiana. The sequence goes on from CM031240.1 coordinate 281,817,689, forward strand.
ATCAAAACATCATCAACATCATCTATATATACATCAAATTCCAATACCATTGACAAAACACATAAAACATTATAATATATGCATCAAATCAAAAATTCTACACACCATGTGGATCAAATTCCTCATCTATATATCATCAAATCAATGTCAAAATATACAACTTGCCCTGCATGGGGCCTCTGTAATCAAAATACAAATTCGGCACACAAAGCCGTTGACTGTCAAAATCTTGACTCGGCTCATAGGTCGGTCTCTCATGTCAAAAATATACTCGACTCGCAGGCCGGTATCAACTATACAAAATGTACTCGGCTCGTAGGCCGGTATATACAACAAAAATGAATACATAAATCCTATGAGGGCACGCAGGCCTCTATATACACACTCGGTTCACAGACCGGTGTCTCTATCAACAAATCCTCTATCAAATCAACAAAACCCATCTCCACTCCTGGGGTGACTTAGCTCTCTCCCCCTCCCTCGGCTCGTCCCTCAGCTGGCCCCTATGTCGGATCTCGCCTCCTACCTGTAACCGACCCATCGGCTATGGCTGTGGCCCCCGTGACTCGTGACTCGGGACGTCTCGGCTCTATGAGCCACATATGGCTGATAATCTGCACCAGTACCATCTAGTACGTCCTGATAATAACAGCCTCCACTCTCGCCTCCATGTACCGGGCCCATGCCACCATGGCTGGTGGGGCTGGTCTCCTGGCTCCTAAAAGAAGTCGGCCCCGCCTTCCCGTACACCCCGACCCTTAGCCTATACTCGTGGTGGCAAAGTGGAGCTACCATCGGAGCCTGAACAGGACTCCGAGGCCGTGCTCGTGCTCGAGGCTATGCCTCGGGCCAACCGCCCTATAGCACCCCAATTTGTGCCTATGCAGCAGCAAGCTGCCCCTGTAGTAACTGCACCTGACCTAGGAGACAGTCCCTCTCCACTGTAACAACCGCTAAATCTGGCCGTGGGATATGCTCTCACGGCCACCATCTCGCCTCGCCACCAAACCAAAAATGAGCCTGTCACCCCGACGTCGTCCACTGTCTCATATGTCGGTCTCTCTGCTACCCAGACTGGGTCCAATGGCTACGGTAGAGGCAGTGGTGCCTCTACATCCTCCCTCCGATACTGTGGGAAGGGAGGTGGCTCATCTTGCCATAGGCCCAACTGCGCCGCCGTACCCTCTCTAAGGGAATCCACTCATACTCCCCGGGTCTCCGTCCAGCTATCTAGAAGTTGTACTGGATCCATCACGCCTATGCTCGACTCCTCCACGGGGCTGATGGCCTCTGTATGGCCTCCATATAATATCTAATGCAGTCATGCCCTCTAGCATATGTCTGTAATAAGTGACATCCCACCCTGCGATAACTGCTTGTGGTTGACCCACGACCCCCAACCACCTCTAAAACCCATATCTATAAGCTGCCTGTGGCCCTGGCTGCTAGGGAAACCCTACTGGTCGTAAACACACAATATGCTCATAATCCCAGTAGTGTAACAAGAATGTCAAACATATACCGAATCACCTCATACGGCGATAGCCCCAGAGCTCTCTGTATAGCTACACCAGATACACTGGTGCCCATATATAGCAGGGATGCTCCTCCACCATCTCATGTAACACTCCCATTAGAGCCCATGGGAAGTGACCTCCCTCTGAGTCAGGGAGGGCGAAGGTGATACCAATCATCATTAGCATGGCAAGCCGTGTCTCCTATCGATGCGCGCGATACATATCGCCGTAGCAGATGCTCGCACTATGATACGTAATCAATGGGGCTGCATCCCCAAATACCTACAGGATGCTATCCATCGTTGTCTCAGCATCCACCTGGAACACCGCCTCACCTATGATCGAAGTCTCAGGATGCGATACACATCCTCTAGCGTGACTGTCATCTCTCCAGTAGGGAGATGGAAGACATTGGTTACCGGATCCCATCTCTTGATGAGGGTAACCATCAGGCTATGGTCCCTATCCACAGCTCTATACCTATGGACTCGCCAAGTCCAACCTCTCGCATGATCGCCCACCGCGCTGCCAGCCACATGTGGCGCATTCCGCCTAGTAAAGGTGGCATCCGATCTCATATGGTCAGCTCGGCCGCGCACTCGCACAAAACAACCCACTCCGTCAGGCCTACCCTTAACAAAACAACCAACCTAACCCTCTATACTTACTCACACACCTAATCATCACCCAACTTTGTAACACATATACACCCACCTACCTTACCCTATACATCTATAAATACCTCTCACTCCTACAATCCTTCTTTAAATATCCTACACATTCCAATCAAAACTAAATCACATAATCTCCCTTAACATCATTAACCCCACCCAACAAATATCTAAACTATCCCCTTCACCTATCCCACACCCTACCAACCGCCCCAACCATACTCCACCCGCTCTACTCTCGCCCTTTAACCATACCCCAACCAATTACAATATATCCTACCCGCCTAACACAACACCCCAAAAACAATTTTACAACCCTACCTCCTACCCATGGTGACCGGTATCAGTCACCCTCGACCGCCATCGGTCCCCCACCAAAATCTCTGTCCCAAATTTTATGAACCGACGTCGGTCGACACATGACCGACGCTGGTCTTTGTCCCTGCTAATCTACATAATTGCACTGTAATCGATGTCGGTCGACTAGTGACCGACATCGGTCACTGTGGGATTTTGGGGCCGAACCAAAAACGGCCCCCAAATCCCCTTTTTTTCCTATTTCTACCCATTTACCTAGCACAATTGCCTAAAAACTTACCCACCCTGACGTTTTGGCCTACCTAACATATCTACCCAATCCATTTTACGGTTTACCTTCATTTATTCATTATTTTATCAAATTTTGGATTCCTACCCCAATACCCACATCCTAGCTAAATTCATCAAATTAACAAAAATAGGGGTTCAGAGCCTACCGGTACGACTACACGTCGTCATGGTGGGATAGGTGGTGGTGGTCGGCTCCTCCAGACCTCCTACTCCTCCAGTCGTGGTAATAGCTCCAAATCTCCTCAACAGTGGTCCTCAACCAATCAAACTCGCCTCCCGATCTCTGGGGCCTACCAATAACTCACTCACCCACTCAACTAGTGCCAACTCAGCCCAAAACTCAACCCAATCAATTCAAAACTCAGACAAGAAAAATTTGGCACTCAAATTCACAATGTGAAAATGACATGTCGTATTTTTTCTTTTTATAGGTTTTGACCTCTAACCGATATCGGTTAGGGCGCGCCCTAGAAGACCGATATCAGGTCTCCTAACCGATACCGGTCACCACTAACCGATATCGGTTACCTACCTAGTTTACCCTAACTCCTACCCTTATCCACCAAACTCTATTTTTCACCACATCGCCTACCCCTAGGCCTTTGCTAAATAGCCTTATTTTGAATTCATTGGCCCGACCCAAGGCCGCAACCAACCAATCGGCCCGACCCAAGGCCGCAACCAACCAATCGGCCCAACCCAAGGCCGCAACCACCCAATCAGCCCAACCTAAGGCCATAATCAATCAATCGCCCGACCCAAGGCCGCAACCAACCACTCGGCCCGACCCAAGGCCGCAACCACCCAAGCGCCCAACCCAAGGCCGCAATCAACCAATTGGCCCGACCCAAGGCCACAACCAACCAATCGGCCCGACCCAAGGCCGCAACCACCAATCGGCCCAACCCAAGGCCGCAATCAACCAATTGGCCTCGACCCAAGGCCACAACCAACCAATCGGCCCGACCCAAGGCCGCAACCAACCAATCGCCCAACCTAAGGTCCGAACCAACCAATCGCCCGACCCATGGTCGCACCCACCCAATCGCCCGACCCAAGGCCACACTAATTAAGTACCTCAACCGAGAACAAGAAATTATGATTCTATCCACCCATCATGTAGTGTTTGTTCCATCGAGCTCACCCGCTCGTGTTTTAAGCATGACTAGGATACTTGAATTGATCACCGACCAGCTTTACCTGACCAAGACCGTGACATTTATCTCCACCCAACCAACCATTGGTACCGCCAAACATGCCTAAACATTTTGATACCTTACCCTTTATATCCCCTCGAGCTACTTCCTATGCCTTGGATACTGGGATTATATCAACCTTGTTTGGATAAACTATCGACCTTTGCCTATGAATTACTTGTTTGCTCTTCAAAACCTCGTACTCGATAGCACTACCGCATTTTAACATGCGTCGATTCCTTGAACTTACCCCACCATCTTACCAAAGATCTCATCATCATTAACCCTTTATCAACCCTATCCCTCGATTTTATGTCGCCTCAATCTCGTGATAGATTTGAGGGGATTACCTATACCCTTAACTAGGGCAACCACTTTTATTATTGTCGGTGCAGCCTTTACAAGACAAGCTACACGACAACAAGGCAAATGTAGATGCCAAATTTGGGTCTTACAACACCCTGTACCCCATATATCGTCCCTCAACCTAACCCTACCTCTCCACCTAAACCTTACACACCGAATTATTCATTAATCACCTTATAATTAATAAATCCACATCTCTAACCCTGCCACCTCACCTCGCCACCTCACTATGACCTAGCCCTAACCCTAAACTAACCTAATTAAGACCTATGACTTGGTCCAGACCCACACCCATGACTCATCACCCCTCACCCGCATCAAAACAAGCCTAATAATGACTTGACCAAGCCCACAACTGACCCCTCGGGAGAAAAGGAGGGAAAGTTGGCTATTTTTAGTAAAAATAGCCAACTTTGACTTGACCGATGCCAGTCCCTACTCGACCGCCATCGGTTATGCAACCACCATCGGTTCCCTGTAAATGACCTACCCCAACCAAAATGCAAGGATCCGAATTCATTTGCGAGAAAGAGACAAGTGAGAGAGAGAGAGAGGAGGTTACAGAGAAGAGCATTGAGTCCAAGATCAGAATTAATCAACGAGATCACTGTCACACTCATCCAAGCATTGGGAGAGTCAGAGGATAGCTTCATCAGCTCACTTTCGATTGTCGGATCATCCCACCTGAGCTTTGCCTTCGTCACCACATTCCTCGGACCTGTATCCTCATCAGAAAGTAGTAAGTAGTATCTTGTATGCTTCTAGACTCCACTTCATGAACTTTTGATTCATAGTAATTATAAGCTCACCCCTAGATCTAACACCCGGTAGCACCCTGCACCTAACCTTCATTCATCCATCCCTATATTGCCCAGAAGATAGCTTTCTCACTCTCTGAGTCTTCTCCATTGCCTTACTATTCCCCCAACCATCTACCAACCTTAAAAACCCCATAACCACCCTACAATCAACCTCTACCCAGAAGCCCCTAAATCACTGCCCCTACCGATATCGGTTATCCCCTACCGGTAGCGGTTTTATAACCGCGATTGGTTATCCAGTGACCAGCATCTGTCACTGTGACTTATACCAAAACCAACCTTTCACCTATTTATTTCCTAACAACCTTAGATCTAGCCTGGTCTATCCCTGTAACTTGATCTAAACATATCAATAACCAGTGACCAAACAAACAGAATGATGTTTTATTATTGGTAGTTTAGTCTCTATTGCTTTTAGTAACGAGGTACCTAAATCATGATTTTACAATAGCTTCTTTATTATCATTTGCAATAATTTATATTAAAAGGGAACTGACCACCTTCGAAAGAAAGTTTAGTATTTCCTGGGTCCAAGGTAGTTCCCTTACTTATTGTCTAACTAAAATCTGGTGGTCTTGCATTCTTATTTACAGGTAGTCCTTCCTGCATAAAAAGGAGTTCTTCACAATCGGTCTGATCTCTCTACGGTACGCGCACACCTTCCCAACACTCCACAGGTATTCCTCCTAGCCCTAACCCTTATCTATTTCTCAAGAGAATGAAAAGATAGAAGTAACTCTATTCTAGAACGAAATTTTGTGTGAAACAAATATCTCAAAACCTTCTTTTGTGATAAAGACTTCTTGCTTCTTCTTCTTTTGAGGTGCTTCTTCACCGATTTCTATGGTCTTTGTTTGTAATGTTCTTTTCCTCCTTATCCTATGAGATCTTCTTACAAATTTGTTATTTTTCTCTTTGTTCTTTCTTGGGTGTAACTTCTCTACTACCTTTTCTTTTCTTTTTCCTTAGGTACCGAGGTAGTCTCGCTTCTTCAGTGCCTCCTCTACTATAGGTGTAGGGTTTTTTTCTTACTTTTCTTGCATGCTATGCTCTCTAGTAGGTGATGTTGCCCTCGTACCTTTCATCTTCTTGGAGACAGAGCCCCTTGATTCTGTAAACAGAGAGGCATGAGGGCTTCTTTTCTTACTCCCTACCTCTTCGTGGTTTCCTTTTCTGAGGAAATGATGAGCCTCCTTCTTCTTATGCCCGTAGCAGTAGAGCTCTTAGTATTTCTTGCTATGGGTATGGTAGACTCCTCTTCTCTCTCCTTAGGGGCCCTTATGATATGCTTTATTTTTTACCTCATTTCTTGTTGTGGTTATTTCTTAGGGGTTTCTTCTTTTTCCACACTTTCTTCAAATTTTTATTCACTCTTCTCTTCTTCGGTGTTGCAGGTTGCTGGTTTGGATGTTTTGGAGGCCTTGCTTGGTGATTATCCAGGATCGAGCGGTGATGAGATAAGATGTTCTTCACCCCTTTCGATATTTTTTGCCATTTTCTTAAGGCTATTTAACAAGTGGTTTGGAACATTTATTACTATCCCATGCTTCAAGTGATTTAAGTATTTAAATTGCATTGTATAGAGTAGGGAATACCTTCCTTTGCATGTGAAGTACGTGATGATGAATGTAACAATTTCTCTTCAGGCCTCAGGTAGGCTTCTGGTCTCAATACCCCCTTTTGTCTGATTTTATTGTTCCCCTTGGAAGAATTGTTGTCTAATTTATTGTGCATTGGGTTTCTCCTCCCAATTTTCTCCATTTTGAGGGAGTCCTGTCACTTTCCCAATCAATTCTTTTGTTACTGGAAATGATATGCCAGCTACCATGGCTTGTTGTCCATCGAATGTGCTTGTGAATTGCTCTGCTCTCTCATTCGAGTATTCGGTTAGCAGTTGGAAGTAATTTGTCCATCTAGCCCGTTCAAATATATCCCAGCAATGAGGGTCATTTCTCAAGGGTGTGACAACGGTGGGCTCTTTGTGAACAATTGTTCCTCCCATAGCTTTTGTAGAGATGTGTTTTTTTTTCTCTTCGTGGAAGTATATATTTTTTCGTTTCTCTTCTTTACTTGATTTTCTCCCTTTTTGTTTTGCTTAATTGTAGCTCAGGGGAAATCTTTAATTGTCCCCTGTAATCGAGGTGTGCGTCATCATTCCCTAGGTCCTCATGCTGCGGCCAATTAAATCCACCCGTAGCGACATCCAATCTTGTTGCCTCCCAGATAGATGTCACTCGTCCCGAGTGAAAAAAAAACATTTCACGCTTGACATTTTTCCTTCAAATTATTGAAGGGACTTATTAATGTCCCCTCATGATGGTAATTGCAAAAAGTAAATGATTAAGGTGTATATTTAATTTTAACATGTCTTTTTAAGAAATAGATACTTACTACTTGTAGATATTACCTTTTTACCTTAGTGCCACCTATTTTTCCTTCACGTGACACCTTTTTATGGGAATATGCTTTGTCCAAGGGTTTGGTGTGTAGCACTTTTTCCAATGAGTAATTTTATTGCAAGGATCATCTAAAAATGATTTCTCTCTCGGAATTTGTTTATGTAATTTAATGCTTAGGTAGATTGGACATGAGGTTCCTCTTGGACTTGGCTGGAGGTCCTTGTTTCTATTTGTGCATCTACAACATGTGAAAACCTGCAAAAATGATACCTCCTTGCATGATGCTTGTGATTTTTAGAAACTTACATTGCTTCTTATTTTTATGATGCCTCGTAAGTTATGGAGTGGATTTGTGCATATCTTTTCTTGACTACTCGTAGCACTGCATTGTTGTAGCACTCTAAAATTGTGCCTATAGTGACTATGAGGTGGCCTGTAGCACTAAACAGGTAGCTTGATTTAACCAAGGGGTTGCCCGTAGCAAGCAAGGAATGTTTACAGGAAGGGAAATATTGCCTGCAACATGAATTCTACTTTGTGTAATTGTTTATGATTCATATTTTACCTTTCCTCCTTCTGAATATGCCTGTGGCTATCCAAAAATCTCCTCGTAACACTTTTAGAAAGTGCTCGTAGCAACTATTTGAGGAGCCCACAACAACTAGAAGGTTTCTCGTAGCAATTGTTTGAGGAGCCCGCAGCAACTAGAAGGTTACCCATAGCAACTAGAAGTGGCAAAAGCAATGTGTTAAGTAGGTTTAGATGAGGTGTTTTTGTTTCCATCCTTCTTGAAAAATACACATTTTTTTCTTCTCCTTTCGTTATTTTTTTAGTTTTTTCCCCTGAATGGCCAGCGAGCTGGTTTTCCATTCAAGCTCTTTTTCACAGCTTCCGAGCAACCAACATGCTGGTTTTCTACCTTAATCTGCATTAATGCATAAAAATGGTTTTCATTGTTGGTTTTTTCTTTTTTCTTTTTTTTGATCCTAGTACTACCTGTAGAAAAATGTTTATTATGGCCCTATTAAGGTCCATATATAGCATTTCAATCTTCTTCCCATGGGAGGTAGAGATTATCCTCCCTTCCTTCCTTGTCAATCTCCTTTTCCTTTGAACTTGGTGGGTCAATATGAGGGTTTGTCTACATGGATTGCTGCACTTGTTGTGAAAATTTCTCCTGTTATAAGGGTTTCTTATATACTTTGAGTCTATGACCGTTAACTAGGAATTTGAATCTTACTGGATCAATTGTTCATAGTTAGAATGCACCATTGTTATAGACATGTTCGATCTCGTATGGCTCAAGCCATCCTATTTTTAATTTTCCTTTGTGGTCTTTTTATTTCGAATTAAACAGTAGGGCCCAATCTAAATGTGTGAACTACCTAGGCTTGATGTATCCATCATGACATCCTATTCGATGTTGTTCTATTAATTATGTGTTCTTAATTTCTTGTTGTATGTACTCATCCAAAGCATTGAGCTACATCAATCTTTGCTTGTGTGCTTTGGAAATATCAATTCCCATCTCTACTGCAGTCCTTAGAGTTTTGTGTTCAAATTCTATTGGCAGCATTGGTTTCTTCCCATATACTAGCTCATATGGTGTGAAGCCAATAGTTGTTTTCCATGTGATTTTGTATGCCCATATAGCCTCGTGGAGTCTAGACTCCCAATCCTTTCTTGATAGATTGACTGTTTTGGTCAGGATATTTTCTAATTCTCTATTCATGACTTCAACCTGGCCATTGGACTATGGATGGTATGGTGTGGAATTCTTGTGTCTTATCATATATTCTTCCACTAGGTCAGCAATGAGATCAGCAGTAAACTGTGGCCCTTGATTTGTAACTATTTCCCTTGGTACACCGTATCTTGTGAATATCTCTTTGTATAAGAAGGCTGCTACTTTCTCATCTTGAGCATGTGTCAATGCTTTTACTTCAGCCCATTTGGTGACATAATCTGTACATACAAGGATGTACTCTTTGTTGTTTGATTTGGGGTCTATGGGCCCAACAAATTCCAGCCCCCATTTGTCAAAAGGTTCCAGTTACAGTTGAGGCTATAATGGCATCTCATCTGACCTTGTAGGCCTCCCCATACATTGGCATTTATCACAGTGGGCTGTATATCTGTTTGCATCCTTATGCAACATATGCCAAGTAGTATCCTCTAGTTAGGATTTTGGCTGTTGTTCTTTTGACTACAAAGTGTCCTCCACATGGCTCGTCATGACATGCTTTGAGAATTTCAACTACTTCATCTTCTCGTAGACATCTTTGTATTACACAATCATGTCCAGTATAGAAGAGAAAACTAGAAATCCAAGAGTACTTACCACTTTTCTCGTATCAAGGAACGCTTCTCTTTTGAGGAAAAGTGATGTGGCAGTTGTCCAGGAAATGAGGTAGTTTACTACATCAGCAAACTAGGGTGTAGAGATAGTGAGGGCGAAGAGGTGCTCATTGGGAAATGAGTCATCCACTATGCCATCCTCTTGATTGCTTTGTAATCTTGAAAGGAAGTCAGCTACAACAATGTTGTCCTTCCCTGGTTTATCTAGTATGGTAATGTCAAATTCTTGCAATAAGAGAAGCCATCTTACCACTCTTTTGGATACCGATGGTTTATTCATGAGGTACCTGATGGCAACATGATCTATGTGTATGAAATTTTGATAGCCTGTGATGTAATGTTTGAACTTGTTGATTGCATATACAACTGCCAAGAATTATTTCTTCGTCACCATGTAGTTCAACTCTATTGCTTGCATATTTTTTCTTACAAAGTAAATACCATAGCTAAGATGGCCTTCTTTTTGTCCTAGTATTGCACCTAGGGTAGTATCAAAGGCATCTCGTATGTATGTAAGAAGGAAATTCCCCGGTCCACGTAAAATGGGGGTTGATATGAGTAACTGCTTCAGGAGATTGAATGCTTCATTACAGGCGGGAGTCCATACAAACTCAGCATCTTTGTTTAGCAAGGTGAACAATGGGGCTGCCATTTTTCTGAAATTGTTGATGAACCTCCGATAGTAACCAACATGACCTAAGAAGTTGCATACATATTTTTGTTTTTGCGGTACTGGAAGGTCCTTGATGATAGCAATCTTGGCTGGGTCCACTTTAATCCCCTTTTCAGAGACATGGTGTCCTAGCACTATCCCTTCCTCCATGAGCATGAAACATTTCTTATGACTTAGGGATAGATGATTTTCTTGACAGCATATTAATAATTTTTCCAAGTTATTCAGACATACCTCAAATGTGTCTCTGTAGACGGTGAAGTCATCCATATATATCTCTACACAGTCATGTGAGAGATATGAAAATATGCTAAGGATTGCATCCCGAAATGTGGCAGTGCATTGCATAATCCAAATGGTAGGACAACATATGTGAATGTTCCCCATGGGCATGTGAACGTGGTATTTTCTTGATCCTCAGGAGCAATGTGGATCTGATTGTATCCCTTTGAAACCATCTAAGAATGTAAAGTATTTCTTCCCTATAAGTGTGTCTAACACTTGATCAATAAATGATAGCGGAAATGGTCCTTCCTTATAGCTGCATTCAATTCTCTATAGTCTATACGCCACTCACCTCCTTTCTTGGGTACAATGACTAATGGAGAAACCCAATGGCTGTCAGAGATTGGATAAATGAATCCTACATCTAAGAGTTTCTATATTTCAGCCTTGACTATTTCTTTCACTGTTGGGTTCATCCACCTTTGTGGTTGGCGTATGGGTTTGCATTCCTCTTTGATGTAAATGTGGTGTGTACACTTTTCTGGGCTGATGCCTTGCATGTCTTCATAGTCCCATGCAAAGGCTCCTTTGTTTGCATGTAATATGGCTGTCAATTTTCTTTCTTCTTCCACACTTAATTTGTTATTTATGTGGAGTGTCTTGCCTAGCATTATTTCTATGGATTTTGTGGCTTTTGTCATTTTCTCTATGTTGTTGATTGATTGTATGTGGCTGCAGCTGTGTGGTAGCAGCTGATGGAAGATCCTTTGATCACTTTCAGCTAGTTCTTCTTTTGACCATAGATTAGAAAAAGGACAATGAATACAAGGCAATTCTTTAGGAGTGGATTGTTCTACCTGATAGTTGTTTTGTAGCATGTTGGAGATGATGGTATCCTCTTCTAGATCTGCCAGTGTGCATGCATGATCTATTGTTAAAGTAGGGCAGAGGGGTACCTCTTCTTCTTCTTCAATCCAGACAGGCTAGTCCTTGTCTTGTGATACCTGTGCCGGTGGGTACAAAACTAGTTGCTTGGTGATGTTCCCATTTGAAATCTGCATGTTGTCAGATCTACATCTGATTAATGCATCTGTACTGGCCAACCATGGCCTTCCCAAGATCAGAGGATATCCTCTAAGTTTTGTTTTTGGCTGCAATACAATAAAATTTGTAGGGTACTCCCATGAATCTACTGATATGACTAGATCTTCTATGATTCCTTCTGGTCATATTGTGGATCTGTCTTCCATTTTCAGCATTGTAGATGTGGGAAAAATATATTACAGTCTAATTTTGAATTGCTTCCATTGTTATGACATTGATGGCAGCTCCCAGATCGATTGAGTTATTATGGACTTGTTGTCCATTGATCTCGAATAGTGACAACCGGATAGCCGGGTCTCGTATATTTCTATGGTAGTGTTCTTCCCAAAGATGATTTCCGCCAATTATCCAATGACATGGACGTATTAGGATCCTTCTTCTTCCTTCCAAGTTTCTGAAGGCACAAATATCTAACTACATTAGAATAAATGGGGACATATTTAATGTCCCGAAACAAAGGGATCTTTACACAAACATTCTTCGATTACCCTAGGATATCAAACTCAGTTCATCAGAGTGCGTTGAAGGTTTAGATGTTCTGGAAAGGGTGGTGATATTGTTTCTACATTCTCTTTATTGGCTAGTTCAGGATTCTCCCGTGGTTGTGGTGTAGACTGTGGAATAGAGATTGTGGGGTTTTTCATTATGGGTGGACTTGGAGGTGGTAGATTTATTCCTAAATGTAGGTGGACTTCATTGATGTCCATCTGTATAAGTGGGGTACCGTATTATTTCAGCAATACATGTTGGTTGAGCCAACTTATTGGCTGGATTTGGCACAAGTTGAGCAGGTATTTGAGCCGGTCTTGTTGGTTGTGTGTTCGACATTATTGCAAGATGTTGTGGTTGTTGTGGGAACCCACCTTGCTGATTTCCCCAAGGTTTTTTCCCTCTCCATGGTTGTTGTCATGGGTTTGCAAGATTTTTGGACCTTGGGTTGGCTGGTTTTTCCATTGATTGTGTGGGGGCTGCCATGGTTGATTTTGCCAAGGTGGAGTAGGATACTACTGCCATTGATTGGGATTATATGGTTGTTACATAGGCCAATGTGGGTTGGGAGGGGCTAGGGGCATCCAGGGATTACTCTAGTTGGGCATGTTATTTGCATTTTGATTGAAAAATGATGATTGTGAAAATGGTGAATTCGATCCCATACCTGGATAGTTTGTCCTTGGCTATCAAGGTTTCCTTTGTGCCACATAGAACACTTGGTCTTCATCTCCTCCTATGGCATGCAGCGCTACAAAATTTGGTTCTTCAGATGTAATGCTTGCTACCTTCATCTTTATAACTTGACACTTGTAATCAGCTTGCTTCTTCCGAAAATCTAGGCAGTAGACCGTAAGGGCTTGGTCCATTGCTTGTTGTTTCTATCTAGTGTGCAGTGTATCCAGCTGTGTGGCCATGTGGCTGATTATATCCATCTTCATGTCCCGTAGCAGATTACTTACATCAGCTTTAGAGATCCCATTGGCTGATGTTGGTAGCATTTTGTTATTCGAAGTTTACCCAACGTTGATCTCGAATAATTCTTCCCCAGTTGTTGCATCTCCTCAAAGGTTAGCTGAGATGCATCTCCTCCACTCATGAGGTCTAAGGATTCCAAGTAGTCATCTCAGATTCCTTTCAAAAATACTAGCTTGAGCGTGTCTGGGATGAGATTAGTTTGCTTATGCTTCTGTAGAGTGAAGGTGAACCTCTCCATGTAGTCTTCCAAAGATTCATCCTCGTCTTGAGTCATGCGGAATATGTCATTTCTTCTGAAGTTTCTGCCTTTTCCATATTCCTGATATTTGGCCAGAAAATTTTTCTTCATCTCATCCCAACTACTGACTGTGTTCCCCTAGTCCCATGAACCATCTTAGTGTTGCATCCTTCAGGGTGGCTGGAAAGATCTTGAGCTTTTGTTCATCCATTCGGTAGTTGTAGCTTCGGCATAACACATCATACTCAAATAGGAATGTATCTGGATCCTCATTGAACGCCCCTGAAGTGTGGGAGGGATGAGGGTGGAATATTCTTCATAGGAGTATCTTCTATGGTTTCTGTAATTAGGAATTCAAAAGTGGAGGTAGCATGTCCTCTACCTTTAACTTCATTTCCTGATGCTCGATCCATGGCATATTTCCTTGTTATACGGATCCCAAGAGATTTCAGAATAATGTCCTCGAATTCCCGATCAACCTCCCCCTCGGTACGATAATGTATAGATACTTGAGGTGTTATACGGTGGGCATTAGTATTTGTAATGAACTTGCTGAATTGAGTAGGTATTCTAGTGTTCTTTCTCCTCGTGGAGTATGGGATTCATTCAAATCCTCCTCTTGTCTTTCTTTCACTAGCACAGCCAAGGTCTTCTCTTGCTTCTTCTTGAATACGTTGCAGCTCCTCTACCACTCTTCTTCTTTGTGTGGAAGTATACTCCTTGTCTTGGGAGATAAGTAGCTCCTCTGCTGCAGTAGTTTGTTTTTGCTTTGGCAAAAATCTTCCGAACGAGTCTCGTTCTCTATGCATAAATTTTCCAGCTCTCTCTCTTTCTCTTGCTTTTTCTTGTATATTTTCCTTTTTCTATTTTTTTAAAATATATGAGGGGGATGGTTCTTAATGTTATTTACAGAAATTGAGCAATGTGGTAATGACAAATTTACCCTAAAAGCAAGAATTCTAGCTCTTAGAAAGCTTTTGAAATAACAGGAAGGAAAGCTGATCTAAACAACAGGACGACTATTCTAGAAAGCATGAATGGTTATTCTAGAAAGTAGGAAATGAAAGCATGAATTGACTGAAAGAGAGAAATCGAATCACTTCTATAGATCTTTGTCTGGACACCTTCCCCAAAGAACGGTGTCAAAATGATGTGTAGAATAATCAACCAGTGATATTAGGTCTCATACTCTGTTGTTCATTAAATTTCAACCCAGGGGCGTAAGCTTTTCAAAGGGCCTACAAAATATATGCTACAATACTTTGGAGTGAGGTCTTTGTAGGCTAGAATCATCAAAGAGTATAAAGTAATGCTTGTGCAAATTGGAAAGTAAACTATGGATGTTGTTGATCTGTAGATCTAAAACTCAACACACTATGCACTCATTAGCTTTTAGAAATGAAATGAATAACTGATAATCAATCCACACAACATAAATAGGAAATGGAGGAATAGGATCTTCCCTGCAATTCCTTCCGAGGGGCCCTTCCTCGTGTAAAAGTGAGTTCTAATCCTACCCTAGAAACTCACAGAACTGCTCAAGAAGATAAACGATTCATCTATTAAGTTCTAGTAACTAAATATTGCTACAGCAAAGAGATTACAATGAACTTAAGAGCAAAAACTCACATTAATATATTTTTTCTTCACACATTCACAATTTTTCTTCTCTCATATAGCTAGCACTTCATTCCTTAATCTATTACTCCATATCTATTACATTTCTATTTGAATATATATAGACTAATCACTAACTTATTCTATTTTAGGAATATGATCAAAACCACTCAAATAGATTATAGTTGTTTTGTTTCATACTTTTTGAGTGGAGACAGTTAATTCTTGTCTTATTTACATGATAAGAACTGATTACAAAACTACTTAACAAAGTAACCATAACATTACATATGATGCATTAGGATAGATGGTACTTTTTTTCTTATACTTTGGTGTGAGCTGGATAAGTTCTCTTTGGCTACGGGAAGTTGGAGGTGCATATTACTCTGTTGCTGCAGGTAGTTCTAGAAGATGCTACGGGCAGGTCTGGAGCTTGCTACGGGTAAGATAAATCACCCAAAGACTCTCAGACTTTTCCAAACAATATTTTTACTTGGTTAACTCATTTTCTAGCTTCATATGCTCATCTCCATATACTTCATGATGCCTCATTGTTGTTGGATGTCATGATTCTCTTTTATCATTGCCCAACCAGTGGCTACGGGTTATTGTAGGAGCACAACCAAAGTGCTACGGGCTAGGGCCTACTACTTCAAAAGCTTATGGCATCTTGTAATTTGTTCATGGAGACATCAAAAACATCAGTTTGCACAAAATACAAGATTCACCAAAGTAAATAAGTATATTAGATCTTAATGAACATACAAAACTAAATATATGTAAAATCATAACTTTATCTCATATCAACCATCAAGAGGAGATCAAAGTCTCAAAAATTTATGTGTAAGAGGCTTCAAAAAGGATTTAGATGGGGCAAAAACATGCCAATATGTGGCCTCATCAATCCCCATCATCGCAACCCCGACTCTTTGTGCAATAAGGCTATACTAGAGTTTTCTTGCTCTATTTCTCACATATCTCGTTTTGCAAATCTTCAAGAAGTGAAAAGGAGTGTAAAGGATATATATAACTTTTTGTGGAACTATTTTAGCAAAATTCTAACATGTGTGGGAATCGTAATTTTGATTGGCTTGTGATATCCATGTGAACTTTGGTGAATCGCAACTGCTATTGTCCTACAATCTAAGTCGTATTTTTTTATTTCCATTTATAATTTTTTTCATTTTACATCAATAAAATGTCTTTTATCTCTTTAAAGGGTTAGGGATCTGACTGAGGTAGGTCCCCTAACCACAAAAAAACTAACATTTTTCAAGTGTGCTTGTGTGTAAGTTTAGATTCAAATATAAAAGAGTTTTACCCACTTTATTCAATGAAAGAACCTATAATTGTCCTTCTCTTCACAATGGAAACATAAGCCCATTCTGTTTTAAGTAGCATTGATTTGGAGATTTCATATCAACTAATCCATCTTGTAGGTGATCCAAATCTAGGTGTACATTTTGGCGACCATAGTGGGACCATTTTGATTGTGGGTAACTCTTTTTATTTTCTAAATCTAACAATGTTTTCTCGTAGGGTTTTTAACCCTTTTATTTTATTTTTACCATTTTCTAATGTTTTTGTTGTAGATATAAAATATGGTTTTTGCAGATCTACTAACAATCTAAAACACAAAAAAATCAAGTTCTAGACCGGTCACATTTGGATCGTGTTGCATTTTTTTTGGTACAAAAACTAACAATTTGTTGCAGGGAGTCAAAACATTGACTATGTTATAACTTTGTTTTTGTAAAAAAACATTAAAACAATTTTTTTCTTAAGGGAATGAATTGGGAATGAACACACACTAAATAGAGGTTCAGATAAGGGTAAATACCCATCTACATAACTATGGGAAGTGCTTGGGCATAAGCCCTAAAACTCATTGTGAGGAGTACCACATAAACCCCAAAGTAGCTGGCACATTGAGAGGACTCACCATAAAAAAGGGTCAATGGCCCAACTTGATTGACTAGTTCACATGTGAGGTAGAGCCAAGATTATCCTTAGTGATGGCCCCAATTTGATTAATCGAGTGGGGTAAAATTCAACTTAGTTAATCAAGGGGGTAAAGTAAAGTCCGTGACTAGAAATTTTCTAGTGTACGGAGCTTGTTTGGATAACCCTTGGCATTTAGAGAGATATTATTCTATAGGAAGCTAAACAATTTGGGTCTATATTCAACCCTAAGACAAACAAACATCACCACATTCATACACTTCATTTCAATTTCTGCTATTTATGAGTCATACATATGACTATTCATATTCATTATAACCTCTTCTCACATTTCCCTACTTCTTCTTGAAAATAATTCTGATTTTTGATTTTCCCAATCTCATTTGCAACTACGAATTCACTACAATTTTACCATCCCATATTTTTCACATAGCAATTGTATTATGACTAGCCTATAACCTTTCAAATCCCTAGTCCACTATAGTCATTTTTACCCTCATCACAAAAGAAAGGAACCCCATGCGCATTGGCCTATCACCCAGCGGGCACTGGGCACTCACCCGAGGCATGTGCGAGTACCGGGTCTCTCTTTTATGTGAGTTTAGTGGGAAACATCATCTATGGTTCATGTTTACGAGATCTGAATGGAAGTAAAACATACAAACACCATAGATCTCGTAATCCACTTCTAGGTCCTTGCAGTCATTCTAGACAGAAGTGCTTTAACAGATTTTATAACTATACCAAAATAGAAAGAAGTTGTACAGACATCCATACTTAATCATAAACATAATTGAAAAGGAACTATGAGAAATATGTATGCATTAGAATCATCAATGTTCATATTCATGTAAGCTGGTAACCTCATTACATTCATGGAGCCATTACAAAGTATTACAGAGAAGTAGACCGCAGTCATGCATTATATCTAGACTCATATGGCTAGGCTCTCAAAATAAATTTATAAACCCCATACCCCTAATACATCCTTCCCTAAACACAATTACCCAAACTAACAAAGTTCTTGCAGTATTTTTACAGAGCTCCGCCTCTATCTATCTCTCCTCCTTTTGTACTTCTAGACACTTGTATATATAGGCTTTCTAGACTACCAACTCATCCTCCAACGGCCTTAGATCTGATGCCAAGTGTCTAAATGTGGTCCTCCATGCGAGCATGCTCCTCCAAGCCTGAGCTTTCCACTTTTTACCATGATGAGCTTCTAGAAGCTTCTACCGCAAGCATGCTCCTTTTTGGGCCAACTGCTGCCAGCTGGCACCTTATCCACTCGCATGCGCAGTTGGGTCATGCTTTTCACGTGTTCTACCAAAAATGCTCAATATGGCTAAGTCTTGAACCCTTGGTTTTGTCGCATGCGCATGCCACGGGTTTCCTTAAAGCCTTCCTTAAACCTTGCCCTACGCGCTTTATCCTTGCACGCTTTTCTTCAACTAGGCCTTACGCGCCTATGCACCCTTTTATACTTAGCCAATATTTTAGGGGCCCAACATCCACTTATTTCTGTAATTTTGAATGACCTACGATTTTTGGTCATACCATCTTGTTGAATTTTTCCACTCATGTTTCAAAGTCCAAGTCACATGTGTGACTGTCATTCCTCATGGATTATAGTCAACTTTATGCTCATTCTCATCCTAATTTGTTACATCAACATCTTCTTGACCGCATTCTTAAGATTTATTCCCACCACTTGGGGGAACTTCCACCCACACCAACTTATCATACTATTTGCAATGATCCTATTCACCCCATGGTACCACGTCGCCTTATCCATTGAATTTCAAATTGCCCATATTTGACAAATTTGATTGCAACAAGGACTCACAACATCACTTGCACCTACTCCGCTACACATGCCACCTCATTCAATATGATGACACACTTCTCCTCCACACCTTCCCACTTTCACTCATTGGCCAAACACTTTACTAGAATTCCCGCTCCCCCAACTTATCATTTATACATTCACACAACTTGTAAACACATTTTTATCTCACTTCTCCATCCACATCACACCCAAAGAAACACTAGTTGACCTTCACATGCTTTGCCAATCCCATAACGAGTCTATTGTTAGATGTTTTACACATTGGCATGCACTTTTGCAAGTCTCTCGTTTCCACTCCCACAATCTGAACTCATTGACCTCTTTTCCAAAATTTTCATCCCTACATCTCCCACCATGAAAATTCATCCATTAGGCACATTTTACTAGGTCATGCACATGGCTCAACACCTCAAGGATGTTCATCTAAGTCATCTTCCTTCCTTACCGCACATTTTGGTTCCTCATCCACCTACAACACTTTCACACCCACATATTCACAACATCCTTAAACTAGATCCTCCTCACCTATCGACACCTTCTACACCCATATCATCAAATTCATTACTCTCTAATAGATCTCATAGCTTCATCTAACCCCTTGCAAATTCACCCCATTGACCAAGCCACTTTATTTCATTCCCACAAGTTACTTTATGCCCATCTCATCACTCTCCCTCCCAAACTGCCCCCACCATTATGGTGGTCCTCCCATGAAGCATGTGCATATCATTATAATGATGGTTATTCCATGAATTATGTCCTCAACTCCAAAAATCTTTAAATACCTTCTTGAAAAATGTCACATCACCATCAAGCCTTCATTTTCTCCTACACCACCTTCTAAAATGCATCTACCACTTCACACACTACTATTCCAATTTATTCTCCATGTGTCATGTCTTCATCATCTAAATATTCATTTCTCACTATCTCCCAAACATTGTGTGCACCTTGTTCCTCTTCATCTACCTCAAAACCTACCTTATCACATGCTTCCACCTTAGACCTCACGCCATCGGGATTTCCTAGTCTCTCATCTCTCTCCGTCATTTACTTCTCGTTTCCTCGTCATCTTTAAACATGGTCTCGTCATCTTCCCTTCTAACACTCTCCATTTATCCATCAAATCTATCACCACGTGCTTCTATATTTCCCACCATGCATTCTAAATCGTCACTTGGTTCAATCATATACACTCTAGTCATCACACCACCCATTATCACACCTACATTTTTCTCTTCATCATACATCGACTCACTCATCTCTTCACCTATTCCACATCCATCTCACTCCCTTATTCATCACTCATTTAGGAACCATTATTAATAATTTTTCCTCCATTGCATCATATTCCATTTATTGCACTCAATCACCTCCTCAATCATCTATGCCTTGTCATTCGTATCCCCTTACTTTTCCACCTCTTCTTTACAAGTCACATCCACTTACTCCCATTACTTTACCTCTTTTAGATAAGTATTTTATCACCTTCTTTCCTTTATCACTACTCTTTTAGGCACCATTTTTATCATCATCCCCTCCTCTTTTTGTTCACATCATCTATCATGATCATGAAACCATTTTTCTTACACATGTGCCTCAAAACCTCCTCCACATCTAATTAAGCCCCCATATCATTTCAATTTTCTCCCACATTCTCATTTGTTTGACATTCCCTATTACATCCTATTTCCATTCCAACTCTCATCACAACCATTCATCCCAAGACCACACTATTTGTTCTTACGCTTCTTCTAGACATCACTATGTTCTCAACTCCTCATCTAATTGATGTTATCACACATCCACCACACTCAATGCAGTTCTTGTGTGTTTCATCCCCATGCTCACATATTCCACACACCACCATTCTATGGATTATATTTGGCATTCTTTCTTCACTTACCATCAACATCATCCCCACTAATACAATTATTTATCTCATCTATCGTTTGCTTTAATACACCATGTATCTCATTTACCTAGTCCCTACACAAACTAGGGGGATTTAATTTATCTTCGCTATTACATTTTGTATTTTCTTTACATTCTCGCTTCTCTTCATCCGTATTGGATTAGAAAAATTCTGGATTATCCACACATTTTTTATCACCATTTGCACAAACAAAAGCACACACACATCCTCATAGGTAAACATATTTCAAAATTTAAAAAAAAAAACTATTCAAAATTAAAAAAATATCAAAAAAATTTGTAAACAACAATTGCTCACGGATGTTCTTTTGCATTTTCTCCATCCATTCATACTTCATTCCGATTATTGGGTTGCTCCTAAATATTTCATTTATAATTTATTCACATTCCACATCTTATTTTATTTCACATATTTTTGTGAACTATTGATGATCTCATTTTCACATTTTTGAGTTAATAATTATCTACTACAATTGTTTGAACTTGGTATCTCCTTACTTGGTGAATTAAAAATGATTGTCCTCTTAGAGATCCATGTACACTTACACACTTAAAAACTTGTCTTGAAGACCCTAGGGCATTATTTTTTTATGATTGTTAATGTCTTTTCCATACTCACTCCCATTACCTACATCAATCCTAAAGTTTTAAACCCCTTGACAAACCGAGAGAGTTAAATATCGTGTCAAAAAAAAAAGAATGAAAAATCAATAGACAAAAGGACATAAAGAGAAAAGGAAAGAAATATCAGAAAACAAAAACCAATATTAACAAGTCTCTCAAAGGGTCTTTCCAACATCTCTATCGGGGCTATGGATACCTGGATGGCAGTAGAGAAATGATGTGACTAGAATCAAATATATCTTTATCAGGGCTATGGATGTCTACTGGGTGATAGCAGAGAAATGCACAACTTACAATTACCTTCCATTTCATTACTCACTAATCACCTATATCACTCACACCAATACGTTGTCTTTTTTTTCTCATTTTCTTACAGGTCTTCACTTCAAGTAGTAATTCACTTTCATGCACACAAACAAGATCTCAACAAGATGTAAGACTAGTATGTCACCTTGTGATGTTTAAACCTTGTTCAAACTCCCATTTTATCTCACCTCTTGGTCTCATGTATCATGCCTTCTATATCATCATGTGTTCTTCAACACTATTGTTTAAAACTACATTTTCATAAACACACCCTTGCACTCCATTATTGTAATCATGTTACTTTCACAGTTACAATCCACTTTAGTTGGAACAAGCATTCATGTGTATCTTCTAAATTTTACACACCTTTCTACATATCTATCACTTTTTATGTTTCATTACACTCATTTTATCTTCCATATCATTTACACTACACTTATTTTAAAATTCTCACCTTTCCCCTATTGTGTGCTAAATCATCCCACCCACACTATAGTACTTGTCTCACTCACTTTTCCTTGACTTTCTCATTCCCTAGCAATTCAAAATTATGACTCACCCATATCCCTACTAGATATGTGATTTCCTTCCTCTTTCCCTACCTACCCCACATTAACTCTTACTAATATGTTGATTTCACTCTCCCAACATGCCTCAATGAGTCACCTTAACAATTCATCGAGCCACTCCCCTCCTCCGTACTCCCATTTCCCACATGAAAAGTTACTTTTATATCCCATAACTCCACCCATATCTCCATGTCTTTGATCTCCTCACCTCTTCGAGTCACATTCATGACTCAACTTATTATCCTTACACCTCATGCATTCTTGGTCACACGCCAATCTTTCTCATCTTCCCGAATCAACCCCATTCTCCCACCCCAACCGAGTCACACCTATAACTCAACCTCTTCCCCTGTATTATCCTCTGATTCATTCACACTCCCACCTCACTCCCAAAACCATTTTGACCCACACCCTACCCTAACTTCGAATTACCACCAACCCCGACATCCAACTCCTTTCCTCCCACCCCACCCAAGTCATATCTATTACTTGGCCTCATTCCAGAGCTCACCTTACCCTACCGCTTTTCTCCTCTCAAGCCATCATACCCTCGTGAGTCACTAAAATGACTCTCTCGAGACTCAACTCACCCGAATCCCCCTATGTGATTTACTCACATGCACCTTGACTCGTTATTCATACCTCATCTTGCCCTTCATCTCAACGCACTCCTATCAACACACTCCTTAACTGCAGTCACCGACACGATTCCCTTATCCCCCTCCCTACACCGATTTTGCATCTCCTTTACATGTCTCTTCTCCACCCTCATCCACCATCCTTCCTCCACCTACCTCTTGATGTACCATACGTGATTTCATCCCAATGACTTACTCCTTAGTCATTGCGGTGACTCCACTTTCCTCCCTCCCGAGCTCACATACCCGGCTTAGTGAGTCACTCATGTGACTCACCATCTTTCCCTAACTTTATTTTCTCTCATGTCACATCCCCTCAATGACCTCCTCCATCTGAAACCCATCCCAAGTTATCATTGGGACCCACCACCAACTCGACTCACTAACCCAACTTGCCTTGCCCAACTCACCTAGCTCGTTGCATTATTCTAGCTCACTTGACTCACCTAGCATGGTCATAAGATAACTCACCTCCCTAGGTTGACTAACAATTAACTTAAAAATTTCTCACACAGCTTGGTATATTGTTCACCTAGGTCACTCATCATCAACTCACAACGAATCAACTCTCACTCTTCACCCCACAACTCGTAGTACTTGCATCCACTTTTGTACATACATGTCATCCAATTTTCCTTTGCACATGACTGGGGAAACCTTGTGTTTGAATTTGAAATTTCATTGCATTTCATATGAAAACACCATTGAAAATTTCCCCCTTTATGGTCAAACTTGTCAAAATTTCCCAGATTGTCAAAAATTCCAAAATTGCTCATTTTTAAAGATCAACTTCTAAGAAGGGTTTCAAGAGCCTTGGAGTATTTAAGGATTCATGTTTATAGTCAATGGAAATATATCAAATTATTATATGTGATAGTATGAATTAGAAAGCATTCTGGGAGCTTTTGGATGGTCTTGGAAAATATTTATTCGTAGGTTCTTTTTGAGAAAAAGGAATGTGAATGCTTCATTGAAGATTCAACTTCAGAGTAGGGTTTCAAGAACCTCATGAAGTGTTGGGAGCTCATATCCTATGAATTTTAAATCTTATGGACCCTACTTCATGATGGACTAAGAGTGATTACATTTTAGGGACAAATAAAATACAAATCCTTCCTATACCGAGACAAGGTGGTCTTTTCACACTTGATTTTTGCATGAATGATTTCATAAACCTAAAGTGGAGTTAGAAGCATAAAAATATAAAGTGAGGGTATTTTAAATTCTCTTCATGACCCATAAGTTGGTTTATCTCGCATTTGTTGAAAACTATTCTTGCAACTCGACTCACTGATGCACTGCCCTAGGCAAAAAGGATGGTACAAGTAAAAGTTTCTTAAGAACTCATTTTCAACCCTCCTAAATAGTCTTATTGGATTAATTTTCCTTTTTCCATGAAAATTAATATATTATATGGCCAAAATTCATTAATTTTTTACTTTGAGACAAAGGAAACATTTTGGGAAGCAAGACAAAGGTTTAAACCATGCTCCAAAGCCCCACTTGGGTGCATTGGCACACTTTTGGTATCCCATTGCACCTTGGGAATAATTTTGAGGTGTAATCTCACCCAAAAAGTTTTCCTCTTTCTTATTGGTTGAGAAAAAATCAAAAAAGTCAAAAATAAAGCCAAAAAACTCAAAAGTGGAGGAAAATATGAAGTTTCATGGCATGTGGGCCCCCCCAAACTTTCCCAAAGCACACATTTTAACCCCATTTTCACCTTAGGTGAACTTTTGAGTTGAATTTTGTGTTAAACATATGGTATAGAGGCTCAACTTATGTGCAATATCAAATTTCTCCTGAAAAATGGTTGTGATATGATAGGATGGTCGTAACGCTTGTAATCGAATGTGCTAACTGGTAGAATCATTTACAAGAAAGAAAAAATTGGAAAGAAAATATATCAGATGAAAAATAGATTGAAATATTGATTGCATATGTGAAAATTATGATTAAAAGAGCAAAATATAGGGATAAATAGCAATTTGATATGGTCATTAACAATTTGAGGTAATCATTGGTGATTCAAAGGAATTACCAATGATTTCTATGAAAAAGGATTATTTCTAAATAAGATGCAAGTAGGATGCAAAATAGATGATTTATAGATTGATTTGATCTTTAATATAACTTGTTGATAAAATGGATATAAAAACAAATGACAAAAGCTTACCTTTGATGTGGAATGCCAAGAAATAATGTTGTAGGAGTCTTACAAGATTTATGAGGCCTTTAGTGATGTGATAGGGATGTAGGAGATGTCCATATGTCTGAAATGATGTCATCTAGGTGTTTAAAAAGATAGAGCTTCACTATAATTTCTAGAGGACCCCCTTTCATGAAGGTTTATGGTCCTTTATATAATCACCAACGATTAGTTAAAATCATTGGTAATCCAAAAATGGGGAAACTCACTTGGCATTGGTTTTAACCACTTCCAAATGGTTTAATTCGGGTATGGGAATGAGTGAGGATGGGCATGAAGATGTTGAGGGAGTTGGGAGGTTATAAAGTTAGGGATAAATGGGTTAGAATGGGTTTTAGTTGGTTTAATTAATTTAGGGTGAGTAAAATAGGTATTTGTTGAGGGATAAGATGTGATTTTATAGGGGTGAGGACATGGTTTAAGAATAATAAGGTAGGTTTAGTATTTAGGATGAAATATGGAGGTGTGTGGATAAACAATGTAAGGTGCCGAAAATAGTTGTCTACACTAAGGGAAGACATTATATATCAATATTCCAAAGGTTACAAGTATTTCATAACTTCGAAGGAGATGTTAAGCTTCCCATTTGAATATAAGAGTTCTAAAGGTAATGGAACCAATTGAGGAACACGAGGATATTTAATAGATCCTAGATTTGAAGGTGTGTCATTCCTATTCAACATGGATATCATCTCTTTTTTGAAAATAAGGAACACTAGGTATGCCTTGAATTGTAAGAAGGCACCCCCCAAATGATAAGTAATGTGGATCATGAGAAAAGGATGCTTCAAATGAGTGCGCCATATGATGTCCATGTTTCCAATCATCTCCTAAAACCCAATGTGAATGTTTTTCAAGTGAATATGATAGTGAGTACGGGGTAGATTTTAAAAAGGAAGATGTACAAGAGATTTTAAAAGTTGCAGAAGGAACTAAAGACCCTCAACTCAATCTTGAAATTATGACCTATGCTATATATATGCAATATAAGAATAATTTTGGTTTTGATTCTTCATTTGATGTAAAAATATTCAGTAACAAAACAAAACAAACAGAAGAGCTCAATGTCTCTCTTGAAACATTGGTTGATGAGAATTAATGTCAAGGTGAGTCCTTCTCTTTACCATTTTGTGAAGAGGATTATATTCATGATTAATGGAAGGAAAACAAAATGATTAAACTCTCATGTGGATGTATCCACTCATGAGGATGGTACCTCCCATTGATCAGACTTTCTTGTTTCTGTCTAGATTAGTGTACGGGAAATCAATAAACACAAAACAATGTTGAATATGCAAGGGCTTAGTACCTTGGAGATGGTGATGACCTTGATACGGGTGCAAAGTAGATGATGAGCCCTTCATTACGATCTCAGAAAACCTGCAACTCAAAGACACTAGAGAAAAATTTCTTAGATATTTTATGCGAGGACTACTCGACAAAGTGGACTGAGCAAGCATTCACTTGCTCTAGGGTGTCAACCCCGTGTGATAACGAATAAAGATAAACGGATAAAATGTAAGCTGATGAACAAAGAAACCTGAAGATGTTAGTATGTAGATGAAGCTACTGATCTAATCTAAACACAACATGCAACATGAACCACACTAAGTGAACCACCAAATCATGAGTAGAGTATTGTGGGGATTTCAATGTCATTACAAGGACATTATGAGGATACTATGATAAAAAAGAGGCTAAAAATTCAAAACAACATTTTCCCACATTTTCCAACCTATTCCGACGAGGGACGAAGCTTGTATTTATAGCCTAAGGGTGAGGTTATACTATGGGTTATTAGGTAATTAGGGTTGGGTAAAGTAACCCTAATTAAAAGAGGTGATGTGATTCAGTGGGGCTCACAATTTGACTTATGAGGTTAAAAAGATAAGGATGTGATATGGAGTGGGGAGTATGATTGACATAGTTAGGTGAAATAATGCATCCCATTTTTGAATTTAGGAGTGGGGTTTCAAATGGGTATATTATTTCCCATGAATTGAATAAATTTAGGATATGTGAGATAATGCCAAATTCTAATCATTAAATGGGTTTATATGGATCCTAGCAATAAATTAAAATTTGGGTGAGTAAATGGATGAAATTTATTCAAATTTAGGAAAAATAAAAGCGAGAGGGAAAGTTACATGAAGGAGAATTTAGTGTCTACATTTTCTCCTTTTTGTTGAGTGGTTTGCGATAGCAAGCCACGAGACAAAACAAAAAGGGTTGGATGAAATATGTGTCTCAGTAAAAGGGATGGGGATGAATAAAAACATGACCAAAGGCAAGATTCCCTAGGTGAAAAAGGATCACAATAACAATGAAAAATATGGCGGTGACTCCAATATCACATTGGTAGAGGACAATTACACGGTCTCAACAAAGATAGGTGACAACGTTCTACGGACCAGTGAGTGGGTTAAGACCAGCGTACTATGGATATAAACCGCGATGACTAATGGATCATAGAAAAACATCAAAATATGTGCAACTGAATGTGAAAGGTATGCAAAATCCTTTGTCTGTGAGGAATCGAGTGAAAAATCATGCGTCCGCAAAAGGGACAAGGATGAAAATAATGATGCCCTAGCACAGGGCATGAGAAGGACAAAAAGTGAGTTATATGTGTTGACAAGTACAAGGATGAAAAGGTTCCCCAACATAGGACACGAAAATGACATAATGGGAGATGGATGTTGAAATAAAATATCCCAGGGGGAATGAGTATGGCCACAAATGTGGATATGAAGAAAAGATTGGATAAAATGCCCTAAGAGGGTGTTAAATAGGATGTTGAATACATGTTTCTTAGGAAAGATGCATAAGTGATGAAAAATTAGTAGGTGAAAAATTAAACGCAGTCCCTCTTCTTCGGTAAGTAGAATAGGAAGTCAAGATAAGTTTTCACCAAAACAAAATTAGAGAAAATATTCATGGAAGAGAACAAGATCGGATAGGTGGTGGTCGTTATGGTATCTCCCAAGACAAAAATTCCATAGGAAGATGTGATGATGGATATATATGATGATATCTCCTTGAAAGGGTTGACATGGGAATGGAAGATACAACATCATTCCCAAAAGGAGAATAGATAAACCTCATACGACGTAAGAGGAAGAGGACATTAAATGGAGTAGAGCGAGACATGGTGGAGGAGGATAAAAAACATGAGAGAGGATAAAGAGGATGAGGTGTAGTAGGACGGACAAACCATCATCCGTGGATAATGAGGAGTGTGAATTGTGCTTGATTGTGATGGAAAGAAGAGGAAGAGAATAATAGAGAAGGATGATAAGAGAGGAGAGAAGATAGATGAAAGAACAAAAGAGAGAGAATGATAGTTAATATGAAGGTAGTGGGAAAAGATAAGGGGGAAAAATAGAGAAGGCATGACGGGCTTGGAGAAAAAGAAAATAGAGAAAAAGAGGATATGAGAAGGGAAGGAGGAAGAACAAACAAGAAGAAGATGAGATGAGAAGAGAGAAGAGATTAGAGGAGATAGTGAACATACACATATGTGTCATAACAAAGAAGCAACGAGATATAATAAAGAGGAGAGGTGGTGGGAGAAAGAAATGATGAAGGATAAAGAAGAAGAAGAAGACAAGAAAATGACAGAAGAGAGGGTGAAAGGGAGATGGAGATAAAAAATAAAGGGAGAGAAAGAATGGATCATGAAAGAGATGACAGAGCTGAGAAAAAGAAGAGGTGAATAATATTAGAGAAGGATGATAGGAGAGATGACTAATAATACATGATAAGGGTAGGAGATAACATCAATAAAAGGAAGAGAAGGATGGAAAGATGAAGGGGATGAAGAAGATGAAGAAGTTAAAGAAGATGAGAGAGGAGGTAGAATAGAGAAGAGAAAGAAAGGAACAATGAGGAGTTATGAGGCTGTAGAGGAGATGAGAGAATGGAAAATAAAATTATGTATAGCGATGGAATAAGATAGGTTTGGTAGAGAAAGAGGTTTGGTAATGGGAATGTGGAAATAAGAGGGAAAGAAGAGATGATAGAGTAAAAACAAGAAGAGAATTGAACCAAGGTGTTAGGAGTAAGGTCCAAGTAAATAATATGAAACAAACTGCATGGAAATGCATATGGAGAATGGGACGAGAAAAAATATGGGAAAAATTTGGTGAACCATGTTATCAATGGATAAGTAATACGAAAGTGCAAGGAGAAGAGAAGAATGAAGATGATATAGAGGAAGTGAAAGAAAACCATCAGTAGAAAGGAGGAGAGGAAAATAGAGAAAATGATGCAAAAGGGAGGAAACCAAAATGGTAGATAAGAATTGAAGAGTGAGCATTACAAGGCATATAAAGAGAATATGGAGGGAAGGAATGACACAGATTTAAAAATATGCAGAATTTACAATGAGAAAATAGGGAGAGGGTGTATGATGAAGAAAGTATAGATATTGAAGAAGGAGGAGGGAATATGGAAAGGAAATGCCGGTGGATGGATGTTAGGAGAAATCCTCTAATAATTATTAGCGTGAAAATGGAAGATGATGATGAAATAATGTAAGAGGAATATTAACAATAATGGTGGGTAAACGAGGTGTAGATATGTGGGAGAACTCGATAAGGTGGAGTGGAAAGAGTAAAGAAAGGAGGGATAATGATTTGTGTGGAGATCACGATGAGGAGAGGATGTAATGGGTGAGGATGTGGATGAAGATGAAGGAAGTAAAGATGAAGGAATGAGACATAGTAAGAAATGGTATGAAGTGGTTAAGTTAGATTTCTAAATGAGGGATGATGGGGATGATATTTGGGAAAGTCGAGATATTTTTTGCGAGGAAGAAAGAGGAGGGAAGAGGATGTGTTTATGGGGAATGAAGAGAAAATGTGGACGGTGGGAATGTGGAGCAAAGGGGAAAGGCAAGGAGACAGATCATTCCTAAGAGAGACTCTTAAGTAAGATCACCATGTTGTAGGAATGGTTAAGTAGGATCGCCAAGCCAAAGAAGAAGAAGAATGATGAAAAGAAGTGGATGGTTGGAAATATTGATGGTAAAAGTGTATGACAAAGTGGAGTGAAGGGGAACCCTCAGGTATATTTTCCATACTACGAAAGTGCATAAGTAAAGTGATCAAGGAGAAAATGGATATTAAGATGATAATAAGGAAAGAAGGAAACAAAGGAGTGTAACATAAAGGGATGGAGGAATGTATGCGGTGTAGGATGGAGAGTGTGAGGGGAATCCTTAATTAGGATGCCCATGTTGTGTGAATGATGATGCTAGAGCATTAAGTAGAATTTATGGAGTGGGAAGATGTTTCTAGTGATGATTTTCATTCAATGGAATAGAAAATGGTGGAGGAGTTTCTACAGTGACAAGATCTTAGGAAAGAGATATATTGCAATTAAGAAGCCTGTGTGAAATGGGTGGTTAAGTAATATTATCAATCCGAAAGAAGAATGAAAGGGAAATGGAATGATAAAATAGATACCAGTAAAAGGATATTAGGGGAAAAACACAAAAATAATTATCCGGTGAAGGACGGGTGAATGATCTAAGAAACAATGGAGAAGGACGAAGTGGGTGAGAAGAGCAGCGGAGAATGATATAGGATGAATTTTAGGAGAAAATTTGGTTGATAAAGGAGATTAGGAGGAAGGAATGGTCAACATATGCGATTACGAATGAGACCTTATCCGAGAATGACAGTCTACTTCGAATAGTTTTTCAAGCTACGTGGATAGTTACATAGACATCCCAAATGGGGATGAAAATCCTAGAATGGTGAAGAAAATGATGTCTATGCTAAATGATAGACAAGAATAAGAGTGATGAGAAGGGTAATGGGTGGATAATTGGCAAGAAGAGAAGGACGATGAGAGAGGATGGATGGAGAAAGGTCACATTAGTCATGGTGGGGGATGAGGAGCTATTGGATAATGAATACTACTTGAGAGATATTCTCAAGTAGAATTCCCAAACCAAATAGTACATTAAAGAGAGTGTGTAGAAATAGTAACTGATTTCATGATTTTATGGATGACGCTAATAAGGGACATCCTTAGGAGTAAATGTATGAATGCATATTTATGATTTGAAATTTGATTTTGAAGAATGCGATTATGATAAAAGATGACTTTGATGAGATGAGTGTCACATGACCACAATAAGGGGCATGCAAGAAAACCATGCTTCAAACCAGATAAGAGGTAAACAAAAATAAGGTGCTACTCAAATAATTGCACTACAGCCAATAGCAGGTTTTAACACATAACCAACGATATTTAGTTATACCAAAAGACCATGAGGGAAATATGGATGAAAGATTCTCATAAACCTAATATTGACATGACTAGGGATTTGAGATGTAACTTGTATGCGGGAAGAAGGTTCTCCAAAGGTGGTGTTCCTTAATTCTATGCCCCAACTCTAGGAAAGGGAAAGAAACATAATAGAAGAAAGTTGATCAATGCAGAAGCTTTCTGGGAATGTTGATAAAAAGAAGGCTAATCAAAGTGGGAAGTCTTTTGAATGCCATAACAAAAGAGTAGCCATCCTTCAAGGGTATGGTCTACTATATACATAATATGGATGGCAAGAATAATATATATTATAGCCATCCTTCAGGATCGGTCAATTTCTTTGATTTACTGCTTTTCTTTTTATTTTCCTTTTTTCTTTTTTTTTTTTTTTTGTTGCATGAACAAGCTGTCCTTCGAGGATCAGTCTAGTTTTAATAACTTTGATTTTTCTTTTTGCATGCATGAATTTTAGCTTTATATGGGGGAGATCTGGGAATAGCTAAGTAGACCATTTAGGATGGGATGATGAATGTACAAGAGACACCCCTGGACCCTTTACATGACTTCCATAGGAGAATGAGAGTGTAACATCCTCATTTTATACTTTAGAACAAGTGAAATTTTTTTTTTTTTGATAATTGCATTCTGGTTCTAAATACATAATTTAAAACTCACAAATCAATAACCATTCATATAACAGACAACCATATGCAACTGTAATGACTCGGAGTACCTCCGATCTATTCATTCCATGACTCGGTAATCTACCGATCTATTCATGAGTAATAAGAGTTGGTGTTTTTATTTAACACATTACTCTTGCGGTTCTCTTCCCTAATCATTTATATCTTTATACTAGTAAGTATGATATAAATTGAGTTAAGAGAAGCTGATATAAATCAAAAGGAGTTCGGATGGCAATCTCAAGTAAAGGTTATGAGATATTGTCCAACTCGTTGCTTTAGAATCAGTGTATTCTAATGACTCCTTAATGAGAACTTGACCTTAATACCTCTACCATGTAATGGATTTAATAGAGGAGGGTCGTCTTAAGATGAAGAATCCAGGATCGAAAAAGGCTAACCTTAGGAAAAGTCTTTAAAGTAATTTAAACTCAAGTGCGTAACGCATGTTATTAAGTAGATCTTTTCGAGGCGGATTTAAAGGTTGACGACACAAGTCAACTACGAGGTTGTACCTGCGAGAAGATTAGGATCTTCTCGAAGTTACAACAATGCTGAGATGACTTATGGCGACACCCTTTGCATTGATCGCTAAGATTTACACTTGATTTCACACGAGTTACCCTGTGGTCGGATTAAGAACGTGGTCATGTTATAAGGTTGCCTAGGAGATTTGGGGTATCATGACACCTTGGTTGAACTGCAAGGTTGAACCAAGTATGTCACCATATCCCTAATCCTCGTGGGCATCCATATAACATTATCACCTTGTTAATCGCCTCCGAGTGATTCGATTGTGAAAGGAAGGAGATGACAAGAGTCGTGTAGGACATTCTATATAACATAAGAATGGGGTGAAGGGCGTATTCAGATTGACGAGTATGCCATTAAGGAATACGAGACATAAACAAGTATGTTTCAAATCTTTGGCCAAAGTATCGCAAGTGCTTGATTGCATTGTCCTAATTCACCTAGTCTAAGGGATGAGATGCCGATGAATAATAGTAATAATTATTGATTAGATTCCTTAGACAGAGCATTCTAAATCCTAGATTAGGAAGAGAACTGCAAGAGTAATGTGTTAAATAAAAACACCAACTCTTATTACTCATGAATAGATCGGTAGATTACCGAGTCATGGAATGAATAGATCGGAGGTACTCCGAGTCATTACAGCTGCATATGGTTGTCTGTTATATGAATGGTTATTGATTTGTGAGTTCTAAATTATGTATTTAGAACCAGGATGCAATTATCAAAAAAAAAAATTCACTTGTTCTAAAGTATAAAATGAGGATGTTACATCTTGGTATCAGAGCTGAAGGTTGCAGCTCTTGGACCTATTGAGTCCATAATCTGATAAAAACCTGAATTTTTCTTGTAACAGAAAATGGTTAGAACAAGAGGGAACGTTGCGGGTAATGCTCCACCTGAAGGAGGAGCGGCAACAACCCAGAAACTTGATGAGATCCTTGCTGCCTTGTTGGACACAAGAGATCGCTTAGCTGTATTGGAACAGCAGGTGATGGGAAATGAGGAGGATGAAGAAGCTGATAATAATAATCAGCCACCTCCTGAGGACAACCCCAATATGGGTGTTGATGTTAATGCTGTGAATGCACCTGTCCAACCAGAAAACAAAAAGGCCAGATTGGCAGCAGAACTCACTAATGATATAAAAAGGATAAGTCCACCTAAGTATGATGGCACCACATTAGGAGATGGAGCTGAGAACTGGCTCAGCGAAATGGAGAAGTACTTTGCAATAAGGAACTTCTCAGAGGAAACCAAAGCTATTTGGGGAGCCTATCAGCTTTCTCACGAAGCATCTTCGTGGTGGGATAGCCGTAAAGCTGAACTAAACATTGATGAGACCAATGTTACTTGGGATCAATTCAAAGGCTATTTTAGGCAACGTTGGCTGCCACAACTTTTCTATGATCAGAAAATGACAGAATTTCAGAACTTAGCTCAAGGGAAGCTAACGGTAACTGAATACTGGGAGCGGTTTACAAAACTCCTCAAGTATGTACCGCAGTATCAAACTGACGAAAAGTTCAGGATACGGAAATTCATCATGGGATTGAATCCTGTGATAGGGGGAGAGGTCGATGTTCATAGTCCAACCACTATGGAAGGAGTTGTTGAAAAGGCCATTAGGCAAGAACAGAAATTAAAGGCTATTTCTGCTCATAAGGAGGAAGTGCGGAAGAAAACTGCAAACCCTTCTTCAACCTCTCTTGCACCCAGAAAAGGACCATGGAAAAATTTTGGAAACAAGAGTAAGTTTCCAGGAGATAACAATAAGAAAGCAGCAGTAAATAAGCCTGCTGGAAATGTAAGGGATAATTTTGTTAAAAATTATAACAATGGGCAGAAGCCCTATGGAGGACAGCGTGACAATTACAAGGCTGGAGGTAATTCTGAGCCTAAGAAGGGACCTGTAGGAGGCTGCTACAATTGTGGCAAAGACCACTATGCTAATCAATGCCCTTTGAAGAAGGATGATCGTAATCAGCAGCATAAGATACATGCTGCAGTAGCAGACAAGCAAGCTGAAAAGCAAGTAACACCTATAGAAGTTCCGGGTAAGTTATTCGGCATACCTGTCACAATTCTTTTTGATACAGGAGCTACTGAATGTTTTATTTCTAATAAACTTGCTTCTAAACTTAAAAGAAAAGCTGGAAAAATGGATAAATCTTGGACTGTAGAGTATGGTAATAACTCTGTTCATACAGTGAGTGAGTGTCTTTTTGGGGCAGTCCTTGATTTACCTAACTTCTCCACGGAAGTTGATCTCTATGTTACACCTTTAGGATCATATGACATTATTATTGGTGTCAATTGGTTAGCTAACCATAAGGCAAAGGTAGATTGCTATGAAAAGAACATAAAATGTTTAGATGATCATTTGGAATCAGCAGAGATTCAAGGTATGAAACGGAAATTTCAGTTAGAAAAGCGTCACTATGCAAACTTAAAAAGGCTAAAAATAAAGGATGTACCCTTTATGCGGTAAAGATATCTGAATCTTCAGAAGAAGATGATGATTTCATGAAACGATTCCCTCTTTTACAAGGTTTGAGGATTTTTTCGAGGAATTACGTGGTTACCACCCAAGAGAGAATTTGACTTTACCATTGAAATCAAGCTTGGAACAGAACCTATTTCCAAAGCGCCTTATCGGATGACTACTACAGAGTTAGTTGAGCTTAAGGCACAGTTGCAAGAACTTTTGTCTAAAGGATTGATTAGACCAAGTGTTTCACCTTGGGGTGCGCCTGTAATATTCGTGAAAAAGAAGGATGGAACACTAAGGTGTATGTATTGATTATCGGATGTTGAGAACAAAGCAACAATCAAGAACCGATATCCACTTCCAAGGATCGACGATCTATTTGATCAGATGCGTGGAGCAGCAGTTTATTCTAAGATAGATCTTCGATCTGGTTATCATCAGCTAAGAATTAAAGAGGAAGATATTCATAAAACAGCTTTCCGAACAAGGTACGGACATTATGAATTCACAGTTCTACCCTTCGGGTTAACTAATGCACCTGCAGCCTTTATGAATTTAATGAACAATATTTTTCAAGAATACCTGGACAAGTTTGTACTTGTATTCTTGGATGATATTCTCATTTATTCTAAAAGTGTTGAGGAGCACAATGAGCATTTGAAGATAGTTTTGGAAATTTTGAGAAAGAGAAAGTTGTATGGTAAGTTATCCAAATGTTCTTTCTTTGATTCAGAAGTTCACTATTTGGGTCATGTCATAAGTAAAGAAGGAATTGCTATAGATCCTTCAAAAATAGTGGCAATAACTGAGTGGCCTGCACCAAAGAATGTGCATGAAGTAAGAAGCTTCATGGGTCTTGCTGGTTACTATAGAAAATTTGTAAAGGATTTTTCTAAGGTAGCTGCACCAATAACTTCATTGCAAAAGAAGGATAAGAAATTCATATGGAATGACAAGTGCGAAGCGGCTTTCAAAAGTCTGAAAGACCAGTTGACTTCTGCACCTATATTAGCTGTACCAGACCCTAATGGGAATTTTACTGTTGTAACGGATGCTTCTGGGGAAGGCCTTGGAGGTGTTTTGCTACAAAATGATCAAGTCATTGCTTATGAAAGTAGAAAACTTAAGATACATGAGCTGAATTATGCCCCTCATGATTTGGAACTTGCTGCCATTGTTCATGCACTTCAAGTCTGGAGACACTACTTACTTGGGAAACCTTTTGAGTTGAAAACTGATCACTTGGGACTGAAATATATTTTTACTCAGCCCAATCTGAATGCCAGACAAAGAAGGTGGTTAGAATTTTTATCACAATATGACTTTGATATTAGCTATATCAAAGGGAAGGAGAATAGAGTAGCTGATGCTCTAAGTCGTAGGAGGCACATTTCTGCTCTTATAACATTAAGAACTCAGTTTAAAGACGAGGTAAAAAGTGCTTCAGAATCAGATGCATACTTTCAGCAAGTAAAAGCAGCGCTTGCTGCAGAACCTAAGGATATAAGGTATAAAGGTTTTCATTTTGATAATGAAGGAATCTTGCGTTATGAAAACAGGGTATATGTACCTATGCTGAACGATTTGAGAAAGAAGTTGTTAGTTGAATTTCACAATTCACCTTTCTCACAGACACCAGTGTATCACAAAAATGCTTGCTGATTTGAAACAGCAATACTTCTGGAAAGGTATGAAAAAGGATGTGATTAATTTTGTGACTCATTGTTTGGAATGTCAGCGGGTGAAGGCAGAACATATGCACCCTGCTGGACTGTTATATCCTCATAGCATACCGCAGTACAAATGGCAAGTAATAACCATGGATTTTGTACAAGGACTACCTATGTCCAGGAATAAACATGATGTTATCCTGGTAGTTGTAGATAAACTGACCAAGGTAGCTCATTTCATCGCTGGAAATCTAAAGGATGATTCACCAGTGCTGGCCAAGAGATTCGTACACGAAATTTTTAGATTACATGGTGTACCAGAACTGATTATATCTGACAGGGATCCTAGAATGACGTCAAGGTTTTGGCAAACGCTTAACGCAGCTCTTGGAACGAAACTAAACTTCAGTTCTGCATATCATCCGGAAACGGATGGACAAACTGAGAGGGTAAATCAAGTGTTGGAGGACATGTTGCGAATGTATTGCATGGATCAACAGTATAAATGGGAAGAGTATCTTCCATTAGTTGAGTTTGCATACAACAACACTTATCATTCATCTCTTAAGATGGCACCATTTGAAGCACTTTACGGAAGAAAGTGCAGAACCCCTGTTAGTTGGGGACAAGTGTTGAGGATAGAGTGGTTATTGACCGAGAGATTCTCACAGAAATGGAACAACAAGTTAAGCTGATTCGTGAACGATTAAAGGAAGCAGCGGATAGACAGAAGAGCTATGCTGACCTTAAGCGGGTTGATAGAAGGTTTGAGCTTGGTGATAAGGTTTTCCTTCGTGTTAAACCCAGAAAGAGTTCTATAACTTTTGGCAAGGCTGCCAAGTTGTCACCTCGATTTGTGGGACCTTTCGAAATTGTCGAAATAATCAATCCTGTAGCTTATCGTTTAGCATTGCCACCTGCTTTATCTCGCATGCATGATGTTTTCCATATTTCTTTGCTTAAGAAATACGTTTCAGATCTGTCACATGTTTTAAATTGGAATTCCTTGCAGGTCCAAGACCCAGGAATAATCGTGGTTAAACCCACACGAGTGCTGGAAACTCACCAATTGCATTTAAGAAATCGTGATATACAGCAATGTAAGGTCCAGTGGGACCAGTTTAGCGAAGAAAGTGCAACTTGGGAAAATCTGGAAGAGATGAAAATTGCTTTTCCTTCTCTTTTTCAACAGAATGAAATTTGTTGACAAAACATACTTTTATGAACTTATTATTTATAAGTATTTATGAAAGCCAGATGAAGGCAGACTTTATTCAGGTTGAATAAAATGTGTTGTGACATTGATTTTGGAACTATTTAATATGGAAGTAGTCACATTGTTTGTGTACTAATAAATTGATTGACCTGAAGGTTAATTTAATATGTAATTCATCGGGACGATGAATCTTTTTAGGAGGGAAGCATGTAACACCCTGAACTGTTGTTACTTTCTCACAGGCATACAAGTGTTGATATGTGATTTCTTGTATAAGGATGTGTTCCTCGATTTAGAAATCATGCTTGATAGTCTTGTAATTTCTTTTTACAGATTGCGAGATCTTGGTGAGTCGAGAATATGATTAGACTCTTTTATCTATTTCATCTTGTATCTGAGTTTAATCTGATCTCGGAATAAATTATAGAGTTATCCATCTATAATACCTAGTCTTGGATCAGTGGAATTGATCCAAGTATTGCTTTAAATTTGTTCGTGATGAATTAAAATCACGAGACCTTGAGCAGTTGCAAGGTATGGAAGCATTGATTTAGCTAGTCGGGAGTATGACTCGAGGCTGATCTTTTGAAATAAATTGGATCCCGATATCGAAGTATATCTGGAAGGTCTCGATCGTGGACCAGGTAATAATTCGGTTACATACGATTCTGCAGCAGAACAGGAGCTAACCCTATTCAAGAAGGTATGATATAGGTCTTTTCTGAGTGTACAGAACGTAGACCTAACTGGAATTATTAATGGTTAGTAACCTAAAACTAAAACCTAACCTAGGGGTTAGATTAGTGTTAATCTAACCTAGACCTAGGCTATGTGTTAATGTCCTAAGTAACTACATGTAATGTGGTTAGAATATGTGTTATCCTAAATTCTAACCTAAGATACTAACCTAACTATGAACAAGATTGTAAAGGGGCCTATGGAGGGGTGCGAACCATGGGCGGCGTTTTCTATGACAATTAATGCATGGATAAGGATGAGGGACAGGTCATGGCGGAGGTTTAGGCAACGACTAACCTGTTCAGACGTGGCAGGTCGCCAAAACTAGAAATGAACTTGAGTTTTCATTGGACTGTCGCCAATTCTGGCGGTCGGTGGAAGTGGAGTCTTAGCGGGAAAGTTGGTTTAATTGCATTCAATATTCTCGGTAGTCGAGCTCGGAACTCGCGAGAAGGCATGCAAACGGGAAGTTTGTTGGTTTGTTTGGCTTGTCGCGATTTTCGGATTTCTCTCTGCCTGTTCACTGGTTCTTCGCACCAATCTTCTTTGTGTTGCATGGCGAGCATGAGGTTATCTAGCTCTTTTCTCTGGCAAGGAGAATATATATGCCATGGAGATAGCAAAATTTTGTTGATCGCTCTAACTTGGAAAAGGAAAAGGAAGCACGAGCTCTTCCAGTGGTCGCCTCCAGAAATTTGAGCAAAAATACAGGCATGTTAGGCCCTAACCTTTAAATATCTTGTTGTCTTTCAAGTGATTTCATTAGAACAACTCTGTTCAAATGATTTAAGAAATTAGATGTTTATCTATGGATATCTTGTGTGATTTTTCTTGGTACTGTATCTCTTCTGGTTCGAAATTTCATTTATCTTCTGATGGGTGTTTATTAATTTCGAACTGTGGCATTATTTCCTTGTGTTTGCATTTTGGATTGATTATGCGAAACATGTGAAATGTATGATTGCTCGGCCTGTTCGGCGTGAGCCCATGAATCGTTCCTGTGATGGGTATAGACCATTGATTGTTATGTTGTCGATTTTTGGTCGTCGATTCTTGTTTTGGAAACAGTCGGAAGAAATATTAATGGAACTGTTTGATTGTTCAGTTTGTTGAACCTTTGAAAGCCCTGTTGTGGTTTTTAGTGACAGTGGCTAATGATACTTTTTGGGTGTCGCTCTGTCTTTTAAAATGGTTTGGGAACAGGTAACTATTGTGTTACAGTTTTCCTTTCGACTCAGTGGTAGTTGTTTTTCCTTGTTATTTGAGTAACGGGATCTAAACCGTTGACAGTGTACAGTATGGATATATGTATTTTATTCGGACGACTCTGTTGAGTCCATTGAATGATTCGTATTGTGGACCACTGTTGAACTTCGTTTGAATATCTATTTGGATACTGGTAATTTGATTTTGTGCTCGAAGAGTAACGGGTAGCACGACCTCTGTTATTTTACCTTCGTGTTGCAAGAGTTTGTGGTTTATACTCTTTGGATGAAATTCTACGTTTCTTTCCTGTGCCATCTTGTGCGAAAATGTTGGTAAGGGTATCGTTGGATTCTTTGTTTTGGAAATTCAGTATTCTGGTTTGTTTTTGCCTGATTACAATGTTGCCATTGTTGGCACGGATGATTTATCATCTTACATTATTTTGGTTACTGATTGTTAGGACTCAGTTGAATTTTTGACAGATGGACAGTGTAACTGTTTCAATTAGGACTGTTGGGTTATCCTGTTGTTTGACCCTGTGGAGGGTATCTTGCTTCTTTTGGCTTCTGTATAAGCCTGAGATTGAACTCGTGATGTTTATTTTGGCCTTGATGGATTTCTGTGAATAGTTTGACATCTTGTATATTGGCTTAATGAGTTAGGTCATGGATATTAACCCGTAACAGTATGCAATGTAAATATAGAATTACATTCGTTTTTAAATTGAATGACTCTGTGGAGTCGATTGAATGATTTATTTGTTTAAATCACTGTTCATGGTTGATCATAGATGAATTTTAGAAATTGTTGTTCCAGCGACTTAAGGGAATAATTTGTATTTTGATCTCTGTTATTCGTAAGAATACCATTGTGTCGCATTGGCAAGGGTTCAATTGGATTCTTTGTTTGAAATCAGTGATTAAAATTTCTTGCCTGAGTTTTAATATGTACACCATTTACTTGTCCAGAAGGAAACATTGGCAATCATTTGTCATTCCACTGTTGTTCGGGTTCAGTAGAATTGTGGAAGTTAACCTGTATCTTCTTTTGCCTCAGTTGAGAACTTGACTTGATATACTGTTGTTTGATATTGGGAAATTTTGCCTGAGTAATGGTTTGTATCAAGTAACGTGACTCTGTATAAGTAAATCGTGAGTGCTATTTGACCAACTCCGATTACGTACAGATGTATGTACAGGATGATATGTTCCTTTCTGATTTACTAATTGGATGAGGCAGTGTGTGTTACGGTATTAGTAAGGTAATCTCTGCATGGTCTTATGGAAGCATCAGTATTAGTGTTATAAAGCCTGTTGTTGACCAGGATATACTAGAGGTTCTTTTGATTTCGAACTTGGTTCGAAAAAGCCTTACTGTGTAAAAGGAACTAGTATTGGGCTTAAGGTTGATATATGGATTGTTGATGTGTTAGTTGCTGTACAGGAGTTTTGCTGTGTTTTATTTCTTGATTTAAAACAGCGATCCTTCTGTGGCTTGTCTGAC
Source organism: Taxus wallichiana var. yunnanensis (assembly GCA_018340775.1). Taxonomy (NCBI): domain Eukaryota; kingdom Viridiplantae; phylum Streptophyta; class Pinopsida; order Cupressales; family Taxaceae; genus Taxus; species Taxus wallichiana. The sequence goes on from CM031240.1 coordinate 281,859,359, forward strand.
TTGTTCATATACATACTGGTTGAATGTTTTTCATATGTGAAGACGGTACAGTAATGAACTAATGTGAAAGGAAGTATGAATGATTTGGTTCTTCCTCTTCTTTTATTTAATATTTGTTGATATCTGTCTAACAGTGGGAATTGTTTTGTAACATATTGGTGGAATCCCGAATTGTTATGATAATTCCCTTTTTGGATGAATGAAACGATCTGTCCAATGTTGTGATTTTGGATTTAATGATTGTTTGTGTACATTCGTTCCTTGATTTTTAATATTTGATGAAATATTAGAAAGTGATCAAGACTATTTTGTAACAATGATAGAGTTACATATTTGTAATCATTTTGTATTACAAGGGCATAGTCTGAATATGTTTACTTATGTGGATATTTGATCTCATTTAAACAGGGTGTTTAATGAAAACAATTGATGGATTGCAATTGTTTTAAAAGTTAGTGCTTATCATGCTCAGTTCATTGAACTGACTCATGTTGACTATTTTTGCAGATGGTTGCCGTAAGTGGTAAAAGCAATGCAGATCTGACAGGATGATCAGATTATTTAATTGTTTAAAATAAATTACAGCTTGATTTTATAAATGTACTATATGCGAAAAGATGTTTCTTTTCCATTAAGCATTGTATCAAGTATGTTGCTTGCATAAAATGTAATTGTATAATTTTGAAAGGAATGGAAATAAGTGTTTGATACTTATGTGTTGTATTCTCATTCTGATAGTTGACCTTCTTCGGTTTATGTAACGAAGGGGCATTGTTACCATTGTATAATTTGGATGCTTTTGTGATTGACAATGAAAGCTTACAAGAAATGTGGTTGAATTCATATGAGTGTTTAGCAGATCTTATTGTTCTAGCGAAAGCAATATTGGATTTAAATAATTGTCTTTCTAGAAGATAGGTTAAAAAAAAATGAACCTAAGCAGAACGCTAAACAAGCTGGATTAAATTACTAATCCCTAGTCCTGAGTATGACAGGACAATATTAAATTGGATTCTTAATCATTTATATCTTTATACTAGTAAGTATGATATAAATTCAGTTAAGAGAACTGATATAAATCAAAAGGAGTTCAGATGGCAATCTCAAGTAAAGGTTATGAGATATTGTCCAACTCTGTTGCTTTAGAATCAGGTGTATTCTAATGACTCCTTAATGAGAACTTGACCTTAATACCTCTACCATGTAATGGATTTAATAGAGGAGGGTCGTCTTAAGATGAAGAATCCAGGATCGAAAAGGCTAACCTTAGGGAAAAGTCTTTAAAGTAATTTAAACTCAAGTGCGTAACGCATGTTATTAAGTAGATCTTTTCGAGGCGGATTTAAAGGTTGATGACACAAGTCAACTGCAGGGTTGTACCTCCGAGAAGATTAGGATCTTCTCGAAGTTACAACAATGCAGATGACTTATGGCGACACCCTTTGCATTGATCGCTAAGATTTACACTTGATTTCACACGAGTTACCCAGGGTCCGATTAAGAACGTGGTCATGTTATAAGGCTGCCTAGGAGATTCGGGGTATCATGACACACTGGTTGAACTGCAAGGTTGAACCAGTATGTCACCATATCCCTAATCCTCGTGGGCATCCATATAACATTATCACCTTGTTAATCTGCCTCCGAGTGATTCAGTTGTGAAAGGAAGGACTGACAGTAGTCAGTGTAGGACATTCTATATAACATAAGAATGGGGTGAAGGACGTATTCCAGATTGACGAGTATGCCGTTAAGGAATACGAGACATAAAAAATGATATGTTTCAAATCTTTGGCCAAAGTATCGCAAGCTGCTGATTGCGTTGTCCTAATTCACCTAGTCTAAGGGATGAGATGCCGATGAATAATAGTAACAATTATTCAGTTAGATTCCTTGGACAGAGCATTCTGAATCCCAGATTAGGGAAGAGAACCGCAAGAGTAATGTGTTAAATAAAAACACCAACTCTTATTACTCATGAATAGATCGGTAGATTACCGAGTCATGGAATGAATAGATCGGAGGTACTCCGAGTCATTACAGCTGCATATGGTTGTCTGTTATATGAATGGTTATTGATTTGTGAGTTCTAAATTATGTATTTAGAACCAGGATGCAATTATCAAAAAAAAAAAAAAATTCACTTGTTCTAAAGTATAAAATGAGGATGCCGATCCAATTGGGAGTGAACTTTTGTTTCATCCGAGATAAGATAAGAACTTTGGGAGGATGAGTGAAGGTAAAACTATGCACTACCCTTTCAGGAAGAGAAAATATGTGTCCCTAACGAGATGAACAGATGGTCATAAGGGTGGGCTTAAGAGGCACACAATCATGGCCACAAAGGTGGACTTTGGTGAAAATATGGTCCTTCAATGGAAGGACAAATATGGCCTCAAAATTAGACTTTGATGAACATAAATGGTCCCTTATTGGAAGGAAAAACATGGCCTCAAAGGAGGAATTTGATGACACAATCATGGCCACAAAGGTGGAATTTAATGAAAAAGATAGAAATATGGTCTCTTAACGGAGAGACAAACATGGCCACCACAATGGGATTAAGATGCAAATAAATGGTCCCCTAAGGGATAGACGTATATGGCCACAATAGTGGGCTTCAAATGAGATGAATATTTGGGCGGGGTTAGATTATATTGGATAGATTTGGATGAGGTAAATAAAACAATGTCAAGGATTAAAGTCTCTCAACGTGAAAGGAGATTTGTTTAGATATGAAATGTGTTAATATGGATGATATGCTCAAGGACGAGGGGAGGCTACTCCCCTAGCGAAAGAGATTATATCATTGTAGGAAAATTAGATGTGGATAGGTGAAAGAGATTGGATGATGATAACCTTAGATTTGGATTAGGTAGATGAGTTGGGGATCATAGGAAAACAATGTTGATGAATAAGGGAGGACCTTCTATATGAGGAATAACATGCGAAGGAGATATGTTAATGGAGGATGGAGGAGAAGACTTAGAGACTTTGATAGACGTGGAATTAGTTGTGGATAAAATGGTAGAGGGAAAATCCTCAAAAGGTTGTATCTTTTAATGAGATCATGGATGATAGTCTGAAGGGCCTTACAACACTTAGTTCCATGACCCAGGGTGTGATGGTAGGCACAAATGAGGTGGGGATCAAACCATGATGGATTCCTACCATTTGGGTTAAATGCCTTGATATGTGGGAGCGTGATGGTGGAAATTTGTAATAAGTTTTGAAGGGTTTCCGCATATGATTCAATTGATACATTAGTATATGTATTTTCTTTGGAATCCTTCAACTTAGATCTTGATGCAATTGCTTGGGATGTGGTTGTATGAGTTGTCTTGGAGGATTGTGTCTAATATTCTTCAAATGATGTGGAAGAAGATGATGATGTGGTAACAGTCACACTAGTTGATGTGGTTGGCATGAGTAAAAGTGTGGAAAGAGGAAATGAGATAGAATCAATAGATGGTGTATTAGGAAAAGGCGTAATAGATGGGGATGGGGGAGTGTTAGGAAACCTGATGGATGAGGATGTAGAAACATGAGTTGTACATGTTGTGGATGGGGAAGGATGTTCCCCCGAATGAGGAAATCATCTTCCTTAATGAGGTCATGGACGATGGTCTGAAAGGCCCTACACTGCTCAATGTTGTGGCCGGAACATGATGATAGGCACAAATGCAATTGGGATTGAACCATGGAGGTTTCCTACTATAAGGATCCCAATGTCTAATGGGAGGAAGCATGATCGTAGAAGTTTGAATTAGATGTTGAAGGATGCCTACGTAGGACCCAATCGAAGTGTCCAAAAGAAGATAACTTTTATGGGTTTTAAGATGATGTTTTGGCTTGGATTTAGACGTGGAAGTCTAGGATGTCGATGTATGAACTGGTATAGATGCTGAGGATGGGGATGGATTACATTGCAGTTTTGGTGTTTTGGTTTTAGTTTTAATGTTAGTTGATGATTCAAGGTCACGTGGACCGATTGAGGAGTTACTTGAATAACTTTGATGGACAATGAAGGATCCTCTTTAAAATATTCTTCATTTGGAGGTGACATGGTTGTGGAAGTTTGTGAAGAATGAGGGGACATTTGCATTTGGATAGATGAGGTCAAAGGTGTAGATGTTGAAGTGGAAGGAAGATATTGGTTTGGTTTAGGAAGGATGTATCCTTCCTTAATGAAGTCATGAAAAATGGCTTGAAATGCTCTACAATGTCAAATATCATGTCCAAGGGTATGATGATATGTGCAAACAAGGTTGGAATTAAACCACAATGGCTTATTTCTACTGGGTTCAAAGGCCGTAATAGGCAGAAGCGTGATTGCAAACATTTGTAACAAGTTTCGGAAGACCTCCGTACATGATTCAACTGAAGTGTTATGAGGTGCTTTGTCAATGTAAAATTTCTTGGTCTTTGGAAAAGGAGTGGATGTTTGAGATAGTTCGGATGTTGAGGACAAATTTCAAGCATGTTTATGTCTTGATGGATGGAAGCCGACATGATTTTCATAGTGTTGGATGATTTTGGTTTTAGTTGAAGGGGTGTGGGGTTATATTGTTTAGAAGAAGGAATATTAATTTCCTGTATAAGGGAATTTTGAGGCAATATTTGAGAGGTTGTGTCCTTGGGAGGAACAACAATAATTTCCACTAAAGGATCAGAAGGTGGTACTAATATAGGCGTAGGAATAAATATTTGTTTGTTGGAATCTAAGGAAGGTGGACATTGATTTGGTTGTGCTAATGAGGTAGAAGGTGTTGGGGTTATCACATTGGCATACAGATAATATATCAGATCTAAGCATACATGCAAATAAAATTGGATATTCTACAATAAGAAATATACCTAGCAAGAGAGATATAAATCAACACCGATTTCACGTGGTTCACCCAAAGGTGTGGGCTACATCCACCAAGAAACAAACCAATCTATTATCCAGAGATTTGACAAGATATAAAATTAAATATTTACAATCTTCCACACCTCTCAAATGCACAAGTGTTTTCTTTCCCTCAAGCTTTTGCTTCTTCTCCAAGAATTATTTCTCTCACAATTATTCTCACAATAATCATCAAATTTTGCAAGTTCTTCTTAATTCTTACATCTAAACCCTATCTTTCATGCTTATCTAGGTGTATATAAACTTAGGGCACTTAGCCATGCAATTACAATCAATAGATATTATTTAATGCTAAAAATAGATCTAATTCTCGAGAGTTAAATAAAAACTCCCGCATAGGTAACCAATGTCGGTTAGCCCAAACCGATGACGGTTCCTCCTTGCCTGACCGATGCCGGTCATAGGTGACCAATGCCGGTCCTTCCATAATCGATGATGGTTACTATGTTTTCCAACAAGTTTCACATTGCATGCTAATATGAAGTAATTGAGCTCTACAACTCAACAATTTCCCATGTGGAGATTAATTACTACACCATACCCGTATAGCATCATTCTTGGATCCTTCCCTAGATTTTTTTCTTCCTCTTCAAGTCTCAAACTCGAATACCAATAGAAGTGGAGTGCAGCTCCAAATTCTTCTTTTGCTAATGGATTCGTTAGCATATCCATGGGTACTCGCTTGTAGGAATCTTTTCCAGATTCAACTTCCCATCCTCTAATACTTGTCATATGAAGTGATACCTCAACTGAATGTGTTTCATTCTCAAATGAAATGTTGAGTTCTTTACTAAATGAATTACACTTTGACTATCACTGAACAACTTACAATCATCTTGATCTTTTCCCAACTCTTCCATGAACCTACTCATTCATATCACCTCCTTGCTAGCCTCCATAGCTACAACATACTCTGCCTCTATAGTGTACAAAGTCATAACCTTCTGCAATCTTGAAATCCATCTAACTATCATCCCACCTACTATGAAAATATAACTAGTAGTGCTCCTCCTACCATCTGTATCCCCAACCATATCCAAATAAACATAGCCACATAATGAAATATCGAGCCTCCATAGCATAACCATATGCTAGACGTCCCTTTCAAATACCCGAGTACCCATTGGACTGCTTTCAATGCACTTTACCTGGATTGGCCATATATCTACTCACAACTTTCATCCCTATGCAATGTCTAGTCCTGGTACATACCATAGAATTAATGAGACTCCCAACTATCAAGCATATGACATTTGGTGTCATGTATTTGACCTCCTCATGTGATGATGGACACTGATATTTTCTCAATTTGAAGTTTCCAGCCATAGGTGTACTAACAAGTTTTGCATTTTACATCTTGAACCTTTCTAACACCCTGTAGATATAATCCTTCTGAGACAAATACAATTTCTTGTTCTTCCTGTCTCTATGTATTTACATGTCAAGGATTCTTTTTACAGCTCCTAAATCCTTCATAACAAATGTGTGAGCTAGCTTTCCCTTAAGCTCACCAATGTCTTGCATACTAGATCCTGCAATAAGCATATCATCCACATACAATAACAAAATAATATAGCTCCCATTTTCAAGCTTCTTGAAATAAACACAATGGTCAAATTCACATCTCAAGTAACCATGCTCATGCATAAAACTATCAAACCTCATGTACCATTGCATTGGAGCTTTCTTGAGCCCATATAGGCTATTTTTCAACCTACACACTAATTTCTCCTTACCCTTGACTTCATACCCAAGTGATTATTGCATATAAATCTCTTCATCCAAATCACCAAGAAGGAAATCCGTCTTCACATCTAGTTTCTCAAAATGCAAATCTTCTACTAGAACTAAACTCAATATAGTATTCACATCTAGTTTTGCTCTTCCATAACCAATACCGGTTCTATTGACCGATGTTGGTCGTGGCTCAATTGAAATTGGTTATTATGTAACCTTGTCGGTATTACTTTTAAATCTGAGAGTTCATTTTCATTCACAAACTTCTCAACTAGTTCATCTTTGGGTACAAAAATTTGATCGTTGTACATTCTCTTTTCATTCCATTCAACATCACGACTCTTAATAATCTAATAATTTTCTAAATCCCAAAAACGGAATCCAAATCACCAGATCCATAACCAATGAAAGTGCATCTTTGGATCTTGCATCCAACTTTTCCTATTTTCCTTATCAACATGCACAAAAGCTTCAACCAAAAAATTTAAGAAAAGAAAGATTTACCTCTTTCCACCCAAGCTTCCTCTGGTATTCCTCCATCTAGTGAACTTGAAGGCCCATGATTAATCAAATAAATTGTTGTAGATCAACTACTTCTGCCCAAAAATGCAAGGGAAATCCTGGATGTATCCTCATACTTCTAGCATGTTCCATGATTGTCTTATTCATTCTTTCTACAACACCATTCTCCTATTGTGTTCTTGGAACCGTTCTTTCTCTACGTATCCCATTCATTGAACAATAATCATTGAAATCCTTGCTACAGTATTCACCACCAATCTAGGGCACTTTAACTTTGAATTTGATTCATTCTCAACAAGGTCTTTCCATCTTTTAAAAGTCTCAAAAACATCAAATTTATGTTTAATACAATAAACCCATACCTTTCTTGTAGCATCATCAATGAAAGTAACATAATACTAGGATCCTCCATGAGAAGCTACCCTGAAGTGGTCCCCACCCATCCGAGTGTACAAGCTCCAATTTCTATTACTTCTTAGTTGCCCTAACTTTGATAAATCTCACTCTTTTGCTTTCCAAAGACACAATGCTCACGAAATCAAGATCTAAATATTTCAAATCTAATAACTTACCCTTATCCTTTAAGATTTGCACTTTGTTTTAACTCATATGGCCCAACCGATTATGCCACACGCATGCATTTGAATCAAGTAGATAATGTTGAAAAGGAATCGATAACACATTTAGATAAATATAACATCCCTACCTTCTTACCTCTTACCACAACAAGACCACCCTTTATGAATTTATAAGAGGCTCCTGTAAAAGTAACCATGTAACCAGATTCACCTAGTTGCCTTACAGAAATAAGATTCCTCTTGAGGCTTGGCACATGCCTCACATCTTTCAATACCCATGTATTTCCATTCTACAATTTTAGATGAACTTCCCCTTTACCAGTAATACTTCAAGGTTCATCATCACCTAAATAAACATGCCCAAAATTACCCTAGACATAATTTCTGAAATAGCCCTTATTAGGGGTTACATGGAAAGAAGCTCCTGAATCTAAAACCCATGATTTAATTCTATTATCTAAAAAAATAATAAGAGCATATTACATTACCTCTCTTTGCAGTAAGATTTACTTCTTTACCTTTGTCTGGTTGTTGGTTCTCTTTATCCTTTGACCAACAATATTTCTTTACATGTCCTTTCTTTCCACATTTCCAACAAGTAATTCCCTTACCTCTTGTTGTCCTCTCAATTTTTCCCACCCTTTCGAATCTAAATTCGTGAAAATTGGAGCCCTGTCGTAGAAGAAATTCGTGTTTTAAACTCCTCAGATGCTCGTTTTCATTTCCCACGACATTTTTAATCAAAATTCCCTCAATCTACTTCGTTAAAATGTTTTACCTATTTTCAATGGATGGGAAATGATTTTAGTTCTTCTTTTATGCATTTGGAATGTGTGGGACCTTACATCTTTTGTTTTTAACCTTTTTGTAGAGAAAGAAATTCTTCATCGGGAGCAAAAATGGTGTTTTCCGTTTCCTGCAACTTCCTACATTATTTTCCCCGTCAAATTCTTGCTCAGAAAGGTGAAGCTACGCGTTTGTTTCCCATTGGATGCAATCGGACAGGTTCCTTTCTGAACTTATCACTTTTGGTGATTTTGGAAAAAATGTCATATTTTCCCGCATCCCCACCGGTCCCTGATTGGCTGGAGCAATTTTGGCGGAATTTCAGGGCGACGGATCCATTTTATTCTCTAAGGCATTACAACGAAAAGGTCAAAATTTCTAAAATGACCCACGGCCCGCCCCATGGGAAAGGATAAATTATGAGTTGAAATCTGCAATAATCAATCAAAAAAGGACACATGTTCATGTTGAAAAGTCAATGGCAGGGGCATGGAATTTCGGGGAAAAGTTGGAATTTTCCCCATTTTAAAAATAAATTATAAAATCAAGCACATTCCCGCACTAGTTAGGTGATGCCACGTGTTGAAGGATGAAATTAGAATAGTGGGCTGTGGGGAAATTGAGAATTTGAGCTTTTTTGTTAAAAAGAGTTTAAATGGCATATTTGAACCATATTTCCTCAGCCACCCAGATGGCACCACGTGTTTGGATTTTGGTGGAGCTGCGGGAGGGCGGAGCAAAATGAGAAATCGTGCTTTTTCTCCCAAATGTTAGGAAATGCAAATTTCTCCCTCAGGGACGTCGTTGCTTAGATCTTGCCACATGTAGGGTCCAAATTTGAAGGTAAAAGGGGGAAAGGATAGCTAAATACACTCATCTAGTTTTTGACACCATTAACAAACCAAAGCTCTACAAAACGCAAAAATGGATCATTCTTCATTCTTTTTCTCTATACCCTTGTCATTTCTCCATGAGATGCTTTTTTAGTTTATTATGGAGCCAAATCGATAAGTTTAAAGGGATGTAAAGTTTAATCATTAGAAAATGAATTTTATCGGGAATACGTGATAAAAAAAAGGGGAGAAAACTCACCAGCAAGCACTTGAGTGCTATAAAAATGGTTAAAAGGTGGAAATGGAAGGACCACATGAAGAAGAAAATCATGAGATGCCCCCTGCTAAAATAATCATGCTCAAACTAACGAAATATTCACCTTTTGAACCTCTAGTTTTCATGAGTGTGTTTGTTTCATGTCACTTTCCAAAATCAGATCTCAGAATAAACATTATTCCTTTCGGATATTCTTTTCTTGGGGACAGAGTATGGATGTATACGAATTTTTATAAGAACATGGTTTGGGCCACGTGAAAAAGGGGGATTCTGGTTTTCTAGGAAGGTTGTAAATTCTGAAGTAATTCAATACAGAAGTTTTTTTCTTTTCTTATTTTCCTCTATTATATCTCTCTCTCCTGGCTCGATTCAATGGATCATTTGTTTTGCATTCAATAGAAACTTTGTGTTCTGGTCTATGTAATCCTCAGAACTTTGTGTCTACAGATTTGCATCGGTGGTGAAGTAATTGATCCTTTTCTATATTTTCTTGGTTCAATGTGAGTAGGGAGATACTCTGCTATCTATATTTCCCAAAATCATTGTTGTTTTCTTCCTTCCCCATCTCTATATTCTTCCATTCCTTCTTATTGATAATCTTTTAAGTATGAAAACATTCCAGAATATCAGGGTCCAAACATTGAGAGTTTTATATCTGTACATTTTTTTCCTTCTTTCAATAAGGGAACCTCTCCCATTAAAGAGGAGGGACTTATTGTCCCCGAATGTGGTTTCAACCCATGTTCCATTCTGAAACCCAATAGTTTTTGGCGACTCCGTTAGGGAATTCATTGTAAATGGATTCCAATTTTTGAATAACAACTTCTTGATCATCTTTGATCTAAGCGACTCCAAGATACACTCGGGGTAGAAGAACCCTTGGGGAAGAAGACCCTTATTTCCAACTTTTGGATCATCAATGTTTCTCTCTCCCTTCATCAAGAAAAATAAGAGGAACAAGATCTGCAAGCACTCCTCCTGCTAGAGACAAAAATTCTGGGAGTGACATCCCTCAAGATCAAATCAGTCCTAATTTACATGCTTTAATTCTGCTGATGTTTCAGTTCCTCTCCAAACAATATTTCCAAGGATGATAGCTCCTCTACCTTGGGGCCAAAGGGTTGGGCCTCTTTCTCTTCCCCAACCATTGCATGAATTTCCTAGAGGTAATAGGAAGAATTTCCCTAAATTCAGAGGTGATGGGAAGGTCCATCCAAATGAACATATTGCGGCCTTCATTATTGCTTGTGGTGTTCTCAGAGTTAAACATGAAGATATCTCTGTTAGAATTTTTGTGGAGAAATTTCAAGATAATCTTGTTGATTGGTTCTATCATCTTCCTGTTGGATCCATCACCAATTGGAACACCATGACGATCGAGTTTGAGCAGCATTTCAAACTGCTGAGGATGTACATGCCTCTTGGACCAGATTTATCAAATCAAGAAAGAGTCACATGAGCCCATGAGGGAATTTGTGGCCAAATTCAATAAGCTAGTTAACAAGATCCCACAAAACACACGCCCTATGGATCAGATTCAGAAATGTTTCTTCCTTAATGCCCAACTGCCTAAAGTGAGCTATGCACTTAGGAGAGCCAATCTTGCCACTTTAGATGTTGATCAAAAATTTCTATCAGTGTTAAATATGATCGATCATGTCTGACAAGCTAAGGAGAGAATCATCCAAATCCAAAGCATCTCCTTCTTCCACATCTTCTCTTGGAGCTAATGCAGATCAGTTGGTACAGAAACTTGCTAATGATCTTATTGCTCTCAAGAAGCTGATTCACCCAACATGCTTCTTATCAGGATGTTCCTAGGAAGAACTTTCAGCCTAGGAATCGGTTGCCCTCTACTCAGACCAGACTGGAAATTGAAGGCCCACCTATTAAAGTTCCAGTCAATGCAAGATGTGAAGTGTTAGAGCTTGATTATGAGGAGGATCAAACCTATGAAGAACATGAAGAATAAGCTGATGAAGAATTATAAGAGTTGAGCACATCTCATGTTCATTTTCTCACCACCGATGGTATAGATGAAGAGGATTATTATGAAGAAAGAGTTACGAGAGATGAAAAATGAATCATATGCTGTCATGACTCATGAGTAAGCCAACAAGAAGGAGAAATTGGTGCAGCCTTTGCTAAAATATCTAAGGAGCCCCTACGGTCATTCCAAAGTGATTGCAAGGAGAGGAACTTCTATTCCAACTTCTTCCACACCCGAGGTAGGTTCTGTTATTCCTTCCTCCTCTATTTCTACTCCTAAAAATTCTTTCCCTTCAAATGATAGAGTTGATAAGTCAAAAGTTTCATCTACTCCTATTAATGATGCTCCATCTACCTCTAGCTCTTTTGACATTATTGACCATCTCAAGAAAACTAAGGTCCAGATCTCAGAAGCCAAATTCTACCAAACCCATCCCAAGGCCTTTGCTAAGATGGTAGACTTTATAAACTCCAAATCCAAGCCTTCATCCCCTAGTTATAAAGGTCTCTTTCCCACTCCTTCTCCTTCATCTCAACCAAGCCTTGTGGTAGTAGTCACTTCATCTGATGAGAAGATCGAACCATTTTATGTCACTCTCCTCATAGCTAGCCACAAACTCAGAATTCTATTATTGATTCTGGTGCTTCAGATAATGTGATGTCTGCTAAGGTAGCTCATGCCCTAGGCTTAACCCTAACCCACACTTTTGGTTCATGTTACTCAATGTAAAGTAGATAAGTGCCATTGGTTGGGAGGATCAAGGATGCACAAGTAGCCTTTGTTGTTTTTTCAGAGAACAGAGTTTTAGCCACCATTTTGGTAGCCAATATTCCCCATTCCTACAGCATGCTGCTGAGTAGAAATTTTTGCAAAAATGTTGGAGGAGAAATCATGATGGATTGGTCACATGCTCTTAATCTAGTGAATGGGAAAATGAAGAAGCTACTACCTGAGAAACAAATTGAATATATCATGCAAAAAACAAATGACCCAAAGGCAGAAATACTTTATGTGGACATTGGTCATGGTAACTACATGATCATGTCACAAGATGAGGCTAACCATCCTAAGGAAGTGTTTCTTGATCCTAATGGCATTTGGATCTTGGAATTTGATGGAAGCTGCTCCTCAGCTGGTTCTGGAGCTAGTGTGGTGCTTATTTCTCCTAAAGGGAAAATTCATCCTTTCTCTTTCAAGCTCCAATTTGAAAACACAAATAATACAGTTGAGTATGAGGCTCTCATCCTCGGTTTAGGCATGGAAAAAGAGATGGGGATCAAGAATCTCCTTGCTCATGGAGATGCAGAGCTGATTGTAAAATAGGTCAGAGATATTTTCAAGTGAAGAATAGAAGGTTGAAACATTACAAGAATCTGGTTTGGGATTCCATTAAGTTCCTTGATGCCTTTTCAATTAAAGCCATGCCAAGGGAAAGAAACACTGGGCTGATTCATTGGCTAGCTCAGGGTCTCTACTGATCCCTCATCCATATTTCTCTCAAGAAAAATTCACCATTGAGATGATTCATAGGCCTAGTGTGTCTTACAATGCAAACAATTGGCAAGTCTTTAATGATGATTAGCACTTACTTTCCTTCCTTGAATTCAGAGATAATTTTCACCACGGTTGTACTTTGAAGGAAATGGGAATCTTCCTAGAGAGTGTGTGCCTCCAAATGAAGAAGATAACCAAGAATAAATGGATCATGATGGCTACATAAAAGTAAAACGTAATAAGATACCTAAAGGGTGGTAAGTTTAGAAGAGTTATTTGATAAACATGATATGTACATCAAGTCCAAAACTTCCAAAGGATCTCGTAGTCTACCGACTATGAAAAGATAAACATTGGGAGTCTTAATGAACCCATGCTAGTAAACATTGGAAAGTGCTGCAAAAAGAGGAGAGGAGAAAAGCAAAGAAATCATTGAAAAGGTATGCTTTGATGTTCTTGCATATTCTTATGATGATCTCAAGGATTTTTAGCCAAAAGAGATGTAGCATTTCATTCCTCTAAAGCTTGGGATCAAGCCCTTCTAGAAAAATAAGAGGCAAGTATAACCCTAATATTGCATTGATACAATCTTTCAAGATATCCAAAATTTATCAAGGCTAAGATCATTTTCCCCATTCACCATTCAACGTGGATTGCTAATACTGTGCCTATCAAGAAGAATAATGGTGAGATCCAGATTTGTGTTGATTTTAGGAATTTGAATCAAACCTATTTGAAGGATAATTATCCGCTCCCCGTAATGGATCAAATGTTGTAGGTTGTTACAGGTTTAGAAATGTTGTCCATGCTTGATGGATTCTCAAGATGTAATCAAGTAGAAGTAAGTGTTGCAGATCAGCATAAGACTGACTTTACCACTTCTTCAGCACCTTTTCTTACAGGATAATGCCTTTTGGCCTCATTAATGTCATGTGCCACCTTTTAGAGGGAAATGGACTGGCCTTTGGCATTCTCAAGGGAAAATGCATAGTTGTATACCTTGATGATCTGACTGTGTTTTCAAAAATAGAGCTGATCATTTCCAACACCTTAAAACTATCCTACAAAAGTGTAGAGAGCATGACATCTCCTTGAATCCTAAGAAATATATCTTTGTGTCACCGAGGGAAAATTATTGGGACACATTGTCCAAGGAGGGAATCAAGATTGATCCGTAAAGAGTCCAGATGATTCAGCAGATCCCTCTCCACACAAGTAAGAAGGGTGTACACTCTTTCTTTGGCAAGATCAAATTCTTGAGAAGATTCATACCTGATTTTGCTGAACTTACTTTGAACATAGCCCACATGATGAAAGGGAAGCAGAATTTTGGTTGGTCCTTTGAAGGAAAGGTTACATTTGAAGACATCAAGAGAGCTATAGCAAAGAATCCAATCTTGGCATGCCCTGATTATAGCAAAGACTTCATTATCTATTGTTATGCTACTGAAAGTACTCTAGTTGTTGTGTTAACCTAGGAGAATGTTGAAGGTCATGAAATCCCCATAGCATTCATGAGTTATATTTTGAAATCCCATGAGCTGAAGTACACCATGATGGAGAAACATGCTTTTGCAATGGTCAAAGCTGTGAAGCAGTTTCGTTTCTACATCCTCAACTCTCATTCTATTGTGCTTGTGTATGATACAACTATTAAATCCATTCTTACACAACAAGAATTTGGAACCAAGAGAGGCAATTGGGTAGCCAAATTTCAAGAGTATGATCTTGACATCAAACCCACCAAGATAGTTCGAGGAAAGGGCTTATGTGAACTCATTGTTGAAGGAGCTGATGCCAAATTGTCCAAGGAGGAAGTTGATATCCCTGTTGTTCTTTTCCTCATCTCAACTGATGAATGGTATGTTGGCATTGCACACTTTCTTACTTATGGAGAATGTCCATCTCATTTGAGTGCCAAGGATAAGAGAGCCATCAAATTAAGGTATGCGTAATATGTGTTGTGGAAAAATGCATTGTTCAAACGAGGGATAGATGGAAGGTTTTTGAAATGTTTTGACAAAGAACAACAAAAGAAATTGTTCTCAGCATTTCATGACCAGGCCTGTGGAGGTCATTTCTCTTCTACTGTCACGGCCCACAAAATCCTCCATGTTGGATATTATTGGCCTACCCTATTCAAATATGTATCAAAGTGGGTAGGCAAGTGTGAAGTATGTCAAACCTTTATTGGAAGACCAAAATTGGATGCTTTACCTCTCAAACCAGTGGTGATTAAGGAACCCTTTCAACAATAGGGTTTGGACTTCATTGGGACACTCAATTCACCTTCAAGTGCAGGGCATACTCATGTTTTAACTACCACTGATTATTTCACCAAGTGGGTGGAAGCCATTCTAGTTAAAAGTACTACTTCTGAAGTAGTATGCAACTTCATCAAGGAGCACATCTTAATAAGGTTTGGGATATCAAACAAGATTGTCCCTGATAATGCCTCCAATTTTTCTTCTACTGAGATGATGGATTTCTGCTATGGATATGGCATTTCCCTTGCACACTCTTCATATTACTATCCCCAAGGAATGGACAAGTAGAATCAACTAACAAAAACTTGGTCACCATTGTCGAAAGCTTGTTAATGACTCTCAAAGGAATTGACATAAGAAACTATATGATGCTTTATGGGCATATAGGATTACACCTAAGAGAGCCATTGGAATGTCTCCTTTTCAAGTGGTATATGGAGTTGAAGCTCAGCTTCCAGTGACATTAGAACTGCCAACCTTACATTTGATGAAGGCCATTGAGGATGCCAGCTTTACCAATTCATTAGAAAAAGAATTATGTACCTCCAGAAGTTGAATGAAGATAGATTGCAAGTGGTTGACAGAATATCAGCTCATCAACTCAAGGTAAAAAATTTGTTTAATAAAAAGGCTAAACCCAAAAATTTTCAAGTGGGAGATAGTGTTCTTCTTTGGGAAGAAAGGCATGAACCTCAAGGAAGCCATGGTAAATTTGATTCCCTTTGGCTCAGTCCTTTTAAAATTAGACATTTTGCTGGTGAGAACTCTTTTTACCTAGATTACATGGATGGTTCTCCTCTCCCACTTCCTTATAGTGGGCAATTTTTGAAGTTGTTCAAAACCTAGGAGTTTTGGCAGTCCCTCTGTACATTTTGTATAGTGTTTCACTTTCCTTGTTTTTGTTTTGGTTGGTTTCCTTTCTACATTCTCTTTGTGTTGGTTTTGCTTCTTTTTGACTCCATTGCCCATTGGCTAAGACACTAATTCGATCTGATTACCCAGAATTCTCTAAGGTTCTTGATTTTTCCTCTTTCCTCTGCCAAATCATCCCCAGAAGGATCCAGTTGTTGTCCTCTCAATTTTCCCCACCCTTTCGAATCTAAATTTGTGAAAATTGGAGCCCTGCCGTAGAAGAAATTCATGTTTTAAACTACACAAATGCTTGTTTTCATTTCCCACGACGATTTTAATCAAAATTCCCTCAATCTACTATCGTTAAAACATTTTATCTATTTTAAATGGATTGGAATGATTTTAGTTCTTTTTTTATGTGTTTGGAATGCATGGGACCTTGCATCTTTTGTTTTTAACCTTTTTGCAGAGAAATAAATTCTTCATCGGGAGTATAAATGGTGTTTTCCCGTTTCTTGTAACTTCCTATGTTATTTTCCCGTCAAATTATTGCTCAGAAAGGTGAAGCTACGCATTTGTTTCCCATTGGATGTGGCTAGACGGGTTCTTTTATGAACTTATCACTTTTGGTGATTTTGGAAAAAATGTCAGATTTACCCTACATCCCCACTGGTCCTTGATTAGTTGGAGCAGTTTTGGCAGAAGTTTGGGGTGACGGATCCATTTTATTCTCTAAGGCATTATGGTGAAAGGGAAAAAATTTCTAAAATGACCCGCGGCCCCACCCATGTGAAAGGATAAATTCCGAGTTGAAATCCACAAACCAATCGTAAAAGGACACGTGTTCATGTTGAAAAGTCAATGGTGGGGGCACGGACTTTCGGGAAAAGTTGGAATTTTTCCCCTTTTCAAAAATAGATAAAGTATAAAACTGAAGTGCATTCCACACCAGTCAGGAGATGCCACGTGTTGAAGGATGAAATCGGAACAAGTGGGCGAGGGAAATTGAGAATTTGAGCCTTTTTCACCAAAAGGTTAAAATGTTGCAAATTGAGCCGTGACCCCTTTTTCCAAGCGCCACGTGTCGACTTTGGCGAGTTGTAGGAGGGTAGAGAAAAATAAGAAATCACGCTTTTTCTCCCAAATGTTAAGAAATACAAATTTTCTACCTGTGGTCGTAGCGTTACTTGGATCTTGCCACATGTAGGGTCCAAATTTGAAGGTAAAAGGTGGAAAGGATATCCAAATGCACTCATCCGGGTTTTTGGCACCATTAACAAACCAGAGCTTTGCAAAACACAAAAATGGATCATTCTTCATTATTTTTCTTTGTACCCTTGTCATTTCTCCATGAGATGCTTTTTTGGTTTATTATGGAGCCAAATCGATAAGTTTAAAGGGATGTAAAGTTTAATAATCAGAAAACGGAGTTTATCGGGAATACGCAATAAAAAAGGGAGAAAACTCACTAGCAAGCACTTGAGTGCTATGAAAATGGTTAAAAGGTGGAAATGGCAGGACCACATGAAGAAGAAAATCATGAGATGCCCCCTGCTAAAATAATCCTGCTCGAACTGATGAAATATTCACCTTTTTGAACCTCAGTTTTCATGAGTGCGTTTATTTCATGTCACTTTCCAAAAGCGGATCTGCAACAAACATTATTCCTTTCGGATATGATTTTCTTGGGGAAAAAGTATGGATGTATACGAATTGTTATAAGAACATGGTTTGGGCCATGGGAAAAAGGGGGATTCTGGTTTTCTAGGAAGGTTGTAAATTCTGAAGTAATTCAATACAGAAGTTCTTTCTTTTCTTATTTTCCTCTGTTATATATATATCTCTCTCTCTCTTGGCTTGATTCAATAGATCATTTGTTTGGCATTCAATAGAAACTTTGTGTTCTGGTCTGTGTAATCCTTAGAACTTTGTGTCTGCAGATTTGCATCGGTGGTGAAGTAATTGATCCTTTTCTATATTTTCTTGGTTCAATGTGAGTAGGGAGATACTTTGTTATCTATATTTCCCAAAAGCATTGTTGTTTTCTTCCTTCCCCATCTCTATATTCTTCCATTCCTTCTTATTGATAATCTTTTAAGTATGAAAACATTCCAGAATATCAAGGTCCAAACATTGAGAGTTGTATATCTGTACATTTGTTTTTCCTGCTTTCAATAAGGGAACCTCTCCCATTAAAGAGGAGGGACTTGTTATCCCCTGACTATGGTTTCAACCCATGTTCCATTCTGAAACCCAACACCTCTAGATTTAGATTTGTTATCCCTTGACTTTGATTTCCTATTACTCTTAGATCTCTCCTTCTTCCTACCCCTACTTTTGACATTCAAAGCATTCCCGGATGATGATTCATCCGTACTCTTCCCGCTAATTTATTCATTCAAGATTATACTAACCACAATATCAAAATTCAAAATATTATTAGTAGATGTTTTATTACTAACAACCATTACCAAGTTATCCCAACTATCAAGCAAATAACATAAGAATAAAAGTTCTTTCACTTCATCATCAAATGAGAATATCAACCGATTTTAACTTATTTACAATAGATCTAAAATCATTTAAATGACTAGATGCATATCCACCTTCATGCATATTAGAACTAAATAGTTTCTTCATCAGATAAACTTTATTTGAAGCACTAGGTTTTTCATATAGATTAGCAAGAGATTTCATTAACCCTATTGTAGAAGTCGCTTCTGTAATATTGGAAGCCACGGATGCTCCCAGGCTCAATCTTATAGATCCCAGAGCTTTTCTATCAAGAATCTTCCATTCTTCATCGTGCATATTTGTAGGTATAGAATTATCATCCAACGGTAAATAAAAATATCTTTGATATGAGATAATCCTCAATCAACATCTTCCATAATTGATAATTTCATCCGTCAAACTTCTCTACATTGTATTTGTTTTCTTTTGTCATTGTTGTAGCTCCCACTCAATCAAAAACACTGTGAGTAAATATTTCAACACACAAAACCCTCAAACAAAGCTCGGATACCATTTTTGGGGTTAGCACACCGGTTGTACAGATAATATATTAGATCTAAGCATACATGCAAATAAAAGTGGATATTCTACCAGAAGAAATATATAGAACAAGAGATATAAATCAACACTAGATTTAATGTGGTTCACCTAGTGTGGGCTACATCCACCAAGAAACAAGCCAATCTATTATCCAAAGCTTTGACAAGATATACAATTGAAGATTTACAATCTTCCACACCTCTCATATGTACAATATTTTATTTCCCTCAAGCTTTTGCTTCTTCTCCAAGAATTTTTTTCTCTCGCAATAATCATCAAATTTTGTAAATTCTTCTTAATTCTTAAATCTAAACCCTAGCTTTCATGCTTATATAGGTGTATATAAACTTAGGGTACTTATCCATGCAATTCGCAATCAATAGATTTTCTTTAATGATACAAAATAGATCTAATTCACGAGAGTTAAATAAAAACTCCCACATAGGTAACCAATGTCGGTTAGCTCTAGCGATGATGGTTCCTCCTTTTCGACCGATGTCAGTCATAGGTGATCGATGTCATCCTTCCATAATCGATGACGGTTCTTGTGTTTTCCAACAAGTTTCACATTGCATGCTAATCTAAAGTAATTGAGCTCCACAACTCAATGAAGGATTATTTGAATTTGAAGTAATTTTAAGTTATTTCAAAGGTTTTTCAAATGATGTAGGAGGGGAGGATGATGTGGATGTGGTCTTAATGACTGATATGGTAGGTGCAAGAACTGGGATTGGATCTATGGTTGGTATTATGGGTAAAGATGGAATAGATGTAGATGATGGAGTGGATGAGGTATATTTAGGTGTGGAATCAATGGTGGATGTGGGTATGGGTATTGAAAGAGGTGTTATATGTACAATATTAATAGAATAAGAATCAAAATTGTGTGGTGTGGAAGGTAGAAATGGATTTGACGGTGGTGGATTTGGGTAGGTTTGTTGGAAGATATCCAGGAGTTGAGATCGAATTGGTTGGGAAGTTTTGTAATGTTGGGAAGTAGGGACATAGTGGGATGGATGAGATTGTTGAGGTACATGAGGTGTGGTAAATGATGTAGGAGGGAAAGACGATGTGGATTTGGTCTCAATGACTGATGTGGTAGGTGCAGGAACTGGGATTGGATCTATGGTTGGTATTATGGGTAAAGATGGAATAGATGTGGATGATGGAGTGTATGAGGTATATTCAAGTGTGGAATTAATGGTGGATGTGGGTATGGGTATTGAAAGAGGTGCTAGATGTATAGTATTAATTGAATAAGAATCAAAATTGTGTGGTGTGGAAGGTAGAAATGGATTTGACGATGGTGGATTTGGGTAGGTTTGTTGGAAGATATCCAGGAGTTGAGATCAAACTGGCTGGGAGGTTGTGTAATGTTGGGATGTAGGGACATAGTGGGATGGATGTGATTTTTGAGGTACATGAAGTGTGGTAAATGATGTAGGAGGGGAAGACGATGTGGCATTGGCATAAGGTGACGGGGATAAAGTAGAACTCTGTGGTTGAGAACTAGAGTTATGGTGAAAGTATTTGTAAAGGGGGATAGATGGAGACAAACATGAGGTATTGATCATGCTAGTTGTCCGAGGAGTAGTAGTAATTGATGTGATAGGCATGAAGGTTGTAGTTATGGCTAGTGTGTGTGTGTGTAGGATAGGTATAAGATGGTCTTGGTTGTACAACATAAGGAGTGGATAGATAAGGATATAAGGAAGCTTGGTATGTTAAAGTTGGAGGAGATGTTTGATAGGATTCTTGAGGTGGATTAACATATTTGATTGTGGGTACATACAAGAAGTGTGAATGTTGGTAAATTGTGGTGATTGGTACATACAAGAACTATTTAGGATGAAGTTTTGTGCCATTTGAAACAGACAAGTTAAGAAAACAATTCTTTTTATGTGTTTGTTTTTGTTTTGATGAAGAACATGTGTGAAAGGAAAATAAAATGGTTGTAAGAGGACCTAGAAGAAGGTAAACTATGTTTGGTTTCAGGTAAGTTGTGGCTAGGAAATGTCTAAAATGGTTTCTTGTTGGGTGATCAAATCCCAATCAGTGAACCAGTGAAAGGAATGTCTTAGTGTGTTGATTAATTTTTGAGGTTTCAGGAAGTGTGTGGTAAAATATGTGATGCAGAGAGTTAAACCCCTATTTAAGCTATGTGAGCAGGCAGGATGCACGGGGTTCATTTTAGACCAAATTCAAAATGTGAATTTCAATGTAGACAATCGCTCAGAAAAGGGAAATTACAATGCAAAAAAGAGAAAATAAGGAAAACTTAAGAATACATGTATATCACTTTTCCTTTTTATCTAACAGCAAGTTGAGGCAAACAAAGAGTATGCTTCAAACAATCAGGCGATAGGTTGCAAAGTGATGTGTTGTAAAGTGATATGTGATATCGTCAAATGACAATAGATGTTAAAGAAGCACTAATCATGACGAGTGGTATTACGTTATAAAAAAATAAGTCTTTGACATCAAAATGAGGTGGGCACAGCCATGGAGTTGTCACCTATGAAAGAAAAGAGAATAATTAAGTAACATGATTATAAAAAGTATGATAGATACAATTAAAAGATCCAATATTTGCTACAGAAAAATTAAATTGTACGCCAATGTTCAAATGGAATGATAGATAAGAAAATAAAAGAAAACAAACATGTTAAGGGGATGGAAAACTATATATACGCTATAGACCAATGGTGTGTGATAGATATATATAAAAGACGGCGAAAGTGCGGGGTGTATAAACACAACCCGAATAACGGAAAATATAAATAATATAAACTAATATGTCGATTAATATAAACTAATACAAAAGTTAGACTGAATTATGAAATAAAGACAAGATTTGTTAATCGAAAGACAAACTAAATGACATAGACTCATATAAGCACAATAAGTGACATGGACTATTATTGAATTTCTAAAGAAAAGACTATGATGGAAAAAATAAGCGATGTGGATTATTGTAGACTTTTGAGATAAGTGGCTTATTAGAGACAAAATAGATGATGTGGAAATCAAAGATTAGAAATAATGTATTCGGAAGGTGGTGTTAAAAATCAATCAATTTGGTGGGTGAATTAATTAGTTGACTTGGGTTAAAAATTGGTCGATTGGTCGGTTGGTTTGTAGTGGAAATGGGGGTGATTGGTCAACATGAAAGGGAATAGGTCGGTGGGATGTGGTGGCCAAGCTGGCTTGGTGAGGAGAATTGGGTGAAATCGAGTGGCTTGAAATGAGAGGTCGGGATCTGTGGGAAGTGTGGAGCCGAGTGGAATGGCTGAGTGGGAGAGGGGAATGATGAAGCCGAGGGGTGAGTGTAGATAGATTGGAAGTAAGGTTTGATAGCTATTTGTGTTTGGATCGGGAAATCAATATCCGGCATGACACGGGAATACGTAACACCGAATACATAATATGTAGTGCAGGAAAATATCACTTCACCGCAGATTATAGTCTAGGTGGATCACAGGAAGATGAAAATGATACAAAACCATTGTTTTTTTATTTCAATGCAAGTTGAGAAACAATTATATAATTGTCCCATCATTTGCATATGAATTGGAGTTGACATTCCTTACTCGTTACACGGCTAGTAATGGATCGTTCCTTCGCGATGCCATGAAAGAACCTCTCGCTACCTCTTATAGATGCAATATTGATGGACGTTAATTCATGGAATGAATTTTGGATATCAATGGATGATAGGGAATGGAGTTGGATAAAAGGGAGATGGGGCTCCATGAGGAAGTGGTCGAGCTGGTCGGGTAAGGGGTGGTGTGTTGGTAGTGAGGATGAGAGCTCGACAGTGAAGGAGTTGGATAGGCAGTCATGTGGGGTAACAAAATGACTCTACGAGGTGAGAAAGGAAAAGTTGAGTGGATTTGGAGTGGAAGGGTGAGGAGGTAGGTGTTGACAGAGGTCGAGGGAAGATGGGATCTCGGGAGTGATGTGGAAGGAAGAGGCATCAAATCGGGTAATGAGGTAGGAAGCTCGTGTGAGTTGAGAGGAGTGAAGAAATGGATATGGTAGCTCGGTGGTGAGGGAAGTGAAATGGGATTTGGGTAGAGCATGAATATGGTGATAGGTAGGGGGATGGGTAATTTAGGATAGTTAGGATTTAAAAAGAAAAATTTTATATTTCTTTTTATTATAACTTAATTCAATGTTATTTCATAATAAAAATATTGTGTGTGTTCTTACAGGATATGAAATAAAATACAAGAACGTAATAATACTACGGAACGTAAGACAAAATAAAACTAAAACGTAAAACCCCTTGCCTCATGATGGAGAAATACTACCAAATACAAGTAGCACACCAAACTGACAGAGGGAATACTAAATCCTATAAACAAGTGATCTGAAAATGAAACATTCACAAAATTTATCTAAATTGTCAAGAACTATGAAACCGGATAACCGTGATACTTATGACACCTATACAAGGTGGGAAAGAAGAAAAGTGGCCATAACTTGGGTCTAGTCCCACCGGGCATGCCAAATGTTGATTGAATTTTCTTGCTTCTTATTCATATTAGTGTACAAGAAATCAATAAACACAAAACAACGTCGAATATGTAAGGGCTTAGTACCTTGGAGATGATGATGACTGATACGGGTGCAAAGTAGATGATGAGCTCTTTGTTATGATCTCAGTAAACCTGTAACTTAAAGACACTAGAGAAAAAATTCTTGGATATTTTATGCGGGGGCTTCCCAACAAAGTAGACCCGAGAAGCATTCACTTCCTCGGTGGTTGTCAAACCCCGTGTGATAATGAATAAAGATAAAATGCAAGATAAACAAATAAAATGCAAGCTGATGAACAAAGAAACTTGAAGATGCTAGTATGTAGACGGAGCTACTGATATGATCCAAACACAAAATGCAACATGAACCACGCTAAGTGAACCACCAAATCATGAGTAGAGTATTGTGGGGATTCCAGTGTCATTACAAGGACATCATGAGGATACTATGATAAACAAGAGGCTAAAAATTCAAAACAACATTTTCCCAAATTTTCCAACTTATTCGATGAGGGGGGAAAGCCCATATTTATAGCCTAAGGGTGAGGTTATACTATGGGTTATTAGGTAATCAAGGTTGGGTAAAGTAACCCTGATTAAAAGAGGTGATGTGATTCAACGGGGCTCACAATTTGACTTATGAGGTTAAAAAGATAAGGATGTGATATTGAATGGGGAGTATGATTGACATAGTTAGGTGAAATAATACATCCCATTTTTGAATTTAGGAGTGGGGTGTTGGATGGGTGTATTATTGCCCATGAATTGAATAAATTTAGGATATGTGAGATAATGCCAAATTCTAATCCTTAAATGGGTTTATATGGAGCCTAGTAATTAATTAAAAATTGGGTGAGTAAATGGATGGAATTTATTTGAATTTAGGATACATCTACCGGTTTGTTGTGTTTTCCCTTTTCTTATTATGTGTTTTTTCCTTTCATATTGTGTGTGTTTTTGTGTGTTTTTCTCCTCTTAATTATGTATCCTTGTTGAGACTATATTGCCCAATGGATAAAACACTACTATACTAAGGCCTAAATTTGAGATTCTAGAGTTCCTTCTTACCTCATTATCATTTCATGTCAAACTAATTCAAGTCCCCGGCTATGAGCCAACTCTTGGGATATGAAATGTCATTACATTTTATATATCAACCCCATTGAAAATTTTTCCCCTTTTTGGTCAAATAGGTCAAAATATCCCAAATTTTCAAAATTGTCAAAATTGCTCATTTTCAAAGATCAACTTCTGAGAAGGGTTTGGGAGCCTCAGAGTGTTTCAAAAGTCCTAGTTGCATTCAATGGAAAGTATCAAATCATTTTCCACAATGGTATGAATTAGTAAGCATTCTCAAAAAATTGTATGGTCTTGAAAACTATTTATTCATAGGATCTTTTTGAGAAAAAGGAATGTGCATGGTTCGTTAAAGATTCAACTTTAATGGAGGGTTTCAGGAGCCTCGTGAAGTGTTGGAAGATCATATACTAGGAATTAGAATGATTATGGAGCCTACTTATTGATGGAATAAGTGTGATAAAATTATGGGAACAAAAAAATAGAAACCATTGCTACATTGCACAAGGTGGTATTTTCGTGCACTTGAGATTTGCATGAAATATTTGGACACCTCGAGTTGAGTTGGAAGCCTAAAAATTTCAAGTGAGATTATATTCAATTATATTTATGACTCATAATTTGGTTTATGAAATATCCATTTTATTATATCACTCTAAAATTTAAAAAATTATTAAAAATCTAAATACTATAATTCTGATTTTTCCAAGACAACAAGTACAAAAATCTAAAATATTTTATATCTTCAAAAATATTTACTTTCAACAATACCTAGAAGCTTTAAAAGATGTAGAAAATTATATAGAACATTAAAAAATTGAGAAATAAATTTTAACATCTTGTGAACACAAAATCACGCACTTGGGTACATTCCTATGTCATAAAATCATACTAGCCTTTACATGATTCCTAGGCTAGAAAATAGTGGTTGCAATTATATTTGGCCTCTCCTCTTTTCTCTTGATTTTTATTTGGACTTACACACCTAAAAACCAGATTAGTAATTTACTTATTTATCTTTTATGGCTTCATACAAAAGCGCCCATCAGATAGTAGCACCTGTGCGCTCATGTCCTCTTATGGGCACCCCTAACCCTTTCTTACCTTATTCACTCCTTTGGGTATATTTTATCTTTTGGGCATCATTTTCACTTATGGGTTGGCCTTCCAGTTGTCAATTATGAAATTCAAACAAGGGAATCATATAAATACATAGTTATGTTTTCAAAATGAAGGACCAAGCACTAAGCATATATTATCATCACCTAAGCTTACATCCAAAGGCACTAAAGAGAACTAAAGGCATCCATCTAGCATCAATTCAAAGGACAAAGACTACATATTATGTATACATTGTATAAAAGGGGATTTTCATTCTATTCCATACATACATTTGCATATTCTAGAAAATCTAGCCTGATATCTAGTGTATCTTGCACAAGGCTTCTTAGGCACCATTCTTACACACACTCACAAGAAATACATGGAATTTTAGACGTGTAGTGCAATGCTTTGGTCGTAAGTTCACTCTTTCGGGTGACCTGTCGAGGCTAGTCTGACTCCCCATATTACATCTTTATTTTTTTGGATTTGATGTAGTTTTGTGGGTTTTGTAGGTGAACATCCATTTTGCAAGTTATAGGTACCTTCGGTGATCAAGGAGCGACATAGAGGAGATCAATAAGGAATATTTTTTACACTTTTATGACACATTCAAAATCATATTCCAGCTATTTTCATAATCATATGCACAAAGGGCGGAAATAGTCCTTTCCTAACCAGACACCCTTTCCTAACCTAGGAACCCATGTATAGCTTGGTTCATGAATTAAAAAATTGTCTTGAACATTTATGACATTGTTCACCTCCTATTCATGATTTTCCCTAGTATTACCAAAGTCCCAGATCAAACACAAATAAGCTAAGTCATATTTTCTATATCTCTTACTTAGGGTTTCATACTTTGAATCTTAGTTGTTTGTGTCATTTATGTACTTCAACATTTATTTCAATAGTGACTTTGTGATACCTATAGATTTAATTAATTCCAAATTAAAATTAAATCATTTGGTGAACTCGACCTATCGAATTCTTTCTTCTTATATGCCTTTTACCCATAGTGGTTGATTTGGGTCTTTTGAGCACATTGAGCTTCCTCCATCTACCCATAGGATTTCTAAATCAATGGTTGAATATGATAATCCTTTTGCTAACTCACATAATGTTCCTCTTGAAAACATTGAAACATCGATAGTGAACAATCTTATGATGAGGATATCAATGTTGATCAAGAGAAATTAGAAAATCTTACTAATTTTTATCAAGCATTGTGTACCAACCCTATACATATTCCACATAGTCTTAATGCTTTAATTGATGTCAAATGCTCTTGGGATGTTTCTTTTGTGCCTCTTATAGGCTCTTCTTTGGTTTTCATGGCCTCCACACAACCCCTTCACATTCTTACTTCCATTCCTATTTCCATTCTTCTCTACCACCCCTCTCCTTATCTTAATGATTCTAATCCACAACCCATTTCCTCTTCCAGCACCCATGATGTAGCTTCTCTATATCAAAATCTATAAATCCAAATCCACCAACTGCAGCAAGTTACTTCATGCTCCTCTCCATCTCTAGACTCTTATTTCTCCTTCATACCCATTTCACACTTGCCATTTCTTCCTATTCACTTCCTCCTAACTTTTCACCCCTAATATGCCCACCTTCAATGGCCATGGTGACCCTTAAGATCATATTTTATATTTTCATGTGGCAGGTCTCGATTATGTAGATGATCATAGTTTTCTAGTTAAGTCATTTCTTTGAAGTCTTTGAGATTAGACCATGTGTGGATTTTATGATCTACATGTTCACTTGGTAACATATTTTACACATTTAGATTGATGTTTTTTTTCTCACTTTTCCATCAATATCGTAACTAAGATATCTTATGCACAAATCGAATCAAGAAAATATCTAATGAGCATCTAGGGGACTATTTGTTACATTTTAAGAACAACCTAGCTAAGATGACCAATGTACTTGTTGATTTTGAATTGCAAGATATTTTTGTTCAAAGCCTCTTACCACTACTTCAAGAGAGTGTTATCTTTAATACCTCTCCTCTTTTTATCAATCATGTCATATGCTTAAAATGCGTGAATTCAAAATTATATCTATGGGAAAACTAAAATATCATAACACTTTCCTCTTCTTCTAATAGGTTTCAAGCTAAATCTACTTTCAAGCCACCTCCTAAGCCCATTGAAGCAAAAAGCAAGTGTTAATTTTGTCTCTCCACCTAAAAACCTTCAATGGAAACCTCCTAATTGCATACATTTACCAAGTTTCCTTATGCACCTCAATTTCTATTACCACAACTTATTGAAATTAATCTTATCACTCTTCCTCCACCACTCAATCTTGATCTTTTTGCCTTTGTGGTTGTAATTATGATGAAAATGCAAAATGTGACTATCACCAATACATTGGGCATTCCATTGATCATTATTTCAAAATCAAGCATATCATTCAAGATATTATTGATAGAAATACATTCAAGATCCCTAATTCATCCACTTTATACGATGGTCAATGATACAAAAATTCAAAATATTTAAAGACCCTTTTCCCAAGCATAACACAAAAGTTCTTAATTCTTCTGCTAATCATACATATTGAGTTATGCCTCCTCCTTCATTAGGGCCTCTTGATTTCCTTGTCACTTTTGTTGATGCATCACCACCAACCATTTCATTTTCAGATCATGATTGCCACTTTCACATCTAAGTCATTATATATCAACACCTCTATCGGCTCATATAGTATAAATATTACCATGATCTATACATGAGATCTTATTGGTGTGTGCTCTATTATAATTCTCATGGATATAAAATGTACATTATCTAATATCACATATCAAGTCCTAAATCTTTTTCTACATCAGCATTCCTATTACTATTGGGCCATTTACCATGCTTGTGTCATTCACTATGGTATCCTCAATCAAAGGTTGTGACATCCTCTTAGTATTCTTTGTCTCGCATCACTCAAGTTATTCCTTCCATGAATCATTTGCATCTCAAGTTCATTCAAAATAATAAAGTTATCATTATTTAAGGTATTCCACCATGCACACCATTGCCTCTTCCTCCTCTCAATGAATTTATTCCACCAGTTTCAGCGTCTAGGATTCCTAGGCCTCTCAAATCTAAGGCATGTTCTGCACCTAACTCTCCTATTTGCACATGACCTAACTCATGACCTTGTTTTCCTCATTTGTATACCTTGTTAGTCTAAGTCCCCTACTCAGGAAGCCCCTTCACATAGGTGTTCACCATCTCCTTCATCATTTAGGTCTCATTCACATAGGCGTTCACCACCTCCTTCACCACATAGTTTTCCTTCACATGCACATCATCACTCCCATATGCCACCGATCTACAACATAGTCACATGCCTTTATCACCTTAGATATCAGGTAGAGGGCCCTTTACCTTCACTCTCATTTGATAACATATTATTCATCACACACTTGGGGGCATCACACTTACTCCCCCTCCTAATATCATCAATTGACTAGCCTCTCTAATAATATGCTTTGTGCTTCATATTTATTATTTCTAAACAATCTTACACACTCTCACAACATTTGATACATGCTTTTTATCCTCATTACCCTATGATGCACTCTAGTTCTATGGTTCATACTCAACTATTGAGGGTCTAAATCTAAAATGAACCTCATCACATTCACTTTTTACACTCTATGTTTCATGATTTATCTGTCTAGCACACATGTTCAAACCATATCCCGATGATATGCTCTTATTTTATGGTTCATTATTGATTGTTGAGTGTTATTTTATAAATGAACCTCATCTCATACACATTCGGTGCAAGTCACGATGATCCTATCACATTCACACTTTGTATACCATTCCATCCCACTCATACATTGTATTTACATATCTTGGTTGCATCTACTTTTGCTAGCTTATTCTACTTACATGTTGCACTTTGCTTACTATTTTAGTTGATACTCATTATGTCATTATCTTTATCATATACACATGTAGTTCACTTGGTCTCTAGTTGTGAATGCATATCTTATAGGTTCTTATATGTTGCATGATGATATTTGCACTGTACCTTTTACCAATCCCATCGAGGCTCCTAGGGGCATCTAAATTTCATACTCACACACATTACAAGTGTTATTATTTCATTATATACTAATTCCTATTTTCACTAGCACATTAATTTCCATTGATCTATACATGCTTTGACATACTTTCTATCTTTCTAACATGCTAACGGGTGCTTTATGTGTAGCATTTTCTTTGCAGGACTATATGCCACCATGATTGTCTAATACATTTTTCTTTCCATTTTTTACTATTGTATACCATTTTTTTTGGGTTATGACATATTTCTTGTATGCTCATTGTATGTTTTTGTCCGCTTGACCTTGATTGTCTCATGACATTATGAGTGATGTCCCATGTATGAAACGTATTTTTGCGGTCTACTTTGTTTTCACACTTGATTGTTACATCACCTTCTACTTAAATGCTAGCTTTATCTATATTAAACATGTTAGTAGTTGCTTTGTTTACATGTGCCTTGGTTTCTACCATGCACATCCCCCTGTAGGGATACATTTTTAATCAACATTGGGTCCTCTCTTTTTTGTTGCACACTCCTACGGTTGTCGATTTGATCCCAAATGAGGGGGCATGCATTGGGTGAAAAATCACCCCTATATCAGCCTAGAGCTATTATGCTCATTGTATGTTTTTGGCCACTTTGGCCTTGATTATCTCGTGACGTTATGAGTGATGCCTCATGTATGAAACCTGATTTTTGGTCTACTTTGTTTACACACTTGATTTTTAGAGCGCGATGGATTGAGAGGGGGTGAATCAATCCTTATAATATTTTAAATTATATTTCAGATCTGAATATTAAAAAATCATAATCATTCAATCACAACATCCACTTAATCAATACTTAATGTGTATACACCATAAACCATCAAAGAAACAAACAACCACGAATCAAGGAATTAACATGAGAACACAAGATGTGAGTGGGAAAACCTCAAGGGGAAGGAAACCCACTGAAACACAATCTCATATTTATATGTTTCTAAATTTAGTGAGGCACCAACCCCACAAGGAGCACCAACCTTTAGTTTAGTAGAACACCAACCCTACAAGGAGCACTAACCCCCAACTTTGTGAAGCATCAACTCCACAAGGATTCTACAACCCCCCAAGATGATCAAGCACCCACTAAACCACCTTATGATGTTAAAATATTTTATTTTTTCTGCCACAACTAATGGAGACATCTTATTCAACTCGCACTTCTTCAATCAAACCCTAGGTGATCACACTTCATAAAATAAGATCTTCAATCATTCCAAATATCATTAAACTCTTGCATACATTTCCTCTAATTTTTATTTGAAAAAACACACCTAACTCAACC
Source organism: Taxus wallichiana var. yunnanensis (assembly GCA_018340775.1). Lineage (NCBI taxonomy): Eukaryota > Viridiplantae > Streptophyta > Pinopsida > Cupressales > Taxaceae > Taxus > Taxus wallichiana. The sequence continues at coordinate 281,890,777 of CM031240.1, forward strand.
TAAATTCATGCTCCAATAATTTCAATCACATCTCACCTAGGTCGCTCTACATCTACACACACAACTAGCTTCAAAAAGAACCCAAAAACATGCTTTTATAAGCTTCTCTTCATTTCAGACTTAGTCACAAAATTTTTCCATCCTTTGGTTCAACCCACACATAAAGGAAACATTAAAATTCTTAAATAAAATATTCAAAATTGATCCAATTAGTTTGACCTAACTAAAACCCTCATTACAAGTGCCAAAAATGTCTCAAAACCCCATAGCACATTCTTAAAAAATCCCTTACATTAAATATATACATATTTATGACCCAAAAACCCTTACATATGATTAAAATATCATTTTAAATTCATACATGGTTTTACATTTGATCAACCAATCAAATTATTTCATTTATTGGACCCAGTTCACTTTGTAAATCTCAAAACAGTTGTTTCCTAAACCCTTCAGCACCCTGGAAACTTCATTTGATCACCAAATAAATTACGCAAGAAAAACGTGACACGTAACCACTTTATGGAAATCTTCAGAACCTTTATAAAAATTCTAATGTTATAATCCTTTAATCGACCTCCTGCTCAAACCACAACTACCTTTGTCTTCACCAAAACCACCTACCAAAACCTTTGTTTCCAAAGGTTATCTCATAAAAACATTTATACATACATTCAAGACCTAAAATGGATTCATATGGATGAAATTTTAATCCTCTTAATTTCTAGGTGATATAAGCATGATCCAATCCATCTCACGCTTCAAAAATTCAAACTTGCACCAAAACACATCATATCTTACATTGATAAAAAATATTCTATCCAAAGAATAACCTAGAAATCCTTTCAAATCACCTAATAATGAGTAAAAATTATATATCAATGTAAATATATGTGAATATTCTTTCCAACACAACTTGAATCATCTTCAAACTCCACTTGTAGCTCAAGATATAGCCATTTTACTAAACATTGCTATTTGAGACCCCAAAATTGCCCTTTGACCAGTCAACCTGTATGGACCTCAAATGACCATGTACCTGCATGAAAATTTCCTAAAACCTCCATGGACATCAATATTATCTCACATACATCATGCACCATCAATTTTTCATGTTACTCCTTTGGACAACCTTGTCCCAAAACCTTCTTCTTTAGAAACTAACTTGTTTAAGTGGGGCCCACTCATCACCATGACCTCAACCATACATTTATGGAAATATAAGAGATTACTATACAACATAAAATCATCACTTTTTATGAATCAATCAAAATTGGTCATTATACCTCTCTTTCTGCAAACTGCTCCTAACTAGGGTTTAACTAAGGTTTTAGACCACTTTATCTTCTTAACATTTGTTCATAAAACTTGATGATCAACTGAACTGATTATTTTTGTAAAACCTTATAAACTCACCATATAATCATCCCTAAAATCCACAATTTCCCATGAAAATCAAACAATTCATAATGAGCATCAGAAGTTCAACTTGAGCTAGAATTTCACTTATTTTTCACCATGTCTCACATAAACTGTCATATCTTGCAAAATTCACATCATGAAAACTTTTTTCTCAAATAACTATTAAACATCCTAAAAATATATAATCATCATAATTTCAATACCATACCTCAATATCTCCATCCTATCTCATTTGCATAGCTTCACCTTAGGGATTCTCACTATAGAAGCTAGGGTCAACTAAAATAATTCAATAACTCATCATGAAACCTCTAAAAATACCAAAAATGCCTAATACGCATCATGATATACCTTAAAAACATGCATTAATGTCTCATATAGCTCCAAATCTCAATCTCATACATCCTAAAGAATACGGTATGGTTCTAGATGAGCACCTGTAACATAACAAATCACATGTATTTGTGCACCATGCCATTGATGTGAGTGCCTAAACACTCTTCAAACCTGATATCCATCATGCCAACATAATTCTCAAGAATCCAAGAATCTCATACCTCCATGTAACATCACCTAGGCACCTGAATAGGATTGTAAGTGCAAGACAATCCTCATTAAATCTCACTACATCACCATAAACACATTTGAACCAGTATGTCAACATCATATACATCATCATATGACCCTAATACATCATTCACTTTTTTCATTAATGTGGTTTTTCATCAATGACAACACCTAATAGGACCACATGCCAACAATCTCCCCTTTGTCATTGATGGAAAACTACTGGAACTTCTCCCCCTTTTTACATTAATGAAAAGGAATATCTAGCAACATATTATTCACCTACCTTACCTTCATATTATCATATTTTGGTTGGAAAAATCAATCAAATAACTCAAAAATATCACAATCAAGAGGTTCTTCAAAAAAAATGATTTTGGCATCTTTGCAAGCATAAAACTACCATGCTCCCCCTAAGAAAAGCAACTACAACATCTAAAAACATCAATAAATCATGAAAAAAATCATCTTACCATGTTTGGAGCTAAAACATCATATTCCACCATCTAAGCATGCAAAAGTTGCCATTTTACTCCTCAACCCTATTTTATCCTTCATGTGACTACTGTAGCAGACTAAAATTTGAGCCATGCATACTGAGAACATGCCAAAAATGTCAAAACTAAGCATATCAAACTATCACTCCATATTTCTTGACCAAAATCCAACTTGTCTAGGCATATATCAAGTTTGTCACTTACCATTCTTGTCATCATTCAACCACAAGGACTCATGTCCCTAAACAATCATCTTAGAGCAATTTCAACCAACTTTGACAAGTGTTAGAACCTCATACATACCTTGACAATGCAAACCATAACTCCCCTTAGACTTAATACAACTATCTCTAGTAGAAAAGTACATAATCATGCATCTTACCTTGGTTACTTGGCTTGGGGATGAGCCAAACATTTCAACATTGTCCTGAAGCTCTTTTACAGACTTTGACACTCATATTTAATGGAATAATGCATTCATGAACCAAAACCAATTGAACAATGAAGAAAACATCCACTTCATACCTTGTATGCTTTGAAGATATTCATAATACAATCTAGAAGCATCCTCACTTGCTCCCCCGACTGTTTTGAGCTCATACACATAGTACATCCTTATAGAAGAATATTTTGCATACTACTATAGAACATCAACTTACCTCCATGTCTAGCTTCAACTTTGTCAAGAAAATACCTTTCTAGCACATGAAATCACCGAGGTACCATCAAGGAGTAAACATATGCACTCCCCTATCCTGAATACTTCCTTACACACCATTCACACTTGTAGAAGGTCATGACTTACCACTATGCACAAATATCTTCAGCAAATAGTCATCAAGCAACACTTTCACTAACACATTAGTTCAATCAACCTTCATTAACAGTCAAGAACACCAAGAATAGCTCCCCCTGACATATTAGGACCACACAAGCCTGTAGATATCATGAAAAACATATTTTACAAGTATATTGTACCCTGTTATTATTTTCAAGCTCACCTCTTATCTTTTATAGGTCAATTCCACTATTTCTAACACCTTGTGAAAAAGGCAACATAATATCAGTAGAATGTTAGCACAAATGCAACAGCAAAGCAAAAACACCCAAAAACTCAAACAACTTCCTTTCAGTCTTGATGTTTGCAAAATTTAGACTTTTATCACTATCAAAATACTTATACAGTACTTCCATTAACCATATTAATACCTCCATGAACATTTAAGCTTAATGCCAAAGGAAATTTTTAGTTTGTAACTTCATTCTTTGTCAATTAGGTCTCTGTCACACTTCACTGTTAACACTTCGGGACCTGTCATGAATTTCAAGAATCTCATACCTTTTCATGGCATAAAACCTTTAAATCACAAAGTAAACACTTTCTAGATTATTTTACAAATTTTTAGCCTTGGAATCCACCATTTAGACCTTCAAACTTAACATTCCATGCACATTGCTTCTTAAGAACAGTTAGAACCCAAATTTGATTGAAAATCATTAAATGCACATATCTTTCTTTGTCAAGATTTCAAACTTGACCACCAACATTGCAGCAACATTTCTAACACTTCTAAGTAACTTGTGTCTTGATTTTAAGTCATGTAAATAACATTTGCATACCTGGAATCACCTTAGTTTTTACTTGTTAACCTTCAATAACACTTGTAAAGACCTCAAAAAGAGAATTTCTAAACAAGTCAACACTTTTAATGACACAAGGGAATCTTAAAACACACTTTGAGAATCATTTACACATTTTAAACTCGTGAAACAAGACCCAATGACTCAAAATCAATGGACATGCCCAGACCACTCATGATGACAAAAACATACTACTTGAGGAGAATGAATACATTAAGACTCTTGATTACCTTTAATAGTTTATGTGACACATTCACAACTCTATACACATACAATACTCTTAATCACACATGATACATGCATTAATAGCTCATGAAAAATCATTTTGACTCAAAATTTGATCTTTGAGATATCAAAACCACAGACACTTGACAACTTGTACTAACTTCCATACATGACAACATAGACACACACTCAGCCAACAGGAACACTCTTCTTATGAATTTATGACACTACAAACTTCAAATGAGACATCAACCTGACTCTTGCATACACTAAGACTTATCTCATATTGACAATTCTTTAAGATAATGCAATCACTAACTTGTTAACACAGTCATACTCCACTTGAGACACAAGGACTTATGAAATATACTTCATGAGCTCAAAGACCATTATGACATGAAAAATAGACTCAAGAACATGTTCAACCAACTCACACCATGAGATTACAAACCTCAAGAACTTCTTACAAGTACAACTCAGAGACTCAAGACTGATATCAATATTTCTACACAAGACTCATCACCAAGAACAAATACAAGACTATGAATAGCATGAACACTCATACCTTGACCTTGTGGAGGAGTCACATAATGACTTAAACAGCTCCCCCTCTCCTATATGCTTCATATGCATTGATATACCTTTAAGAAGCATAGTGAAGGTATATATGTTCCAAGGAGACCTAAAAGAAGGTCTTGAAGAGGTCCCAAGCCTTCTTGGGCACCTACAAAACTCCTTCATCCTCTCTTCTCTAATATGAGCATTGAGAATTACTTCTCTTTTCACCAACATCTACACTTGAATACACACTGTAGACACCTAAAAATTATACTTTTGTTTCCACTTGTTCCCAGTGTTATCCTAGTACACCCTCGTTATTCACCCATTTGCGATTAATTGATTCAATTAATTAATTTATGCACATTCTACCCCTTTGGATTAATTAAATTAATCCCATTTATCATTAGTACCCTTTTAGCTAAGTTAATTATTATGTATTAATTAAGTAATTAATTAATTAAGTGTGTGCACCTCCTAGTCATCTACCACTTGATCAAACTCCACTTGGACTCCATATCCTTATCATAGTTAACTTCACTTCTAGAATCCTAGAAAGGTGGGGTAAACTAAATTGCAAGTACAACCACCTTTCCGGATGTATCTTTTTGAATTAATTCATTTACTGCCCCCGGCACTATTACAACTTCCCATAATGTTATTTTTAGCATATTCATTTATCCATGTATAACCAACTTTAACTACTTTTGCCTCTATAAATTGCAAGCTTACCTTCCTTACAAATCCTCTTGAATCTGACATACAAAAACTCTGTTGAATTCACTGTGTTGGTAGCATTTTCATTCAAATTTTGGAGAGTACTCAAGAGCATCCACAATCATCTCTGATATTCATTTGCAAGGTTTCACAGGAGACCCTTATTTGAGGTTTGCACATAAGGTTACTAGAAGGTTTGCATTGTTTGTTTATCTTTCATTCTTAGGTAATTTTTCTTTGTTTACATTTTTTGGCATGCCTGGTGGGACCACCTAAGAAGCCAAACATTGTCCAAGCCAATTTAAGGTAGAGGCTACAAACAAGCATTCAAAAAAAACCTTCTTTTTTCATTTTGTTTCTTTCATTTTTCTTTCTTTTTGTTGTAGTGTTCCACACTCAATTTTTCCCAAATACTCCTTGTTTGGGATCCATATTTCACTTTTCTTATCTTTTTTTCATTTTCCAAACAATCCTTGTTTGGATTCTACTTTCTTTCTCATTTCATCTTTTCTCGTCCTCTTTTTCTTCTTTGTCACGGTCATTCAAAAAACCTTCATTTTACTCTCAATTTTTTCCCCTTCTTGAAAATTTTGTCTCTTTTTCATTATTTCAATTTTCTCTTTTTTTCATCCTTCTTGCCTTCTCCATTTGATCTTCTTTCATTCATTTGGATTTTTCATTCACTAATCTTTATTCTTCCCCTTTCGCGATTATCATATTCTTCTATCTTTTGTATTCACCTCATTTTGATTTTATCTCCCATTCCATTCAACACTTAAACATTTGGATAACCTTCCCAAAGTTTAAGTTTTCATCTTCTTTTGACATCAAGTCTTGAGTTGTGGATATCCATGTCCTCGCTCAAGCACTTTCATCTTACGACTCACATCTTAACGGTGTTATGTTTGTTTTTTTGTCACAACTCAATTTCATCACATTTTCTCTTCATTCCCCTCTGGCATCCTTTAGTTTGACAACATCATTGTTAAACTATATAAGTTCACTTTCTTCACGTCTCTAACTTGACAACATATTTTTTTGTTCTAGACACTTCATCCTATCTTCTTTCCAATGTTTGTTACTATCAGTATTTGAGTCTTATCCCTTCATTATCCTCTTCCTTCTTAACTAATTCTTTTTAAGGGTTGAGCACATCACATACGATTTGACTCCTTTTTCATATCCTCTTCCCATTTAGCATTCACTTTTGCTAGATGGTAGAGTGCATTTGCAATCAATCTATCCTCACTTTTTCACTCTATCATTCACATTGTTAGAGGTTGAACACATTCATACCTTTTTCACTATAGCCCTCCTTCATTCTAGCATTCACTTTGTTAGAGGATGAGAACCTTGATCACATCACACCACTCTTCCATCTTAGCATTCACTTTGTCAAGGATCGAGTTTATCAAACACTTTCACATACGTTTCTATATTGAAATTCACTTTGTTAAGGGTTACGTCATTGATATCTTCCAAAACTCTTGCCCATCTTAGCATTCACCTTTTTAAGGAACAAGATATTACCAAGCTTAATCACACGCTTCTCTTCCATCGTCACATTCACTTTGCTATGGGTTGAGTTATCTTTCACATTTATCTTTTGCTCCCTCCCTCTTTTAAAAATGGTGGGAACACAACACAAAGATTATAGCCCTTTTGGAAGGGGCGAACAACATCTAAATCCTTTTGGAAATTTTAATAGTGATAATGACCAAAACTCTGAGGATGATCAAAATGACATCTCACTCGAAGAACAATCCCATATTGAAAATATTTTGTGTATGAATAAAGACCAATTTTTTTCTTGTCTCCTTGAGATGGGAGAAAAATTACCCTCTGATTTCGATGAAAATAGCCTACAAACATTACTTGGAAAACCACCACCTAACAAGGGTAAACCTTTCATTTCAACAAATAATGATGATGAGGCAGGCCCTAGTCACACGAATAATGATGATCAAAACAAGTCCACCTCGAACAACATCAAAGGAAATGAATCAAACAAAGAAAAATATGATGAAAGGAACAAAGGAAAATCAACTGATTCAGCCACCGATCCTACTCAAGCCCTCATGAATCAAATTAATGACATGGCTAAACAACTTGCTATCTTAAATTCCAAAGTCACCAATGAATCCCATGACAATGAGGCACCAAATAAATCTAGTGATGCTTCATTTAAGAGTCATACTATGCACACCAAAGATAACAACTCTATGAGTGATGGTTCCTTATATTTCTTACAGAATAACTCACCATTTTCCCAAGAATGGAAAATGATGAAGGACACCATCTCTAGTATGCAACATCAACACAAAAATTTAACTTTGAAGAATTGTGTCCTTACCCCTTTGATAATGACATTTTGTGTGTCCCTTTTCCAAAATCTTTTGAGATGCCCAAATTTGACAAAAACAAGGGCAAGAATGATCCTAGAGAGCATATCAAGGATTTTTATATGCTTTTCCAAGAGGTGGCCTATAGTGATTTCTTCTTAATGTGTCTCTTTCCATGAATTCTAGGAGGACAAGCCTTGGACTAGTTCCTACACCTCCCCAAGGGCTCTATACAAAATTTTGTGGACCTCTCGTAGATAATTTCGTCAAACATTTCTCATTCAACCTAGACTCTAAAATTACAATGATGGACTTGTGTAATGTCAAACAACAAACAAATGAAACCTTCACACAATTCCTACAAAGATGGTGTGGGATTGCTAGCGTTTCCCATGCTCCATGCCTGAGAAGCATCTTGTGAGCATATTTGTACCTAATCTCAACAGTGAGCTATCCTTTCACATGTAAATGCATTGCCTTAATACTTTCAAAGAAGTTATTGAGAAAGGATCACAGATTGAAAAATCCCTTGTCACAAAATGTTTGATTAAACCTCATTTAAAAGATAATGGGAAAAATAGTAATCATCCTAATAGCTCTCACCAAGACAAATATAAACATGTTAACTCACAATCATAATATGGTCAATGATGGTATTACAGAAAACCGCAATGTCCACAACGTCCAAAACACTCAGAATAGACCAAACAAAGGTAAACAACCTCTTGTTGTTTCTAGAAAAGAGGTTTCCTCCTCTCTTGATTCTAAATGACGTCATTTCACTCCTTTGGGAGAACCTCTATCAAATGTCCTTCAACAAATAATTAATGCAAACATGGTTACTTATCCCATCACCAAACCTTGGGTTGAGGGAGAACCCAAGCCTACTTGGTATAAGCTGATACTTATTGTGATTTTCATCATGCATTGACGGCCACCCAACTGATCGATGATTTCACTTACGTCACTTTGTCCAAGACCTCATTGATAGTGGAGATATCACTATTGAAGAACCATCACCAAATAAAACACCTAACAACAATCTTAAGGTGTTCTCAAACCCATTTCCCAAACATGGTGTGATAAAAAATTGACAAAGTCCCTCTGCCAATAATGCGTTGATTTTAGTTCAATTATCTCATTTATTGAGGAAGTACCATCTACAATGGTGACCATTAAATTCACACCTTTAAGTAATGTTGTGACCACACGCCAAAGGAAGATATGGGTTCCGTGGCAAACCAACCTTCTACATCTTTACACGTAACCTCAAACATCCAAACCAATAGCTCCTTCAAATCAAAAGTCAAATTCTAATGCCAAATCTTCCACCCTGCAGGTTAGTATGACTTCATCAAACAATTAACAACCACGCCAACATATATCTCTCTAATGGAGAACTGTTAAAAGAGTCACCTAGCTTTCAAGATATTCTCACTCATGCTCTAAATGAATCATGTGTTCCTCATACTCTCAATGTTCAACAGTTTTAGGCTATGATCGCAAACCTTACACCTAAAACTCCTATCCTATCTTTTGGCCCTCAAGATATGTTGAACCCAAATCTGATTAACAACAACTCCTTGTACATCAAAGCCTATGTTATTGATCATAAAGTCAAGAGAGTTCTTATCGACAATGGAGCAGCTCTTAACATTTGTTCTATAAAAATGCTCCACTTCCTTGGTCATACAATAGATGACTTAGATGTTAATATCATTACCATTCATGGTTATGATAATACCGAGTGCCAATCCTGTGGTACCATCACTCTTCCCATACAAGTAGGCCCCATAACTCCTTGACACTATGTGTCATGTAGTTGACATAGACATGTCATATAACCTTCTTTTGGGTAGACCTTGGATACATGTGATGCACACAATACCTTCCACTTTCCATCAATGCATAAAGTTTCCACATAATGGCAGAGAGTTCACCTTGCGTGGCGATACTAACCCTTTGAATACTGTAAGTTTTTTGAAGCAAGGTACAAAAAGGAAAACTATTTTCCATCTGTTGATAGCACAACTGGATCTAGCACAACTCTATTGTTACCAACCGTATTGATCCTGATGTAATATTGTGCCCTCATGCTTCTACATCTTCTTCTAAAGAATCTATGTCTAAAGTGTCACCTGAGGATATTCCTCACACCTCTACATCTTCCTCTGAAGCATCTACATCTAAGGTGTCACCTAAAGTTACATTCTCTCATAAAGGCTTAGGTGAGTACACACTTGAAAATACATTTCTTGTTGGAAAACTCCCATTATCACCTCACAGCTATGGGCATCCTAACGCTCCTCATTTACAAGAACCTCCAGCTTACTATCTCAAAAACACTCTTTGGAGATGATATGGATATCTAGAAGATGAAAATATTCCAATCTCTGACGACTCTTGGCTATACGATGACAAGATGGCAGAATGCTATGAATCCACTGATTACACCAAGGGCCATAAAATGATGAAAAACATGAACTGGAAAGGAAGAGGCCTTGGCCCACAAGGGCATGGTGTTCTTGAACCTATGAATATCAAGTCTAACCTTTACACATATGGTCTAGGATATGAGACATATGAGAAGAGGCCTATAGTCTTTGATGTGTTACCTAGCGATGAGGACTCAGATTCCAAAATTGAGACTAGTTCCACACATAGCCTCTTCGAAGACCTAGCCAAAACTACACTTTTCCTAGACTACTTATCCATTCAAACCCTTGATGTTGTTTATCCTTCCCTCATTGATCAGGACCAACAATGTCATATTTCCATGGATCTCTTTCAAAATGATGAGGCCATCCAGGAGTTCCTTAGGGCTCGGGACCCTTTTCCCTTGTCGGATCACAAGAAGGGTTTTGATATAAACCTTGATGCTACCACTACTTTAGTGAAGAACTTACAATCTCCAGTCCTAAAGAAAAATAAATTAAACATAGAAAAAGACAAATTATATCTCGCATAGTGAAAACCTTTCTGAGGCATTATACGAGAAGAAAAAAATGAAAAAGAAAAAGAAAGAAAAGGACGCATCTCCTAGTGAAAACCTTTCAGAGGCACTAGAGAGAGGAGATTTGGATCTAGAAATATCTAACAATATACACAAGCCTCCAACATCATTTCAAGATAATGACACTTCTAAGTTGTTGGTAGAAGAGATGACAACCATTAACATTGGAATTGAAGACCAACCAAAATTGTTACAACTAGGCCAAGTTTATTAGAAACCAAAATCAAAGCCTTCACAACACTTCTAACCGAGTTTTAGGATGTATTTACTTGGTCTTACAAATATATGCCTAGTCTTGATCCTTCTCTTGTGGTTCATCACCTTGTGGTGCACCCAGATGCTAAACATGTCAAAGCAAAAACTACGTAAAATGCATCCCAAGGTCGCATTGCTTGTTAAGGCCGAACTACAAAAATTATTGGATGTAGGCTTCATACAATGCATTGACTACTCAGAGTGGATATCTAATATGGTACTAGTTGTAAAGAAGACCCCGGAATCTATATTTGTATAGATTTTTGTGACATTAACAAGGCATGTCCTAAGGATGATTTCCCTTTGCCTAATATTGACATGATTTTCGATTCTACTATGGGCCATGAGATGTTATCCCTTATGGATGGATTTTTAGGTATAACCAAATTAAAATTTTTGAAGAAGACCAACATAAAACAGCTTTTACAACCCCATGGGGGACATTTTGTTACAAGGTCATGCCTTTTGGCCTTAAAAATGTTGGTGCAACTTATCAACATGTCATGACTGTTATTTTCCATGACCTTCTTCATGACATAATGGAAGATTATGTCGATGATATTCTTGCTAAATCAAAGACTAGGTGGATCATCCAACAGTTCTTAGGTGTATATTTGAGCGGTTAAGGGAGTACAAGGTTCACCTTAATCCTAAAAAAATGTGTCTTTGGTGTCACTTTAGGGAAACTTTTGGGATTCATTATCTCACGAAGAGGAATTGAAGTGGACCCTACCAAGGTCAAAGCTATAATAGATATGCCACCTCCTTAGAACCTTTGAAACTAAGGGGCCTAAAGGAAAAATATAGTCTATTCATCGCTTCATCTCTCAATTGGTAGATAAGTGCCATCATTTCAACCAGTTTGCTTAAAAAGGATGTCCAATTCAAATGGACACAAGACTATCAAGATGCCTTTACAAAATTGAAATAATACTTGGCATCTCCACCGGTACTCATGCCACCTATACAGGATAAGCCTATGTTGTTGTATACATCTACAACACAACATGCCATTGGGGCATTATTGGCACAACACAATGATAAGGGTCAAGAACAAGTTGTGTATTACTTGAGAAGAACTCTTCTTGAACATGAGACCAAGTATTCACAAGGTTGAAAAGGCTTGTTTAGCAGTTGCTTATACTTTTGGCAAGCTGTGACACTATCTCCTAAATCATACCACCAAGCTAATTTCAAGGGTTGATCCTCTTAAGTACCTACTTTTGAGACCAATCATAATAGGATGAATGTCTAGTTGGATTGCACTACTAGTGAATTTGACATTGAAATTGTCAATCAAAAGGCTATCAAAGGTCAAGCATCGCGAAGATCAATTGGCCGCAACACCACTACTAGGTTCACAACCACTAAATTTTGAATTTCCAGATGAAGACTTATTGTACATAGAAGAAACACCCTTATGGACATTATTCTTTGATGGATCTTGCAATATCCATGGTTCTGGAGTAGGAATTGTCTTGCGTACACCGGATGGAGACCTCATACCTAAATCTTATCGTATCAACTTCCCTTACACAAATAACATATAGATAGTATGAAGCATTGATAGTAGGCTTAGGTTTTTATCTCATGGCACCTACAAGAATTGATAGTTCTTGGTGATTCTCTTCTAGTCATTAATCAAGTTAATGGAGAATATCAAGTAAAAGATGAAAATCTCTTACCTTATAAAAGAATGGTTGATAGCCTTAGAGGGTATTTTCGGATTATCAATTTTGAACAAGTTCCTCACATATAAAAAACAAAGCAAGTGGATGCCATGGAAACTATCACTCCCTTCTTTCATTCGACACTAATCAAACTCACAACGAGTTCCTTGTTGAACATATTTTGGTGCCCGCATACAAATTTCTGGAGTCCACCATGGTTTGTGAGATTGTTGGTCCTGATCATCCCGATACCACGATATATACACCTTCATTCAAACTAAATCCTATCCTCCTAATTTTAATTCAACTAATAAAAGAGCCTTAGCACAACGTGTTTCACACTACACCCTTCTTCTTATTGACACCTTGTATCGAAGAGGCTATGATGGGACTCTCTTAAGATGTCTCAATCAGATGAAGCTAATCAGATGCTAGCTAAAGTACATTCGGGTATTTATGGTGCCCATACTAGTGGAATAGTCCTTGTAAAGAATATTTTACATTGGATACTATTGGCCCACAATGGAGGAAGATGCATGCAACTTTGTGAAGAAATGTCAAGCTTGCCAAAAACATGGTAATCTCATTCATGCACCATCCCAAGCCTTGCAACCTATTACTTCACCTTGGCCTTTTTCAAAATGGGGACTCGATTTAATTGGAAAAATAAATCCCACATCTTTTGATGGCCACACATTTATTATAATTTCCACTAAGTATTTCACCAAGTGGGTTAAGGTTATGCCTCTTACTACCAACGTTATTAGGTGCAATATTTCTAAATTCATTTTCAACCATATTATTTGTCATTTTGGCATCCCCGCTGCTATTATCACTGACAATGGTGGTTCTTTCAAAAATAAGGATCTCAAGGCCCTAGCTAAGAAATATAATATCCACCTAAAATGGGCTACACCCTATTATCCACAATGCAATGGCCAATCCAAAGCATCAAACAAGACTATCAAGTCCATTCTAGAAAAGACAGTCAATAAACATGGACGTAATTGGCATACACAGTTATATCCTACCCTCTGGGCCTACCACACTTCCTTCCGTACACCTACAGGAGCTACTCCTTTTTCCCTAGTATATGGCTTTGAAGCCATATTACCTATCAAAAGTTGAACTTACCTTCACTTCGTGTCTCCCTCCAACATCTCATTCATGAAGAGGATTACCATGTTGCACCTTGCAGAGCTGGAATTACTAGATGAGAGACGACTTCATGCCTTAGACCATATGTAGGTATATCAGAATAGACTACACCATAATTATAATCGCAAGATCAAACCTGACAGTTTGAAATTGGTGATTTGGTCCTAAAGGAAAATCAGAAGAACACAACTAAACCATGAGAAAAACAAGGAAAATTTGAGCCTAATTGGTTGGGTCCTTATGTTATAACTGCTAAATTTGGATCTGGTGCATACAAATTATCTACCGAGGATGGCAAAGAGTTGAAGGAGCCTATGAATGCCATTCATCTGAAAGAATTTCTACTCTTGAGTCTCTAAAGAGTAACCCTTGTACTAGGGGCATATCAGTGCATCCACCTGTTTCGTCATTTCACTTTGTTTCCCACTTGTAACTTTTCACCTTGTTGTGTGTCGCATGTTTTCCTTGTTAGGTTGTCATGCCCATTGTCTACCACCATTGTTCACCTTCCATTTAGCATGTCGGTTTTGACTTGGGAATTTCCTTTCCCTCTTCTTTGGCGTGTGGTTCAAAATTCCAAAAAAACCAAAAACATTAAAAACGTCTCACAAAAACTATAAAACAATATAAAATTGTTCAAAATCCCAAAAACAATATAAAATTGTTTAGAAAATATGAAAAAAAAACATACAAAATGTTTCGAAAACACTTTTCAAAAAAAAAAAAAATCTCGTGACTATGTAATTTTGTTTCCATTTTCTTCATTGATTGTTCCCAATCATCTTTTCCAATCAATCAAGCCTCTCTTTGTAATATAACTTTTCTTAAAGGGACATCACTTGGCTTTGGATTTCTCTTGGGGGCAACTTGACATCTGTATATATTCACTTTTATTAGAATTTTTACATTTAGTGTGTTTTTGTTCACTAGCTTGTTTGTTTGTTTAACATTTGTACATATGGAATTTTGTATTGTATATTCTTAGCTTAGTTTCTTATGTTTGATAGTTTGAATAACCAAGTACTCTATGTATCTGGAATGTGCTCATGGACCAATTGCAAGAAATTTATTCGCATCCTAGTTCACATATAACTTTGGTGTGGTTCCTTCTTGTTCATATTGGGTTTCTTTTTATTACTTATTTTATATCTTTTTGTCATTTGCACGTGTTGTGTTTTCCTCCTGGTTTATTTAAGCCATGGAATTTCTTCCTTTTTGTTTGCATTTGTATTTCAAAAACTTACAAAAATCCACAAAAAAAAAATCAAATATTTTCAAAAATAAAAAAAAAAAAAAAAAATCACAAAAACTTTCGAACAAACATTCACTTATCATAGAAATCCTACAATTGGAAAACACTTAAAGTGAATCATTCAACATTTCAATACAATCTTGATAAATGTCATACTTTTATCTATTACCCTAGTGATCGTGCCAATCTTACAACTATCACTTTCTTCCCTTTGCATGATATGCTAACTCTGCTTGGGGCAAGTCACAAAATTGTTTTTCCTTCGTGATATAACTTCACCTGGGGAAATTTCAACTTTGATCATTTGCACAATGGATTCAACAAGAGTGTCATAAGGAGTCGCTTTAACTTTGCTCTTCTAGTTTGATCCTATTCCCACTTGGGATCATTTGTATCTACTTAATCATCATTGTGGCACACATTAGGGGCATAGTTGATTGTCTTATTTTTTCAACTTTGTGTTACATTGTTGATGTTTACTCTTTTGGACCACTTACAAGTAGTGTGATCACATCTTGGTTCCTTTATAACCCTAGTTCGGCACCTACTTTGTATATTGGGTTTGTTTTCCTTTTATCTTTTCTTTGTTGTGTGTGTTTGTTTACGTGCATCTAGGTTAACCATCTTGATTCTTTCATAATCATGGTGACAAATCTATTGTGCAACAACAAAAATTAGGTTGCTCTAAAAATTACTCTCCAAATAATGCTCATGCTATGAACACAATCCTTTCCCATCCTTGTTCTAATCCCTTGTTTTCCTTCCTATCAAGTGGTTGTCCACCGCCTTGTTGTGTCATCCACCCACTTGAGGGGGCATTCCTCTACCATTCTGCTTGTTGGGGCATCCCAATGCTTCACAATTTTTGCTCACCAATCTGCATGTGTCTACTATCTTTAAAGCACTATTACTTTGCAATAGCACTTTAAAGAGGGGGAAAATGTAGACACCCCAAAATTACACTTTTGTTTCCACTTGTTCCCAATGTTATTCTAATACACCATGTTATTCACCCATTTGTGATTAATTTATTAAATTAATTAATTAATGCACATTGTACCCCTTTGGATTAATTAAATTAATCCCATGTATCCTTAGTACCCTTTTAGCTAAGTTAATTATTATTTATTAATTAAATAATTAATTAATTAAGTGTGTGCACATCCTAGTCATCTACCACTTGATCAAACTCCACTTAGACTCCACTTGGACTCCCTATCCTTATCCTAGTTAACTGCACTTCTAGAATCCTAGAAAGGTGGGGGCAATTAAATTACACGTACAACCACCTTTCCGGATGTAACTTTTTACAATTAATTCATTTATTACCCCGGCTATTACAACTTTCCACAATGTTATTTTTAGCATATTCATTTATCCGTGTATAACCAACTTTAACTGATTTTGCCTCTATAAATTACAGGCTTACCTTCCTTACAAATCCTCTTGAATCTGACATACAAAAACTCTGTTGAATTCACTATGTTGGTAGCATTGGTTTACAGGAAGGTTCTTGGAAGGTTTGCATTGTTTGTTTATCTTTCATTCTCATGTAATGTTTCTTTGTTTACAACACCATGGTCTCCTCTAGGTTCCCAAGTCCTTTTAGGACCATTTTCATGCACTATAGCTCTTTGAACACCATAGTCTAAATCTTTAGGACCTGAATAACT
This sequence comes from Taxus wallichiana var. yunnanensis, assembly GCA_018340775.1. Taxonomy (NCBI): domain Eukaryota; kingdom Viridiplantae; phylum Streptophyta; class Pinopsida; order Cupressales; family Taxaceae; genus Taxus; species Taxus wallichiana. Next base: position 281,907,767 of record CM031240.1, read on the forward strand.
TATCATTTGACCTGAGTAAGCTTGAAAGAAATTATTTTCCACATGACCAACCTTGTTACAATTGTAACATACCATTGTGTTTCTCTTTCTTAGCTCTTGTGAATGCCTAGATGAGTCATTCATACAATCACTAGCAACATGACCTATCTTGTTACACTTGAAGCATACAACTTTCTTATCATGATCATTTTTATATTTCTCCATGATTGAGTGTCTCTAGGAGCTCTTCTACATTCCTTATCCATATGACTAAATGCATTACATGTATAACAAAAACCATTAAAGGACCTTTCATACCTTGAGGCATTAGGTTGCCTAATTTGCTTGCTTTTCTCCATGTCCTTGACTTGAAGCTCATTATTTCCTTCCTTGGTGCTTGATTCTCCCACTTCCTTGCATGAAACCAAATCTACTTTCTCTTCCTTATTGCTCTTGACTTCATATTTGAAGCCTAAACCAGTCCTATCACTAACAACCTTCGATTTCTCAAGAGATCATCAAGAGCTCTACTACTTTCTTCAAAATTTTGATAGGTCTTAACCTTGTTTGTAGCATCTATAAGTTCCTTCTTGAGAGCCTTCACTTCCTTTATATTGAATACTAAGATTCATGTTGCTCATTTACAACTCTAGCCTTCTTACTGATTCTTCAAGTTTTTAGAAATTTCCCAATGTTTTCCCTCAAGCTCTTGTATTTTGTTTCATAATCTTTAACTTGAGCTGTCAAATTTTTGTTGTTCTTCTCATCATGTTCAATTTCAAATTACACACATGTCAATTCAAGCCTTAAACCATCATCTTATCCTTCTTATACATTGTAAGAATCAGGTGAAATATCACCCCAAAGAGTAGACCCACCACTAGAGGATCTCATGGCTTCTTTTGTCATGAAGATAAATTCATCACCAACATCATTGTGATCAGATTCTACCTCTGAATCAGATCTGTCTACTTCACTATCAGATTCCTCCTTCTTAGTGTAGAGACTCTTCTTGTTCTTCTTCATAGATTCATTCTTCTTGAACCCTTTCTTCTTCTTATCAAATTTCTAATTTTTCTTTTCATCATCACTATCATGATCATCATTTATTTTCTTATCATGTCTATGAGGACACTTGGTAGCAAAATGACCAACTTTACCACATGAAAAACATTTAAAATGGAATTTACCTTTGTACTTACCATTCCCAAGTGTCATTCTCCTAGCAACCATAGCAAATAACTCCTCATCATCAAGCTCTAAAGTAGTATCTTCAGATTTTTCCTTCTTGTCCTTAGTCATCTTCTCCATCTTGAAGGTTATCTCCTTCTTAGTTGGCTTGGAATCCATTATCCTCATCTCATAGGTTGTTAGAGTACCATGTAGCTCATCCATATTTAGCTTAGTAACATCCTTTTCTTCCTCTATAGCTGATACTTTTGAGTCAAATTTTTGTTAGGAATTTATTATTTAGTGCTCATGGTTATGTTGGTAAAATGTAAATGAGTTGTTGAATAACAACTCTTATTGTTATGTTTGTTTTACCCGTAATATTATAAATGGGTTATTAGTTCCGATTTCTTAGGATGTTTTTTTACTATCTCTATGGTTATATAATAGCCTTTGTAATATTCTCATTACATGTTGAATAGAAGATCATTCGTACAATTTTCAGTCTCTGATCTCTATGCAAATTTGATGTATAATAATCATTTGGTATCAGAGAATTCTTGTATATATCGATGGTCACTATCATTGATTGTGTTTTATAGATCCGTCCAGTTTATTTTTGTTCTACATCAAATATAATTTATTTTAATGCAGTTTTTTCATATGTTCATCATCATTTCATTAAGGCTCCAAAACATGTAGCAGATCTAATTTCATTTCTCCATAAGTGCGGATATGAGCGGATCTGTTTGTAATTATACCTTCTGAGTAGTAATTGTTATTCTTAGATTTTCTACTTCACTTCCATTAGTCATAAAGGTCGGGTGAATAGTTTCTTTGAAGCATGCAATGGTGAGTATCGTGTGTTAATTATGAACAACAAGTATGAGAATCTTGGCTCTATCATACTCAGACACCAATAGGCTCTCAATCCTCCACGTCCAGCTATGCGTTATTGAACCAAACGTCATCTACAACGTAAGCATTCATTCTTTTGTAGACTTCTTATCTGATTGCCATGTTGATAAGATCCAATAATTTTATGTGATTGTATCATGATCTTCCATGTTCATCATATTCAAAGCTACATATCGGCCATATATCGACAAATTTCAAAGTGCAGATCTTGATGCCTTCTTTCTCCTAAGGTAATGTTAAAACCCATTAGTGATGGCCACATTCAATTTGCACATATTTGGATTTTTCAACATGTGTCTCGGTGTTTTAGTTATGGAGCATGGGCTTATTGAAGTTCATTCTAAAACTAAGAATTCTCAGAGAATTCTTCTTCATGCCTATAGATCCAACGCCTTAAGCATATCCTCCTCCATCCAAGAAAACTACAGCTATTAGCTGTCCAAAAACAATTCCTACCATTCAAAAATGTGTCTACAAAATCTATCTCGGTGGACTAAGTCGTCATGCTGCACCGAGTTCAAATCGACTTATTTTCTTTCATTTCTCCACTCAAGTGGTAGTCATGACGTAACCAAAATTATATGTCTGCGCCCTTTGGAAAGATGTTACAAGTGCCCCAATGATGATACAGGTCTCTCTCAAGGTGTTCGGGATCCGAAAAAGCCCTCGAAGTATGCGTTAACATCCCGCATGCCCCGCTTAGCCCCCGCGCCCTTTGTTTTCCCCTTTTTCCCTCTTTCCTTGGCCTCTTGATCTTCAGTGACGAAACCGCCACCCTGCAGGGTGGCGGTCTCGTGACGCCGCCGCCCGATCAAGGCGGCGGTCTCAGAATCGCCGCCCGCTCGAGCGGCGGTCCTGCGCGTGTTTTCCAAAACATTCTTTTGGCGAGACTCACGTGAAATATCATGATTCACCAGCTTTTCCTTTTTGACTTGAGCATGCATTTATGTTTTTGGTCCCCTGGAATAGTGTTTTTCCTTTGTTTATTGTTTAGGAGTTTAGTTTGGTTTTGATCTTTGGGTGATTGAATTCTTATAAATGCATGGTTTGTGCACAAGCAAATGGTCTAAGTTTTGTCTCTGAATTTCTCTTTGCATTAGATTTAGCTATAATTTTGCTTAGAGTACTTGGTTTAGTTCTTTTGCATGCTTGGTTAGCCTTATTCAGCTGTTGGTAAGCCACATATCCAACTTGTGCAAGCAAAGTGTTGTTTGTTTTAGCCAACCGGTAGGGCCACCATTTTTCCTTGTTAGAGTCTTCTCATTTTCGGTGGTTTGGTCTGTTAGCTTACTTAGGATTGATAGTATATTTCATTTCATGCTTGGTTAGCATTTTCCAGGTTGTTGGTAAGCCACATATCCGACTTTTATGTAAACAAGTGTTCTTGTTTTATCTAATCCATTAGAGCAGAATAGCTTAGGAAGCCATTAAAGTTGCAGTTTTGCTCTTCGAATAAGATAGTTACATGTTCGTCGCTTCATGTTGCATGACTCGCATGATAAAATCCCGCTAGGAATCGCATAAGCCAAGCTCTTGTACTCTTGCATTGTCCCTCTCCTACTCGCATTTTCGGTCTGCATTCTGAGCTGTCCTTGTCCTAAAATCTACTCCTATCGGTGCTAGCATTACACGCTTTTCTGGATCCACGTGAACATGAAAGAACAAGGAGATCACACTGAGGGGACAAGATCACACACACCATCGGATTCGCCACTGTTATGTGGAATCCAGGTTTTAACTTTCAAAGTTCTAGTTAGAATCATATCAAATAGAGTAGATAATTGCTTCATTTCAGTGAATTCTATTCTCGATATTGCCAGGGAAGCTGTGAGGATTGATAGTTTCTGAGAAACTATGATTCACTCCTCACTTCTGAGGTAGGATCGAGAATCTTGCAGATAGATTAGACGAGCTATTTTATTTATTTAGAATAATTCTACAAATCACACAGGAAAATAACTATACTCGGTTATCTTGTCTGTTTTAAAATATTGTTTATTATTCCTAGATACGTTTAAAATAGTTTGCTTTCCTTAAAATTGTTAAAAGATTTCTTAGAAGAATAAAAGTTATATATATGTTAGATTTAGTCCACGTAGTTAAAATTTTCTTCATTACAGTTAGATTTACATTTCGTTTCGTATGACAATCACGGGACCTCAGGAGCCCAAGGAATATATATTTGAGCCAATCGTGCCTCAACCAAACCTCGTCACAGCAATAGTTGACATAGACCAAAATCTCAGAATACAAGTATTCCGAACAACCACAGATTTACAACTGATCAGTTCTCAATTAAGAGGGTTAAACATAGAAGACGACCAAGCACACACGTTTTGGTCGAACCAACCAAACTACAGATTACCCTAGGTAAAGCACTCACATGACTGTAGAAGGGTTCGAAAGAGAACAAACCTTTGGTTGTGATCCTTGGTCCCACAGCCGGGTGCAGGAGACACTCTCACAGACATAGACACCGGTTTGAGGATCCAAGTTGCGCGAACGCCTGTGAGATATTCTGAGAAAATCACACAGTTATTGGTCCTAAACATAGAAGCTGAGAAAGCATACGATTACTGGATACTAGGGATTAGAACTTGATTTCACGTATGACCATAATAGGACCGCAACAACCAAGAGTCTATGGTTGCGATCCACAGATCCCACAGCCCAACGAGTCCACAAGTCAATCAAGATATAGACACTGGCCTACACACACTAGTATTTCAGTCCAGTCCACTTCCACCCATCATCATCGAACAATTGTCCTTATTAGATATAGTGGCTAACGAAGCTAGAGAATTCTGGACTAGGCCAGAGAATCGTCCGTAGAGTCAATTATATTCACCATCCACTATATGACCTTATCAAGAGACATACACAAAACTATCCCAAGTCATTTTCCACGTATTCCACAACCTATAGATCGAATCATGCCAGAGCTTGATATTGATTGGAGCCTTCGAGCAGTCATCCTTGCTGATCGATCTATCACACCAGTCCAAGTTAGAAGGGCCTTCTTTTCCTTAGATTCACAAATTCCACTAGTGCGTGTCGAAGACATTAGACTGCCTAACTAGTTTGTCTACATCCCACGCATATTCTACCCCCACCGGCTATCTCGGCACGACCTCGAGAGGTCGGGTACATGGAAGAGTTACTTGTAGATTCTCACGCTCGCCTGTCGCTTTTCCGGCGTACAAAATTGGTGAACCCAACGTGAAACAAACAATTGTTTCACCTTCTGTACCTCATTAGCATTCACATCAGTTTCACCAACAAAATTGGTGAACCCAACATGAAACAAACAACTGTTTCACCTTTTGTACCTCATTAGCATTCACATCAGTTTCACCAACAAAATTGGTGAACCCGACGTGAAACAAACAAAATTAGTGAAGCTGACGTAAAACTTCCTACTTTCTCATTCGGAGTCATAGTATCACGTGTTCTTTCACAAATCACCTTCACTCCTTCCCATTATTCTGCGGGTATTCATATACCCCGAATATGTCAGGATTCGATGCATATGGCAGACCCCTCTTGGGTCTTGAGGCTTACTACGCCCAGCCCATGAATAGGCAATCATCACCCTCGCTCTCGGTATGGGGCGACAACTATTCAACTAATCGGGTTGGCAACACAAACCCCAAGAATCGAGATATAGTTCATCTTTTAAAAGAGGAGTTAGATCAACCCCCTCGAACGCAACAAACAAAGAGCCTTCGAGCTCGAACAATATGACGTTTCAGGAGAATCAGTTCGTCTCCTCAAATTCTACTTCGACCACAAATTAGTAGACAATCAGATCCATACCGGTCTTGGATGATGGATGATCAATGCGTTATCCTAGGAGTGAACAACATTCTCGAGTTATGTACCCACCTATAGGAGGTCTACAAATACAACCGAGGTCTCTTTTCAAGAAAATACCTCTATGCCACCTGCATATAGGAAATACTCTCGAGAGAAACTTGGTAAGATAGCAATCGGTTTATGATAGGATATCACATGCCTATACAACCCGGGTGTACAATGAACGCCACTAGGACAAAACACCGTGACTTCACCAAATGAAGTCATTTCAACGTTAGTAGAAAAAGTGAGAGGGTTAGAACTTGCTCAAGCAAGTCAAAATTCTCTGTTCATACAAACAGGAAGCTCCAATCCTCCATACCACTCTGGCCAAGTAGATCTCCTCACAGGAGTAGGCACGTTAGGCATGCCGCCTCACTATCCACAACAAACGCCAACAAGGCCCATCATCTCTAACACTATTCCTCCCGGTCTAGTGTCAAACAATCCATTCCTTGACAATACCCCATCATACTTAAACATGTACTCCAAATCACCACAAGGAGATATTTTCTCCTCTCCCAGCATGTTTTCTCAAACGCAGGGACCTCCTTATGCCCCTGCCAATGCATACGCTGCACCGTATCAACAACCTATCCCACCATCACTCCCTCAGCAACCACCATCAATGGTCGAAAGCTATGCGATAGGGACTTATTCAGAATATCTAAAGGAACCCTTAGACTTCACCATATGAAGCGTCATGCTTCCAAGACCTCTTCCTGATTTACCCAAGTTCAAGGGTGAGGGAGATCCAAACGCACATATCAAAGCTTACGCTATAGCCATACGAGAATTACTCCCTTGGGATGGGGTTGTTGCTAAAATATTCCCAAAACCTTGGAAGGTATTGCTCTCGACTGGTATTACAGGATACCTGAAGCCTCCATCCATTCATTTAAACAACTCGTGTCAGAGTTCATCAAAGCCTTCGACATGAACAAACTGTTGAGAACAGGAATCAGGGAATTCTTGCACATCAAACAAGAACACAACGAATCTGTCGCCCATTTCATCCAGAGGTGGCGTACAGTTCTTTATTCTTCAGCAAGTGCTCCAAACATGGATCAGATGGAACTATGTGATTTATTCCTTCATTCTCTCAGCAGAGAGGTGAAGGAAGAAGTCCAGAAGTTCCCACTAAGAACTTACGATGAAGTACTTGAGAGTTCTCTTCGAATAGATCAAGCAGCAATTGATAGTGGCCGCAAAACATATGGAGCAAACGGGAGGTTAATCACCTCCAACCAGAACACTACAACTTATCCTACTACCACGAATACCGATCAAGGACCCAAGATCCTTAATGAAAACCGTGGGGTTACAATAGATGGAGTCACTGATCAAGTCAAAGGACCAAATGTTGTGAACACCCCGACACCTGCTAACAATCAACGCAATAATAACTTCACCCCAGTGATCAATATGGTGGATTCTAATCATCCTCCACAACAGCAAATCCAGCCACAAGGCCTTGCTCGGGGCCAGATGGATATCAAAACCAAAGCCAAAGGCCACAACCTCAAAATTTCAACTATAACAAACAACAACCTATCGAACTTTGGGCCACAACAGGATTCAAACCGATGACCACGGAACTATAATCCCAATCTATATTGTGGTTTCCATAAAATCGGGGTCATGATACTAGGACTTGCCATGACTACAACAAATTCTTACAACGTCTACCAGAAGAGCAAAAACAACTCTTTGTAGATATGTTTCTGGAAAATCCTATACTACCACTTGGTATGGGATCAGTTTCCACTCAAAATGCACCTCTCAAGATCTTCAATGATCCTCTCCCAAATCATTCTAACAATAACAAAGTTAGATCCAAATGGGAAAAAAAAGGTATCATAATAAGAAATAACAATCAAGATGCCTCAACTCCTGACAACTCTCAAGTTGCTCCTAACCTAGGTTCAAATGGTAATACAAAAATCTTAGGATTAGTTGAGCTAGAGGTTGAGTGTGAAATTAATGCAACAACTCAGACAAAGGAGTATGTTTCACAACCCCTACCCGATATTTTCTCCACACGAGATGAAGTTCCTACAAATGCTAAACCGGTAGGATCCTATGATTTAATATATGAGGTGGCAAAGACAAATAAAGATAAGTCAATTTCTGTGGAAACAGTCTCCACTAAAGCCACAGCAGGAATTATGAAACTCTTGGAGAATGACGAACCGATCTTTCTCCCATTCGAACCTCAAGGAATGGGTAGTCTTCTCGGTATAGCATCTCTTCCCTCCGATGACCTAAATCTAGATATAAACATGATAGAATTAACAAATGAAGAAGGGCAATTTAAAATTGAAACGATGCCTATCAAAACCATCTCTAGGCACTACCCTATTCTAAAGTCTAGTTTCGACCCATGCATGTCTAAAGCTAAGTTTTCCCTATCCATGGGGCAAGACCTCATCATTAACACAATGCTCACTATGAGAGAGAAGGTCGAGCAGCATAGTCATGCTCACCCACATGTCATCTCTCAAAAACATGACAAAGAGGCATGCGAACACCTCTTTCAGAAAAATGTTTTTAATAATGGGACATATACACCTCTGGGAAAGGGTTGTAAGTTCAAACCCAGAATGGTAGGCCCTCGTCAAGAAAATGAAAAATTTGAGGATAATGGTTCTTCGCTGTGTACTTCTAAGGGTGAAGAATTCGATATTCATCAACTTTCTTCACCTTAGACATCATGAAATATAGTTCCACCTGCATTTTCATATGTACATGGTTGCAGTTGCATTACATTAGTAATTTAGTTGGTTCATTTTGTTCACTCGTTTCATAAATATTGTAGTCCAGGAACTTACTCTTAAGTAATCTGTTACAAATTTCTGAAGATATTGGCAAAATTATTCAAATCACATCTCTTCAAACATCATCAAGTATTTTCAAATCTTCTCACCAAGTTCGACATGACAAACATTGACGGAAACCATACCAAGACACGCATACTTGGCTTTGCTCTTTCTTTCTACTAGGTAAAGTTGTCCTTGCCTACGGCCTGCTTACAGAAGCTTCTTGGTGTCACATCTATCCCTCTTAAAATCTCTTGGAACGAAAGGATATTCCAAATTCATAGATCGAAATGTCAAAATCAAATGAAATCAAAAGCGCCAAGCAAACAAAATATTTTATTTTACACACTTCTTTGCCCCATCAACCTTCGGTGATAAGCCCACATCTCTTCTTGGTGATGTGAGGTTGGGAAAGGAAATAAGTGCCCTTACTACTTTGTATCTTGCCTTTGGTGACAAACCCATGCTTCTTACTAGTGGCGTGAGGCAAGGTGTGGGGGGTCCAGTCACACAAACTAACAAATCTTGGTATGCTAAAAACACAAGTCAAATTCTGTTAAAAGAAGGCAAATATCCAAACATCCAAATTCCAAAGAGATCAAATCCTCAAAACTAGATTTTGTCAACCAGGTTGCCATTTATGAATCTAAGTCTAGATAAACTGAAAAGTAAGTGGCCTTCTAAGCTTGGTAGTAGTTCTGAGTAGGGTGGGTGTGTAGGTCAAAATTTGGTTCTTGTCCTTGTTTTGTCTGTCTCTCATTATTCCACTCAAATCAAACTCATACAACTTGTGCCCTTCCCAATTCTTGGTGTTGAGCCCTCGCATCTTACTAGTTGCGTGGATTTGGGATTGGGGCAAGTTCATCTCTTTATCGCTATACATTCATCACGTTTTGCCAACATAAGAAGAAATCATAGACATTGCCCAAAGAGGCCAAAAGTTCAATACTACAACATGTTTGTCATCACATATCAGCATTGCAAAAGCAAATAAAGTAAAAACATTCTGTTTAACATTTGTTATCACTTGTCATCCATTGCATACATTCTGAAAAGCATGTGAAAGTTGGCGGCATTTCGACACACGGGCATGTCAGGTATAGCCTCTAACTCCCCATTTTGGGACCGCCATACTCGGACCCAACGTTTTATGCCTCTTCATGGCTAAAATGCTTCTCCGAGGGGGCAATATGTACGTACCCAAAATTGTATGTACTGCACCACCGGAAAGATGTTACAAGTGCCCCAATGATGATACAGGTCTCCTCGCAAGGTGTTCGGGATCCGGAAAAGCCCTCGAAGTATGCGTTAACATCCCGCATGCCCCGCTTAGCCCCGCGCCCTTTGTTTTCCCCTTTTTCCCTCTTTCCTTGGCCTTTTGATCTTCAGTGATGAAACCGCCGCCCGATCGGGCGGCGGTCTGTAACCACCGCCCGCTCAAAGCAACGGCCCCTGCGTGCATTTTCCGAACGTTCTTTTGGCATGACTCACGTGAAATATCATGATTCACCAGCTTTTCCTTTTGACTTGAGCATGCATTTATGTTTTTGGTCCCCTGGAATAGTGTTTTTCCTTTATTTATTGTTTAGGAGTTCAGTTTGGTTTTGATCTTTGGGTGATTGAATTCCTATAAATGCATGGTTTGTGCACAAGAAAATGGTCTGAAGTTTTGTCTCTGAATTTCTCTTTGCATTAGATTTAGCTATAATTTTTCTTAGAGTACTTGTTTTAGTTCATTTGCATGCTTGGTTAGCCTTATTCAGCTGTTGGTAAGCCACATATCCAGCTTGTGCAAGCAGTGTTGTTTGTTTTATCCAACCAAGTGCGGGGCCACCATTTTTCCTTGTTAGAGTCTTCTCATTTTCAGTGGTTTGGTCTGTTAGCTTACTTAGGATTGATAGTATAGTTCATTTCATGCTTGGTTAGCATTGTCCAGCTGTTGGTAAGCCACATATCCAGCTTGTGTAAACAGTGTTGTTGTTTTATCTAATCCATTAGAGCATAATAGCTTAGGAAGCCATTAAAGTTGCAGTTTTTCTCTTGAATAAGATAGTTATAGGTTCTAGTAAGCCGCTTCATGTTGCATGACTTGCAGTAAAATCCCGCTAGGAATCGCATAAGCCAAGCTCTGTACTCTTGCGCTGTCCCTCTCCTACTCGCATTTTCAATCTGCATTCTGAGTTCTCCTTGTCCTAAAATCTACTCCTATCAGTGCTAGCATTACACGCTTTTCTGGATCCACGTGAACACAAAAGAACGAGGAGATCACACTGAGGGGACAAGATCACACACACCATCGGATTCGCCACTATTCTGCGGAATCCAGGTTTTAACTTTCAAAGTTCTAGTTAGAATCATATCAAATAGAGTAGATAATTGCTTCATTTTAGTGAATTCTATTCTCGATATTGCCAGGGAAGCTGTGAGGATTGATAGTTTCTGAGAAACTATGATTCACTCCTCACTTCTGAGGTAGGATCGAGAATCTTGCAGATAGATTAGACGAGCTATTTTATTTATTTACAATAATTCTACAAATCGCACATGCAAATAACTATACTCGGTTATCTTGTCTGTTTTAAAATATTGTTTATTATTCCTAGATACGTTTAAAATAGTTTGCTTTCCTTAAAATTGTTAAAAGATTTCTTAGAAGAATAAAAGTTATATATATGTTAGATTTAGTCCACGTAGTTAAAATTTGCTTCATTACAGTTAGATTTACATTTAGTTTCATATGACAATCACGGGACCTCAGGAGCCCAGGGAATATATATTTGAGCCAATCGTGCCTCAACCAAACCTCACAGCAATAGTTGACATAGACCAAAATCTCAGAATACAAGTATTCCGAACAACCACTGATTTACAATTGATCAGTTCTCAATTAAGAGGGTTAAACATAGAAGACGACCAAGCACACACATTTTGGTCGAACCAACCAAACTACAGATTACCCTAGGTAAAGCACTCACATGACTGTAGAAGGGTTCGAAAGAGAACAAACCTTTGGTTGTGATCCTTGGTCCCACAAAGGTGCAGGAGACACTCTCACAGACATAGACACCGGTTTGAGGATCCAAGTTGCCGAACGGCCTGTGAGATATTCTGAGAAAATCACACAGTTATTGGTCCTAAACATAGAGGTTGAGAAAGCATACGATTACTAGATACTAGGGATTAGAACTTGATTTCGCATATGACCATAACAGGACTGCAACAACCAAGAGTCTATGGTTGCGATCCACAGATCCCACAGCCCAACGAGTCCACAAGTCAATCAGATATAGACACTGGCCTACGCACACTAGTATTTCAGTCCACTCCACTTCCACCCATCATCATCGAACAATTTTCCTTATTAGATATAGCGGCTAACGAAGCTAGAGAATTCTAGACTAGGCCAGAGAATCATCCGTAGAGTCAATTATATTCACCATCCACTATATGACCTTATCAGGAGACATACACAAAACTATCCCAGGTCATTTTCCACGTATTCCACAACCTATAGATTGAATCACGCCAGAGCTCGATATTGATTGGAGCCTTCGAGCAGTCATCCTTGCCGATCAATCTATCACACACCGATCCAAGTTAGAAGGGCCTTCTTTGCCTTAGATTCACAAATTCCACTAGTGCGTGTCGAAGACATTAGGCGCCTAACTAGTTTGTCGCATCCCACCCATATTCTACCCCCACCGGCTATCTCGGCACGACCTCGAGAGGTCGGGTACGTGGAAGAGTTACTTGTAGATTCTCACGCCGCCCGTCGCTTTTCCGCGCATACGAGTCACATGTGTCATTTTTTTGGGTATGTGTTCCATTTTCTTCCCTCAAATATTGTTTGTTTTTATAAAGGGTCTCATACATTGGAAATAAGTTTCAATGTTTGATAGGTATGTTAACATTTAGTTCATTGTTGAGTCATATGTATTGTTACTTATAATCTAAGTCTTTTGTTTTAGTCTTAGTGAGTCATTTTTTTGTTTTAGTGGTCAAAAATTATAAAGTGTCAAGTTTCAATAGTTTAAGTCATATTGTCATTTTGTCGTCATCAAATTTGTGTCTCATAAAAAAAATATTATTGTAAGTCGTCATAATTTGTCAAGTTATTATGGTCATTTCTATTGTCTTATCAATGTCAAAAATGTCTTTGTTAAATTCGTGATGCCAAAAGTCAAATAGATGATTTTAGGATAATTGTTTATTGTCATTTTTATTAGTCAAAATAGTCAAAGTGTCAAAATATTGTAAAAATTAAATAAAAATCCTCACATTTCAATAATTGGATGCATTTTCGCTTGTATGTGACGTCCATCCTATGGGGATACATTGTACAATGAGCTCCATGACCAAATCCAGCTAAGCTAACAACATGAGACCGAAGGATGGAGGCAATGGGGTTGGAGGTCAATCAACGACCTCTTGTCAGTCACCAACAATAGGGCTGTAAAAAGTTGTGGTGATAGAGTGTGTGTGAGTTTGTTTTCATTTCGAGTTGTATTTTTTTTTGTGCAACATGATTTTAGAGTTCTTGTTTTATGTTGAATAAGTGGAAATTTCACATTGAGGGGGGAACATGATCCAATGTTCCATTTCCATTTTCAGTTTATTATGTGTGAGCAATAGATTTCAACATATTTTCCTATGTTATTCCATGTTGTGAGATGTGATGAGAGTTGATGATAGTACATGGCACATCATGATGTGGTTATAGGTAAACCACTTGAAAAACTTCATTTGTGGTTTGTGGTAAACCAATAGCAAAACCACCATTCTTGATTTTTGATAATCCATTTGCAAATCATCACTTTTTAGTTTGTTGTAAACCAATTGCAAAACCACCATTCTCGGTTTTTGGTCAACCATTTGCAAAACCATCCTTGAGGTTTGTGATCATCCTGTGAAAATCACCGATCATGAAAATAGGTGCAAGTACAAAGATAGGTTTTCCCCATGTTCACACTAAGGGGGAATGTTAGGAAATTAATATTTAGTGCTCATGGTTATGTTGGTAAAATGTAAATGAGTTGTTGAATAACAACTCTTATTGTTATGTTTGTTTTACCCATAATATAATTGGTTATTAGGTATCATTTCTTAGGATGTTGTTTTACTATCTCTATGGCTATATAATAGCCTTTGTAATATTCTCATTACATGCTAAATAGAAGATCATTCGTATGGTTTTTCAATCTCGATCTCTATGCAAATCTTATGTATAATCATCAATTTTGGAGTTAAGGACCTTAACACTTTTGAACAACAACTTTCTCTTTTAGATCTTCTCCTAGCCCTTTCATACTATTAACAATCTTGTCAACTCTAAGAAGATAGGCTGCAATAGACTCATCATCATTCATCTTAATAGATTCAAACTGATTTCTAAAATTTTGAAGCTTAGCAATTTCCTTACCTTTGATTCTCCTTCATAGAGTACTTGGAGTTTTTCCTACGCTTCCTTTACATATTTGAAATGTATCAATTTTCCCATTTTAGATTCTCCAAGACCATTTATGATTTTGTTGAAAGATTTTGAATTGTTGGTATCTTCTTTCTTTTTATCCTCAGTAAGTGGAGAAGTTGTCGGAGGAGTATAACCACTCACAATTGCATTCTAGACATCAAACCCTCGAGCCATGATATAGGACTTCATTCTCATGCTCCAGAAACTATAGTTTACACCATCAAACATTGGTAACTAAGAGAGGGGGTGAATAAGTCCTTACAATATTTCAAATTATATTTCAGATCTGAATATTCAAAAACTCATAACTATTCAATCACAACATCCACTTAATCAATACTTAATGTGTGCACACCATAAACCATCAAAGAAACAAGCAACCATGAACCAAGGAATTAACACAAGAACACAATATGTAAGTGGGAAACCCTCAAGGGGAAGAAAACCCACTGAAACACAATATTATATTGATATTTTTATGAATTTAGTGAGGCACCAACCCCACAAGAAGCACCAACCCCTAGTTTAGTAGAGCACCAACCCTACAAGGAACACCAACCCCTAATTTTGTGAAGCACCAACTCCACAAGGAGGCTACAAACCCCAAGATGATCAAGAACCAACTCAACCACCTTATGATGTTCATATCTCTAATTTGTTTCTACCACAACTAATGGATACCTCTTATTCAGCTCACACTTCTTCAATCAAACCCTAGGTGATCACACTTCACAAAACAAGCTCTTTAATCATTCCAAATATCATCAAACTCTTGCACACATGTCCTCTTATTTTATTTACCTAAAACACACTTGAATCAGCCTCAATTCATGCTCCAATACCTACAATCATATCTCACCTAGGTCACTCCACATCCACACACACAACTAGCTCAAAAAGCACCCAAAAACATGCTTTTATAAGCTTCTCTTCATTTCAAACTTAGGCACAACCTTTTTCCCTCCTTTGGTTTGACCCATACATCAAGGAAACATTAAAAATTTGAAATACAATAGTCACAAGTGACCCAATTAGGTCGGCCTAACTAAAACCCTCATTACAAGTGCCAAAAATGGCTCAAAACCCCATAGCACATTCTTAAAAATGCCCTTACATTAAATGTATACATATTCATGACCCAAAACCCCTTACATATGATTAAAATATCATTTTAAATTAATACATGGTCATAAATTTGATCAACCAATCAAATTATTTCATTTCTTGGGCCTAGTTCACTTTGTAAATCTCAAAACAATTGTTTCCTAAACCCTTCAAAGACTCTGGGAAACTTCATTTGATCACCAAATCACTTCCACAAGATAAAACCATGCCATTTATCCACTTTATGGAAAATCAAAAAACTTTAGAAAACTTCTAAGCAAGTTATAATCCTTTAATCGACCTCTTGCTCAAACCACAACTACTTTCTTCTTTGCCAAAACAACCTACCAAAAACTATTTTTGCAAAAGTGAGCTCATCAAAACATTTATACATACAGTAAAGACCTCCAAAAGGATTAATTAGATGAAATTTTCATCCCTCTTCATATTACAGGTGATAGAAAGCATGATCTAATCCATCACATGCTTCAAATAATTCCAAACTTGCACCAAAACGCATCATGCCTCAGACCGCCAAAAATATTCTTGTCCAAAGAATAACCTATAAATCCTTAAAAATCACCTCAAAATGAGGAAAAATTAAATCAATATAAATCCCTCTTTCCAACACAACTTGAATCATCTTCAAACTCCACCTGTAGCTCAAGATATAACCATTTTACTTAACCATACTATTTGAGACCCCAACACCACCCTTTGAGAAGTCAAACTGTATGGACCTCGGATGACTATGTACCTACATGAAAATATTCTAAAACCTCCATGGACATAAATATTATCTCACATACATCATGCACCATCAATTTTTCATGCTACTCATTTGGACAACCTTGTCCCAAAACATTCTTCCTTAGAAACTGGCCTATTTGAGTGGGGCTCACTCATCACCATGACCTCAACCATACATTTATGGAAACGTATGAGATTAATCTGCAACATCCAATCATCAATTTTTATGTACCAATCAAAAATATTCACTATACCTTTCTTTCTACAAACTGCTCCTAGCTAAGGTTTAACTAGGGTTTTAGACCACTTTATCTTCTTAACATTCGTTCATAAAAACTTGATGATCAACTAACTGATTATTTTTTTGAAACCTTATAAATCACCATAAAAACATCCCTAAAATCTACAAGGTCCCATGCAAATCACACAATTCACAACGAGCATCAGAAGTTCAACTTCGAGTTGGATTTTCACTTGTTTTTTTACCATGTCTAACATAAACTGTCATATATTGCAAAATTCACATCATGGAAACGAAACTTTTCTCAAAACACTATGAAAAATCCTAAAAACATATTCAATTATCATATTTTCAATATTATACCTCAATATTTCCAGCCTACCTCATTTGCATAGCTTCACCTTAGGGATTCTCATTGTAGAAGCTAAGGTCAACTAAAAATGCAATAACTCATCATGAAACCTCTGAAAATGACCCAAAAATACCTAATACATCATGATATACCTAAAAACATGCATCCATGAGCTCATATAGCTCCAAATCTCAATCTCATACCTCCAAGAATCAGTATATGCTCCAGAGATGAGCACATGTAACATAGAAAATCACTTGTATCTGCACCATGCCACTGATGTGAGTGCCTAAACACTCTCCAAACCTATTATCCAACATGCCAACATACTTCTCAAGAATCCAAGAAGCTCATACCTCTATGCAACATCACTTAGGCACCTGAATAGGCTTGCAAGTGCAAGTAATCCTCACTAAATCTCACTACATCACCATAAAAACATTTGAAACAGATGTCAACATCATATACATCATTATATGACCCTAATACATCATTCACTTTGTCATTAATGTAGTTTTTCATCAATGAAAACACCTAATAGGACCACATGGCAACATGCAAGTTATGTCATATGTCGTGTATGCTCATTATATGTTTTTGTGCGTTTTGGCTCGATTATCTCATGACATTATGAGTAATGTCCCATGTATGAAACCTGATTTTTACGGTTACTTTGTTTGCAAACTTGATTGTTACATCATATTCTACTTGCATGCTAGCTTTATCTATACTAACGTGTGTTACTAGCCACTTTGTTTACATGTGCCTTGGTTTCTACCATGCACATCTCCATGCAAGGATACAATTTTAGATCAGCATTGGGTCTTCTCTTTTAGGTGCACACTCCTATAGTCGTTGCATGTACCCCAAATGAGGGGGCATACATTGGGTGAACAAATCACCCCTATAATAGCCCAGATCTATAGTTCGGTTCAGTAAAGTACAGAAAAAGGCACAGGAAAACAATCACATAATGGCCCAAAATATGATTTGGTTCCTCAAAGACAACACACGACATCAGCATCCATACTTAGACACTAGCGCTAGGAATTTTGACCTCCTTAGGCATTAATGTTCGGGGAAAGATACACTTATTTTCTCATATCAACACATTTCACAACAGTCTTCAGAGTAATTTTTATAGTATAGGCACAATCCTCTAGTAGCATAACGTATTTTATCTCCTTCAAATCAATACAACTCGGAACTAAATTCGGAACTAATTTGGAATAGTCCCTATAATAGGAAAAAATTAGGGACGCACCATATGTAGTGGTGCTTATCAATTAGATTCATGGATAAAGAGTAACACTAGACCTCTCTCCCAACACATGTTCTTTTGCATGAGGTCGCAAAAAAAACTCACTCTTGGCATGATATCACCCAAAAATACTTGCTCTTCATAGCATTTTTAGGACATCTTTCTATCCTTTACACTCTTTTACATTAGGTGCACACTTTCCTTTACTACTACTTTTACACACTTTTACATACTTTGCTCAATTTTTTCATATACAAAACTTTGACTACTCTTTTGCTCTTCTTTTGTAGGTCTATCCTTAATACACAAAAATAAACAACCTACAAGAACAACAACAAGTACAAGCTATGCATACACTTCACCCCTAGGGTCACTTTCCTTTCCTAGTCTCCACGCTTCACTTTGCATTCATTCCACGCTTCACTTGTCCATTCAACATGTTATTCACCGCACGCTCTACATGGATCATAAGATACATATCTTCTATCTACTTTATGTTATCGAGTATTCACTCAACAACATAAAGTGGGGGAAAATGTAGACACAAAATCATGCACTTGGGTAAATTCCTAGGTCCTAAAAGCATACTAGCATTTACATGATTCCTAAGAAAGAAAACTAGTGGTTGACAACTATCTTTGGCCTCTTTTCTTTATCTCTTTCTTTCTATTTGGTCTTGTACACCCCACAACCCAATTGGTACTTTACTTATTTATCTTTTATGGCTTCTAAAAGTAGCGCCCAGCCGGGATGGCAGCATCAAGGTGCTCTTGTCCCCTCAGGGCACCCCTGACCCTTTCTTACCTTACTCACTCCTTTTGGGTCTCTGTTGTCTTTTGGGCATCCTTTTCATTGTTAGACAACCTTATAATTGTCAATTACGAAATTCAAACAAGGAAATCATATTTAAATACATAGTTATGTTTTGAAAATGAGGGACCAAGCACGAGCATATTTTATCATCACCTAAGCTTGCATCCAAAGGCACTAAAGAGCATTAAAGACATCCATTTAACATCCATTTAAGGGATAAATGAATGCATATTCTACATACACTACATAGGAAGGGGAAGTTCATTCTATTCCATACACACATTTGCATATTCTAGAAAATCTAGCTTGTTATCTAGTGCATCTTGCACAAGGGCTTCCTAGGGCACCATTTTTACACACACTCACAAGAACTACATGGAGTCTGAGATGTAGTGCAATGCTCAGTCATAAGTTCACTCTTTTGGGTGACCATCGGGGTCAGTCCGAATCCCCATATTGCATATTTCTTTTTTTTTGGATTTGATGTGGTTTTGTGGGTTTTATAGGTGAATATCTCTTTTGTAGGTTATAGGTACCTTCGGTGATCAAGGAGCAACATATATATGATCAACATGGAATATTTGCAACACTTGTGTGACACAATAAAAATCAAATTATGACCATTTTTGTAGTCACATGCACCCAGTGGCGGTTGTTGGTGCCTATGTGCCCTTGCCTTAACCCAAATGCCCATGTCTAGCTTGGTTCGTGAGTTATAGAAGTTTTCCGAGAATTTACGATATTGTTCACCTCATGTTCAAGTAGTTATCCTAGTCTGCACCAATCCCATATCAAGCGCAAATCAACTAATTCATTCTTTTTATATCTCTCGCTTAGGGTTTTATGTTTACTTGTTTATTTGCTTGTGTCATTTCTATATTTTAGCATCTATTTCAATAGTGATTTTTAAAACCCTTAGATTTAATTAATACAAATTATATTAAATCACACCCAAATCTAAACGTATTTTATTTATTTTATAACACCTAAAGAGGGAAAATTATAGCTGATCGTAAACTCCAAAATATTAATATAGAAGGTCGAGAATAATTTTATTTGGCATCAATATGATAAGAATGATCTTCATATATGAAATCTCCAAAACATCCCACTAAAACCCTTCCAAATCACTTGAAAAACATCCAAAATAGGTCACTCCATTTGGGGAAAATACCCAACAACCCTAGACCTTAAAATAAGTGAAACCCTTGATGAAGAATGGCTGCCCTCTATCTTTGTATTTGATAAGAAAATAATGCATATGCTAGTATGATAATAATATACCAATCCTTTGGAAATCATCATATAAAAAGGCAAAGGCTAAGAAATTTTAAAATACATATAACAAGTAGAAAAACCTAATGGAAAATACTTCAAACAAACCTATAATTATTGAAATCAACCATTCACCCCGGTTTGGCATTTTGGCGTGGACTTACATTCACAAGTTAATTGACCTGAGATCAATCACATGCATACTGAAAAATGCACAAAAAACAAAGTGAATCCTTCATCCACAACTCTTATAAGATCTTGTTGCATTAAAGATTTTTTTCTAAAATAAATGCAGCATCATCATTATTATAGGCTTTTTTGATGAGACAAAACAAGAAATATCAATGAATTGAGCAAGAAAAAGGCCAAGAAAGTAAAAGGAAAATAACATAAGAAAGAGGAAAACATGGCTATAAAAGTGTAATATATAATATGAGCATATATTGTGTATGGCAACAAAGTGATAATATACTAGTCCTTTACAAATCATCATATAAGAAGCTAAATTACAAGGAATTTTAGAACACATATAATAAGTAGAAAATTTGATGACAAATACTTCAAACAAACATACAATCATTGAAATTAGTTAGTCACATAATTAGTGATAAGTACACAACAAAGAGAAGGGAGGTCCTTTATTCATCCACAACAGATTATCAAAACTCTTTGTATTACTTTTTTCCAAAATAAATGTGCCATCATAATATAACAACTATCACAACCATTTGGGATGGGACAAAGTAAGAAAAATTAGGGAAATGGAAGAAATTTTTCAAGAAAGAAAAATGAAAATAACTTGAAATAGGGGGAAAATGTAAAACAAACTCCTGAAACTCAATTAAATGAAGACAAATAAAACAAACGAAGTTGGAGAAACAAAGAATTAGTGAAATTATAGACCATTAGGAAAAAGGAAAACATGTAGAAGTTGAATTTGAAAAGTAAAATAGGAAGTAAAACCCCATGTGGGTAACTTAATATGGAAGCAAAACTAAATAGAAAAAGACTGGAAGACAACATGACAAGAAATAAAGAAGAGGTGAAATATAAACATAACAAAATC
The DNA here is from genome assembly GCA_018340775.1 of Taxus wallichiana var. yunnanensis. Lineage (NCBI taxonomy): Eukaryota > Viridiplantae > Streptophyta > Pinopsida > Cupressales > Taxaceae > Taxus > Taxus wallichiana. The sequence goes on from CM031240.1 coordinate 281,928,840, forward strand.
AACATATATAGCAATAATTAAAAGCAATATAGAAAATATATAATATTCATTTGAAACATAAGCAAGTGGTTAGAAAAACCTAACTAATAATGCAATAATAATCGCATGAGTCACGACACTCATTGCAACATAAGTTAAAACAAGTGTATCATCATGCTCTAAACAAGGACATTGAGGTGCCTATGAGTCTAAGAAAGATAAAACATCACATCATCATTATTGTCATCTTCTTCTATATGATATATTCCTTCTCATCGATAAAACCTTGAATGTATGGATCATTTTTAGGTTCTTCCATTTGTCTATTTATGATAGGTGGTGGTGAACAAAATTTTATAAGTACAGTCTTATGTACTTAGAATCTTGTCTCCTTACCTTATATATAAATTTTGGTGTTTACTTTAGTATTCACTCACATAAATATCGTATTGAACTAGTTGTGCATGTAAGACATATCTTCATGAAAAAATAAACATTGATGTAAAATTGTATGAAATTTCTCACATTTTTTGAATCTTTGGTCTGCTAAAAACACACACCATAACATTCATTATTGAGGACCACATGAAAATAGCTTAAAACTGTTTTAGGACCCATGTGGACATTTTATATAATGCAGCCAAGAGGTTCTCTACCGGTGCCCTCATATCCCATAATAATTGTGTAAGTATATGCAAATCTTATTTATATGTACCGAGACCATTAATGAAGTTTTCAAATGCATTTGCTGATGCTTGAACCATTGTCAAATATAACCCCATGTGCTTCTTGTCCAATTTCACCTATGAATTTTTTTATGAGTATAGGTTCAATTAATGAGATATCCTTTGGAATTTCACTATCATCAAACGTAATTTAAGTGGGTTCCCTCTTATTTGCAATTATATTATCCATACCAATAAATCATTAAGTGAATGACATTATAATGCTTTGACATTTCTCTTTGAGTTATTCTAACTATTATGTGAACATTCCCTTGATCATTTGGTTGGGTATGATGGATGGAAGAGGGTTAGTAAATATTTTCAAGTGTTGATTTGATGGAGCCACTTATTCATCCATATTGTTATTTGTTCCTTTAACTTAAATTTCATTGTTATCAATAAAGTATTGCATAGATTATACTTCAAAGTAATGCATCTCTTGGGGAAATGTCTTGGAGTTTGATGATAATCAATAAATGTATTTGCATAATAATATTTTGGAAATAATCTTGAATGATCAAACTATCTAATGGGATGCAAAATAATCATAATATATTCGAGAAATATTTTTAACACATTTTGTTGGATCTCATTTAACCTTGTAAACTCCCTACACTCCCTTTTATAGGGTGGTATGAGCTTGGTGGATGGTTGATCAATAACATTGACTACATTATTTTCATTGTTATTTTGTTGAAAGTTCAAAGTAATGCATCTATTGGAAAAATATTATACTAGTAATACATCGATTCAAAAAATATTATACTAAAGAAATATTTTTAACACATTTTGTTGGATCTCATTTAACCAAGGGTTTTAATTTTAGTGGAGAAATAACACCATTAGAAGTTGGAACATTGGACCCATATATAAGTACATTTGCATATAAAAGCTTGATCTCAAAGTCTTTAACCACATGGAAAAGGTCTTTGAAAGACTTATAAGTATTGAATATAACTTTGTCTTTGATAATTGAAATCAAACTATGAGAAAATATACTTTAAAGTTTACTATCGAGTAATTAATGGTCCATATTAGTAACCACAATTTTAAACCTAAGTGCATTCTCATGAATATTCTAATTTGATCACCATTTGATTTGAAATAAATATGCCAAGGTAAATTTTGTTCCAATATTGATTAAAAATGTGCCAAAACATCAACAACTAATGTTGTACAAGAATGTACATATCTACACAATAAAGTATTATAAGTGCATAATATTTCAATATCCTTGGAAATTATAAGTTTAAATAGTCTATCATCATGGGAAAATTAGAAACAAGTAGCATACAAATCCCTAATATGATGAGATGGATATCCTTTTCTATTAAATAGTTCAAACTCTGTAGCAATAAATTTACCTTGAAATGGTATGTAAACAATTCATAAGCTAAAAGGTATAACATGATTTCATTTTTTAGTTTTTGAGACCCTTGATAAAGAACCTTAATTTGATGTTGCAAATCATGCATGACACTTATCATAGTGGTTATTTAAAGAGTTGGTACATAAATTGTAGGAGGATAAATATTATAATAATTGGGATAAAAGCATTAAAAAGAAAGAGAAGCATGAGACACATTGTAAGAAATGGAAGGACGTGATGAGATTGAAAAGGATTTGTAGTGGGAAATTTTAGAAAAGTGCAAGAAATTACAATAGAAACATGTTGAGAAGTAATCCAAACATATTGTGCAATATGAAAAATTTGATAAGAATGAGAAAGAATATTATAAGAAAGAAAAGATTGAACCAAAAAGGTTTAGAAGTAGTTTGAGAAATGACTACATGAAAATGCATAGGTTGTAATCCATCACATGAGATATGTACTTGATCCTCATTATGAACACTCAAGTATCCATTATCTACCTCTTGTAGGGCATATATTGAATTTTAATCATATACTAAGTCTCATTATTGAAGGATTTTTCTCATAAATTTCATAGATATAAAAAGTGGCACATGCCACATTATTATGAATTTTAAAGCGATTTTGTGTGTATTTGGTAATTTACTTGATTAAATAGATTAATTGGCATGTTCGCTTCTCTTGGTCCCTATTTATTATGTGACCTTTACTAAACACTTACATAATCTTAATTATTATGTTTTGATGTGTTTTATGGGGATCCCCACCTTCTAAATTTCATCATTTGTCATTTATTGTGTTGTGGAAAAATTTGACCATCTAGGTAGAAACATCCAAATATTTCTCTCATAAACCATTGTTTCTCACTTCTCTTAACTATCACTCAAACTTGTGAAAAGTAAATCTCTTTGGGCTAGTATTGTACTTCTTTTTAAGTTAAGTCATTTTTGCACCAAAAGATTCCAAAGTGAGGATTGATCACTACATATGAAAATCACCTAAAACCATTTTAGGGGGAACTCATTTAAGGATCATTTTTAATAGTTAATATATCAAGATCATCTACACATTAAAGTACAAGGTTATTACTCTTATTTGTAAAATATGAAGTATCCTTCTTGCATTATGTGCCAAATGGTTTTGAGAATGTCTTGTAGCTTTTTATGTCACATGCTCTCCTATTAAGAGGGAGAACTACATTGATATGATGCCTTTCAGAGAGTATTATTATGTAGGAATATCTCAAATCTTAGTGGGGGTTGAGGAATGATGACTGTTACGAACTAACCCTTTTTTCAAGCATTCAAGTAAGGAGAGAGTTAGGGTATCACAAAGAAGAATACCATATCCATTCATAAAAGTGAAATTGTAAAAATATGATCACAAAGCTATAACATTGAGACAAAATGAGTCAAGTTCCAAAACCCTAATTCAAATAGATCATTAGAGGGAAATATCAGCCACAAAGAGAAGAAACACTCAAACATTTTTTCCTTATTGAGAAAAACCTAATCTACACACATTTTCCATGTCCTAATTTTATAAGTGGTCTAACAATACCCTGCACAACTCATTCTTTTAGAATTAAATCATTGTCACTTTATCTTATTTTGTTTGGGTGAATATTTTCCTAATCCTAATTAGTAATTTCCTTTATCAAATTTATTAAATCTATGTAGTTTCTTTATTTAATGAATTTATGATTCTAATAATATTTAGACATAGTAAATATATTAATAGGATAAAAAACCATAGTTTTGAGTTTATATTTTGGTGCCCTACTTTATTTTTTGAATACATTAGCCTAAGGATTCGTGCCTCATACTTAGGGTTTTATTTTACTTCCTTAGGTTTTTATTTCATATCTGGTTTCATGATATTACCATTCATCCTATTATGGTTTGGGATTATTTTATTTGGATATATCTTACCAATCATGTCTTCTCAAACTCATTGGGAATATCCACCTAATAGCATTTTCTTCAATGCACATATAGATGAAATCTATGTTACAAGTGAAGCCTTACACAAGGTATAATTATATGAGAAGCCACCACCTAAATTACATGATGAGTGCCATGATGAATATAATGACCATTCCACTCAAGACATGAAATGTATTAAATATTTCCTCTTGTTATAATGATCATACCCAGTAGTTTTTAAATCCAAATAAGATTATGGATATAGATGTACATGATAATAATGTTTCTCTTAACAATAACAACAATGTCTCTTATAAAAATATTTATTATAGAAATACTTGTCTAAATGTTAATATTTCTTCTTTTTTAAATCATCATAATGTTTTAGATCAAAATAATGTGTCTTAGTAACAACATATGAATGCATCTTATCATAGTGATGGTTAATTGAAGTCATGTGATAGATATATCCCTTTCCCTCTACCTCTAGGTTTTATGATGATAATCTCAAGTCTATCTCACCATGTGACACATATTACCAAAAATTTAATATCCTGAAATAATAATTGAAATATATGATCCAATTCATAGTCAAGATACAATGTGAATTTAAAATCCTCGCACTTTTCCTCTAAATATTTCAATAGTTAGATTAATAATACTTATATTACTAACCAACCAATAATGTAACTCATTTATAATGTTGTTTTCCCATCAAGATTTCATATTCTAATATTCATATTATTCAAATAGAAAGAATATAATTTTAAACACATTGACCACTTTTCCAAATGTATGTAAACCTATGTGCATAATGATGGTATTTTTCTTAATACATTCCCACATAGTCTCACCATTTTTCTTTAGTATGGTTTGTGTTTTACCTAACATATCTATTGATATGTATCTCACATTACATGAACCATTAATTTCTAATCACATATTACTACTCATGATTATTTTGAGAATTTAGAGATGATACACTAAAACCATCATGATTATATCTACACTTATCTATCTTGATTCACATCTTTAGTAGACAAATTGATGTTCATATTAAAATAAAGAATTGATTGATGAGTTTTGTTTGCATCTTGGACAATATTTTTGACATTAGTGGTGGCCATATTACAATCACAATAGAAAGTATTTGGTTTAAGAGAGGAATCCCAATCATTGGTTTGGGAATCATCATTTCGTTGAGTATTTTGATAATTTAAGAGATGGTTCATCTTGGAAAATTTTAGGAAAGAATAGGAAATATTTTTAATGATTTTGGTACTATTTTGAAAGGATAAGATGAGAGATAATATGAGATTAATGTGAATAATACTTAGAAAAAGAATGATGCAAATAAAAGAAGTCCTAATAAAATGTCCTCTTTGTCTTTGGGTAATCTAGACTTGGGATAATGAATGGACTGTACTAAAACTAAAAACAATAGGGTTGTAGGTTTTAAATACATTGATAGATCCAAGAGAAATTCCACACTCTATGATATATATAGGGTTCCAAATCCTAGGTCTAGGATAGAGGAGTGACATCTAACTAGGTCCCAAAAATAAATCGATAATAACAAGGTGTAAAAAGATATAAATTATCGTCTATGGTTGTAAACTTGGATTAATATAATAAATAGGTTATAAAGGATTATAAATCCCAAAGGAAATATTATAAAGTAAGGACCGATAGATAATCATGAAATAGATTAAGAACATACTAAGGTAAATGCATGGAAATGGGGGACCAAAATGGGGTCAAAAGTGACCGCTTTTTTCTTCAAATTAGTAAAAACTAAACTTCAATGAGTAATTTGACATGCTTATGCTCAAAATTTGACAATTTGATAAGAACAAGAATCTAATGCTCGAAATCTAGTTTCTAAACAACTATTTTTTAAAATGGCAAAGATTAAGAGGGTTAAATGTAGTGCTCACACAAATTGGTCATGTTTTTGTCTCAAAAATATAACATAGTGTCATGTGTTTTCCCCACCATTTTTTGAGTTCTATTAATTATTTTACAAATCCCTTTAGTAGAAAGCTAGATAAGATCCTATTATTTCCCAAATGATCCCTTTCCCATTTTGAGAAACCAAAATAAATTTCCTTATTCTATCACTTCATTCATATTCTCTATCATCTATCTTTGATGTTTTATGATCTATAGAGGTTCACAACTAACCAAAAGTTTTTTGAGCTTTTAAGGAGTACTTTAACCTACGAGAAGTTCGGGTCATTATTACCCATGTTTTGGAGGTTAAGGGAATTCATAAGTGCCGTATTCCATTTTCTCACTATTTCAAATAATTTTAGTTAGTGGTGATCCATTTCTAGTCATGTTTTTTCTCTCATCTATGTAGATCTCATAGAATATGCTTCAAGGTTGTTGGGGTGGACATTTTTAGTTAGGTATATTTTGGGGTTCATAATCATTATGAGGAAATATGTATGAGAAAGAAGATATTTTCTAGTATATTCTTGATCCTCTTATCCTCTTATCTCTGTTCTCTTCCCCTTTTTCTATAAATTTAGGTCCTCGATATTGTAAATGGTTCCTCCACCTTGAATGCAAAGTCTATGCTCTTTTGAGTAATAAGATTTTGAGTTCACGGATCTCTAGTTTTTAAGTTTTGTAAATGCATAAATGCCTTGTATTATGAGTGTAATAGACTATTTATGTTTCATAATTTAATGTATCTATCATTGTGTCTCATATCTTCCCTTTATTATTATGTAATTTTTCCTTACCTCTTTTCAATGTATTCTTGTGGTTTGTATTATGTATAACATTTGCAATATTTTCATTCATTTTGTATGATATAGGTTGAGGGAGAGAGTTATATTTAATGCATTGTTATTTTGCATTATATTTTCCCTTTTTCCATTTTGTTTTGTCCTCTTTCCTTTTAAATCACATAAGGAGAGTGATCCACTTACTTATTCTGGGATGGGTGCTCTCACAATGTTTATTTTTAATGTTTTCTTCCACCTTTCTCATAAAATTGGTAGATTAGAAGTAGAACAGTGATAACTTGGAGTTTTTTTGGATAATATCCAAATTTATATAGAGGTTTACCTCAATGATGAGTTACCACACCTTTGAGGCATTCCATGATGAGATCCCTCTCCACCATAAGCTACTATCGAAACACTAATTCTATTTGCAGGTAGTTAGCGTGCTAACACCTTTTGGGTCCACATTTTTAGTAATCGACAATTTATGGCACGCTCCATCATGTGGGAGGGCAATATCATGTTCTTATTTATATTTTTACAAAACATTTAGGTATAAGAACACATACTCTTCAAAATTGTAGTTAAGAATTGGTGTATTCTTAGTTTTTCTACTTTTTGAACCATTTTCAAGAACTTGGTGGCTCTACTGTGGTTTCTAATTTTGAATTGTCTTCAATGCGAATGAGAAGGATTTCCATAAGTGGAAGTGTTTTTGGAGGTCAACCCTTTGAATTCTTTCAATTACCAACCAAAACCCAAACATAAGTGTATATCTCTATAAATATTTAATGAATCTCAATCTCGCCACACTACTTTGGGAAAGAGTTAGATCCAATGATCCACTTGATGTTTCTACCCATATCCTTAAAATAATATTACAACCCCTTGTATTCATTTATCATCAAATAAATTATTCCTTTCATGCCTTCAATAATTGTGGTATTTATATCCTTAAATGTTTGGAATTACATCCCAACATTATCTCTCAAGAGTCTTTCGTATTTTACTATTCAAAACCATGTCACCTAATTGATCATATCAAATAAATTACTCATTTATGATTTTTTCATCATGTTCCCCAAATTGATGTCAGTAATGAGACTATTAGCCTCTTCCCTTAAATCTAAGGCATTCACCTAGTATAGAAACTTTCCAACTAATTCCATATATTTATAGGAAAAGTTTGGAGAGAATTAAATAAATTAGAGAGATAAGAGTTCCCCAAATTGATGTTGTAATGAGACTATTAGCCTCTTCCCTTAAAGGTAAGGCATTCACTTGGTATGGAAACTTTCCAACTAATTCCATACATTTCTAGGAAGAGTTTGAAAATATTTCCGTGCTTCCTATTTTAGATTAGTGAAAACCAAATGAGAAATCAAGAAACCTCAAAATATGGGAGGGTTTGAGGGAATCTCCTGATGTCGATAGTGATGGGATGGTATGGGCACACAAGAAATGGTTCTTCTCGTTGCGAGTCTCCATCCCATGCATAATAATGGAGACTAAACACAAAAAAGGATTAGTGAGAGATATGGTGAGATGCCCAAAAATTCAGCCCGAGAAGTGAGAGATCCCTAGAGAGGATGTCAATTCACGCGATGATAAAAAGAATGATAACCGATAACGGAATAAGAAGATAGATAAAAAATCTAAATAAGTATTTGATAAGGTAAGATAAATTTTATAATGGATGATGATGTAAATGATAGAAAAATAACAAACAGAGTGGGTAAAGGTGAGATGAGTGCAAAAGGTATGGTCGGTGGTGATCTAAGCGGTGATGACCTAGAAACTATATAGAAACGGATCGAGATGGATGCAAAGCCACTAAAGATGATACCAAAATATAGAGGATATAGGTAGATGTAAGAAACTTTAGATATGGAGGAGGAGAAGGATAGGGTCAACGGTGACCTAAGGTAACCAAACACAATCGATGGTGACATGTGTAGGATTGAGTGAAAGTATACAAGATAATGACAAATATGGGCTCTGAGATACTAAAGTGGATCATAAGATGCTAACATGATAGATGGGATGCCACAAGGGTGGGTAGGATGCAAGATGGGTCAGATAGTATGTAATGCATGGTAGATAGGATGAAGAGTGGATAGGATTTAACAAATGTAAGTTATGAGTTGACGGTGATTGGGAACAATTCGATCCAGATTTGGATCAAAGATAGAATAATAATGTGCAGAATGACATGAACTGTTGGATCAAAATATGACTAAATATGAATCAGAGCTTAACGAATACTTGTAAGAACTTACAAAACAAAATAATTACATGTACGGAAAAAATATCCACAACACTATCTAAAATCCAAGCTCCAAAAAATTCATGTAAAGGATTGATAAGGTGGCTCACCTGATAATAAGAATTCGAGAATAATGTAAGAAGCGATAATTGTAAAACACATAAGAGAATCAAAATTTTCCATCCCTTGAGAAGAGGGGTAGGGGTGATTAAATAAGCCAAGGAAGATTCGACGGAGACCCAGGTCATTAGTCGGTGACAAGGATGATTATTCTGCCATTAAAAGATAGAATGATAATTAGAGGGGAAAGAATAGATTTTGAAATGGCTAGCGGACTAAATTTAGGACTGCACTCATGTAAGAGGTTTTAAATGAATAGAAGGAGGTGTAAGGAATCTTAGGGAGGGGTGGAATGAGTGGGGAGAATCCTAGGGAAGAATTAATGAGAGGTAGTGATTAAAAAGGGAAGGAATCCCTAGAAATTATTAAATGAGGGGGATTAGGGTAGGATTAGGATAATTAAATGATTAGGGATAGATTTTATGATTAAGTAGATTATTAAGGGAAAGTTTAAGATAAATGGAATTAATGAGGATTTAAAAATAGGAATATGGGAATTATGGAGGATAAATGGGGGAATATGTGAGATAATGATAAATAAAAATATGGTATGGGGAAAATAGGATAATTTAGGAGGGAAATAAGGTAATTTGAAAATAAGAGGGAAATGGACATGCTAGGCGAGGATGGGAGGTGGATGCGGGATGAAGGAAGGAAGGCATGAAGGGGTGCCAAAGATAAGTTTCTACATTCTGCCCTTTTTATGAGGGGGCTGATAGCAAACTATGAGATAAAAATGAGAAATGATTGATAGGCTAGGTGACTAGGGGGATTGGTAAGGTGCTCCCCCTCAAACTAGGGATTGATGAAAAAAAAGAGAAATGAGTCATGAGTTTGAAAGAGATGGATGATAAGGGTGGGTGGGGAAGGATGGGAAAAGAGAATCGAGGCATGATGCCCTGCATAAGATGGGTTCACACAAAAAATAAGGATTGAAGTATGGTAATGATTTTAAGGGTCACATTGGTAAGGAACAAAGGTACGGTCTATAGGGATATGATGACAATGTCCTACAGGATTTGTGAATGGAAAAAAATCACTGTGAAGTGGAGTGAATCCTATGGGAATCCATTCAAATGGATGTGAGAGCCATGGGGACCAATGGGTCATAAGCTCACATCACAATCATACGCAACCAAATGCGGGAATAGGGTGAGGTTTATTATAGACACCTATAATTTGGTCTACATGATCTTATCACTAAGATCATACTAACTATTCTAGTCTCGTGTCAATTTACTACACTACGCTAGTAAATCACCCTTTCTAACCTCTTCTAAACCCCCAAATTTGCTAATCCCTCTCTAACCAGCTTCTATAAGCTTGTTTTCCCTTTAATTAACCTTTTTTAGGTTAATTAACCCTCTTATTGACTTTCTAATGAGAGTTTGAATTTCTAAACAAATATCTCACCTTTTTCAAATAGCCACTTGGCTTTTCAAAATCCAGTTCACACCTCCTAATGTGCTTTTCTAAAAATCACCTTTTTGACTCCTTTTTAGTCCCACATGCATCCAAAACACCTTTTCCTCCAAACCAAAAACTATAAATAGAAGGGTACCCCTCCCACCTTTTCATAAGAACTCTCTCTCATCTCATTTCTGATTTAGGTTATGCTTTAGTCTTTTTAGAGTCATTTCATTTCATATTTGAGTTATTTACTTGTATTTGCTAAATCTTTCAAAGCTTGAAGTAAATGGGAGAAGCCATTAATGGTGAGCTTCATTCTTAATCTTTTGAGACATCAATAAACACATAATTGATTTCTAGAGCTTTAATAGGTTCATTTTATAGATAGCTTTCATGGAGTAGAGAACTGATATAGTCATGTTTAGAGGTTGATTGTTTGTTTCAAGCTTTATGTATGCATGCAAATAGGTAGCTCTTGCTTAGCTCTAATCGATAGTCATTTGAGTTGTTTTTCTAAATATTTTGGGTTTCTTTAGAGATTCTTACCCCATGTTCATAACTTTAAAAAATTTCATTGTACACATTTGGCATGCCCGATGGGAGACTCACCATTGTCCTCTAGGAGCCTTTTTCAAGCTTTTAAAGTCCACTTTCATGTTTTCTAGGAGAAAAAACTTATTATTTACTTGATTTCATTTCTTAATTAGGCTAAATCATCCTTGTTCATGTATATTTTGTGGGTTTGAATTGGAAATAGGTTTCTTTGACTAACAATTAACATGTTTTCTTGTCAAAAATTTCATTTCCGTGAATTTTGTAGGTTTTTCAGGGGGTACGCGTAGGTGTCCTAGAGGGGTGCATCTCCATCAAAACCCTAGCACATGTGTTGAGAAAGCCACGTACAAATTTTGTTAAAGTTAATTTACAATTCATTTAGATGTGTACCTATCAAACTACAAGTGTCTCCATTAATCGTCGTGTACCGTGCGTGCTCTGGATGCGCTAGTGTTTTTCGACATATTGTGTGGATTTTTTTTTGGCTTGCAGTGTATCCGTAAAACCATAGTGTCTCTCTATTGACTATTAAGCATACCCATTCCTTTCGACGTGTAAGTGTATTTTAACATACTATGTTGATTTCTAGTTTTTTTTTGTAGGCGTATTTGTTGAACTGCAAGAGTCTCCACCGAAACCCTAGTGTGCACTGTTGGTTAGGCCCCCAGGTGTTGAACCCCATGTGTCAAAATTTTCTACCACATGTGTCCACGTTAGCTGGGGTGCATATCCACTTGGTGGGGCACACAAGCGTCATTCTGGATGCACATGTGTCTGTGCTAAAATTTGTATTTTTCCTTCCGAGCTATAAGATCATTTCTTTGGATTTTTTGGGTGTTTGTAAGGTTTAACAAGTGATTCGGCAGTTCTTGTTTAGTTATTTGACTAACGTATTTTAAGTGTTTGAGTTTTTAGCTAGAAAGGGGACTTTTCAAAGTGTGTATGCTCTCTCCTCACACCGCCTAGGTGATCTTAGAGATCAAAAACACTTCTAAAAACCTTTTTCACTTTAAAAACACTTATTTTATAAGCCCTAATTAGATTAACTTCTCAAAGTTGGTTAAAAAAACCCTATCTTTTGCAAACACAATTAAAGTTTTTTTCCATAAACAAACTATTTTAAGTGGAGTTTTCATATTGTGTATATGCTCTTCCTTCATGCCTTTTGGTGATATTAGGAAAAACAAAACAATATACAAACTCTTTTCTTGATATCATTATTTGTAATGGAAAATTACTAACTCCTCGTGTGTAGGGACCAAACGCTTGTCAAAGAAATGAGTTGCGAAAAAAAAACCTCCTAATACACATATTTTCATACAGGTTTCCAAATGGTGTGATACTTAAACCACATTAAGTTAAGCAAGATAAAAAGCACACCACTTCAGCTTCACTTGTATTATTGCGGGTTTCGAGAAAAGGGTACGTCCCTATCCGCTCAATGGAACATAACCCCTTTGGAATAACACCTTAAGCTAACAAAATGGGGGTGGTTCCAGGAACCCTAAAGTAATCCATGGTTGAGTAACCTTGTGGATGGAACAGGATGTGCTCTGCTTACCCACTTGACTAGATATTACACTGCAAGTTAGAGTCAAAGTTGTTTGTATCACGAACTCAGTGAGAATACGTGTGAACACATTTTTATGCTCATCATATTTTAATGGGGTAAATTAAAGCCAAGATACTCCCAAATCAATCAGTGTGACTCTTTGGGTAAATCACGCTCGCATTAGACAAAGTGTTAACACCTAGTTGAGTGATCTTATTAGGAAAGCCATTCTATCTTGGAGCCCACTTTACTAGTCCCGTTGTCATGTCAAGCCATCAAAAGTGACATACTTGGAGTTTAAACCTTATTTTCAAACAAGGAAAAGAGCCCACGTAAGTTAGAACTAAGTTCCTTTCATAATGAAATTAAACGACGTCTCACTTAGCTCAATTTAATTCTCTTGCCAAATGAGGCGAGGTGAAACTTTTCCCAAGTGACACTTAGTTTATTTCATCTTTTAATGCCCTTACATTCTTGCTGCCTGTTTTGGGGTGAGAAGGAGGCATACCTCACATGTCTTTTCAAAGAAAGAAAGTATTCTCCACTTTTTTATCCATTTACACCCATCCATGTTTGCGGTTGGGTTGTTAAACATCTAAGGTATGCAAGTACATTTTCATATCTTTGATAGTCCTTTGATCTTGATTTCAAGATAGTCTTCATTGCTGCGATTTTGGTTCATCATTTATCTCTTCTTAAGTTTATAGTTTTTCTCACATTCTAGTCACACAATCTTGGTACTTACATCATGTTTTCAATTTCTTGAGAATGTGATATAATTCCTTTATTGTGTAGTTACTTTTGCTCGTCACGCAACTAAAAATTCTTTCTACACTCATACTTAGTTTTAGTTCGATGCATCATCTAAGCCATTTGAAAGTGTCAATATTGCCTTATATATATTGCAATAACATCCTCTTAATACTAACACCTTGCTTTTTGGTTAATATATTAGGATAGTGTTGTTACGCTATACATATTCACAACTTCCATTTTTCAGAAAACTTAGCTTTCATCGGCATTTGAACTATTTTTAGTATACCTCATCAAGAGATTGCATTAATGCCACTTTGATAATTAGGCCTTGTTAGAATTATAACTTGATCTACATATTGATAGGATATTGTCACTATCTGCTTTGGACCCTTTACTAGAATCATATTTTAGGGTATAAACTTGGCAAAGTGATAATTTGAGTGATCATTTCATTTAAGTGTTCATATGAGTGTTCTTTGAATGATAAAAATGACTGTATAATATTACATCTAGAACACACTCGGATATTTCAAACATCACATCGGGTGACTTACACAACATATACCTAGGTTTCATATGACTTTAACAACATTTAAACACAACCTAGTATAACTTTGAGTAGAAATGCTAAGAATCACAAAGATGGCATCCAAACCAAATGAGCGTGACTTAGGAGAAAATCCTTTTAAGTCCTTCCCATTTAGTGGAAACAAATTAGCACCTCTCTTTTAACAAGTCAAGGACATAGATCCATTGATGGATCATAGTGACGAAGATTATGATTCTTACGGATAAAAAATAAGCTATACCTAGGTCGATTTGATGAAATTCTTTATTACAACAAAGATCAAGTATTCATAAGATTCTTATAATTAGGAGCAAGTTTCCACAAGAATGTGAAGTAGAGACCAAAGCCATTAATCATAAAATATAGAAGATCGAATATCCCTCTTAGATATGGATAACCCCTTTGATGTAGGATATGCCTCTACTTTCAGACAACATCGTAACACCGTTAAAGGAGACCTATCAAAGAAACTTGGTGATCCACGATGACCTTATTACAAAGCCTCATGTAAAGTGAAGATTGAGCGCAAAGCCTCACCGCCTCTCAAGTTTGATGAGGAAGAGGATCCTTTAGTTGAAGAAGAGATCCTTGAAAAAGAAATCTTAAAACTAAGCAAAAATTAGCAAACTTAGGCTCTTCAAGTAGGAACATATACAAAGACAAACTTAAAACAAAACCTAGCGAGTTCCACTTTGATCCATATAATGACACGACCCTTAAAGTGGCTAAGGCACAAAGACTAATGTCACCTACCAAAGAACAAATCATTCAACAGGAATTGCAATCGATGAAAGACACACTTACTATACACTACAAGAAGGAAATGTAGGAAATAACCAAAAATATTTTTATGAAGAACTATGCCCTTACCCTTTTGATAAGGACATATTATGAAAACCTTTCCTAAAGCACTTTGTTTTTCCTAAATTCGATAAATATAAAAGCAAAGGTGATCCTCATGATCACATCAAAGACTTTTATATGGCTTTCAAGAGGTCACATATACAATGATAACTTCTTAATATGACTCTTCCCTCATAGCCTAGGGAACTAACATTGGAATGGTTCTTTAGCATACCCAAAGGTTCCATTACAACGTGGCCTGCACTAGTGGAAAAATTTGTATGACATTATTCCTTCAACATGGAAAATGATATCACAATGAATGACCTCTGCAATGCAAAGCAGAAGCCCAAAAGACTTTTGAAATTTTTACAATGATGGTGAGGGTTGGCAAGTCGTTTCCCTTGTGCCTTGCCAGAAAAATAGCTAGTGAGCATATTTGTTCCTAACTTAAACTCAGAGATAGCCTTCCATTTACAATAATGTACTATAGCTCTAACTTCGAAGAAGTCATAGAGAAGGGCAATCAAATCAAAAAGGCCCTCATCGCAAAGGGTACACTTAAACCGGTCATCAAAGACAAACATGAAGCAAAATCCTTAGATAAACCGAAGTTCTTCAACAAAAACAAGCATGTCATTGGTGATGGTATTATGGACTCCAAAAGAGTCCAATTGTGCAGACTGGTCTACTTCTAAAGTTATCATAAGGACCTCATCCTAAGGCACCCACTAAATGTACGTTTACATCATTAACAAAATCCCTATCTACCATACTAAAATAGTTAGATGTGGTGGACATGGTGGAATACCCAACCACAATAGTACCATATCCAAAAGATGCTTCGAAGCCCGATTGGTTCAAAGAGCATGAGTACTATGAATTCCACCATGTTAAAGGGCACAAGACATACAAATGCTTAATATTACATCATTACATACAAGACCTCATTGAAGAGAGAAAAATCATCATAGATTCTCCCCCTGACTTAGGACAAGGTCCAAATGAGAAAATGGGTATCTTCAAATAGCCCTTCCCTAACCATACATATAAAAAGAAAAGAAAGCCAGATCATGGACAAATTTCCAATGACTAAAGGATTGTTGTTTATGTTTATCCCACTAATGATAGTCCCTTTGATTCCATCATAGGATGTACCCTTTCATCTGGTGAACATGTCAATACTATTAGGATCTTAGAAAACATTTTGCAGTAGGGATGCGACATGCTCATTTGATCATATCCGATCCCATACCTATCCCTCAAGAAGGTTAGTACAATCTAATAGAATAGTTAGAGAAGACACCCGCTAGGATATCAATATTAGATCTCTCAAAATCTCTACTACCCATAAAAGCATATTATATAAAACACTGCAAAGATCGGGAGTCTCCATAGATGTAGATCCCATGCACCTCCAAGCCATGATCGCACACCTTTATTCCAATGATCATACTACTTTTGATCATGTACCACAATCATGTGTAAAACCCAAAACATAACTTACCCTTATATATAGAAGTAGTTATTACCCATCATAAGATCAAGAGAGTACTTGTGGATGGTGGATCCGGTCTAAAAATTTTTTTACCTTGAAGTTGGTCAAGCAACTAGGCCACTCAGAAATGGATCTAGGGGCCAAAACTATTACAATCACATCCTATGATAATGAGGAGTGAGAATCAATGGGTACTATAGTAGTTCCAATGGAAATAGGTCCAACTTGTCATGATACAACATTCCATGTCCTTGACTTAGATCTTTCATACAACATGATCCTAGGGAGTCCATGGATCCATGTCATGCAAGCCATTCCTTTGAATTTCCATCAATGTATCAAGTTGTGTCATGAAGGCCAAATAGTCACCATTTAGGGTGACCCAAAACCATTCACGCATTGTAGAGAATTACACAGTTTTTCTCATGCAACTTATGAGTTTCCTTCTGTAGATGTTGTTATCTCCTTACAAACAAAAGCTATTAAGAAATGGGTTTATTCAAATTCACTCACACCTTGTAATCAAGACTTTCCTTTGTTGGTTAACCCTTTTGCATCATGGGAGGAAACATCAAAAAAATATGGCCCAGGTGAGCCATTCACTCTTGAACATGATTTATAAATATCAAATCTATCAACATCACACATGACACATGGTAAACCTTACTTTCAGTTTAAGAGACTCGGGATAAATTCCCTAAACCACTGGAGAAATTCATCCCTAGCGGTCTCCTATCCAGAGGAAAATATGTTAGAGGATCCCACTAGCAGAGTTCCAGAAGGTACCATGGTTGCATGCCATAGGCACCCTAGTATATCAAAGGTCATTGCATTTCATCATGGGTTATAATGGGTTTGGATGCGGTATCAATGTGCAAGGATGGTTAGAGCCCATTCCTATCCCTCATTTCAAGTCTAATAGACATGGTCTTGGGATAAGACCTCATGATGATCCACCCTTTGAGATTGATGCCACCTCTTCCAAACGTGAGGATGACTCATCTCATTCTGATAGTGATGTAGATTCCCAATGTAGCCTCTACGAGGATCTTACCTCCACTAACCTATTCCTTGATTCAACTGTCCTTACCTTATCCAGATCCAACCCCCAAACCAATTACCAAGTAACCCTTATGTATCCCAAACTTATATATTGGGATAAAAAATTTCATGTGCCAATCGACTTCTTCGAGAATGACAAGGCATTTATAGAATTCATGGGACTCATGGATTCTATTCTGGTTGGGGATCATAAGAAAGGATTTGTAATTCAATTAGACACTTGTGCATACTTCAGAGAAGAGGTAGAGATGTGTGCATTTTGAATAGGAAGGTCGTAAACAAGAGTAAAAACACTTCAAAGAAGCCTTGTGGAAAGAGTAAACACAAGTCTCATAGTGAAAAGTTTTGAAGCACTTGTAAATAAAAAATGAAGAACCTATGGAAAAAATGGTTTATTCAATCAAGGATGATGATGAGCCACCTAAGGAAGTTAATCTTACTCTTCCCCCTGATCCTAGGTGGATGGAAGATGCTTCTAAAATGCTTTTGAGGAAACTATCAGTGTCAACATTGGCTTAGAAGAGGAACCTAGAATGATAAAGTTGGGAGCTTCACTCTCAACTCAAGAACATAATGTTTTTGTAGAGGTATTAAGGGAGTACACAAATATATTTGAATGTTCATAGGTAGATATTCTTTGTTTGGACCCATACTTGGTCGTGCACAACCTCGTTGTGCACCTAGACGTCAAACCCATCAAGTAGAAGTTGAGAAAGATGTACCCTAAAATTGCACTCCTTGTCAAAGAGGAACTGGAAAAATTATTAGCTATTGATTTCATTAAGCCCATTGAATATTCAAATTAGATATCTAACATAGTCCCTATTCATAAGAAAAACTGTGTGGCATAAGGATCGCACCGATTTCCATGACATCAATAAAGCATGTCCTAAGGATGACTTCCCCTTGCCTAATATTGATATGATCATTGATTCCACAACTGGTTATGAAATGTTGTCATTAATGGATGGTTTTTCAAGTTATAACCAAATTCGGATTGCATAAGAAGATCAACACAAAACAACTTTCATCATCCATTATTAAATCCTCTTGCTCATAGGGAAAATGAAAGACTTTATACTCATTGTGATGTTCATTCTACTCCTTAGGTGAGAAGAGTTTATGTTCGATCTGTTAATTCTCCTTAGCTTCAAAAAGGAAGTGGGCCTCTTCCATTTGGTCATCCATGATTGAATCGGGAAGGGATTTTGATTCTTTAACTATCTCCATTTCTTCATTCAACATTTCTTCATCACTTGAAGGATCAAAATAGGAAGGCAAATCATCCATGACCATCTTGAATTCACCATCTTTGGTCCATGATGTAGGATTGATCTCATGTGCTTCTTCACATATCTCCATTCCACCATTAATTAAAAGATTAAAATTTGAAAGGAGATTATTCATGCTTACTTTGAACTGGTCATCTTGTACTTCTTCATCATTGGTGGAGTCTTTAAAAGCATTGAATCATCCATTATGCAACAATAATATTCCTCTCTTGAATATATTACTCCTTCAATGGGTTATGCCTTGAGCCAGAATGAATTGATGAATTGTGGGTACGAAATTCAACAATGGAATCATCATCTTCCAAGGTGTTCCTTTGATTTTCAATGGAGGGTTCGAGGATCAGACTTTCTTCAGGAGCATCAAGAATCATCTGGGGGACAAACACCTCGTAGTGCATAAAATCATCATGATCTTCTTGAGTTTCTTCATCCTTGATAATGTAAAGTGATTCAAGGTGTTCATACCTTCTTTGCAAAGCTAAAGCATACCTCCAAATTTTAAGATAGGCTTGGGGTCAAAATTTCCTTCTATTATGCTCTGAATCCTTTCCACATATTCTCTTTTCAAAATGTTCATTTCTTCATCACCATATGCAAGGAAGTCATCTATAGAGTGGTAGAAGAAAGATAATGTTCTTAATTTTATAGTGAGTTGTGTGAGGTTGCAAAATTCTTCTTCAAGTGGATCTGCATCATCCTATCCTTCATCATCTTCCATAGTATTGATTTGATTTTCATCGAATACTCAAGGATCATATTTATTTAGTAGAATTCAATAAAATTTCAGGATGAACATCCTATAGTATGAATGATCCTTGGGATCTTCCTCCTAGGAAAAATATCCTCTTCTTCTTCCTTGTTATGGGCTTCTTCAAGTGGCTCTTATATATCTTTCAAGACTTCAACATATTTTAGAATTTTGAGGTAGATTTGGGGACTGGAATTCCTTTCATGGTGTTTATGATTATTTCCATATACTCAATTTTTAAGGTTTTCATTTTCATTTATATATGCAAGGAAATCATCCCAAGGGAGGGTGATGAAAGACATGGCCATGAGATTTTCATTCAATTGTGCACGATAGAGAGTATTACCTTTGGCATATTCTTGAGTGTTGCACATCATCTTATATTTTGTTTGATATTTTTCAATAGCTCCCTACTTTCCTCTTCATTGGAAAGTTCTATTTTCTTTCCATTTTTCGATTGTAGGTTATTATTTGAAGTGGGAGACCCATTTGTTGCTCTTGAATTCCCTTCTTTGTAAAAATTGGTTTGGAACCATGGCTGATCAACAATATTATTTTCTCGGTCATGATCTTCCTCTTAGTATTCACTATCACTCATTGGTACTTCACTCCAATTTGGAAATTTCTTCATTGTGATGCGGGAAATGAATGTGACAGGGGTTCATTCCTTGATGAAGTTGCCTTCAAAAATGATTTTATTTTGAAATCTGATTTTTGTCTTTTGAAATATATATATATATATATATATATATATGTATATGTATGTATTTTTGTATTTTTTGGGCAAAGACTCTTTTTGGGTGCACTTGGGCAGATATCTCCCTAACGGAGCTGCCAAAAATTGTTGGTGAGAAAATTTTCAATATAGAAAATTAGGTGTCTTCATCAACATTCATGAGGATACATCCTCGCATTGAATGGTGCATCTCATTATTTGAATATGACTAATTGAACCTAAATTAAATTTTTGGGTTGGCCAAAAGTTTGGGGATCACACAAGGACACTCCACTAAACCTATGGCAAGATGCTTGTATGGGGGTACAAGGGAGGAAATTACAACAATGTAAGGAGAAGGAGGGAAATTAGGAAAGGAAATTTACTTCCATGAGTAGGCCAATTCTAGAGTTAACACCCAGAAACCAAAGTAGTTCAAACATTCAATATAGTAGAATAATAATCTTGTTATAAACTTAAAGATGACGTGACACTATGAGCACAAAATCTTATTAATCTCCTCATAAAGAAATTCCACAAATTCTTTTCTTATTTATTGACATTCACAAAGTTGTATGATAAGAGAGAAATAGAGGAAATACAAGGAAAGGAAAAAGAATAAATGTAGCCTTTATTCCATGTGTAGTGATGAATACAAAGCTTCAATCAAGCTACAACAATTCAAAATGATACAGAGTAGAAATTCTCAAAATATGGATCCTTTGGAATGGAGAAGCCATCCCAATTTATAGAAAATGTGAATTGCCTTTCACCTCCCTCATATGACTCTTCGTTTTCCATATTCCACTTATGACTTTTCATTTTCCATTTAAGTATTCCTCTTATAATTTTGAGAAAATAATTTTACATTTTTGAAAATATGTCACTTAGTGAATATGAAAAATACAATGATGAAGCCCAACAAATAATTAGAAAGGAGAGAGAAAGAAGAGGGAGAAAGAAGAAGGAGGGAGAGGTGCTCTGAAGCATGGATGAAGAACACTTTGTCTATGATGAAGATCAACTCCACTCCAATGTTGAATCGGTTAAATGATATGATGTAATGATGAATTGTGAACCTTGAATGCTTCACACCACAAGAAAACTTCCTTGGATGATGCACAGACACCGAAATAAGTGTTTAGAAACACTATTGAATGATTCCTTTGGTGACCACGAGCATCGCTCATGATGATCCCCTCTAAAGAGATTGAAACTTGAAACAAAATCTACCATGACCTTTGCAACATGTCACACTTCCACACGTGAAAGTCTATGATGAAGTTCATTTGGGTATTGAAGAATGCCCATTTCTACAATATGAAACAATCACCCTAAACCATGAAGTGCCACCATTCCTTTGATCTTCGGATTACACAAATGAATGGGAAATTGGAACAATCTGTGAACTTGAACTTTATGCTTCCTAGAACACTTTTACGCACGAAAAGGGGATTTACAATTTTCAGTAAATGACATATTTCCACCCGTCTTGGCTCGAACATTGAGATTATGTTATGATCCTCATGTGCAAATTTCACTAACGCCTCGAGGTTTTGGTGTAATAGTTCATTACATTTGGTGTCGGAGAGACCACCGGAGTTCAAGTCTTGACATGGGTAGCTACGCCTGACATTGTAGTGTTCACTCGGGGCTCATATAGGGTAGGGTGTGGTTCGCATATACGAGCACAAATCTAGCTCGAGGTCCGGGCTACAAAATCATGGTGGGATGTTATGATCCTCATGTGTGGATTTCACTAACGCCGTTTTGGTGTAACAGTTAGTTACATATTATCTTTCTAGATCAACCCTATGTACACTACTCCGCCTGGACTGCTCTTTGAGATGACTTACTAATTATAGCTAGTGCTCGTATAGGGAACTTACTATTTTTAGTAAGTGGTCATTTTCTCCTTTTTCAGCTCTGCCCACTTAGATTTCTCTTCTAGACTACCTTTTGCACATCACTTTTATCAAAACTACTATTTGCATAAACTTGCTAAAAAGAGTAGCCACCCATGTAGAAGCTTACTATTTTTGGAAAGTGGGGTTCTGGAGCTTGATTTTTTATGAAACAAACTTTTCCGATATGGTTTTTTGATCTTCGAACACCTCTGAAAGTTCACATCAACCCGAGCTCGAGAAATTGAGATTTTAAAATTTAGAATTTTGTCGTGGGAAACTGGGGTTTCTTCACTGTAAAAAATCGAAGGTGTGCATGTGAAATATATTGCTTGGATGATAATGGCCTTGAAAAACTAGATGATTTCAAAAAATGGCATGTTGATCCATGTACTGAGTTTTTAATATGAAGAAATCCCCCTCACGGGTTTCGAAGTCATTTCAGACAAAAATCTCCATTTTCATTCGTTTAAAAAATGGATTTCTTTATTTTTTTCTCTTTTAGATTATGGAATCCTTCATGATATTATCCAAGGACAAAAATGGTGGATTCAAGCTCTATAAAAATTTCACCATCATTCGATAGCATACGAAGGGTGTGGGGGAGAGAATGTAAAAATGGCTAAGTTTTTTGATTTTTAAAGCTTTGGAATGTGGAGGGAGAGGTGGGGTTATTTTTTTAACACATCATGTCCCTTTTTTTGGTTTAATAGGGACATAAAAATTTTCCTTTCCATCATTATGATAAGTGGTGGGTGTTGGTTTGTTGAGTAAAGTGAAGGAGGGGGCTAGAATGAAGCACCTGGGGGCTTATCTTGAGTCGTTGGGGTCATATGAGTGACCAAGAGGTTAAATGGGGGAGGGAAATTTTTTTCCTCATGTCCCTTTGGTAAGGTATAATGGAGAAATTAAAATGTGCCTTAGCCTCAGCTTGACATGTGTCCCTTTAGAAATTTGACTAAGTACCGAAGAGCGCACCTTGAGAGCCGAGTTGAAAAGGTCATAACTTGAGCTTCCAAATGAGTTTTTAGGCGCTTCTTTATATTAGTTTACATTAGAAAAATTAGAATAATTATGAGGGTATCAAGGCTTGAATATGACTGTGAAACTCTCAAAAATCTCATTTTTCTTGGGGACGCCTGTTGTGCATGGAAAAGAATGAGTTGGGCTAAAAAATTTATGGTGCTTGAAGATGATATATTTTCTCCACCATGTAGGGGAATGAAATTTATTTCCATTGATATATTTTTGTCTCTTAACTCATTTTGAACCTCCCAAAATCACTCCTTGAAGATCAGGTACTTTTTATGGTGTGAGCTCCTTTAGGCCTAAAACCCGCTTTCAGTGAACCGACTCCTTAACCTCTAAAACTTTCCATATTTTACCTAAATCAATTCCTTGATTTTCGCTCCTAGATACACCTCCATGATGAAAATTATCCACCTTTACTACTCTAGTGATGAAGCACTTGAATTAGAAATGTTGATGAAAACCCTTTCTAAGTTTGTTGAAAACTTGCCTTGAAAATTGTTGTTGCAACATACTTGAATGATTTTGATTTTCCTAAATCACCTAGGGGACTGATGACTTCCACAAATGGACCAATGAAGGATAAAATTGGACTCAATGCTTAGGGTAGGTTGATTTGGTGATGTCTGGAAAGGTATGACATGGAAAATTTTGACATTAGGGGTATAGTTGTCATGTTTTCAAGTGAATTTTTCCCATGCAAAAACACAGACAACATATCCTCCCATCAACCATTTCTACAGCTACTGGATCAATTTTTCTAGAAAACAAATTCAATTTTTTAAGTAATTTAGGAGAAATAAAACTATGACTACTACTAAAATCAATCAAGAAAACAAGGGTTGCATTTTTAATAGACCATTTTACTTTAATCAAAGACACTTGTTTATGTATTGTACCTGTATCAACAACATAAATTTTCATTTTGGTTTCCTTCATTAGACTTATCATCAATGTTCTCATTTCTATTCCTATCCCAATTTTTCTTTTTATGAGGACAACCCCTAGCATAATGGTTATCTCCACAATTCCAACATTTAACTTCTTCTTGGTTTAGATTTAACAAACTCTTGTTTCTTTTTTGATTCCTAATCTGAGTATTTTTCACTTAACACTCTCATTGAATGGATTTTTTCTATCTTTAAAATTATAATTTTTTTCTTGTAATCTTCTTTCTTGATGAACCACAGTCTTGTATTTTTCAAATTTTTTAGCTATTTGTGTAGCCTCATCTACTGAAGTAGGTTTTCCACCAAACACTAGCCTTATATTCTTCTCTTAGACCATTTATAAATCTAAAAATTTTATCTATTCCTAGAGATAAAATGCACAAATATATTCAAGTTCTAAAATGCTTTTTATACTCATTTATATTTTTTAGACATCATTTTAAGTCAAAGAATTCATTTTGGTTTTGTTGTAAGAAATGATTAAAAAATACTTTTTCTTAAACAATTATTAAATTTACTCCATGAAACCATATGAGATTTAAGTGTCTCAGAATCTCAATGTGTCTTCCCACCAATTAAGGGCAACATTTTTTAATTGATAGGAAGTTATTTGTGTTCTACCTAGCTTACTAGTTTTCTGCAATTCAAAATATCTCTCTAGACTAGAAAGCCAAGTTTCACTTGATCTCTTGTTCCTACTTCCCTTGCATATTCAGGAAATTTTATTTTTCTAGCAAAGTTTTGAATTTCTCTATATTTCTTACTTGAACTTTCTTGTTCATTACTAGAAGAATCAGAAGAACTAGAAGAATCATAATCATTTTCTTTAATAGAATCATCATCTGAAGAGGATTATTTTCTCTTTCTTATTTTCTTTTATTATTTAGTTCTTTTATTTGATTTATCAGGCTTATTAGTTTTTTCAATTATAGCTTCTATAAATTAGATTTTCAAAGTTTCTAATTTCTCAAAAAGATAGTTTACTTCCTTGCCCAATTGTTGGTTCTGACGCTCAAATTCATTGTAGTCCATGTCGTTCTATGAATCCATTCCATTCAAATTGATTTGTCTACCATTCTTTGTATATACATAATTTTATCTTTGTGAGATAAATCACACAATCAAGTACTAATATCACTCACATAATAATTACTTTATTTTTATCAATTCAATAATAGAATGTCTCTTAATGAGGATAATTAGCTATGATACCAAATGAAATGTGAATTTTTCCTATATTAAAATATGGCTATGATTAACTGAAATGTATTTTTAACTCGACAAAATTGACAATCCTTGACAATAGATGTTATTGTGGAAGACTAATAAGTTTTCTATATTCTTAATGTTATTTAATTGATAAGATAAATTGATTTACAACTAAATAGATTAATAAAAATATAAGAAGAACTTTCAAAATTGTGGTTATGGCTAAACAAGATTAATTAAATATTTTAAACCGGTGACACATGTCGAGATTCCATGGGTTTCTGCAATAATTCTACCTCACAAACACTAGCTCGCGGAATTAACTCTAACACAAATAGTTTCGGTCCAGGTGATCGGTGGGGTTAAAGGATAGGACATGTAGCAGTGATAGAACAAGAGATGTATTGAGATCTCAACGACTACATAAGGCTACATGTCAGCATTCTGGAAGTTAAAAACTTTGGGATTCGATGGACGTAAAACCCCAAAATCAACTAGATTCTAAGAAACTCTCGGGTCCGTAGAAATACATAAGACACGCCGATGGAATAAAGAGACAAGAGGACAAATTCTATTGACTTTGATATTGGAAAATCTACAAAGGTCTAACATTGTGAAAACTATGTGGAACATTCTTATTGGCTAAATTTTTACAACAATCATAAATTTTTAGCAAAACTCTGACACAATGAAGTAACATGGAGCATTTTTATTGGCTCAAACTTCACATTAAAGAACTTTGCAATAATAAATTGTTTTAGGTGTCGGAGGAACTTAGAAAAAGAGAATTAACCATATCTAAGGGAATCTTTCAGGTCCATGACATAAAAGATAGAAAACACAACAGACACGACCATGAAATACAAAAAACAGCTAATACAATCTGTAAACACCATTAAACTACAATATTATACCTTAAAATACAATCAATTACATATATACAGTCTTATTCTATATTAATTTACACATATCTTCTTTAAAAACAGACATACATATCTACAATTTCATGTTTTCATTACTTTATTCCTACAATTTATTGTTTATGTTAACACAAGCACATATTTTCAAGATATACATAGCAAATTAAATAGAATACATTCATTTTCTCTTTTATCAGAATACATAGAAGAATTAACTTTTTTCATTAGCTTTCTCAATATAATTTACATAGCTTTTGTAGATATTTACATATTTAATAGAGAGAGAACTTATCTGAGT
This sequence comes from Taxus wallichiana var. yunnanensis, assembly GCA_018340775.1. Taxonomy (NCBI): domain Eukaryota; kingdom Viridiplantae; phylum Streptophyta; class Pinopsida; order Cupressales; family Taxaceae; genus Taxus; species Taxus wallichiana. Next base: position 281,955,271 of record CM031240.1, read on the forward strand.
CAAATTATCTAAAATTATAATACAAAATTCCAATGCAGAGAGAGAATTTGTCTAAGACAATGATCAAGAATTCTAGAACAAAATTCCAATGCACCCCCAGGTTAACAAACACTAGACTATGGCCACACTATGAGAGGAAATTTTATACACCTAGAGTATTTTCATCTTTCCCTGGTCAAGACCATTCGAGGTTGTACGTCATATCCCTGGTTAGGACATCGCTAGTGCCCCTCTCTTTTTCCCATCACATGTTTATAACCCGGTCACCTTGGAATTACTTCCAGAGACTAAATTTACAAATTCCTTAAGACTCTTTTAAATTATTTCTCTCTCAGCATCACAAGCACAATTCCTTGTCTATCTTTCTCAGAATAACTCACATGTCTTTTGTTACATTTCATGGTAGTTATGAACCATCACAATGGCTTCATACCTTTTCATAACTCAATTAAGCATCTTTAATCAAATGCTCGGGATATTCATTCCCATATTACATCATTATCTTAATTATAGAGATTTTGTTACAAATAATCTCAAGTTTAACTTGTCTTTAACAATCTAACAAGTCTTTAATGTTTTAAAATCTTCAGGGATTTAGTCACATATCATGTATCAATTATGGGTCAAAATGGATTTTACCCTATCTTGGCTCTATCAAGGAATGTCTTTCATTTTTCAACAATATATAATAAGTGAGATATCTAAGAATGGTGTTGGAGTCTATGGTTGATATGCTATGGTTTTTGGGTTAGAAATCATAACCATTTCTACATTGGCCTATTGTTAAGATCTTTTCTTGATCACCTCATCCAAAGTGAAGTATGAGAGGCGTGTTAAATTTAATTTTTAGAGTGACATAAAGGCAAATAAAATCTCACTTTGGAGTACAATTCTTTCTTCAAAGTACAATCATATCTTTGAAGTACAAAATTTTGTTTAGTGCCACTTGTTTGCATTAAAAACCTATATAAAATACTCATAAACCCCACTTAGGTAGCTATCCTAGTATGTAAGGCTCACATAAGAATAGTAGGTGATGACATTAGGAAAAATATCAAATCCCAATATCAAAACAAACATAATTGATTTTACCATGTATTATTTATGGTTAAACGAACTATATCTCTATTTATGGTTAGATGAACAATATTTATTACATGGTTAAATGAATTGTCTTTACCACATGGTTAAGTGAATGATGTCTCTCTATATGACTAAATGAACTCTATCTCTTTAAATAATTTTATAAAAATACAACTTAAGCATCTAACCCTTTATTATTATTTTGTATTGAAAGTCAAAATAATCTATATGTCTAACTACATATCATGTAGCCAAAAAGGTCAAATTTATTCATAAATATAAAAAGAACTAGTTCATTCAACCATGCAGAGAGAGCTTATTACATAAATTGTATAAGGGGAGTTTTAAAACCTAATACCCACCAAAAACACCAACATTACCCAATTCCCAATGCAATGAGATAGAGTGTATTTAACTATACAAATAAACACAAGTCATGCAACCATGCACATGGAAAAAAATCTTACAATTGTTTAGAAATACACAATTCCTACAACCATGTATATATAGAGAGGGTTTGAACATTTAACCATGAGAGAGAGACTACAACCATGTAGAGAGAGAAATTTAATTTAACCATGCAAATTTTTTTCATCCATAAATATACATAGAGTTATTTCATCCTTAAACAAATATGGAGTTTCAACCATAAAAAAAATAAATCATTCAACCATAAAGACGCAGAAAGGAGGTTATTAACCATAAATAGAAATAGAAACAAGATTCATTCAACCATAAACATACACACATGCAATGTTTTTCATCCATAAACATACACAGAGTTCTTTCATCCATAAATAGACACAAAATTCTTTTAACCATTAAAATACATAGAAGTAGGGTTTGTTTAAACACATAAACAAAACCATGGTTCATTTTACCATTAATAAAAGTAGGTTCATTTTACCATTAATAGAAGCAGGTGGTTCGTTTAAATAGGGTTTTTAACCATTAATAGAAACAAATTTCATCTAACCATTAACCAAAATAGGTTTTTCTAACCATAAATAAAAATACATTTTATCTAACCATTAAAAGAAATAGATTTTATTTAACCATTAATATAGACAAATTTTGTTAAAACCTAAGAGAAACATGGCTCATTTAACCCTAAATAGAAACATGACTCATTTAAAACTAACAAAAACAATGTTTGTTTAGCCATTAAAAGAAATAGGGTTCATCTATCCATGAATATAAATAGGGTTTGTCTAACCATTAACAAAATAATATTTCATTTAACCACAAATAGATGGAGAGTTCATTTAACCATGAATAGAAATAGAGATAGTTTAGCCATGAACAAAAATAGAGTTTTTAACCATGAACAAAAACATAGTTCAATTAATTTCCGAACACCGACATGTTAAACATCATCCTACCAAACACTAACTATTAAATCTCAATAAACAAGACAACAACAAAATCCCCTAAAATGACACAAGGTTCCTTTAACCATTAACACAAACATGGTTTGTTTAACCATGAACAGAAACATTGTTCCATTAACCATGAATATAAACAATTTGCATTTAAACATGAATAAAAACAAAGTCCATTTAACCATGAACAAGAAAAAATAATAATCTTCCTAAAGGCGAGGCATACTCACCAAAATTCAATTCACGAATGGTTGAACCACCAAATGCCAACGAGCCAAGCCCACTAAAAGACCCTCACACACGAGAGAGAAGTTTTGTTGACACTTTTTTTGGTATATAAACAATAGTTACAAGGTAAGAACTTACAACCATAAATTATGTCTATAACACTTATGACCAAAAAAACTTATAGCCATAAGTATTCCACATATAACCCACCTTTTATCCATATATGTTAAAGTCATAACATTACGTCCACATAGGTTATGATTGTAAGATATATGGTCATAACCTAAATGGAATGTGTAAATTCTCTCCAAATCTCAAAAATTGGGCCACATATTTGTGTTTGGGCCCTTTTTCTTTAAGCATTCATTGATTATATATATATATAGTTATTTGTCTTGTGGTTTTTTACAAAGTGATTCTAGAGAATACAAAAAACTTTAATAATAATATACCCAATTGATATGATTTTATTTATGTTTAATTTAATATTCCTTCACATATAGCATTGTGGGAAAGCAAGTGCATATGTTTCATGCATTTTCACTTTTTAGTTTACTATTCCCTCACATTTGATACCAACAACAAACACAGTTACACATTTCATGATTTTACTTTTAGTTTATGTTCTTATTTATTTTGTATTAGCATCTTTATTGGACTTTAATATACATTTTTCTCATGCATCCCATGATTCACATGTACAACTATACACACACAAATATAAGTGAATGATGAGCCCAAAAATGGCCCATTTTATACAAGATTTGACATTCCTTTTCCTTGCATAAATTATATAAAGTGGATCTAGGTGTAATTTCTAAAATTATGGTTTATTTAAAATAAAATAGAGAGTATATATCATGGTTATTTCTTTAAAATTCATTATTATCTTTTGTTAGCTACTTCTAATGATTATTGGGAAAAATATGTCAATGTGTGCATATGTAGTCCATACTTTGGTATAATTATTGAATAAGGGATTTTAAGGTCTAAGAACTAGCTATAACCATCCTTGGAGGATCTTTAACATCTCATATTAGCTTCGGAGGTTCCCTCGCTAGCTCTGGAGGTTCCCTCACTATCTCTATAGGTTCCTTCACTACCTCTAGAGGTTCCTTCGCTAGCTCCAGAGATGAACATTAGAGCTCTAGAGTTGAATATCAGAGCTCCATAGATGGAAATTAAAGATATGGAGATGAATACTAAAGCTATAAAGATAAGCATAATTCTAAGGTTGGTTTGAGAAGCATTATTATCTATTTTTGGAAATCATTCTAAAATAGATATTTCCATAAGTGTTTTATTATTTGTAAAATAAGGAAGAATCAATATTCATTTTGATTCTCAACAATAAAATAAGAAAGTCGGATTGTTAATTAGAGTTAGATAATCTCTCTCCATATTTTTTGAAGATTGATGTTTTATGGATAGATTGAAATCTTAGTTGATAAGATTTGATTGAGATGTATGCCTTAAAATAAGGAGTTGGTTAGAAGCATGAAATTATAAATGTAACCTCCCACACCAATGAATGTAACCTCCATTATTTTGATTAATTCATTCTAAGGTTTTGTTGCATCAATTTGTAAATAAGTGTTGATTAAAATCCTCTTCTAGGGAATGAGTTTGTCACTCATTCCAAGGAAGATGAATCTATGTGTTTTTTTTTTTTTTTCATTATGTAATTATAGTTTTGTTGTCACTTGTCTTATTGTTTTACCATGTAATTATTCTTTTGGTGTATAGTTTGTTGTGAACCTCCAGGTGTTTTTGTTTATCCTTTCTTTTCAATTCAACAATTTCCTTTCCTGCAAGTGTGTTTTAATTCATGCAAATGTATTTCAATTCATGTAAATTTATTTCATATGAGTGTGTTTTAATTCATATAAGTGTGTATTTCAATTCCTGAAACTATGTTTTGATTCTGCAAGTGTGGATTTGGTAAAGAGATTGTTTACCAAAGATCTCTCTCTCTGTTGTAGACTTTCATGGACATCAACTCTGGATTGACATTATTTAATGATGAGGATTGAAAATCCCATCCGTGAACACACAAATTCTAGTGTCTTCCATCCCTTATCATCTTAAGAGATTAAGATTTCATTTATATTTTAATCATTCAATTTTTAATTACTAGATTAAAATGGTGGGAAATTGTAAATACCTAAATATGGGTTTATCAACATTTAGAAATTAGTCTTTGGCAATTATCTCAAACTATAACTCATTGTGCAATTAATTGACTAGTTCCTATACATACCTTGCTCAATAAACACTATTGACCACTAGGTCATGTTTTTTATCCATCATTGACCAGTCTAAATATCATTATCATATTATACAACTCATCTTTGGACATCTTACCATAATTTCCAATGGAAAAATTACATTGTGCACTTTACCTAGATGAATTCAACCATGCCGAGAAAAGTTGCCAAATTGAACTTGTCTTGAGCCTAATGAATTCATCGTAAAAAATCTATTAATCACATTTTCAAATCCAAATGTTACCCTAGTTGTTCATGTGTAATTTGAGTTGGAAATATTGTTGCAATAGTGACTTATATAAGCACATTAATCTAACCCATTTTAAGGTGATGACATCTCACATATTTGGGTTACTCAGGAGAATACATCAAAACACATAATTACTGAACTATTCTCTCAATTAATCAACCTATTTAAATGTTGATGTCATTGTAGACCGGGGTTGTGTTCGGGATGTATGTAGAGAAGTTTTATGCGGCTCGATCACTATGGTGGTTCTCTTTATGGGGGGTTGTTTGGTATCGATTTTCTTGTTCTACACTACATAACTACTGAAAGTGAGAAAAGGTCTAATCTCCTGAATATCAAAAGCTTCTAGACTATCAAATGGAAAGCAAAGTATATCAAATGCATCTATGCTATGGAAACGAAGTTACTGAATGAAATACTTGTTAAAGGAAATGCTCTGCTAAAATGGAATGTTTGTTTAATGGAAGTGGTAGGTAAAGGAAATTTGTTGAAACAAAGAGATATAAGACTACATTCAAATAATCACCAAACCAAGATATTAAGATCTGGAACTTAATAAATGTAAATATTTTACATGAAATACCCACCCTTCAATCTCCTCGGTGAGTGGGAACTTTCTCTACTTTGGTATTGAGGTTCTTGACACAACCATATCCTCATAATCACATATTGTATTGATAAAAAATAAGTCTATTACAAAGTTTTAAAAGCAATGAATAAATTTTGACTATTAATTGTTGTAATATTGGTAGAAAAACTAACTAAGAAATAGTTCAATGAGGCACCTTATAGACACAAATGATTAAAACACATGCCATGATTATAGGCAATAGATTAAGCGATGAAATTTCCATAAAATTTCCATGATGCCCCATAAATCTTTTGGAAACAGGGGTCCTAGTTTGTAGCTTGTTAAGGTTCAACCTCCAAAATGGCATAGTGGATGTGGACCCGGTCTCCTTTGACTGTGACTACATAAAATGGCATAAAATGCACCTCATCATATTGCATATGTCACCAAATCACTCAAAAAATAAGTTAGTGGAAGTTCCATTGGACATTAGTTTGCATAAGACAAAATAAGGGGACATGCATCACTTTCTACTTTAGATATAAATATTTAGAATATTCCCATGCGTTGATTAATTTTTTAAGGAGTAAATTTTATAGTTATATAGATGCTATGATGAGTCAATTTATGGAATCATCAATAATATTCAACCATAACTAAGTTTTCACACCCTACCCGCACATTTTAAGATCAATTTCATCACATCTCGGTCAAAACTAGTCCAATACTTTCAAACTCTAGTTTTTACATTCCCGATTAACTCATTTATGTTCTGCAATTTATAATATTTTACTATAATATGATTTAGGATTTGAATTTTTTTGTATTTTCTATTATTTAATTTTATCTCATAAATACACAATTGTTAAATATATTAATTTTTGGAAATATGTGGCGGTGAGGGTGTTGAAAGGACCCACATCCTTGTACAAAGAGCCCCAATGGACAGATATAACAATGAAGCAATGAAAAGAAGAATCCTGAGGCAAAGGGAACAAAGGACCAAAAAGGCCTAAAAACAAAAGAAGAAAAGAATAGAAACACAAGAAAGGAACAAGAGGAGCAGCTGCAAAAAACTGCAACAACCAAGAAGGAGAAGAAGCACTTCCAGGATAGTTGCACCCAGTACCAGCAAAAGGAAGAACAAAGGAAAGAGGGGAGATGCAACTCGAGAGGGCTACAAAACCAATAAAGAAAAGGGGAAGTAGGACATAAAGGGAAAAAAAGATGGGGAAGTTAATGCCTTCCCTTCTTTCCCTTCTTTGAACGCACTAATTGCCATTTATCCTGCATAAGCATCTCTGAAATAAGAGGATTATATTCCGATAAATCCAAGTTTGAGGATCCAACAAGGGAAGGCCATTATCCTTATCTCGAGTCGGAGTGATTAGATTCATGAGGCCTCTTTGGCACTAGAGAAGGTCCTTCTAAAGAGGGAGTGGTAACCAATAACTGCCCAACCTCTTTAGAAGGAGTTGTAGCTACGATGAAGGAGTTCAGAAAGCTACATTTGAAGGATTTGTATCTGTAACTCTTTGATCTTCCAAATAAGAATCTTCTTCTTCTTCAGTATCATCCTCTTCTTCTAAATCTGGTGGGCTCCAATGCTTGGGAATCACTCCTTTTTTTCAAGGAGCTTGGGTTTTCTTCTGAGGGTAGGCAGCATGGAGATGACCCGGTGTTCTGCAATTACGACATCTGAAAGTTGTATTTTCATAGTCAATAAACTCGGGAATAGATTTTTAAACCATTTTGAGGGTCATTCTATCCATAAATCCCTTGTTGAGATCAACATCAACGCAAATCCTAACATAAGTATGCAAACTACTCTGTATCCTTTGGTTGTCTTCTTTAATGAACCGCCCAAGGAGGTTTCCAATTTCCTTCAGTGAGCACATAAAATGAAGGGGAATATTTGGTAACCTCACCCAAACTAGAACCTGCGTGATGGAGAAGGTATTTGGGTCAAAATATGGAAACCATGGGGTAGTGAAAAGTCTTGCCAAACCCCAGAACCAAGGACCCTCATCAATAACTCTCTGGTAATCCTTCTGTTCATCGAAAAATATAATGAAGAAGGCTCAGCACAGAGGAAATATTTACAATTTTATATCCATGAGGAGTGAATCCACTGGACCACTGTGTTAGACGATGGCCAAACACCATTAAATCTGTATATCAAGGCCTTTGATTTAATGTCTTGCAACAGGTTAAAAAATTCTTCACCCTTGATTTCCAAGACCGGGGTTTCAGAGGCTTGCTCAACGATGTATGTGGGTGTAGGAATAGGAGCTACGAAGATTTTGAAGATGAGGCATTTTTAAAGAGTGCCTCCTTGAAAGAGGTAAAACTATAAAAATCGTTGAATCACGAACTATTCTGTAAGAGTTGAGCCTAGAGGTGCCCGCGATAGGTTTACTAGAAAAATCTAGCCCAAAATTCCCAACCCTACAACACAATTTATGAGCAAGAGTAAATTTCAAATCCATACCTCGAGCAAGTCGGTGAATCCAAATACACAAGGTATTACTGTCCAGGGTGCGAACTAGGACTTGTAGCATATTAGTATGGCTTCCAAGAGTTTCTTAAAAATTTATAGTAGGGTTCCTAAAATCATATACCTCTTGTTGGGCGAGCCGCCACGCATTTGGAAAAATTTTGGGTCAAAATCCATAGATGTCACCACCGCTTAAGGGAGAACCTACTCCATATCTAGATATTACAGAACTAGTAGTCAAAAATGGAACATGGAGAAGCCAAAAAGGGGATGCAAAATAAATCAAATATATCCCAAAAGGAGACTTTCCTCTACCAACCCCAACAATGAGAAGATTTGAAGGCACATAGAGATTGAGCTAGGGATCATGAGGGAGGATGCGGAGAGGAGTGTCAATATATCAACACACTACCGGATAAAGTTTTTAACTTGATCACCAAAAAAATTTGGATGGTAAACACTTTTATTATACCAGAGCTATGAAATGGAGTGGTGGAGGAATACTTTCTCTAAGTGGTACATGGGGTGGGCTTAGGTCCTTAATGTCATTGAGCGATCCACATTTGGAGTGACCCGCTATGTTCCACTTGGTCCATATGGATAATTTCAACCCCTACCTCAAGGTGTCTCCATGGCCACTTATTGAAAGCATCTAATGAAATCAATGGGAATAGAACTTGGGTTGATGATTACAAACTACTTGTAACTCACCAATAGCCAAAGACCTCGAGTTCTATTTAATATATTAATTATGATAATGCTTACTTTTGATATTACAATTATATAATTTTTAGAGCTAACACTTTTTTTTTGAGTTAAGTGATACATGGAAACATTCCTCATCTCAAAAGGGGGACATATTGTGAGCTCTTCCAGAAGTTCATATAGATCATGGGCAAAGTGGCATAAGGTAGACATGTTAATGGTATTTCGCACAAGTCGGATGTAGATGTTTAGGACAAAGTATAGGTTTGGTTATGACATTTATAATATTTACATGGAATTGGGATGGTTCATCATTATCGACTATAGGTTTATATCATATTTTCAAGGAATTTATATGTCTTCCTCGTATTATAATCACATGGAAATGAGAGTACCAAATTTTTATCCGAGGCACATTCATATGCTTCTTTACATGCACCGATTATGAGCATGACAAGGGTTTATACACATGCCTCAACTTCTACCATCGTTGTTATCTTTAATATATTTCAGATTGATTATGATGGTGTCATAAATACTTTTGCATGGACTCTACAAGTGTAATTCCTCTATTGTTTAGTTTCATCATCCACACATTAATTTTTTTCCTAGTAATGTTCCCTTATTAGAGCTATTCTCATCTTCATAATGACTTCTTTGACAAATGGACTATCTCCCATGAGAGAGGAGTGAATTCTAATGTCCCCAACATCTCTTTAATTACTCTAGTGTTCTTTTGGAATCCATGTGATGAATCTCACAACACCGAAATTAATTTCCTTGTGGTGATTCTCCTTTTTGCGATCTTGATAACATTTTACTGCTTTATACGAGATTTTTTCATCCACTCCAACCCATTCAACATTTGGGGAATATGATGCACTAATTTTTTAGGGTGTTGATTGTTCTCTTGAGAATCCTTGCAACACAAGATCCACTTCTGGAAATTCTTTAGTGATGGTTTAATACCATCTAGTATACCTTTTGTGATGGTTTCAACCCATCCAACACACTTCTTTATTAATGGATCAACCAATCCTCTTTAAGCATTTATTGTAAATGGGTACCTCATCGGGTGTAGTTTTGGGACCCATTTTAGAGGTTTAACCTCATATTTTATATACACTCCTTATGTTGCACTTATGGGAGTGTCAGTGTAATTGTCTAATTACCCATTAGTGCTTAAGTTTACTTAAGCATGTCTATTAATATTTTCTAAGTTGTTTATTTTATATTTTAGAAAATAAATCACATTTAGAATATGTAACTTACACTTTTAGAAATTCCAAGTTATATACCCACCTCACATGAATCAATTGACCATGTGTGTAGTGGCAAACCACCTTATTTAATAAGGTAAGATAAATACTCAAGTATCTATGAAGTTTTCCAAATATAAAGCACACCTACTCCACATAGGTCATTTGACTATGTGTGTAGAGGTCAGCCATCTTATTTAATAAGTTAAGCTAAGCACATGTATTTATGAGGACATTTAATTCCTATAAAAAGGCTTCCCCTCTGTCATTTTATCCATGAGAGATCCATGAAATCTCATAATGCCATAATTATATGTAAGATCCATGTTTTGGAACTCTCAATATAGAGAAGTGTTATTCTTTATTCTCAGTAAAATTTATTTTACAAAATTTTTATGTGTTACAAGAGTGTGATGTTGTAAGTTTAGGAAGGGTTTAGACACCTTGAGCATTGTTTAGATTCTCTAATCCTTCCATGTTGTGGGTTTGATAATATAGGTTGGAATTGATTTGTATATTGTTCCTTACATTGTCATGTTTTTATAGTATGACATTTATTTGTGTTATTAATGGCATTCCCTTTTAATCCATGGCATTGCTATGTATTATGGTTGGTAAGGTTGTGGTATGCACAATAGAGATATTTTATGTGTCATATCTTTTGGAAATATCTCATATGAGATTATAAGAATATGACTAAATTACAAACATAACTTCATATGTCTAACTCTGTTGTTATCTTTCTTTGTATAGTAGTGCAAATTTGATCAATTTGGCAAAGTACTTCCTTTCCAATATATTGGAATGCCCATTTGACACTAAAGCTGGAAAAATTGTGTTTGGGTCGGTGTTCTCTTGGCTATTAAATATATATTGTGCTGATAATATCTATTAGTGGGGGATTGTCCTTAGCACCATGTGTATTTGTTTCTTTGGTGCTATGTGGAACAATTGATGAATACCAAAGGAATTTGAATCATCTTCTATATTCTCTAGGTTCTATCAGGGTAAATTTTAGTTTAGTCAAATTATTATCGGACTCATCATATATGTATTCTTCATCATTGTAGTTACTATTGATACCATTGTCTCGCATTATTGTTAAAATATTGTGTTACTATCTTTTTGCTATATTTCTTCTTGTACAATATGAGTAATTTGTTTACGGTGCATTCGTTTATTTAGCTTTATATACTCCTGATTATTTCATGGAATCGCTATTGTCGGTGACATAAAATATGGTTATGGAATATTAATTTGTAATATGAAGTTATTTATTGGTTCAACTACCATACAATACTTATATGGGTCATTATTTTTCAAACATGTATAAACATCTATCCCTCGTGAATGTATTTGATAGATCCATTTAACACAGATGGAATTGCTTGCATAGAATGAATCAAAGGTATCTCAAACAATATATTATAGTTCAAATTGTTAGACATTACTTGTAGTGGTGTTTGAAGAAACGTTGATTATACGATTATGTCCACGATGACTCTCCCCAAATACTTTATTGGCACATTATTAAACCCTTTAATATTCATAGAGGATGTTTGAAGAGTTTTAGTGTCAATGCATGTTTCTTAGAAAATAATTATATTACACATGTTCAACCACAATCCATCTTCCACACAAACATGCTTGACACCTTTGTTAAACGTGTGTACTTGAAAATACAAAGGTAAGCATAAATCAAGGATATGTTGTGTTGGAAAATCTCATTGTTCAAATGTTATGTGGTGTTCACTTTCCATTAGAGTATTGACAATATATGTGAAGTAAGCATGATCATTATTACTCACGAGTTGTATTGTGTAAAGTTTGATAGAGGATATCCATATATAAAATATATCATTTAAGTAGTTTTATGATAACAATTTTAGCTTACTTATTTTTTCGATTACTCCAGGAGGCCATAATCCTTAGTTGTTGAGGCAATGACCCTACATGGTGGGGGTAGATTATTGTGGAGAGATCTACCATGTCTTGTTGTGACTACAACCATATATCACTCCTTTGGAGTATGGGGTATGAGTTAGGATCTCAGATAGTTGTTGGTATTTATCTTAGACAAAAGAGAGGGAGGAGGCATGAATGGAGATCTAATATTTCTTTTCCTCGATTGGTTACTAGAAGCATCTTAGATGATATGTGTGCACCCTAAATCATGCAAGACATATTATTGTTGGGTAGAATATCCATGAGAGTATCATTACAATGGTTGTATGTAACTATTAACCCTTGAAATTTCCTAATGATATATTATGACTCTTTTATAGTAAGAATTTGTGTTATATTTTGAGCTGCAAGAGAAGAGAAATGTTGAATGAGGAATTTGAATGTAACCCTAATGTTTTCATCATAAAATCAAACTCGAATATGTAACCCTAATGGTAAAGAATGAAACCCTAGGTTGTAAAATATGGTAAACGATTGGGTTTTCCTAAATGTGATAGGAAAATTATGTTTTACACAATATAACTATTACAAAAATGAATAATTCAAGACTTATAAAGGCATTCCTACAATAATATTGAATTTTGTTAAAGATTGAATTTATAATATGTTACACTACTCATAATTTGAGAAAGTGTAATTAGGTTAAGGAATGGAACATATTAACTAGAATACACAAATAAAAGATGAGACAATGTGCCCAAATGATAAACAAAGGAAAAAAAGAGAGTCATCAATTTGCTTGGAGAAACTCGGGATCTAAAACTATGTTTTGGACAAGTTTTTAATAAGAGGACAATATCATGGTCGATACTAACTAGGGACCCAAAAATGTGTCCTCTAGAAATGTGTTTGTTTGCTTATTCTATACTAGAAATCACACGTGAGGTGTGTGATGTCAATGCCAAAAGAAAATATTGGTGATCCCAAAAGGAAATCAAAATAGATAACAAAGCATTATGATATTTGAAGGAGGGAAATGAAAAATTGCAAAGTAGTGGAAACTGGAGTAGTAGAGAAGATCTAGATTGCAGAAAAAGTGGAGCAGTTTAAAAGGGAAGGGTCGTTGGGGATTAAGAGGGGAGTGTTAAAGATAGGGAATGAAGTCGGGATTTTTCTTGTATGCATGATTGAAGAAGAGGTGTTGAGGACATTTTTTTCATAGCAGATGAATGAAAGAGGAGGTGAATTTCGAAGGGCGGATAAAGAGGGAACTCTTGATAGAGCTTGGAAGGTAAACCCACCCCCAATGTCAGTAGTGGCTCTCCACAAAGTAAGCCCTTGAGATTTGTGGATTGAAAATGCCCAAGCTATTTTATTAAGTGGTTAATTCCCTTGTGCACCTCTAAAAATTGGTGGAATTGGTACATGGGAAGGGTTGTCGACATCCCATTGGGCCCCTGTGTATTGATCAAATTTGACAACGACGAATAAAGGAAAACCAGGTGGACGGAAAAAACTGTCATAACCAATGTCGACAATAGAACCAGTAGCACCATTTACAAGACATGTTTCACCACACAAATTTGTGGAGAACGTGACATTTTGGTTGATGCAAAGAAGTTTGTGTTGCAATTGATCCATAAACAACCTATCCCTGGTCAGTATGCCTGGTGTTCTGAGTAATGAATACTCAAAGGCCATAAACTTAATTTCATTGTTGATTCAATTGTTCCTTTTACAAATAATTTTGTTTTGGATTATGACTCTCATAAAACAATAACAACATCGACAACATTGATGACTCTATATTTAACATTTAAACTTTATAAGACATGCATTGACTCACTCAATGATAAAAGTGAGAAACTTATCTAATATAGCTACAAGCTATTATTAAATAATAGTTTTTGACACACACACACACACAAAGAAGATGATAAAATATCAATAAAACTAAGATCACCTATTTGAGTCTATCGAAAGCTATAAAAAGTAGACTAAAACTAAACTCTACTTGATCACCAATTTACATGAAACTAAAACATATTAAAAATCACAAATAATATTTCGACCAAGATTTAGAATGAAAACGAGTCACAGTGAATGGACTTGTATATTACAACTGTAAAATCTTACATGGGTTGATTAATTGATGTCGAGATGAACATGTGCAATGCAAGTTTGTAAAAATAGAAGATTCAAGATTGGTAATAACAAAATATGGTTGCGATTGTTAGAGATTTTATGGAGGTACCAACCTGAGATGGAAAATAATATATTTGAATCCAGATTCAAGTTGAACGTGTTGACGAGTTCAAGAATTGATTTTATACAGGATTTGAGGTGATAGGTAAGGAAACCAATGCTAGCTTGGATACATCCATATAATCAAAACTTCAATGATCGTGCATATATTTAGTTCAAGACTTCAATGATTGCATGTTTGGTGATGACGCGGAGCAATATAAGCTACTCAAACATAGATAAACCCAAAATCATATCAACACACAACTATTCTAAGCCAAGTGTGATTCATGCAAGATTACAAATACATGGCCCTCAAGCTACCCAATTTTTATCAATATGCGTAGCTGCCAGAAAATACGCGATTTCCTTAATTTCTGGTTTGTTTTCTTCTTTGCATCACCTTGATGCTTTTTCTCCTTTTTCTTGCCCTCTTTTTAGCTTCCTTACCGCTCCACCTTGAGCATCTTCTTCTTCGTTTTTCTTTCAACAATATGTGCATGCTCAGGTTTGCGGTGGATTTGTGATGTTCAAAAATCATATGCCTAGAGCTTGCCATTAAACATGCCTTCGATGCAACAACGCTCAAGAAATTTGCTTTGTTGCTCACTCTTCAATATCTTTCCCTAAATTATTTTTTTTACAGGTTCATCACACCTTTTGCCATCTGGAAAAGTGCAAGATTTTCGAGCAAGGGGTCCAAGGAGAAACTCAAAGCGTCCATGCAAACATCAATGCATTTACAACACAATCAGGTGATGTAATTGTTTCGCTTAAGGAAATTTATGTAGGATTTTTTTTCAGATAAAACCCTAAATGAGGAAGACGATGCCCTATTGAAAAGCTTCAAGACGTAGATACATCCATATAATCAAAATGTAGACACGATGTTGGTCTAATGCATATTTGTCACAAAACCATATGAAGACTTCAATGATTGCATGTTTGGTGATGACGTAGAGCAGTATAAGCTACTCAAACATAGATAAACCCAAAATCATATCAACACACAACTATTCTAAGCCAAGTGTGATTCATGCAAGATTACAAATACATTGCCCCTCAAGCTACTCAATTGCTATCAATATGCGTAGCTATTAGGAAACTACACGATTTCTTTAATTTCTAGTTTGTTTTTCTTCTTTGCATCACTTTAAAGCTTTTTCTCCTCCTTTTTCTTGCCCTCTTTTTATCTGCCTTGCCGCTCCACCTCGAACATCTTCATTTCTCTTTCCACAATATGTGCATGCTCAAGTTTGGGTTGATTTGGGATGTTCACAAATTGGAAGGCTGGAGCTTGTCATTAAACAAGCCTTGGATGCAACAAAGTGCTCAGGTACTTTGTTTTGCTACTAACTCTTCGTTCTTTTTCCCTAGATTTTTTTGCAAGTTCATCGCTCCTTTTGCCATCTCGAAAAGCATGAGAATTTTGGGCATGGGGTCCGAGGAAAACTCAAACCATCAATGCATTTACAACGTAATCAGTGATGTAATCATTGCCCTTGAGGAAATCCATGGAGATTTTTTTCGATAAAACCCTAAATGAGGAAGACAATGCCTTGTTAAAAGCTTGAAAATTTAAATCCTAACCCAACAGAGAGGCATCATCATCGTTAATTGTTCTTGAAAAGAATTCGTTATTCATAAAGCTTAATGCCCAAACTCGTGAGTTCGTTCTTCGAGTGCAATTGCCAAGACGCTTATCAAGCTTAATGCACAAGCTCCTGAGTTCGTTCCCAGAGTGCAATTGCCAAGACCCATTCAAATGAATACACCTGCTCAGAGGCCATTGTTTGTGGACTTCACACCTTTGCCACCGTTATTGTCGCCTTCGCTGACAGTCACTTGAGCAACGACAAGACGCTTCTACTCCAAAACCCCGACCGATGAATTCCGAAAAAAATCTTGAGCAAACAAATGCAAAAAAATGGAGTAGAGCATCCCGCCTGTGTCAAATGCCTTTCGGCGAATCAACATTTTAGGATATTTTAGATTTATCCTCATCCTCTATGCCATTATCAATATTTTCTTAATATTATAAGTTTAATGTAGGAAATTTAGGGTTTGCAGAGTAAGGACACATTGTAGATTTGTTTTTAAGGGCATTCAATATAGATATTACTTAGATTGATAACATATGAATTGTATAGCTTCAAAAGTATATGCAGGTTGTTTCTCCATGTATTTAAGAGAAAAATAAAAGTTGAATGGGAAAAAGACCCGTGTCAAACAAACACGTGACACAAACTCACCAATCAAGGTTAGACACTCTTCAAAACCCAGAGCAGAACATGGAGAGCGACGCATACTAAACGGTGTCATTTTCCTTGCATGACACTCAAATCTAAGTAGCCAATCAAGAGATATGAGAGTTTTTCGTTTTCCACTATTAGGCCTATTAATAAGATTAGCACATACAAATTTAAATGAACTACAAGTGGATTTTGTAAAAATATATGAGGTTGAAACACGGGACCCCTTACATACTACTCACCACACTCGTCAACTCTGCTACAAGCCCATCCATGAACCAAAAACAATAAATCTTCTTTTTAAATTTTAGAAATAAACATAAGCTTTATCAAAACAGAAATAAGTAGATAGGATTTATACTTTTATCATTACATGGTCAAAATGTATGACCAATCTAGGTCGGTGTATGAAACCAATGCGGCTAAGCTGTGTAGCGCCAAGTCACAAGCCGAGGCCAAGTTGATCCATCATCCAAGGAAGGAGGAAGGGTCGATCTCCACAGGACGCACCATTATCAGCTATTAAAAATATTGCGCGAGGATTATCCGTGCATCGTCGACCAATGAATCGTGATCATTGATGTCTTGTTGCTTGTCAGAAGGGGTCGGGCTTTTCGCCAGATTAAACCCTAGCTTTGTGGTATCAGAGCAGATAAATCTCTAGGCATTGTGCAAAATTTTGGTATCAGAGCAGATAATCCTCTACTGAGATCCGTCGGCAATATGGAATCTTACTGTACCGTCAGCTTATTCGATTGTAAGGATACTTCTATCTGAGATCTTGGGTATCCACATTTCAAGGATTTATAAAGTGGGGTCTCACGATTAGTCGAAAATGGTCTCATTATCGAGTCTGGGTGACATTGATTTCATGCAAAGCAAGTATGTGCAATCGGGTTTCATGGTGTTATTGACTATAGTAGTGACAAAATTTATTTCAGTCTTATTGGGGTATAGATCTAGCAAAAATCTTCCCCCAGTGGTATCTGCATGGCCCATCATTGGAGGCCTCCTGAGGTTTATGAAGGGCCCTGTTGTTCTGCTCAAGGAAGAGTATCCCAAATTGGGTAGTGTTTTTACCATTAAGCTCTTGACAAAAAAAGTGACATTTTTCATCGGCCCTGAGGTGTCACAACACTTTTTCAAGGCATCAGAGGCAGATTTGAGCCAGCAGGAGGTTTATCAGTTCAATGTACCTACATTGGCCCTGGTGTTGTGTTTGATGTGGATTATTCTATCAGGCAGGAGCAGTTTCGGTTCTTCACTGAGGCTCTCAGGGTCAACAAGCTCAAGAGCTATGTGGATCAGATGGTCTATGAGGCAGAGGTATTTACGTAAAACTTCTTTGTTTTTTAACCAATTATTAGTTCTTTTTAAAGAATTGGGTATTTTTTTTTTGGAATGTTGTCGATAGACGACATTTTCCCTCCGAGTCGTTATATTGATTGAAAAATACATTTTACAGACTCCTTACATATATTGTCCCACTGTTTTTGCTTCGCCATGCCTTTTCCAGGGAGGTTTCGAAGTAGATGAGTTGAGTTATTGGAAATTTATTTGAAGGGTTTTATGCGGAAAAAGGAGACACTTGAATTAGCTTAGACAAGATGTATTACTTACTTTGAAACAGTGGCTATTGGAGCCATAAAAGACAGAAAAACCTCTTCCCTTGAATCCCGCTGCTAAACATCTATTGCCACCTCTTTCCTCTGTAGAAAAGATTGGTCCTACTAGATTATTTTAATGCTGATTTGTTGGTCCAAAATACTCCCTCCATGTCAAAGATCTCACCCATAAAAAATTGGAAGAATTAACAGCTCCTAATCATCACAAACCCGTTCAGAATCTGTTTCAATCAAAAAATTCAATCAAAAGGATTAAATGTTTATACTGAGCTGCAGATCGAAATTGTTGTTCTCCGTACTTTCCTTTTTCTTTCTGCTGCTTAAATTTAAGCTAGGGCGAGTATTGGGGATAGTTCTGCAATCTTTTGTGCATGGTGATGATTTATGCTTTTATGTCGGTGATAAAAGGGATAACTTTGTTGGTTATCACTGTCATGCTTTATCCTCGCATGTCAATTAATCTCCTAAACTCAGTGATGAGTTGTTGCAAGGTCAGGAATGCTCTCATATTTGACGATTCATTGTCATTTTGTTAATATCTTTATAAATTGCATAATTATTTGGCAGGAAAAGTTTAACACTGACAATTACTCTAGAAAGTTTGCTTACTTTTACCAATGAAGATTTGATAAATCAAAATTTCAAAATCTTCTCTCGGTCAGGGTTGGCACCAAATAGAGCCTTTTTATAGATTACATCTGGGTACATAAGGTGTGGTGCATTAAATTTGACTCACAGAAGTAAATCTGTTTCTGTCATCTGCAGAGTTACTTCTCAAAGTGGGGTGAATAACGTGTTGTTGATCTCAAGTATGAGCTGGAACATTTAATTATTTTAACTGCTAGTAGATGTCTCCTGGGGCGAGAGGTTGGGGACCAATTGTTTGAAGACGTTTCTAGCCTTTTCCATGATCTTGACAGTGGAATGCTCCCAATTAGTGTTATATTACCATATCTGCCCATTCCTGCTCATCGGAAACGGGACAGAGCAAGGAAGAAACTTGCTGAAAAATTTAGGTAGCGGTTCGCCCCTAAGGGCGGCAGGTTCGGGTCCGGTTCGGCGCGGGTACGGGGTCCGGGTCCGGTTCGGCGTGGGTTCGGCCAGGGTTCTCCCTGCAGGCCTGGGTACGGCCGGGTACAGACGCACCCGGCCGCACTCCGGGCCTGCAGGGAGAACCCTGGCCGAACCCGCGCCGAACCGGACCCTTTTTTGACGCGTTTTTAATTTTTAAGTATGGAAAAAATTTGCCATTTTTGGAAAGGGTCCGGGAAGATGTAGCAGCAAAAACTTGGATGAGCCATAACTTTCATTCTGTGGCTCCGTTTCAGGTGTCGTTTTCTCTAAAAGTGTATATTTTCTCGAGCTCTACGCATTGATGGCAATATTTTTCTTATTTTCATAAAATCCATTTTTGCACCTTTTTGGACCAAGCAACTTCTTGCAATCTTCTGAAAGAATCTTCTGAATTTAATTTTATTTGTTTTGTATATATTGTACATTATTATAAATTTATAGTTAATAGTATAACTTGTCTTTTATCTTGTTTTTCATATACATAATATGTGGTTTATAATTAAATTCCTATTTAGAAGGTTGAGATTTATATATTTTTTAATTTTTATATAGTTTTTGTACTGCCGTACCCAAGTGCCGTACCCGGGCCTCCAAAAAAATTGCCGTACCAATGTACCGGATCCCGTAGCCGTACCCGAACCGTACCCATGTACCGGCTACCTAGGCTGAAATATTTACCAAAATCATCCACAGTCGGAAGCAATCTGGCCACAAGGAAGCTGATATGCTACAATCATTTATAGAGTCTAAGTACAAAGATGGTCGTCCAACAACAGAAGTTGAGGTCACAGGTCTATTAATTGCAGCTCTTTTGGCTGGTCAACATACAAGCTCAATAACATCAACGTGGACTGGGGCATATCTTTTAAGGTGAGACTGTTTATTGTTTTGTGTGTTTAGAGATTTAAGTTTCTCTATAGCTCTGTGGTTTATTGTCGATAATGTCATATCATAATATGCATATCTTTCTCTTTTTGTTGTATATGCCTATTTCGTATTGGAAGCCCATTGTTAGTTATTACAATGTAATTTAATTGTGGTATTTCCATGTTACATATGGATAAAGATATCTGGTAATTTTGCTAAATTCTCATCTGCCTCTGAACAGTCACCAAAAATATTTATATTCCGTTATAGAAGAGCAAAAAGATGTGATGAAGTGCCATGGCGATAAATTAGACCCTGATATTTTGGCTGAGATGGATATTCTCTATAGGTCCATCAAAGAGGCTTTGAGGTTACATCCACCATTGATTGTTCTTCTTCGCAGTAATCATAGAGATTTTAGTGTTACTGATCGCAATGGGAAGGAGTATGCCATTCCCAAGGGACATATTGTTGCAACATCTCCAGCTTTCTCAAATAGGTTGCCACGTGTTCAAGAATCCAGATACATATGATCCAGACCGTTATGCTCCAGGTCGTGAAGAAGATAAAATTGCAGGTGCTTTTTCTTACATCTCTTTTGGTGGAAGAAGGCATGGTTGTTTGGGTGAACCATTTGCCTACCTGCAGATCAAAGCCATATGGAGCCATCTACTGCGTAATTTTGAATTGGAACTTATTTCCCCCTTCCCAGCGATTGACTGGAATGCAATGGTGATTGGTGTCAAGGATAAGGTGATGGTCCGCTACAAAAGGCGGGCATTATCTGTTGATCAATAAATTTTAGATTTGATTCTCTTTTATAAACGAGTGCTCTTTTACATTAGTTTCCTCAGTTTGATTTGGTCATCCTGTGGGTTCTACTTCTAATTGTAGAGATTTTATGTATCAGGGTTTGGAAAATCTCTTTTGTTCTCCATCATTGGTTGAACAAAGAATATTCTGGTAGTGTTCATTAATGTAATGTTCAATTGGTCTTTTCTGGATACTTTTCTACGATAAAAGGAAAATGTTTACGGCGATTTTTGAGACATCATTTGAAATTTATATGTATATCTTATTTTTCTCTATGTAATATAAGAAGCATTTTCTCAAAAGGAAATAATCAGTTTAAATCTTTAGAATGAATTTGAAAATAAGCTTTGTTAGGCGTTCCTCTCAAATTGCTTCACAACGCATGACAATTATAGTAGTTTTTAAACTTCTTTAGTTGAAATTTCAAAAATTTATGATTTTATATTGGGTCCCGGTAATTAAAGCCGAAAGTTATTGTTACTTGACCAATAGACAGTTGAAGGTTCTTGTAGGTTGGCAATATAGTACTCTGATTTGACCTGGGGATGGTAATGGCAAATGTATTATAAATCTATTCTCCTTTTTTTTGCATTATCAGATGGTCGTGCATGGGTTGATTCTTTTGCTTTATGTATATTGCCAAGGTGAATCTTGAAGGATGGCAGAAACCAACATTAAGGAGCCCCCTCAATTGCTTTTAAAATTTGTGTACTGTCAATCATTTTTCTTTTTCTTTTTAGCTTTAGAGAAGTCAATAGAAACATTGTAATATCTTGACCCTAAGGTAGATTTTGGAGGTTTTTTTTTTTTTTTTTTTGTGGAAATAGTTTTTAGTGTGACCCATTTGTGTTTTGAGATTGATACCATTTGTCACCACTTAGTGAGAAGCTCGTGAAGAAGATAATATATTATACAGTTATTAATAATTGTGGTATTTTAAAAAGGTAAGGGCATTTAGATTGACCTCTCTATGCATTTTGCAGATGGATGTATTTAAGATATCTATACTAATAGTACATATTGAGAAAGTTTTCAATCTACAACCTAGCAATCAGTTTATGTGAATTAGTTGACCAACTTCAAACAAAACCCAACATAACTTCATGAAATTTGGATTAATTTCAAGATTGAGTGGTAGTTACTATGCATTTTCACCAAAAGTGATAATTAGGAAGGTGAAAATGTATAGCGATATTTTTATAACCATAGGATGAAATGAATATTACACTTACATCTCATATGTTTAACCTCATTAATGCTCAAGTTTTTTTTTTTATTTTAGTTTATAGATTATATATTTATCATTGAATTTTTACTTGTATGTAATGTTTAGGTAAGTTGACAATTACACTTAGTTATATTAGTAATATAATGCACAATACTTAGGAATATTAGGAAAACAATTGCATATTATTTTGTATGTATTGTTGAGTTTTTAATTACACAATATATAGAAAATGAAAGTTTAAAAATATTGTTATTACTTAAGGAAGAATTTTTTGATACACTATTGTAAAATGTAACTACGAGATCCATTGTTAGGAGAGAAAAAGAAGAATGTATTTCCTTGAATCCATTGTTACATCTTATAGCTAAGCTCTTTGTTGCTTGACCTTTCATATTCCGAAATGAGCCCTTAATTGTTCAATATTCTCTCATTAATTGTATTAAGGGCTTCCAAGAGTTGCTCAAAATAAGCCAATCAACTTTGATTAAATTGTTAGGTGTTTTCTCCATCTTAAGTGCTTCCTAAAACGTGTTCTCGCTAGAGGTCTACTGCGTTTGCAATTAGCATCACGTCTTTAATACAAATGTGGTGCTTTGAGCTTAGATAGTGTTTTACCCTGTCGACTTCTCAATGCATCCACGCAAGGTATATGTGTCATGCTATGATATTTATTATGTCAAGGGGCATCCTATAATGACAACCATGTGGTGGTGGAGGACTGCAATGTCCATGCGATGCTAACAATTCTTGGACAACCTTAAATTTGAAGTTCATTTGACCATCTTTGGGCAATTTATTAATTTGACATCTATTTGACCGTCATTTAGAAGTTTTTACATTTTGCCTTGAGAACATAAAAAAATTGAAATATCTTGGCCACACATTAATTTAACATCTATTTGATTGTCATTTAGAAGTTTTTTCATTTTGTTGGGAGACGATAAAAAAATCAAAATATCTTGGCTATACATTGGATCGAGAGCCTTATTTTTCCCCTAGAAAGGTGTTTTTAAAACCAGACACAATGGTTTAACTATTTCGAGGCCATCTACCCCAAATCAACAAAAAAATCATATCGAAGGTGATGGAGTTTTTAACCAATGTGATATGTGGAAAATTTAGGATACACACCTTGAGATTGATATCTCTTGATGGTTTTCATATATATATATATATATATATATATATATATATATATATATATATATATATATATATATATATATATATATATATATATATATATATTTAAGATACATTTACTAGTGTATCTTGTGTTTAATGAAAAGTTAAACACTCTTTACTATTATATCTATTGTCAATAAATGAATTTACATGGAATATGCAAATGAAAATCCACAATTCATGCATTTATATTAATTAGGACTAAAATAGAATAACACATATCAAACCTAATTATTTTTATGAATTGGAAATCAATCTTCTTTCTTCTAAGTCTAATCAAACTTGCAACATTTAGACCTCCAAAAGATGGAGTTGGTTTTACAAATTTGTGTTACACTTAGCTTGATTTTATTAGATCCATTCGTTTGAAACAATATATAAAACAATGTATCAAGTATATGCACTCATTTTTAAGCAAATGCAATGCAATGTGTCTCTACTATGAATCTTAGTCTATCAATGAATGCTTTATATCTCTAAACATTTTTTAGATGTTCAATGATCTAAATGAGTTGGGTGTTTATATATTTATAAATAACATGAACTTCAAATTAGCACTATATTGTTGTATAAAATGACCTCTACTAGTCATAAAAAATGAAAACATTTGGTAAGGAGGAGATGAGGCAAAGAAGGGAAGGGGCCATGTTAGAACTATGGACTATCCATGGCATGCTAAGACCCTAGAGTTCATGTTTTGGACACAAGGGTGCCAAAACATTGGGGAATGGATGGATGAGGTGAGGTGCCACTTGGAGGGTGCACATGATTGATGTGGAAGTCAAGATGATGCGCCGATGAAGCTAAATTTGAATCGAACATTGAAAATACTAAACACTCTAGAAACATGTAAGTTAACGACTAATAAATTCTTAGGGCCATTTTTAGGTGTCTACATTTCGCCCCACTTTTATGTGTGTACATATATGCATATCAAAGTCAAAGAAGACATAATATGAATATATAATTATGTGCCCCTAAAGCTCCTAAAGTAAACTTTAATTTACATGTATTTCATGTAAGAATATTTGGACATGGATAAGTGTGATTTCAATAATCTATTGAAATTTAGAAAGAAAAAATAAATACAAAAATGTAAAGGTGCCCCTACACGAGCTACATGTTTTTAGATTCAAGTGAAATCAAGCTTCTCCAAACCTTTATTGAATCTTGCATATATTTCTAGGTACTGTCTTTAGTGACAAAAACTACAGTAAACCAAAATCTAAAATGATGTTAAAAACATATCTTGATGTCCCTTTGTGGGACTTGGTGACGTGTCTTGAGTACACCCCTTTGTGGGAGTGAAAGCAATATGAATGCACCATTATGGGAGCAAGTAGTGCTTTGAGAATTTGAGTCTTGATGAAAGTTGTCAATTTTTTAGGAGATAATATATATTTTGAGGTTTAGATTAGGCACATCATGTGTAAGATAGACTATAAAACTAGTGATGTCTATCATAGAAAGATATAATCTAGGAAACATGTATGTTAAGAAAATGTTTACCCTGTGTGAGCCTTTGATATGTTTAATATAAGCACGAGAGTAATATGCCTTTATGCAAAAGAAATATAAACAATATAACACAGATAATAAGTGCACTATGCGAGTGAAATAAAAGAATGCATCATTAATCATGTGAAGATATAACATTGTAAATCACAAGAATGGGTTCTAGCCCCCAATAAATGCATGTTATGAATCATAACAATGTAGGAAAGATAGTAAAACATTGTGCATGGTATGGAATATGGCACCAAAAAAAAACACTAAACACTTAAAGAAGATAAGAATATTAAGGGACATATCATCAAGCATGGAGTAAGTACCTTAGAGATGCCAATCATGGAGTAGGTATGTAAGATCATGAATACAAGACATTCATATATCACATAACACAATGAATACACATCAAACACATATGAGACATAAAGAATGTTAAAAAATATGAGACATGATGCAAACATGTCAACCATGTGAGAAAACAATGATTGTGCACAAAATTATTTGAAGACATATTAAATATTCTACAAACAAGTCACATATGTGGCCAATCTCAAAGAAAACACACAAAGCTTTTTAAAGACACATCAAATAAGGTGCAAACGAGTCACCTATGTGACCAATCATGGAGAAAACACTATAAGCATGTATATAAAAAGCATGACAAAGACATACAAGGAAAATGAAAACATGTCCAACATATGAATATACATCTAACACATAAGGCATGGTAATCCATAAAGAATACACATTATACATAAAGAAATAGGTGAAGCATAATGATATATAAAAGAATAAGTGAGATATAACCTAAAATGGGACAAAGATATGCCCCGCAACCCCCCTAGAGTTTTCTCCAAATGAGCATTAGATGTGTACCCATCCTATGTGGATTGACAATCATGATCCTATAACTTGCAAAGGAACTAAATCCTATACCGATTTGGATGATGACATCAATAACATGGCTATAAAATTATAATATATAATATAAGCATATAATGCATATACTAGCATGATAATGATGTACCAATCCTTTGGAAATCATCATATAAAACGACAAAGGCAAAGAAATTTCAAAATACATATAACAAGTAGAAAAACCTAATGATAAAAACTTCAAACACACATAAAATTATTGAAATCAACCATTCACCCGGTTTGGTGTTTTTGCATGGACTTACATTCACAAGTTAATTGACATGAGATCAATCACATAAATACGAAAAATGCACAACAAACAGAGCAAATCCTTATTCATCCACAACTATTATAAGGTCTCATTACATTAAATATTTTTTTCTAAAATAAATGTGGCATCATCATTATTGTAGGCTTTCTTGTGGGATAATACAAAAATATCAATGAATTGAGCAAGAAAAAGGCCAAGAAAGCGAAAGCAAAATAACACGAGAAAGAGGAAAAACATGGCTATAAAAGTGTAATATATAATATGAGCATATATTGTGTATGGCAACAAAGTGATAATATATCCGTCCTTTACAAATCATCATCTAAGAAGATAAATTACAAGGAATTTAGAACACATAATAAGTAGAAAATTTGATGACAAATACTTCAAACAAACATACAATCATTGAAATTTGTTAGTCACATAAATAGTGATAAATACACAACAAAGAGAAGGGAGGTCCTTATTCATCCAAAACAATGATCAAAACTCATTGTATTATTTTTTTCCAAAATAAATGTGCCATCATAATGAACAACTATCACAACCATTTGGGATGGGACAAAGTAAGAAAAATCAAGGGAAAATGCAAGAAAAATGTCAAGAAAGAAAAATGAAAATAACTTGAAATAGAGAAAAAAAATTGTAAAACAAACTCCTAAAACTCAATTAAATAAAGACAAATAAAAAGAACGAAGTGGAGAAACAAATAATTAGTGAAATTATAGACCATTAGGAAAAAAAGGAAAACATGTAGAAGTTGAATTGAAAAGCAAAATAGGAAGTAAAACCTCATGTGAGTAACGTAGAAGGAAAACTAAACAAAAATATACTAGAAGAGAACATGACAAAAAATAAAGAAAAGGAGAAATATAAACATAACACAATAGAAATATGCAAGACAACAATAATTAAAAGAAATATAGAAAATATATAATATTCATTTGAAACATAAGTAGGTGGTTAGAAAAAGCTAACTAATAATGCAATAATAATCACATGAATCACGATAATCATTATAATATACGTAAGTTAAAACAAGTGTATCATCGTCATCTAAATAAAGATGTTGAGGTGCCCATGAGTCTAAAAAGATAAAACATCACATAATCATTATCGTCATCTTTGTCATCTTCTTCTATATTATATGTTCCTTCTCATCGATAGAACCTTGAATACATGGATCATTTTTAGGTTCTTCCATTTGTTTATTTATGATAGGTGTGGAGAACAAAATCTTAAAAGTATAGTCTTATGTACTTGAATCTTATGCCTCCATACCTTATATATAACTTTTGGTGTTTACTTTGGTATTCCCTCACATAAATATCTTATTGAACTAGTTGTGCTCTACAAGTCACATATTTCTTAATTGTAATGACTTCATTTTCATGCAAAAAGTTAAAAATTGATGTAAAATTGTATGAAATTTCTCATTTTTTTGAATCTTTGGTGCTAAAACACACACCATAATATCCATTATTGAGTACCACATGAAAATAGCTTAATATTGTTTTAGGACCCATGTGAACATTTTATATAATGCAACCAAGAGGTTCTCTACCGGTGTCCTCATATCACATAATAATTGTGTAAACATATGCAAATCTTCTTTATTGGTACCAAGACCCTTAATGAAGTTTTCAAAAGCATATGTTGATGCTTGAAACCATTGTCAAATATAACCCCGTGTGCTTCTTATCCTATTTCACCTATGAAAGTTGTTATGAGTATAGGTTCACTAAATGAGATATCCTTTGGAATTTCACTATCATCAAACACGGTTTTAGTGGGTTCCCTCTTATTTGCAATTATATTATCAATACCAATAAATCATTAGGTGAATGATCATTATAATCCTTTGGCATTTCTCTTTGAGTTATTCTAACTATCACGTGACATTTCCTTGATCATTTGGTTGGGTATGATGGATTGGAATAGGGTTAGTAAATACTTTCAATTGTTGATTTGATGGAGCCACTTATTCATCCATATTGTTATTTATTCCTTTAACTTTAAGTTCATTGTTATCAATAAAGTCTTGCATCTTACACTTCAAAGTAATAAATCTATTGGAAAAATGCCTTGGAATTTGATGATAATTAAAAATACATTTGCATAATAATACTTAGGAAATGGTATTGAATGATTAAACTATCTAATGGGACGCAAAATAATCATAATATACTTGCGAAATATTTTTAACACATTTTTTTGGATCTTATTTAACCTTGTAAATTCCCTACACTCCTTTTTAGGGTAGTATGAGCTTGGTGGATGGTTGTTCAATAACAAATGGACTACATTATTTTCATTGTTATTTTGTTGAAAGTTCAAAGTAATGCATCTATTGGGAAAATATTATAAGTTAGTAATACATCTATGCAAAAAATAATATACTCAAGAAATATTTTTAACACATTTTGTTGGATTTCATTTAACCTTGTAATTTTATTGCAAAAATAACACCATTAGAAGTTGGAACATTGGACCCATATATAAGTGCATTTGCATATAAAAACTTGATCTCAAAGTCTCTAACCACACGAAAAGGTCTTTGAAAGACTACTAAGTATTGCGAGATCACTTTGTCTTTGATAATCGAAAATAAATTATGAGAAAATATAATTAAAAGTTTACTATCGAGTAATTAATGGTCCATATTAATAACCACAATCTTAAACCTAAGTGAATTCTCGGGAATATTCTAATTTGATCACTCTTTGATTTGAGATAAATATGCGTAGGTAACGTTTGTTCCACTATTGATTAAAAAATGTGCTAAGAAATCATCAACTAATGTTGTACAAGAATGTACATATCCACATAATAAAGCATTAAAGTGCATAATATTTTAATATCCTTGGAAAGAATTAGTTTAAATTGTCTATCATTATGGGAAAAATAGAAACAAGTAGCATAAAAATCTGAAATGCAATAAGATGGATCTCCTTTTCTATTGAATAATTCAAACTCTAGAACAATAAATATACTTGGAAATGGTATGTAAACACTTCATAAGTTAAGGGTATAAAAGGATTTCATTATAAGTGAGCCCATTTTGTAGTTTTTGAGACCCTTGAGAAAGAGCCTTAATTTAATGTTGCATATCATGTATGAAACTTATCATAGTGGTTATTTAAAGAGTTGGTACAAAAATTGTAGGAGGATAAATACTATAATATATTGGGATAAAAGCATTAAAAAAAAGAGAAGCATGAGAAACATTGTAAGAAATGGAATGACATGATGAGATTGGAAAGGATTTATAGTGGGGAATTTTCGTAAAGTGCAAAAGAGAAACATGTTGAGAAGTAATCCAAACATAGCGTGCAATATGAAGAATTTGATAAGAATGAGAAACAATATTATAAAAAGAGGATATTGAACCAAAAAGGTTTTAAGTAGTTTGAGAAATGACTACATGAGAAGGCACAGGTTGTAATCCATCACATGAGATAGGCACTTGATCCACATTATGAACACTCAAGTATCCATTATCTACCTTGTAGGGTATCTATTGAATTATAATCATATATTGAGTCTCATTATTGAAGGCTTTTTCTCATGAATTTTGTAGATGTCAAAAAGTGGCACATGCCACATTATTATGGATTTTAAAGTGATTTTGTGTGTATTTGGTAATTTACTTGATTAAACTGATTAATTGGCATGTGCCCTTCTTTGGTCCCTATTTCTTATGTAACTTTTCCTAAACACTTACATAATCTTAACTATTATGTTTTTATGTGTTTTCTAGGGATCCCCACCTTCTAAATTTCAACATTTATCATTTATCGTGTCCTGGAAAATTTTGACCATCTAGGAAGAAACATCCAAACTTTTCGCCACCGACCAATGTTTCCCACCTCCCTTCACTATCACTCAAACTTTTGAAAATTAAATATCTTTGGGATAATATTTTACTTCTTTTTAAGTTAATTCAGTTGTTCACCAAAAGATTCCTAAGTGAGGATTGATCACTACATATAAAAATAAACTAAAACCATTTTAGGGGGAACTCATTACATGATCATTTTTAATAGCTAATATATCAAGATCATCTACACATTCAAGTACAAGGTTGTTACACATGTTCTCACATACCTATTATTAGGGATAGCTACATCAATATGAGGCCTTTGGAGAGTATTACTTCACATGAATATCTCAACTCGGTGGGGGGTGGTTGAGGAATCTCGACCACTACAAACTAACCCATTTTTCAAGTCTTCAAGTAAGGAAAGAGTTAGGGTATCACAAAGAAGAATCCCATATCCATTCATAAAATTGAAATTGCAAACATATGATCATAGAGCTATACCCCTAAGACATAGATGAATCAAGTTCCAAACCGTAATTTAAATAGAGCATTAGAGGGAAAGATCGGCCACATAGGAAGAAACACCCAAACATTTTTTCATTATTGAGAAGAACCTAATACACACATTTTCCATATCCTAATTTTATAAGTGGTCTAACAATACACAACCTAACTCATTCTTCTATATTTAGATCATTGTCACTTCATCTTATTTTTTTCTCGGGTGAATATTTTCCGAACCTAACTTGTAATTTCCTCTATCAAATTTATAAGAGTTGTTTAGTTTCTATATTTAATGAAATTATGATTCTAATCACATTTAGACATAGTAAATATATTAATACGATAAAACCATAGTTTCAAGTTTATATTTTGGTGAACCCACTTTTATTTTTGAATACATTAGCCTAAGGATTCATGCCTCATACTTAGGGTTTTATTTCACTTCCCTCGTGGTTTGATTTTAGATATGCTTTCATGATATTACCATTCATCCTATTATGGTTTGGGATTATTTTATTTTGATATATCTTACCAATCATGTCTTCTCAAACTCATTGGGAATCTCCACTTGATAATAGTTTCTTAAATGCACGTATAGATGAAATCTATTCTACAGTGAAGCCCTACACAAGGTATAATTGTATGAGAAACCACCACCTAAATTAGGTGATGAGTGCCTTGATGAATATAATGACCATTCCACTTAATACTCAAAATTTATTAAATATTTCCCTCTTAGCATAGAGATCATACCATGTAGTGTTTCAAATCCAAATAACATTATGGATATAGATGTACATGAGAGTAATGTTTCTCTTAACAATAACAATGTTTTCGAACAAAAATATTTCTTATATACATACTCTTCTAAATGATAATATTTCTTATTTTTTAAATCATCATAATGTTTTAGATCAAAATAATGTGTCTTAGGAACACCATATGAATGCATCTTGTCACGGTGATTGTTATTTAAACTCATGTGAAGGATATATCCATCTCCCTAATACCTCTAGGTTTTATGATGATCATCTCAAGTCTACCTCACCATGTGACACATATTCTAATTTTTTTAATATCCCAAATTAACAATTGAAATATATGATGATATCCATAGGAAAGATACAATGTGAATTTAAAATCCTACATTTATCCTCTAAATCTTTCTATAGTTAGATTAATAATACTTATATTACCAACCAACCAATAATGCGTGATTTATAATGTTGTTTTCTCATCTATATTTTATATTCCTAAATTCATGCTATTCAAAGGGAAAACATATCCTTTTAAGCACATTGACCACATTTCCAAATGTATGCAAACATATGTACACAATGATGGGATTTTTCTTAAGCCATTCCCACATAGTCTCACCAAATTTTCCTTAGTATGTTTTCGTGCTTTACCTAATGAGATCTATTGATATCCATCTCACATTACAAGAACCGTTAATTTCCAATCACATATTGTTATTCATGATTATTTTGATAATTTAGAGATGATACACTAAAACCATAATGAGTATATCTACACTTATCTAGCTTGCTTCACATCTTTAGTATACCAATTGATGTTCATATTAAAATAAAGAATTGATCGATGAGTATTGTTTTCATCTTGGAATATGTTTTTGACATTAGTGGTGGCCATGTTGCAATCATAGTAGAAAAGATTTGGTTTAAGAGAGGAATCCTAATTGTTGGTTTGTGAATCATCATTTTGTTGAGTATTTTGATAATGAAAGAGATGATTCATCTTGGAAAATTTAAGGAAAGAAGAGGATTTTTAAAATTATTTTAGTACTATTTTGAAAGGATAAGATGAGAGATAATAAAAGATTAATGTGAATAATACTTAGAAAAAAATGTGTACAAATAAAGAATGTCCTAATAAAATGTCATGTTTTTCTTTGGGTAATCTAGATTAGGATAATGAAAGGGGCCATACTAAAGCTACAAACAATATGGTTGTAGCTTTTTAAAGACATGGATAGATCTAGGAGACACTCCACACTCTATGAAAGATATAGGGTTCCAAATCCTAGGTCTGGGATAGAGGAGTGACATCTAACTAGGTCCCAATAATAGATTGATAATAACAAGGTTGTAACAAAAATATAAATTCTTGTGCTAAGGTTGTAAACTTGAATTAATAGGATAAATAGGTTATACATGATTATAAATCCCAAATTGAATATTATAAAGTAAGGATTGATAGATAATCATGGAATATATTAAGAACATACCTTAAGTGCATAGAAATGGGGGACTAAAGGGGGTCAAAAGTGGCTTATTTTTTCTTGAAATCAATAAAAACTAAACTTTAATGAGTAATTTGACATGCTTATGTTCAAAATTTGACAATTTATAAGAACAAGAATCGTAATGCTTGAAATATAGTTTCTAAACTAGTATTTTTAAAAAAATGGTAGATATTAAGAAGGTAAAATGTGCTCACATAAATTGGTAATGTTTTTGTCCAAAAAATATAACATAGTGTCATGTGTTTTCCCCACCATTTTTGAGTTATGTTAATTATTTTACAAATACCTTTAGTAGAAAGTTAGTTAAGATCATGTTATTTCCAAAATGAGCCCTTGCCCATTTTGAGGAACCCAAATGAATTTCCTTGTTTTATTACTTCATTCATATGCTCTATTATCTCTCTTTTGATGTTTTGTGATCTATATCGGTTCACAACTAACTAAAAATGTTTTGAGATCTTAAGGAGTAATTCAACCAACGAGAAGTTATGGGTCACTATTACCCATGTTTTGTAGGTTGAGGGCATTCATAAGTGCCAACTTCCATTTTCTCTATATATCAAATAATTTTAGTTAGTGGTGATCCATTTCCAATTATGATTTTTCTCTCATCCGTGTAGATCTCCGGAATATGCTTCAAGGTTGTTAGGGTGGATATTTTTAGTTAGGCATATTTTGGAGCTCATAATCATTGTGAAGAAGTGGCCATGAGAAAAAGATATTTTCTAGTATATTCTTGATCCCCTTTTCCTCTTATCTTTGTTATCTTCCCATTTTTATACAAATTTAGTTCCTAGATATTGTAAATGGTTCCTCTACCTAGAATGAAAAGTTACTTTTCTCTTTTGAGTACTAATATTTTGAGTTCATGGATCTCTAGTTTTAAGTTTTTAAATGCATAAATTCCTTGTATTATGAATGTAATAGAAAGTGTATGTTTCATACTTTAATGTACCTCTCATTGTGTCTCATATCTTACCTTTATTGTTGTGTAATTTTTCTTTACCTCTATGTTATTCTTGTGGTTTATATGTGTGTAGCATTTGCAATATTTTCATTAATTGTGTATGATATAGGTTGAGGGAGAGAGTTATATTTTAATGCAGGTTTATTATGGATTATATTTTCCCTTTCTCCATTGTGTTTTTTCCTCTTTCATTTTAAATCATATAAAGAGGAGAGTGATTCCCTTATTTATTGGTGCATCACCATGTTTATTTTCAATGTTTTCTTCCCCTTTTATCCTACAATTGGTAGATTAGAAGTAGAATAGTGATAGATTGGAGTGATTTGGATAAGATCCAATTTTTATATAGGTATACTTCAAGGATCCAAGTCACCACACCTTCGAGGCATTCCCATTGTTGTTGTTAAGACACCAAGTCTATTTGGTGCTCTTGGGTGCACATTTTCAGAATCGACAATTCATGACATGCCCAATGGGGCAATATTTATGTTCTTATTAATATGTTTTCAAAAAAATAGGTATAAGAATACATAAATTTCAAAATTGTAGTGAATAATTGGTGTATTATTAGTTTTTCCGGGTGCATGAGAGATGTACTTAGCTATCCAAAGTGACACATGAGAGATCCGGGTGCATATACAAGAGAATCTAGGATTAATGAACCTAAAGATGATTCATTATTGATATTGTAGATAGAAAATGCCCCGATACCAAATGGTGTAGTTCTTCTAGGAACATCGTAGGGTCTTGAACCTTATACAAATTTGAACCTACCCAGATGTGGTTGTATAGCTTCATATTCCCTCTCTTTCATAGAAATGTATGTCATTGTTAAACCCCAAGTGTTACACGTTTTGAAACCATTTGAATAATATGAATTGAACTAAAACCCTAACCACAAGTGAAATACCCTCCAAAATGATTAGTGTTTGAGTTGAAGTACAATCTGTGCACCACCTATATCAACATTACTTCAAATAGGCCTCAAACCACACATATTTATCCACCTAACTTGTGATATATATATAGATGCAACTAGTTTTACAACTTGAACCACTTTGATAATGCTTCGTGTTGAATTTTATCTTTCTAAAAAATTGAATTGGGACATTTGGATGCTTGGAAATGAGGGAAAATGAATTCCTTAACCTGGTTGAGTGCTTCAAAATTGTAGTAGTGAATACCCTAATGGATGTGCATTATATTTGGTGAGATTTAAGGATCCTTGAATTTCTTTAGTTTTAGTATTTACAATGAGAGTTCATAAGAGTTCAGGTAATAAATGATGTGATATTAACTTGATATATAGGGTTTTGAAGGTAATTTGTTATGAAAAGGTTGACCAAGAGGATGAAATGATCCAAAAAAAGATAATCAAATTGAAGAAAATTTAGATGATGTATCTATATGGACCATATAGGTCGGACAAGAATGGATTACACATCTTGACCAAACCATACGGTTTTAGAAACAATGAGAATTCATGCGATCGAAAGATGTATCATGATAAGAAAAGGTGAAATATTAATTTTATGCATTTATATTCAAATGTGATGACACATCAATGTGTAGAAATAAGCAAGTTGGGAGAGAGATAGTAAGATGTATTGAGTGGGAATAGAATGTGGATATTTGTCTTAGCAAAGGAGCATTACCACAACTAATAGTGTCAAATGTTAAATTTCTAAATTTGACTATCTACATTGTCAACCATGTAAAATGGCCTTGATAGTTTCTAAAAGTCATAACTTTTGATCTACAACTAATCAAGAAAAAATAGTCTCATTGGAAAGATATTAAATTTTAATTCAACCTAAGATAAGTTTGGGTCATTATAACCAATGTTTTAGAGGTTGAGGGAAATAATAAGTTCCAACTACCATTTCTCTCTCTATTTCAAATCATTATAGTTAGTGATGATCCTTTTCCAAATCAAGTTTGTTCTCCTAGCCGTGTAAATCTCTTAGAATATGCTTCAAGGATGTTGGGGTGGATATTTTCGATTAGGAATATTTTGGAGCTTCATGATCATTGTGAGGAAGTAGGCATGAGAAAGACGATATTTTCCACCATGCTCTTAATCCTCTTCTCATCTTCTCTCTTCCCCTTTTACTATAAATACAAATCCTATGTATTATAAATGGTTCCTTTTCTTTAGATGAAAAGTTACTCTACTCTTTTGAGTACTATTATTATGAGTGTATGATCCTATAATTTTTTAGATTTGTAAATACATCAATGCCTTGTATTATAATTATAATAGATTGTGTATGTTTAAAATTTAATACATATATTATTGTGTCTTAGATTTACCCTTTGTTGTTGCGTTATTGTTCCTTACCTCTCTATTATTTTTGTGGTTAATGTGTGTGTAGCATTTTGCAATATTTTCATTCATTGTGTCTAATACAACTTGAGAGGGAGAGTTAGATTTTTATGCAGGTTTATTGTGGCTAATATCTTCCCTTTTGGAGTTATCTTTATACTATTTCCTTTTAACTAATATAAGGAGAGTGACCCCTTATTAGTGCATCACCATGATTATTCTCCATGTTTTCTTCCTTGTGTTTCTCCTACAATTGCTAGGCTAGAAGTAGAATAATGATAGATTAGAGTGGTTTGGATAAGAGATAAATTTCTCTAGAGGTCTACCACAAGGATCCAAGTTCTCACACCTTGGAGGCATTCCCATTATTGTTTTTGAGACACCAATATCTATTTGATGCTCTTGGGTCACATTTTTAGTAGCCAACACATGTATTAGGTCATTCTATTTTTTCCTATATTTAATGAATATATTATTTTTTATTAATTTTCAAAGTGGACACATCCTAAAAAATGGAAAAACTATGTGCTCCCCTAATTTTAAGAAAAAATAAAATATGTTTGAATGTGTCTACAATGAAGTTTGACAATGTATTTTTTTAATATTTGGATGAGAGGATCAAAATTTTTGTAGAAAAAAACAATACATGTGTTTTTGGTGAAAAATGAAGATACTAGTAAAATTAATTAAGGATCAAAACCTTAAACTATTTGGATTTTAGAAATAAATACATGGTCACAAAGCTAATATGGATCCTTGAATAGCTCATTGTCTTCGTTGGTCTAAAATTTTGTTTCCATTTGCCAACCCATTTTAAAATTCAACCATGCTTTTGATTTCTCCCTTTTCACTTCCGCACTACTACAAGAATGATTCTTGATCAAGCTAGATTTACCATTTTCACAACTATGCATATGATCTTTGATGGGATTTTGTTCTTTATTTTTCATGTTCCACGCGATCATTGTTTCCATGAACTAGTTTTTGATAGATCTTTGGAGACTTTTGACACCACCATAGGCTTCTTGATGCTTCATATTTACCCATTACTCCAAATGGTTCTCTTTCACACACATTGGATCAATCTTGAAATGTCTTTCACTATGATGTAACTCATTAGTGCATCATCTTATTTAAAAGAGAATGAACACACAAATTGGGATGAAATATTGAGATCATCGCTTTCCTCACGACCTTTTTGGGCTGTAATAGCCATCTTCACAAAGTGGAGATATCTTCTTCATGAGTGGAATCATCTTTGAGAGACTCAAGCACCCTATTATTTGTACATTCATAATTAAGAATTTGATCTTCTCCAAATGAAAAAGAGAGCTCTATATTCACAATCATACTTGTTGGACAAGTCATCAATTTAGATATTGATAAGATGATTAGAATCTTGGGGCTCATATTATAAGAAGTCATTTGATATCACTTTTTCTTCATGGCTTACATTTATTATCATCCCGAGATTACTTTGTGGAAATTCAAGATACCCATGATCATTATGAACACCAAGTAAAGAACCTGTATCCATACTTAATGAGAAGTGCACGTTGTCTAATTCTAGGTCCATCAAGTCATCATGCTGTTTTTCAACTGGCTCAATCACACATGGGTACTCCTCCATCAATATGGGAAGCTCATAATTTTCCTCTTAAGTCATGAAATAGTTTTTGTATCTCGAATATTGGTACAAAATGTCTACCCTTGGGTCATCTTTTTTTGAATAGTGTATCTCATATTTCTTATAGGAAGAAGCTTCTTCATTTTACCATTGAATGGTATGGTGACATATGAACAATCCATATATATATATCCACCAACATCTCTACAAAACTTTGGCTCAACAACATTCCATATGAAGCTGAAAATTCATCTACAAGTATGTTGGTCTTGACCTTCTTGTCAAGCAAGTCCACTAATGTTACTTGACCATCTTTGAATTAACCAAATAGAGGTAATTATTTAGTCTCCATGGAGTAACAATGACCAACACTATGAGTGAGAGTGAGACCGAGGACCTTGGATAATTTGGCGGGTATGATATTGTCATAAACACTATAGTCAATGATGTAGTTACTCAGTTTATACCCATTGATCAACAAAGAGAGATAGAAGGGTTATACTTTCTCAGAAGTGGAGGATGTTGAAGCAAAAAGGTTCTGAGAGGGAGTGGTACTAGGAGTGGGAAGTGGTTCTTTGGTAGTGGAATTGATGGAACCAAACTTTGAACTACTTCCTTTGATAAATTGGACAAGTTTATCAAATTTCTTGGGATGAGTTCTTAGATATTCAAACTCAGAAATTTGGACTTTGGATTTCTTAACATGGTAAATGATGTCAAAGTATGAGGAGGTACACACATCATAAAATAATGAAATTATTGAAATGGATAGGATTTTCATTCTTATGAACAACAAAAACAAAAGTAGAAACTGATTTATCAAGTGGAGAAGAAAGAGACTTACTCGAAGAGGTATATATGGCCTTAATTTGGGTAATGCAAGATTATTCTTGGCTTACTTTATGAAAGTGGGTAGTGGTGATACTATTTTTGTGGTTGTTATTTATAGAGTCATCTTTTGAGGATTCGGGTGTTTTTCTTTGGTAGCGGAGGAAGAGGCCTCTTTCTATCCTTGTGAGTGAGT
The DNA here is from genome assembly GCA_018340775.1 of Taxus wallichiana var. yunnanensis. Lineage (NCBI taxonomy): Eukaryota > Viridiplantae > Streptophyta > Pinopsida > Cupressales > Taxaceae > Taxus > Taxus wallichiana. The sequence continues at coordinate 281,993,941 of CM031240.1, forward strand.
GAAAACTATATAAGAGTAGTTATTCATATCATCCATGGAATCCTTGGAATATTCATTAGATGAGTATTCAAAATACCCAATGTTTACATATCCAACTTCTTCTTCTCCTTCAGATTTTGATTCAACAATTTCATATTCTTCATCTTCACATGTTGAATTAGCAAGTGGAGCCTCCAAGGCAAGCCTTTAGGGTGTTCCAAAGTAATATGATTCCGGTTTTGGTTTTGATATGACATTTGATTATTTAATGTAGTCAAATCATTAATCACCTTTGTAGCAATGAATTATTTCCTTCATCCTAGGAGTCTTGTATTTTATTTCTTGCTGAATGATCCTTGATCTTTCCGCCATGATAAGATCCTCTTTTACTTTGATATCAATTTCTTGAGCATTATCCAATGTATTTAGTTGATTTCTATGCAATATGAATCTAACTTATGGAAACAGAGCATTTATGAAGAGCCTCTTTTGATTATACGTAGTAGGATGAGCAATAATAGGGATCTTATTAATTGAATTGTTGAATTTGGCCATAAATTCTCTCATCAGTTCTTGTGTTTCCTTTGTCATTTGAGCTAATTGAGGAAGAAGGGCATGAGCATCTTCCACTGACTTGAACCATGCTTCAAATCTAATTTTCATATCTTCCTAATCATTGATTGAGTGAGATGGAAAATCGTAGAACCATTCTGTAATAACATCTTATAATGACTCCACAAATAGTCAAACAACAACATGCTCCACTCCAAGAATGTGATGCAAAGAAATAATGCTATCTTATTGATTCAACACACTTATTATCTTCAAACAAACTCAATGTTGCGTTTAGTGCACCTCATTCACCTCATTTCTCAAGCTAGAACATACAATAACTATACCATCATCTTTCATTCACCATGCCAACTAGAGATCCTTGATTAGATACCTCTAAGTAGGGTTATAACATCATCTAAAAGGGTCATTAAAAACTTAAGTATCAATGTTATTACCTTTGATATATATTGCCCTGAATTGCCTTTGAATGATCGAATCTCTAGTGTGCAAAAACTTGAACCCTCAAGCAAGTATTTTCATCAATTTCCTTCCTTATTCATAATTACTCTTCTCCAAGTGGAATCCCTCTTATCTAAGCTCCTTCATTGGACAATAGGTTTAGTACTTTGTTTACCTTCACTACTATTCCAAATGGTCTTAACTAGCTTCTTCATTCTTCAAGGATAGACTCATCAGAACAAGTGACCTTTTGAGTTTAGTCCTTAATGGCTTGATTCACTATTTCCCCATGCATTTGTTCTCTTCATCAACTGTCTCGATCATCGAGGTAATCAAAACCTTCAAAATCTAATTTCACCCACCTTATCTAAACTCTGTCCTTTATAACACATAAGAACAAGACCTTGGTTTAGTTCAAGAATAGGAATACCTAGAGGGTCTTTATGCAAACCGTGATCACATTAAAATACCTTTTTCCAATTTAAAGGTGCATGTAAAAATTGGTGAACTCATCCCTTTTGTAAATGTCTTTTCACTAATGACCTTTCTTGGCTAGTCTAGTTTGTTTCTAGCCATGTCCTGGGCATGTTCTACTCGTAACTTTGGTTCCACAAAATCAATCAACAAACCGATGATATTTTCGATGACCCATTTAGGGTTTCCTTTTGCATGAATAATCTTGGATGGTCTTCCTTCACAAAAATCCTACCTATCTCATTGTTTTGGCATTTACCATTAAGTCTCTACTATTAGCACAATCTAAGATCTTACAATGTCATGAGTGGGTTAAGAACAACCTATATTGCACTCTATAAAATAAACAATCCTTACAAGGGATGCATAAAGAGTGTTTCCAAACCATAGGTTTTGGCTCCATCATTTGAGGCCTCTAACACCAAACCCTCTCGAAACCCTGTTAATTGGCACTTCTACAAACATGAGAACCATAATTTTTCAAATAAAACTTTCTAAACTCCTTGTCAAGGCATAAAAATTGGTATAAAGGTCTGATCCTCTTTCTCATGATTTACTTTACGGTGAGCCTTTTCCTTCGGTTACCATGATGAATTCATTTAAGCTTATCTTCTTAGTTCACAAAACAAGGGATTTAAGCTTCTATCGGTGTTCATCAATGAATGGATAACTGTATCTTCTTCACAAAATGTTCTTGGGGCTATTTCAAATCTTATTCAATGTGATCTTTCAACTATAAACTTTGAACCACAAAATTCCCTTCAAAACTACTCCCAACTTCCCCTTTGAGGGATAACTCGCACACACTTCAAATCTTGTTACAAAGTTCTCATGGGATGGCTAACAAATCATCTCTAATGCATATTTAAACACTTTTCCTTAATAATATAAGGTTCTTACCACCTTATCAATCTCTTTATGCTCTTATGATCCGAGATCCATGTCCATAACAGCTCGTAATCTGGTTTCCTCAATCCTACACTCATCTTGGGAGTCCTTAATCAACATTAGCAAACTTTACTCTTCCTCGGTGAATGAGTTACATCTGCATGTACTTAAAATAGAGATTTCAAGTTCTCTTACTCTTATCTTTCACTTTCTAGACCAAAGTATTCCTTCGATCACTACTCTTCCACTAGTTTTATAGACTTCACAAAGTGAATCCCAAATTCCTCTAAGTGTTACAAACAATTAATCCTTCAAGGTTGAAGAATTCTCCCAATTAATCAACAAATAAGACAAACTTTTTAAATCTAGCATGCATGTATTAGTACAACCATATGTATAAAGAAAAATGAATTAAGATACTCATGCACCCAAAAATTTGAGCTTCATTAGCTTGTTTGCGAAATAAGAATTACCAAACCAAACTCTTCCTAATCTTCTGGAGTTACACTCCGACTCTCATTCGAATCGAATGAGGATTTTCAGTTACATTTTATAATATATAGTCATCCCATCAACTCTAACCGAATGCACACCCTTATCTTCTTTGATCATATGAGTGACTTTAACCTTAACACTAAGTTGCTTAACTTAAAGACCAAGTCCTTGACTTCTAGACTCATGTTATGACTTTTAGTCCCTAAAGGGAACCTAAGACACCCACTTACACCTATTTTCATCCTTGTAAAGAGTTCACAAGCTTCAAGAATTCTTTGAAACAACTACAACAAGCCAAAATGGCCCAAACATTCAAATTTTACAATTTGGAGGGAAATGCTCCATTTGAATTTTGAAAGGCCCAAAACAAGACTAACTCCAAATGAATCCTAGGACTCGTTAACACACCTAAAAACCCAAAATTAATGTCTTCATGGTTTATTTATATGTATGGAGTGATGCTCCTGCATCGAACTCCACATGATGTGATAAAGGTTGTAATATGCTCATTTGGATGCAGCCTTTCCATCTCCATACAATTTGGGAAATTTCTTTCTCTATCCTCTAGGTAGTTCATGAAGTGGAGTAGTTAAATATGATGAATTGGTGTTTTTTCCCGAGGTACTAGTGCAACCATCTCCATAGGAAGAGTGTTTAGTGGTGGGGGAGAAATGGGAGATGCACTAAGACTAGCAACATGATCTTCAAATGGATTCTCAAGAGTTGTCTTGGAATTATATGGGAGAAAACACAAAGTCAGCTTGTTCTTGTGGCTCGAATAGAGGATTATGAAAGAATATAGTGCCAATTGCTTGGTTTCCTCTTGTGTATATTCTATCTTTGATTTTGTAAAGGATTTTTCAATGAGGAAATATGAAAATTTATAGCTAGGAATATGAAGGGTTTCATTCCAAAATCAGCAACAAGTTTTCATTGTTTTGAGTTTTGTATTTTATGATTTTTTAAAAAAATTTCTAGATCATTAAAGGGTGCAGGATAGAAAAATATGCTCGCACCAAAAAATGACGATGAAATAATTTGCAGGACAAATTAGTGGTTTTCATCAATGCTCAGGATTAGGTCCCTCCTCTTGGGAATGGGGAGGCTCCCATTTATTAAATGCAGGAAATAATAAAATTTGTGGGTGGTCATTAGGCTAGGGATCACATAGGAATACTCCACTAAACATGTGGAAAATTTATTGTATGGAATACAAGGGAGGAATTTTCTTAGAAAGAGGTAAAGGGGAGATATGGAAAATAGGGAGAGGGTTAATTTTGTGAGTAGGCACTTAAAAATTTCACAAACATTAACTAGAGTAGGTCCACATTCAATAGGAAGGGAAACAACTATGTAAGCAATAATAAGATTAAAAAATCAAAGACACAAAGTTATATTGATTTATTCCTCAAAGACACAAAGTTCTTTCTTGGTTGTTCAAGATTACAAAGCTTGCATAGTTGGAAAGTAGAAAGTAGAAGAACATAGACAAGGAGATAGAAGAAAATAACTTCTTGCTTGTAGTAGTAGGAGAACAAAATCTAACCCTTTGGAATGGAGAATTCATCCCAATATATAGCCTTACAAAGTGTCCCTTCATCTCCCCCCAAGTGACTTTTCATATTCCTACCACTTATGACCTTTCATATTCCCGTAGGAATAAAAATAACTTATTTATGAAAAAGAAATTTTACAATGCAAAATTAAAAGGTCACTTAAGTGAATAAGATGAAATATAGCCAAAAATTACATTCCCAACGAATAATTAGAATGTAGAGAGAGAAGGAAGAAGAGAGAGAAGAAGAGAGAAGTGATCAATGAAGATGATCTAGGATGAAGTTATACTTTTCCTTCATTATGAAGATGAATGTCAGAATCGAGTAGAATCTTCCCAACATACTTATTTGACCAAGGAATGACTTGTTTGGGACTGAGAAATGATGTTTCACCTCTTATCTAGAATGGTTGCCTTTGGTCATACTTGGGAAACTCTCTTTTAACTATACATCTCTATGAGAAATGGTAGGTTACACAATTCAACTCTTTATAATGAACATGATATCTTATCACTCACATGAGTGAACACTCATCTTGCAATCATCATGAAGAAATAACTCACACCACTCATGCCCCAAACTTGGTAACCATGAGCTCCCTTGGATTTGAAGGTATCAAATATTCATGAGCATCTTCGGTAGAAACATGGAAATCCTTTGAACTAGAAAAACTTCCTATTTATGAGATGACACCAAGAAACAACTGAATGGAAAATGTCTTCTTAGAGAATATGAGCACCTAATATATTTTCTCTTGAATGGAGGGTGCTGTGGTGGCTTAGAGTATATTAGTTCCATGGTTCTCGTCGCCATGATTTTTGAACACAATTCACAGTGTAATCATGATATTTTTAAGTAGGCCCACATAAGATGAATACTTGAAAGGAAAATCTATGGAAGATTTCCACATATTGAAAACCTAAAAGGGTGGTGTATCGAAAGGCATTTTAACTAAAAACTTGTAAGGGTAGTTAAGTAGTGTGCAGGGATGAAAGGAAAATGAAATTCCTGTCATTGATTATGAATAAAGCATCAAAATGCGTATAATAATGAAGAACATCACAAGGATGAAAAATAAATATAAAACATGTTCCTGACTTTGAATGCTTATTTTGTCTTTAGACGAGACAACTATTTAAGTCGAAGAAAGTGTTGGAGGGTTGGTAAGGTCTAGAAGTTGACTTGACGTGTTTTGTGTACTTTGATATCGTATTATAATTGTACAATATCTAATGTATACACACCATAGACACAAAAAAAAAGTGGAATATGTAAATATCCTCTAGGATTCATGTAAAGTTCCTAGAATGCAAAATATAATTATAAAGGGACTAAAAATCTAACAATCACCTCAAATTATATAAAAGGATGTAATAACATTGTACATAGGGTTGGAATCGGTTTGAGTTGTTGGTTATCGTTTATAATAGTAATCAAACTTTAGTATTATGTACTATTTTTCTCTTTACCTTGCCTGTTTCTAGTTCTTTATTTCCGTATCCTATAATTTCTTGCACATTTCTTAAGATGTGATGTTTGTTAAGCTTAAGTTTCAATACACATTATTTTAAGGTTTGTAAATGGAATACTCTTATAATATCCTTAAACTAAACATTACTATGTCTTGATGAGTGATTTGGGGACCACTACTAACAATTTCAACTTGTTCGGTGGAGATGTAAGTTGGACGAATAAGTATCAATTAAGTGTTGCAATATCTACTATAGAAGAAGAGCACATGGAAGCTACTCATACAAGCGAGGAAGTGGTTTGGTTTTATAATTAACATTTTTATAGTTGGGTCGGTACCAAAAATAGTGAGGATAGAATGCGACTCCTAGAGTGCAATTTATTTGGAAAAGAACCCTAAGTATCACTCTCACATAAGAATATTTATGTATGTTATCATTTTGTAAGGGAAATGGTGGGAAAATAGGATATGGATGGAGAAGGTGGAGAATGATTTGAATGTTCCAGATTCATTGACTAAGGTAACCACTACTTAAAAGTCCTCTTAGTGCAAGAAAAATAAGGACTCGTGGAAGCCAACAACCACTAAAGAATATATTCATGTTCCCTTTACGAAAAGTGTTCAATTAGTAGGATAATGTTAGGAATGTTTCAACTTTGCATACAATTTTAAAAGAGTGATACATGATATTTAGTGTGCACAAACTTTCACAACATGGTTATGTAAGAAACATTTGCGCAAGGGCATCTCGCACAAATATATGAAGACATGGGCATTGTACACAACTTTCACGATATGGATTGGAAGGATATTCATAGACTTGTGTTGCATATAGGAATATATGCATACATATCTACATAGTGGGAGTTACATTTTGGTATGTAGTGGTGCTTCACAACATTAGAGTGCATTGTTGACGCACTATCAATGCTTCTATTATAATTAATCACCTAGAAGTATAAATCAACACGCGGGAGAATATTTTAGCATGATTGGTGAAAGAATATCTTGTATTAATGAATAGACACATAGTAAGAGAGAATCTTGGGATTCTCTCCACAATCAAATTTAAAACGTGCAAATTCTTAGGAATAAATCATGAATAAACAATTGTAAATGTGAATATTTTCTTTATAAAGATAATTAAGTCTTAGTTGTGTGTGTGTGTGTGTGTGTGTGTGTGTGTGTGTGTGTGTGTGTGTGTGTGTGTGTGCGTGTGTACACATGTATTCATACACACATCAACCGAACCTAAGAATGAGACAAGGAAGAGAAAATAATGGATACTCAATGTATTATACTTGTACTCTAAAAGTGCATGTATCATCATTCTTATTCCTTTTGTCCTTGATGATGGGACTAGATTAGTGACCAAAAACATTAGACTTCACCAAAATTGATCATAGTTCTCCGAGATAAATTACAATATGTTAAAATGTGAAAATCTCATAAAATCAACTACTAAATATTGTTCTATAGTGTCATGTAGTTGCTCTTGTTGTATTTATAAGTTAGGTTAAAACTAGTGCAATAAGATATGGTTATTGTGATGAGTTAATTTTTAACCTAAAAGGGTTTTCATTTATAATCCATGTTTATATCTTGTGTGATGTTTCTATATATTGTGTAGATTTATGAGTTATTAGCTTTTCTTTATGTTATTATGTAGAACATCCGGTTTTCCCGACATAAAATACCTAGAAAAAATAAATGATACCAAAGACAAAATTGTGTTAGATTAAATCATTATTATTATAATTGGCGTTTATTTCCACTTTGATCTATTCAGATTTTATATCTTCAATATCACTCTTAAAAATTCTAGTTTAGTGTAGAAGTGATTGTCATAAATGCAATAATACACTTTTACATTTATAATGTTTTTGAATTCAAATTAGGACCCTATTGGCATGTAATCCAATACACAACTAATAGGAAACCTAACAAGAAAAGTCATATACCTCGCCTAATTCAAAATCAAAGGGCATAAAGCCCAAGTTGGCGACCAATTTATAATAGGTATGTGAATGATTAATCAATTTCACACCATAAATAAATGTTCACCATCTAAAACCAAGATAAAAATAGAGAAAGAAATACAATAAAAAGAGAGAAATAAACAAAGAAAAACTAAATATGAAAATGAAAAACACAAAAACATTCAAAATTAAAAAAGGTAAAAATTATAAGAGAAACAAATTAAAGATCAAACAACACAAATAATACATATTAGTAAGAGCCTAACTTGGACCCATAATCAATACACATATATACACAATAGCACCAAAGCAATTGACAAATATCGGATACATTTATATGGAAAAATGTCCTCATGTTCTTTAAAGAGGCGGCTAGGTATCCATAAATGTGGGCTCGTGTAACCTTTCATTTTTTCTATGCCTCTTACACAGTCCAGCAAAAAATACAACACACAACCTATCATCTCTGAAATCCAGATTTTCTATGCCTCTGCGTATATCATCGTTAACCAGGATCCCCATCTATGGGGAATGCCATATCAAGTCTGACAATGTATTCTCTATGGTGAAGAAACAAAGATACTTCATACCCAAAATCCATTGGATATGTTTTCACACAGGCTCGGTAGGGTTATATGAGAATAGCAGAAAGAAGGATTTGAGAGCTCTCAGCACTTACAAAACTCTTCCTTGGCTTAAAGGCTATGAAGATAACAAAACAAAGGCTATGGAGAAACATGGAGCTAGACAGACCAGCGGCAAGAAGCAAGGCTCCAGTTCCTGGAATGAAGCTGCTCAAAACTACTTTGCAAAGCAACCCAAAACCAGGTATGATCATAACTTCGAAAACAGTCATAAAAAAACATTTGATAAGAATGTGGAAAAGCATGTCGAGAAATTCAATTCAGAAACTCATGATACCCATGTAGAAGACACTGAAGAGGAAGATGATTCTGAGCCTGTGAATAATGAGAGGTGGGAAAACATAAAGAAAAACTATAAAACAATGGTAGAAACTGATGAAAGGAGAAAACTCAAGAGGTCATATGAAGAAAAAGGGGTTCCATGGGACCATTACGAAGGATGGGGGAAGAAAATATGGAGGGAAGAAACTACTAGTTCAAGCCCTCCTAAGATGGTGGGTGAAGCAGTGTATGGAGTGGGCCCAGTTCTGGCTGCCCTTACAATAGCTAGGAGGGACTTCTATTCCCTCTATGTTCAAGAAGGTCTTGATTTGAGTAGTAAACATAAGAAGAAGAAGGACAAGGGAGGTGTTGAAAAGATTTTACAAATGGCAGGGAAGCTTGGACTGACTGTAAAGGAGGCTTCAAAACATGACCTTAATATGCTGGTGGACTCCAGGCCTCATCAGGGCCTTGTGCTGGATGCCTCTCCATTGGAGATGGTGACCATAACGGAATTGGAACCTGTTTCTGATTGTGAAGGTAAGGGTTCTTCTCCTCTGTGGGTTGCTTTGGATGAAGTAACTGATCCTCAAAACTTTGGGGCAGTTGCAAGGTCCGCTTATTTCTTCGGGGCTACCGGAATAGTTGTATGTGCTAAGAATTCAGCTCCATTGAGTGGGGTAGTCAGCAAAGCTAGTGCAGGATCATTGGAATTGACCGAGCTACGGGCATGTCGGAACATGATGAAATTCCTGGAACTGTCTGCAAATAATGGTTGGCGGGTTTTGGGTGCTTCTGTGTCTCAAGAAGCAGTGTCACTGAACGAAGTTTCACCTGGTGTTCCAACAATATTGGTGTTGGGAAGTGAGGGCAGAGGTCTGAGACCACTTGTTAGTAGATGTTGTTCCCAATTGATTGGTATACCTGGGACCCTTCCACGTATTGCAACCAAACCTGTCGATGTCAGTTCTAGCGAGGATCAGTTTGAGCTTGAAGAATTTAATAGTTTTATGGCAGTTGAAAGTTTAAATGTGAGTGTAGCAGCAGGTATACTCCTTTATCATTTGATTGGGTCATCTGTGCCTTCTTTGGATTCAAAAAGTTCCATTCCATTGTAGTCTGAATAGGCTAATTCCTCTACTTTGTTTTAATTTTGGCTTAGCATCTTCTTCTTGTCATTGATTGATTCTCCTTTAAGTTGGTTTAATTACATATTCCCTGATAACTTTCCTTTCATATTTATTGCCACCTCTGAGCAAACTCATTCTCAGAGGCTGTTAAGAACAATATAACATTTACTGCCAAAGAAATCACTGATGTGACTGCTAAGTCTTCTTCCTGCAGTTCACTGCTTCTTTTCCATTTGTTACTTTACTTTTAGGGCTAGCGATTGAGGAAGGATTTTGTTCTCTCTCACAAGGAGTTTGATCTCATGAATCAATGTCAGTAGGATATCAGTTCCATATTCAGCAATTCTATTGGTTAAACTTGGACCAAATTTGCTTTATTGTTCACCATCAGCTTGATGTTGGTTTGGCTCAATGTTTTGAGAGCGAACCCCTGTATCATCCAAATCATTTCCTGATTGTTGCATTTTAAATTGACTGATGGAGGACAGTTTTTGTTAAGAAAGTAAAAATAATAATATCATTGTTGTGAGGATGGCCAAGGTTGAATACCTTGCTTCTCCTGCTGAAATGAAGCCTGCCATCTTGCCATACCCATTTCTCTTGAAAATTGCCTTATAATGTTTGTTACAATTTGAAGTGAATTTTCATAGCATACAGTGAATAATGTATGGACTTTTATTCTTTTTTTTCCTCACCAAACATTACATATTTTGAGTTAATGAGGTATATATTAATCAGGCTAGTTAGTTATTCATTCTTAGAGCACATCCACCGAGTTCTTATGGTCATTGACTCATTTTGGTTACATTTCAACACAGTTATCACTACAATGTTTAAACTTGTCTAGATTAATTGTACAGATGCTATGGCGTCTCATATATCTGCAGATTAAAAGAGATTAGCCTTTTCAATTATTTTGATTCTATCTAATTTAGTGAACATGAAAATAAATCTTGGAGTATCCACCAACTCAGATACAGACATATTAACATACCCATGAGCATTGGGGAATTTCAGAATATTTAGCTAAGAATATCTCTATAAGGAAGTCTAGTTCAACCGGAGCCCTTTGTAGTTTGGTGCAGGCCGTGCTGATCCTGAAAAAAATAGGTATGGTAGTTGTCATGAAGTTTTATGCAGGAGCATCTACAAGGACAGTCATGTATATAGCAAATTTTGGTGTTCATCATGTTTGTGAGTCTTCATAGGGTCCTAGGCATGTTGGTCTAGTCTCCATGTTGTCTCCTATTCAAATTTTGTAGTTTCTTACTTTCCCGCCTAAAGTGTGTTTTTGAATTTTCAAACCTTCTGTGCGTCTTAGGAGTTTTAGACTTCTTCATATGTCTCTTGGTGCTCCTTAGGATGTTCAAGTTAGTCTTTTAGTTCTAATAATGTTTTGACTCCTTGTTCAACATGTTGTAAAAACCCCTCCATATGGCAAAAGCAGTTAGTGATGGATGGAATTCGATGAAAAGGAGATAGGTATGTAAAATTGGAGTTAGTTACATCAAGTGAGTATGAGGAGACTCTGTGAATGAAATGTATGGGAAGGAATATCCGTGAAAAAAAGAGAACTCTGCTCTGTTTTTGGCTTGAAATATATTGCATTCTTGACTGTTCTTGATTGGTTTAAATCATTATTTTGCTTGCTTATTTATAGGTATGTAAAATTGGAGTTAGTTACATCAAGGGAGTATGAGGAGACTCTGTGAATGAAATGTATGAGAAGGAATATCCGTGAAAAAGAGAGAACTCTGCTCTGTTTTTGGCTTGAAATATATTGCATTCTTGACTGTTCTTGATTGGTTTAAATCATTATTTTGCTTGCTTATTTATATATTGGTTGTTGGAAGGCACTTGTAGAGTGTGATGAGACAGGTTAGAGGATTAATCCCCGAGTTTTGAAGGAACAGTCTCCCAATTTAGAAATTTTGGGTACAAGTTGCCAAGAGCCCTGTTTCCCAGGCAGAACAGGTAAGAAAATGACGTACTTTTGAATTTATATCAGTCTTTTTGAGTTACTGACAGTAGGCACGAGAAGGAGATCAAAACAGACCTGTAGGGTAAATTTCAAGTCTTCAAATTGAAAAACATTCATTTGGAAGAGTTTTCACTACTCTCAGCCGGGTGAGAAACCCTTACTAGGGTTTTAAGAGAGTTAGAAGTTTGGGGTGGTAAATCAATTAACCAAGACCTGAAATTTGGTATTAGTCATCTGAAGAGTACTTACAAACAGTTTTTTAGAGTTTTGAGGCTTGAAGATAGCAATATCTGCCCAGTTTATACCAGTCTTGGATCTAGACCTGTAGCGACAATTAGAGACCTAATTGGTCAAAACAGAGGTGCGAACTGTGGAGGTTAGGGTGCCTTTTGGATTCTAAGTTTTACCACAGAGCAAAAGCATGAAAAATGGTATCTAAAAAGTATTTTGGTTTCATGAGACCATTTGCCAGTCTCCCTAAGCATTAAGCTTAGGTAATTTTCAGGGCCACTAGCAGACTAGGCCTGTTTTCCCAAGTTAGAGGATAAGGAGTTAATTTGTCCTAGTTCTTTTGTGATCTTGCATCAAAGTTCCATCATGTGGAGAAGTTGCATATAATCTGGTATGTTTGTTGGTCTCTGGTTTCTTTTGCTTGATCCTTTATTGGAACATTTCTTTTAATGGGGTAAGTTGTGATTGTAGATCAATTGTTAAATAGTGTGTGATTATGCACTCCAAGTTTTGAAGACCGATTTGATGTTTTTCCTCCAGTATAATTAATGCTGCAGCACAATGCAAAAGCTGTCATGTAACTTTTCTCGTTAAAGTTCGTCAAGTAGATGCATTTTTGCAAGCATGTGGGACACAAGTTTCTTCTACTATTTCTACTCAAACATCTTGAACACTCATTTATTTGATTTTTTTTTGCTCCCACTTAGTTTTCATGGATATTGCCAATTCCTGATTATGTATTTCCACATTGCTCTGAGATTTTTCCCAGAAATTGTTTATCGATTATAATGTTGGTCTTGGCATTGCTGGGTACAACTTCCAATTATTAACGCCTCTCTGTGCCTCCCCAAACTGATTTTCGGTAGTTTTTTAACCATCTGTATAAAAATAATATATTGTGCAACATAGTGTTCAAATATGGCATTTTTATATATCATTGATATATGTAATATATAATATAAATTCTCTCATCTATATATGATATATGCTGATAATACATTAAGAGGTTTGAAATGACTAGAAACTTATGATGGAGGTTCTATTAGGTAGCTACAATACATATGAGGATGGAAACAATGCCCTTTTGTTCATGATGCACTGCATGTGTTTCCCCACTCAATATGCACCAGGATATATTAAAATCATATGCACTAGACTTAATGTGTATTAGCATGTGATACATCAGCATATGAGGATGGAAACAATGCCATTTTGTTCATGATGTAGTGCATCTTTTCCCCAGTGGATTAAAATCATATGCACTAGGGTTAATCTGTATTGGCGTGTGATATGTTATTTGGGGTGGCCAACTGACACGGGAAGCACAGTTTCAGAAATTATGGCAATATGAACTTCTCAAAGAGCTAAGTTTACCTATAGTTCACTGCGGATAAATTTCCTAAATATTAATAAACAGACTCCAGCATCTGAGATGGATTCTTCAACTAGAACACTGTGGGCTGAACAACAACAGGTTTTGAGCTTTGACAGAAAAGATAGATATAGTGCAGAGAGAAGGAAAACGGCTGAGGGCAGAGAGGAAGTGGAGAAGCATTGGGTAGTAGCACATTGGACATAAAGAGTATGAAGCAGAGTGAGTTTAAAGATATAATAAAATGGGAAGAAAACTGTGAGCAAGAGAAAATTGCAGGCTTGTGTAAAGTAGGGTACAGAGGTCCTTGCAGAACCGAGAAATCCCAAAATGTGGGAACCCCAATGGACGACATAACACTTGCTACAGTGAGAATGTGGATGGATGTATAAGGAGAGGCACATTCTAAGATCGATCCATATTTTAGCAGAGGATTAATTCTAGAGTAAGAGAATTTTTTTTTGCAGGTGACTGGTAAAGAGAAGGTGCATCTAAGCAGAAATTCTGATTTGCTGTATTTCTCTTATTCAAGAATCTTACCCATGCCAGTGAGGTATTGAGTATAGCTCTAACATCTTGTGGTAAACCTGGAGTAAGGTTTATAGTGTTGAATTTGACGTTTAATTAGTTACTTAATATGTGAAAGTTTTGATGTTAACAAAGAACTCTGGTTGGTTCAAAACATACTAGGAAAAACCTATGAATCGAGTCTTAGAACCAGCATTTGATTGTGATAAATGACTAAATTTTGCATGGAAGCTAGAAACATTATACATAATAATATTAATCTATCTGTGAATGTCTTCAAAACGAAAAAAATATTAACCTCATAGCTGATATTTGAGTGTTTGTTTTTACACAGCTGGATCCATCAATTAGAAAGAACAATAAACCAAAGTTCACAATCAAGATTTAGAAGATAGGTCATGAAATAGGGAATGAGATACTTCTCAGTGAATTCAAGAGCCATTTGATTAAATAAAAAATCTTCCAAAACTTCCCAACGAGAGAATTTTTGCCCCAATAAGTTTTAGATACGAATGGGAGCTGGAAAAGGTTAAGGAAGGAAATGATTTTTCCCAATGCAGACGGTTAAGAGCATAGTAACATTACGCTTGAAAAATTCAATGCATTTACCTGATCAAACTGTTTTTAATTAATGTTAAGGTTAGGCATTGCTTTTTAATTTTTTTAAAAAGTATTACATTGAATGGATGAGGTAGAAAAACACAGGTCTTCCCTTTAAATAGTAGGCCATCTTATGACAATACAACTTACTAGAACACTCTGGGCTAGCCCTTCGAAGTTTACATAAACCCTCTAAGGTAGAAAGTAAAGTATCTTTTATAAACATACACTTTTCTTTTTAAAATTTTGTAATTGGCATTTTTGTTATAATGTATCATGCTTATTTATATCTCTATGCACTATATTTACTAGCAAAAGCATCCATAGGCATTTTTGAGAGGCCGATAGGCATATAGAAAGATTTATTGGAAGTATTACATTGCCAATAATTGTACTCAATATGTACTTAATTAAATCAAAATCTGAATTTAGTTTTATTGTAAACAAATAATAGTAGCTACTATGGATTCATTCATTCATTTATGACAATGGATTTAGCAATTATTAGCAATGTACTATTATTATTATCATATTTTCATTTATGATCTATATCATTTTTTTTGGAAATTGTTAAAGAGTTGGGGGTTTTGAAAGGACCCTCATCCTTTTACAATAAGCCCAAAA
This sequence comes from Taxus wallichiana var. yunnanensis, assembly GCA_018340775.1. Taxonomy (NCBI): domain Eukaryota; kingdom Viridiplantae; phylum Streptophyta; class Pinopsida; order Cupressales; family Taxaceae; genus Taxus; species Taxus wallichiana. The sequence goes on from CM031240.1 coordinate 282,009,168, forward strand.
GGCAAGAGATAACCATGAATCAATATAGTGAAGAAGCCCTTAGGCCAAAGGAATAAAAACCTTGAAGGTCCAAACCGAACGATGAAAGAGAAAAGGAGCCACAAACGAGGAAAAGAGTTGTAGCTGACATCGAAACAACAACGGTGGTTGTAGCCGTAGGGAAAGAGAAGAAGCATCCCCAAAGGCGCTGCAGAGGAAGCAAAAGAAGAAGAAAGAGGAAAAGGGGGAGCTGCAGCCCAAAAAAGCTATAGGACTGGAGAGTGGAAGCGAAGATGAGTAGGAGGAAGAATGAGAACGGAAAGAAGAAGATTAGAGCTTTCCCTTCTTTCCGTTTGTCGAACACATTCCCTGCCACTTATCTTGTGAAATCATCTCTGAAATAAAAGGATTGTATTCAGAAAAGGTCCACAGGGGTGGAGATATGTAATTCCTTGTCTAGTGGATGGGCATCATCCTTCTTCGAATCGAGTGATCGGATTCATGAGGTCGTTTGATACCGGAGAAGGTCTCTCCAAAGAGGGATAAATAACCACTAGTGGCCCCACCTTTGTAACAAAGTTACGTATCCTGTCTATGTTGTAGCTAATGGAGGTGGATCTCGTAGCTTCTTTATTTTCTAGGCCAATGTTGTTTTCATCATCAAGATCTCGTTGGGCTCCAATGCTTGGGGATAGAACCTTTTTTCCTAGGCTCTTGGATTTTCTTTTGAGGACAAGCCGCATGAAGGTGTCTCGAGGTCTTGTGATTCCGACATCTAAATGCCATATGTTCATGGTCAAGAATCTAGGAATGGGTTGTTTCTCCCATTTTGAGGTTCATTCTATTTGGTAGTCCCTTGTTGAGGTCCACTTCAACACAAATTTTGACATAAGTATGCAAACCGCTCTGCGTCCTCTTGTTGTCTTCTTTAATGAACCACCCTAGGAGATTTTCTATTTACTCCATTGCGAAGAAAATTGAAGGGGACACTTTGGTAATCTCACCCATACAGTACCCGAGTGATAGAGAAGGTATTTAGATCAAACTGAGGGAACCATGGGGTAGTGAAAAGATCCCCAAAACCAAGGACCCTCTTCAATAACCCGTTGATAATCCTCAGGATCATTGAAGAAGACAATGAAATAACCTCGAGCACAAAGGAAGTAATGACAATTTTTCATCCACGAGGAATGAATCCGGTGGATCAGAGCATTGGATGATGGCCAAGCCCCATTGAATCAGTAGATAATGGCCTTAGATTTCAGATTTTGCAGATGATTTAGAGATGCCTCATCATTGATCTCCAAAGTAGGAGTTTCAACATCTTGCTCCATAATGTAGGTGGGGGAAGAGGAAGCGCATTAAATTTCAAGGGAGTGACATTTTTGAAGAGTGCCTCTTTGAAAGGTGCATGACCATGTTCTTTGGCTCCACCTAGTAGAAAACCCGACATAAAGATTGTGGAATCCCGTACTATTCCATAGGCAATGAGCAGGTGTTGTCCATAAGCGGTTTGCTTTACGACGAAAATGAGGCCATAGGGACTCGCCATGATGCTCAAAGATGTGAGAAAGAGTAGATTTCAGCGCCAACCTACTAGCAAGTCAATGGAGTTGAATGCATAAAGTATTGCCATTCGGGTACGAACAAAGACTTTGAACGACTCTAAATTAAATTTGGGTTGGTCTGCCGCATCTTTAGGTCACGTTGCTAGACAAGCTTAAGATTTGGAAGGCGATCGCCCCTGTGCCGATGCCCACCATCATGCATGGTCAAAGCCTTCATAGCTTAGCTTTATTTGTGTGTAATCTCTTCGTCTACAGAGGAAACTCGACCTATCTCGTGACACCGATATTGTCACTAGCTTCAAGTGAAAATGCTATTGACCACCATAGTGTTGCCACGCTCTTGAACAATACTATTTTCCCCCTCAATGGAAGCGCTAAAGAGATCGCCGCCGCTAGCCCACTTCCGTTCTTGGGAGACCAAAGCGACATAGGGGCCAAGGTTAGGGATAGAAATTAGAGTCATCTCTCGTATTTTTTTGTTCTTGAAATACCAAATGTTGATCTATATCATTAAGTGTGTTATTTTTTTGCATTATTTATTTTACACTAATAAATATTTTTGTATTCACCTACCACAAGCATCATGGATGATGTTGTTATGGACAAATAATTATTTTTGTACATGTAAATCCATTGTCACAAATAAATGAATCAATCCTTATGTAGCTTGTTATGGACAAATAATTATTTTTCTACATAATTATTTGTCCATAACAAGCTACATAAGGATTGATTCATTCATTTGTGACAATGGATTTACATGTAGAAAAATAATTATTTGTTCATAACAACATCATCCATGAGTGCTTGTGGTAGGTGAATACAAAAATATTTATTAGTGTAAAATAAATAATGCAAAAAAAAAAAAACACACTTAATGATATAGATCATGAATGAATTTATGAAAATATGTTAATAATAATAGTAGTGTTCTTGACAATTTAGATTTTACAAAGCAAGATTATGTCATAAAAGTGGATTTAAAGGTAGTTAATAATAAAGAAATATAGTGTGATGCAATATGTCACAATATGCCACTAAAAGATAATGTAAACCAAAAAAACTCCCTCCCCTTATAGCTTTCATATGTATTGTTGATCTAATTGTTACATGGTAGGTGGAATATTGCTTAATAAATACTCTTATATTACATATTAAATGTATGTCCTCTTTTGCTAATCTTCAATCTACTTGTCTTTTACCTACATATCATTTTATAATAAAATATTTATGTATCTACACCTCTCGTTTACTACATATTAAAACACGTTCGAATCTCCCATCCACCTATCAAGCATATATACAAATAGAGTACTCTCTCATTTCCAATAATAGAAATAAAATTAGCGTATTATCACTAGTAAGTAAGGCAACTCACTTGCACACATTATATTGGTGTTAGGAGCTTTCACAACAATTAAACCTCACCCACACCTTGTATGCCTTTTTATCAATATTTCCTTGATATGACAATGAAATTTTAGGGTTTTTGCAGTTTAGATATTTTAGATTTATCCTCATCTTGTACGCCATTATCAATATTTTCTTAATAAGACAAGTTTAATGTAGGAAATTTAGGTTTGCAGAGTTAGGACACATTTTAGATTTGTTTTTAAGGGCATTTTAGATATTCCTTAGATTGATAAGGTTTCGGTTGAAAAGTTATGATATGAATCATATAGCTTCAAAAGTATTTTATATGCTTTTTGTTTCTCAAGGTATTTAATAGAAAAATAAAAGTTGAGTGGGAAAAATAGACCCATGTCAAACAAACCCACCAACCGGGTTAAGCGCTCTTCAAAACCCAAAGTGAACATGGAAAGCGACACATCCTAAACAACCTTTCAGTTTTGTCATTTTCCTTGCATAATAATACAAGCACTTTATTTGAGATCAGAGGTGTTAACCACATTGAAACCCAAGTTAACGTTGTAAACTTAGCAGTAATTGGATGGTTGTAGCAAGTGCAGAAGTCGAAGCTCTAGTTTACTAACAATGGTAAAGAAGGGTTTTGTACTCTCATAATTAAATAAACAGGATGTTACATGGAACTATGCTAAATGGAGCTCTCGCTAATAGACGTCTTATAATTAGTATCATTATGGGTTAAATCAACCCTACACACGGAGATAAATCTGTAACCCTAATATCGCCTCATTTTACTATATGCAAAATGATTGATCTAGATTATATGGATCGTTGTTTTGCACATGGACAACATTATCTCCTTCACAAATGAGATAAAGTCGAGCTATGAAACTGTCCATTTATCATGTCACAATGCTTTTGATTGATTACATCTGGTCACGCTTTGAGTTCTAACTCTGTATGAGCCAAGTAAACATGAAGCTCATGGTTTTTATCCTTTTAATATAGCGCGTAGGATTTGCGTAAACAAACTTACGGTGAAATTTAGTTCAAATTCCACGAAAATTAACCGTCACCTAATTTTTTTGCGTTGTTGACAAAAATACGGTATTAGAGATGAAAAGACCAAATATGATAAAACGAATACGACGAAGAAGAGAGGTTACTCAATAATTTTAACTTAAGAAAGGTCTATCGCCAATGATTGACATTTTTAATGTATTATGTTTATTTATATCTCTACATGCTATATTTGAAATAAAATAACAGAACCAATGTTTTCCTCGTGTTTTATAAAGATTACATTGCTATTTAGTTTATCAGTTTTTACTAAAGTTTTCTCATATTAAACTTGGGTAATTAAATTCCATTTACACGTTTGATCCAAACAATGACCCAAGTGGCAATTATAGTGGAGCAACTTCCAGAACCATAACTTTGCACCGTAGCTCTAATTGACTCCGTTCAAAATGCAACAGAAAGCTTGGAACACGTAGAATATAATGGAAGGGTGTAAAACTATGTTTAACAAAGTTTGACCCCTCGAAATCTGCATCTAAAGGCCTAAAAATGCAATTTTTGTAGTGTTGTCTAAAAATAGTAAATTCGTGAAATGGTCACCTATGTAATTCACGGAAGATGAACCACCTTGTCTCCCTCAAGATTGGTGACCTTCCACATTCTTATAGGTGCCTTTTCATATTTCTAAAATTAGTATATAAATATATGTAACCCAAAAGGGAAGGAAAAACATCTCATGGAGGTAGCTATTGTAATCATAGTCTTTGAGCGATTTATATACATCTCTTCTCAAAGATAATTTTGAGTATTCACATATCTTCTTAGAGATAGCTTTTTTGTTTACATCTGACACGATTGTTATTCTGTCCTTTTAATTCCGAAACCCCCTTGAATTTTGGATCAACTTTTGCCATGTCATGTCTTGTCATTGTTTTGTAAATGGAATGCTACTATAGTTAAGAGTGCAACGTCATCTCAATACTTGGTTAGACATGTAGGAAATAATAAGAAAAAGGAAAATAATAGGAAACGAACATGAAAACTTAAGCAATGTCATTCCTCCTTGGGAACATGATTGCAATATTGAAATCTTTATTATTAAAATAGTGCTAGAAAACCCCTAGCTATAGTTAGAAATTAAGTTGAGGTGTCCCTTATTAGGTTTTGATTTCCTTTGGCCATACCTTGATAAGGGGAAAAGCTAAGCAACCATATGAAGCAAGTGTTTGGGATGTATGGATAGGTGGAAAAGCCATTGTTAGTATAAGGCAAGTCGTTTATGTGAAGGCATGAAACATGGGGATTAAGGATAATGAGGAGACAATTATTTGGGACATAAAAGGAGCCATTCTTAATTGAAACATAAATGGCTTAGTGGAGATTGTTATCTAGGAAAAATAAGAGCATAACTGTTGTTGTTTGCATAAGAAAAAGTGAGCAAGTAATGGGAGTATAACAAGTTACTAGTGATATTTCATAAACAAAGTTGAAAGAGTTTTGAGGATCAAGTAGAAATAATTATAGTGAATGGTAACTCAATTAGATAGTTTGCATGACCAATAAAATACTCAAAATTCACACTCACCCTTCGAAAAATTAAGGCATAATACTCGCATGAGGAAAATCCGTGTTGCAGGTGATGAAATAAAGTTGGAGGAAATTAATGGAGGCTCTAAGGATGGTTTGAATAATTGGAAAACTCCTTAAATTATAACTTTAGAAAACAATGTTTAAGTACATTTGTAAGTGGTTGAATATGCCAAGTAGGTTCAATGATTAGCAAATATGCAAATTAGGTATTTGAGGAATGCATCGAGCAAATTCAACCGCTAGCTAATGTGTCAATCAAATATGTTGGCCCTTGAATGAACCAAAATGCAATGAATGGGAAGTCCAACAACCTAGATTGAAAGCCATGGTGTTTACATCTCAATTGTTAAGATAAAATGGTATTTGAATCTTGTGTCTTACCAATCCAATGCATGCCTAAATGTTCCGTTGGGCTCTTACAATGACATTTGTTTTCATCCGAGTTGGATCTAGAAATGTTGCAGGAGTTGGAATTAGATATCTAGGGAATGTATCGAGCAAAATCAACCGCTAGCTAATGTGTCAATCAAATACATGGCTCCTTGGATGCACCAAAATGCAATGAATGGGAAGGCCAACAACCCAGATTGAAAGCCATGGTGTTCACATCTCAATTGTTAACAATGACATTTGTCTTTATCTAGAGTTGGATCTAGAATTGTTGTAGTAGATGTTATGAAGTTGTTTTCTTAAGTTGCAGAGGAGATCAAAAAAAAAACATTATAGAGTTATTGATAGTCTCAAAATGTTTTGATGGCCCCAAAAAGAGTATTGGTTTGTAATCTTGTTTAATTTGTTGACATAAGGAGGCTTGACCCCAACTTTTTGGAGTTTTTCCAAATTTAGTTTTTTTAAGGATATATATTGTGTCCTTGTGTGATGTCGTCTTTGTGTTATTTAATTGCTCAATTGCTTATGTTTTTTATGTTTATATCTTTGCAACAATTTAGAAAACATTCATATTCTATGTTGAGTTGACTTTAAGCATAGTTACATAGTATGCAACCTTTGGTCTGAACACTTGGCAATGTCACTTTTTGTACGTATTTTTGGAGTTTTTCCAAATTTAGGTTTTTCTACGATATATATTTTGTTCTTGTGTGATGTCATCTTTGTGTTATTTAATTGCTCAATTGCTTATGTTTTTTTTTATGTTGCTATCATTTGTAACATTTAAGAAAACATTCATATTCTATGTTGAGTTGACTTTAACCATGGTTCAATAGTATCCAACCTTTGGTCCGAACACTTGGCAATGTTACTTTTTGTACTTATTTTGATATATAGTCTATTTACACATTGGTGACCAATTCCATTATATTGTCACTCTCTCACACCCTCTAATCAAGCTAGTCAATAGCCCTTCTCCACTTCAAGTCATTAAAATCACTTGATTAGCCATTAAATATTTGTCTAGTTTTATCCATTTACACTTAATATTGGTCCAAACTTATCCATGTCTTAATTTCAAATTTATGTCATCTTTGTAAAGTTATTTGATGCAAGAGCATCACAGTGCAAAATTAACCTTATATAATTTTGAATTTTTTTATTAAGTATAGGTGAATGCAAGGTTAATGAGCACAAAAGCAAGGCACAAGTGGTGCAACACAACGTACTCAATGATTGCGTGAAAGTTCTCAATAGCTTTGCATAGTAGTTAGTAAGTACGTAGTAGAACATGTGTAATAATGAGCAAGATTTTGACAAAAGCTAAGGTGTGTGGGAATTTTGAGAAGAGCACATAAAGTATTGATCTCCGTGATTGTGCATTGGAGCAAACATGTGAGAGGATCCTTTAGGGATCAATGCACAAAACTAGAGTGAAATAGAAGTGCACGATAAAAATAACTAACATGGAGGACATGTCATAAGCAACAAAGGGAATGAATGAACATCAATTACTAGGGACACATGTCGGTCACAAAAGCAAGCCGACAATTAAGCGATAAATTATCTTACAAGATCCTAAGGACAATCGTCCTCAACCTCTAGGTTGACATGGCTCAAGCAAGAAAATATTTGTAAGGCATGATAACTAGAGTATTTAATGATCAAATTTGAATTTGAATCAAAGTGGGAACTGATGAAGTCTCTAGAAGAAATTTGAATGGAGAAAGTGCAGGAACAAGCAAGTAGAAGAGCACACCAAGATCATCATTGAAGGGACTTTTGGCAAGGAGAATACTTCATCACTTAGAGGATTGGTGACTCTAAAAAGATCCATATTAGATAGAGAAGCTTGCAAGTAGTCCTAAGAAGCACACATCACCCTTGTGACAACTCAAGTAGTTTAATTTATGTTCTGTGACAGCCCCAAAAGAGGGAGAAAGCATTGTAAATGTCGTTAAAACCTTTGAGATGAATACAAATATTTGGTTTTTGTGTGAGTTCTGTTGTGTGCTATGAGAAATGGCCCGAGTGTCTAAACCACACATGTTCATTTGTCAAGTTTGGTATTAGAGCTAGGTTAGAAATTTGGGAGGAGAGTTGAAAGCCCTGTGAAGACTAATAGAACATTGAATGTGAGGCAACTAGTCAAGGAGTGAAGATGCAACTAAGAAGAGATGACAATGGAGGTGCAATAAATGCAACAATCATGTGTGTTTGGAACAAGTTATGAATGAGCCTATGGGTGTGAGAACTAGGCTAAATATCGACAAAGAGGTTTTGTTCGGTCAAAATGCTCAAAGTGATTATGGAGTTGGAAGTGAAGACAATAAATATGATGAGGCTATAGAAGTTGGTGAAGCACGATTGAGGACCATTTCAAAAATGGGTCGAGGACCAAGAATGGATTTTCCATCATTTTCAAGAAGATTGAAACAGACGAGCTAGTAGATTGGATTACTAGTATGGAAGAATATTTTGAGTTTGAAGAGATCAATGACCCATAGAGAATAAAGGTGGTGCTAATTAAGTTGAAAGAGATGTAAAACTATGGTGGAAGGAAATTCAAAATGAACGTCAAAGAAGAGGAAAGGATAAAATTGTTTGTTGGGATAGGATGGTGGCCAAGATGAAGGATAAGTTTTTTCCAAAACTACCAAATGAACTTGTTTAAGAAGTTACAAAATCTAAGGTTGAATGAGATGTTAGTTAAGGAATACATGAAGGAGTTCTATTGAATCATGATTTGATCGGACATGCAAAGGTTGACCAAGAAAAGTCACAAGGTGTGTTAGTGGTCTAAGATTTGGCATTCGGGAAGAGCTAAGTCTCCTACGCATCAGATTGTTGAAGTGGCTTACCGATCGATGTTGAAGGTGGGAGAAGTTGGTGCACAAATGTCAAAGCACAACTCGAAGAGGAAACCAAAATGTGCAGAAGATGAGGTAGCGGTTGTGGATATAAAAACCACAAGAAGACGAGCACAATGCACAAACGTCCACATAAGGAGGTGCACAAGAAGGAATGTCATACCCATCACGAGGACACGAGAGAGCTAGTCAAGGAAGGGGAAGAGGATTCTCCGAAACATGTTTTAAATGTGAACAAGTAGGGCACCGTGCATTATGAATGCCCTAGTGTGCAATGTGAAGAAACAACTAGATGTAAAGAAGGAAGCAAACAAACGGTGTAAGGAGAGACAGACTCCATAGGATCAATTGAACACTTACATAACCAGAACATGGAGAGACCTTGATGATGTTAAAGACGCATAAAAGAAGAATGATTCTGCAAAGGAAAAACATGTATAGAACATTATGTAAATTAGGAGGCAAGTGAAAGCTGATTGTTGACAATGGAAACATGAACCATTTGGTTTCATGTGTAATGGTGGAAAATTTGGAAATGAAGAAGATTACACATCCTAACCCTTACAAGTTGTCACGGTTGCTGAAAAGGGGCACCAAGTTCTAGTAAATGAGAAAAGTCTTGTCAAGTTCCAAATTGGGAACTATTGTGATGAAGTGTTTTGCAACATAATGTCAATGGATGTTTTCCATCTATTTATGGGGATGCCTTGGTAGTTTGATTGGAAGGAAATTCATGATGGGCACGTAAGTGTTATTCCTACATAAAAAAATGGAAAGAAGTTCATTTTTTTGCCTTTGGAAGATAAAGGTGAAGACGAAGTGCGTAGTGGAGTATATGTAAGAGTATTGGTTGTGTTAGGAAAAGAGTTTGTGCTAGAAAGTGGAAAATAGGAAGGCATGTTTTTTTCTTGTGTCGAAGGAAGTACGTGAGAAGTGCACAAAGAAAGGAGTTCTAGAGGAAGTGCATAGATTGTTGGATGAATTTAGACACATATAGTGATCGAGGCAACAAGGATTACCACCGGTGCACAATATTGGTCACTAGATTGCCATGATATTTGGACCTAGTTTTCCAAACAAGGCACCATACATGATGAATTTTGAGAAGAATGTGGAGGTAAGATGCCAAGTGCAAGAGTTAGACAAGGGCTTGTTTAGAGATATCTTAAGTCTTTGTGTGGTACCCATAACACTAACAAAAATAAAGGGGGAGAATGATGTATTCCTATAGATTCAAGAGCCATCAACAAGATAACAATCAAATACAAATTGTTGTTGCCAATAATGGACAACTTAATGGATTGTCTCATTGGTGTACGGTACTTTTCCAAGATTAATCGAAGAGTTTTTATCATCAAATCAACATTAGGAAAATATACGAGTGGAAAACAACATTCAAGACCAAGGAAAGACTTTACAAATGGTTGGTTATGCCATTTGGACTAACCAATACTCAAAGTAACTTTATGAGGTTGATGAATGAAGTGTTGAATCCATTTATGAAGAAATTCATGATTATATACTTGGATTTATATTCTAGTGTTTAACAAGATGAAGAAAGAACACTTGGAGCACTTGGAGCACTTGCACAAGGTGATGGGGGCACTTATAAGAGGTGAAGTTGTTGATGAGTATAAATAAGTGTAGCCTTATGTGTGAGGAATTGATATACTTGGGTTTTGTGTTGTTCAAGGAAGGCTTATGGATGGACCTAAATACACACAGATAGTAGAGTGGCCATCGCCGAGGAATTTGACCGAGGCACAAAGTTTTCGTGGATTAGAAAGATTCTATGAGAACTTTATCATGAATTTTAGTGGAGTCGTGTTATACATAGATCACCATGCATTATAGTTCATCAATAGCCGATGTAAAGTTGAACCAAAGACATGAAATGGGTAGAATTTCTACAAAGTTATTCTTTTGAAACATCGAAGTGGGGAGTCAAACAAGGTTGCATGCACCTTGAGCAAAAAAGCTTTGTTGCTAAATGAAATGTGTATCAAAGTCATGGGATTTGACACCATGAAGGAGTTATATGCCTGAGATGAGGATTTTAGAGACACATGGATGACATGCACAAAAATCACACACATTAATATGGCGTTGTGGTTAGACTAATAGGTCTAAGATGGAATGTTGTTTAGAGGAGGAAAGTTATGTATAAGTAGAGGCTCAATGCATGATAATTTGATTAGAGAGAAATACAAGAGGCTTAGGAGCTAACTTTGGGGTGACAAGTCATTAACACAATTTGGGGAACACTATTATTGGCTAAGAATGGGTGTAGGTGTGCGCAAATATGTGCAATGCAAAGTTCTCCAGTTAGCTAAAGGCCATCGACATATTACAGGGTTGCATCAACCACTACCAATACCAAATAGACCATGGAAGAACATCAACATAGATGTTGTGTTTGGTTTATCAAGAACACAAAGGGAAAATAACTCCATATTTGTGGTATTCAATATATTTTTGAAGATGCCACACTTTATTACATGTAACAAGGTGATTGATGTGTCAAATAGTGCAATTGTTTTCTTCACAAAAGTTTTGTGGTTACATGGTTTGCCATTGAGCATAGTATTTAATAGGGATACAAAGTTCCTTGACCATTTTTGGTGAACCTTATGGAAGAAAATGGGAACGAGGCTGAATTTTAGTTCAACATATCATCCACAAATGAATGAAAAAGAAAAATTGGTGAATAAAAGTTTAGGTAATTTATTTTGAAGCTTGGTTAGAGACAAGCCAAAACCATGCGATATGGTGTTAACGCAAACAAAGTTTTCCTACAATAATTTAGTCAATAAAAGCATAGGGAGGAGTCATTGAAATTGTCTATAGAAAAAGCATGAGAGGAGTCATTGAATTGCGAGAGATGGTGGATGATGAAGTAAAAATTCAAAAGACTATGCAAAGTACATGTGTGAGCTACATGATGATGCGCATAAGAGCCTAGATCAAATTTAACTCTTGTTACAAGTGTTGAGTTGTGGAGCTTAATTACTTCACTAACATGCTTTTAGACTTGTTAGAATACACGAATCGGCGTCGATTGATGAACCGCCGTCGGTCACCCATGGACCGGTATCGGTTAGGCAAGGAGGAACCGACATCGGTTAGGCTAACCGACATTAGTTGCCTGTGCGTGATTATTATAATTAAGTTACGGGAATTAGATCTATCTTTAGTTGTAAAGTGAATCTAATGGTTGTAATTGCATACCTAAAGTGCCCTAAGATTGTAGATGCATATATAGTTTTATAAGTGTGAATTCATTGAGAATTAAGAGAAGTTTCCTCTAGAGATAAAAAGATAAATTTGTAGAGAATAAAAGTACAGAACATCCAAGAAGGTGTGGAAGATTGCAAATCTTCATTTTATTTCCTCTGTGATAATAAATTGGTTGTTTCTTTGTGGATGTAGCCCACACTGGGTGAACCACGTTAAATATTGTGTATTGTTTCTTCTTGTTTATTTCCGTATTGATTGCTTTTATGCTTAGATGTGATAAATATATCTGTACAACCGGTGTGCTAACCCCAACAACTAGTATTTTGT